>OY390735.1:36477213-37807213 GCA_959613385.1 Geotrupes spiniger
ATTTATTGAACACAAATATTTCTTTATTTAATTGGTTTAATTGGTCAACAAATTATAAACTGTACCGAAAAAGGTTTGAATAACAAGTAGAAATAAGAAAAATACAGAATACAGAAAAATGAAAAACGCAAGAAGAGATTATCTTAAATTAACTAAGGCAATGCCTGAATTCGTCCAGACATACCTTGAATTAAGTGTCTAATCACATTTTGACAAGTGCCACTCTTAATTCTTGTAGTATTTTTGGACGCACCGGACGAGCTCTAACACGTCTTCCCAACTCATCCCAAACGTATTCGATAGAATTCATGTCCGCACTCATCGCAGGCCATTCCAAAATTCTAATTCCTACTTCATGTAGATACCGCATAACGCACCCAGCGGTGTGGGATTTTGCATTATCCTGCATAAACAAGAACTCTTGCCCTACAAATGGCGCACAAGGAACAACATAGTCTGCAAGAATATGCCTAATGTAATTGTTTGCATTTAACGATCTTTCTTGAAGAATGAAAAGCTCAGTTTTTGCCTCTAACGAAGTGCCCGGCCAAACCATAACAGACCCTCCCCAAAAAATTTCATGTTGAACGACGGTGGTTGAAGAATATCTCTCCCCTTGTCTTCCCCAGACTTTATGGCTTCCATCTGGAAAATCGTGATTCATCCGAGAAGAGAACGCGTCTCCAATCACAACTTCATAATATTGATGTCTTCTGCTAAACTACAATCTGCGTTGCTTGTGCTGTCGGGTAAGTCTAGGTACTCGATTCATCAATATGTATTCAAACCAGTCACTACCAATCTTCGCATATTTCTGAGCCTCAGAGCCGTTCAACCGCGATTTGGTGACCATCTCGGATACACTGGAGCGTCAAAAACCTATCATCTCTTGCAGATGTAGACCGCGGACGACATGAACCAAGATATCGGGTGTACTTCTGTGTCTCGCGATACCTCTGCAGTGCTCGACGTACAGTTGTCTCCGGTTTTCCAATAGCAAGAGCAGCATATCGAACACTTTGACCATCTGCCACTATAGCCATCGCCCCCGCAACTTCTTCGGGAGTTATTTGCATTTTTTAAACGAAACATGTTTAACAACAATAAGCAACCACCATACAGAGATTAGTGCTTGTTTAGAAAATGTAACCGTCGATTAATATAGTTTGATTTTTAGAATTTCTAATACTGTAAACGAAAAGAAGTATATATAATTGGCAAACATATAGTGTGTTACGCTCGGTATGTTCGAACGAGTAAGCTAGAATTTTTCGATATCCGTGGCGCCGCCCAGTGTGAGGTATTTAGCACCTTGTTTAGTATCGGCCGTGAGTCCATCGTAGCGATTCCTATCGCGCCCGAGAGAGGGGTGAAGATGAGTTCGATCGGCGCATCGATCGGGGGGATCGTGGTATCGTCCACTTGGTAGTGAGCCACGAGTAACGAAAGAGGTCGTTGATCGCCGTGTAGTGAGACAAGCTTTTGTGATTGGTGTTAGGGCCTTTCCGTAGCCAGTTATTGGGATTTGATTGTCTTCGGTAATCCAAGAATTTCTTCGTAAGAAAATTCGATCCATTTAGTGGGATATTGACCGACCTTTCGTCTTGTGCAAACTACGTCGCAATCAAAAGAGTTGTCGTCGTACGCAATCTTTCAACACGTGCACAAGTGCTGGAAATTGTCGACCAAGTTTTTTTGTGGACCGCTGTGCCTACCCTCTCTACCCCGCCGCAAGGGAACTGCCCAAACTTGAAGTTGGCAACACTGACTCATTTGAAGCGTAGACGTTCGCGATTGAACCTGAAACGAATTCGCGTGCCACAAGATACGAATTAGAATTAACACCGTAGCCGCTCGTGCCGTGGATACATCGCGAAGAGAAGATCAATTTTGCCGCCGCAACCAGCCCAGTTTAATTTATGTCTGTATTTTTGTATTGTGTATTTCTTTTATGTCACCGCGTGTAGGTCGTCGAGCTAGCTAGCGCGACGAAGTACTTTAGGTGAGTTATTGTTTTAATTTCCATTTGTTAATTTAATTTTTCTTATCGTTTGCCGAACGGGCTCGGCTCATGCTTAGGCAATATTGCGCGCGCTTGCATTTTTTGTTTACAGTATCCGTCGTTGTTACTGATTGAATACGTCGTTTATTTGATTTAAAAACTTGAAGACCATTTGATTGTAATCTCATGCAATCAGTTCAATTTTTTTTGGTTGTGTATTAATAATGTCAATAGATTTACCGTCCAACGCCTTTTGTAAATTTCATTTTTTTTGCTGAATAAATGTTTTGGTTAGTGTGACGTCAGAACGTGCTTTATTCACCCAACATCGTGTTCCGGTACACTACACCCCCAAGGTATTTGGTTAAGGGCTGAGGAAATTTATATCGGATGGCGCCTAAAATTTAAAACCTGCCCCTTCTCCACTGAGACTACGCTGAGGCATTACAACCAAGTACCGGGGTAAGACGCGTCACTAACCGTAATCATTTTTTGTTTGGTTACCAGCCCGCCTTCTTGTTCGCACCAGCTGAGAGGGTGCGTAACAGATTTGGCGCCCAACGTGGGGCCCAACATTTCTATTCTCTTGTCTTCACATTTTTTATTTTACGTTACATTTCACATTGCATTATATTACATGAGAAATGGTCAAATAATAACCGCTATAATTCTGTATCTTGAGGCAACAAAATAAATTTGATGTTGATTCGACTGCGTCAGTCGCCATTAAGGAAATCTTACGTACTTTTGGAAAACCTTGTCTCGGTAATAGGGATTTTTGTTCGCGGTGGTTGTTTTGTTCTTAAGGAACGTTTGATTACTTTGGTAGAGAATTACCAGGGACGTATTGTTACATTTGGGCTTCCGGGAAGGAAGAATTTCGGGAAACCTGGGTAATTGCTCGTATGGTGGTGAACCGAGGAACAATAATAGAAATTTTTTTTGTCGTGTCTAAACTTTCCGTTGAATATTCTTGAAAATATTTTGTTATTCATTCGAAATTTATTTTGTCGGGGTGAATAGGTTTTGTCACAATGGAATTTCCATTAAAAGTAAGTCATTTAAGTGCTGAAGAGTTAGCATATGAGCTCAGTATTCGGGGAGCTAAAGCAACCGGAACCGTTGCAGATTTAAGAAAACTATTGAGTAATCACCTTCGTTTAGAAAAGACCAAAGCCCATATTTCGACACCTCCATACCCTTTCTCGTTCGATATTGACCTAGCCGCTCTCACATCTAAATTGGAAGAATTATCGACTACTGTTAAAAGTTTTACCCAGTTAAGTGGAAGCTCTTCTTACATGCGCCTCGCGACTAAATTAGGTTGTGCATTTCGGCGAGCCAATCGCATGGTTGCTAAGGAACCTGAACAAAGTGCTCAGCGAACAGAGTTATTGTTGGCCCTTACCACCTGTGCCACTCAACTAGAATCTAAGGCTAAGAGAGCTGCGAGACAATCCTCTACACTTTCCCCCAGAGTCGCAGAACCCGAATCGGCCACAGCGGATGAATCTAGTACGTCGGACTCTGACGAATCAGGTTGTTCTTCACCACCTTTACATTCCACTGCTCGTGGCGCTGTTCAAACTCAAGCATCGACTAGTGCTAGCTGCATTAAGTCGATTCCAACGTCGGCTTGGAATTTAAAATTTTCTGGAGACCGAAAGGACTCTTCTGTAAACGCTTTTCTCGAACGAGTGGAAGAATTGGTAGTTGCTCGGAATATGTCGCATACTCAACTCTTCCAAACCGCGTTAGACTTGTTTTCCGGGAATGCGTTAATTTGGTACCGTGCGAATCGCAAACGTTTGTCTACGTGGTCTGAGTTAGTAACGGCGTTGAGGGAAGAATTTCTCCCGTACGATTATGACGATAAGTTACGTGAAGAAATTAAGCACCGCACTCAGGGACCCGACGAGTCCATGGGAATTTATACCGCCATCATGACTAGCATGTTCGGCCGACTTTCAGTTGGTCCTCCAGAATCAGAGCAACTGAAAATCGTTCTTCGTAACGTGACCCCTTTTTACCAGCAACATCTCGCTTTACAAGAAGTAAAGAATATAGATCACTTGGTCAAATTAGGCAGGCAGCTGGAAGCCAAACGTGCGGATATCGAAGCATTTGAGCCTCCTCGTCACCGAAGTAACGTCTTGGAGCCTGATCTGGCCTATATGGGCACTAAACGCCCTCAAGTAACCCATGCTGCCACCATCAAACCTAACCATGCGCAGAATCGTTCTTTACCGGTACCTGGCTCTCGAACGGAACAAGGACCCTGTTGGAATTGCCAACAGCCTGGCCATCGAGCCGCTCATTGTTCTCAACCAAGATCTAGAGTCTATTGTTTTAAGTGTGGTAAACCTGGTGTGACGTCTCGTTTATGTCCCAAGTGTAATGGTCCAAAAAACTTGAATACAAGGCGGTAGGTGATCGTATGCCACCTTGGGGGGAATCGAAAGCGATCAAAGGAATTAGTCCGGTTTTAGATTTTATTTTGGCGCATGCTCGTGGTGATGAACGTCCTTACTTGTCGGTTAATATTTATGGCCGCGAAATACTCGGACTGTTAGACTCTGGCGCGTCCAGAACAATTCTCGGAGGACCCGGTTGGAATTTATTCAAACACCACGGTTTAACACCATCTGGTAACCCGGTCTCGTGTACCGTCGCTGACGGCCATAAAGTTTCTAGCCTTGGGGAAATATCCTTACCCATCGTTGTGCAAAATCAAACCACCCTTCATAATGTCTTAATCGTACCTTCTTTACCTCATGCTCTTATTTTGGGTGCGGACTTCTGGATTAAGGTCGGGATCGTCCCTGATCTTCGTCAAGGCCTGTGGACATTTTCCAAGACCCCGTTTGTAGACTGCTCACCCGTGAAGGTCTGTTCTGGTAGCGATCTGTCCCTAGAGGATCAGACTAACCTTAATAATATGGTGGATGAACTATTCTCCAAGATGGGAGATAAACTAGGCTGCACACATCTAGTGGGACACGTCATCACCACTGATGCCCCTGCCATAAAGCAGCGTTACTACCCTGTATCCCCCATTGTGCAGAAGCACATTGATAGTGAGTTGCATTCCATGTTGGAGCAGGGGATTATCGAAAGATCCAACAGTGACTGGTCATCCCCCATACTCCTTTTGAAGAAAAAGGATGGAAGTTTTCGTTTTTGTGTTGATTATCGAAAACTTAATAAGGTCACTAGACGTGATGCTTATCCCCTCCCGTATGTCTCCAATACTCTGGACAAGCTCCGTGATGCTCGCTTCTTAACCTCTCTGGACATTAAATCCGCTTACTGGCAAATCCCTGTAGCAGAATCATCTCGACCCTTCACTGCATTCACGGTCCCTAATCGTGGACTCTTCCAGTTTAAACGCATGCCCTTTGGCTTGCACAATGCCCCTGCGACCTGGCAGCGATTTATTGACAAGGTTATTGGAGCGGACCTCGAACCCTATGTTTTTGTGTATTTAGATGACATTATTATCGTAACTCAAAATTTTGGTGAACACCTACGTGTGATCAGGGAAGTTTTTAAGCGACTTATGGAAGCTGGGTTAACTCTGAATCGGGAAAAATGTCAATTTTGCCGACCAGAGCTCAAATATTTAGGCTATGTCGTTGATAAAGCCGGTCTACATGTAGATCCGGAGAAGGTAGCGGCCATAATGAGATTGCCAACCCCAACTACAGTTTCGGAAGTCCGGCGCGTCGTCGGAACCATTTCGTGGTATCGAAGATTTGTTCCGGATTTTTCAAGTATCGTTTCCCCTCTAACATCTTTGTTGTGTAAACGTAAACCGTTTACATGGACGGAAGCTTGTGAGGAATCCTTTACTAAAGTGAAGCAAGCCCTGATTACCGCTCCGATTTTAAGTTGTCCGCATTTTGACCTACCTTTTTCGGTGCAAACGGATGCATCACAGTACGGAATTGGTGCGGTACTATCCCAAGAACATCCGGAGGGAGAAAAGGTTGTTTGCTACCTCAGTCGCTCGCTTTCCCGGGCTGAGCGAAATTACTCTACGACCGAGCGAGAGTGCCTAGCCGTCATATGGGCCGTAGAGAAGCTACGTCCATACCTAGAGGGAGCGAAATTCAAAGTTATTACTGATCATTATTCCTTGATTTGGCTTCAAGAAATGAAAGAACCAACTGGCCGTCTAGCCCGTTGGGCAACTCGTCTGCAACAATTCGACTTCACTATCGAACACCGCAAAGGTAAAGATCATGTCGTGCCCGACACACTGTCACGTGCCGTCCCTGTCGTGGACTGTGTTGACCCACAGAATGAGATCCGAGATAAATGGTATATTAAAATGCTTTCCGCCGCTTCGAAGGAACCTGAGAAATATCCCCAGTTTAGAGTGAGCGAAGGCCGCTTGTACAAGTCCGTGCAACCTCAGTACCCTCTTTTGTCGTCCCCCGATGATTATTGGAAGCGTGTCATCCCAAAAGATGAACGTTTGGAACTCCTACATCGTCTTCACGACGAACCGCTTTCCGGTCATACTGGCACCTATAAAACCTTCCATAGGATCCGTGAACAATATTATTGGCCAGGAATGCGCTCTGACATCGCCGATTACATCCGAAAGTGTCCAACCTGCATCAGTCATAAGCCGGTGCAGAAACGCCCGGTTGGATTCATGGTAGGCCGCCCAAATATCTCGCGACCTTGGGAAACCATAAGCACCGACCTGATGGGACCTTTACCTCGCACTAAAGGAGGACATGGCTACATCCTAGTGATCTGTGATTTGTTCAGTAAATTTTCGGTCATGTACCCTTTACGTACGGCTACTGCCAGTGCGGTTAGCAAAATAATCGAAGAGAATGTGTTCTTACTCTTTGGAGTTCCTCGGACCATCATTTGCGACAACGGCGTACAATTTCGAAGCCATATCTTCCGACAGCTGACTCAGCAGTATTCGGTGACAATTTCATATACAGCCAACTACCACCCTCAAGCCAACCCAACGGAGCGTGTAAATCGTGTTGTGAAGACCATGTTAGCGTCGTATGTCTCCGACAACCACAGACAGTGGGACAAACTACTTCCCAAAGTAGCCTGTTGCCTTCGAAATTCTACCCATGAAGCCACTAAGTTAACCCCGTACTTTATCAATTTCGGGCGTGAAATTGTATTATCTGGCTCCGCGCCACACCGCCCCGTGACTAATGAAGAGGTGAAAGACCCTCCGAACCCCATTGAGCGTGCAAAAAGTTTGATACAGGTGCACGAGGATGTTCGTGTCAGGCTCAGGAAGGCCTGTGAAAAGGGCAAGCATTATTACGACCTCCGACGCCGTCATGAGGAATACGTCCCTCACCAGCCAGTATGGCGACGTAATTTCGTCTCCTCAGACGCCGCGAACTACTTTTCCGCTAAACTTGCTCCGAAATTTATTGGACCCTATTTGATTCATCGTCGAGTTTCCCCCTGGACCTATGAGCTCCGTGACCCAAAGACAAGTAAAATCCTCGGAACTTGGCATGACAAGGATTTGAAATCTCACTCCGATAGATAACAGTAACTGTCCCGACAGTATTGTTACCGACCTGTGCCTGTCCATGTCCTTTCTC
The DNA here is from genome assembly GCA_959613385.1 of Geotrupes spiniger. Taxonomy (NCBI): domain Eukaryota; kingdom Metazoa; phylum Arthropoda; class Insecta; order Coleoptera; family Geotrupidae; genus Geotrupes; species Geotrupes spiniger. Next base: position 36,484,816 of record OY390735.1, read on the forward strand.
GCCTTGCTTGGTAGGCGTTAGAATCACTGAGCCGCTGCCCGTCGTGGGGTCCCCTAATAGGTGTCTTTCCCTACTCTCCCGCCTCACTTCTTTCCGTTTCACCCTGTGTCGTGGGGTTAAATGAATTCCGGCACCGTTACTCAACGGAGGGTTCGAGTCCCTCGAATGAGTCGTTCCTAGATCTGTCTTTTCAGTTTTGTCCTGTGGCTGAGGGCGAGGAATTTCGCCACCGTTAATCTGCGTGGAGTACAAGTCTCCTAAAAGATTCGTTCCATAACTTCTTATATTTCTATTCCTTTCAACTTTCTCGTCTTTACTACCCTACAGTTTCTGTTCACTAGTGACCGCATGTGTATGCGCGTGACTAGGTGACGATGTCCGGTGTGTGGACTTGGGATATTTGGATCCTGTGGGAACTCCTGGCGGACCCGATCTCGTGACGGTCCAAAAGCCCCCTTAAATCCAAATACCGATGCCATGCCGCGATGTGATCGCCCATTCGCTCGAGTACGTCTGGTCACACCCCTAAAGTCTCTCTTGACTCTTCTTCCTCTGTCAACCCCAACTTTTGGCTAACTCCCGGATACTCTTGACTTGCTGTCTGGCCGATAAGGGGAAGGGATCTGCCGGCCTTTCTGTTTCCGGAACGGACCGCCGGGCAGCTTGGTGTCGTGGCGACCTGCGAACCTTGCGGGTAAGTCAAGAGCCCAAACCGTGCATTCTGGTCCAATCCCACCTACCACTCCTACTTCCTTATCCGGTCAACCCCACTACCTTTTTGTTTTTTTCTATCGTCACCTTTTAGTTTGTTTTCCTTTTGTTTGGTTAATCATCGTGGTTGGGTAATCACTTTTGATAGGTTGAAGTTGTTGATTTAGTCTTATTCATTTCTCTCTGGTGTTGTTTTGGGAAGAGTGTCGTAAATTTTTTTCTTGGTTTTGCACCCTCGCTTTGGGGATTACGACTCTCCCTGTCTTCAGGTATCATCGTTTTCTTCACTCCCCGGGAAAGGGAGGTATTTGTTACGCTCGGTATGTTCGAACGAGTAAGCTAGAATTTTTCGATATCCGTGGCGCCGCCCAGTGTGAGGTATTTAGCACCTTGTTTAGTATCGGCCGTGAGTCCATCGTAGCGATTCCTATCGCGCCCGAGAGAGGGGTGAAGATGAGTTCGATCGGCGCATCGATCGGGGGGATCGTGGTATCGTCCACTTGGTAGTGAGCCACGAGTAACGAAAGAGGTCGTTGATCGCCGTGTAGTGAGACAAGCTTTTGTGATTGGTGTTAGGGCCTTTCCGTAGCCAGTTATTGGGATTTGATTGTCTTCGGTAATCCAAGAATTTCTTCGTAAGAAAATTCGATCCATTTAGTGGGATATTGACCGACCTTTCGTCTTGTGCAAACTACGTCGCAATCAAAAGAGTTGTCGTCGTACGCAATCTTTCAACACGTGCACAAGTGCTGGAAATTGTCGACCAAGTTTTTTTGTGGACCGCTGTGCCTACCCTCTCTACCCCGCCGCAAGGGAACTGCCCAAACTTGAAGTTGGCAACACTGACTCATTTGAAGCGTAGACGTTCGCGATTGAACCTGAAACGAATTCGCGTGCCACAAGATACGAATTAGAATTAACACCGTAGCCGCTCGTGCCGTGGAAACATCGCGAAGAGAAGATCAATTTTGCCGCCGCAACCAGCCCAGTTTAATTTATGTCTGTATTTTTGTATTGTGTATTTCTTTTATGTCACCGCGTGTAGGTCGTCGAGCTAGCTAGCGCGACGAAGTACTTTAGGTGAGTTATTGTTTTAATTTCCATTTGTTAATTTAATTTTTCTTATCGTTTGCCGAACGGGCTCGGCTCATACTTAGGCAATATTGCGCGCGCTTGCATTTTTTGTTTACAGTATCCGTCGTTGTTACTGATTGAATACGTCGTTTATTTGATTTAAAAACTTGAAGACCATTTGATTGTAATCTCATGCAATCAGTTCAATTTTTTTTGGTTGTGTATTAATAATGTCAATAGATTTACCGTCCAACGCCTTTTGTAAATTTCATTTTTTTTGCTGAATAAATGTTTTGGTTAGTGTGACGTCAGAACGTGCTTTATTCACCCAACATCGTGTTCCGGTACACTACACCCCCAAGGTATTTGGTTAAGGGCTGAGGAAATTTATATCGGATGGCGCCTAAAATTTAAAACCTGCCCCTTCTCCACTGAGACTACGCTGAGGCATTACAACCAAGTACCGGGGTAAGACGCGTCACTAACCGTAATCATTTTTTTGTTTGGTTACCAGCCCGCCTTCTTGTTCGCACCAGCTGAGAGGGTGCGTAACAAGTGGTAGTGGTATTACATTATATGTTGCATTCTAATGCAAGAATACTGTATGGTTAGTTTCAATGCGAGCGGGAGGTTAATTGCATTCATTTGGTTTCTGTTCTCTTTTTTTATTATTTTGAGTAAATGTTGCACGAATCTATAGGTTTCTATATGGCTACCTACTGCATCGCTATTGATTGCATATGTTAACCAATATAATTTTATTATATATTACATAATTAAAAGTGAAGTGAATAATGTGTTTAGAGAACTGTCTAATATTTCAAACAATTCGTGTATTTCCTTACGGTTGGTCGTCGATTACCATTGAATTAAGAAATCATGAATAAACTAATTACATTTAGTTACAATTAAGAAATGAATGTATCAAAAAACAAAAATTATGGAGAGAAAAATTTAGATGTTTGAAAATGTGCACAATCATACATTTAATTACCTATATTTGCCTTTTAACTGGTGGAATGATATCAGAAAAAGCAAGTAATTAAAAGAAATATTTTGAAATGCAAACTGAAACTTATTGCGCTTATTAGAAAAATCATTTTTATTAATATCGAACTTTACTTTACTTGAGAGCTTAATATTTTTACACTTCTTTTCAATCTCGCCTACAACAAACAAAGTTTCTATACTGAACATCCTGCGTTTCCTATAGCTTTTAATTGTGAAGAAAATACTTTACTCTAAGAAAAACCGTGTTCACTGACTGATGTTATATACCAATTAAAATGTATGTTGTAATCGAAGCAAATGATAAAATTATTGTTTAAAAAGAATAAATAATTAAACTTTAAATAAATAAAAATAAAAATATTAAATTCAAACTAATATTTAATTTATGTCCATACGTTTTAGTTTGATGTGAATCGCCGAAGCATAGTACTAATAGTTACTTAGTAAGGTGATTGATGAAATAAGCCAGTGGCTCATGTCTCTTGCTGAGTGAGCTTTGCATCGTTATTAATTGCATTTATTCCACTACTTGCAATATTTTATCCCCTTGCGATATGGATATCATATCCGCGCACGTTGTACTATTGTTTCATGCTTATTTTTTATATTTTGAAAATGCCCAAATAGTTTGTTTGGATTGGGTTGGGTTGGGTTGGATTGGGTTTCATTATTATATTAGGGATTGATTGATTCCAGTAAAATTATAAAGTAAACAAATTGTTAGGTTAGTGTCACCGTATTTATATGTTGATTACCTTGCGTGAAAAGTAAATTCTGAGTGACAAATTAATGTATATTCAAATTATTTAATAGTTTAGACTGCCACCTGGCGTTAGCTAGCGGATTGAGCAGTTAACTAGAGATCGTTTTCAGAAACCCAATATAATTTAATGGACTCGTTAAACGAATGAACCAGTTACTTAACGCTCACTTAAAAATTTCTGTCTGAAACCGGGCATTAATCAACCAATTGACAGAATTCAATTATTAAAAATATAAAAAAAAATTAGTCCTGCGGTGTAGTTTTCCGGACCTACATCCGCCGAATATAATAGAATTGATTGATTTACAACCACATGTTTGTCACAATAATTGCCTACTTTATGACTTTTAAAATAATTGTCGAGAATCACACGCATTTGATTGGTTAATAAAGTTCAATACAGGTAGCTAATGTTATAGTTTCAAAAACAAAGTGAAGAGGAGGAAAAATTATAAGTGACAGAATGCAAGTCATAGCCATCTGTGCATAGTATTTGGTTTAAGAAGCAAAGAAAAATAACCCAAAGGCGAAAACTAGAGTGCGCCACTTTTTTTGTAAGTTAGTCTGGTAAATTAATTAATTAATTTACCAGATTATATTTTAATTTATAGTTGTGTTATGACAAAATTCTGAGTGTCCAGTACTTGGTTATCGTTATTATTTTTAATTGTATTTTATCTATGATTTTTTTTAGATATATGACAGCCCGGCAGGCCTAGTGGCCTTTCGCTTCGCGATCACCCTTCTTTACAATTTTCTTCTATCATTTGCCTCTTTTTTTCAGCGCAAGACTCCTACTTCTCTCGGGTCTTTTGTCACTTCCTCTAACCATGTCTTTCTCCGTCGGCCTTTCCGCTTCTCCTTCCACTGTTTTTTTTTCTTCACTCATCAGTCTTCAATCATCCTGGCTGCATGATCCAATCATCTTTTTTGCTTTATTTTCTATTTGGACTATACCAATATTTCCGAATAGCTCTTCAATTTCTTTATTGGTTCTCTATATATCTATTTTCCTCTACTATAATGCCTGTCCATGTGTCCATGTTTCGTAGATTACTGTAGGCCTTATTATTGTTTGGTACAACCTTAGTGACGGATCTCAAAATGTTCTTCGCTCTTGAAACCTTCATTAACATCCTTGCAACTTTGCTGCCCTTTGATAAACTGTTTTCTATTTTCTATTCTCTATCTATGCCTTTACTTATTAGACTGACTCCTAGATATTCTACTTGTTGTACTTCCTATTAAATTTTTTTCTCATTTGTCCTTTATACCGAAAATATGCAGCGCTATGTCCTAAATCTCTCGGCGAGGGCGGATTTTTCTTGTGTTATCGTTCGGGAAAATGTACACTGCAACCCGTACATATAAATACTCTGTCAAAGATACCTAAATTGGTGGCAAATTATCTAAATTTGAAAGATGCCCATTTATATGGAGGACATTGTTTTCTACGACCATCAGCAACATTATTGGCTAATGCCGCTGCTGACATTCTTACGCTTAAAAGACATGGAGGCTGGCGTTCTTCTTCTATTGCTGAGTCCTACGTAGTAGAATCTGTCATCAACAAATGGAGCGAGAAAAGTTATTGCCGGTGAATGGACAAGCAATTGGTCTGGAAGATGAAGTACCCGAAGAGTAATCGAAAAATCAATCCAGTTCTTGTGTTTTTAATAATTGCACTGTGAATTTTTATACTAACAAGTAATTTTAGTAATATATCGATTTATTACAACTTTTCAATAAACATGTTGAACAATTCTTAACGAAAGATTCTTGGAGTGGGGTAAATGAGTGGGCAAATGGTTTTATCTTACTCTTTTACCTCACGTTGCCATAGCGAACAATATGAGTAAACAAAACTCGTTTTGTATCCCAGAAACGAGAATTTTCAATATCAGGATTGAACAAACGATATTTTCCTATTTACGTAGCGAATACACTAACCACGCAATTTTAAGATGATGCTGATTTGTTGTGCTGTGTGTTTTGTTGTGTACACGCACATTGAACGACTCTATATAATGTATAGAGGTTCATAATTACACTTAATTTTCGATTTTGTTCTGAGAACGTTATCTATATTTCATGTAGCGCAAAGAAAATAAATTTATTAATACAATAACAGCATTTTCTGAATATTACATCGATCATAATGTAACATAATGTAACATAATGTAACATAATAACATCGATAATGTTTAAGAGCATATATTATTTTTGTTTATTTTATATTCGGCTAAAGATGTCAACTTGATGATGTTAAATGATATTTTAAAAAAATCATTAAGATAACAAATCAACTCCATTGTTAATTAATATATAAAAGGTATATGTGTACTTTATAAACTTAGCAATAATTTTTTTAATATTTCTTGCAACCAGTCTATTGTTTTGAGTATTTTCAGCTAATTAGCTATCTCTGCCGCACTCGACACTCCAGGGATTTCACTGCGGCATGTCCGACGAAATATAAATCCCTCCCAGAATTTAAATTATTTTCATTTATTACTAAAGTCCTAGTTTCAAATTTTCATACAGTAGTTTAATGAAACTTTGAGCAAATAATCGAATTAATTATATTTACTAATTACTCGTTAAATGTTCTTCTATTAGAGATCTAATTCATTGCAACTATTAACAAAGAAATTAGTCCTTCTAACCTTCAATTTAATTGTGCTTAAATTCACGCGTATTTTTCTTTTAATCAAATGTCAAAAAAATCCTCAAAAAACCATTCCAAAATTACAGAAAGTATACTATAAAAGTAAAGAAACATGTATGAAAAAGTGTTTTCACCTTTCGGGTGTTTCACTAAATACAAAATTCGTGAATACAGAAATTCGCGAATTGTTTACAACCATATTTCAAATGGACAGTGGTTCTCGCGTTGAATGTCTTCTGGTGTCACTGTCTCGTCGGTTATCGACAGTCTTCTTCTAGAGTGGCGTCACGACGGCGTATTTAAATGGTCCATTTGCATAAAAATAGAACGTATGGAACCAATGAGCAACACAGACCTATTGTTAAAATCAAGTTTGCCAGGGTTCGTTAAATTTATAAATTTTTATTTTCATATTTATAAAAACAACGCTGTCTACGTTATTTTATTAGTCACAAACAGTTTCAGCTAGCTCGGAGGAGAGATTTTTATAACAAATAAGTATAAAATACCGTGTTTGTAATGAATAAAATAAAATTTCTTTTTATCTCCATTTGTTTCATTAAAAAAAAATATTTACGTATTATGGGGTAAATGCTCATTAATAACTAGTACATGGATGCTTTGATAATAAAGGCCAAATACTACCTTAACAGTTTCTTTTTTGCTTGATTAAATTCTTTTCTTAGATAGAAAATAGCAACTATTCTAACAGCTTTACGTTTTGTTTTACTAACTTAAAGCTCCATCAAAGCTACAAATAACAATTAAACCAAATATTAATTTAAAATTTCCTGACCCATGGGAACAAAATTACTTAAACATGGCCTTGTGTAAAAATACAACATATACTAAGTGACATAGAAATCCGAACACCAAAAAATAGTTGGAATTTTGTAATAATTTTAACACCACATAGTCGGCTACCATATAGGCACAATCGACGAAAAAATCAAGTTAAAAAACAAAAGACAAACGAGTTTTTATTAAAAGTGTGTTTGACCACCTCGAAGCCGCGTACACTCATTGACCGTCTAGGCATGGATCTAATCAGGTGGTCGATATCTGCTTGAGGCACCTCATCCCAGACTACTTGTACCTCATGTCTCAGAGCATCTAACGTCGGCGGAGAATTGTCAAAATTGGTGAGTCGCCTATCCATCACATCCCAAACATGCTCAATTGGTGATAAGTCAGGTGAACGGGAGGGCCATGGCAAAAGATTAACGTCGGCAGCTTAAAAGAAGTCTAGACTGACGCGACCTACGTGAGGACGGGCGTTATCTTGCTGGAATATGGGATTTGGCATGGTCGCAAGATAGGGTGGCAAATGGCACTGTACAATGTCATGGATGTAGCGCTGAGCATTCATATTGCCTCTAGCAATGACTAAAGGTGACCTGCTTCCATAGTCAATGGCACCCCTTACCATTATCCCAACAGTGCGATGCACATGCCGTTCTATTGCAAACTCCAGGTTGCGGCGTTCTCCTCTTCGTCTTCTGGCCCTTGCCTTACCTTGAACGATGACTGTGGAATGTCGAATGGAATAGTGTCGTCTTTAGTGACGAGTCCCGGTTTTGCTTGGCCACGCAAGATGGTCGATTGTTCGATTGTTCCTCTGCGGTAGCCGACTATGTGGTGTTGAAATTATTAAAAAATTCCAATATCCCGCTAAAAGTTGTCGTTCTGGAGCATTTGAAGGGTTACATGATTTGTCATATATTGGACATTATTAGCTGAACACCATGTTTAATTAATTTAGCATAATGAGAGGTGTCCAAGTCGTGCCATAAGTCCCCACTGAACTTCCTTATAAAGCATACACAGTAACAGATACAAGTCAAAATTTCAATATCTTTCACTTTTGTAAGAACAATTTTTTGATGTATTATTTTGTCGATATCGAAAAATGTGATAAGATTAAACCATCATTTTCATTTGAGATATTGCTTTCACAATAGGACATTTTCTTCCCGGGTATATACAAAGCATAAGGTTGTTTTTATCCATTGCATTAAAATACTGTGGCTCGGAAAGTTACATACACAAATATGTTAGCATATATAACAAACGGTTTCGTAACAGTTCTTTTTAAATTTTGTTGGTTTATGAATGAAGATTGCTCTTCTTAATTCCATTTATTTCATACTGTCCAGTAAATTCAATTTTCCCGTTCCGTTTTGAGTCCGGTAAGTATTGCTAAGTAACACTTCTCGGACTGTTATTTTTAACTCAATAAAACCCCCATATTAAACCTTTCTGATACATTTTATTTTTTAAGAAAATATGGAACATGCTATAGAAAAACTGGAACCCATTAATGTCACACGTTGACATTATTTTCATTTGTAAATTTTGTTCTGATTCAAAGTTGTTTCCACTTTATTTTTCCAGTGATTTCTATAATAATAATAATAATAGATTTTATTGTTCAACGGATATACCAATTACACAACAATCATATGTATATTGTACCTACAAAATACTTATGTAATAAATAGTCAATTAGGCAGTACATATACTTACAATTTCACGCAGACTTATATCAGACTACGCTGTCTTAATATTAGATATCAATTTTCTTTTAAAACATATTTTCGAAATATTAAACAGGTCTAAATTATTGTACTTATCGTTAAATAATTGCGTCATTCTATAAACCGGTGCGTGGTATAAACAGTTTGTTCGCGGCACATCGTATTGAAATGTAAGTTCCTACTATTTCGTCTGGGTATTTTGAAATTAATTAGACCTAAAATTTCCGGATTGTCAATACTATTGGTTAATATATCGTATAAATGAAGGAGACACACCATCTGACGTCGAGATTCTAGAGTTGGGATATTGTAATAACTATTGAGGAATTGCCTACAATGCCATAAACATTCGTCCTTCTCTCTAAAGTATTTGCATTTTAAGTATTTACTTTGTACCCCTTCTATTGCATAATTATGCTTATCATATATGGGAAACCATATTAATACGGCATATTCAAGCTTGCTTCTAATTAGAGAAGAATATAAAACGTCTAACGGTTTTGTTGTTTTAAACAATTTCGTATTTCTAATTACTAAACCCAACAGCTTTAATGCAGCACTGCTTGTGTGTGCAATATGTTCAACAAATGTAAGTTTGGCATCAAATACTACTCCATAGGCCGACACTACAGTTTTCCTATGTAGTATTGTGTTGTTATGTACATAATCAAATTTTACGTTATTATTTCGTTTTGTATATGAGGTGAAATGAAATGTTCATCTTCATATTATTGATGTCACACCATTCAATAACATTCATCAAGTCGTGTAACAATTTACAGTCGTCTATACTTCTAATAGTTCGATGCATTTTTAAGTCATCTGCGAACATCAAGACTTCAGAGTATTTAACTACATTTTCAATATCGTTAAAAAAATAAAACAACAGTGGTCCTAGATTACTGCCCTGAGGGACTCCTGACACATTAGTGAAACAAGTTGAATTAAAGTTATTTATGGAAACATAGAGTTGTCTGTCTCGCAAATAATCAGAAATTAAGCGCAGTAGTCCATTTGAAACTCTATAGTAGTCCATTTTCTTGATAAGTAGTCTATTGAGTGAGCGATGGCGGGTGATGCAGTACAACATGCACGTGTGTGCTGTAAATCTTGCAATAATATAGTTTCAAGTGGCGAATTAATAGTGACTTGCTTCAATTGTGATAACACTAACCATACTTCGTGCGTTGGGATAAGAAGGAGTGAAGTCAGTGTGATTGAAGGGAGTAAAAATGTGCAATGGATATGTGATACCTGTTTGGATTCTCCGGAATCACAAAGAAGAGTAAATATTGAAGATAATGGATGATTTAAAGCAATCAATAGGACAATTAAGTGAAGTCATAAAGTCAATGCAATTGGAAATATTATGTATTAAAAATGACATGCATAAACATATTACAAAAAATGTTACAGGAGAAAATTCTGTAATAATTGAAAAGCCGGCACAAACCGGTAATAAAGCTAGTAAAACACAGATGGAGGTTATGAAAACAGATTTAAAGGTGAATGCACCGATAAACAAAAGTTTAAAACCTGCTGAAGCAAAAAATGGGCAAGATAAAAATAAAGAAATTCAAAACACTGCACCTAAGGAATGGGTAACTGTTAAGAAAAAACCCAAGAAGAAACATTTAAATGAAATATACGGCACAGGAACTGATGCGAATTGCAAAATCGCTGGTATCCAAAGAAAAGCATGGCTATACATAGGACGTATTGCTAACCAGGATGTCACAACTACCGACGTTATTTCATACATACAAAAAAGGATCAACTCGAATGATATAGTTTGTGATAAGTTGAATTCGAGAGGCATAAGTTCGGCTTTTAAAATTGGTTTTCCTATACACTTTTTAGAAACGTTAAACAAACCAGAGGCATGGCCACAAGATGTGATAGTGCGTAGATTTAATTTCACTCGGAATGTGGATAAACAAGAAACACAACCAACAAGTGCTTTTTTAGGATAAACTCGCAAAAGACTGAAGTAAATTATGTAACTATATGTCATCAGAATGTACAGTGCATTAGAAATAAATTAGAGGAAATAGAAATTGGCTACAAGGAAATGATTGTATTAAGTTAAATGGATATAAAATTGTAAGTAAATTGAGTAGATGTCAGTTTAGAAATGGAGGTGTCCTAATAGCGACAAAAGAGAGCTTTCGAGCTCAGAATTTAGATCAATTTGAACATATCAGTATTGATAAGACATTTGAATGTACAGCTTCACTAATCTATGTGAATACGCATACAAAGATTATTGTTATTTGTATATATAGGTCCCCTGATAGTGCTATTGGAGATTTCTTATCTAAGTTTGAAATATGTTTAAATGCTGCATTAAGTTATAGGAATATATTCCGAATTGTTGTCTGTGGTGATTTGAACATAGACTTGTTTGGCAATTCTAAGGAGTGAGATGACCTGAATGATCTGGTAAATTCGTACAATCTCTTTACTTGTGTGACAGAGTTCACACGCATAACTGAAACAAGCAAAACAGCTATTGATTACATTTTTACGGACATTTATAATGAAGTTAAAGTAGTACATAATTGATTATCGGATCATTCCGCTCAGATCATGAAATCAGTATATCCGCTGGGTGGGAATATTACGACAAGGGAATTTCGTTCATACACTATAGATAATTATAATTCATTTAACATGGCACTAAGCAAGGAACATTGGCTTGATGTCTATAATGGGGTGGACGTAAATGATAAGACGGAAAAATTTACCGACACGATTTCGCACTGTTTTGATATTTTTTTTCCTAGACTTGGAAAGAAATTTACCGAGAACTTCCAGCAAAAACGGTGGATTACTGCTGGCATAAAAAAGTCTTCTATAACTCTAAAAGACTTATTTCATTTGAAAAATATTGGTGTCGTTGAAGCAAATTACTATAAGGAATATAAAAGGATTTACAATAAGGTAATTAGATTGTCTAAAAGACTATACCATGACAATTTAATAACGAATAAAAGTAATAAAAGTAGAACAGTATGGAAAATAATAAAAAATACTACGGCTATAGATAAAATAAAAGCAAACCCTATAAGTAACATGCGAATAAGTAATGATTTAACTAGTGATTTGAACGCTATAACGAATGCCTTTAATGAATATTATGTAAATGTACCCAATAGTTTAGCTAGTAAATTACATGTGGATACAAATACAACGTTACGCCATAAATTAAGTCATTCTATATATTTAGAACCAGTAAACCATGATGAAGTAATAAATTTAATTAATTCGTTACATAACACAACTTCTTCGGGTAAAGATAACATTACCTCAAATTTGTTGAAACATTGTGCAACGTATGTTGCGGAACCAATGTGTCACATAATAAATGAATGCTTTAAGTCTGGAACATTTCCAGATACTTTGAAAATGAATATAATAACTCCGATTTATAAGAAAGGCGATAAGACTAGCCTAGAAAGCTACAGACCTGTTGCACTGCAGTCGATTATATCCAAAGTAATAGAGAAGGCCCTGTGTAATAGAATATTGCACTTTTTAACTAAATACAAGATTTTAAATAATTTCCAGCATGGCTTTCGACCTGGCCTATCTACAACAACAGCTCTGGTTGACTATCTGGATCAAGTTTATAAAAACTTAGACAAGGGTAACATAGTAATGAGTGCTTTTATAGACCTATCAAAGGCTTTCTACTCTGTTAACATCGATATACTAATGAATAAACTAGACTCAATGGGTATCAGAGGCGTGTGCAACGATTTAATAAACTCTTATATAAGAAACAGGAAACAAATTGTCAAAATATGTGGAAATTTTTCTAATGAACTGTGGACGAATATAGGTGTTCCACAAGGATCTTGGGGCCACTCCTTTTTCTTATGTATGTGAATGATCTATCTGATCTAGTAACGAATGAATCTTGTACTGCCTTTGCGGACGATACAACTTTCAGTTTTTTCGGCTCGAATTTGGAGAGTGTTGTCAAAGACGCCAATATTCTCATGGACAGAATAGCTAAATGGTTTGAAAATAATGGTTTGACAATGAATAGAGATAAGACAAAATTAATGGTATATCACCCTGTAGGTAGCAGGTACACAAGCAGCGCTTTAGTTAGAAGTAAAGGAGAGACACTTGAACAAGTAACAGCTTTTAAATTGCTGGGACTTAATATTGACCATATATTCAACTGGAATACTCATGTACACTATATCACTAAGAAAATATCGCCTGTATGTTACGCCTTAAAGAGACTGCAAACAATTTCAAGCATGCATATAACACGTGCGTATTATTTTTCAAATTTTTTATCTATAGCCACATATGGAATATTGTGTTGGGGTAATTCCTATTCAGCTCAGAGAATTTTTAGGTTGCAAAAGCGAGCAATAAGGAATATGTATGGGTTAGGTTGCACTGAGTCTTGTCGTGATGTTTTTGTTGCGGAAATTACTAACTATACCATGTATTTATATTGTTAATATTGTTTGCTATATTAGAGAAAATTTGCATAAATTCACACAACATATTGACAATCATAATTATGAAACAAGAAATAATGCGGATATACAATTACCCAAACATAGGTTAGAAATGTATAAATGTAATCCCAGCTATGCTGGGTGTGTGTTATATAATCACATACCAAGCATCTTGAAGAAAATTACCTCAAAGGTCAAATTTAAACGAGTACTAAAAATAAGCTTACAAAACAAAGGATACTACTCCGTAAATGAATATTTGAACGACCAACTTACTGTATGTATGTAATCTATGTATTTTGACATGTCTTATATCATATTTTGATTTATTGGATCAATAAATTATTATTATTATTATTATTATTATTATGGTTAATACTATCAAATGCCTTTCCTATGCCCGTGTAAATGATATCTACTTGTAGTTTTTTATCTAATTTGTTGGCCAGGTATTCTGCAACGCAAGATAAGTTTATTACGGTAGAACGGCGTGGCACAAAACCATGCTGCTTGCTAGTAATTATTGATCTAATATCACAAAAAATACGAGAATGCAGTACCTGTTCAAATATTTTAGAAGGAAAGCTTAGAATTGCAATGGCTCGGTAATTTGTTATATCAGATTTGTTACCACTCTTAAAGATCGGAACAATCTTCTATCGTTTCCACATTGATGGATATACACCCTCCAGAAGGGCCATATTAAACATATTATGCGGCGGTGTAATAGATAGGTGTAATAGATACTAGATATTCAATGCATGCTCTCAAAATATATCCCGGTATACCATCTAGCCCTATTGCGTTATTTTTAACTTTTCGAGCTGCTTGTATTATTTCTTCATGAGTTATGTTATCAATAATATCATTCACGTTGGTCAGAGAAGACCGTTCGTAGTAATTAGCAAATGTTTCACAATCAAAATTAACGTCTTCCTTATAAACTGTGCTAAAATAATTTGCAAAAGCTTCTTCTATATTCTTCCCACCCTTCAGGCATTCTCCATTGTATTCAATATTGCCAGGTATCGACGAATTGCCCTTTCTTGAATTCATGTATAACAAACATGCTTTTGAATTTGTGCAAATATCGTTCTCGCAATTCTCCAAATATTCAGCATACGCTACTCTAATACCATTGCTCACTATATGCCTAAAATTAATAAATTTCTCATTATATTTATTTTTCCGGTATTTTACATACAAATATCTGTAATGTTTTTTTAACTTTATGTTATTAATTAACTTCTTATCATACCATATGGGATATTTATTCGAACAAAAGGTTACAGGCACAAATTTTTCCAATATGCTGTTGATTACTTTATAAAAGTGGGCTACATGGTCATCGACGGTGGTGTATTTCTGTAAAATGTTCCAGTCGGTATTTTTTGTCATATCATCGGACCTTTATTAGAAGCCCTAGGTATGCTAATCTCAATGCTTAGGCACGGATGATGACTATCTTCATTAACCAGTGCCAAATATTCTCTTTTTATAGTACAATTTTAAATATTTGTTATTGCCAAATTCAAAATGACGTTATTAAAATTCAAAACACCATTGCATTGGTGCATATCAAAAAATGACATAAAACTATGCAACTCCTTCACTCTCGATACATTGACATTTTTACGTATTTCCGGTACATTAAAATCTCCTATAATTAAGGTATGAGTAGAGTGCATTTCTTGCAAAGTTTCCAAATAACTGAACAAAGTGATATATGTCTCCAAAATTGAACTAGGTGGAATGTAAAGAGCAAGTAGAAAAATGTTTGATTGTTACTTACCACTTTAACACCTTTAAGTTCAAATTCGTTGCCAATCCAATCGATACACACTTCCACAGACGAAATATTACGATTTACAGCAATGAGTACACCACCACCCAAACTTTTACCTGTTAATACTTTGTCCCTATCAGCCCGATACACCACATATTTATCATCAAATAGTTCGCTATTTGCTATTGAATCGTATAACTATGATTCAGTTACTATAATAACATCTTTATTTGTCTGAAGTGAATTTAAATAAAATTGATTTATTTTTGTCCTTAATCCGCGTACATTCTGATATACAACCTGCAAACATTTGTTTTTGTCTAACTGTTCTACATTTAGGTCTGTGTTATTTTACTTGTTTCCTTGTAAAAAATTAATTAGTGGTCCTATTCGTAGATTGACATTCATTATTATATACTGTTATATACAGTCTGTTTCACTTAAGAGTGCAACACCCTCATATCTCTTTTATTGTTAGTCCAATTTTAGTATTTTTTTCCCCAAACGTAGAATACTCATTGCTCTATTTACTGCCAAAAAACCAATTGTCTTCTTTAATTGCAAAGCAACCTGCGATGGCAAAATAAACGGCAAAAATCAAGAAATCACTTTAGGAATTTTTTTATCGAAAAAATTTACTAGTAATAATTGATCAGAATTGCCCAAAAACCCTAAATCCAAAATTTCATGAAAATTAAAAATGTTAAAATTTTCCGTAAAAGTCCGTAAATACTGTATCCAAATCCGAATCCAAAATTTCATGAAAATTAAAAATGTTAAAATTTTCCGTAAAAGTCCGTAAATACTGTAAAATATGCTGTAAAAATTTTGTTTGAAACAAACCAGAACTATCAAAGTTGTTTAAACTTGTTGTTGTTTAGGCGCAGACACCTGTACAAATAATATTTACCGAATTGGAATTGCTTTTGAAGAAAATTTTAACATTTCTAATTTTCATGAAATTTTAGATTTAGTGTTTTTGGGCAATTCTGAACAATTATTACTAGTAAAATTTTTCGATAAAAAATCCCTAAAGTGATTTCTTGATTTTTCCATTTATTTTGCCATCGCAGGTTGCTTTGCATTTAAAGAAGACAATTGGTTTTTTAGGATTAAATAGAGCAATGAGTATTCTACATAATAAAATAAAAAATATATGAGGGTGTTACACTCTTAAGTGAAACACACAGTATATCAAATTATTGTAATTCATATACTCCGAGTTAACTTTCTCGTGCCTGTTTTCATGATTTTTAATGAGACCAGCAGTGTAGTTCAGAACTGAGCGCTTTCCCGTCATGTTCATATGAAAGCTGTCTCTAGTTCTATCGCTACTTTGCAGTATACTATTTAAATCTACAAACGCAACACTTACACTACATTGTTCATAAACTAAATTATACAGTTTACTATTGTAGTTATAAATTAAGTTATTTAGATTGTTGCGATCATTCCAGAAGGGAATACCTAAGAATAGTACATTAGTATGTGTTAGGCAGTCAGTCGATGCATTATTGGTAAGCTAACTTATCGAATGACTACCCTTCAGCACATCATTGGTTCCCGCGAGGACCACTACAAAGTCATTCTGATTAAAGTTGCTAGCCAACTGTTGGGCATCCACGATTACGTTCTTGAGTGTTGCATTTGGCTTACACAAAGTCTGCATCGTGTACTCAGCACTATTGGAACATTCTATCATCGTTAACGCCGTATTTCTCCCATGACTGTCTTCCAATATGAGTACTGATTTTTTTGTATCACATTGCGTCTCGGTAATTTGTACACTGTATTTCTATTACCACTACCACTTACCACTAGATAGTTCGGCATTTTCTATTTGTACAGTATTTATAAAGTCAGAACAAGTGTTATGTACATTTGCTTACTTCTGTTAGAAGTATTAACTTTTTTCATCTTTAATTCATCTGTTTGCGTGTTGTTATCAACCCTTCTATTACGCGTTACGTTTATGGTAAGCTCTTTAATTGTTTTTTGCAACATCTCAATTGTTGTATATTGGTTTCGGAGTTTAAGTTTATAGCTTTCCAGTTTCTTCTCAAGACTTTTGTTTTTATCAATTAATTCACCATTTTCAAACTCCACCAGGGCGAGTTTGTCGCCAATGACTGCCGTTATATCCCTTGGCGCGTTGTCGTTATTTTTAGTATGTTATTTGTATGTAATTGACGTGTAGCTAGTGTTCTTAATGTTAGAGGAAGAACCTTTACCACTTTGTGCATTTATAGCAACTAATTTACGTTGTCTCGTTGTAGCTCCACCCGTCATGTTCGTTTAGTTTAGTCAATAGAAAAAGTCCGCCTTAAAAACGATGTCGGCCACCAAGGACGACCGGCAAGACGTCTGTAATTATTGAATTGTGCATTACTTCACACACAAATTTATTAAAGAGTAATTTCACTATTTTCTTTAAAATTGTTAGGAGGTCGAAAATTTCGAACGCAGCATATTATTGTAAATACATCGCTGATTGGGAGCGATGCATAAAACTGCATGTTAATTGTACGGAGAGCAAGATGCACAATATATCTCGAATACTAGAAAACGCCCGGCGAACAAAACTAATGCACCCTTAATAAGTGGCGCCTATTAATATAATTGCTTTCCCTCTCACACAGCCCAATGCAAGTCAAGTATATGTTTACGTTACCAAACTCCTCTCCTCGAACGATGCCCGCGGACCGACAGATGATGCTCTCACATGGGCGTGCATTCGGGTAACCAAATAATACGGCAAGCAACATGAAAGACAAACAGTAATTAGTGATTATGAATACCGACCATAATTAGTATTAACATACCGGGTGCTCCAGCACACTTGCTTCAGCACTCTTCGGAACGTGCCTGCACCTTCTTTATCATCCTGTCCATTGCTCCTCCAACGGTGATCTTCGTATACACCCAACGTTAGTTCGTAGCATCCAAGAGAATAGTTAATAGACATAGTCAACCAGATAGTCAAGTACGATGCACTTGCGTGCCCGCGCCCATTACCTGACCAGAACAGATACAATGGACCACTGGACTTGCGTCCAGATCAAGCGATCACGCCGTTACCTGCGTGTTGCAATACCGCTAGATTGGTTGCATTTGCATGCCTGCGTACACAATCTGCCAAGCAAACAGCTCGCGTACCAATAATTCATAGAATTGTGTCATGTGCCCCAGTGCGATCCAGCCTCGCAACGCTGTCAGGAATGCATCTACCTCCACATTCCATGACACAGGAATATAGCTAGCTATGTCGATAACCTTTACACCGGGAACCCAGTTGCATCTAGCAACAACAACAACAACAGCCGCAACTTCGGCAACAACAACAACAGCCGCAACTTCGGCAACAAGAACAACAGCCGCAACTTCGGCAACAACAACAACAGCCGCAACTTCGGCAACAACAACAACAGCCGCAACTTCGGCAACAACAACAGCCGCAACTTCGGCAACAACAACAACAGCCGCAACTTCGGCAACAACAACAACAACAGCCGCAACTTCGGCAACAACAACAACAGCCGCAACTTCGGCAACAACAACAACAGCATCAACAGCAACACCACTGCATTCGGTGTGCACTACTCCACCGGCAATCACTCGCGTAACTGTAACATACTCAAAGCAGTTGTCATTAATACATCTCAATAACCACCCAATAATACTAGTCATTATTCACACCAATGACCATAACACAAATATCACAACAACGCAACTACTGCGCCAACCCTCGCCGTGCGCCCACACGCCACTGTGAGAGCAAAACTGGTAATGTGTTCACGGTACGATGACGAATGTGTCCTTCCCGCAAACAACCCCACCGCTAGGGTTAGTGTGGTATGGGGGAAAGCAATAAATCTCTACAACGTCTTCATAAATATACTCATCCCTATTATAAGTAAATGCGCGTAAAATATGTAATATTTGCTATAGAATAATATACTTAAATGTCTTAAATAAAACACAACCGTAACAAAATGTTATATGCATCAATTTAATATAAAAATATTTAAAAATTACTTGATGTAACCACTTGAAAACTTCGATTTAAACTTAAACGATAGCACGTGCACGCTGTACTCGCGTTATATGTAGTCTACTTTATGATTCACTTTCTATTCCATAGATTGAATTTGATGTTTCTATCCTCAAACCTGATTTATGCATATTTCTTATGCATATTTGCTTTGACATTTACAGCAGAAAGCATGTACAAAGACGTTACTGTAAGAATTGTTCGAAATAATTCTATACGGGAGTAAGACCTTGGTTTTTAATGCAATTGTTAAAATAATCATCTTCTGCAGCATAAGCGTACCTTACGCATTGCCCCAACTTAATATCGAGCAGACAAATGCTTGATAATAGTGCTTCAAAATATTCAATTTAACATATTTCCCAGGTTGTCATATAACAACGGAGATTTTCCCCATTTTAGCTCGTAAATCGTCAACATGAACGTGTTAAATTATACACCGAAAAGATTGAGACTGAATACATCCATTCTCGATACGCAGCGCCATCCGTACGGTTTGAATAAAACATTTATGGAATGGAGCGGTAAGATAAACATAAAGTGGGTAATTGTTTTATAGACCCAATTTAATTTTAGAATACATTTTTCGTCGTAATTCGACAATTTCGCCCAATATTAAGCATCTGGTTATATCTGGCATTTTTGATATTGTTTAGGTTCGAAGTTAGAAATGTCGATATATTGTTTTGTCTGGACTAGTTATAGTAGTAGTTACTATAATGTTGACAGCACTGTTGTTTTAAATTACGCGAAACGTAGTATGTGTGGAAGTTAGATAGATCATAAACGCAGTCATATGCCTATTATAGTCATCACTGACGATTATTGGTACAAATGCATTTGAGTTTAATATCGCAAATAACATTTCCTATCTCCACCATAAAAGTTACTACATAATCTGGCTTATTACATTTCAAAGTCTGCGATGATCAGTTTTCGTCACATGACTAGGAATAGTTTATCGGCAGCGTAAAGAAACTTGAAACGCTATGACGAATATTGTGAAGATGATATGCATACAGCTATTTTGGCTGTTAAAAATAGAATGTCCGTTTACTCGGCCTCAAAGGCTTATAAGGCCCAGAATGACATTATCGCATAAAGTGGAAGGAGAATGAGCAGCAATGAGCAGAAAAATGGGACCACTCTCAATTTTATCAAGCGAAGAAGAAATGTTTCTGGAAAGATGGATTCTCCACGATATCCAATATTTTTCCAATAAGAAATAATAACTCCTGTGACTGCAAAATTTATGAAACTGAATATAGAAGTCAAGACGGGAATGAGGATAACTCAAAGTTTACGGCGATCCTCGTAGATGCGAAGAAACTACATTCAAATAATAATCGTGTGTTAGCAAAATTGCATCAAAAAAATGTTCATACCGTAATAAACTCTGGTGAGAAATAATTCATTATTACTCTTATAAGGGGAAATGTCACTATCAGTGCCTAAAAATTGAGCAATCTCTAGGTCTGATGAAAGGGGAAACATGCTATGAATATATTGCCAATCTGTTTCATCAATGGCTTGTTCACAATAACATTAAATTCCCAGTCTTCGTGTTATGCGATAGTCATAGCTAACACTTAACCATGGCTCTAAGTGACTATAAGGAACATTTTATAGAACTTGTTGCACTTTACCCTAATGCAATACAAATTTTGACGCCGATGGCAATTTTTCGACCGTTAAAGGAATCTTGGAAAATGATGTTTATTCGTTCAGGATTGCCCCTTAAGAGAAACAATGCATGCCTCATTGTCAATGAGGCACTGATAAGTGTCTCGCTAGATATTCTTGACAATGAATCTCGCCGTTTTTGACTTGGGACGAGAATTTGAGAACTGCAACTCGTGCTTATGGCAAAAACTCTTGAAGCATTTGACATTTTCTAAGAATATTTCACCAGGAAAAATATCCCAATTTAACACTTCTGGCATGACGTGGTCTGGTGCATTAGAAGATCGTTCCTTATTAGAACAATCAACTATGGTACCGAGATCTGACGATCAAAAGTACATTTTCTTGCATCCAAAATATGACTTAGAACAGAATGTTGGATGGTTACAGGATAATTGGACCGATTCAAACGAGTATATTACTGTGTACGAGGTGACAAATTCAGCTGAACTTGTGAAGATATCTACAAAAGAGAACGAGATAAAAAAGACCCTAGACGCGAGATAAATAAAAAAGAAAATGAGTAACAATGACAAAGTTTGTATCGGGGATGCCTACGAATAAAGAAACATTGTAGAAAATCCAAGACAAGCAAAATTATATCCATACGCAGAGAACAGACAACAATACCACAAAGAACAAAAGCCGAACTTACATGTCAGATACTGCCTGCAGACGCCATAATAATGGAACCCTCAATATTATTTTTCGCGTTCCACTCTCAATACAAATTCTAAGTGCCAAAAACGAAAAGCGAAGGAAAACCCGCCTGCTCTGTCAGCGTCTGGCGAGTGGCCACAATATTTTTCAAAAAAAGGAAAAGCACGAGCCTGAAAAAATTAACAAAACCCAAGTAAAAAAAGGAAAGAAATTGCTAAAAAAAGAAAAACACGTGGAACGCTACTAAGAAAAATGAAAGTGCAGACTTGGAAAATGTTAATACGCGAAAGACATGTAATGCAATAAATATGAAATTGGGGTTTCCATTAAGCTGGCGAAAATTGGCTTTTGCTTTATAAATTCTTGGGCCGGCTTCCTCGTTAAATTTTAGCTCAGTGGCGTCTGCTACTCTACTCAGGTCGGGAAATCTTATTTTCTCAACGAATTTATTATTCACAAACAGCTTAATTCACTTCTTAAACAAAATGAAAGTAGTATTGGTATATCAAAAGTGTATAATCGAAATACCTTTTCAATAGAATAAACTAATTTACCAGGTCACAAATAAAAGATATATTGTTAAAATAAATTGCGTCCCTAAAACAATTACCTACTTTATATTTACCTTACCGCTCCATTCCCAAAACTTTTTGAAGCGTATCGAGAAGGTAGGAAGAATATTTTCGGTATATAATTTAATAACCAGGTCCGATATAATTAATTTTAGGTATATAAGTCCAGCGCAATTAATGGGACATAACAGGTGAGCATCGTTTCTAAAACATTAACAAATATTTATAAATCATCATAAAAACCTAACCTGAAGTTTATTGTGTCGTATTCCCGAGCATACGATTCAATTATCCGTCGTCCGCTATCGTCTTCTCTTCGGTTTTAGTCGACTCATTTTGTACTGTTTATTTTTACACAAGCAATATTGTCTTTTAATTTAACACTTCCTTTTATCTCTGATTATTATTCCTATACTATTATTATGTCTGATAAGTTTCGATATTTGATTTATATTTTATTATTCTTTGATAAAAACTGTTTCCTTTTTTAGTAAAAACATTTATGCGAGATATTTTCCGTCAGTATCAACAACTCTCAACATCTCTTTTATTTTTATTGGATTGTGAATATTTAAGCTAATTTAAATATTCACATTAAATGCACTTTTACTATTATATATCTACTGTAGATTGTTTTAGTGATAAAAGTATACTTTTAGTTCTATTTGTCAAAAATTAAATATTCGTTTGTGTTGTCGTAATAAATAAATCTGCTTTGCTTCATAACAGTTATTAAGTTGTGGGTCCAGTGCTATCATTGTCAAAAATGAGTGAATCATCGTCAGTTAATGAATTTCTGGGTAGCGATTGCTTTTGACGTAGATAGGGAATTCGTTGGTTATCCGAATTGTATGTTTTTTGGCATTCGTAAAACTTCAGGGTTGGGTTGGGTATCATGAAAAATATGTGAAAATTGATTCAAGAATTTTAATATTTGTTTGTTTTCTTCAGTGTTGTAGTATATTGTTTAATTCGTTTCCGCGTGTTTAATGAATTTGTAACACATAATTGTATGAATCTTAATTAATTTGTGTTCGGTTCCACACGTACATATGTGGATTTAGATCCGCGCAAACCGTGCAAATATTTGTCACAATTATTTTTAAGTATGTCGAATAGTTTTATGTTAATCCGCACGACCCTGTCCAGGTACAGATGGTGCCGCCGATGCGGCGAGCTAATGGTCGGTTCGGTCATTTACATTTTATTACTTATTTTGGCAAATTTAAAATCTCAAAACTCTTGTACGGTCACGTACAAGACGTTATGTATTCTTAAAACATTTGCGGCCCCAATTCCACTTTTAAGCCGTCATTTTACGATTGCCGGTTGTAAATAACCAATTTACGAATTTAAATTATTATATGGCTCTCAGGATTTTAGATTAATCCTCTGAACCAAATGTTGCAAACTTCCCTTTCTTTCATCGCTTTAAATTCATTCTTCACCAATCACGACGAGTTCTTCATCTTACATAAAAGTGGGGACATTTCATTCCAACCAATTACACAAAAAACGTTAGTATTTAAGGAACGTTTTCACCCTTAGACAGAAATTATCATTATCAGTATCACAGTATAACATTACCACGACAACAGTCAAAGTAACAACATTATCACGACACCAGTCGAACAGTTCGTATCAAGACAACAGTTACATACAGTAACACATCAAGTGTATCTTCATCAGTGCCAATTGTAATTGAGCAAAGTTATATATTGTAAATATTAATAATAAATAGTGTACATAGTTAAAAGAGTTTATCTGAACAAGCCTTCGAACGATTGAATAACTCCCAGACGGTAGCGACGCAGATTATTTGACGTGAGCGAGAGACGTAATCGAAATACTCGTCGAATTTACAAGTCGCCACGAGTCTATTAAAGACAGTTCCTTGTCCACGTATCGCAAACAAAATATTTGTGAACATTAAATCAAGTGTTTTCATTACTAATTTTTAATCATGATAGGTAACCGCATAAATTTTTATAACGAAATCATTAAGAGTAAGCAGAATAACCATTTAAGCTGTTTTAAATCAAACATAGCACAATTAAGGCTCAAAAGACCAAACCCTCCTAAATTTTAAAATAACATTATTTTTCTTAAACTATAAACAATTAAGTAAACATTAAGGATGCCGAACTGAATTATTACATTGATTTTTGCAGACCGGTCACGTAATACTAATTTGCAAATAAGATTGCTGACGGCGAAAAATGTGAACGGGGTATCTAATCTAGACACATCGCAGAGCATCATCAGTAATTCCAAACAGCGAGGTAAATATTTCGCCTTCAGCCTGAGAAGCGCGTTACGACGTCTCGCCGCACTTTCCCGTTTAATATGGCTTATGAGCCAAGCCATATTAAACGGGAGAAATTATATTCCAAATACAGACAAAGTTCTCGCGAAAATTACATGATTTACAACGGAGCAGCGTGCAACTTACACAATATGTTTACTACACGTGTATGAATAAATGTCGCAGATGTTTTCAACTAACGAGCTTGATTAGAACTTTTTGCGAGTCTTCGACTCTTACTCCCTTAAAGTTGCTATCTCGTTTACTGTCAGTTAGCTTATTGTTAACATGTTTCAATGTAAGTGTAAAACAACGTTTATACTGAGCAAATAATTGCACGAGGCAAATTTCCTTTTCAACGCTTGCACTGAATTCGATAGACGTTAAGTTCCGCCCATTTGGTTATGTGGGGCACAAACACGTCAATTGAGGTCAACCCGCTCGCCTAGACCTCAACCTTACTCGACATAACGATCGAAAGTTGCGGTGAGGGTGATTGATGGGACGCTTGAATAGTGCAAGTTTTCACCAATCGAAAATAGAAAAACGGTTTACGTCGGTACCGCACACCGAATAAATGATACATTACCATATATATGAAAAATAAACGCAATGTGAGATTCACCGAAACAATCTCTCGCAATATCGAATAACGGCCGCTAACTCTACGATCAAAGTTACCAAATAGACGCGCCGGGGCAAACAAATGGATATGTGCGAACAAGCGCTCGGGTTGAAAACCGCCTTTGTAGTATTCGCCAAGAAAAATGTATCGTAGTAACACGGTTGGTATGACAAATAAAGAGCCAATGTTTAAATTTTTGTAGCTCGATATTTACATACGATCAACGATAGCCATTGTGGCACTCCTCTTCTTTCAATCACTCTAAATTTAAAAATTATAAAACCTGTAATATATTAGTGCAGTTCATCATTGTACCTTCATTAAAAGTATAGTTCGAAGAGATTATTCAGGAAATGTCTGATCATGATAGACGCAAATGTAACCTATTAATTTTTGAAGCCCGAGATAATAAAGAGAAAACACCCAAGGGTCATCACATTAAAGTCTAATGTACTGCTACTGTGAAAAAAAATTATCTCTAAATGTTCACTAAGTTGTAGAGCTTTTAACGGAATACGTATGGCGAAAGATTTGAAGAATAAAGAGATTTAATGGTATTCGCAAATCTATGTCAAATTCAACTAAAAAAATTAATAGCTGAATTACAAGAAGGGTGAACAATTGCCTTTAATCTTTATTGTCCAACAGCCAAAGTTAATGATTTCTTTCCGTCTATTAGTTCGTCGGTTTAACTGACACATGGCTATCCGTAGGAATCAGCAAGTCTATAGAAGTATAGTAAGAATACTTTCCAAGTAACCGTAATACGATGTGATCGCATGTTTGGTCATATTGGGTGTTCTCGTGAAGAAGAAGCTAGCTGCTAAGAATGATATTACTATAATAAAATTTGATTTATCAAATGATATTATCAATCTACCATCCGTCGATATTGTTGGCTGCAAATGATGTTTAAATGTTACAGCTTTACATATTTCGATCTTGTATATTCCCCAAATACATCTATTAATGAATATGAATCATTTTTTGATTTATTTGATCAGCTAGTAGTAGGTTTTAGTAACATCCCAAATTTTTTTAGATGTCGGCAATTAAAAAAAATCCTTATTTGCATATTCACTTTCTAACATTTCTTTATATAATTCATCTCTAACATCTCCCTTTTTGGCTCCACCTCTTTCTTCTTCCAACTCCTCCTACCTGCCAGTATTCCAGTATTTTTTCTTCATCCTGCCGTTCCGCTTCTTTCTCTTTCCTACATTCCTCCTTCATCCCTTTAGATTTATAGCCCTTCTCCATTCTCTCCAAAACCTTTCAGTCTTTTCCTTCCTTCTTTTTGTGTTCACAATCTCCCAATCAATGGTCCCATTCATCCCAGCCTCTTCCACAGAACTGGCGCCTCTTATATTTTTCTTCCATCGAGTATTTGTTGGCCTTCTCCTCACTTCCACATTTGAACAATGCTAACATTTTTTCTTCTTCTACCGAGCTCACCCTTAAATATCTTGACTTCCTCCCATCTGCTTTAATTCTTTTGTATTTTACGTTGTGCCTCGCAATTCAGATTTTACTATCACTTTCCTGCGCTTCCATCTATTTCTATCTCCTCTATCTCGGCAATATAAAACAGTTTAATAAGACAAAAAATTGAAGCAATCGTCTTCTAGATCTTGTCGTTGCGAATTTCCAATATAAAGTAAATGATGATAATGCACCTTTAGCTAAAGAATATGGTTATCATCCTGCACTTTCAATTCATTTCTCGTTTAAAGTAGGTAAGTAGATAGTAGTTCTACACGTCACTTTATTCTGTATTTAATCGCTGTTTACAGGTATATAACCGACAACGACAGAATTATTTAAAATGATTCACTTCAGACTTTATCAAATATATTAAACTGAAATGGAAATATCATCGTAATTTTAAACTTTAAATACGAATATTACATTACCTCTTGCAATTACAATATTTCAGACTTTAATTAAAAAGGCAAAACAAGAATCAAACGTTGAAAATTCCAATTTTAAGCCAACCTCTTCGTTCTGGTCATGTATTCAGGATATATACGTAGCAGGATACCTGGGTCTGTTGTGGATGATAGTGGATTGATAGTGCATATTCATTTTTTATCTAAATCTGATACATAAATACAAATCAGTTGAACTGAAGTGATGAAGTGATTTAACCGTTTCATTCGCATAGTAATTATCAAATCAAATCGCCCCAACTTTGGTATTTATTTTTTATGGATCTGCGTAACAAATTCCTTCTTGTAGAGTACCACAAAGTCCAAACTTAGGACAACTAATTTTTAGCATCTTCATTAACAATCTTAGTAAGTTTATTGATGATGATGATAAAATATTTCGCAAAATATCATCCGTCATTAAAGTTGCTGCAATTAGATCTAGTTAATATACATACATGGTGTTTGTCAAACAACTTGCATCTGAATATTTCTGTATGCAAAATAATGTCATTCACATGCAAGCCAAATCCGTAGAACGTAATAGTTCAGTTAATGATCCCTGTGTACTATTTCACACAAAGTTGAGCTTTGCAGATCACATCACGGCTATTGCAAGTCTGCAATAGGTATGCTGGTACAACGTATGAAACTACCGCAATAGATGGACTGCACGTTTATTATATTTCAAGGTTATGGCCACTGCAACAAAGGTACACGATATGTTTACGTCCTGCTAATATTATACATATTACATATGTATCTATGTAGATCTAGGATTCAGGATTTAAATCATTGCTTAAATCATTTCTGTCCAAATTTTATAGATTTAAGAATCATCTGTTATGTACTATTATAGATCATCATCAAGTTCTACTCTCTATGCTCGTGGTCTCATTTTTGAACAACCTTGCCCATCGACCAGTTTAATTATAATGTCTTTGAATTTCTATCGTAATACATTTTTTGTTTAGGTTTGATTTTTATATTTGCATTATATCGAGAAATAGTAATAAATGAAACAATAAATATCGAGTATCGGAGTTGTTTTTCATGTTTTGAAATGACTTAATGTGTTTATTGTATCTGCATCTGAATTTTCTGCTCATTTGCCCCATGTATGTTGTTTCCCAATAATTGCATTCGATTTGATATTCCGCTTTGCTTGTATGTGTCTTTTTGTTCTGTATTTTTTAATTAATTTTTTTATTTTCGATTTTGAAGAGCTTGATTATTATGTGAATATATTTATAATTCCTGTATATGTAATTGTTGTCCAATTGTTTGTTTCTGATTACGATGTTCTATTATCGGTTCTCTGATTTGTGGTTGTATTTCATTCTGTATTTTAGACTTTTACTAGCGGACCCGACAGACGTTGTCCTGCATGATATTTCGAGCGATTAGGATATTAAACAAAGTATGAAATGAAAGACAAATAATATAATAATTTCATTATTCTTTATTTTGAAATAACATCAATTTTTCAAAAAACAATTCGTTATAATCAATAATGTTTGTTTAATTTTATCTTAATGTGAGTTGATGAACAATATTTTTAGTCAATTCCTGAGGAGTATAAATGAATGAACTTAACGGTTTTCCAACGCGAGAACACACCACATATAATTGGCCATGTGAAAAGACCCGATTTTCTAAATCCAACCCACAAATCGACATTGTTTGACCTTTTGAATTATTAATAGTCAATGCCAAGCAAATTGGAAATTGCAGACGTCTGAATGGAATGGGCGAGTCTGAAGGGATCATTGGGATTCGTGGCAGGAGAACAACTTCACCTTCAAATTTGCCGTTCAAAATTGTAGCTTCAAGAACATTGCCCATATTTTTTTTATAACTAATCTCGTATCGTTGTATAGCTTAGGTGCATTTAAATTCCGCAGCAAAATGATAGGTGAGCCAATTTTGAATCGCAAGTTATGTGGTAGCATTCCTGGTAAATCCAGCGAATTCAAAAATTCAACAGGATAGTTGACTGCTTCGTCAGGATCGGTAACAGTGTCGACCGATTTGCACAATATCTCATTGCCGCGCAATGTTGCATTTTGAAGTTAATAGCGTCAACATCGATATTTTTTGCGGCTAAAATAGCTCATTCACGAAGCCACGCATGATTAATATAATTAGCTTGTAAATCTGGAATGCTGGATATGCTTTCAATCAAAGCATCTTTCGTATTTAAAATGTTGCATAAATTGTCTGGCAATTTGATGCATTATGTGTCTCCATGTAATGGTATTGTTCCATTTCCAATGTTGAGCAATTGCTTGGAGAATGATAGTGCCAATGGATCGTTTTGCAGTTGAACACATATATTTGTGTTAGACGTAATTTAGTGACATTTCGCCATAGATATGATTGTTTTATGCATGCGTTAATTTCATCCGCATATATAGCGCGTGGAATGACCGGTAATGTCTGTCTAAAATCACCGGACAGCAGCAGTAAAACACCACCGAAAAGCCTGGTGTTATTATTTAGATCTTTCATCATTCTATCGAGAGCTTCAAGTGAATGCTTGTGGGCCATAGTGCATTCATCCCAGATAATAATTTTTCATTTTTGCAAAACTTTAGCCATACGGGAATGCCTTTTTATGTTGCACACTGCCTCTGGATTTGTGTGAATGTTCAACGGCAACTTGAGTGCTGAATGTGCAGTCCGTCCGCCATCAAGCAAAGTGGCTGCAATACCTAATGAAGCAATTGCTAACGCAACATGATTTTGTGATCGAATGTGCGCAAATATTAGTGAGATGAGTCCAAAAAAAGAATCCACCTTGTTCTGCTGCAACTGACAAATTAATTCGATCGTATACATTCTTTTGTTCATCAGTGAGTAGTTGCTCATTATTTTCAACGAAAGTAGTTAAAGAGACCGTATCGAACTGTTGTTCGCGCTGAATCTCGCTGTCAATGATGTCTGTTACCGGGCGGTTATGTGAGGCCATACCAAAATGAATAAGTGGCATATTCGAAATCAGAATGCGAATATCTTCAATCTTTATTAGTGCCTCGCTATATATTTCCAGCGAAAAATTGGGATATTGGGATCGCTGATCAGGAGATCAGCGATCCGAATGCGATGCAGAATGTCGTCGCTCATAGAATCTTTATATTTGTCCCAGAGGACAGAAGCTTGAGATGGAAAACATGTCGTCAATAATATGGCGAATTTGATGAGGCACGTCGTATACATTAATGTCTTTGCGAATTGACCGGGAATACCTGGTCGGTTGCATAGTTCAAAAAACTCAGTTAATGTGGTTTTTGAGGAAATTGATGGACGTTGTAGTGCAGTCTCTTCCGTGAAATAAACACGCTGTCCATTTTCAAAGTGCACGGCCAAATGCAAATATAACAGCAGGGTCTCTTTCGTGTCTCGTAAAACTCAAAATACGCCCAACTGCTTCAATGCTGCTGATGTATCGGCCCATTTGATACCGTGTTATTTCACAGTTTTCGTTAACATTTTGAACAGCAAATACAGCCATATCTCTTCCCTTATGGACATATTTGCATATATATATTATACGGACTTCATCGAAGTGTAGAGCTCAATGTTTATGTGTGCTTTGTAGATTTTACACAGCAATGGTGAATACGGATCCACCCACTCATTGTCAATGTCAACTGCTGTACCGTTTGACATACGTAATTGATGTGATTGACCACCATGGTCAGTGTCTCTACAACGATACAATGGATAATCATCGATATTAGTGATTGTATCATTTATACAATTTTTTGGAAAACTTATCGTACATTTTCCATTGTCCATCATTTTATCATCCGAAATTTCTGCTGAGATAATTTTATCAATTTCTTCAGACTCTATTCTGTTGACTAACCAAATCAAAATATGCGCGTGTGGCAAACCTCGTTTTTGCCATACAGCCAGCAACGTGTTTTGCCAAATACAGAGGAATGTATAATCAAGTTCATCAACGATTTTAACTTTTGTCTGAAGACACGTGCAGTGATATCGTGCCGATCTATTGCAGTTTGACCTGGCAATAACGCAATTTTAATTTCATCCCATTTTGGATTACACGTAAATGTAATGAACAAATTTAGTCGTCCGTACACGCGCACAAAATCATGGCGTCTTGAATATATTCTCGCATATGACGTGGGCTACCAATATATGATGATGGAAGAATATATGAAGTACCGATGTCGTTGATATTAGTTGTTCCATCTACGTTACCAACAATAGCATCACGCAAATGAATGTATTCCTCAGCTCGAAGTTTCGCTTGATTATACCTGATGTATCGTAATAGCTCGCTTTCAATTTTCGCATACATCAACGATATATTGATGAAACAGCTGGCGGCATTGGAGAATATTATTGTCTTCCTTGGCAAAAATCATCAACCGATATGCGTAGAAGTTCATCGTGCTCACTTTCTTGCTGGTTTCTGCACCTGCGAAGTAAAAATATAATTAAGACAAAAAGAAATTAATCGTGCATAAAAATAAAATATTAGGTAATGACATGTGTAGATTGTACCTGTTCCTGGATTCCTTTGTTTGATATTTAAATGATATCCATCTTCTCCTTCCCAAAATATCAATGCATATTGCAAAGCGTCGTAAAAGCGATGACTGCCTTCAATCGTATGCACTATGTTATCTCTGCGTTGGATTTGTATATCTCGACGTTCTAATGCGTCGCCAAGCATAACAACTGCAACTTCATTTATGGTCGGTGCATTATATCGGCCCGCGTGCTGCCCAGATGGTACTTTGTCTGCTTTGATGACGATCGTCGTTGTCGTTGACGTTTTGCAGTCTGTTTGGAACGGTATTGAACAACTGGACCAACTGGTTGTGATTCTGTAAAAACGGTTCTAAAATACCCACAATTTGTCGCTCCTCCATCTGCTCGATATGGTTGTACTGGCAGCATGCGTTTATTTGCAGCTCCTCCTCACCCATGAAATAGATTTGCAGAAATTTTGAACCGGTATCAGGCATCGGCATTAAAGAACCAATTTGATGATACACTTGGCCCTGAATCTTAAACATTGATTGAAAATTGCGGCCATCCTCATTCTGAAGGATTTTTGTTGCTCCAAGTAATGTCATTTGAAAGCACGAATTGAATTTGCGAATTTTATGCGAAAACAATTTAGATTGAGCTGTAGCTCCAGCAAATAGTGCTTTCAATGGTTCTGGCGGCGAATTCAATGGTGGCAGTACAACTTTTCAAGATGCGCAGCAGAAATCGGGCGATTCACCTTTGTATTTGAGTGCATGACAATGTTGGCATTATTTGTTCATAGCACCGATTACAATTTGTGAATGTGACGAATAGTCGATGTCCGACTCATATTCAAACGCAAGGAGAAGAAGTGATGCACGTGTCAATGCGCGATACACTTGCAAACGCTGTTGTTCACGTGTTCTGAATGTGTCGGTAACTTGTTAACGGGCTCTCAATGCATTAGCTCGAAGGCGTTCATTGCGTTGCTCTTGACTTTCATTAGCTCGTGTGATTGCAGCGTGGTTTATTAAAATTTCATTGTCCGTGAATTGACCTTCTGCCGATCTATTTAACCGACGGTTGTTGACTAATTGTGAATTTCGAGTACGTCGACCAATATTTCCTCCTCGTCCATGAAGACGTGGCATTGTTTTATGTACGTAACTCATATGTGAATATAATACAATACCGACTGCAGCGCCATCTGCCGGGCTGATTTGTGAATCTAACCATCCAGGGCGCCACCCAAACGCATACAAAAAATTCATTCAAATCGGTCCAGTCGTTTAGAAGGAGTTCAGTGACATACACACGTACATACAGTCGAATTATATATATAAAGATATGTTTTGTTGATGGTGTTTAGTTGTAACCGTTATCGCTTACTATTTGATTTGCGATGTTATATGTTTATGATAATTTATTTATACTGAAGATCCACACAAACCAAAAAATCAATACATTCAAAACAAAATTAACTAGCAACATTTAGAGCCTGCTAAATAGATTCAAATCTATACTATCGCACAAAACAAACTATCATAAAGAACTAAACATCACAAAATATAGCAAGCGACTACGGTTACAACGAAAACACCATCAAGAATATACACAGACACACACACACCTAACACCGAGGACAGAACATCGCATTCAGAAGCAAAAAAGTGCACATTCATGCATTCATAATAACAAAGTATCAAGTATTTTCTTCAGCAGACCCAGTGACGAATAATTACGTAGTGTCAGCTCGTTGAATAATGAATAATTTTGCAAATCTGAATTAAAAGTGCCCGTGAGCCCGTAGAAATGGTTACTTCCGATGATTTAGTGAACCAATTTCGTTTTGGTCTTCATCAGGAATTTGATTTCTAATAGAGTAGATGTACTAACTAATTATATGGGAGCCGCGTTGCTTGAAAATGTTCTCTGTAAATAACTTTATCTTATAGGAGCTGAATTTTGGTTGTTGCTGGGTTTCCATGTTGAGTTATCAATTGAGTTTTGAGACGTCGTAGAAGTAGAATTACTCTATTACTTTAATTTTGGTTTCAGTTGCCTGTTTAGTCGATCTAAAATATTTTTTCTGAAGATCTTTGAGTTTAGTAACATTCTACTTTCGTTTTCTCAGCTGTAGGTATATAAATGCTTGTTTTTAATATTGTATGGCGCGCAGTAAAACCCGGCAATGATTAGTTCACAAGGAAGAATTGTTACTTACATATATGACGATACGACTGCATGTTGGTGTAGTTCAATGTCTATGATTAAGTTTTATTAATAATGAATGCCCAGTATTGGCTGGATGATTAAGGAAGTATGTTGAATAATTTAGTATGCTACTGTAATCTAGCTTCATTAAACCAAATGAGCTGTGATTAACAAATAGTTCAACATTTTGTACTTCCAAATTACTTGGTACAGTTGATTTATTTTCTATACTTTTTCATTGTTTTTATGTTGTATGTCGGACTATAAATTACGTCCTCTGATTCTGCAGACGTAGTTGTGCTTTGTTTTGTGATGAAACACATCCTCTATAGCACGTACGGTTCTGCGACATAAACATAAAACTTATTGATGACTATCCTGCACGCTTGTACTAATTTGTGAGGTTATTTTCTTGCACGACGTATAAGTTGCAAATAAATTTCAGCGAATATATTAAGGTGATGACAATTGTTTCACCCTCTATGAACTCATCAGACCACGACACATACATTCGCTGCTGTAGCAATGGATAAATCAATGTCAAGTGAGTTTTATTACGTCATGAAAATATAATTTTCAGAAAGAAGTAGTATATCTCGAGCATTACGAAATGATTGGTACGAAAATGGTATATGATATAAAAAGAATACTAATATAACACAATAATAAGTGGACGAACACTGCGGTTTAAATTGTGAAGATATAACAAATAAATATATGTAATTTATAAATTAAATATCCCTGCCATAATTGCTCAGGTATGTTTTTAATTTATAAATTGCTGTCAGTAGCAATAAACACAACGTCATTAAATTTATGCCGAAGGGTCGCGCACCAGGACCTCTGAATATGAGTGTATTTCCTTTTGTAATTGAAATTAATTTTAGAGGATGTCTCTCCACGTCACTATTTGATTTGTACATCAAATATTAACGTAATGGGTAAACAAACTGCCCCAACACGTATATACAACAATTATGTATTGAAACTGCGCAATCGTGTTAATGCACGTGGTTTCGCGATAATTACTCGGCTTCCTCGTACACGTATATGGCCATAAACTTTGCAAATTTGATAATGTGCATTAATTCCACCTGGATAATTTCGTTCGTTATCTTCGTCTAGAAGTTCGGTAGTTTGCTCCACTTCAGACCAGCCGATGAGATGCACACATTAAATTAAATTTAATTCATTTCAATTGTTGAAATAAATCATTTGGAATATAACGCAATGATGGTTGTCTTTTCAAAATACGATTGTCGATTTATTATTTTGTATTAAAAATTGTAAACCTATAGAAATGCCTACTAAAAACCCCTCTTATAGCCTATACCTATTTATATGATCCAATATAGAGTAATAGAATAGAATATAGAGCAAAAGTAAATATCAACCTAAAGAACACCACATAAATTGGTTAAAACATGAAATATTGACAAAGTATTTTAGAGCTTTCAACCCCTCCCCTTACATAAAATGTGCGGAAAGATGACTAACGTCGGATATCATAAACTATATCCTCCAATGGTTATACCTAGATCCTTCATTAATACGACATAATTAGGTTCAATTAGAATTTAAGAAAGGTGAGTAACCTAATTGCCAGCATTTGATTTTAAAATTCTTATGTAGCTTCGAAATTGGCAATTAAGTCCTCGTCAAGTTATTTAGTTTATTGCAACTATAACAATTAATTATTTCCTTGAGGTGAAAAGAAAATTCTAAATTTATTTATGTGGCTGTAGTTAAACTATCTCCTCTGTTCCTTATTGCACCACAAGATCATACGAACCAGCCTTTATAAAATCCTGTATGAATGCCAAATTTCTTTGACATTTTTTTATTTCAAATTTAGTTGCAGATGGTCAGGAACTACTTCATCTAGTCATCCCTCAATTCAGTTTGGAAGAAATATAGAAAATATTAATGTCACAAATACCATAGTACGCCATTGGTGTCAGCTATGAGCTTGTAACAATAAAAATTGAGTAACGAATAATCGATTCTTGGTGGTTTGTCATAATATCGCAACATTAATGGTTTTTCAAGTTTACCAGAATATAAATCATTAACAATAAATAAAATTTTTGTAGGCAACCATTTTTAGAAACTGGCTCCGAGATGAGTTTATATGCTGAAGAAAAACTTGTAGGCACTGCAATGAAGAATTACTGTAGTAACACCTACAGAAAAATACCTTAGCAACTGTTGTTCAAACCCGTCTCAACATACACCAATATTTCATAGAAGTGAGCTTAATAAGAGACAAATGGATGTCTAGCTAAAATACCATATAATTAAAAGTTAATATCAGAGAATATTGCAAACGCTCCACTTTAGAACCATATCTGAACGAAGAAAATCAGATTAAATATAGAGCCTTAAATTTTTTTTTTTAATTTCCTTCAAAAATACCCTCAGAGACGTAATGATTACATCCATAGAGACTAGAACCAAAGCATAATCAACTAATCTCATAGCCACCCAATTAAAATTATGTTAGTAATATAATCGCGGACGCGTCAGTTTCAGCTAATATAGACAAGTCAACTCCCAAATTACCTAAATAATTTTCGCCAAATGTAATAGATATTGAGGACATGAAAACTTTATTTAATGACTACTAATGGCAAATTATGCTCATATCTGGTAGCAGTGTCACCTGTCTGATATGTAGGACAAACGTTTTTTTACAAGCTTATCTGTCGTGTCAAATAATAGGTACTGACAAAAATAATTAGGTACCTTACTTTCCATATTTGTTGATCTGGGTATATCGCTTGCTCTTCAACTTAATAAAGTGATCCAATGTTCCTTTTGTATTTTCTTTATTAATACTACTCTAAGTAATCAATAATATATTACGAGTATTATATTCCAATATGTTCCAATAATTTTTAGTTTAAAATTTGTTATTTATTTGGAAAAATAAATTTCTTTCCAAAGTATCCTCCCTTAGCTAAAATACGCTTGTCATTTCTTTGTGGCCACTTCAAAGAAACCAAAAATCAGTCTGTTTTCCCTTTGCCATTCTTTCATTCCCTGTACATTTTCCCTAGCTATATTCCTCAACCCTTCCTTTCCCATTTCCATATTGAGTCATCTTTATATATTTTTCATAACTCATCTTAACTTTGTTCCACCATCCTTAAGATGAATTTGTTTGACGATTAATGTAGATTAATCGTCGAGTTGTTTGACTTTCCTTGTTCTTCGTAACCTGTAACAATATAGCCTTATATATATATATATATATATATATATATATATATATATATATATATAATATAACATAAGCAAATTAAGAACAATATATCTCTTTAGCTTCGCATGATACTCATATTTATAATCAATGGGTTGCCTTAAATCATAACGTGAACATGAAACAAAGCAACAGTACATTTGTGGTATCTCAAAACTTATACAATCGTACAATACATACACACAACATCTCAATTCACTCAATTTAATAAAAAAATATTTAAGGAACGTAAACAGTTAAAATTGTGAACTCAAAAGAGTCATATGTGCAAATAACATTGGGAAATGGTAGGTTCAGGATGAAAAAGTATAATCACTGTTCCGCATGAATAATTTACACAAACCACTTAATGGAATAATTGCCACGATCTACATAATCTTAGTATGTCTCTCACGTTCAAAGAAACGTATAAATAAAGTTTTATGGATTTTTTCTCATTTTATTTACTTACTAATATCAAACTAAAACTATGTAAGATCTTGCAATTTATTACATAAAATGCGACAGCTGATTTACGACGGGTCTATTAGGATTATTACTCTTTTAACTGCCTATAACATTTTATTGTTTAAGAGCGAGGGTAAAAGTAAACTACAGCCGAATATAGCCGCCCACTGGAATTTCTTTATAAGTATTTATGGTAGACTAAAATTAAATTGATTGTTATTTATTTACTTTGGGTGGCAATTGCTAAAGCATAAAAATATGAACATCGATCTTTGTTGTGTTATCAAACATAAATATCTTACTGCTACACGAAAATGAATTTGTATGACAGAAGTTGATTGTACGTAGCTAACAATGAAGATACCATTTTTCAACAATTCTTTTTATAAATTGTTCGAATATGAAATACAAATAATTTTTATTAATTTTATTGAATTCGCAATTCACAAAATTACAATACAAATACGTATTCTCCGCTAGAGAATCTGAATTTACGTTGCCTTTGCCGCAAGCCAGGGTGGCAGTACTGCTAAACGAGAAACGTGACTTCTTTGACGGCTATTTTATCTTATTTATATTTCTAAGTGAGCACACGCTGCTCATGCTTGTTAAGCCCTATCAGTATGTTGGTAGTAAGTTAACGACTCTCAACGTTGTTCATCAGAAGTGATCTAATTTGTTGCTTATATGTGCAAGAACATTTCAATTATGCCATAATTATATCATAATCTTTGAAATCACATCTTACTGCGATTTCTCTTTCAACAACACACAACTCTGCTAAGCTCCTTGCAACGGCTAAACGGCTCCGGCAATCCAGAAGCTATCAACATGAAGATTTCGCTAATTTAATATGATCAGTAGAAATATTTGTTTCAATATTATTTCTCGTAAGTTATAGTGTATTTTAGATCAACTATCAATCAAAATTTGTTATGAATGTTATTTACCTTGAGGGGACATGCGATTGCGTGGGGGATGCGTCAAAGCCTAACTTCGAATACAGGTATACATACAAGTATTCAACACAGACTATGACATTTTTTCGTATCGCGGGCTTCCAAACCACTATATATTTTAATGTTCCTAATTGCGACATAGAAGCGAAGTCGATGATACCTATTGCTAAATTATTACAACAGCATTTATCAAAATTAATGGTTTGGTTATACGGGAGCAACTTGTAGCACATAACTCACTTCCGATCCCACCAGACACAGATCATAACGTTCTTTGAATGCAGACTGACCTCCAAGATCCGTTTCGCTCTATTTTGTTGTAAACGAACAAGTTTTCATCGGCTGTGACCATTGGTTTCAAACATATATGGTTGTGTTTCACTAGGGAATCACATATGAAAATTCGGTCTAATAGTCTCCTTCTGTAGCACTTATATATTGTTATGGTATTAATATTTAATTAAACTGAATTGTTAAATAAAGCACATAAAAATAAATCCCAAAATCGATCGCAAATGTGTCTAGATACAAAAGTGTTACTGTGGTGAAAAGAAAACACAAATAAATAATTCAAAGCTTTATTTGTTAGATCTGAATGCAAGTAATACTAACAAACTCATGATTTTTATGAAAGTGGCCATGATCTTTGTTTTAAACGGTGCACGCAGAAGCAAAAACAAGAAAAAAGCGAGTTTTTACTGTCACTTCCAAATCAAATGGGACTTGAATTGTATAAAAACTACCGTAAGTTGAGACCAATACAATAATGCACAAACAGCCACACAGACACACATACGTCATTCCGAAAATAGTAAGAAACGATTCAGGGGACCTCAAAACGTGTATATCCGTTGAAATCTCGAGTTCGAAAATTTTCTTGATTCCTATACTTATGTATAAGAAAGTAAAAATAGTAGATTGTTATACAAGTTAAGAAAAGTGCTAGTTTACCAGAGAGTGTAAATGAATTCACGAGCGAGTGTAGCAAAGCGAGTGGAGTAATTTTACACCAGCATGGTAAAATCACTTTTCTTAGGAGTTTAACATACTATTTTTACTTTCTTATACTTTATGTATAAGTATAGGAATCATGAAAATTTTCGAACTCGAGATTTTAACGGATATACACGTTTTGAGGTCTCCTGATCGATTGTGACTATTTTTGGAATGACGTATGTGTGACTGTATGTAACTTAAGATTTGTATATAGCAAGGAGGAAAACATCCTATTTTGAAAGCAATATCTCAATCGGAAGTGATGGTTTACTCTATTCACATTTTTCCATATCTCGAAAACGGTACATGTTATCGAAAAAAATATTCTTAGAATAATTAAAGATATTGATATTTTAAACAACTTTTATTTGAAAAGTTTTTTCGAAAAGTGTAGTATAACTAAGTATAAGAAAGTTCAGTGCGGACCACTAACGATTAAAGTATTGCTAACAAGTAAAATGGCACGTTACTTTATTATTTCCTACATAATGAAGTGGTTGTTTTCCATTAACTATACAAAAATAGTATGTTATACACGTTTAGTAAGGCAACGGATTATCGCACGAGTGGTTTGGGGCACGACGAGCGAAGCGAGGAGTGTCCCAATAGAACGAGTACGACAATATTTCCTTACTAAACGAATGTAATATACTATTTTATCTACTTTGCTTTACTAATGCTTGAAATTCCGTGTGTTCAAGTTTTCGTAATAGACTAGGAACTTTTGCGTAGGTTGGGTCCACTGATATTGACACTTTGTATTAAATTTCAAAATAATCTAATAGCCGTTATAATTTCTGTAATTTGTGTACAAAATGGAGGCAGAAAACGCTGAATTTACGTGTACCCCGTCGTACATACGCCAAGCCGCTCAAAAAGGTGTTGAGAATTTGTTGCCGGTAAAATCCAAGAAGATATATGACAGATTCTGTCATGACACGAACATGGCACGAACATAACCAAAAAATTATCAAAAAACAGTTTAACAATAGGACTCATTATTAAACTGTTTTCGATGTAATAATGAGTCCATTATTAACGCAAAGTAGATAATAGTATATTAAAAAACAAATTACAGAAGGCACAGTTTCAGGCATGAGTCCGAAATTCACGATTCAGGACGAATGCCCTGAATAGTCTCCTGTACGAGTATTTTATACTATTTTTTCTACTTTGCGCCCTTTTTTACGCGAAAAATTAATAAAGAAAAATAAATTAATTTCAACATTTAGGGATATTTGCGCGAGTTGGTAACGCAATATGAGTTGCGAAGACCTGCAATGTACTCGACCCGAAATACGGGAAATTGCACAAATTACGATTGGGAATTTACTTCCGAATAAGTCGCGGTCTCAATAAGAACAAAAATATAAAAACATCGAAGAATGGTGCAACGAAAACAATGCAACGATTATTAGTTACAACTGACATTTCATTGACATTATACGTTGACAAACCGCGACCAACATAAAGAAAAAAATATATACCAGACTCATTTTAGCACTCGAATTTTCATTTTAACACTGTTTTGTGTGCTAAAATGAAGTTATTACCAACGCATAGTAGAAAAATAATATTATTCGTATAAAACTAAAAATAAATGTTCGTCATTTCAAATAATTTAACTCTTAACGAAAAATACAAACGTATTGACAACATCCTCTGATATTAGGGCTCGTCGACAGTCCCTCCTCTTCGCTGTACAAAACGTTACATCGCTCGTTGTTATTTCAGCTACTCTGCCATGACATAGATATTGAATTACTACTTGCGTTGCCAATTCAAAATATATTCAATAAATAATCGTCTAGCTAATGAAAAGAAACACCACAGTGATTAGAACTGGGACTGGTTGTAAATTTTACTGTAGTTACTAGTATGTATTACAGCATAGTAGAGCCATAAAAAATCGAGTCTCGTTAACGCAATTTTAATGTAATCATAGTTACAATATGTAACTAATACGTACAGTAATAAAGTAATAATTCGATATTATTATACGTGATAAATGGGTAAGTCTTACACCTGAAAGGTGTTGTGAATAAACTTGTCCATGAAGACTAACTCGTGGGTCGCTAGACAAAATTGTTTCTGTGTTATTACTTATTACACTTCATCAGTAGCGATTATCAAGAACCTTACTTGTTGAAATACCTTTATATGTTTTTGTATGATATTATTATATGTACGTTTGAGGATTTTGTAAACAATCCTACGCGACGCATCCGCTATTCGGATGAAGGTTCGTGCTCAAGGCGTCAATTTAAACTGACGAAGACGAAATTCGACAGCATGTATCGATCGTAAGGCATCTTTAAGGCGATAAGAGGTGCGTTTTCCGAGTATATAACGAGCCAATAAATTGCAGCGCAACAGGACATAAAAACGAACCAATACAGCTTAGTTACGGGCCACACGAAGATAAGGCCGTAAAATCGGAAATTGGTTTCTTTGTTAACGATCGAGTTAATGGCATTTTATTGCCATATTTTATTCCGGTATTTGACGTGCGTTTTAGATCGTGGGTATTTACGCTGGTACATT
The DNA here is from genome assembly GCA_959613385.1 of Geotrupes spiniger. Classification (NCBI taxonomy): domain Eukaryota; kingdom Metazoa; phylum Arthropoda; class Insecta; order Coleoptera; family Geotrupidae; genus Geotrupes; species Geotrupes spiniger. The sequence continues at coordinate 36,526,605 of OY390735.1, forward strand.
AATTCGAATTCGGAGTCGGGTTTCTCGGCCAAATCGACAAATGTCAATTGTCCCACTCGAGCTATTTATCAACTCGAAACACGAGGTTACTTCCTCCATTTGCTAGATTAAAAGGAGTAAGCGACTTGCGGGCGAAAAAGCGCCGAGTGTGGTTTATGCGGTACTTGGCTACTGATTGTGCTTGTCTCGGAAATAATCCGGTCGTTGTATGCTCTCCAGCCGAATGAATTTTCCTATATTGCCCATACAAAATTCGATGGCATTGTCAAGGGAGAAAGTTCAATAACACAACTAATATAATTGAATATAGAAGATCACTGTTAGGATTAAGGGACCATTTTATCTAAATTTAAGGGTTGAGATTTTATAAACTATATGTGTTTTTGATTTGTTTGCTCTTAATTGCGTGTATAGATTATTGAAATTATTGTGATTTTGTGCGCTAATTTTATTTACTTTATTGATGTTGTATGATCTGTGGGTTCATTGTTTAAATATTTTATTAGTTAATTAAGTATGGTAATTATTTTCCATGAATATCTCGTTTGCGTTTTAATGGATCCTGTCTAAAGGAGGGGTTTGTCAAAATATACTCGGTGACATATAAACTGCACCACCTAGAAGGGGTAGGAATTTTTCGACCAAATTTGGCAGGAATAGTGGACTAGTCCAGGGAAATAGTTGATTAAAATTTGAAACCCAATCATCAAGTAGTCATGGGATTTTTGACGTTTGTGTCATTTTTTAGAGGTGGTGATAGACAAGCAATTATCGAGTCATTTATTGAATTTGTTCCACTTTTGCGGATCCCGTTCTTTAGTTTAAAGTGTTTCAAGTGTTTAATGATGCCTAGAGGAAGGATACCTCAAGTTTACCAGCAGTTAAGTGACTTTGACCGAGGGCGGATTGTTGGTTTACGAGAAGCAGGTTTTTCGTTTAGAGAAATCGGCAACCATTTGGGACGGCACCACTCAACTTGCTTGTTTATGAAGCGTGGTCTGAACATGGGGTTGAACGTCTGAGAAGAGGCACTGGGGCTCAAAGACGAACCAATGAACATCAAGATCGCCGCTTAAGACTAATGGCCTTGAGAGACCGATTCTCTTAGTCTTAGTGCCCACATCTTGTGCTACCCCTCACTGCTCATCATCGCCAGGAACGGTTGACCTGGTGCACGGAAAGACTTCAATGGAACTTGGAGTGGCATCGAGTTGTCGTTAGTAACGAATCGCGATTTTGTTTAGGAACGCATGATGGTCAGATGACTGTTAGACGAATACATGGAGAAAGGCGCAATCCTGATTTTTCGATTGCGAGGCATGTTCACCGAACTGTGGGGTTGATGGTGTGGGGTATATTGCTTACGGCAGTAGGTCACCCTTGCTCTTCATTCGGGGCAGTATGACCGCCCGACGCTACATTGACGAAGTGGTAGAACCACATGTTCTTCCATACCTTCGAGGGTTGGAAGACCCACTTTTCCAGCAAGATAATGCACGACCTCACATAGCAAGGGTTTCTCTTGACTTCTTTGAAGAGGCCAATGTTAATCTTTTGCCTTGGCCGCCAAGATCTCCCGATTTGTCGCCCATTGAGCACGTGTGGGACATGAGAGGTAGAAGATTGAGGAATCTACCGAACCCACCGTTGACAATAGAAGCTCTACGGCATGAAGTACAGGCTGCTTGGGATGCCATACCCCAAATAGGGGCGGACCAACACATTATTAAAGAAAAATCAAAAAGATGAAGTGTTTTCTTTATCAAATTTTAATCAATTGTTATCTTAGACTAGTCCAATGTTTCAGCCAAATTTGGTCCAAAAATTCCCACCCCTTCTAGGTGGTGCAGTTTATATGTCACTGAGTATATGTCTATATCGCCTACTCCAATAATTGTACTATTTTTATGAGATGCAGTTTGTGGTGAAATTAAAGTGTATCGCAAAATATTTATAAACCTAAATTTCAAGTTTTAGAGTGGAGAAATGTGTCTCTTATCATAGAGGTCATCACGTTTTTCTTTGCCCTGACTTTTATTGATCTAAATCGTAAATAAACCAATGGAGAAGCTAACGCGAAAAAAAAAGCAGCGGCAGAAAGTTTCACTGTAAAAATCTATAGTGGTTCTGAACTTTATTATACTTAGTTTTAGTCCATTTTTCAAAAAACCTTTTCAAATGAAAGTTCAATGTGTGCAATATCTTGATTGATAGTAACCAACATCAAAAATCGACCAAATCTCCCAATGTGCTATCTCTTCCATAAGAGAATTGCAAACGTTGTTACGCAAAAAACAACGTGAACGGGAAAGGGCTGTACCACAGCATTCTTTACAACTCACAACACTCGACTTAACTTGAACGAGGTCGACCAGAAAAGGGAACGAGCATCCGTGTCACCGAAACTGAGCGCTATCGCCCCATTTCACGGGTAGAGGTGGAAACGATCATATCACGATCACCTATCAACAACCCATAGATGCCGCCGTCGAACGTAAATTCGACACAAAGAACGCACCTTAGGCGTTGACCAAATATAAGGACCACATTGGTTAAATGAATCTATGGATCTGTAACATTGTCCGGGGTGCGCCGCAAAATAGAACGTAATATGTTCCTTTATTTTATATTATCAACTTAATAAGACAAACTTAATAAGTTATGTTTATTTATAGGGCTGCAATCTATAAATTGGTTCTGGTAGCAACATGATACTCAAGTTATTGCACACATGATTTTGTACATACTTTTCTAATCTTACCAAGATTTATTTATGTTTACCTAAACACAAATGTGTTTAATGTTACTACCCGTCCATTATGGTCTCCCATATCCATGGTACGTTAATCCATATTATAGGCTTTGTATTATTACATTGTAGTGGCCATAGCTTATTATTAATGTACATGTGTCCGCCTTGTTGATGGCTGAACGTATTGGAATTCTTTGATTTACATATTCCTCGTTTCTCATTTTTGTATTATTTATTCTTTTGTCCATCGTCTAGGGAAATTGTCTGCTATTTATTTGAAAAATCTGAATACCGTGGCTTAAAGTTCAACCATCACAGGACTAGAATTCCTTCGATATATGTCAGTTCCTTGCGGTTTCGCGATTGAAAAATATATATGAATGCAAACGCAAGGCTCCGACCCGATACTAAATAAATTTGTTTTTGTATGCAAATATTGCACTGAAGTAAAATACGAACCAGTTCACAATTTATCGTTCGATGTCGTGCATTTGACAAAATAAATATTTATCTTGCGCTTCTCTCCATTACATGGACTCCTTCAAATATTTATGTGGTAGCGGAAAAATTGGTGGCAGAACTATATTTGTTTCGATCGACACGTTTTACAGCGCATTGAATGATAATTCATATAATGAAATATGAAAATGAACATGGCACAGTTTTTTGTCATTGTTTCATTTGTGATTAATGTAAAATGTTTTTCTTTAGAATTGGTGCAAAAGTAATGAAAGGCCTTTAAATGGAAACACCTGGAAATATAAATAATCTGCAGGATTATGAATTCAATAGAAATTCAAGCCAAGTTCATACTAAAAAACACCACGTTACAGTTTAAAATATAAACAGTTAAAAAATATATAATACGTTTTTTTGAGGTAAATAGTCAGGTATGAATTGTAAAATTTTAATAACTCAATAAAATACATAGAAAAATTGTGTTAAAGACAAGTAAAAATTAAAGAAACCAAAATGCAATTAAAATATAAAGGCAAATTGGAGAAAATAAATATGTTTAAAGGATGATAGAGAAATTTAACAAGCGACAAGCAAATAAAAAAAATAAATTGTGAAAACATTAAAAACCAATAATTTTGCACAAAATACTTTTAAGCCAAGTGAAAATATAACTATTTAATTTTGTGACTACCGAGAAAAATCATCTATATACTTCTTGAAATCAAAAACATGTTTGTGAGTTTATCGACTATTTGTCTTAAATCAAGTTTTCTTATTGCCATTATTTGTATTTGTATTTTTTACTGACACATCATGCCGTGAATCCTTAGATTAGTCGCAAAACTTTCCCAATCGTATCTTTCTTGATTAATATATATATATATATATATATATATATATATATATATATATATATATATATATATAAATTGAAAATGCGTCGTGTCAAATTTGACAGAAAAATGTAAAATTTACATGAAAGATGGTCTAATCTTACACCTCAATGGTGTAGTGAACATTAATTAAAACAGGTCCATGAAGACTAACTGGTGGATCGCTAGACAATATTGTTTCTGGGTTATTACCCTTCGTCAGTAGCGATTACCAAGAACCTTAGATGTTGAAATACCTTTACATGTAGTGGCCATCAAAACTGCTTGGCGCGAGCCAATCACTCCTAATCACCAGTTAGTCTTCATGGACCTGTTTTAATTAATGTTCACTACACCATTGAGGTGTAAGATTAGACCATCTTTCATGTAAATTTTACATTTTTCTGTCAAATTTGACACGACGCATTTTCAATTTGAATTGTTTTTGAACTTAATTGCAGCAATCCTTTTATATGTTGACACTGGACATTTGACAGTCGTCTTGTTTACTCGCCGCAAGGTGTTAGACAAGGTATCGTCTTGTCAGTGTTCTGTTGTCAGTGGTTCGTTAGGAGTGATTGGCTCGCGCCAAGAAGTTTTGATGGCCACTACTACTAAAGGTATTTCAACAACTAAGGTTCTTGGTAATCGCTACTGACGAAGGGTAATAACCCAGAAACAATATTGTCTAGCGATCCACCAGTTAGTCTTCATGGACCTGTTTTAATTAATGTTCACTACACCATTGAGGTGTAAGATTAGACCATCTTTCATGTATATATATATATATATATATACACGAAATACGGTCTAATCTTACACCTCAATGGTGTAGTGAACATTAATTAAAACAGGTCCATGAAGACTAACTGGTGGATCGCTAGACAATATTGTTTCTGGGTTATTACCCTTCGTCAGTAGCGATTACCAAGAACCTTAGTTGTTGAAATACCTTTACATGTAGTGGCCATCAAAACTTCTTGGCGCGAGCCAATCACTCCTAACGAACCACTGACAACAGAACATTGACGAGACGATACCTTGTCTAACACCTTGCGGAGACTAAACAAGAGACGACTGTCAAACGTCCAGTGTCAACATATAAAAGGATTGCTGCAATTAAGTTCAAAAACAATTCAAATTAAAAATGTATCTTGTCAAATCTGACAGAAAAATGTAAAATTTACACGAAAGATGGCCTAATCTTACACCTCAATGGTGTAGTGAACATTAATTAAAACAGGTCCATGAAGACTAACTGGTGGATCGCTAGACCATGTTTTAATTAATGTTCACTACACCATTGAGGTGTAAGATTAGACCATCTTTCGTGTAAATTTTACATTTTGCTGTCAGATTTGACAAGATACATTTTTAATTTGAATTGTTTTTGAACTTAATTGCAGCAATCCTTTTATATGTTGACACTGGACGTTTGACAGTCGTCTCTTGTTTAGTCTCCGCAAGGTGTTAGACAAGGTATCGTCTCGTCAATGTTCTGTTGTCAGTGGTTCGTTAGGAGTGATTGGCTCGCGCCAAGAAGTTTTGATGGCCACTACATGTAAAGGTATTTCAACAACTAAGGTTCTTGGTAATCGCTACTGACGAAGGGTAATAACCCAGAAACAATATTGTCTAGCGATCCACCAGTTAGTCTTCATGGACCTGTTTTAATTAATGTTCACTACACCATTGAGGTGTAAGATTAGACCATCTTTCGTGTAAATTTTACATTTTGCTGTCAGATTTGACAAGATACATTTTTAATATATATATATATGTATTGAACGTGCATTGCCATGTGAAGTCGTGAAATATTGTTCTCTCGTTATCGATACTTTTTTGGTGGAAATAAGTGATTTTGCTACTGATCGATTCGATTTAAAAATCTGAACATTTTGGTATGTGATTAATCTCTCCTTGTGAGTTTGCAGCAGAGATATTTGACTTTAATGTATCGTTAAATTGTGCAGTCTATTGTACAGTATCAAAGAAGTATTGTAAAAACTTCCTTTTTGCGATCGGCCCGCTATTTCAATTTGAAGTGATCCGTATTATTAAAATGGTTAAATGTTTTTGTTGTAAAAATAACATTAATGATGGCTCAATCGTCACTTGTTGCTGCTGTAAAAATATGTGCTTCGTGCGTCGATCTTGGGGCGTCCGAAACTAGATTCCTCCGTTCTAAGAAGGACATTAAAAGCACCTGCTCTGTATGTGTTGAGATTGCTGATGATATAAACTCATTCAAAGATGTCATTCTGCAGTTGACGACTGAATTGAATGAAATTAAAATTGAACTTACATCTTTGTGGAACAGTGCCATTGGCAATAACGATCCGGTTTCTTGTGGGTACACTATCGATGATACTATTCATGAGATTTTCCAAAGGAAAAAATGTAAAAATAACGTTATTATTAACAATCTGCCTGCAATTTTGAATTCATCAGGTCAGTGTGTAAATGATGATAAAAAAGATGCTACATCTATCCGGACAATATTGTCTCTCATATCGGAAAGCGCTTCTCAAGGAAAGTATATCATGTACAGATTAGGGAAAGAACCGAAGACGAATAAGCCACGAGCAATAAAAAATGTTTTTGAAGACCTTAATCATTCCACTTCTGTTATTCGCAATTCTTATAAATTAAAGAATACCCCGGAATTTTCTAGAGTGTTCCTTTCTCAAGATTTCACGCCGATGCAACTTGAACAGAAAGCTAAACTAAAGGATGAATTGAATTAACGATTGGTAAATGGTGAGACGAATCTATTGATAAGAAATTTCGATGGTTTCTTTAAAATTATTCAAAAAAACGACCTAAAGCACAACAAGTAAGCAGTAACAATGTGGACGAATATAGGCTTAATTATCAAAATGTTAGAGGGCTTAATACTAAAATACGTTCATTTTACCAAAATTAATTGTGCTTTGACTATGATATCATAGCTTTGAGTGAAACATGGTTGAGCTCCGGCGTTTCATCTGCGGAGTTATTCTCTACAAGTAGAGTAATTTCAGCGTAAGAAATACACAATGACTCATCAAAAGCTGCGCAAACAACAAGTAGCCATAGGCGGAGGTGAAGGACGTGAATCATAAAATAAATAAACTTATACACAAATATACACAAATATGTTTTGAAACAAACATATATTAGATATCACAATTCAAATCCAGTAAACAAAAAACATAAAATTGCGACGTATTCACTGCACACGCTATTACGAGCAATTGTCACGCCACTGTGATTAGCGCCTTCCCCGTTATTAGTCATAATGGACTCGCTCGACCAGTTTTCGTGTTCTGCGCATTTTAATTGATGTGTATTTCTTACGCTGAAACTACTCTACTTTTAATGTTTTTCGTCAAGACAGAACTTCTGGCAGAGGCGGTGGTGTTCTCTTAGTAGTAAGTCATAATTATATTGCTCAAGCACTTCCAGTTCATTGCTTGTTCAATATTGATGTTCTGTCTGTTAAATTAAACTTAAACAATGTTAATTTAATTGTTATTGTAATATACATACCACCGCAGACCACGTTATTTAATTATATTTGTTTTTTGAATACTTGACTCTTGATATTATTAACGGTAATGTAATAATTTTGGGCGATTTTAATATATCGGAATTGTGGAATCATTAGTTGATAGGTTTGTTAATGTTAAATTAAATGGCTTTAACAGTTTCTTAAATTTGTGCAATTTGACCCAGCAAAATAGAATTTTGAATTGTAATAACAAGATTTTGGATCTTGTCTTACCCTCTGAGAATATTGATTGCAGTGTAGATCATGAAAATTAGCCTTTGGTTTATGAGGATGGATACCATCCCTCTCTCAATATTTGTCTCAAAATTAGACATTGTGCTTTTAATAATTTTAACTGCAGTGGCAGATCTCGATTCAATTTCAAACATGCGAATTTCAATATTCTTTACAATTTAATTTGTAATACTAATTGTCATAAAGATTATACTGACGTGAATAACATGTGCAAATGCTTTTTATGATAAATTGTATCAAATAATAAATGAGACTGTTCCTAAAAAAACTGTAACTTTCTCAAAATATCCCCGATGGTTTAATAAAACATTATCAGAAACATTAAAATTAAAAAATACTATTTGCGGATAAATAAAAGAATTAGTTCCAATTTCTATAGACTAAAAAACATGTTAGAAAATTAATTAAACAAGAAATTTCAACTGTCTATGACACTTTCTTAAATAATGCTGAAGAAAGTCTTAGAAAATATCCAAAATTATTTTGGAGTCACATTAATGATAAACTCAGTAAAACAAGAATATCTGGGACAGTTTCTTTCAACAACATTTCTTACGATTCTTCACATGGCACTGTGCATACTTTGCTTAGGTATATGATGATCCTCCAAATATTGCTGTTCCTTCCACTTACGACAACTATAATTGCAATACAGCTTTATATATGAAAGCTATTTCGGAATATGATGTAATTCAAGCATGCAAACGCTTGAAAGCAAATTTTACAATGGGTCTAGATAGTATTCCTGCTTTTCTTGTCACTGATTGCATACCTGCTTTAGTTCAACCGTTGTTGATAATTTTTAATTGTATCATTCAATATAATGTTTCCCTGATTGTTGGAAACTGGTTCGAGTGTCTCCCGTTTTTAAGAAGCGCATATCTACCGATGTTAAAAACTATCGTCCAATCTCTCTCATTTTAAATATTTTGATAAAATCTGTGAAATTGTAATTGTAAAATGTATTTTCAATCACGTTGAAAAAAATATTACTCCATTTCAACATGGATTTTTCTCAAGTAGGTCAACAGTTTCTAATTTATGTTTGTTATGGTTCCGCATTCTCTTATTCTTCATAAACTTAATAGATTTGGATTATCTAATAATATTATTCAATAATTGGTGGTTATTTATTTAATAGAACTAATGCCGTTGAACATGGAGATTATATTTCAGAGCCTTTTCACTCACCTTCTGGAGTACCTCAAGGTACCAATTTAGGTCCTCTACTCTTCATTATGTTCATTGATGACATTGTTTCCGTTATAAAAAGCAATATTTTATTATATGCTGACGATCTCAAGCTTTTTAAACAATTGTAACTTTTGAGGATTGTATATGTCTACAAGATGATTTAGATGCTTTATCTGTTTGGTGTTATAACAATGGTTTACCATTTAATATTCAAAAATGTAAGCATATGTCATTTTGCCGTAATTTTTCCAGGATTGATTGCAATTATAACATTTGTGGGATCCGTCTTGAAAATGTAAATACATTTAAAGACTTAGGAGTTTGATATCAAACTATTATGTATTGCTCATATCAATGCCATTTGTGAAAAAGCATGCAAAATGCTTGGATTTTTCATTAGAAATAACCGTGACTTTAGAAACATAGATGCAATCAAAAGTTTGTATTTTGCATATGTTCGCAGTGTTCTTGAATATTGTTCCGTGGTTTGGTCCCCCATTTATTCAGTCCATATCGATAGACTGGAAAGCATTCAGAGAAAGTTTTTATATTTTAAAACATATGGTTATGACCGGAATGCTCTACAATTAGAATTTTTCACTCAATCCTTGGAAATGCGACGGGTTATTACACATGGTGTCTTTTTATTTAGAACACTTAACAGCATATTTTTTGCAATGATTTGCTATGTTTAATTAACTTTTATGTTCCGCGTCTTAATTCTAGATTACTTAGAACATTTAACTACAATTCAATTAATTATTTCAATTCGCCCATTATGAACATGTGCAGACAATTCGACCTTATAAGTGTTGATGGAACAATCGATTTTCGCAATTTCTATAAACGCTTTTTTGAAGCAACTTCGAACACTAATTGGGTAGTTCGTTTTTCTGTTAGTCTTGTAAGATTATTGCATATTGTACAGTATTTTTTTTATTGCATCTTTTATTATTTTATGTCGATTGTTTCTCTTATACGTGTTTGTATATTTTTGGTTTGTTTACAAATATTATATATTTATATATGTTTATTTAATTTTTTTCTCATGTTACACTATAATTATATATTCTTTATATATATATTTTATGTATGCTTTCCCTGTAATTGGCGTTTTGCTTAATTGTGAGCAAGGAATTCCTTGCATAAACTTACCAAAAAGTGGCCACCCAAAAGTTTTGCCCCCAGCAACGGTCAACAGAATGCTAGAAAGGGCAAGACACAGAGTTGGAACGTCAGCAAGAAAATTTGGTCGACGATTTCAAGTTTCCCAAATGACCATCAGTAGAGAAATTGCTATAAATGGTTTAAAAATTCGTAAACGACAAAAATGCCAAAAATATACGAATACCCAGTTGCAAAGGATTCCGCGATGTTGTCGAATGTTAAGGACAGTTCACTTTGCAAACAACAAAGTGGACGACGAAAAGTATTTTACTTTGGCGAACGTGGAAATGAAAGGAAATGATGGATTTTACATAGACGATATCGCAAACACTTCGGATAATGTCGGATTTAAATGTAAAGCATAATTCGCCGACAAAATCTTAGTATGGTGTGCGATTTCTGTAGCTGGTGTTTCACGTCCCTATGTTGGATATGTCAGGGGTGAAGCTTTAGATGCCAATATATATACGCGAAGATGTCTCTCAAAATTATTTAATTTTATTAGGACACATCATGATGGACACGAAATCATGTTCTGGCCGGATCTGGCATCTTGTCATTATGTCCGAATAACAATGGAATGGTTGGCTAACAATCAGATACCTTTTGTACCAAAACAAGACAATCCCCCAAATCTTCTACAAGCACGACCTAACGAAGAATTTTGGAGTCTGCTTAGTAGAAAAGTCTATGACAATGGTTGGGTAACCCAAAACGAGGAGCAGTTGCGAATGCGCATTTACCAAGAGGTGCGTGAAGTAGATGTTGGAATTATCTAAAGACTGATGCGACACGCAGGGACAAAACTTCGTGCCATCGTAGACCGAGAACCCTTGTCAATAATGTAATTTTTGAAATGTGCTTTAGATTAGAGACAAAATGTGATAATGTTTCATTATTTTCAATACAATTAATTTTCGTGTTCCCTTGTTCTGACGAACAAGGGAACACAAGAAACCAACGAAATTATACAGACGAAACAAGGACCCACCACAACAATGGAATTTAAATAGTTATTCGCCTTTTTAAGTTAGCTAAGTCGAGGGTTTCTTTTTGTATACAATACTTTTGACACATCCCCATAAGAAGAAGTCTAATGACGTCAAATCATGCTGGCCATTCCCTCGATCCTCGCAGCCCTGCCGGACATTGATTTGGTAATGGGCCGGTGCTCCAGCTTGCTGAAACCATATAATATTCTTGATAATGAGATCAAGACCTAAATGGGAAATAATTATTGAATGTGTTCTAGCGAATTTCTGTAAGTAAATAATTTTCTTTTTTTTAATGTTAATTTTGCAATCAATCTGAAAACACTTTCCGAAATAGTTCAAGATAGGTATAGGACATTGTACATGAAATATGTCTAGAATCTTCTGAAGAATCCAAAGATTGAATACAGGGTGTTGCATTTAAAATAAGAAAGTTGGTATTGGCCATTATTACTCATGTATAAAAAGTTTTTATTGAAAGAAATACGCAACTAAAAATACCTATAGACGTGCCCGAGCGTTTTTTCGAACACACTTATTTATTAACATTTGTTTATTATCGAAATTATTCTATTTGGCTGATATACAGTGTATATCATGTCTTTTACAAGGTGTTCAGTCGCACTGAGTTGTCCACGTCAAATTAACTTCAATTTTATATAATCACATTCAAAATGGTTGCAATCAAAAAAATCTTAAAATGCATTGAAAATATAAACTCTTTGGGTGCGAGGCTAGTTGTAACCCATTTTGATTTTTTGAAGCGCAAATCACAGTTAGTGGTGTCCGTAAGTTCGTAATTTGCTCAATATAATTCAAATTTCAGCAATTGAACATACCTGAAAGTTTTTTAGATAAAAAAATAGCATAGTCATTCTCCGGTTATTTTTTAAATGTCAAATTGAGGTGATTTTAACTGTTCGAAGAACCGTATGTCAGATATTGAAGTCATTTTTATAAATTCGGTGCCGGGGATTAATAATAAAGTGCTGTTAGTCATAACCAACCTTAGTTTTCTTAAAACCGCTATAAAACTTAAAATGCATCGGAAACAAAATCAATTTTGAAAACATTTATATTATTAATATTATTATTATATTTGTATTATATACAAATACTTTGTAAAATCGCCGTAGAAATTTTCCAATTATTACACCTTTAAAATTCATAAAAATCTAATTTTTATAGATGCAAATTATTAAATATTTAATTAATTATATACATTTTATATATACATGAATACCACCAGTGCGTGTCATGATTGCAACTTATATAGCTTATATCAAAATGAGAAGAAATTATTTTCGTTATTAGAAATGTTCCATGATTATCTCTGGGAGCTGGTGCAACATATATACTGTAAAGGTCATAAATTAAAATTGTTAAATAGAATAACAGATTTAACAGCAACGAAATACGATGCAGAGACAATAATAAAATATTTAGATAGAACCGCTTAGAGAGATTCAGCATCGTAATACACACACAGACGTCATTCCGAAAATAGTCAGGATCGATTCAGCGGACCTGCAAACGCGTATATCCGTTGAAATCTCGAGTTCGAAAATTTTCATGATTCCTATACTTACTTATACATAAAGTATAAGAAAGTAAGAAAGGTGACCAATACACCCTGCAAGCCGACATGACCGCGATTTTGATTGGTACATCTTTAAGGTCGAAAATGTTGGCGGCATAGCTTTTTCTCTGAATTATTTACAAATATATATACATACATACATACATACAGTGAGTTTCACTTAAGGGTGTAACACCATCATATCTTTTTTATTTTTAGTCCAATTTTAGTATTTTTTTTTTTCTCAAACGTAGAATACTTATTGCTGTATTTACTCCGAAAAAACCAATTGTCTTCTTTAAATGCAAAGCAACCTACGATGGCAAAGTAAATGCCCAACCCAACCCAACCCAACCCAACCCAACCCAACCCAACCCAACCCAACCCAACCCAACCCAACCTACGATGGCAAAGTAAATGGAAAAAAACAAGAAATCATTTTAGGGATTTTTATCGAAAAATTTTACTAGTAATAATTGTTCAGAATTGCCCAAAAAGTCCAAAATTTAATGAATATTAAAAATGTTACAATTTTCTTCAAAAGTAATTGAAATTCGGTAAATATTATTTGCACAGGTGGCTGCGTCTAAACAACAACTTTAAACAACTTTGACAGTTCACGGTTTATTTCAAACATAATTTTCACGGCATCCTTTTTTCGGCGCAGCTAATAATAAGTATTTACGGACTTTTACGGGAAATTTTAACATTTTTAATTTACATGAAATTTTGGATTTAGAGTTTTTGGGCAATTCTGATCAATTATTACCAGTAAAATTTTTCGATAAAAAAATCCCTAAAGTGATTTCTTGATTTTTGCCGTATATATTGCCATCGCAGGTTGCTTTGCATTTAAAGGAGAAGAATTGGTTTTTCGGAAGTAAATAGAGCAATAAGCATTTAACGGTTTGGAAGAAAATTACTAAAATTGGACTAAAAATAAAAAAGATATGAGGGTGTTACATGAAAAAAGATTTTAACGCGGGAACAAAGATATATGAAAGGAAGATTATTGGGCATACACCCGCATGGAAACACGCAACCGCCGACACGTGTTTCTGACCAAGAATCTTCCTTTCATATATCTTTGTTCCCGCGTTAATAGTTATTTACAGTCGAATGCGGGAAGTTCAATTTTACAGCGCGACGGCGTCGTTTGAGTGTACGAGCCCGAAGGGCGAGTGCCTCATTTGCCGGTTACATGTGTTACATTTAAATAATTGTATAAAAGTTAATGGTTATTAGGTAGGTAGGTACGTTTATTATTAGCTATTTATAATCGAATGTAGGAAATTGCATTTTGCTGCATGAAGTTTATATCTTTAACACGATGCCCAGCGGAGTGTTTGGACTAATTTAATATTAAAGTAATATTTAAATTTTATGTATTTTGTTATACTTATTGAATTAGAAATTAATATATCTCGTTCTCCTGAACATCGGCTTCATGATTTCAAAATTGCGTATTTTTCCTACGTCTCTGGAGTTTAAAAAGAAGGATTATTTACTTTACCGCATACTATGCGGGAAAACGGGGAAAACGCACAGTCGTCGTAAACACGAAGTTACATGTGACATGAACGGTGCATAGTTACAATGTTTACATGTCGGGAGGCCAAAAAATCTTTTTTCTTTATTATATCCTGAGCTCGATTGTTCACGCAGGTGGCTATGACCTCTCGCGTGGTTATGTTGAATGTTCCCACACAATTTGTGGGCATTTTGACTGTTATCACAATGTGGAGGTCGGCTGCTTCTTGTTGACTCCGATTGTTTGTATCTCCAAATTTTGTCCACATTTTAATTTGGCTATACCGTCCTGATGACGACTAATATGTCAGAAACACGTGTCGGCGGTTGCGTATTTCCATGCGGTTGTATGCCCAAGAATCTTCCTTTCATATATATATATATATATATATATATATATATATGTTGGTGCGTAAGTTCTCGCGGCTGAAATCTGTGCTTCTTGGTTCTCGGGTTGTGAACCGCGTTGTGGAAATGTTCCCCGAAGGGTCGCTTCGACGTTTCGGCAGAGTCCCATCTGCCATCTTCAGGAAGCTCTTCTAGGTCTCGCTGTCTTAGAAGAACTGTTCTCAGTTCTTCTAAGTCAGCGAGACCTAGAAGAGCTTCCTGAAGATGGCAGATGGGACTCTGCCGAAACGTCGAAGCGACCCTTCGGGGAACATTTCCACAACGCGGTTCACAACCCAAGAACCAAGAAGCACATATATATATATATATATATATATATATATATATATATATATATATATATATTCCCACGTATAACAATCGTTATAGTTAGAGATTTGGTTACGAAGTTTTGTTGTGTGTGTGTTATTAAGAACAGAATTCGGGTGTTGAACGATTAGGAATATAAATCACTTCAACGTTTTCTGTCTAACGTTTCGCCTCGTTTATTGAGGCCTTATCAAAGCCTATAAGGTAACAATGAATAAAAATAATTTTAATGTAAAAACAAATTTCTAGTAAGTACTTACACGCAAATTTTAGAAGATTATAGGAAAATTGAAACATTGCAGAAGCACCACACAGAGCGACGAGTGACAGGATCGAAAGTTATGATTAAAAGCAGCACTACATAATAACATTTAGTTTAAACAAATTAAAAGTTTGTAACGTAAAACTCGTTGCAGCCATTAAAACTGTCGAAGGTCAAATTGTGCGATTTTGAACCTTAATAACAACAACATGTGCTAAACCGCGAAAAATTGAAAGTTACTAAAAATTTAAATTGATGTTTAGGTGTAGTAGAAATTATGAAGTAAACATTTTTTAAAAAAGAAATAACCAAAACACGAAAAATCTGACGAGACGACCCGCAAAGGAACCTACTAATAACCTCAGGAAAAAAGGCAAGGATTGAGTAAGGAAAAAAGATATAGGTTATGAGTCATCGGAAGACTCATATCACATTCAAATAATAAACTGTTAAGGACAAAAAATTTATAAGAAAATTAATGTGAAGGAAGGTGTGAACATTTATTGATAAGGCCTGTGCAGATAGTGCTAAGATTGTTTTTATCCTTTTTGAAATTCATGGCATTATTCGAGTTGACTATGCAGCACATTTCAATGAAGAGTCTCTGGTTTAAT
The DNA here is from genome assembly GCA_959613385.1 of Geotrupes spiniger. NCBI lineage: Eukaryota > Metazoa > Arthropoda > Insecta > Coleoptera > Geotrupidae > Geotrupes > Geotrupes spiniger. Next base: position 36,542,530 of record OY390735.1, read on the forward strand.
TTGTTGTTGTGTGCCAGGACCGTGACTTCATCATAGTTTATGTGGTGTCCTTTGCCATTTGAGTGGGATGCCAATGCACAATACGTAGGTTTCAGGCGAGCATCGCTCTTATGTTGTGTTACACGTTGTTTGAGCCTTTGCACTGTTTGGCCAATATAAATTCAATCACACTCTCCACAGGGTATTTTATAAATGATATTACTAAGTGATAAAAGTGAAGTGTTGTCCTTAATAGTTGTAAAGATCTTTGCAATGGGGTTGATAATTCGATCGGTGACTACAACACCTGTACCTCGGAAAAGTTTTTTTATAGAAGGAAATTCTTGGATGTAGGATAAGCTATGGTATATCTTTTCAACGCATTTACGCCTAGACTTGCCTAGATATGTTAATAACTGGACATGACCGAAGATCTACGCGTCAAGCTGAACATATAAACAACAGGTTAAAGATTCGCTTACTTACTTTTGAAATCAATTCGACTAACTCGATACTGCGTCAGCTGGGCATTGACTTCATATATGAGTCGAGTCAGAGGTTTATTTCCTTGAGAGGTTTTCTTAGATTTTAACCATCATCAAATCAATCACTGTTGTGATCAATATCAATAACCTGCTTGAACTTGTTTCTTTGGAATACCATAAAAAGTTCAATTTCTTATTCAGTTCTAATTCAAAAGTAAATTGTTGATGAAATGCGTTGAAGTAATTTAATATGGTATCACTGAATTCTTGAGGGATTGAAGTAAAAATGTTATCGACATACATATAAAGAAAAGGAATTACAAAAGGCATTAGTTTTTTACTAGTGAATCATTAATATAGTAGTGTAGTAAAAAGAAATACGTTATTTTTGTATGAAATTTAAACCTTTATTTATCATAGTTACAATGATCCGATTTAGGTCAAATATGTGCCCTTTTGTTCGATAACTTGTTACCATTTAGAAGGTAATTTCATTATGCCTCTCTCATAGAAGCCATATTAGTAAAAAATTGAGACGGTCAATTCCCACAAGCCTCTCTTGCAGCGAATTTTTCACCAGTAAAATTGTTCGACATGGACAGGAACAGATGGCAATCACTTTGTGCCAGGTCCGTACTATAAGGTGTATGCATAAAAACCTCCAACCATGCTTCTGGAGCTTCTGGCGAGTCACTATCGATGTGTGTGGCCCGGCGTTGTCCTGATGGAACCCAATTCCTCTCCTGGGCGATTGCTTCCTTCAGACGGTCCAATTGTTGACAGTACAGGTCAGAATTAAGTGCTGTGCCGAAAGGGAGGAGCTCATAGTAGATAATTCCCTGCCAATCTCACCAAAACCTTCCTAGTCGTCAATCTTGGCTTGGTCACCGTTTCCGCCGGCTCACCGCGATGCGACCACGACCATTTGCGCTTGACATTGTAGTAAGTGATCCAGTTTTCATCACCAACCGCTTCAGAAATGGGTCGATTTTGTTGCGATTCAGCAGCTATTCGCAGATGGAAATTAGGTCCATTATGTCTTTTTGCGTTAACTCGTGTGGCACCAAAACATCGAGCTTAAATTTAAATTTTAAATAATTATAAATTTTAAATGTGGTTTGTTTTTTCTTTTGAACAAATACTTGTATGTTATTCCTATTTATCCTTTAATCTCATTATTATTATCATTATTACAATATGCTCTGCTTAAAATTGCTGATATTAAGTATTATTGACGTATTTTTTTAACTTTTTTGTGTTACATATAGTAAGTAATGTACGTGCTGTGAGTACAATTTTTAGATTTCTAAATCTGTGTATCAAAGTAATATTTAAAATCTTTGTGAAATGAACCTGCAAATTCGCAAACATGAAATCACATACTTAGAAACTGAGTTACGAAAACTGGTTACAAGTTTTCTGAGCAAAGAAGATACATTTGACAATACCGAACTGAATGACAATCTAAGCGCAACATATCCTTTAAATTACTCAATCAAATTAATGATATTCAAGTCAAATAAATGGATTACAAGTTATGAATAAAAAGCTATAAAAATAAGGAAATTTGTTAGTTTTCAATACTAAGCAAAATTTCGAATCTCTATATGTAGCAACAAAAGGTAAAACCATTCCTCAAAATTCAGCAACGAAATTTTTGGATTTACAAATTGATTATACATTTAAATGGGGAGATAATCATGTTCATGAATATATAAGCCCGGCTTTCCACGCATTATACAAAACAAGACATTCAGTTTCTGTGGAAACTTATGAAGCTACTGACTTATGATCTATTTTTTTGGGGGCGCTACAGCATGAGCTAAAACAACATTTTATTCTTAAAAAACTTATTTGATCCATGGTGACACTGCCTGGACTTACACCATGTAGAAATTATTTTAAGGAGCTACATATTTTGCCGCTACCATGCTTTTGCATATACAAGGTGTGAAAAAAGTTTCACAAACTTTAAGGGCACAAACTTTAATTGGTTTTGTATACATGATTTGACTAAATATTATATTTATTGCATTGTTTGTATGTTTATTGTACCGTGACATCAAAAATTATCTTGGTCAAAGGTAGCCATGGAATGTAAAACGGTTGTCTTAGCTTAAATCATCCTTTTGAAATAAATGTATCATTGCCAAGCTGCACTGACATCATCAATAACTTACAAATGTGTTATCTACTTATTTCAGCTGTAAAATAGTAATGAACTACAAGTTATGAAATACGTTTTTATTAACAAGAAAAACTGAATTACAGTAATTGTTGCAAATGTCCCCCGTTTTGTTCAATGCACAATTTTACGCACCTCCTGATGCTGTGAAAAGTTTTTGCAACATTTCTGGCGTTATGGTTGCCCATTGCTGAATAATTCTTTGTTGCCGTTCTTGCAAATTATGTATCGGAGTTGCGGAAAATTTAAAGTTTTGTAGGCTCTTCTTCCATACGTTGACGAACGTCATTAACAACTTCTGTACGAACTGTTGGTCTACCAGCACCTTTTTTAAGAGTCATAGAACCAGTTTCGGGAAACACTTTAACACAATTTGTAAGGCACGCTTAAAAATTATCCGGTAATATTGCTACGTCTGGGAAGTGCTCTCGAAGATTGTCTAAACACAAACGCTGTGTGGTGAGAATCATAATTCCAAAACTGCGTAGGATTAGAAAACTTCAGCACAATGACGACAGATTTTGACACTCAAAAATGATTGCCATAATGCGATAATAAGAAGAATTTAAATGACATAAATTAAATTGAAAATATGAACATTACATTTGTTAACAAAACAGATCTAATAGTGACAGAGCCATAAATGTAACGTGAACAAGATTTTTTGACCTTTATATTTCCTTTGTTTTCTATAATCGACAGCGATAGATATTCAATAAATTCCGAATTGTACTTAGTGCAATTAAAATTTGGGAAAAACTAATCTATACAATATTAATCATTATTTTTTAAAAGCAGCTGAAGATTGTTTTGCAAAATAGATCCGAATTTTCTAAATGAATCTATGAAATGAGCCAATTTACTTCAAAATATTCACAAACAAAATTTGGAACGTAACGGCCGGTCTTTAATTTAATATTGTTTCGTAGCTAAATCAATTTTTTGAATCCAATTTGAAGTCTATCATCGACAACAACAATCTTATTTAACGCATTTGTTAGTTCTGAATTCATATTTGCATTTAGGAGAAATATTTACCCTGCCACGTGTGTAACTATATTAACAATTATATTAACTGCTCGGAGATTCTAGCTAGGCTTTCATGTTCCACCGTACCTTATACGTCGCGCACTACTTTGATGTAGTCATCGTTCTCAAAGGATTCTAATATCAGGCATGCCAATTAACAATACATAATTGACAACTGCAACAAATAATTCCCTGGATATTGCATTATATTGCGCCATTGCAACCTTTGTGATACATTGAATATATAATGTTCTATTAATTTGTTAATAATGGGCGACGTATTGGCTTTGATATAAATATTACGATTTATATTTTGCGGAAAATAATTTACTAATTAATTAATGTGTTCGATAAGTTAACATACTTATTTTAGCTGTAACATGAGTTTGTTTGTAATTGGGTTGTGAAGCTAACTAAATTTTATTTGGTTGACAAATATAGTAAAAATGTTCGTATATAGATTAGTTTAATTATTTTACGAAAGAAAGTTCACCAGGTTAGATTGATTAGGCAATTTCTTACAAAGTAGACAACTTTTTGAAATTTACTCAGAGTATCCGGTTTGGGCAGTTCAGAAATATAAACTATTTACTCCTTACATCTATTGATATCGAGGTATTCGATGTTCTACTGAATCTACCTCGCTGAGTACCAATCTAATACAGATTGACTCCACGATTATTTTTTATTATTGCTGTATGCTTCGGCCCGTTTTCAACAACAATATGACATTGTGTTACACTGTATATGTTATAGCGTACGAAAGTGGCGGTTTTTGAAATTGCGTCTACTACTCCAGTCTGGATACCGTATTGACGAACGCGTCCGCCATACTAAACTAACCAATAATATTATCCTTATCATCATATTTGAAATAATGATTCTATTTGCTGATGACATATATGTAAATGTCAACTGTCGAGAAGATGCACTTAGTACTGAAATCGTGCACACAATTGAAACTCTCAGTCAAACAATCGATCGAAACAACTTAAAACTGACTGCAGAAAAAGAATATATTGAAATTTACACTAAAACATCAAATAGCGTGACGGTGATAAATTATTACATCGGAGGATACTACTAGATTTTCGGGCATCCAAACTGAGGCAACTTTATGCCCGTACAATTTTTGTGAAACCCATGGCATAATATTTTCGAAGCTCCTAGATTTTTTAAATTACAAAAAATATGTTCAAATTATCTTTGATCTAAGAAGACATTTCTAAGCAATCAAGAATATTAATCTTCACTGACGTGTACTTGTACGCTGATGTAATAAAGAAATGTGAACTGGAAACACTGTACCATATCCGAAAATTCATTTTCAACAAAATCAAACGAAATATGATGGCACATACTATAAACGTATATAGCCACCTGCAAAGAAGTACAGATCCTGTCGAAAAGTGGTTTAACCATGAACTAAAGGCATTTTTAACCACAAAAGTATTTTATGAAATAGAATGTTTTTATACACACAAATTTTAAACTGATAAGTATACTGTGATGTTCTATATTATAAGATATTGTAACTGTAATTCTTATGAAACATTGTTACGATAGGTATATTATAGATGCATATTTATGGACGTGTCCCACCCTGCTTGGTAAAATGGATTATTTTATTACTTATCTATGTAAAATTTACAATTATTACCAAATGACCAACTGTATATTAGATTTTCCACCTACTCTTCGTGATCTTCGGATAGAATCTGATAAAAAAATTATTCATCGGCCATAGACAGTATCTTATCAATTCTTTTATACGATTAACCTTGAATACACTTAGATTGTTTTGTGTCATGGATAGGCTTTGCATACGTCCAAGTTAGAGTTAGTCCTGTGGCCAGTGGTGCAAATTTTATTCACGGCTTTAGACGGAATCTACCCGGCAGTTCCTCAATTGAAGCTCCTCAAAAAGTTTACTACGATATCATCTGCTGGCACGCTTCCACCTTCATTGCTATTTCTGTAAGTTGTAAGTTGTCGATACTAAAACCATAGCATAATTTATACTCACATCCCGTCAAATTTATAATATAAGCTTTATATCATTAAATATATTGATACTTTGATAATTGATCCCAGAACTGCAGTTCAATTATTGATTTGCTTAATGTTTCTCTGATTTTTATATACATTGTATTGGTTTGTGTGTATGATGTTTCTATACTGTACCCAGGTAAACACCTGCAGAGCTATGAAATAAATAAATATCAAGAAGTTTCGCAATTAACAATCATACAAATACAATTTATATTAATAAAAAATTAAAACGCATTATCATAAATAGGTCTAGGAGATGTGCTCAGAATTATAGTACATAGTAAAAATAAACTAAGTTTATAAATGGTAAATTGATTAAGATATTTAGATTTAATTATTTTCATTTGAGAAAACGCAAAGTCACACATATAAGCTTATCCAAATAATGCTGTTAATTAAAGAGCAATTTCTTTCAAACTTGGATATTTGTTTTCAGATAAAAAAGTACCAACATTTACAATCGAAAATGCCGAAATACGTATACAGATTTGTTAAAATCAATTGTGGTAGGTTTTGTTAAATTTATAGATTTTTATTTTGCAGCTTTTCAGTTTGTAGCTTCAAGCTAGCTGACATTTAAATGAGCTGTCATAACTGTTAAAAAAACGAAATCACAGAGTCATTTTTCGTAGCTACGCATTTAGGTGTTATCGTTCATCCAGAAAGAAAAAACATGATTTTTGCAATCTTCTGAAAAATTTGCCGCTATCCAGCCACCTATTACAGGTACATTGAAATAAATTATTGTGCTAAGATTACTTGTGCGTGTTGTTGCAAACTTCGGTTCACTATCTTCATGGCCATGTATATAATCCTTTATATTTAGTTTGTTAACATAAGACTATAAGCCGATGAATGGAATGAAGAAAACGATGCAGCAAATCTATTCGTGTTGCGAGTAATGGATGGTGCTTTACCACGAGTTGTTCAGAAGAATTGTCGTCAACTATTTCGTATTTAGCCGCCATATTGTCGTGACATATATGTGCATTCCATTACGTCATTTTTAATAATAATAATAATAATATTCCTTTATTGGACTAGGACCAGCCACGGGCTGTTCTTTCCTAGCCTAAAATAGATAAGTACATGTTATACAAAGTCATTCCCTATTCTAACATATAACCGAAAGAAAAATACAACCAATGATTATAATTAAAATTAAATATATAATTTAAAAATTAAATTTAAATTTATAATTTAAAAGCCAACCACAGAAGACATCCCCAAAGTACACTCGCCAACGCTACAGGTAGTAAACGACAAACGAACATGAGATAAAAATTCAAACTATATAGTGAAATGGAAGTCTCGGACTTCGCATTTGAAGCGGGAAGTAGAAAGAGATTTTAATTTTTCCGGCAAGGTATTGTACAATTTAGGAGCAGACACAGAGTACGATTTCGCAAACGCTGTCGTCGAGTGTTCAGGTATGTTTAATTTATTGTTTGTTCGTACCTCGATATTATGCAAATCTGACCTGAATTGCAATTTCCGACGTAGATACAATGGTGTACCCGTATTCAAGATCATGTGTATCAATGAGCTGTAATGAATAGCGCGTCTTATATTTAATTTTTTCCAGTTATAGCGTTCGTAGTACTCAGTTACATGCTCACGTCTAGTAAAGCCAACAGCGTAACGTAAACATGAGTTTTGAATTTTTTGCAATTTGTATGCATCTGTCTGGGACAAACATGGCCCATACACAACGTCACAATAATCAAGTCGGGATATTATTAAGGATTCTACTAGTTTAAGTTTAGTGCAGGTGGGCAAGATGTCTTTGTAATTATACAAATGACGCAATTTTGAATAGGATTCTTGCACTAATTTGTTTACATGTTGCGAAAATTTTAGATTTTTGTCCATAATTACTCCCAAATTTTTGCACTGATCCACTATCCCTAATGTGTTTGCGGCAATCATAATTTGAATATTTTTGTTTTCTATTTTACGCAACTGTGCAGGTACCCCAACAAACATAACAATTGATTTCGCAGGATTCAGCCTCAATGCATTGTCGTTCGACCACCCGTGAATATTATTTAAATCGTAATTTATTTTTTGAATCGCATCGATAAGGTTTGCAGGATTAAAACTAAAATACAGTTGATTATCGTCAGCATATGAATGTAGTTTACAATGCTTGATTCCCCATGAAAAGTCTACCATGTAAACAGTAAATAATAATGGTCCTAGAATTGAACCCTGTGGGACACCTGACTTCAAGAGAACAGAATCTGACATTCTTAGTTCTCCATTTATATTTCGATATGACACCACCTGCGATCGACCATAGATGTAATTTTCGAACCATTTCATAGATGCAGCTGACAAACCGATATATGACAGTTTTGCTAACAATAATTGGTGATCTAGGCTATCAAACGCTTTGGAATAGTCTAGTAAAGTAATAGCCGTAATTTGTGATTCATCAATAGCTTTTAGTAAGTCATCCGTGACATCCAATAACGAAGTAGTAGTACTATGACCTACACGGAATCCCGATTGTTTGGCTGGAATTAATTGTAATGCATCCAACCGTGAATAAATTTGAGAATAAACGATTTTCTCTATAACTTTTGATAATGTTGGGAGAATACTAATTGGTCTGTAGTCGCTAAAGTCCATAGGTGTTTTTGATTTTGGGCTAGGTATTACTAACGCTTGTTTCCACATTTCTGGGATTACCCCATTTAATAAGGAATAATTAATAATATGCGTAATTGCCCCCAAACAAAACGGCACACAATATTTTAACATTTTTAGTGATATTCCGTCCACTCCCAAAGCGTTTGTGCGAATCGATGACAAGTATTTGTCAACCACATCCGATGTTATTGGCTGTAAAGAAAATTCGCCAGCAGTGGCATCCACCCTATTTGACTTAAAATAACGAACAGTGTCTGTGTTAGCTTTCATAATTCCCCCCGCATTCGCAAATGTATTATTGAAAAAATTTGGATTATCCAAAAAAGGCGGAATGTTAATATCATCCCGCTTTTTATGCACACTTAATTTGTCTAATGTTTTCCACAAGTGCCGTGCATCTTTCTTATTGATACTTAAAACATGCTCAATATACGCACGTTTTTCTCTGCGAATGGACGCGGTTACAAAATTCCGAAGTTCCTTATACTGATCCCATTTGGAGTCAGTTTCGTGCTTCGTGGAACGAATATCACGTAAGGATCGCTTATAATCTTTCAGAGCCGCCTCGCGGAGTTGAACCATTAACATTATATTATCTGTTATCCAGGGCTGCTTGGGTTTTACAACTTTTATAGTTTTTAAAGGTGCATTAACGTTAAATAATTGCAGAATAATTTGATTTAAATAAACTAATTTATTATCAATACCGTCTATATCTTCAATATCCGTCCAGTTTGCCGCTTGGGCTTGTTGTTGAAAAGTAGCATAATCAAAATTTGCAAAATCGCGGTAGGTGAAATATTTGGCAGTACGTTGAGTAACTGGGATCTCCAGTTCGGCGAAAACTAACATGTGATCTGAGAAATCATGTAAGTTTATAGTGCCAGTTTTAATGACATTTTCTGTAAAATTCGTTAAAATTAAGTCAATAAGCGTAGAAGTGCCACGTGCGACACGAGTGGGTTCAAGAATTATTTGACTGAGACTATAAGTATTCATCATTGACTTCAAAAAGTTATATTCGGGGGAAGAAGTATTTTGATAGTCTATATTAAAATCACCCATACAAAAAATGTTATCAACCAGAGGTAAAATGTTAGATATTGAGTCATCAACTGATGATAAATTTGCATAGTTAACATGTGGTGGCCTATAAACAGAACCGATTGCAATCTTTAATCTTCCCACCTGCACACATTGCAAAGTTTGCGAACAACGTATCACCTATTTTATTTGGTGTGAACTCAGAAGTTCCTGAACTGATAAGAAATCTGCAAGCAGCATATATAATCTTTTACTTCTAATCACTTACATCAAAGTTTTTATACGGTGAATATATAGTAGAAATAAAAGCAGCCGTTATATATTAAATATTATAGTAACTGAGGAATTTCCAAATTAAACAGTTGTTAATATACATATATGACCATAAATAGATACCAGATTTTGCTAGATAATGAACGGTCAACTACTGCATTGAAATATATGAAATTTGAGTATGAAAATTGAAATATATAGAATATTGAAATATTGACCGATCCCTCAATTTATGGTACCAAAAAGGAGGGCAAAATGTTTACAACGAATCCTCAAATTTGCCCCATCGTATACAATATAAAATACTTCCAGCATCATTAGTTGCTGTAACTTCCTCATTGGCAAAACAGAAAATGGGTGGATGCCTCCAGAAAATTTCTTTGAGTATATTGCCAATATTTGGATAATTTTTAACGAAATGAATGTTCCTTCATGTGTCATTATATTTATAGATGAGTATCGTTCACATCTCCCTCTATAACTAAGCCAATTTTGTAGAGAAATTTCAACCCACATCTATTAGCCACTTTTGTAAATACGGCTTGATTATTCTTCAAGCTGCTTTTCAATCCGTATGTTTAACGTCCTTCTCACTCACATTTTTGTTGAAACTCCATATAAAAGCTTCAATCATGTTTGAAATGATTTTCTTTTATTCGGCGTGCTGATTATTAATTATTTTATATCGTAAACAGTAGATTAGTGTTGTCACTTTCTCTTTTATACAACCTTCTACACCCAGCCTGCGCTTTCATACATCCGTTGTTTGTACTTCCCCAACTCGTCGTTATCGTGGCTGCCCTTCTTTCGTAACCACTTACATCCCATCTGTCTCTTGTAGCACAGTATAGCCAGGCGTTGATTTCTCAACTTTCAGCGCTAGCTTGCACTCTCCCCACATCTTTTCCTTTATATACACACCATACCTGGCCCCATACAGTAATATACTTCTCGCGCATGCGTCGAACATAACTTTCTTGGGTCTATAGGAATGTCATACATACTCTTCCCCATTTATTCTACCTTTCGCATTTTTACGTAAATACCTAATACGTTCCTTCGCCGCTAGACATTCAGCGAAGAATACTTAACGTCTTTCACACTTTCAATTATTTCTCCCTTCAATTTAAAAAATCACATCATTCCTCTTCCCTTCCTCTCCTAAACAACAAAAAACAAACACCCACACTTTCATCCGTCCTACCATGGTTCCACATGCTTGTCCTTTCCTTAAAGTTTCTTCGATCTCGGACGTATGTACAATGAAAAGCAGGGGTCGCATTGGACAACCCGGTCTTCATAATTTTTTAGCTCTAAATTACTCTGCCAATGTATCCCCTACTCTCACAGTGCAACACGTGCGTTCATGCATTATGGCTATGTTCTACCCATTTGCTTTAATATTCCCATTCTCTTCAAGCATCCCCACAATGTCTCTATCTAGTGTGTCTACCGTGTACTCCACTATGTAATTTAAAGCAATACTTTGTTCCGTCGTGCTTCTTCATTTCCGGAACCATGTTTGTATATCCGGGACTATCCCGATCTCGTCTACTTCTTCCTCCAACATTTCCATTATTATTTTGCCCTACATTTTATACGTGGTATCCATCAGCATGATTCCCCGATAATTTTTAAAATCTTCGCGATCCCCTTTATATATTTTGGCACGATCTCGCCTTTTTTCATATCTCCGGCATTTCCAAACTCGCACACTATATCTTATTGAAGTATTTCTCTAGTTTCTCTAGCATTTGCCCCATCCCGCATGCTTTTTCCAGTTCAGCTTACTAATTACTTCTTTCACCGGCCGATATTTTATATTAATTTCCTTTGTCCATACGTGTTGCAGTTGCATGAAGCATTTTCTCCATTGTTGCATGGGTATCGCTCCAAGCTGCTCCCTCTCTTTCTTTTTCTCATAATCCAGCTTAACATATCGTCCTGCCATTGCCTCTTTCTTTCCCGACATACTCTCTAACTCCATTCCTCGTTTCCCACGTGCTTTTGAGACGTCCGGCCCCTCCGCTATATGCTCTCATAGACTCCCTTGCCCACTTTCCAACATATTTCAATAAGCCATACTACCACGCCCTTACTTTCCTCGTTCTTCTCCTCTTTACCACTGCAGTTCTCAATTTTCTATCAGGTTGTTCACATTTCTAACACCGTCCATGATTCCTCGTCCCAGAATTATTATTTATTATTATTTACATACTACCTCTTCATTCGACTTGCACATCATTTTGTTTCCTCATCAGTTGCCTTGTCATATTTTCTTTGTCCCCGTCCATTATATACAATAGGGTAATGGTCGGATTATACCGTTTCTTCTAATCTCATATTTTATCACGTGTTTTCTTGCCATCTCACAATTACCACAATATAGCCTCTCTTCCGCCTACGAACGTGTATTCTCCTTCCACATCTCCTTCCGTACATTTAGTACATTTCAACTTCCATCATCTATCCATTTTACCATCTTTCGCTCCTTACCATTTATTATCTTATGTTTCGACCTTCTTTGGCCATACTACTCATCTTGTTCCATCACATAACTGTTTGTTTCTCCAATTCTTGCGTTCCAATCCCTTATATTATTCGTGTTCACCTGGTTCTCTATCAGATTCGTTTTTACACCCGTCAACATTCCCCCCTTTACCCTTCCCTTCAAGTTCTTTCTACTAGTCCATTGATTTGTAAATCCCTATTTAACCTTATATATTTGATATTTGATAGATATTTGAGTAGAAATTGGCTGCCTGGCTGCGTACTTCAGAATATAAGTGGGTATTATTTATATGATATACTTCAAATATTTCCTGCTGGACTGTCCGATCACAGTTACCCGTTTGAACACTTTTATGGTTATGGCAAAAAGATTTTAATTATCTAGCGAAATGTAAATATAGTAATAAAATTTAATTCCTTAATAAAACGTCGCATGGACGTTATTATGTATAGATGCCTTATTTTTATTGTTTCTTTTATTTAAGTCATGTGTTTAATTGATTGACGTGGTGCCACTTAATGCTAACTTTGGTCCCCTGATTCAAGATGTTCAACTAACTTGTGTTTGTTGCTACAATGACTCCAAATTCATAATTTTATGCTGCGTTTGCTAGTACATGCATTAGTTCTAGTAGTGACTTTTTAGCAGTCGCGTCATGTTTTACCAACGTAAATTGCTTGCTGTGTTAAGATAATTCATAAGAGCAAATTTTTAATGTCGAAGACCAACTGTTTACCCGGTGCAGCAATACTTGTAGTGCTGCAATACTGCAACGAAAAATGCAACCATAAAGCCCACGTCCAGGACCGACATCGATCCAGTCGACTGCGATAGATGTTCGAAAACCGACCACAACCAATTTAGTTAATTTCCTGCCCGTGCGTCTACTAAGGGTGATCATAACCCGACCGTCCATTTGACGAGGATGAACTTCCTGTATCAAATTGCTAGATCTGATTAATAATATTAGATTACACAGAATGGCCTGCGCAGCGAAGTAAAGAAAACGGCTTGCTGCCGACATCTTAAAAATTGTCACAATTAACACCACGATTAATGTATTAATGAAAGTAGCATAAAGCACACGCATGCAGCGACGATAACTTGTATACTTTAAATTATATTATATAATGAAAAGGTTTGACGAAAAGGGAAAACATATTCGGTAGTCTAATGGAAAGCCATTTCTGAGCAGTTCCGAATAAAATAACATGAAACAAAGTGGAGATTAGTGAAAGAAAAAAGTCGAGCTAAGGCATCTATAGGATATATATTTGAGAGTTTGAATACATTCGATAGAACGTTCTATGCGAATGAAAAGCTGGAAGTGGCTCCAATGCCTTCTAAATAAAGCAGGCCTAGAACGACGTATGTAAAAACGAACAGGAAGAAAACACAGGTATAAAAAAGGATTGGAAATGATTGAATGGGTTAAACGCGAGCTAAAGTTTAACATTCTACGGAATAATTACAAAGCGTAGCCACGAAGGATTGTAAGATGATATAGTACGATAATTACAGCCATAACTGTTAAATGTACCATTGCGAAACTAAGAAATTACTGTCATAGTACCCATCTCAATAGAATGAATCGTTAGAATAATACTATCGCAATAAGCACAGGAAATAGATTAATTCACTGTAGGATTTTCATGATTTAAGCAAACGATTTATGGAACAATGACGTACCGAACGATATATTTGTTTTAAACAATTAAAATTCAAATAAAGAAGAATAACAGTTTTATCGAGTGCTCTGAGGCTAAGGTGCGTATTTAAAACTTCTCTGTGAAGTTCGGTTTTAGCTCGTGTAAATAATGAAACTGCGATAATAATTGTAAATCAAACCATCACAAAGCGATACTAAAAATACGACGTAAGATAGAGCTTACAATGTAGTAATTCGTAATATTCGCTATTCATTACCAATTGCAGATATAAAACAAGAACAGAAGCAAAACAACAAACTAGAATATTTAAGTAACAACCGAAGATGCACCCGCCAAATTCGATTTATGTGCATAACGCAAGCCAACATGTCAGCAACGGAGTTGTGATTCAGGAAAGGCTTTGGAAGTTTTCGTGTATGTCTTATAATAATTTTAAGTAATAGAACTACTCGCCGTTACTAACCGGTGAACCAACCCCTTTCCCGGTAACTTAAATTTAGATTAAATCAAACTGCAGGCAAAGCTGTAAAAACTGAGGTTATGTTGGAAATAAACTTTTAAATAATACAATTTACACATGAAAACCACTGCTGCGATAGTCTCTTCGGTCCTGACACCGCTTTCCTTTTTGCGATTTACACTGCCGGTCTCTCTAAACAAATTAACAACACGTGAAACGGATCGGCAAAAGTAATCATACGGGATGACTTCACTTGGGAACACTTCGTGGTAATTTTCGAACGCATCTCTTGGTAAATAAGTCCAAACTCCATTAATTTTTCTAACATTTCTCAGGTAAATTTCTACCATATTCCGCATTTGTGCTTCGTTAAATACGAATGCCATCAATAAAAACTGTGCGATAAAGAAAGGTGTATAACGCGGGGATAATAAATAAAACGAAATGATATAACGGCTCAAACCCACAAGGAAGCACGCAGCCGCCGACACGTGTTTCAGACTCATTAGTCTTCATCAGGGCGACAAAGCCAAAAGGAAGATGTTACAATTTGGAGATCTAATACAAACTGAGTCAAATTACCCAGCTAATTGTGGGCGAAAACCAACCTAGCCTCGCCGGAGGACATAGCCACTTATGTGAACAACCGTAACGCGAGGATAATAAATTAAAGGAAATGATATAACGGTTCAAACCCGCAAGGAAGCACGCAGCCGCCGACACGTGAAGACTAATGACTCTGAAACACGTGTCGGCGGCTGCGTGCTTCCTTGCGGGTTTGAGCCCAAGAAGAAGAAAATACCCAGAGGAAAAACAGCAGGATACGCACGCCTTTCATATATTGCTGGAGTTACGGACGGGCTGAGGAAAGCCCTGGAGAAGAAGGATATCAACGTCAGGTACAGCACAGTTAAGAATATAAAAGAACTGCGTCCATCCAACAAGGACTCGGTATCCAGATTACGAGTTAAAGGAATATACGAACTTCAATGCCAGAGTGGAAAATCGTATATTGGACAAACGAGACGAAGTGAAGATTCTCGCCAGAAACCATCACTACTACCCACGGATAGTGAGAGAATCCTTGGAAATAATAAAGAACCCGAATAATTCCAACAGAGAAGGTAGAGACTAAGTAAGTTATGGAAGTTAGTACTAAGGGACACCGAGAAGCAAGGACCACAAAAGACGCAGCCAGGACCATCAAATGCGAATGCAGGAGGAGTTTCGGACACAGATCAGCAGACGATAACGGACACGGAACAGCGGAGTATAACGGATACGCATCAACGAAGCGAAGCAGCGACTGGGTATATGACGAGGAACAGAAGACATCAACAGTCTTTAGAAATCTTTTGAAGTTGCTGACTGCATGATCAGCGAAACGTCAAGTTTATTTTAAGAATCACGGCAACACCCGGAAGATACATCATTATGGAAAAATGGCCGTGGAAGCCTACATATTGTTATCGTCAACTTTTTTTATACGTCCGAGTCTCGGTTACCCCCGTTCATGGGATAATTTATTAGTCAAGGCGCACTCCAAAAATATTCAGTCTCGTCATGGTATCGACAGAGTCTCGATCTAGGCCCGACCGGGGTCTCGCATGGTGAGCAGCGGCTCTTACGCAGTCGTAGCTTATTCCGAGCCCGTGACGTCACTAAGTGACGGTAATTCCTATATGTGTATTATGTATAAACCATCGCCACGCATTTCCTCTAACTCACAACCGCAACAACGTTAATGTGCGCGATCTCCTTTGTTTCCAAGAGATAAACAACCTTGTCACCCGTGTGAGTCATCGATGCATCACCGTCGCGTCTTTCGACATTCTTTAGACTCGGGCGATAACATAAACAAACCTTTAGTCCCCTGTGCTTCACTGTTTGCCCATTTCTTTGTTTATGCGTTATTGTTAAGCCTTATTAGTTAATTACTTATACGGTTAAGATTATTAAGTTTTTAATTAATGTATTTACAATTTTTCCCACCGAAATACAAATATAAACTTTTGATTCGCACCCCCGGTAACAATATGACTAATCAAATTTACAACAGATTTAACAGGACGAATTCTTCTATGAGGAATAACATTCCCAATTTTCCAGACAGTACCAGGTGGTACAATCCTAGTGCCTCAGTTAAACGCGGGTTTTCTTATACCTACTTTCTATTAGTCACTTACACACAAATATTATTTTGATTAGTAGATCTACAGACCACGCATGCCTAATGTTTGTCATATAACATCTAATTATATGCTCACTTTCATATGAAATACACTATTAAGAATTAGACTACAATTTTTAACTTCGGTAAAATAATGCTTTATTATCAACTAAGAAACGATGAAAGTTTAGTTGAAAAAAACAAAACAAATATTAACATTTTTCATGAAAAAGCTAGTAGTGGGTTGCGTCCCCATGCGCAGCTATGCATGCATTAACTTTTCTTATCATTAAGTGGTCGATGTCCTCTTGGGGTATCTCGTTCCATGCAACCTCTAGATGGTGTCGAAGTTCATCCAGATTCTCAGGAGGCCAGGGCACTTGTCTTAGTCGCCGACCCATCATATCCCAGACATGTTCAACCGGCGACAAGTTCGGTTACCGTGCAAGCCAGGGAAAATCTGCAATCCAACCTGCTCCAGGAACCTTCTTGTAACCACAGAAGTATGGGGCCTTGTATTATCCTGTTGGAATGTGGCATTCTGAAACGTCTGCATGAAAGGCACTAACACCGGTTCCAGAACGTTGTCGATGCAACGACGTGCGTTTAACGTGCCTAAAATGAACATAAGGAGTGACCTACGTCCAGCGCATATCGCCCCCCAAACCATAACCCCAGGTGTTAATGCTGTGTGACGTCTTTGAACGAATTCCAAATTCCGTCTTTCCCTCGATGTCGCCGCATCCTTCTACGACCTTCTTTCACCCATAAACAAAACCTTGATTCATCACTGAAGACGATGTCATTCCATTGATGAACCCACCCTTGCCGTTCTCGACACCATGCAAGTCTGCATGCCGCCTAAGGAGTCGGTCTTCACGCGCCTTTCTCCTTCGGGCGGGTCTTCCAGTAGGACGGCGCCTCTGAATACCTTCTTCGGACCATAAAGACCATATCCGAGTAACTGTAGTGTAGTCCCGATTCAGCTTTCTCCCAATCTCACGGAATGAGAGACCCGCCTCTTTCATACCGATAATTCGGCCCCTATCAAAGTCATTGATGTGGGCAAAATTTCGGCGACGTCGCACTGGGGGTATTGCAAGGCGTCTAGTTGACTGTTTGACAATAAAATAAACTGACATTTTGTGGACAGACATTCATTAAGTGCTCGGAAAAAAATATTGAAAGTTGGACATAACAATGGTACAGGAAACATAACAGTTGAGTTTTTTCGGCGGAAACTTGCATCGTTTCTTAGTTGATAATAAAACATTATTTTAAGTTTCAAAATTGTAGTCTAATTCTTAATGGGTGGTGTATTTCATATGAAAGTGAGTGTATATAACATTCCAATACAAAATACCTTTTAGTTATTTACAGTGACATTTCATTTTCAGTACCTCACATTAGTTTCACCACCTTTTATTCCTAAACTGCCTGAACCAACTCTCTCCATTCTCTTGTGGTGGCTAGTTTTTCCTCTCAATCAATTATCATTATTACCTATATACCCCTGTGTTTTGTTTAAGCCGTCTTTTTCTTGGCCTTCCTTTCCTTTTTCTATCCACTGGGTTTCTATATAAGGCGATCTTGCCATATTATTCTTTGCGACTTAATATAAGCTGTTACATTTGGGCTCTTTACTTTAATTTCCTGTCATTCATATCCCTTCTCATCGATTGTCACTCCTCAATAGACGAGGCTGTTAACTCTTTCGAAACTGTATGCTTTTTCGTTTGTAGCTACAAGGACCATACTACCTTCTTTATCCTCTAAATTTCTGTGTACGGACCATCACTATATATTTTGTATTACGTCGGTTTATTTTCAGACAAAAATGTCTTCTTGCTGAGCTCCTGGTTGCCCTATCGCCTCTCTGTCATTTAACAGTTTTGAGAATGGTTCTTCCACTGTACAATTTCTCTTTGATGTGATTTGTAAAGAACTCGAAACATTTTGTGGAAATTTTTTACATGGATATGAAACAACCAGCGCCCTCGCTAATCCTGTTAGTTTCGATGTAGAATCACTCTTCACCAACGTACCAGTGGAAAAAATCCAAGAGCTCATCAGACAAGTAAACAAGGATATAATTTACATGGCAAGATTGTGTTTAACCATCACTTACTTTCCATGGAATGGAGAATTCTATGAGCAGAAGGACGATGCAGCTATGGGATCATCACTTTCACATTTTCATGGAGACTTTTGAAGAAGTCAGTTCCAGTGACAGGAAGCCGAAATGCTGGTACCGCTAGGGAAATGTTTAATACGACGAAAGCGACAATCTTAAGGAAATTTCTAGTGTAGCAGCGAAACATAGACCCTGAAGACGGATAGAAAATTAAACTATTAGATGCAATGTAAGGAATTATGTACATAGGCGACACCTTCACATGGAACCCATAACAGAAAAATAATGAAAGTCAAAGTGATTCAGACACATATGCCGCATCATAAATGAGGCTACCAAGAACAATGGAGAAAATAAAAAAATGGAATACGGAAATGGATAAAGAACATACTCCATGCAAATAAATGTGGAAGGAAGAGTGTAAACCCCCACTGCACCAATCTTAATTGAACCTGCCTTAAATCAAATAACAGAAAGGGGTAGGAATAAGTAAGTAGGCAAAACTATTCAATTTTAATTCATATTATATCTCTGAGATATAGATGGGGAAAAGATGTCGCCATTAAACGTGGTATTACGTTTAATTTTGATATCTTGAACAGTGTTCGAGATATTTGCATTCGAAAGTTTCAGTGCAGTTCGACTGCGAACGTTCGAATGTAAATATCTCGAAAACGGATCAAGATATCAAAATTTATCAAGTATGTATATTTCAAGTAAAAAAGGTTGCTCTTTCAAATTTTCGATATTATAGGTGTTAAAGTCTAAGGTCAATTAGTTATTTTTATTTTATGTTTGCTTAATAAAGGTTTCTTTTGTTATATCTTCCCAAAACTTATGAGACAGGTGTTAGAAGCGCACCAAAGGAAAACTAACATCGGAACTGCGAGGTACTACTTAAAATACAAACAAAACTGAGGGAGTTAGAAAGGTTCAGATGTGGAAGGGAGGAGAATACCAGCAAATATTGGATGATAGATAAATATGATGTGCGAGTTCTGTGCAAACAGGTTGAATGAATGGGGCATTGGTTGGGAGATTGTGAAGAGATAAGCTTGAAATTCCCTTTTAAAGGAGAAAGGGAACTCCTGGAGAAGGGTATGGGAACAGAGAAGAGCTACCAATCTTAAGGAAAATAAAAGGGATTAAAGAGAAATGTAGGAAAAAATTAAACAGGAACAACAGGATGAAGAAAAATGTAACAGGAAAGAGGTGAAGCCGAAGAGAGATAAGTGAATAAGCCAAGGTTTTTTGTTATTATATCTTCTTTTTTTAGGTCGCTATAGACCTTGTTTTTTTTCGCCAGTAGTCCATATTTAAGAGCATTTCAATCCGAAAATATTTAAGGTTGTGTCTCAAATCGGACAGGATTTTATATTCTGCCATCCATGTTAATACTGTTTCATTTTCCGTCTCATTACCTTTTATGACGACATCCACCATGTATAAAAAGTAATGGGTTTATATTCCTTCCTGCCTGATATCTTTTTCTGTGGTGAATTTTACCGAACTTTACCTTATAACCTGTTCTTACTTCGTACTTTGTTAATAATAGCTTCATGAGTATTTGCTGCTATATATGGAAGATCAAATATGTTAGCATATCGGACGATATTTCATCGCTGCCAAGAATTGTTGTTTCTCTTATCTAGCGCTTGTCTCTGTTCCACAACGCAGTCCTTCCTCTTCCTCTGCAATATTTTCTTCTCCTTCCTATAATCAACAAATTTATCTTTCTTCAAATTCTTGTATTCAGATATTGCTTACTTACAACTATTACTTATTGGTTGCGTTACACCAAGCTTTTAGACATAATATACGCACGATCTGGTACTAGTAGGTCTATCCATTTCTTATCATTACAAAAAACGGTCACGTCGTGCGAAAATCTAAAATGGTAGATAAGTCAACAATAAAAGATTAACAAAGTCTTCATGCCAATACAACCAATCACGTAAAAACAGGATAGGATTTCGAAGAAATTCGCAAAAGAATAAAGGATGGCAAAGATTTCAAACGTTTTCAAAATATGCAAACAAGGATAGTGAGCCAAAAATTAGAAATTATTGTATGGATGTAATATAAAACCTATCCTATTTGACATGTGCGCATTCGGAAACCGTCGAATGTGTAACGGCATACAAAGAACGACACATTTCAATAACTTAAAATGTCCAACCAGTAGATTTTAATTAAAGGTCTGTGTACCCGGGCAAACGAAAATGTCATAGAGCACGATTCCATTCATTCTAGATAATAACGTACATCAATAGTCGAGCTCCGACGGCATATCGTAAAAAATACGACATGCCCGGAAAACAATGCAATGAATTATTGACTGATGAAAATCCAGCTACGAATTTAGCATACTTACGTATATACGTTCATTTGCAGTGCAGTAGTGTGCTATCTGATTGAATTTATTGTAAACCGGGGTGAATTAGGTTCTACTATTATTTTAAATTTAATAGCGTAAACCTTTATAACTATGTAGCTGATAAACCTAGTATAAACGTAGTAAGATTATTATAATTATTGCAATTTTCGGTAGGTAAGTAACAAAATTGTTAGCGGTAATTTTTGCAATTTATCCATTTACAAATGAACAACATTTGAATGTTAATTAAATCGCTATTTTAAAATCCGTATAACGTTCCAATTTTAATTAAATCGCTTTATTATTGACACAGAATAATATTAAATTACATTACATTTTCATTTTCGACGTTGTTCAATTATTTCATTTCATTTCAACTAGTAAGCCCGTTTCCCATTATTTATTTTGTTTCATTATCGAGATAAATTTGCGATATGAAAAACACCTACCGTACCTTGTGGAATAATTTTTGAAACCTAATTTTTATCTTATTTTTGTAAATTTTAATTTTTGTTACCCCAAACTAACCGCGAGTGTTATAATAAATTATTGATTGTCTGATATAAATATGCACACCTTCATATATACTTTCATAACTGACGCCAATTTTTTCGACTTGTTACCATAATAAAAAATGTCACATCTGGGTAATATAATGTTATTTATACATAGATAAAAAATAAAACCTCTTCTCTTCTGGATCTCCAAAGGCAACGTTTGACAAAGAGAACCATCGGTGTTTCAGTAGAAACAATACGAAAGAGAGTTATTTCAGGACAGTTCAGTGAGCGTTAACCAATTTATCTACAAAATTGGCCCCTGGAACACCAGAACCGCTGAATTGAGGATTGGTAAAATGCCATTTTTACGACGAAACCGGAATCGATGATAGACCAGATGACCGGGCAATTGAGGTTTTAAGAGGATAATCCAGATTAGCTGTCGCCCATATGCATCTTTTATGATCGTGAATGAAAATTGGTAATTTTAGAAAATCGTTCTTGTTAGTAATATGGATTATCCCACCAAACAGTATTTCATAACACCGCTATGGAATGCTCTGCACAAAGTGATTAGTTTTTAAGGAATCTCAAATAAGGACAAGAAATGTTGAAAAGTTATATGGTGTCCGCAATCTTCACGTTTCGACTACTATCCTACGTTCGCTATTATATATACTCAGTGACATATAAACTGCACCACCTAGAAGGGGTGGGAATTTTTGGACCAAATTTGGCAGAAACATTGGACTAGTCTAAGGTAACAATTGATTAAAATTTGATAAAGAAAACACATCATCTTTTGATTTTTTTTTTTTTGGGTGGTAAGACAGCAAGCCAAAGGTTCTTACTCGACGATAAACTGTTCGCAAGCCTATCGGACGACCTTGTTCACCTAACCATTGATCAGCTATTGATCTAGTTGTAGAGAATCGGTCTCTCAAAGCCATTAGTCTTAAGCCGCGATCTTGACGTTCATTGGTTTGTCTTTGAGCCCCAGTGCCTTTTCTCCGACGTTCAACCACATGTTCAGACCACGCTTGATAAACACGCATTATTGTTGAGTGGTGCCGTCCCAAACGATTGCCGATTTCTCTAAACGAAAAACCTGCTTCTCGTAAACCAACAATCCGCCCTCGGTCAAAGTCACTCAACTGCTGATAAACTTGAGGTCTCCTTCTTCTAGGCATCATTAAATACTTGAAACACTTTAAACTAAAGAACGGGATCCGAAAAAGTGGAACAAATTAAAAAAATGACTCGATAATTGCTTGTCTACCACCACCCCTAAAAAATGACACAAACGTCAAAAATCCCATGACTACTTAATGATTGGGTTTCAAATTTTAATCAACTATTTCCCTGGACTAGTCCACTATTCCTGCCAAATTTGGTCCAAAAATCCCCACCCCTTCTAGGTGGTGCAGTTTATATGTCACTGAGTATATTTACACACCATACAACCCACGAGTTTTTAGTAATAAGTGCTATAAGCTTCACGTCGCCTGGGAAGAGGTTTAATAAACACAGTGCTAGTCAACTGCGTGTTTGAAGGAAAGTTGACAAGTAACGATGTATGAGAGCCCAATATAAAGTGAACTGTAAATACGAGGGCTTTTTAACAATAAATAAAACAGTATATGCAGTGGTATTCAAAATAGAGCAATACAAGGAAGCAATCGTAAGTGTTAAGTTACGGTCATTTTTTTCGGTGACCGTCCCCGAATTTAGTTTTGACTAGTCGATGTATGCGGCATCGGTGATTTTGTGAAACGCATAAGTTGGATTACGGAGTTTTCTTTGATTTCTACTGGAAAATTCCAACTTGATATACGTGTTTCGTTTTCTGGAAGGTTTGGAAGGGGATCGGCCTATCAATGGATTTTATCGTACTGGGTGTGGATCGACGGTTGGATATTTTATGGTGTTCAATTTGACGTTTGCTTACGAAAGTGGTGGCTATTCTTCAAATCTGTAGTCAACCTTAACAACGAGTGTGTTCAACTCAACGTGTAGTTAATCATATTTAATTCATTCTTAGTCCTTTTGCGTTGAATTTGTGCATTTAGCCTAACTTTTTTGTGAAATAACCTTCGATTTGCGCACGTTATTTTACATTTGGTTCTAAAGTAACGTTCTAATACAACAGTTTAATGTCTGGCCGTTTTCGACCCATTGTTATTTATAATGACTGATGTCGCAATCGGTGGTTGCGCACAGAGCCTGTTCGGAAAAATTTCGTTAATCTATTGCAAGGCGATTTCCCATTTTTTAAACTAATCTGCGTACGCCATCGACGATATTTTCCCAATTTCAAACCGCCGTCTTGGCACTTCCTCAATACCTCCTCTAACTCTGCTACATATTGCTATGTATTGTTCTATTTTTTAAATTAATTAAAAGACCGGGAATTTTGTAAAATTTATAATATTATGTTTTCCCGTGTTCCATAGACATGATTATTTATTTTTGAGAACAGGTGGACACGTCGAAATAAAACGTTTTCTAAATTCTTTACATAAAATTTATTTTCTGAAATTAACAAAGATGCGTATTTTATTTAACAACCGATATTTTTGACCTGGACTTGGTCTCGAGGTATTGCTTGCGTGGCTACAAAAACGGGTTTGCCAGCCGTAGTCGTCGGCGCCGAGCATCCGATCGTTGAGCCTGTTAACAAACTAAACGCGCGCTCGTTTTCTTATTGCGCTCCTGGTTCCTAAATGTCAATTAATAATTTTCTGTTCATTTAACGCGTACATAAGCGTTAAATGATATGTTTCTTAAATGTTATTTACTTAATTTCCTATTGACGCATACATAAGCTACAATCTTAATTATCCATTTGACACGTACATAAGTATCAAATAAAATGTTTCTTAAATATTATTTTTCTTAATCTCCTATTGACGCGTACATAAGCATCAGTCTTAATTTCCTATTCATTTAAAGTATGTACGCATTAAATGAAATGTTCCTTAAATGATATTTGCTTAATTTCCTATTGACGCGTACATAAGCATCAATCTTAACCCACATAAATCAAACCTTTATAATAATAATTCTATTAAGACGTACAAAAGTGTTAACATTTAATAAAATTCATTTTTAATATGATACATATACGCATTCAATAAATCTAAGTGATAATTATTTATGTCTAAACATAAACCTGGTTACAAATTAATTTTCTGCATACCTATCCTGTCGTTGGACTCTGGCTGCGTGGTTCTCTGGCCGCTTCCTTCTCCTTGGTTGTTGTCCGGGAACTCTTCGGGAACTGTCCTAATTTTTACGTCTGCAGTCGTTTATATAGGGCTTTAGCTTCCCACTTCTCTAACCCCACTAAATTTTTCCTGCTGAACTCATTGCCCACTCCTCGTGGTTTTACCTTTTCTGTACATTTTGTAAACGAACTTATGCCTAATGGATCCCGTAAATAAAAATATATTAAATGAATCACAAATTATAAAATTAAATTAATTTTTTTCTTTCAATTTAATTTTTAATAGTTACCATAACCCTCAGAAACACAGCAATATGTATATATTAAATAGCTCTGAACTTAGACACCCCTGTGTTACACGCTTCCATGTCCTGTTTGTTTTCGAGCTGTCCTCTATCCCCTACCCTCACCCTGCGCCATATTTCTACACATATTTCCCCCACCTTTCTCCTTATCCCCTCTGATATACGTACCCACTCCATTTTTTTCTCAGTATCTTTCTGTTTACTTTCAAGACCACAAACATAGCATATACTTTCCCTCCTTTCTTCGTTAACACCTATTCAATAATGTAGTTTAATACATAAAGACTGCTCCTCGTTCTCCTGCCTTACCTGAAACTTGCTTGCGGCATCACCCCTCCCTCCTCCGCCTCCTCTTCTAATCTATCATTCCTGTATACAGTGTATACAATACATTTAGTTAAATCCTACCATCTATAATTTTCTATAATTTTCTCTTTGTCTCCCTTCTTCTAAATTGGCTCTATTATCGCCGTCCTCCAGCTTTCTGTTATCTACCTCCTTCCTTTCCAAATCTCATTTAACCTCTTCAGTGCTTCTTTCCATGTTTTCTTTGGTGCGTTCAACCAACCCGAGTCTACCCCATTTTCTCCTGCCGCCTTCCCCTTTTTTAGTTTTTGCTTCATCTCTTCCCATTTAACCCATTGACTGTGCCACGCGTTTTGAGATTTTGTGCTCGCTCTGCGCATTGATTTCAATGGTTGCGTATTTATTCGTGTAGAGCAGTTTGACGAATTTAGATGCGGCGAGTATGTTCATAGCAGTTAATAATCATTTTTTTTTTAATTGAAGAATTATAGATTATATTTTTTTTTTTAATAAGAATATTTGCAAAGGGTGAGAAATGAAAAATAAAAAGAAAATTTATTTCAAAAATTTGTGCTTTTAACACCTTGCATAAAATTAATAATGTTTTTTAGTATGAAAAACCTGAAAGCAAGGTACGACACATAAGAAACTTTACAGGGTTCACATATGTAACAAGATTCTTTGCGCTTTTGCTTTTTTATTGTAATCTAGAATGGAGACTGGCTTGATTTCATTTTCACCGGAATTTCGATCAACTTTATTAGAAGGCGCCAATTCATTGGTGTGCATTGTAGATATCATCATAACATCTCTCTTGTCGTGCCATTTGATTGCCAATAGGTTTTTGCTTCCTCTACTTTCAATATCATCTGCCTTCAATTTGTTGTTCATAAGTGGCATACCCTTGCGATTTGCTTTTACTGTGCCACATGCATTTGTTTTATTTGCAAACAAATGAGAAAATAGTGTGGGGATTGTATACTAGTTATCGACGTATACTGTATGACCTTTATTCAAATAGGCATTTATAAGTGTTAACACTATATTGCCCGATTTACCAAGATTTGCAATGTCATAATTAACGATTTCTGTAGTACCTCCTGTGTAAATAATAAAGTCTAAGATGTAACCCGTTTTACAGTGACACATAACGACGAATTCTATACCAAAACGGTGACACTTTGATGGTATGTATGGTTTGAAGAACAAGCGACCTTTGAATAACAGAAGACTTTCATCAATACATATATTTTGATATGGGCTGAAATTTTCTCTACATGTATATTTCAAATGGTCAACAATAATTCTGATTGTGCGTAAAGAATCCGCAGAAACTGGCGCAGAAGAATTTTCAATAAAATGAATTTGCCGCAAAAGCAGCAAATACCTCTCTTGACATTATTTCTGCAAATGTTGGGGTTAATCGAAGCCACTCTTGGGACCAATAATCATTCAAATATGATTTTTTCACCTGCGACATTAGAAGATTGATAGCATTCATAGCGAAAAACAATACATTTCTTTGAGGTCCGTATCCTTCCAACGCTTGAGACTAGATTGAAGTTTAGTTGAATTTTGTTAACAAATTGGAAATATAAGTTTGTATGCTTAGCTATTTCTGTCACTATGTCTTCTGTGAAAAACATTTTGAAGGACTCTAACTCCGTACAACCAGGGTTACCCCTCGTTATCACCTGTTTTATCAGATTCACAGGTTGACTCATTAACATTGCTGTCTTCCTCTAATGATATATCAATAATTCCTCTTCGCTATCACTCTGAATTAATGTTTCTTCCAACTCTGCATCAGTAACACTTCGTTTTCCACCCATCTTCGATTAAAAACTTAAGAAAATATATAATTAATTAATTATATTTATTAATAATATGATATTATATTTATTAATAATATTTTAAGTAAAAAATTTACAATAAATTGTAGACAATTAATATAAATACTCACTTATAACCAGTATTCCGATACGTACTTCACAGAATGCTAAAAGTGACTATTTGTATTTGGTTGGAACATGCTCACAAATGTTTAACCTTGAATAATACTCAGCGAATATAGTCGTATTGAGCAATAAACTAAATAAATACAAGACGCGAAAATACTCGTTCAGAGCGTATGAGGAACATATTTTTTGGACGAACATATACTTCCAGAGCAGTCAACGGGTTAAACTCCTATAGCCTCACTTTCGTCCTCTCTTCTTCGCTCCCCTGTCTCTTCCTCTTCCCCTTTCCCCCTTGTAGTAATTGCTGAATGTTCCTCCTGACCTTCTTCGTTGATGCTTTTTCCATCTCCCTTGTTATCTCCTCAATACTCTTTTTCTCCCCACGTTTCACCCATCTAAGTGATTTCCTGTATTCCAATATTGTCTTCTCGTCCCATACACTTCCCAGTCTCCCTTCTCTCCTCCTCACCCTTCCTCTTTCTTTTGTGCCGCCCTTCAATTCCGCTTCTACTGGTAATCCTTCTACGTCTTCGTTTTCCCTCTGGTTTACTATCACATATTTCCATACTTCCATTTGGCCCGACATATGTATATTCTCTCTCCTTGCCCCCTCCCGCCTCCCATTCATTGGGCAAATTCCATTCTCATTCCAGCAACACCTTCCCCTCCCCATTTACCACCTAGCCCCTTAAACTTCTCTGTTCCCTCACCGCTAGTCATCTCCAACCCCCGAGCCTTATTACTTTCGCCGTCCTTTCATTCAGACTTATCATGGTCCGATTTTCTGTTCCCTCTATTGATTCATCTATTTCCTCTAATATCACTTTTATCTTCTGGTTGCTATAAGCCGTGTATATGTATATACTTTCCATCTTTAATAATCTTTCTTCCATTGAACCTTGTCTGTGTCTAGTCGTCTTCCTACCGACTCTTCTCCCTCTTCTCTTACTCCCGTTATAATTCCCCCTTCTCCATTCCACTATTTCTGCCTCTAACCACTCCCCGACAAATCCATCTGTAACCTCCGGATGATATTCGCGTATATGAGCGTAAATCTTAACAATTTAACGACAGAATTAAAAATATGAAGTACAACTAATTTTGATTCAAGGTCGAATGGTTACATTCAGAAACGTAATCATTCGTTCATATTATTGTTCGATGACTGTTGAGCCGATCCATAGCGGAGCTGACAAGTCAATAGCAAGTGAGAATGACAAATCTCCTTTAACTCAACAGGAATATTGTAGGATAATATTGTTAATTTTGGTTTCTTAAATCCATTTAAAATTCACAACCCGACGGACCGACGATTTTTAATTCCCTTTAACTACATCTGTAGTTATACTGCGTTATATTTCAGCATAGTAATAACTCACTACTCCAACCACGGAACAACAATGGTTCATTTTAATCGTAATAGTATCAGGAGAAAATGAATATTAATTAGTTACCGATTGATCTACGAAGTTAGCATGGGATGAAAGAAGTACGGAAATGATTCTTAAGTCTCGAGAAGGCTCTTGGGGGACAACACCATATGGAATACGGGATCACTTCATTCCTCGCCGTGTATAAATGTAACAACAATCTTTCAATAAGTAAACAAACTCTACTTATGCGTTAAGACATTATTTCCCCAATGGGGCAAAACAACGTTCTTATTATTTGAAATAAATGTAAAATCTTCGAATGTAATATTTTTTCGATCTTCATATTTTTATATTAAACATAGTATTTTTATTGTAAGAATATAATGATTGCAAACGGCTCAATAATAATAACGTGGGTGGGATACAATTAGAACAATATCAGCCTAACGGCAGTACAAATGGCCTTCAAGTCGAATATAGTCCGGGGCTATTGGAACACGATTTCCTTACAACGAAGTATCCAATGCAATCCATCGCAAGCAGTGAAACCTAAAGGCGACAGTATCATATGGTCTATGGAAACAAGCGTTACGAAAATTGTGTGAATTACTAAGGGATTTGTATGAAGTGGTAAATGTGGATATTACTAGTGATGGGCATAATCGAGATATTTCAATAATCGATTATTAGTAATCGATATAATTTAATAATCGACTAATATTAGTAGTTAAAATTAGTAGTAGTCGTACTAATACTAAATAATGCAACGTACAACATAAACGTTCTAATACCACTAACAGTGTGTTTTCTAAAGCCGTGCAACTTACAAATTTACATCGAAACAAACATTCGTCTAAAAATTTAGATCAAATTATATTCCTTAATACCACATTCTTATAAATTTGTTTTTATTAATTTTTATTATTATTGTTTAATCTAGAGTTATTAATTTATTATATAGGTACCTTTGTTTTATTGAGAATTATACTTTTGTTGTTATTTGCTCATATTTTTTATATATTATTGTGGCAGTTTATAAATATTATTGTAAATTTTGAAGCGTTTTATTTACTAACGCAATATCATCAACACGATTGTACTTATTTAAATTATTGTATTCTTCAATCCGACAATGACGATCGGTCGAGACTACAAAAAATAATTGAATGAGAAGCTTCGCTTAGCGATACGACTAATTAGTTGCCACAATGTTAAAATGAAATATCTCGAACCTGGAACTACTATTAATATTTAGTGGTGGGGTTAAAATATATCGAGATATCGGCCTTCTCGGTCCGCTGCCACACGTTCCGTGATCGACGTACGACTACTAATTTAGTACTACTAATTTTCAGAGTGCATAGTCGATTATCTCGAGAGATTTTAATAATCGACTAATTCGTGTATCGCATCTCGATTATTCCCATCACTAGATATTACCCATTGCGTCAGAAGCAACACGTTTTATTAACATTTTTGCTCCTCATTTCTCCATTGTTTGGGAGATTGGAACCGAGCGAAAATTTGTTAAGTGTGCTCGCCAATTTAACTTTTCACATCAGAGCGCAGTGCAACACAGAATACACTTTTCGTTTTCCGGGAAGTGCTTTATAATCCAGGCGCGTGTAAAAGTCTCATTCTAAATAGCTAACGCGAATCGCGATTGTTTCCAATGTTTTTATCGCGGTCGTATACAACGTACCAAAGCAGCCTTACTGCAACGGATGCACATGAATATCTAAACATAAGGGACAATTACACCGAATAAATTAATCATATAATATCGCGGACGACTATTGTATTAACAACGCTATTATATTCGCAACGTCCATTGTGTAGTATTTTTAGCCGATATGAAAATGGATTGAATATGATTATTATTTATTACAAAGCGAATGCTGGTGTGCCATTAATCGAAAATGTTTTTCATCACATTGTCCATTATGTAATTAATGTCGAGTTCTAATTCAGAGCCCATTACAATTATTACTATTTGATTTGAATAACGGTATTTTATACGCTTGGCATAAATTAATATTGCCTTGATTTATATGGGAATATTATCAGGGAATATATTAAAAAAAAAAACGTTTCAAAATCGAAATAGGACTGAACTATGTCTTAGGCAAATTGGTTTCATGTCTGTCTATGTTTCAAACATTTCTCACAACGTAATTCATCTTACACCCTTAAAAAACAGAGTTTTCACGCGAGAATCTACTATCTCGTTTAAAAGTACATATTCACTCCCATTAGAAGTCGTGTCATTTGAAATTGCCCTTT
Source organism: Geotrupes spiniger (assembly GCA_959613385.1). Taxonomy (NCBI): domain Eukaryota; kingdom Metazoa; phylum Arthropoda; class Insecta; order Coleoptera; family Geotrupidae; genus Geotrupes; species Geotrupes spiniger. The sequence goes on from OY390735.1 coordinate 36,573,509, forward strand.
ACTGAACACGAAAGCAGTACACTTTCTACTGCAATGTTCCACTCTTATAATATCCTTGTGATAAATCTAAATGCGACAAATACACCGCGCCCAATAATGAATCCAAAATTTCTCGTCCTCGATTACTTTATTTAAAAGCCGATAATCTGTTACAACTTGCCTTATTTTCCAGTTGCGTCTGCCTTTTTTGGAACAATTAAAATTGGTAAGAGATATAGTTTCATCTATAACGCCATCGTTATTTTTTCAACCTCACTATCATCTAATTTTTTTGAGAATGTGCCAACCTGAAAATCGTATTTGCGTTTATGTTTATCCTTTGTACAATTATTTGGGGTTACCAGATCATTTATCATCTAACAGGAATATAACTGATTTTTTTTGAATATATGTTTCTCCTAGTTATTTAGATGATTAAGCTACACTACTTCTAATAATAGTACGTTTCTTTTGAGACAGTTGTTGTTATCAAAATTGTATGGTTCAAAATCTTTTGTATTTATCGTTTCGGGTCTGAAATTTATCGCTTGCATTTAATAGTCTGTGCCAAATATGACTTTGGTCGAGAATGCCTACAGCAAAATCACAAAATCGATATCATTGACTCAAAATTGTTTTCCGATGTCACATTGTGGTGGCTGGTAACGCATGCGTTGTAACTTGATTTTTAATGATCCTTTTTGAAATTAAGCAAAAACTTTCTGGAAATCGATAATCACTATATATTTCCGCTGTCACTAAAAAATCAGGTTTTATTTAATCATTTAATTTTAATATTAAACAAGTATTTTCGATTGACTTTGTTAAGCAAGCAATGCCATTTATGGTTAAGTTTCTACTCATATCTATCATAACTTTCTCATTCACATCTATGCAATTCTTGAAAATTAGATTATCAGTGATACCTGTATCTAGAAGAAATATCAAGGATTTGCCTCTATTGGGCTGATACGTATTTAAAGTTCATTCTCATTGTACTCGAAAAAATGGAGCTGGTTCAAATTGAGTTGTGATCGAGCCGGAGTGGTTCCTATTTGATTGCCCCGAGAAAATTATCCTATGATACTCATGCCTGAAATCATTTCCTCGGGTTACTCTGTTGTGTGATATTTGGACTAATGGAGTTGTCACGACCTGCGTATTCCGCTGACGTAAAAGCGTGGCATCGAAGTGTCGTTCTCTAAAAATAAATCTCTCTGGAAATTAGTTACAATCGAAATAAAACACAGTTTGGTCACAAAAGTGCCTAGCCGGTGATAAGGATAACTAAGGCTTGGAATTTCCTACTCCTTAATCGGATCGGGATTAATTAGAATAGCTATGTTAGGTAAGTAGGAAGGAGATTGGTACCGATCAGGACTGGGGAACCGACAATAGCAAAACGGAGTACTGCGGACTACCATGCACTTCCTTTATCTGAGAGATCACCTCAGTATTCACGTTACAGACAAGGAAAACATAGAAAACCTTCTCCAAGTAAACTGTTTCGCAGTTTCCTCGTATCGGCACATACGCGTACTGACACCGAAAGTACGGAACCCAGTCCACCTGCAAATGGACAGAAAAACTAATTCGTTTTCTGCATTTTACTCATTCGTACTGTTACCGCAGCCAACTTTTATTTGTACAGCCGCGACTAGGTCCCCCCCTTGGTCGTTTCGTTATTAGTCGATGCGCGCCCCAAGAATATTCAATCACGATCGCATCTCGATCGGAGTCTCACTCGATGAGCCATGCGCGATTCTCACGCAGTTGCAGCTTATTCCGAGCCCGTGACTTAGCATTAGATAACTAAGCATATTCACAAGTTTTAACTAATTCAAAACGTCGATGACTAGTCGGGATGTAACGGCGGTGCGTGGATGACTCACGCGGTTGACAAAGTTATTTGTTTTTTGGGAACAAAGGAAATCGCGCATGACGGAAGAACTCTAACAGCGTCGCCGTTTTGAATTAGATAAAAACTTGCGAATATGCTTAGTTATCTAATGCTTGTTTGCTTGTTTAACGCTGTTTTAGTATTAAACCTGCGCTAACATTTTTTTTGTATTATTAATTAAATATAGATATTAATATAAACTTTACGAGAAATGGACTTCCTCACGCTCTACCATTCACAATACGAATAAACAATAGTGGATCGTCTTTGTGTTTTTTTTTACTCTATAACAATTTTTCCCCACCGAAAAATGTAAGCCTCCGCCACGCGTTACAGTACGATGCTTCTGTTGCTGTCATCTTGGATTAGGATTTGGACTTTCAGCTCAGCTCAGTAAGCTCAGTATAGCGGTGGCGGTTGTCGAGTTCTCAACGGCAGGTTGGCGTTGCTGACCGCACGGTTTGCTGCAGGTTCCTGCACTTCCGGTGTTTTCGCGCAAACTTTGTGCGTAGCTCACACTGAATCGGACCGCTTCCGCTGGAGTTGTGTCGGCTGCTGTGGCCGCGCTCGTACAGTTAGCGCAGTTTGCCGGCTCTACACGGGGCTTGCTATAAGTGGTGTGACCGCCAATACATTTCATGCACTCGGACCCCGCCCAACACGTCCTCTGTGCGTGGGCGAATAATTGAGAGCAGTAGACCCTGATCCTCAAGACTGTCTCCTTGTCTCCCTATTAACTGTAAATAACTTTACATGTAGTATTATCCCTCCTGCTTGGTGCGATGCCAATGAGTTCGTGACTCTTCCGAATTTATTTTTTTGCCCACTCGTCCAAATTGTATGTGCACTTCCGCCAAGCACATACGCCCATTATTGTAGCAACAAGTAGCAGGAAAATGCGTACTTCAGCCAGGGAGAATTATGTACCCTCGGACAAGGTTGATCCGCCGGTGATCCCAGCTTGCGTGATGGTTACTTCCTTCTCCTCCTTGGATTGGTTGTAACCCATCGTAATAGCTTATTAGATCAGGTTTGTTTAGTTTAAGGCCATGGAATGGCTAGGATCACCATATGAAGTCAGTCGTTACTGACTAGACTAGACTGGAGTGCTAGTGTTGTATATCTTGCACTGAAGAGTCCGGTTTCGGTTAAATTTTTGTGTGAATACATATAACAGCATTTTGAACGAGATGTCGTAGCGGACGAATCAAAGTAGGTCATCGTCGTGAAGTTGTGATGGTAGAAAGCATAGCAACGTCATTGTTGACACACACATAATAGCCATGACCAGTTGAGTACGAACCCTCTTCAACGTTGTCGAGTTAGTTTGTCCGTATCTTTTAGTACTCTATCAAATAGTACTGTATCAAAGGATTTTGCTTGTGAGCTAGTTATATTGCTTACGCGTATAGATTCTGAAATAACTCGTCAACAGATTGATGCCCGGTTTCACAAACGCTAATTGGTCGTTAACGGCTTGTTAACGAATAATCAAAAGTTTGCCGATTCGTTATCGAGTCTTTAATCCATCGTCAAATACCAAATGTACTTGCGCTGTCCATCGTCAAATATTTGACGATGGATTAAAGACTCATTAACGACTTTCAACAAACTTTTGACGATTCGTTAACAAGCCGTTAACGACCGATTAGCGTTTGTGAAACCGGGCATGAAGTGTGCTACCAAAACAATAAATATGCAGGTTACTGTAGTAGACATGCTTATGCAATTATATCATGCCATCAGAACTATTTACGACAAAAATGGACAAAATCGTCACAATGTCAAGCTCCAGCTTTATCTAACGAGTTCTTCATTCTTAACATATTGCTAAAAGTGTTTTATTCGTCGTCGTCGTCGTTAAATACTAAATACATCATCAAACTATCCAAACTATTCAAGGTCATTATTTCTAAATAGACCTTTATATGATTTTACACCAAATTAAATATACTTTTATTTTTTAATTTATGTCACATAATTATTTACATTAAAACTTTGAAACACAGGTCCATTATTTTCTATTCCCTCTCTTCCTTGCGAGTCTCATGTCTCGATAATTAGTTTAACTTTAAAGGTTCAAACAATAGCTATCACGTAATAATTTTTAGCATATCATCAAGATATACATATTTGTTTCGTTTACGTACACGAAACGAAATGGATTGAAACAATCAATTTTGAAATTTGACTTAACTAGAAAACTTGGAATAAAACTGTAGCATCTACAATTTGTTGTCGGGGAAATTACTGAGTAGAATATGTGACATAAATAAAAATTTAAAACAATATAAAGGAAAGAAAATACAATATTTCCAGTGACATTTGCAATGTGCTCAAGCATGTGTGGTACTGCGTCGTCCAATAAAACATTGCGGGATACGAAATAAACCAACTAACAATTACGTACAAAATGACAAATCGAGATTAATTAACAGTAAAATAGACATCATAACGATAGCATCGCAGTAGAACGTACAATCGATTTGCACCTTCAACTTTTAGTACAATTAACTACTTGGCACGCTCTATGCCACGACCAAATCAAAGCATTTGTCCGTATATTTGGCTGATGTAAATCGCAACAGGAGGGGACTCGATGAAACGACGAAATCATTCAAATAAACCGTCAATTCGATACGTAAACATGGCATAACTTTTACAAAAATATCGGTTGTTTATACATTCGGCAACGTTATTAACGGGGGGTCATTAGAAAATACCGTTTCGTTGTGCTTTCAAAGGCTCCTTTAATTAAAAGTAAGGCCAATTTAAATAAAATCTAATTAGCGGAAAAAAAACCTTCGTGAAATTAATCAAGTGTGTTAACCACTTCAGTTGAGTTAACTCTCATTGAATTTAAATTCAAATTTTATACGCCTTTATGCAGATGTAATATAAATATACCAATACCTGAGAACGAATGAATTGTAACAAATGTTATCGCAAGTTGCTTAAAGACCATGTTTAACTAAAACTGAAAGATAATTCAATCATTTATACAGCGTTCCGATTATGTATGGAACCGGGTTCGTTCTACTAAAACGGTTGGAGTTAGAATCCTGAAATTTTAACGATACTTAGGATTCCATAAAAACTACTTAATAAAAGTTCTTTAATTTCTTTATGCGTTAGTTTTCAAAATGCAAAGCCAATTTGATTTTTTTAATGGGAACATGGGTTAAAAGGGACAACGTTAAAAAAGTTATTCTTCTCCGAATTAAATGGTGTAATAGGTTTCGTCATTTGGTTGACAGAATTTTAGAAAAAAATTAATTACCTAATAGTTGGCAAATAACTTTGATATTTGAAACATTATCATTCAATCACTTTTTAGATATACACCAATTGTTTTCTAAAATTTGTGCTCTTAAAATTTGAGACAACTACAAATGCTTTCAATGAAACTATAATAAACAAAGCATCAAAAATGTAACAATTAATATTTTAACAAGATGTTTAAAATTTATAAACCAATCTTCTATTTAGAATTTAAATTATAAAAGATGTTCAAACTGTTCTCCATTTACTTCCTGACCATAATGAAGTCTGTGAATAAAACCGCCTACTGTATTATTCAACCAATTTTGAGGAATATTTCTTATTTCAGTCTCAATACGTAATTTTAACTCGTCGGAAGATTTTTGTTTATTATTGTACACACGGCTCTTTAAATATCCCCATAACAAAAAGTCTAGAAGATTCAGATCAGGGGATCTAGCCGGCCATTCAATAGTTCCTCGTCTCCCTATTCACTTTCGAGGAAATGTGTTATTTAAGTATTTACGTACTTCACGTCACGTAGTGTGATGGAGGGCCGTCCTGTTGGAACCAAAGTTGATTGTTGTGATTTGGGACAAAATGTATAATTTGAGGAACAATATTTTCTCGCAATAATTGTAAATACTTTTCCGCCGTTAGATTTCCGTCTCTGAAAAACGGGCCTATGATATTATGGCCGATAATACCAGCCCATACATTGACGTTTTGTGGATATTGGGTATGTACCGTTGCCATCCAATGAGGATTACTATCAGACCAATATCTACAATTGTGCCTATTTACAACACCATGAACGTTGCTTCATCTGAGAACACAATCCTTTTAACAACATTTTCATTGTCACCGATCATCGTCATCATTGTTTCACTGCATTCTAATCTTCTGTCAAAATCATCCTCGTTTAACTCGTGTATTAGATGAATTTTGTAGAGGTGGTACGTTGCTCGTTTTTAAATATTTTGAACAGATCATATCATGACTTAAAGCCACTTGTAGCACACGCGTTTTAGGGTTCTCCACGATATGTAATAAAAAAACATTTATTGGCATATATGCACATAGTAATAACATAATATTCCGCTTTTTCACACTACTGGTTTGATTAAATCCATTTATTGTTTTTGTCACTGTTGACTTGCTTATTAGATTCCTGCCTGGATGGATTTCGTTAAACACTGAACGGGCTTCCTGGTGACTTCGTTTTCTCCATACCCAATTATCATGAGAATTTCAATCCTCTCTTTCTGTTAAATGATTCCTATTATTAGTTTTTTGCTAGTACAACTACTGACAATTAACTGTCAATATTTTCATGTTTGACGATTTTCATTTTATTTTAAATTTTAATTTTTTTCTAAGATTTTGGCAAACAAATCACCAAACCTATTATACCGTTCCCATAAAAAAATCAAGTTGGCTTTGTATTTTGAAAACTAATGCATAAAAAATGAAATTTATTGAGTAGTTTTTATTGAATCCTAAGTCTCTTTAAAGTTTCAGGATTCTAGCTCAAACCGTTTTAGCAAAACGAACTCGGTTCCATACATAATTGCAACCCTGTATAAATGATAACAAAAACATCACGAACTGCGAAATAAACCGGCCTACAAAATCTGGTAAAATATAAATAAATATTCTACACCGGTAACTTACGTTAGAACCACAAAGTTTCGAATGTTTATTATTTTGTTTGCATTGCGAAATTACTACATAGAAATTCTATAAATATTCTTAGAAAAGTTCATTATAAATAGTGATTACACTAATTTCTTATAGATTTGGAGGCACTGAATTCAGAAAAATATTGAAAAGAATCCATCACGTCACGTTTAAGATATTTTAAATTAATAACAATATATGAATAATTCCTAAAACTATCAAAGAACAAATTAAAAATGGGTTATTTTACTTTGTTTTTTATACTGTTCTGGATCAGTTTCTCTTAAAACAGACCAGCAGTAATCCCCTAACATATTTTCATCCCCAAAAACCTTTGTGCCTATCTTCAAAAACCTTCAGATCTTGATGAAACGGCTCGATCTGTTCATCACTCATGTTGCCCAACTTTTCAGGAAAGAAGTCCAAATGCGAGTTAAGGAAATGTATTTTCAGAGACATATTTACGATAATTACGCAATAATTCGGCAACAATTTCTTGACACATGACATCTTTTTTATTTCCTAAAAATCCTTTTTTTCCATCAAAGACAAAATGTTGTGAAATTTTTCATCTTGCATTAATTTACGTATCTGTGGGTCTACAAATATCCCCTCTTTCAGTTTTGCTTCTGAAAGACTTGGAATTGTTTTTTAGATATTGGCCAGCACTAGTTTTATCCATAGCTTTCACAAAATTCTTCATGAGGCCCAATTTAATAAGTAATGGGAGCAAAATTATATTTGTGGATCTACTAAAGCTGTTTCTTTTACATTCATCTGTCCTGGATTAAATTCATTCCGAGCAGGCCATACTTTTCTTATGTAATGATGTTCTCTAACCCGACTGTCCCACAAACACAAAAAACCAAGCATATTTAGTATATCCACACTGTAAACCCAATAACAATCCAACCACTTTTAGATCTCCACATATTTTCCAGTTATACTGTTCATATTTTATCAATTTAAGTAGTGCAGACATCGTTTCGTAAGTCTCTTTACTCTTCACAGCATGACCAATTGGTAAAGATGGGTTTCTATTACCATTGTGAAGCAATACTGCTTTTAAGCTATATTTAGATGAAGCTATGAATAACCACACTCGTTTGGGTCATACTCTTGATTCATAGCATTGAAAAGTTCCGGAATATCATGGCAGACGCAAAACTCACCCCTTTTAATAAAAAAAAATCACTGTAACTCTTACTCATTTTCCTGTAATACGTTATTTGTGTATTTGGTGTGAGGAGGTTCCACTGTTGTAATCGATAGGCAAGAAGCTCTGCCTTCGATCTAGACAACTGCAAGTCTCGTACCAGATCGTTTAATTCACTTTGGTTAATTAAATGCGATTTGTTATTGTCTTCCATACTGAAATTGTCAACAGAATCTTCGTCAGTAACATCTTGCTGCTCGCTACTTTGACTGCTTAACATACGTGGATAAACAGGATGTGGTAGGCTTTCTGAATGTGGTTTTGTGACTGAGACTGAATATTGTGATATAATATTTTATCTTTGTTTTTGGAATTAAAACTTGAAATCGGTGTCATGCAAAAATAACAGTCGTTTTCGTGACTTGTGGGCTCCCGCCATAATACTGGAATCCCAAATTGAAAAAATTCTTTTTCTCCTGACACCCATGGCATTAGAGTTATTCCGCAACTTTCACAAAAAACGTGTGGCACCCATTTTTTCTCTTGATTAGTTGCTGCAAAACCAAAATAATGCAGATACGCTGTTCTTAGTGCAGCAAAAAACGGTGACGTGATAAAAAAAATTGACTGTTGTTTTTGTTTGATAGAAGGTAACAAAACGTAAGAATAATGATTTTGTTAAATTTATATTAAACAAATTATTATTTGTAAACTAGTGTTATCGTTCATTTCTTGTTTTCCTTATTGAATTGATTTAATTCACTGAATTATCGCAAGTACAACAACTGCTATATTTCTATTAGCGGGATATGCAACGTAAAATCGTATGCAAAAACTCCACATTCATTACACCAACGCGCGATACAGAAACATTGATTAAATTCGTACAATATTAATGCCTTTAACTTCAATAAGCTTCGTGATAGATCAAACAAGATTCATTTCGTGTAATTAATTCTAACTTCTAGTTATGTAGCGTACAATCTAATCAAATTTACCGTAGAACTGCATTAATACTTTATACGTTTTTAATTGAACAACTAGTAATCTGATTATTTAGGATTACAATATGTTTCATTACATTCTGTACATTTTGACGTTTTGTACAGTTTCTATAATTTTATAACTAAAGTTTTATTTTTATGGCTAATGTTCTGATATAGTAATATTTCATCAATTTAAAAATGAATTTTGTAAATTGTTTTAAAAACGTATTTTATTGGATTTAGATTACACATTAATATCCATGTTTGATATTTCGGTATGTTGTGCGTATTATTTTATATAATAATATATTTATTGATGTGTTTTGTATGTTTTGAATTATTGCAACTATTTCGTTATAGACTTTATATCTATAAATAATTTTTTTGAAGCTTTAAAATCATATTATGCATCAACTTATTATAACTATTTACGTATAGGAATTTTTAAACTAATTTTAGTAATCCAGCATGGGTCTGTGCGAAATATTAAATAATGTTTGGCAGTTTGTTCTGTTTCGATCTTCTTTTAAAGTAAGGTTCAATTTTAATCAATATTGTGATGCCGAAATATTTCTTTAATTATATATTGAAAATAAATTTTGTTAATTGTTTGAAAAATGTATTTTTATATTTCGATGTCACAATTACGATTTTATGACATTGTTTTTACAAAAAGTAGAAATTATAGTACAAAATTGAATTTTGTGCAATCGCTAAACTGTCAAAATATTATGGATGTCATGCCAACCTACTGAGTTTTAAGATGATTTTTTTTATATCTTAACATTAAATTATATATATTAATGAAAGCGAAATAGAAAAAATAGCATGTTACACTCGTTGTAAAAGACATCTTGTCGCACTTGTTCCTTTGGAGCACTCGTCGCTTCGCTCCGCGCGCTCCAAACCCATGCGTGCGACAATCGAATATCTTGTACAACTCGTATTACAATATACTATTTACGAATGTTTCTAGAAACGATACTTATCCGGTTAAAAAATCCTTCCATTAATGGCAAAAATTACATCATTAAACCTGTAGAAAAACAAGGTGGTTTGAAGTGGTTTTTTTCCGGTACCACTATCTTAAACCAGGGAAAAGACTTTGAATAGTTGTAACATTAATTAAATCGTCCTAATTAATAGATTTGCCGCAAGATATATGTATTTTTTTCATTACGTACAAATAAACCTGAGCACAACCTTAAATCTTTCGAGTAAATTGTGAACACAACAAAATTATTAAAATTATAATCGTGGAGCAGTTTTTCTTAATCGTAATTTGTTACAAATCGTTTCACACATTATTTCGCAAAGCCCTCTCACATAACTGCTCTAGCATTAGATTATTTATTTGAATATTTTAATTTAATTGCTGTTTGGTTAGTTTGCACCTTCACGTTTGTTAAATCCAGCAGTTCTGAGATTCTTTTAACACATTTATGCTGACAAATACTATCATGTAAATCAATATTTTATTTGACCGCAATAAAATCAGGACCGCTTGTTTATTTATATTTTCTTATACTGTTACAATGGTCCATTAGAACTATCCCTTTACGTTGTCAATAAAATTCATCATTCCTTATAAAATACGTCGTCAATGATGACCTATTTTGTAATCATTTAAAATACACTTCGGCATTTAAATAAACTTTATTCATTACAATTATGAAAATAGAAATTGTGACTTCTTCTTATTTTTGGTGGCTCGTTCATCAGCATATTTGCTACAATTTCCACTTTCGGGAATGTCGATTGTTGGTGTTAACTTCTCGAATTCTGATAGGTAATTTCCACATTAATATCGCCCCTGCCTTTCAAAAATACCTTGCGGGCAATCGACACCCTTTCGTCCAAAGATTCATCGATTTAAGATTCGGCAAGGAGATGAACTGTTAATTTGAAATGTATGAATGCAACATTCAGTACCTGCGTTACTAAATAAAGTCGAACTACGTCAAAATGCATGTCCTGTATATTTAGCTGGGTTTTCCAATTTCAAGAACATCGCTATCTTTTTGCGAATTTCGCCAAATGTGCTGATTCGGACCACTTGTCGAGTACATTTTCCGTCCAGATAATTCAAAAACAAATTTCGAGGTGCATCATCTTTTGGAAGAAAAGCAATGTCACCGATTCCAAGAGTGGGGCCACGCAACCTCCAACTGTAACGCCAAATTCCGGTGCGTCAAATGTGCCGGCAAAGTGCTGTAATTGCAACTCGACGCAGTGTCCAATATATATAAACCTAATTGAAAGAAGACAACGCCAAGCAAGGACGAAAACCGCCCCCTCGCCGCTCAAACCATCATAGAGGCCTGCACCCGTGCCTCAAGTTAACCCATGGGAGCAGAGACAGCGACAGCAACAACTGCAGCAGCAGCAACAGCAGGAGCAGAGACCGCCACCGCAGCAGCCACAAATGAGCCGCCTATCCCTACGCCCACCGCCCCGTGTTCAGGAGCAGCACGACCCAACCCCGATTGTCGCTCAGAGAAGGAGAACGGCATCAATGCAGCAGGAGCCGATGGGAGTGATGGACGAATTTCAAGAATTAATTGCTGAAGTGAAACGGCTAAACACGCTAATTAACATAAAACAAACATTAATACAAATTAGGGACTTAAATAATAGGTTAGAATTGGCAACAACAGCTTTATTTTTAAACTTTTGTGCGGAACTTAACGATGTCTAGACTTAACATATGTACATGGAACGCGAACGGACTACGAAAGAAAGTCGGGGAACTAATCCAGTTCCTCGATCGACACGACATCGACGTTATGTGCAGCAACGAAACGAAACTAACGGACTCAATTAACGTAACCTTTTGGGGTTTCGCGACCGATAGACTTGACAGAAACGGGCGCGGGGGTGGGGTGGCCGTTCTGATTAGGAGCGGGATACCGTTCATTCGTGTCCGGAACGACGCCACATTATACCTTTAAATTAAATTCCAGAACGACTTTACGCTGAAGGCCTGGAATAACAAACCGACGGCACTAATCACGCAACGAGACCTCCAGGCAATGCTAAGTATTTCGACAAGTACTAGTGGTGGGAGACCTTAGCGCTAGAAACCAAATGTGAAATTGCCTCAGAAACAACTCTAAGTGCCGTTACACACTGGGCGATTTTTACCGCGGCGGTAAATTTGCCGCTGCCGCCGATCTGTTAGTGGCGCGAAGAAACAAATGGGAGCTTACACATTGGGCGGTAAAATATCGCGCGGAAGATTTGCCGCTGACGGTAACTTTGCAGCCGTCGACTGCCACTGGCGCTGGCGGTAGTTTTGCCGTCGCTGTGTTGTCAGTGGCGCATGGGAACATATCGCCGCTTTCACATTGAGCGGCTTTTTACCGCCTGATCAATTCAATTTGTGAAGTTATTTGCTTTTTAGATTGAATATATCTTCGATCCCACACGTACATATGTACTATCATGCACAGAAATAATGTCCCTGTACTAAAACAAGCGACGAAAAAGTAATAAAGCAATAATTTGTTGCCGGTTCATTTATATTTTTCAAAATAACTATTTAAATTTTAATCACAATAATTAAGCACAAATAAAATACGTGAACAAAAATCTTAGGAAACTAAAACAAAGGTGCAGAGTCACGTACGACAAGTGATTTCTGTTGTTGCACTTGTGCCGCTAATAAGCAGCGGCACTTTTACCGCTCAATGTGAAAGCATTTCAAATTTTGTAGGCGGCGACGGAAAATTTACCGCCGCGGTAAAAATCGCCCAGTGTGTAACCGCACTAACGGGACGACGCTACATGACTACGTACAAATACATAACGCATTTGTGGCATTTCCAGACACACCAACGCATCATTCGACAAACGGAGTTGGCCGACGACGACGGACATCGCGGTGGCGAGGAACGTAGTGAATATCTCGGACCTCATCACAGTGGAGGACCTAAATTCAGACCAATTCCCGGTCACTTTTCAAGTGAGCGGGGCTAAACGCGACAGACGACGAATCACAGTGCCGGATTATAGTACTGCGAACTGGCCGTTGTTCCGAGATACATTAAACCGCCGGGTGTTTATAAACCGGGACCTGGACACGCCGGACAAACTTGAGGACGCTGTCACCGTACTAATGGAGGCTATAACGCGCGCACGAAATCGTTTGATTAAAAATCGAACAAATAACCTGCAAAAACCTGACATGCTCTCCGCATATCCTGCAAGACATTAAGGACTGAAAGAGACAGCGGAAAATCTGGCAAAATACGGAACTAGACGCGGACAGACTACGAACAAACGAACTGACGAGATATCTACTAGTGATGGGAATAATAGAGATGCGATATACGAAATAGTCGATTATTAAAATCGCTCGAGATAATCGACTATGCACTCCGAAAATTAGTACTGCTAATTAGTAGTTGAACGTCGGTCAGCGGGACCGAGCACCGAGAACCTCGATATCTCGAGATATTCCCACCACAATATTAGTACTAGTTCGAGGTTCGAGATATTTTATTTTAGCATTACTCATTCGATTATGGCAACTAATATTAGTCGTATCGCTACGCGAAGCCATGACCGATTATCTTTCAATTATTTTTTGTTCTCTCGATCGATGGTCATTGTCGGATTGAGGAATACATTAATTTAAATAAGTACAATCATGTTGATGATATTGCGTTAGTAAGTAAAACGCTTCAAAATTTACAATAATATTTATAAATTGCCACATTAATATATAAAAAATATGAGCAAATAACAACAACGGTATAATTCTCAATAAAAACAAAGGTACCTATATAATAAATTAATAACTTGCGATTAAACAATATTAATAAAAATTAATAAAACAAATTTATGAGAAGTAGGTACCATCTTATTAGTCAAAATAATTAACAAAATAAAATGCAAAGTATTCATAACAACTCCAATGTGATTTTAAGGAATATAATTTGATCTAAATTTTTAGACGATAGTCTGTTTCGACGTAAATTTGCAAGTTGCCCGGCTTTAGAAAACACACTACTAGTGGTATTAGAACGTTAATGTTGTACGTTGCATTAATTAGTACTAGTACTACTACTACCAATTTTAACTACTAATAATAGTCGATTATTAAATTATATCGATTACTAATAATCGATTATTGAAATATCTCGATTATTTCCATCACTAATATATACCAACCAAAATTTGGACCCACAGAAACGATACGTGGACACGAAAACTAACGAAACTGTCCGCCAGCGACGGATCCCTCTGGCGCATGGCGACACGGGTGCGGAAGAAATTCCAGCCAGTGCCTCCATTAGTGTATGGAGGGACGACTGAAATGACAAACGAGGGAAAACGGAAATCCTTGCTTTGACCTTTGAACAGATACACGACGTCAGCTTAAACGAACTAACAGACGAACCAGCGGACATAGTCGAGTCTGTCAGGACAGCTATGAGCCGCTCGATTGAAAGAAATGACAACGACGAGTCCATTAAAATGGCATCTCATCTCACTAAAAGCCCCGGGACTATAACATTCAAAACAAAATCCTTCGGAATCTCTCTCGGAAAGCCCTCGTCCAACTGACGTACATCATCAACGCCATTCTAACCCTGCAGAATTTTCCAAGCCACTGGAAAAATGCTGTAGTTATTCCTAAGCCAGGGAAGCAACGCGACAAACCGGACAGCTACCGACCCATTAGCCTCCTCAGTACGCTATCGAAGGTGACAGAGACAGTGATCAAGGATCGACTGAGGGATTATGTCGAAAGGCATTACCTCTTACGAACCGAGCAATTTGGTTTCCGAGGCGGACACGACACCGTACAGCAAGTGGCAAAACTTGTAACCGACATACGCACGGCTTTTAGTCAGAAACAAATTGTGGCAATGACATTACTGAACTTACACAAAGCATTTGACAGGGTATGGATAGACGGACTTATCTACAAACTAATTACGTACTACCATTATCATTAACCAGATTGATCCATTCATACCTGAATGACAGACAATTTCAGATAAGACTCGATCATATCATGTCAGTGCCCCATATCTTAAGAGCAGGAGTGCCCCAGGGATGTGTCCTTGGTTCCCAACTGTTCTCATTATACATTAATGACATGCCGACCCACGATAACACATCAATCGCCTTATTCGCAGATGCCACGGCCATATATTCAGTATCATCCTCATAAATCATAGCACATGCGAACATCGACAATCACAAGAGGGGACTCGAACGATTTTATTCCGACTGGAAACTGACTGCAAATCCGACTAAATGTGAGACGATCACATTCACGCGATGATACAGGCGGTATGCAATACCGAATCCGACAAGGATTAACGGTATAAAACGACATTTGGTGCACATATTAAAGAAGCGAACCGACTCGGACACGCCGGCCTAAAGACCATCTACGCGCTGGCCTTCAAGCGCAGCAGACTCACAACTAAAAACAAACTTTTACTTTACAAAACAATTATAAGACCGACGATGACAAACGCGTCACATGTATTTTTCGGAGCTTCGGCAACGAACCTGACAAAATTGCTGGTGACACAGAACAAGAGTCTCAGGTTCGCCCTGGGCGCTGACCGATACATACGTATACGTGACTTACACAACCAAGCGGAAGTGGACATGACGAAGTTGGCGGACCGCTTCTACAGGCGAACCGCCGTTCACCACAACTTACCAATACGGACAATTACACAACAAAGACATTTACCAAGTCACACGCACAAACTGGCGTACGAAACGTTGGACCTGTATAACTAAGACTGGACTGATTAACGCACGAAAAACCACGCAACACTACCAAAAAACAGAACGTTCAGGGCGGCTTTTTTTAAAGTTTCCCGTCGACTTGACTATATTAGACGCAACGGACGTACTGAAAACAAACTTTTGACAACGTCAAACTACTAACATGTAGGAAGCACCTTACATGTTTTTAATTGTTAGTACGTCGCTTCGTAGGTGTAAGTTATTTTGTGTCTTTTGTGTCTTTTGTGTGTAGTATTTGTTGTAAATATTATGTTTGTGCGAAATTTTTAATAAAAACATTTGGATTTGGATCTTTTGGACGTAGAGCCACATAACGTCGATATAAATCGATTGGTTTAATACCAAAACCGTCGTTAAGAATAATGAATCTCCTTTCTTTATGGGTTTTCGTAGCAGATATCATAACGTGTAAATTGTCACCGTAGTCTTGAATGTCACTATAGTTGATATTACGAAGCTCCACTTTTCTGCACGCTCCTCCAATGCCAAACATCAAAGCGACCTAAGGTATAAAATCAGTATAAATAAATGTGATATTCTACTGAAAATAAATTATTACCTTCATAAATAAATATGCTCTATCATCTGCTTCCTCCAAAAATGTTTGGATTTCTTGTCGAGAGAGAACGTTTGACTTCTTGGAACGATACCCAACATTCAAATTTTTCAGAAAAGGACAAAATTTTCCAATATCGATATTGTCCCCGGCCTTCAGAGTTGCCTTGAGCATTGAATACTCTGGCCATAAAGATGCCGGACACAATTTTTGGAACCGTAAAATGTAAAATTTTAATTCAAGACAAGATACATTACAAGACACTTACCCTTGTATCAAGATACGCCAAGATAACGTCTTCCGTCACATTATTTACCCTTTTTTCCGATGTCCTATGTTTGAAAGCCACATACACCTTATCATTTGCATGTTTTGATTTTGCAGGTAATAAATTTGCCCGCAATTCGTTACCTTTTTGTAATATTTCATTAGGGACACTTTCATGCAACATTTTGAGGAACAATTTTTTTTTTTTGATTCGTTGCTATAGCACCCACAACATTTTTTTTCATCGACCTATTTAACTCAAACGAAATTGAAACATTTTTCAAAATATATTTATGATAAGATCCTATTAAGGGGGGGGGCTGTTTTAGGAGGCCTTAAAATAGCGTTTTTGGGGGAATTTTTTTAGGGCAGAAAAAAATGAGCAAGTCTAGTGAACTTTTTAGAGCATTTTATTGCATATTTGATCATTAAAAAAAATATATGTCGAGAGAAAAATATTTAAACGGAACCGATTTTTATGCACATTTGTGCAACACCTTTCAATTGCAATTTACAATCGGTGTGAAAATAAATGTGCTCTTTGCAGGAAGAGAAAATTATTTCAACTTGCTAAAAAAGTTGTGTAGAATTTTTTTTTTTCATTAATCTTTTTAGTTCAAATAGAATAGAATGCTACTGAAGCCAACAAAGGTTTTGTTTCGTTTTGATTGCTTCTCTAGTTTTCTCGCAATCACGCCCACCAGTTTAGAAAAATCGTAAAAACGAAAACTCGAGAAAAAGCGCTCTAAAGTTTACGATCAGGAAAAATGTTAATTTTCGATTACTTACGGAATATCTCGTTATAATCCTACTATAGCTCTTACGAACTCAAAATATTATTGTTTCGAACGACCGATTGAACTTTTTTCAGTACATAGTTCGGTGTTATGTTACTGCGGGGAGGGACGCGGGTTTCGTTTGTCCGACCGTCCATGCGTTCGTATATTTTTTGCTCGACACCTCACTGTGTCTAGTGCTGTATCTTTCAAAATATTACGAATTAGCCGCTATAACTTTTTATACATATTCTTAGATATATTAGGCATAGATTTGAGCAATAAAAAACAAATCGATTTTTTGAGCCTTCTAAAGCAGGATCCCCCCTTAAATATGACAACACGAGTTTTATAGTTTAAAAATCTCGGTCTATTAAATTCTCGCTCCCTGAGGTCGCTCGAATTTAAACCACGAACTCGATTTTTAAACTGTCTATAAAACTCTAGTTGTCTTAATAGCTATTATACATTCTATTATAAGTTTGCTAGTATTTAAATTTAGTGTATAATTTTATTTTATTTCATTTATTACGCCGCTGGTATTCATTTCTGTACTTTTGTGTTTTTTTTACATTTATGTACATTATCGTTCTGACAAACCAAATTAAAACATAAATTTAAATACTTCTCTTTAACTGGATGGTATATTTTGGTGTACTCGTGATTTATTCAACTAAACGCAAAAACATATATTTTGCGGACACACGCATGTCAGTGCGTTAATATAACGCTAGCTTTAACGCAGGAACGTCGCCCAGGGAGGGAATTCGAGATTACTCCTTTGGGAGCAATTATTATGAAGATCCTACCCTAGACATATGCCCAGTTATATAGGAATGAAATACGTCTACCATTAAAATGGATACCTTATCCTCATAAAAAAAGATACCACTGATCCACGTCATTGAAATAAATCTACTAAAATTTTCGTTAAAATTAGCCACCCAGACAAAACTAACCACTTTATAATAATTTCATCTGTCAAAAGATCACACAACGGTTCGTTAAAACTTCGCAATTCGTTTAATTGTTCCTCTAATTACGAATCAGAGAAAAAATCTTTCAGCGAATTAAACAATTGCTTTTACTATTCCATGGACTTTCGTCGAGTGCAAAGTGAATTATTTTTTAAATTTAGTCGAAACCTCCGGAAGTAAATTGCTTTTATTTTATTTCAATCGTACAAGGAGTCCGTTAAGAATGGATAAATAAGTAACATTTCATACAATCGTGTGGAGTTATCAGTTTAACATGATCATTTATTTAATTATTTACTTGTATTTAGTTCTTAAAATAAAAACAAAATATTAACAGCGTTTCCTTGCATGTTTTTATAAATATTTCAATATGTTTACAATTGAGCTTAAAAATTATAAACATAAGTAAATCAATATCATCAAGAAGTCCTTCAGAAACAAAAAAAATTAAATACATACCTGACAAATCAAAACCTTTCTATGATGTCTATCAATGATAACATTTAAATAGCATTGGCACTGTTTCGAAAATTATTTTGTAAACGTGCTTGAAAGATTCAAAAATTATAGTAAAGATCATTGAGTAATTTGAAATCTAATAATGGACGAGTTGACGAGTTCAGTTAAATCAATTAGATTAATATCAAATGCAAATGCACCAACACTTTTCGTTTGAAACAATAGTAAATTTTATGAACTTTATTTTAAAAAAAAAATGGCGACTAAATAAAAAATAATATATTGTAAAAAAGATTTATCGTACGTGTTCCACATAAAGGTATACTGTAGGGATATTTTGGTCTAATGATTGAAAGAGTGGTGAAACGTAGTGCAAACTGTTCACCCATATATTTTGGTGCACTTACATAATAATTACCGTCTATTCTCAAGGCATTATTTCTTCTTTGATTTCAGCTCCATATTAACTAAGTTCCACACGTTTTTCCTAATGTTGTTACCCCTATTAATGATGATGTTACAATAGTCTTGTTTTGCACTTTTGCACTCACCAAGAGAAGATCTTATATTATGTAGATGATGTTTGCTATTAACCCTTTTTTCTTCTCTTGTATACATATAGTACTGGCGCATCTGTCGTATAATCTATTTTCTGTGTAAGATGTTCAGTTTGTAACTACACAAAGTTAGTAGTGGAGGTCGTCTGATTGTTACAATTTGTGAAAATACGTATTGGCCCGTATTTAGATTGATTCTGGTATGTTACCTCACAAATCTGAATCTATCCTTCTCATAATTTATTAACGTGATCGACTTCGGTGGTGTTAATTTGATCCGGGGCTCAAGGTAGCACCTGCTTGTCGTGTTTCTTGAAAAACATGCTTACAAATTTATAATTCGGTAAATACAATGACTCTTAAACGTCCAGGTCATTAATATCTTCTGATATCATTATCGCATTTTTTTTCTAATAGATCATTAAGGTCTTCCGCACTCTTCTATAGGCGTGAAGCCATATTTTTTTTTCTTTAACAATAGCTTTGAATTTATTGTCCGGCTTTCCTAAAATCACGTTCTTGCGTTTACATTATAATTTCTTTTTATTGTCGTTGTCGAACTTGTTGCTTTCTTGAGTGTTTTTTGCGAATTCTGCGATGTCCATATGTTTATTTTATACAATACTCGAGTACGTTGAATTTTTGTTCCACTTCGTCGCTATTTCTTATTACATTAAGTAATTACAGCAAGTTAAAAAACAATTTACTTGACGTGTGGGGAAAATACATACAAGATTGTAAACCTCGCAATTAATTAGTCTTAAATAATTGATTGACGACGAGGATGCTTATTGAAACTCCATATTATTAAGAAAATTAATATAATTCGATGGTTTCAAATGTTTTTATTATACACGACAATTGTTTCGCCATACAATGGCTTCATCAGGTGGATGATAACTAACATTTTTGTGTTATATCCATTTCTTATATACACATTCCGGCGGGTGCTATTTTAGTGACAAATTAAGTATTAAGAGGGGAGTTATTTAATTCTAGTTGATCGTTTAGTACTAAACCTAATTTATTATATTTGTTTATTTCTAAACTTTCTAACAAGTTAAGTTTTTTACTTTTATTTTGTTCATGCAACGTTTGGAAATTAGAATTAAAACTATAATTAGTGCAGTCCGTTTTCTTGTTTTTGTAGCTTCTCTTGTGCTCCTTCATTCTTTCTTCAAAAGTCCTTCCTGTTTGTCCTCCGTATACTTTGGTACAATCTGTACAATCCATCCTATGTACCCCAGAGTTTGACCTCTTGTTCGTTTTGTCCTTATTATTTTTAATGAATTTTTGTAATGAATTACCTTTGCTATACGATATTTGTATGTGTGTGTTGTTTCTTTTAATAAATTTTCCTATTGTGGTAGAAATATTCCCAATATACATCAGCGATACATATTGTTGAGGTTTTTCTGTTCGAATGTATGGGTATATCAATGAAAGTGTTTCTGATTTCTACTTTTTTAAAAGGTTATTATCTACTATGTTTTTGTGAGTAGCCGTTATTTACTGCAATTGTATGAATTCTATGTAATTTTTTATTAAAATGTTGTGTGCTCATAGGCTACTAGCCTATGTATCATTGAATGGTATGCTGCTAGTTTATGCAACATAAGGTGACATGATTTAGCGTGGATCGTTGTGTCTGGCTGTGTAGGCTTATGATAAATAGCGAATTCGTGTTTATTCTTGTTATGAGTGATCGTTATATCTAAGAAATTGATTGATTTATTTTCCTCTATTTCAACTGTAAATATGATATTCGGGTGTATTGTGTTTATATAATTATGTAATTTGTTTAACGGTCTATCAGTCCCATTGAAACATATTAAAATATCATCTACATAACGATACCAATAGATGCAATTTTTAAATAAGGGGTGTGTGCTTATTATTTTTCCAAATTGTCCATATGATTTGATTGATCCGATGATTTTGTATTTCAACCCCATAAACCCACAAAACAACCCCATAAGGCCAGTAGTATCGTACGTTCAAGCCCCCTGTAGAAATTTGTCTAAACATTTAATACATTTAATAATAGAAAATACAAAATTTAAATCGAAATTCACAATAAAGAATTCACAGGAACTATTAAGTAAAATCTCTAATTTGAAAATACCACAAAACCATAAACTCTGTTCCTTTGATGTTACTAATTTGTTTACAAGTATCCCTACATGAGGTGAAGGATATAATCCCCCGTAAATTGGAGAAAAATCACACAAACCCCGTAAAAATAACAGAAATTTTACTTCTAGAAATATGCTTGGGACAAAACAAGTTTCAATTTCAACATAAATTTTACAAACAAATAAACGGCCTAGCAATTGGAAACCCCTTAAGTCCATTACTAGCAGAGATATTTATGGACAATTTGGAAAAATAATCAGCACACACCCCTTATTTAAAAATTGCATCTATTGGTATCGTTATGTAGATGATATTTTAATATGTTTCAATGGGACTGATAGACCGTTAAACAAATTACATAATTATATAAACACAATACACCCGAATATCATATTTACAGTTGAAATAGAGGAAAATAAATCAATCAATTTCTTAGATATAACGATCACTCATAACAAGAATAAACACGAATTCGCTATTTAGCATAAGCCTTCACAGCCAGACACAACGATCCACGCTAAATCATGTCACCTTATGTTGCATAAACTAGCAGCATACCATTCAATGATACATAGGCTAGTAGCCTATGAGCACACAACATTTTAATAAAAAATTACATAGAATTCATACAATTGCAGTAAATAACGGCTACTCACAAAAACATAGTAGATAATATCCTTTTAAAAAAGCAGAAATCAGAAACACTTTCATTGATATACCCATACATTCGAACAGAAAAACCTCAACAATATGTATCGCTGATGTATATTGGGAATATTTCTACCACAATAGGAAAATTTATTAAAAGAAACAACACAAACATACAAATATCGTATAGCAAAGGTAATTCATTACAAAAATTCATTAAAAATAATAAGGACAAAACGAACAAGAGGTCAAACTCTGGGGTACATAGGATGGATTGTACAGATTGTACCAAACTATACGGAGGACAAACAGGAAGGACTTTTGAAGAAAGAATGAAGGAGCACAAGAGAAGCTACAAAAACAAGAAAACGGACTGCACTAATTATAGTTTTAATTCAAATTTCCAAACGTTGCATGTACAAAATAAAAGTAAAAAACTTAACTTGTTAGAAAGTTTAGAAATAAACAAATATAATAAATTAGGTTTAGTACTAAACGATCAACTAGAATTAAATAACTCCCCTCTACTTAATTTAAAACACTACACTACACTAAAATAGCACCCGCCGGAATGTGTATATAAGAAATGGATATAACACAAAAATGTTAGTTATCATCCACCTGATGAAGCCATTGTATGGCGAAACAATTGTCGTGTATAATAAAAACATTTGAAACCATCGAATTATATTAATTTTCTTAATAATTAGTCTTACTTCATTGCAGGAACAATCTCCATGTACAGCCCTATTACATACATACATCAAAACAGTACTTTTTCACTGTCACTTGTTACTCGTGCAAATATTGCAACATGTCTATTACGCAGCTTGTCCATATCTTTTACCCAATGTTTCTGCAGATGCTCTTATTAAAAAACATATCGATCATTAATTGTACAGTATTTTCTATATTCTTTTCATCTGGGATACCAAGCACTAAGCTTGTTTCGTCTGGAATTCTGTTCCCGCTGCTTTATTTTATTGTCTCAAACCAACACCTGTTAATTGATTCCAGATAGTAGTTTATTCAAAGAACTCTGGTTCTTTAGAACCTCCTCAACTATTCGTTGTATAAGTTGTTCATCTCTGCCGTTAAAAAACGGTCTGATAATTCTTGCAGTCGAATATGATCGCAGCGACAAAATATACGTTTATACGTCTCTTCAAAACTGTTTTATTTTTATTCATTTTTTCTTATGTTATCTTGAATGCAGTTGAGTAAAGTTAAATATATATTTTATATGCAATTAATTTAATTTAAGAACTCTAAAGATATACAGGGTGTTAAAAAAGTATCACAAGCTTTCAGGGCTGATCCAAAATATACCGAAAAGTCTTAATGAACATGGGTTCGCAAATTGACGGTTTCGGAGTTTTTTATTTCCACAATACACGCATCTTTTAGACGAGATTCCTTTGAACCAAAGTCAACAAATGTGGTGCTCCGGCGCATTTTTCGATTGCCGTTAGAGAGTATTTACACGGAACTTTTGGACGAAGATGCACAGGAAGGGGCGGACCTGTATCATGACCTGCAAGATCACCAGATTCAAACCCAGTTGATTACTTTCTTTAGAGATATTTGAAAATGTTAGTACAGGCTACATCTGTAAATGATCTCCCAGAGCAACGAGTATATCAAGGATGCCACCGAACCCGAGCCACTCTAGGTCTTTTCGAAAGAGTTCGAAAGTCCATGCCATCTAGATGTGGTGTAAGTAGTGCAAACGCAAAATGTTTCGTATCTCCGAAACAGTCCATTTCCGGACCCATGTTCATTAAGACTTTTCGGCATATTTTGGGCCATACTATCAGCCCTCGCACTCACACTTTGTGACACTTTTTTGTTAACCCCTGTATAGTACTTAATCTGATGCTAAAAAATAAATAAATTATAAGTAATATTTATACAAACAATAAAAAACATCTACAACAGGCGTTGAAACTTAATATCACATAAATTATGTGTTAAAATAATGAATTTTATTGGGAATATTTACACACCACAAGAAAGCAAACATAGCATGTCTAAAAACATTATCACTGTCATAACGTACGTGAATAATGAAGTCCCTTGACAACACCTAAATGTTAATTACGAATAATTTACGTGACTAAAGTCACGACCCGCTAACTTACGACATGAACCGCATGAAACACACATTTATTTAACTTTGGCTGGAAAAAGGGACGAACACGAGATAGAATTTTCGAAATTCAAAATGACGATAAACCGATCTTCGTATTAAGATACGACCTATCACACACAAACTTTACGTTCAACCGACTACGTTCAAGTGCAAATTTCGAAAATCGATGAGATTCAATTTAGATGTGAGGCGATTGCCAACGTAAATACACCGATGGGCAGTCGGAAGACTATGTACACTACTTTAGAAGTACATCACGGCACGCTCTGCCGACAAATACGATAATAAATTTTAAGTGCACACAAGATGGCGAACAATCGTAGTGACATACAGCGTATGTGTACCTGAATTTAGTCAGAATGCGAGTTCCGGTTATTTCGGAGAGAGCGTTTTCGTATGTGTACATAACAAATTTAAGACGTAATTGTAACATAATTAATTCATCAGAATATTTTAACAATTGCGAAGAAACAATGACAGATCGGAAAAGATTTAGCAGCCAATTTAAATTTGCACCTAAACTGCATTTTATTAGTGTTATTTAGCAGCGTATTAAAAACTTTTAACCTATAAAATTTAGGGAATCATATGACATATTGCACACACTATCGGGGCTTATACAGGGTGACACACGGGAGGCGAACGGTTTTGAACTACGTAGTGCCGAGAGCGCGATAGTACGAGAAAAGCATGGTGGGGATATTTCTTCTCTACATAAGACGATAAGATGCGATTTCAATACCTATGGAGCAGTGGGACATCGTTTGCTGTCACAGACTCACCATGTGAGTCTGTGATAGCTGTGCAGCGATTATTTCGTTTACATTTTAATGTCCACCTACATGTAGCTGTTCCGAGTTGTTGGGTGCAACACTTTAGATTAACTGGAAACGTAATGGATATGAAGCATAAAGGTCCGAGATGCAGTGTAACGACACCAGAAAATGTTGGAAGGGTAAGAGAAGGTACTTAGAAACCCAGTACGGTCAGCTAGACGTCATGCTAGTGAGTCAGTCGTGAATCGGTTTGACGATTATTGCATCAACTGAAATTCCATCCATACAAATGGCTTGTTGTGCAAAAATTTAAGGCGACTGATTCTTCTGCACGCGAAGACTTTGCTTACAGAATGCAAGTGATTTTGAATGAAAATGTGCAGTTATTGATGAGCGATGGAGTTCATTTTCATTTAAACGGGACAGTGAATAAACAAAACATGCGTTACTGGTGTCGCGACGTGAACGTCGGGACTTGTGATGTTCGCGACTCGCAGCGATTTGTAAGATCGGCCGATGATTTCGAGTAGGTCTCTTGTTCACGTTTTTGCGCCACTGAATGTGCGTCGCTAATTGTCTGGGCTTTATTAAACGTACGAAGCGTTGGATTCAGAAAAAACTATGTTCACTTTGTACACTATTTATTTACACTAATTACAACAAATTTTACCTTGTGAATAATTCTTGATATTTCTGTCGACTGTTTGTCGAATGCTTGTGTGCTGCTTGTCGAATGCAAGTGTAATGTAATGTTTCTGTGTGATGAATCCTGGTTTATATTCTGTTTTTTCTGCCTGGAAGGGATGCTTCTCGACATTTGGTGGGACAAGTTCTTGGAAGGTTCGAAAACCTTATTCGAAAACGTTATTACCGGTAGTGCAGGTTGTATAATAATTTAAATTGCCAAGCGCGTCGGCTGATGGCTTGTTTACAATGTTAGCATTGTGATGGAATATAACAGTTGTAAAAAGACGGGATTTAGGAAATATAAATTGCCGCGGCGTAATAACGAGATAATAGAACAGTATTTGGTACGTGATAAAATATGAGAAACGAGAATTTGTTTTGAAGCCCGCACTGTCATAAATATTTGTGACCGAAGCTGCGGACCCAAGATTGCCAGGTACCGGCGGTTACCGCTGCAGATGCATGAACTGCGGCCCGATAATGTGAACATTGAGTTTGAAATGAAATGAATTTTGCGCGAATTGTTTTGCTTAACTTAATTAAATATATACATATGCCGGACCGAACAACTGGGCTCAAGAGAATCCACACTCTATTTACCAGCGTCCTCTACACTCTGAAAAAGTAACAGTCTGGTGCGATGTTGGGTTTTTGGACATTATTGAACAGTATTTTTTCGAAGAAAATGATGCCACAGTCACTGTTAATTCGGCTCGATACATTCGTATACTTGAAACGTTCTTGCAACCAGAAATGAGAAGACGAAAAATACGTTTACAAGATGTTTGATTCCAGCAGGATGGCGCTGCAAACACCGCAAACAATTCAATCGCAGTTCCTCGACGCATGTTTCGTGAACAGATTATCTCACGTTTTGGCGATGTTCCTTGGCCACCCAGATCCCCCGTCTTATCGGTATGTGACTTTTTCCTGTGGAGGTATCTCAAGAGCCGTATCTACAACCACAAACCACGAAATTTAAACAAATCGAAGAATACAATAATTCAAGAAATTGCAGCTATTCTTGCAGATATGTTAGTCCGTGTGATGGAAGATTTTGTGAAGAGACTTGAGTCATGCATTCTAAATGACGGACATCACATCACATGCTTAAGCAATTAGTGCGCAGGCCCTCTCTGTTCCGAGTGTCTTGACAACCGTCAAAGTCATTCCACTCGCGCCTGATACTGGCCCATAAATTCTCAATGGGGTTCAAGTCTGGTGATTTAGAAGCCCATGGAATTAAATCGATCTCTGGCTGATCTACGAACCACACGAGACATGTGTATGTCACTGTTATCATGAACGAATGAAAAGCGTTGAGGTTGTAGGTACAGTATCCACACACTCGGTAACATGACGTCTTCCAATATGTGCATATACATTCATTCTAGGATTGATTTGAACCAACGCCCGCTGTGTTCCACAAATGCAACATTCTGTTCCCCATGCCGCGTGTTATTCCTTCTCCAACAAATTCTCATCATTGAAAATTACATTTGACAAATCTCGGTTTAAATGATTTTGAGCAAATGTAATTCTATTTTAGCGATGTTTATGTTTAAATAGATTATTCTAGCAGGGCGCCTGTTATGTTAGCCGTTATCAATTACACCACGCCGTATTGTACGGCGGTTTCAACCTAAATTTAAAGCTCCTCTGCAATTTCTTACACTGGCAAAAACGCGGGCGAAAACGTTTTCGATAAGACGACCGATGTTTTCCTCCGCTATTGCTCTGGGACGACCACTTCTACCTATTGTAACCATTGGCTTCTCTATGCCGCTTGATCCATTCGTATTTCTTGCTTCTCTGTAAAATATTTTATAAAATTATTAAAGAAGTAAGAACACACAGAAGTTGTAGTAGAACGATTGGGTTAGGTTGGGTTGGGTGACATTTTGACATACTACAACACTAAAACTGTAGAGCAAAAACACACAATTAATTACTATCTAACCTAATTTACAAGATACAATGTAGTTCGTCGTATGTAGGACACGCCGAACAGTACTTGAAAAGGCGAATCCAAAATCATAAACAGGATTACAATAACATTATGGCTAAAGGAAAGAAGTCAGAATTACTACATTGTGATCACATGTCACAAAACACCACCACACATTTGACTTTTCCAAACCAGTGATTTTAGATACTCAAAGTAACTTACATATATCGCCGTGACTTGTAATATGAAGAATGAAAATACTTCAGCAATTTATAAGAATGTACTAAACATTATTTAGGTATTTGACCTTCCGTTCAATCGTTTAATATGTTTGTTTAGCTCAAGATATAATATCGTTTTTTACCCTTTTTACTAGTCTTGCTTTTATTTTATTCATTAAATAACTTGTATCTTTTATAGTAAAGACGAAACATTACTGATGTATATATATATATAATCTTTATTTCGTCTTACCGGATAGTTCCAGTGTCGAAAAATATTAACCGGATACATAAACATCTATACGCCTTATTCTAAATATTTGCATTTTGTCGTCGCCATTTTATTGTTCATATATAAATTTTTTCCATATTTTTCTGTCTTTTGCGAGTAATTTTGCTTCGTTCCAGGTCTTCCCTCTTTCTTTAATAGCGTTTCCAATCATGTTGTCCCATGTCTGTTGTGGTCTTCCCCTTTTCCTTTTTATTTGTGTTTTTGCTTCCCACACTTGCTTAACGGGTCTATTACTATTCATTCTCTGTAGGTGTCCCCACCAGCCTAATTGTCTTCGCACTATAAAATCCAGTATTGATTCTATTCCTAATTCTTCTCTTATTTGTGTGTTCCTAATTTTATCCTTTCTTGTAATACCTTTTACTCGCCTAAGATATTTCATTTCTGTGGCTTGTATTTTACTTTTTTGTTTTGTCGTTAGTACCCAGGATTCGCAGCCATAGGTCAGTACTGGTCTGTAGATTGTTTTAAATATTTTCATTTTCGTTTGTTTTGACACCTCTCTCTTACTTAAAAATTTGTTGTTTATCGAGTAATATAGTCTTATTGCTTTCTCTACTCTTTCGTTTATTTCACTTTCCTGTTTTCCCGTATTTTCTAAAGTCACTCCGAGGTATTTAAATTCTTTCACCTGTTCTATCGTTATTCCTTCGATCTTGATGTTTATCTGTTCGTCTTCAATAGCCATTACTTTTGTTTTATGTTTATTTATCTGCATTCCATTTTCTTTTAGTATTTGATTCCATACATCTATATTGTCTTGTAATGCCTTTTCACTTGTTGCCATTAAAACTATATCGTCTGCGAATGCTCCTTCAGATATTTCTATTCTTTGTTAGTTCTTGTAGCCAACATATAGTTTCTTACTCCTTTCTGAGCATTGCTTTATGATGTCATCCATATATATATTAAATAAAGTGGGGCTCAGTCCTCCTCCTTGTCTCAGTCCGTCGTACGTTGTAAATCCTTCCGACTTCATGTTCTTTCTTATTACATAATTTATATTATTTTTATATATCCCTTGTATTACTCTAATTATTTTGCCATTTATTCCTCTTTTCTGCAGATTTTTCCATACTTTTGATCGTGGTACCATATCGAATGCTTTTTCCAAGTCGATGAATGCCGAGTAAACCTTTTTCCTCTGTTCTCTCATTTTCATATATATTTGCTTTAAAGTAAATATATGATCTTGCGTGCTTCTTCCTGGTCTAAATCCGCTTTGTGACTCCTCCAGCATAGGCTCTATTACTGGTTTAAGTTTGTTATTTATGATTTGTTCATAAATTTTTGCCACAGTATTCAATAAAGTTATACCTCGATAATTGTTACATTCTTTCTGACTCCCTTTTTTAAAGATTGGTGTTATAAGTGCAACTTTCCAGTCTTTCGGTGTATCTTCGCTTATCCATACTTTATTGATGATTTCCAGTAGTATTTCTGTTGCTTTTTTCCCCATCCTCTTGATCATTTCTCCAGTAATTTTATCACTTCCAGGCGCCTTCCCATTGTTTAGTTCGTTAATCACTATTTGTAATTCATTCATTGTGATTTTTTCCTCTTCTTTTCCCATGTTTTTTTCCTTGTCTTTTAAGATTTCTTCATTTTTAGCCTCCGTACTGCATAGTAAATTCTGGAAGTATTCCTTCCACCTGTTCATTATATCTCTTTCCTCTCTCAATATTTTGCCTGTATTATTTTTTATATATATATCATCTATTGTTTTTGTTTTCCTAAAGGATTTTAGTACTCTATAAAATAATTTTTGATTTCCAGTGCTATCTCTTTCCAATTTTTCTCCGAAATCTTTCCATGTGTTTTCTTTTGCCTCTCTCACTAGTTCTTTTACTATTTTCCTTTGTTGTTTATATGCTTCATAGTTTTCTGTATTTCTGTGTGTTAAGTACTTTTTCAATATCTTTTTCTTTGATTTGATTTCTTCCTTTATTTCATTTGTCCACCATGCTGTTTCCTTTTTCGTATTTTTTATTTTAGCGATGCCACATATTTTTATGGCCGATTCTATTATTATATTCTTGAAAATATTCCAGCTTTGGTCTTTATTAGCACTTTTAATAATTTTGGCCTTATCTTCTAGCTTTTCTGTTATCTCTTGCTCATATTTAGTAGCTATATCTGTATTGTTTAATTTATACGCTCGTATAGATTTAAATTCTATTTTGCTTGTCTCTATTCCGTTTTCAAAATGATCTTCTAATTCTTTTTTTATTTTTGCTACAACTAAATAGTGATCGCTATATATTTCGGCTCCTCTTCTTATTTTAACATCCATTACACTTTTTCTATTAGTTCTTTCCACTAAAATGTAGTCGATAATCGATTTTTCTCGTCTGCTCGGTTGTTCTCTGGTATATTTATGAATATCTTTGTGTTGGAAAAATGTGTTAGTTACTAGTAAATCGTGTAATTGGCAGTATTGTAGCATTCTCTTGCCGTTGTTGTTTCTTGTCTCTTCTCCGTGTATTCCTATTGCTATTTTATTATTATTGTCTCTTTTCCCCACTCTGCAATTAAAATCGCCTGCTATGTATATGTTTCCTTTTGCTTCTTCTGTTACTGCTGATAGATTTTGCCAAAATATATCTTTCTCTTGTGCTTTATCGTCTTCATTTGGTCCGTATACTATTATAAATGTTAGCTGCTTTCCGGTTTTATCTTTTATGTGTACAGTAAGTATTCTTTCTGATACAGGTTCCCATTTTTGTATGTTATTTGCCCAGCTTTGGTGAATTATACAGCCAACACCAGCCGCTGCTCTCCTGTTCTCTTGGACTCCACTATGTATCAAAGTATGCCCATTTCTTAGTATTAAAATTCCTTGTCCTTTTTTCTTTGTTTCACTCAGTGCTAGTATTTCAATTTCTGCTTCTTCAAATTCCTTAATTAGTTCTTCTTCTTTGCCGAGAATACTCCTTATATTCCAAGTTCCTAATTTCCACTTATTTTTGCTTTTTGTAAGTCTTTTTATTTTTCCGTTTATCATTTCCTTTGTTTTGGCTTTGTCCGTTTTCTCGATATCCGTCCTATTGTTCTCATTTAGTTTTTTGATATAATCTCCATTTTCTCGTTTATTTTGTTCCATTTCCATTCTACTCCCTCCACTATTATTTTATTGTATCCCTTTTTAACTTCCTTTCCTTTATCTTTTTCTTCCTTTGCCATTTTTCTCATTTGTTTTTGTATTTGTCTTTCCTGTTTCGTTAAATCGTTATTAAAGTAAATCATTGTATTTTTGATATTCTTTAGTTTGTATTTATTTTGCATTATCAATTCTTTGTCTTGTTCGTTTTCCAAACTAATTATATATAGCTTCTCTCCTATTTTCCGTGCTTCTTTAATCTGTACCGTCACTCCCAAATGTTGCGTTATGAAATTTCCCATCGCGTTTTTCAATGTTATTTCCTCTCCTATATCCATTCTTAGTCCATTAATAACTACGTTGTTCTTCCTGTTTTGTTTCTCTAGTCGTTCTATTGTACTTTTAATTTCCGTTAATTCCTTTTTGATTACTTTGTTTTCACTTTTCAGATTTTCATTTTCCATTCTTAATTTATTCATCTCTTCCGCATATTTCCTCTGTTCATCTCTAACCTGGTGGATCTCTTCTGTTAGGTCTGTTTTCATATCTTTTATCATTTTTAATATTATGTCTAGCTTATCCTCGTTTTTATCTTGTGGTTTTGTGGGAGTTCTTACTATTCTTTTACTTCTTACAAACCCTTCTTCATTTTCTTTTCCCTCCATCCTTCTTTTCCTCGTCTTATCATCCGTGGAGTATTCGTCACTTTCCATTTTATATTATATCTTCTTTTTATGTATTCTTATCTAACACTTGTATGTATTTAACCTGGCTCCTAAGTACGGGACTGTATATATTATATTATTATGAATTCTTTAGTTCGTTAAATGTGTTGCCTATTTTTATTTGCGCTCGGCGTAAGTCGTCCGCCACAGATCAGCTCTTTGGATGTCGGACGACTATCCTTTAATTTCTGATGTAATTATCGTTTAATACCACAATACTGGTCACAGTATTGTGGTATTGACCTTGTTAGCGATTAGAACGTAACATTATTAACCATTATATCTAGTATGTTTCTAATATAAACTTTTTCTTCCAGTTATGTTACGGAGCAAGTTCACCGGCTCTATCAGACCGCAATCGTTTTCCAACTCTATTTCGTACACATCCTTCTGCCACGGTTCATAACCCGACGCGAATCAAGCTAATGAAGAAATTCGGTTGGTCAAGGGTTGCCATATTGCAACAGGCTGAGGAGGTATTTATATCGACGGTTGAAGATCTAGAGTCACGCTGCACCGAAGCTGGTATCGAAATCGTTACAAGGCAGTCTTTTCTTACCGACCCAACTGATGCCGTGCGCAACCTCAGAAGGCAGGACGCAAGAGTCATCGTCGGATTGTTTTACGTGGTCGCCGCGAGGAGAGTTCTGTGCGAAATCTACAAGCAGAATCTTTACGGCAAATCATATGTATGGTTTTTTATTGGTGAGTTGATTATAATTCTTGGTGCTGTTGCTATTCCACAATATTCCTTGGTGGTGACAAGTTCATGAAAAGTGAATTAAGTAGATAGAATTAAAAACAATATGTCACCCTTTCTGAAGTTGTGGCACATCATTTCTTATCGCGCCAAACAATATTTACTCAGACATTTTGAAAAATGCTACTTCCTAATTAAAGCCGAACCCATCAAATTATGTATAGAGTGAGATTTTTATGTATTTAGTCTTATCTTACATTCACCGGGTTTAGGAAAACAAATTTAAATGAATTTTGTTTTAACCTTTTCAAAACACACACACAGTATGGCTCTCCATACGATACATATGATTTCTTTAATATATCCCATATTCGTTCATATTCATATTCATTTATTTTGCCATACCATAAATTGATTGTTTTTCATAAAATAATATTCATTCAGGTATAAGGTTGTCAAAAAGGCATTTGGTTTTAACTTCGATGATTTACTATTCTTTTAACATCAGAAATGTATTTTATATTAACTAGCGATTAGAATATGCAATATGTCAACATACAGGTGTGTATTTTTGCTTTACTTTACATGTTGTTCAAAACAATTATATAACCCATATATCCCCCATATTATTAACTTAGTGTGTTTGATTAGTGGAATACAAAAGTATAAACTATTGATATTTATACATAGACACACAACTCTGCAGCCTTAGTAGCTTTTGGATTGCAGTTTCTCTACCTAACGATAAGTGTTTATACCACTTTTTAGAGACAATTTCTAAGTTATGTTGGACTGTTGTTTCTCATCGTTAAAACTGTCATTTAAGATATTATAACAATGTATAGGCACACCGATGCGACATTTTTGTTGAAGCATTCACATAGCGAGTTACACGAAAAACTAGTGACAGGTTTAAGTAAGATCAAATCAATAGCAATACATGGCGCTTAACCCTCCGGTTGACGGGTGGATTCAGAATCACACCATTCGACGGGTTGAGTCTCGCAGACCCAAACTGTGTTTTATTTGTTTCACTAATAACACATTAATATTCCCAGTTTCTGGTATGCATTTGTTAACCTAGTCTATTTTACACTGCTAAGAGTAAAAATAGTTTCAAAAGAAATTATAAGTTGAAGAAATGGTAAAGACAATAACAATGAGATACAATTATTTGTAAAGTATGTGGCTGAATAAGTGTAAAAATATATAAAATGAGTGCACATAAATTTGATACACAAAATATTAAATGGAAAACAAATTTTGCCGCACAGTCGGCGCAGCATGGTTTTGTGTGTTCCAAACGAATATCTTGATTTTCGGTCTTTGCAGAATTTGCAACTTTTTCGAGCAGTTGAAGTCGTCGTCACAGAAGAGCCCCTCTTCTGTGACTGAAACACATGAGAATTTAGCCGCTGATAGCCTTACATTCCGTGGTACATTTGGCATATTCGTTCATAGTTTCATGATTTCTATCACTAAGGGCCAGTTGTTCAAAATGGGCTTAAACTCGAGCTTTAGAAAACCAGGTTTATAAAGTAAACCAAGTTCAAATATGGGTTACGTTGTGCATTCGTGGAATAGTTTCCGCTTAACTAAACTAAGTTTACATCATGATGGCAGCACTGAAAATGTGTTCGTTGCATACTTCTCACTATTTTTAGAGCAATGTCAATTGCCATTTAAAGATCAGCTGACCGCTGTTACTATTCACATTTAGTTATTATTTTTTTAATAGTTGTTCGAAATAGTTTAATAATCTATGACTAGAATGTTGGAGTTAATATCTAGAGCTAATTGTATTTCTGCTTTCCACTGCTTCGTCATATTCAAATTCCATGATTTCTCCCAGTTCGATTGCAATATTGTGTAGCTAGTACTGCAGATGTTAATACAACAGCTTCCACTTTTTGTCTGTTTAATCTAATACCTAGAGCAAGTATTGGAAAACGGCGTTTTAATACCACAAAACAATCTTACAATTGGATTTCGCGTTATGATTTGTCTTTCATTAAAGAGATTTGGGTTTACGGATGTCTTAACTGTGTTATCAAATATGGTTTTATACCATAGCCACTGACACCAACTATAACACTATTATCTCCAAAATCTAAGTGTGCTAAGCTCGCCCTAATTCTAGAGTTTGCAAAAATATTGGAATCATGAGCTGAATCTGGCCTGACTACAAACAATGTCTAAAAATTTCAGTGAAGCATTACACACACTTTCAGGTTATAAGAAAAATATTGCTTTCGGTTACAAAGCAGTTCTCCATCTGGACTTTGTATTTTAACATGGGTGCAGTCCAGCGCCCCAATGCAATTAGGAAATCTGGCAATTGCGTAAAATCGCTGCTTTATGTGTGAAATTTCATCTGGAGTTGACGGCATGTTAATGAGTTGGAGTCGTAGTCTTGCTAGTGCCCCCTTTGTTTACAATACGACTTGCTGTTGATTTGTCAATACCGATGAAATGTCGTACCACTTGTAGAAAACTGCTCATTGCCAAAAACCTCAACGTTGTAGGAATTACGCTGTGACTCCTTCAGAAATGTTGCTAGTTACCATTTTTGAAGGAGTCACTGCGTGATTCCTGCAACATGAGTAGAAGAAATTTGCATAGAACGCTGGCAACTATTAGGTTACAATAAAAAACCTACCACAACCACTTTGGATAAACGAAATCTTGCAATAAATTGCTTTTCATTCCAAACTTGAAAATCATTAGGACGTTGTTGGTATTATCTAGGGGCTCTGGGAATCAAAATATTCTCTATTAACTCCAAGAAGTCTTCATCATCCGTCAAATCGTTATAATTTTCCATTTGGGCTCCCATTTTGTAAGGTTAGGTAGTAGCAAGTTTTGACATTTCAGACTGGACTGCTGCGTTTTGTCCTTAAACTCGCACTTAAACTGTCAAGCAAGTGCGCTTTATAAAACTCACACTTAAGCCAACGTTTAGCGTAAAACATGTCTGGTGCAATCTGATTTTTCACTTAAACCAGGTTCAAACTAAAACTTGGTTTAAACCAAGGTTGAACAACTGGCCCTAAGTCTTTGCCAAAATTTTCCAAAAAATAGTCGTATGCTTCTTCAAAATTCTCCATCTGGATTGTTCGTTTTATTCATTATGAATGCGGTGATTGCTCCTACGTTGAGCATTTATTGTATACGTATTTCAGAGGATGCTGTCAGTGTTAAAGATTGTAAGTCACTCTTAATTCATGAAAATTTACACGCCGAGTTGAAATTTATTGAGAACAATTTTTCTATATTACGAGAAGCTATTACATTTTTTGAGACTCATAATTTAAAGCTGTTGATTTGTATCGACAAGCTTGAATCGTTATTAACACAACTGAAAAATATAACCTGGCCTTTACAAACTCAATT
The DNA here is from genome assembly GCA_959613385.1 of Geotrupes spiniger. NCBI lineage: Eukaryota > Metazoa > Arthropoda > Insecta > Coleoptera > Geotrupidae > Geotrupes > Geotrupes spiniger. The sequence continues at coordinate 36,609,621 of OY390735.1, forward strand.
TAACGACAAATTTGATGAAGTCATTGCAAGAAACCCGGATTTTACAATTTTAAAACAAATATCTTCGAACTCTTTTACAGACGACGTAACTTTTTTAAAATATTCCAATTTTGTACCTCATTTTATATTTACTCCAGTCACAAGTTGCGATGTGGAAAGATCTTTTTCTACATTTAAAAACATATTGACATCAAAGCGATCATCCTTCACTGAGGACAATTTAGAAACATATGTCGTTATACATGAGTATTATTCACATAAAAAGTCCTAGCTTCGAGTACAAAACATTCGAAATGTTGTCATTGCGAAAAGTGTATTCTTTATCTGGCAAAGAATAAGATTTCACTAGTACGGAGATGTTTGTGCTAGTACCCTTGTGTACGAACGCCAGTGAAACGGTTCCAGTCGACCGCTGATGCATTGCTAATGCACCTCGCGTGATCAAATACTCTATCGAGTTCGTCGCTTGCCGACTCTCTTGACTTGCATATAGTGTCCGTGCACTGGTAATCATGCAACAAACGACAGCTTCCACGCTAGTAAATCATCGCTCCATGCCGAGTTATTCAATACAGAAAAATGCACCCTTAAAACCATTATGGCGGACGACGCAATAGGGTACGATTCCTGAAAACCGACATTTATACTACCAGTGCCCCCCCCCCCCCCTAACGATTTATGAAAAAAATCGCTACTGGAAATTTTTCCCTGGTTCGGCCCTTTTTTGGTCTAATTCGACTGGGGTAAGATCTCCAAATACAATGTGTAAATGTTTATGCGTCCACTGTAGAAAACACCCAATCCCATATTTGTTGGGTTTATTGGGAATGTATATACAAAAGCCACATGTTCCACGAAATCCTAACAACATTTCTTCTCGAGTCACATATTTACCCACACTATAAACACTTCATGAGAAACATAAATCGTCGCTGAGATAAGCTAGCAGGAAATAGTTGGAGCCCTAAGACCTCCTCGTACCAACATTCGTATAATTTTTGTCGCCCGTCATGCTGAGAACCGGCCAAATACAGCAAACCGATAAACGCCTTCATTTCCACTTTATTAGTAAGTACAACGTCGTATTTATGCTTGTATCTTGATGCTATTCCTTGTATATACAAATTGGTAATTGCGATAACTGTGTCGAAAATTTCTTCAAAAAAGAGCATCAAACACTGTCTGTGTTTGCGTTTCTTGCACCTGCACGAACACCAGTCAATTGGGTAACGATATTTTGCTGCCTTGTTCGAACTCGCTGGCCTGGGGCATGCTTTTTCCACTTGGTTCCATCTCCTCAGAATACAGAGATCTGGAGATTGTACTAGAAGTATCTGATTGGTTGTCGTCTTCATCAAGTTCTTCTTACGGAGCATCTGTATCGTGTTCGCTAATTATGTCTTGTGACTCAGATGCTTCAGAAACGTCCGAGGTTGGCACTTCATCGTAAAGTGGCTGTAGTCTAATAATTTCCCTTTCATAATCATCCATCTCGCCAAGCAAAAGTAAAAAAGTCACAAGTGGAAAACGTCACAAATGGAAAACACGTATAACGAGGAACTTCATCTACAGAAGATAAACTATTTAGAGTAAGAAAGGTAAATCCCCTAAACTCGAGATAAAAGTTTGCTAACATGGAAAACACGCAGAAACGATAAACCCTTGAAATTTAGAGACCCGTATGCAAAAGATTCTGCGTGAATACTTAGAAACTAGGGGAAGGCCCTAAGAATGTTTTATGCCTAAAAACGGCACAACATTTGTCCCTTTACGAAAACGAAAAAATAAATTGCAGGAAAAAAATTACAGGAATACACGACCCAAAGTCATATTCAAATTTAAGACAAGTTAAGGAAAACATGTCTTTATTAAAGTTACGAAAGTTCCAAAAAGCTAAATAAATTTTAAAAAATATTTTAAAAATTATAACAAAAAAGATTTGCCAGTCAACCGGAGGGTTAAGTTAATAAAAACACAATATTTACTAGATTAAGCACTCACAGAAAACAAATAATATTAATTTACAAAAATTCTCAACAAATATAAAAGTGATATTTTTTTAAACCGAAACAAATTTTATATTTTTTTATTATTATTTGTAATTTTTGTTGTTATTGATAGCTTAGTAAATTTTGTGAGATACAAAAATGTGTTTAATTGTAGTTTTTATTAACCCAATCGTAAATCCCCTTAGTCTGAACAATATCCCTCTAGAAGACTAACGAGCTTACAAAATAATTTGCAAATCATACATACGTAGTACAAACAAATAGACGCGTAAGCATAGTAAGAAAAGGACACAAAACACGGTCACGGATTCGTATCTATATCAACATTTTGAATGAATGAGATATATATATATATATATATATATATATATATATATATATATATATATATATATATATACTGACTGGACTACACATTCTCAAACTCCAATCTCACGGGAAAGAAATATGTGAACGGATAGTATCGCGTCAACAAACAGCGGCCACCTTGATTTTTTTTAATGGGAGCACAAACGTACATATGAAAGAAACATTTCACGGAATGTTTTATATTTAAAAGGGGAAAAAATTACGAATCTTTTGACATACAAATCATTACGTGATCAAATGTGTTTGCGCATGAACGATAAACATATAGCATGCGCTATACACATAAATGGAAATTGATACGACTGTGAAGTTGGAACTAATGTTCAATTATGAAATAATGAAAATATATTTGGAATTGCGTGTTTGCCGTTGGATATATACGAGGTATTAAAAACAGTGTATGTGAGATAACGAAGCGACAAATAAATCGTCATCTAAAAATAAAATGAATGTAATGAACCAAGCTCTAATGAATGACAAGGGTAAAGAGCATAATAGGATTGGTGTACGCAACATAATTAAAAAAAATCCTATAAGGACGTTTATAAAACAGAGTTGATTTAAAACATTCATCCATGGAAATTTAAATAATTGCATATAAAAACTAACTGAAGAAGAACCAAGGAATAATAATGAATATGCTTAAAGCTAAATAACGTTAAATAATGTTAGTTTTATCGGATTATTAAAATCTGGGTAAACAATGTAAAATATAAAAACAGTCGTGAATGTATGGATATTTCTGTTTTTAAGTCAATGCTAATCAAGCATGTATCAAAAATGTTTTAATACTTGTAGTATGTGCTTACTTGTAGATAGGTAGGCCAATCTTTACCATTTAGTTTATAAAATTAGTAATAATTAATAAATAATTACGTCAGAAGCTTATAACCTAATACGAACTTTGACTGTTCGAAAACCTTACAAAAAATATAACAAATCTAAAAAATAACAAAATCTCTGGCGGAGATAATGTTACGGCTGCATAGCAATATTAGGCGCATGTATTATCGATGACACCCTTCAATTTGGTACTGCAAGTAATAATAAGGGATGGCAATCTGAAAATCGATAGAACATTTACCAAGCAATGTTCATCAATGTACGACGTTCGCAAATGACCTGACAACCAGAACATACAAAGAAGTAAAGACAGTTGTAGGTAGAAAAGGAATATGGTTTAGAGATATATTAAAGCAATGCCCACTCTTTCACAATGAAGTTGGAGAATGATTTGCTGCCTCTATAGATATCTATACCTATCACAGGTCTACCTCTAACGTCGATCCAGTAGCAATGTGTCCCTGCTGCAAGTAGTACCGATTTTCTGCGCCAGCCCACGCAGTCAATTTCAGACGATCAACATATTATATATATATATATATAATGAAAAAAAGTTGTTGATGCGGGAACAAAGATATATAAAAGGAAGACTTTATTGGGCAAAGCCCGCGTGGAAACACGCAACCGCAACGGCGGTTGCGTGTTTCCACGCGGGTTTGCCCAATAAAGTCTTCCTTTTATATATATATATATATATAAAGTAGGTGGTGGCATCTGACGGCGACTTCGGTATGGGGATTGATAGTTAGTTTCTCCTTACATCTTGTAGGTGCTACTCCTAGCCCAGTCTTAGTCTTCTGGATCCAGTCCAGTCCAGCTAAATTGGCGATCGTCCGTTCACACTCCGAACTGACAATCATGTCTGAATAAAATGAAAGACGATAGGGCGAAGATGACGAGCTGCCCTGCTACTACAAGAATTCGACTCTGTAATACAGCATTGTCCAGGACCAGTCCAGTCAGATAAAACACCAATTGGAGACGTTCCTGATGGCGAAAAAATGTTACTACAACCTGCTCTACTACGGGTCAAGGCTGTCACACTAGCAGATGAAGTGCGCCAAGGTCAAGACGACTACCCGGATACGCAGAATTCGGTAGCACAATTACAAATAATCCAGGGAACAGGTACGCAAGCATCATTATATGCTGCGAGAAGGAATCCGGTACAAGAAGGATAATGGTAGTAAATATTGGTACCGGCACAAATGCATCAGTAGGTACTGCACAGTGCCACAGTCCGAGGCCTAATTGATAACTTTGCTTGGCCGGGAGTTGCCAAGGACATGAACCAGTACGTTAGTGGATGCCTTATATGTGCATGTACGACACAGGCTCATGAACGCCCCACAAACTACGCCCATGGTTCACCACGAACGGCAACGTATATATTATGGTAGTTGAGGACTTGTTCTTGAGACGAACAGCTTTTCGCCTTCCGAATACACACCTGGCAGGCACTAACACTTTTAGAACAGATCTTCAGTCGTTTTGGATCCCCTGATCATCATCACTGACAAAGTGCGCCCATTTCACGAGCAAACTATGTAAACGCGCTTGTCGAAGGAGGAAAATATCTTCGTGGAGAACGGGCGTATATTATCCGCGTGCTAATTCAGTCCATAGGAGGAATCAAGAATTAAAAAAGAGGATTTGAGCCATATTGACTGAACCCCCGACCATGAAATATCACATACTGCGTACTCCTTCGCTGCCGTCGTCATGCGGTCACTAGCGAAACGCCAAGTCAGCTCTTCTGACCAAGAGAATCGATTGGGGTGTCAAAAAACAACAGCTGGATCCAGAAGAGCTAATCTCAGCGCCTACAATATGAAAGAAAAAACCAACAGAACAATCAAACCCGATACCGAGGATAGCCAGGTCATACGCCACCACCGACTTTCTCCACAGGTGATGTGGTCCTACGTTTCGTCAAAGTTACATTGCCATGCTCAGGTAGGTCTTCTAGGTCGAAATCTATAAAAATCTATATGTAGATCGCTTCGACTCAGAAAACCTACCTGATATATATATATATATATATATATATATATATATATATATATATATATATATATATATATATATATATATATATATATCATAACAAAACAAACATCAAATCTGTTTTTTTTTTTTTTTGGGGGATTGCGGCAATTAAACGACGAAGTATCGTATGTTCTTTATTTATTTATGAACCAATATTTCGCACCCTATACGGATGCTTCATCAGGATTACTAAATAGAATTTAATTAATGAAAGTTATGTTGTTGCAATAATAATAATACTTACAAAAAATTGAACATAAAGTTGAACAACCACCAAACAGTATAAACAAGCAGGATACACATTAATGTGTATCCTGCTTGTTTATACTGTTTGGTGGTTGTTCAACTTTATGTTCAATTTTTTGTAAGTATTATTATTATTACACATTAATGTGTATCCTGCTTGTTTATACTGTTTGGTGGTTGTTCAACTTTATGTTCAATTTTTTGTAAGTATTATTATTATTGCAACAACATAACTTTCATTAATTAAATTCTATTTAGTAATCCTGATGAAGCATCCGTATAGGGTGCGAAATATTGGTTCATAAATAAATAAAGAACATACGATACTTCGTCGTTTAATTGCCGCAATCCCCCAAAAAAACAGATTTGATGTTTGTTTTGTTATGATATAATATATCAACGGCAACTACTCTTCGGAATATATATATATATATATATGTTTTTCCTTATTTTAATGTTTCGGCAAAGTGACATTTGCCATTCTCAGGTAGGTTTTCTGAGTCGAAGCGATCTACATATAGATTTTTATAGATTTCGACCTAGAAGACCTACCTGAGCATGGCAATGTAACTTTGACGAAACGTAGGACCACATCACCTGTGGAGAAAGTCGGTGGTGGCGTATGACCTGGCTATCCTCGGTATCGGGTTTGATTGTTCTGTTGGTTTTTTCTTTCATATTGTAGGCGCTGAGATTAGCTCTTCTGGATCCAGCTGTTGTTTTTTGACACCCCAATCGATTCTCTTGGTCAGAAGAGCTGACTTGGCGTTTCGCTAGTGACCGCATGACGACGGCATCGAAGGAGTACACAGTATGTGACATTTCATGGTCGGGGGTTCAGTCAATATGAAAACCTACCTGAGAATGGCAAATGTCACTTTGCCGAAACATTAAAATAAGGAAAAACATATATATATATATATATATATATATATATATATATATATATATATATATATGAATATATATATTCTGTTTTGGTTGGTTAGTTTCTTCGGTATAGGACACTTTATAGGAACAAATATACAAAATAATGAAATATTATTAAGTTTCGTTTCATGGAAAAAGTTTCGATCTAGAAGATCTACTTGATCTACTTGTGTATGGCAAATGTGATTTTGCCGAAACATTGGAATAACCCGGTATTTTGTAGAATAATTTTACTCGCCCAAATTGAGTCTAAAAACCGCAGCTCGAGACTCACGTAACATTTCTATAGCAACTTTTAATTCCTTGTTGTAAAAACCAAGTAATTTAGCCATTTTAATGATCTTTCTAAAATAAGAAAATTTTCGCATTGAAAAGGATGCGATTTTAACATACATGGAAGAAAATTAATCTGAACAAAAAATGTAAAATATTTACCATTCCAAAATTGACTATCCAGTAGTACAGACTTTTTAAAGAAATTATAAAATTATGCCTTCCATATAACGATCAATGGATTATGGTACGTGATCAACGTTCAAAAGTTTAGACGGTATAGTCCTCATTGCGCCTTTGAACATTTTGATTCAACAAACACTGTTGATTTCAAAGCGCTCCTATATGAACTGGCTGTTAAATGTTTTAAAGTTAACTCAAACTGTGACAATGAATGACAATAAAGCAGCGGCAGGTGATATTAAAATAGTTTTTTTTTGTGAAATTAGCTCAAAACACGAAAGCTTCACTCGCAGAAAATCATTGGGGTTCCCATATCATTTAACTATGAATCATACTAATGCGATACTAGAATTAAAAAAAAATTGAGAAAGAGTTTGTAACTTGGCTATCCTAGCAAATAATGAGTAATGGTGCTTAAACTTTTTATGTTTTAGGTTGGTACGAAGATAACTGGTTTGAAAGCAACTTGGAAAGAGATCTGGAATGCACCGTTGACCAGATGAGAGAAGCCGCCGAAGGTCATCTAACGACGGAGGCGATCATGTGGAACCAGAACAAAGAAGAAAGAACCATCTCAGGGATGACAATAGTAGAATTTCAAACTAGACTAGATAGTAAACTAGAGAAGCTTTATGATATTAAAAATAAACGATATCCAGAGGGGTATCAAGAAGCGCCGCTGGCGTACGATGCCGTTTGGTCTGTGGCCCTAGGTATCACGTTCCTTACCGTTTTAGAATTAAAACAATAAATAAATGTATATATAAATATAATTTCCGCGAAGGTCGCAATATCCATTAATCTCCCAATTTTATATTTGAACAATCATTATACAATTATATTAAGATATATTTGAATGTAACATGTAGTTTTTATGGTACTTTTTAGCATTTAATAAAACGATGGATCGTCTCCATAAGTATGGGAAAAGACTAACAGAATTTAACTACAACAATAAGGAAATAGCAGACGAAATATACTCTTCTATTAATTCCACTCAGTTTCTAGGAATATCAGTAAGTCAGTGGTCATACATGCAACGTTGAGAATGCCTTACAAGTTCGTTTTAGGGCTTCGTAGCGTTTAGTTCGCAAGGTGACCGTATTGCCCTGACTCAAATCGAGCAAGTTATAAATGGAAGTTACAAACAACTGGGTTTTTACGACACGCAAGCTGATAATTTAACGTGGTTTGATTTGGAAGTATGGAGTGGTAAGTCTTTTCAATGCCTAGTTAAATGATACGAATAGTTCACTTTTTAGGTGGTAAAGTGCCTCAAGACAGAACAATCATTAAAAGAATACTTCGAACCGTTTCTTTACCTTTGTTCATCTGCATGTGTATTGTTTCTAGTGTTGGCATTATGTGCGCCATCGGTCTTATAGTATTTAACATCTGGAATAGTCACAGAAGGTGAGACAAATTATTTTCGCTCCACAACTTGTAAATTGAAATGCACACATATTACATATTTACATTATTAACTAAGGCTACTTTAAAACAAGTAAAAATAGAATATGTGTGAATATTTGCATGAACCAAATCGAATCAAATGAACTGACAAGATAATAAGAAAACCGGTAATTAAGAAGAATACCAGGAATCAAAGTGCCTCTATTTAATCAAAAAATGCAACCAGGTCCTATTAATTTTTCCTCGCATCTCTGTTGTATGATCTTTGAAATAATTTGTATGGTCTGTTCATTGATGTAGGTCACTTCCTTCTTTCACTTCTAAAAATCCTCCCCATGCTCTATTTCATTGTCCATATACTCCCAACAGGTATTTCCACTTTATACGCCAAGTCATCATCTTGTATTTTAACTGACTGTTAATGTAGAAACATGTTGGAAGTTGGCACCATTGTTATATCAAATTTTAGATGTAAATGTTGTAAATGTCAATTACATGACACCTGGTTATTAAAATGTATGTTATATAAATAGGTTATATAGTATAGTATAATAATTATGAAGATTTAGAACGACATAATTATGGCGTTTACAACTAAAACAAAAATAGGATAAGGGAAAATGCAACAGAAGATCGGGTTGCCGCAAATATTCATACAAAAATCTTTTGACGAAATTTATTTGGGCAGGCTACAATTTAGAGCGCCAGCCAATATACATTTATACCGTCCTACCCAAATATTCGCAGTATGCGAAGTATCGGATTCAGTTGGAAAATTAGGCACGTTCTAGCTTTAAGGGGTAGAGCAACTTTAAACGCGTTTTTCTCGAATCACCATTTTTTTAAATCGGGCGAACCGATAGCGCCTACAAATCTTGATCGATTGCGTTCTAATTTTGAGAGTAGCTTCAAACATATGTAATCTAGTAGACCAGGTAGGGATTTCTTGATAAGTTGTGTACTTTTTTTATAAACGATCGAATAGGTGCGTAATTTTTATATAACAAAATTAACTTTCCTTTCATATGCTGACCATTTTTCGGCAAATCGATATTTTCAAAATTCCCTACGTGGTCCAGTAGTTTATGATATATATTGAAACATTTTGGATTTTTGTGCTATGTTTACATAGCACAAAAATCACAGTCGGTTCGCCCATTTTGAATCTTCAAGAAAACTCGTCTTAGGAACCGCATCCTGTAGCCGCCATTTTTCAGTCAATAACTAAAAAAAATGTTTGTACTCATGGACACTTCATGAAGTACTGCATGAAAAAAATCGAAAGGTTTCACCGTAATTTCTTAAATTGTCCTTTCCTTTTGACGCGCATATCACATATATTTAGACAACAAGAAAAATAATACAATGAATTTAAATTTGCAATTGGATACAACTAGCCTTTCACTAAAAAAAATTTACAAATAATTTAAATTAGAGATCGGACATACAAATCGCTCCACTGCAACGCAGAAGAAAATAAATTTTAACCAAATAAAAACTAAAACTTACACTCGCAGACAATATTATCTAATGCGGAACTAGACGACGCAGGAATAAAAATAAACAAAATAATTGTAAAGTTAGCGCCAAGAAGTGGGCGATCGCATTCCGGCAGAAAAACAATGATTACTAACTGTATAATATAAATTGATTCTAATAGGAGACGCAGCCGAACGTTGCGACACCAAACAATGCTACAAAAATAATGGGCACTACCAAACATTCTTTAAAAACGATTATTAAATGTAATACTCAAACATTAATTTGAAAACAAATGTTAAATTAAAGCTTAACGATTTGAAGCAATTATGTGTCCATTTGGAACCAAATGTTTCCGGCCGATTGACTCGAAGAACAAGATTTTCCTCCGTCTTCGTGGAACTGTACGGTATAATGTGGATGCTTCATGTTGTACATTTGTTGTGTTGTGTCATAATAATGGGTTACAGGCAACAGTAGGTTGGGCTGACCCAAAGATTTACCAAAATTATTTTGAAAGGTTAGCTTAACGTTATTGCACTGATATTTGGTTGCCTAGGCTATCCGACATAAATTTATACAGCCCTAGCCAACTATTTACATTGTGTTGTGTCGGAGCAAATTGGAACAACGTTCTAACTGTTAAACTAACCAAACGTTTATTTAAACAACAGAACCTTAAAAAGGTAACAGTAGTCCAATAGTATCTCTATTGTAATAAAACTGAAATGTAAATGAAATTAATAAATAAGAACTTACCGTGAATTCCAGTCCCTAGCTAGCTAACGAGGCTAGGCTATGAAAATAATGACATGAGCGCTGGCGGTGGCAGAATAAAAATTCGCATTATCCGCTCATCACTGTAACAGACAAACGCAAGATCCCATTATAGATAGAAAAATAAGTTTTACATATTCAACCTTGTGTGCGAAATGTATTTACATTAAATAACATTCTATATTGGGTCTATGAGTAAAGTTAAGTAAAATTCTATATGTGACCTAAGTGTGATTGACATTTACATATTTTTGACATCTACATATAATGAGTTAAGTTCTATGATGTTCTAGGCATATTTGTAGAAGATGATTCTTTACTCCAATATCCTGCTTGAATTAAATTATTTATATTTTCAGGGTTATTCAATTTTCTCATCCAGTCTGCAATACAATTATGTTGCTCGGAGTGATAGTTTGTCTGGCCAGCGTTTTCCTTTTGGGTCTCGACGGTAGATTCGTGACGCCCGTCTCTTACCCAAGCATATGCCAAGCGAGAGCTTGGCTACTTACCTTGGGCTTCACCCTATCATATGGCGCTATGTTCAGCAAAGTGTGGCGCGTTCACAGGCTGACGACGAAAGCAAAGACCGATCCAAAAGTAAGAATGGTACGCCGACGATGTGAGTAAGCGAACGAAACGGTCAGCATAGTTCTTAATTTTTAGAAAAAAGTCGAACCATGGAAGCTTTATTCAATGGTTACCGGGCTATTAGTGGTAGATTTCATTCTCATGCTTGCTTGGCAACTGCACGATCCTCTGCAGAGAAGGTTAGAACTATTTCCATCTGAACATCCTCCGTCGGCGGCCGACGATTTTAAATTGAGTCCAGAATTAGAACATTGTGAAAGTCATAATAACACAGTCTGGCTGGGCGTGCTATATGGATACAAGGGGCTCGTTTTGGTAAGTGGAATACCTCACAACTTCATACTTTAGATCCGTTTCGCCCTTTCATAAGAAAAAATAATTAGAAACAACTAAAATTAAATAAATAGGACCATCAATTAAAATTAACAACAATGTTTTAGTTCATTTGCCATTTGCTTTCATTTTTACGCCAAATAAGTATTACTACTGCTAAACTTGCATTTTTTACATATTTAGTTATGAAAAATTTGACATACAATTTGTCGAAGGCAGATGCCAAATTCAGAACCATTTGGATTTTGGTATTACTTTTTTCTTCTTCCTCAACATCTGTTCTGTTCTGTTGTTTACCTATTACCAGCAAATTGAATTCGTTGATTTCTACATGATACAAAATCTTGTAATTTCAAATTAAATGAATATAATTCATTGTCTATTTCTATTTGTTTCAGGTTTTCGGTTTATTTTTAGCGTACGAAACACGTTCCGTTAAAGTTAAACAAATCAACGATTCACGCTACGTAGGGATGAGTATATACAACGTAGTAGTTTTATGTTTAATAACAGCGCCCGTTACAATGGTTATTGCCAGTCAGCAGGACGCAAGTTATACATTCGTTGCCCTGGCTATTATATTTTGCTGCTTTCTCAGTATGGCGTTAATATTCGTGCCTAAGGTAAGTCAATATGACGCAGCGTGTAATAGTCATTTACGAAAATAGGGTGATAAACAGATACAATATTCAGTGCAATCGTTTGAGCTGTGGCATTACTTATATTCTGAAGGTATAAACTTGCCTAGCGTGGATACTAGAAATATTCTTTATTACAAAACTACAATATTACATTACTTTTACATCTCATTATTTACTTATTTACCAAAGCTATTCTTGAAATTACATCGAAGTAAATGACATATCTCATTGACACGTTAGAAAGAAAACAATATGGTGAGATGATAGGGTACATCAAAATAAATAAGTAATCTACATACAATAACTGAACTAATTAATCGCAATTTATGTACCATTGCGTATGTATAATAATAGTCTGCATGAAAGGCATATTAAAATAAAGTGCTCTAACCAGCATATATGACTTTCTCCAAACATATGAAATGATTTTACCATTCTAAATAAAATAGCAGCTGCGATCGGAAAACATAAAAATGAACGTGCAAACTATTATGTGATATCAGAGAGCAGAAAGCAGTCAACGAAATAATCCATAATAATATACCATTCATCATGTAACACATTCTTCTACCTTTCCCATCCTATCGTTGATATGTTTGTCTACTCTCAATAACAGATCCTAAATATTTAAAACATTCTACTTCTTCTATTTGTTTTCCACGCAGTCGTAGATAATGTATTTTATTTTCCGCTGCCACCATCATACTTTTGTTTTTCTACGTTAGTTCCCCTTCTAATATTTCTAGATTATATTGTAATTTTTCCGAATCTGTCATCATAGCCGAATCATCTAAAAATTCGTCCATTTTCCTTTCTTATTCTGAAACTTGGAGTTCGTATTTGTGATTAGGAAGATACAATTTTAGTGATTTTTTAAATGTTGCACTCAATTTTTTGATAAGAAACAACAAATGGCATTAATAAAAAGATATATTTCAGCACACTTACATAATGGTGACGTAACAAAAAATATTTTCTGAAAATATACTCAGTGACATATAAACTGCACCACCTAGAAGGGGTGGGAATTTTTGGACCAAATTTGGCAAAAACATTGGACTAGTCTAAGGTAACAATTGATTAAAATTTGATAAAGAAAACACTTCATCGTTTTGATTTTTCTTTAATAATGTGTTGGTCCACCCCTATTTCTGATACACTCATTGACCCGCCTTGGCATTGATTCCAGCAGGTGATCAATGTCTTCTTGGGGTATGGCATCCCAAGCAGCCTGTACTTCATGCCGTAGAGCTTCTATTGTCAACGGTGGGTTCGGTAGATTCCTCAATCTTCTACCCATCATGTCCCACACGTGCTCAATGGGCGACAAATCGGGAGACCTTGGCGGCCAAGGCAAAAGATTAACATTGGCCTCTTCAATGAAGTCAAGAGAAACCCTTGCTACGTGAGGTCGTGCATTATCTTGCTGGAAAAGTGGGTCTTCCAGCCCTCGAAGATATGGAAGAACTTGTGGTTCTACCACTTCGTCAATGTAGCGTCGGGCGGCCATACTGTCCCGAATGAAGAGCAAGGGTGACCTACTGCCGTAAGCAATAGCACCCCACACCATCAACCCCACAGTTCGGTGAACATGCCTCGCAATCGAAAAATCAGGATTGCGCCTTTCTCCACGTCTTCGTCTAACAGTCATCCGACCATCATGCATTCCTAAACAAAATCGCGATTCGTCACTAAAGACAACTCGATGCCACTCCAAGTTCCATTGAAGTCTTTCCGTGCACCAGGCCAAACGTTAATGGCGATGTTGAGCAGTGAGGGGTAGCACACGATGTGGGCGGTAAGACAGCAAACCAAAGGTTCTTATTCGACGATAAACTGTTCGCAAGCCTATCGGACGACCTTGTTCACCTAACCATTGATCAGCTATTGATCTAGTTGTAGAGAATCGTTCTCTCAAGGCCACTAGTCTTAAGCGGCGATCTTGACGTTCATTGGTTCGTCTTTGAGCCCCAGTGCCTCTTCTCCGACGTTAAACCCCATGTTCAGACCACGCTTGATAAACATGCATTATTGTTGAGGGGTGCCGTCCCAAATGGTTGCCGGTTTCTCTAAACGAAAAATCTGCTTCTCGTAAACCAACAATCCGCCCTCGGTCAAAGTCACTCAACTGCTGGTAAACTTGAGGTCTCCTTCCTCTAGGCATCATTAAACACTTGAAACACTTTAAACTGAAGAACGGGATCGAAAAGTGGAACAAATTCAAAAAATGACTCGATAATTGCTGTTTATCACCACCTCTAAAAAATGACACAAATCCCATGACTACTTGATGATTGGGTTTCAAATTTTAATCAACTATTTACCTGGACTAGTCCACTATTCCTGCCAAATTTGGTCCAAAAATTCCCACCCCTTCTAGGTGGTGCAGTTTATATGTCACTGAGTATATAAGAATTGAAAAGCGACAAACAAACAAAAATATGCCTAATAATATACACTCCTGGACAGAATTAACGCACCACAATGATTTTCTTGTTAAATATAAGATACTGGTAACAAATTCTAATCACCTACGAACCAAAAACATGTTCAGTCAAAAGTTTCCATTGTTGTCTCTACCTTGCCAGTTGTGAGTGTTTGGCGCAACAGATTGATAACATTATTGTGTTGCTTTCCTTCATTAAAATTAAAACTATTCGGTTCTTTGTTTTTATTTTGATTGCTTTTTGGTTTGATTTACATCGCTTTTTGGTTATTATGGAAAAAAGAACAAGATATTTAACCGCACTCGAAGTTGTTCGTGCATTAACTTTGCTAGACGAGGGTCGTTCTCAGCGATACGTAGCTAGAATTTTAGAAGTTTATTGTGAACGCCGGCCCGCCGTCTGCAGCGCTCGTGAATCAGTATACGGATTATCCGCGTAAACCGAACGTGATTCAAAAAATCGGGAAAAGTTCCGGAAACTCGGTACCAAAGGGCATCCTTCGGAGAGTAGGAATCTTTTGTCCAGTGGAGTAGCACGGCCGATTCCCAGATTTCTCTGCTTGCCCAACTTTCCGTTCCCGCGGGTAATCACTTGCTGGTCGTCCACTTGTCCACTTGTGAGCAACATTTATTGATTACCCTGCCACCAGCCCACAAGAAGACGACTGTCTCCGTCAAATTAGGGTTAGATCGTTTTTCATTAGCAATGGAAGCAAGTTTTATTCTCGAATGAGACAAGAGTAAGTCTAAAATCACCAGATAGACGTGGACGGACATGGAGACGTCCTGGTCACCAATTTGCAGAGTGCAACTTTTCTCCGCGTGTACCTTTTGGTGGGGCTCTATAATGTTTTGGCGAGGAATCTGTTATGAAGCACGTACAGAGCTTGTAGTTGTACGTGGAGCTTCCATGAATGCACGACGGTATGTGGAGAATATCCTTCAAGATCGCATAGTAGCTTTTGCTCCTCTAATTGGTGAAGAATTTTTATTTATGCAAGATTATGCAAGACCGCATGTCGGCATCATGGTTTTAGATTAGCTTCACGAAGTTGGCATTCGCCGTACGGACTGGCCACCGAAAAGTGCCGACATGAATCCAATTAAAAGAAAAAAAGAAACAAAGAAACAATACAAAACTTGTTTAGAGGAATGCAAAGAAAATGTTAGCAGTAATACGAGCAAGAGGTGGTAACACGACGTACTAGAGTACACAAATGACTAAACTACATTACAAACTTTAAAAAGTTAAATTTCGATTGTA
This sequence comes from Geotrupes spiniger, assembly GCA_959613385.1. NCBI lineage: Eukaryota > Metazoa > Arthropoda > Insecta > Coleoptera > Geotrupidae > Geotrupes > Geotrupes spiniger. The sequence continues at coordinate 36,625,467 of OY390735.1, forward strand.
ACCGTTTTTTAATTTTTTGTTCTAATTTCATGTTCTCTGAACAAGATGTATGCTTCGTGGTCCACTTTGTTTGATCTAGTTTAATAAAAGCTTCTTCGTCTACTGTAGGAAAGTTGCACGTATTATTGCTTCTCTGATAATTTCTTATGCAATTTATTTTATAAGAATATACAAGAAGTTTTCTGGGCTGCATTATCTGGGTAATAAACATTTTTTATTCCATAATTATAAATAAATTCTGTAATTATAAACAGATTTTCCTTTAAGGAACTTGGTGTTTCAGACAATCTAGCACATTCGGTCTCTTGGTTGTCCTCTTCAAATATTTCATGACTTTCATTTTCTGAAAAAAATTCTGTATCTGATATAGCATTTTCTATTTCAGAAGTATTGCCAATGGCTTGACCTGCGGGAACACTTATATTTATTTTTCTAATTTTGTTGGTTTCTTTGGGAACCTGACGTGCACAAATAATTTCTTCAAAAGATTGTCGTAATACCTTTTCTTGCCAGCAACCTGCTATTATGCTTTTCAAATTATTGGGCTACATTTAAACAACATTTTTCATATCAGCAGTATTCTGCCTTTGGCAAGACTCTATTTTGAAGGTCCCAGTTTGTCAGCATCTCACGACAGGCAACGTTTCGTGTTTTCGTGAACGGAGAAACGATACGTCTAGCAGCTGACAAACATGGGTGCTGTCATGCTACTTACAGAAGGTTACTATTTCGTATAACTCAAATGGCAGGCTAAATTATCGCCAATTATTATTGTTTCCCTTCATGTCCTCTGAAATACGGAATTAGCAACTTTTGCAAACCAGTCTTCGAAAATGTCTTCATCAAAGCATCCGAATTCAGATCTGTTATATAAAGCACCACTGGTTCCATCTAGTACACATTCGGGGTATGGATTTCTAAGTATATATACAATATAAATAGGCCGTTGATGCTTTGTTCTTTTGATTTTCAGTCTATAATTCTTGAACGTCTTACTATGACACGTTTTTCTCCTGGCTCATCCGTTAGATCGTCATAGTTCACCAAGTTTTGTGGATGGACGTTTGCTAACGTTTCCACCAATTGGTCAAAGTAGGTGTTAATACCCTCCTCGGTCATATCACACATGTAATTTTTACAGAGAATCGAACAGATAGCTCTATTTCTTTTTAGAAAGAAAGCGCAGGCACGACCAGGAAGATGTTTGTGAAATTGTTTTATTTGCACACTTTTGCAATTTAAATATGTATCAATAAATTCTTTATCATACCCAAAAGCAGCCGCTGTTTTAAGGCACTGACAATAGTTTTTCCTTTTAAATTGCTTAAAACCGTATGTATTTTTGTACAGGGCCGTCTTTGGGTACACCGAGTCTTTCAGCGGTTCAGCCAAAAGAATAAATATTGTCAACCACTACTTGTAATGCTTGCTTAAGTTTTAAGGGTTCATAGTCAAGCCGCAGGGTACTTTCCAGCTGACGCATATATTATCTGGGCATTTCAGGCGTTACAAATTACCCTGCAAATATGTTAGTTTCAAAATTTAGCTTCTCTACTATTTAATGAAAACAAGGTATTCAAAAATAACAAAACTTTGATTTAGACCTCTAATTGGGACATTAAATTAAATTAATGTCACCAATGTCATTTGTTATTGCATTTTGTTTTCTAGTTGTGGTTACGTGCACGAACCAACCTCCCATCGGAAATAATTGGGTTGGATATGGCGCAAAATTCAAAAAAGTTACCTATTGTTCCAAATGAGCTCGTCGTACGGTACTGTTCATCTAAAGGTGTTAGGTATTGGAAATTATTTTTGGAAACCGTTACCTATCAAGTATTATTTTTGGAACATGTCGTGTCGGAGTTATGTTAGTAGCAGCATATAGTACATATCATACTTAACTTTAATATTTATAACTTCACAAAATTAAATTAATGTGCATATTTTCGTCACTAACAGCCTTTCCCTTTCGGGAACAGTAAATGAGACTTTAGAGACCGAACTTTCGTCGTCAAACGTATGTGTCACCGTAATTGGTTGAGAACTGACATGATTTTTGAAATTGCAGTATTGAAACGTTCACTAACCACATTTCGAAAACAGTTTATACTTCCCGCCGACGGGAATTTAATTCCCTCACGAATATGTTTTCACTTTCTCGCATCACATTTTTCGTTAAGCGGTAGATACAAATTTGTCTATTACAAAATTCCGATATTTCTCCGTCCAATCTAAATTGCTTACCCAATAAGTACAGTTCCGGACAATCGCCAGACGCATAGACAACACTCAAAATGTCACGATCGAAGTCCGTGGTTGACTTGCGAGGGTGGCGTAGACGGTGTGGGTGATTAGGATAGAGAATAAAACCCAACCTTGTAGACAATGCCTTGCCGGTAATAAGGTGGGTTAAGGTAAAGGACGTGGCTCGATGTGCCGGGGCACATTGGGAGCTAGAGGAGGTGGCTCGATATGCCGGGGCACATTGGGAGCTGGTGAGGAAGGCTCGATATGCCGGGGCACATTGGGAGCTGGTGATCTCAATCCTTAAATTAAATACTCAACGCAGAGTAGGAACGCCCACAATTATACCTGGTATAATGGTATTCAACTTGTGTCAAACAGTTACGACAATTTCCAATTGTCGTTGTGCTTACTTTGAGATGGCATATTTATCGTAATATAGTAGTCTTAGAAGTAGTAGAAAAATCTCAATTGTAGTTAGTTTAAAGTTATATAAGGAAAAATGTAATAAAAATAATATAAAAATAAACACAAACAATAACTCAACTAATAAATAATAATAATAACACATATGAACATTCAAAGTTCCAATAAATCTGTGATCGCTAAAATTTTTGAATTATATTCGTTTTTAACTAGTTGTGTTACAATATGTAAACACTGATTGATTTGGTTTGTTGCGGAGTAACATAAAAAAAAGAATAAATTATATTGTCAGAGTAAAGAATATACAAAACTGGAAAATAACATTGAAATAAATTATAATATTCGACCCTTCGGGGAACATTTCCACAACGCGGTTCACAACCCGAGAACCAAGAAGCACATATAAATACATATAAAAAAAGTAAAATACATGGAAAAATATTATAATTCAGAAAGTTTTCTGTTTGCAAACTTTTTATAAATCACCACGAATTTAATATTGTCTAATTGTAATTGTTGTGGTTCATACAATGGGCGTTATTACCTATTTGTATTTTTTTTTTACTGTGTTTGTCGTTATAACTTTTTCGCGTAACGTTTCCACCAATGAACAACATTAAACTGTAGGTAGAAGATTCTACCAAAGACTGGTCGAAAACAAATTGGGTGCAATTAATATCCTCTGTGTTGCTGATGCAGTGGTAGTTCCTTCCACTTCTACGCTGAAATACTGGTGATTAAAATGTTACAAATCTGCAGTGGTCCACATTGAACTTTCTTATGCTTATGCTTATGCTTATTACTTATACTCCACTTTTCGAAAGAAATTTTCAAATAAAAGTTATTTAGAATTTCAATATTTTTTATAAGAACTATTGTTGTGGAAACACGTACCGTTTTTGAGATGTGGAAAAAGATGGTAAGAGACCCATCACTTCCTGTTGAAATTTTACTTTTAAAATAGTTTTATTCGCCGCTATATACAACTCTCAAGTTTCATAGTTTGACAGACGTACCCACATAGGATTAGAAAATGTATATTTCCGTTAAAATTTCGAGTTCGAAAATTTTTATGTTTACCATACAGGTAGCCCTCGGCTAAGTGAAAAATAAACAAATCATTTTGTTTATTAATTTTTATTGATATTTAATTTTTAAAATGAATTTTGTAATAAAATGAAGTGAAATTATTTTATTAAAAAATCGTTTCGGATCTCTTTCTTTAAGAATTTGGGAATGTAGTTAAATGGATGCGATCCTTTTTACATTTGCACTTCGTTTCCAATCGTTGTCTAACTCACAAAATTCATCGACCAAAGTTTCTATATTTGAAAGTACATCCGTTTTCATAACTCTTTGCTTATTCTTCGTTTTCTTCCCTATTTGACTGTTCACGATCTAATTCTTGGTATTCTTCATTCGGGAGTTGCCGATAATGGGTTTCTAAAAGTTTTATCACATCTTCAGATTTAACATCTTCTAGTCTCACATCACACGCTAGCATAGTAGTGTCTTCAATTAAATTATCCTGATGTGCTACTTCCCCTAAATCGTGCTCGAATGCTGGCAAAAGTTTATGCCAAACTCCATTTAATCATTTTTCTGAAACTTCTTCTCAAACCGACTTGATGTTTTTAATGCCTTTTAATACCTTTTAACGTATTTAATGTAAAGACTATGTTGTGAAAATAATAATCTTTGAAGGTTGCAATAACGGCCTGATCCATTGGTTGCAAAAGAGTCGTTGTATTAAGCCCCATGTAAACGACCTTGATATCCAATGGTATTCTTATTTCATGAAGGTCCTGGACTATTGCCCAAGAGAAGAAGTACCTTGGGTGGTAATTTGTTTTCTTCACAAAAACGACGATACACAATAAGGCAAAAATAACTTGTGTACCAATAAGTGAAAATATCTTGAGACTCAAGCTTCCTTATTACTTTTCCAATAAGCTGGCAACATGTCTTTATTTAGACCCTTTAAAATACGTGGTGTGTGTGTGTGTGTGTGAATAATACACTAACATTAGTTTAAGTTTCTGAAGCATTAGCTCAAAACAAAAGAGCTAGTCTATCTTTCGTAACTTCTTCATAACAAATAAAAGTTCGTACTGGTAAGTTTTTCCACAACCCTGAAATTCCTTGGGAAAAGCAGCCGCCGCCGCTACATCTGCACTTGCTACTTCACCACATAATTTTACATTACGACAGTTACTTCGGGATTTACATCTCATAAACCAATCCTTGCTTTTCGAAAAAGTTTCTTCGCCTCCATCTGTCTCCTCAAGATTATTATTTTGCTTTTTCAGTTAAAGCAGCATAAGTCAAGGGAACGTTTTTTTTATTTGCATCATCTACCCATAACGATAACAATATTTTCATTTTTTTCAAAAATGTTTGCGTTTCCTGCCATAGGAGAATTTAATTTTACCTGTATTTTTCATAATGGTAGTAACAGTCGATGGAGGTAAGTCCAAAAATCTACAAACATTATGGCGTGTTTGTCCATTTTCCATTCGTGGAATAACTTCCATTTTTGTTTCTAGGGAAATAGATAGGCGTTATGTTAGCCACACCTGGTACAATTTGCTCTGCTTCTCTTCCATATCTGTTATCTATTATGCCTTCATGCTCCTTTGTTATGTTATTTTCCAACTATGTTAATTCTTCAAAATGTCTCGATCGCTCCATTATTTGCCTGCGTTTTATATTCTCCTCCTTCCCCGTTATATTCAAAATATTCTTTTGGATTATATAAAATAGTTTTTGATTGTCTATAACGTTCTATCATCTTTATTCCAAGTTTTCCATATTTCTTCTCCTACCAATTTATTTCTACCCTTAAGGGTGATTGAAATAGTCCTCATTTCCAAATCATTGCTATCCTTCATATAAGTCATGGTTTCAACCTACATATGACAACCCAACCTACATATGAGGTCGCTTGTATTTCAAAACAGCATTGAAATATTCCAAAAATATATATTATAGCTAAGATAACTAACATTTATTACTCATATTTGAATTAATGATACTCGTCTTTATTTTCACAACACAAGGTAATTGAAGTTGTTAGACACCCTCGTGATAAAGCCGAGAGCAAATATAATCCGGACGCAGGCGTATCGAAAGAGGATGAAGAACGGTATCAGAAATTGGTCAACGAAAACGAGGAACTACAACGACTTATATCACAGGTAATTCATTTAAGCGTTGAAAAACAAAATTGCCTTTCTATCGGCATGTTCCAGAAAGAGGAAAAAATCAAGCTATTGAAGGAACGTCTGGCAGAGCGGGAAGCAGGTAAAAGCGGCGCGTTTTTGGCGCCACCAACCATCACCCAAGGTAAGGACACGCTGATAGTTGCCGATTTCATAACCGACGCGGGAACGTCAGATTCGGCCTTCGGCGGCGGTATTTCAATATACACGAGATCAAGCAGAGCCAGTCAATCAGATTTCGAATTTAGTGAAAGTTACTTATAATCTTCCGATTTTTGCTAAACCATTTTTAAGAAAAACGAAGCACATTAAAGAAATCCACCTTTAAGCCGATATGCGCGACAATTGTTCGCTTTAATAATATATCTGTATTTTCTTAACGTTTGAGGCTTTAGTCAATAGCGTACAAAAGGTGGGACATGTCACGAAATGAAATTAAATTCATAAATTGTATGAGGTCTACTATGTCGAAGAACTTTTATCACTTCGATATCCCCAAATTACGCATACTCACTACGAAAGCAAGTGAAATTTGATTCTGAACTCCATATCATTGCAATTATTGAAACTCCTAATTCTATGTATATACAAAATAAATTTCGTAAACAATTCATTTGCTTTTAAAATTTTAAAGGTCCCATTTCGATGTTTTTTACCTGGTAACCTTAAAATGACAATCGATGTTAGGGTAATAGTGAGTAATTATTGTACGCACAGATACCTCCCTGTTTATACTAAGTCAATTAATTAAACCTGCATGACTTTTATAATTTTACACTTTAGCATGTCACGCGATCGTTTTTGAATGTATTAAAATATGATCTAATTGTTGCTCCAAGAATACATATATACCTTTCATATGTTTAAAGTATTATAAACGAATATACGAACGAAAATGATTAAAATAAGACAGTTACGTTAATACATACGACCACACATGGCAAGTGTTCCAAAGTCTGTAGATTATATTTTCTATGAAATTGCAAAAGAAGATTCATATTAGTGCCTTAGAAATTTTGGATTTTTCGCGTTATCGATTAAATTTATTGTAAAAAACTACACACATATCATATTGCATTTTTTCCTATTCATAGCTATGCCAATTTTACACTGTGCGATGATATTATCGCTGTGCAAATTATTCATTCAAGGTAATATGATTCAAGTTTCAACTGTGAAAGATTTACCAGGTTATCTTAAACTTGCTTTATTACGGAAAATCTACACAAGTTGTTCAGGATTTCAATCCTGTAAGAAAGGACATGTAACAAACGTGACTGAATTTCATAAGAATCTAATACTACTTAAAGGATGGTTGCTAAAGTCCTTAGTCTTGTAGTCGCAATCCTTAATTCATTATTTTTTTCCCATTCATTTTAATATCATGTGATCGTTAGTTGATGGCAAATGAATGCTGCGACCAAGTTGTAGCAATTTCTTACCTTCTCGGTTCCTTATTTTCAAAATGCAAGTAGCCAAAGATTGAAACCCTCGCCCAGAAGACATTAATCGATTTGATAATCAATTCTTGATACATCAGCAATATGATGGATTTCCTGCAATCCCGTACCAAAACCGTTATATCTGTCAGTAATAAAATATTTGTGGTGCGTTCTTTCCCTAATTACTACAGAATATAAGCCTGCTGCTCTAGCTTATGATATTAGTTCAGTATATTCGCAACATGCACTGTACATAATTGTATTTTTTATCAAATTTTAAAGACCCATAATTTGAATGACTAATAAAAGCCAGTCTTCGCCGTATGTATGTTTATAGACGATGACTGCCTTAATTTACATCAATAGATTCATGCACTTTGCACTAGCATAAGCTACATCAGACCCTGATAAAGATTTCCTTAATATGTTTGCGCCAAATAGTGTATGTTTCATATTGATTGCCTCTGTCAGCACAAACAATGACTACAAGTTTGTCATTGAATCGTTATGATAACATTTAACAAAAATCATGATGATTTTTTTAACAATAAAATTCTTGAGATTAGTTTTAGTCTATGATATTAGTATGCCACTGCAAATGCCGATCAACCAGTGTTGTCTCTCATACATATCTATTACAATCGCAACCTATACAATTTTTATCTAATACTACCCTGAATATTTTGTTTCTTACTATTCGAAAGAATAAAATAATTAAATGTCGTTTCTTTTAATATTTATAACTGCTAAGTACTTTGTCATTTAATTTCTAGATTCAAATTTCATGATTAAATTGATTTCTGCGTTCGCCCACAACGACTAAACTTTGGTCTTCGACTTTTCACATAATCACAATAGGGTTACTAACATTGGGCACACACATGCTATGTATATTAGTACTCTTTTTTGAGAGAACTTTTGAAACAGTTATTTAGTTATGACTGCTCACATTGTTTTGATATTTTCAAACTTAAACAATTTAATTAGAAAATTTCAGCGAATAAATATACAACCGACTGCTGCTTGTGCTGCGGTTCACCAGGTAAAATATAGACAAAATTAATTATTATATTAGTTGCGAGATGTTTTAAAAATAGAAATCATTCTAAGTCAGACCTCATTGTTACACTATTATATTTTCTAGAGCTCTATATTTTATTTTTAATTCTCTACACCCAATTCTTAATTCAGTCTAACTACGACTACTTTTTGATGCTGATGACTTTTCAGTCAGTAATGTTACTTTTTATTCTATGCCTGAGTATTTTGGAAATGAATTGTTGGCTACGACTTGCATTTTTCTTTCCAATTAATTTTAGATCTACGATTTAATTCCAAGCAACTTACAACTAACTTCTTTTATTTGGGTATTTCTTGTAACCTAATATGGGCCTTCCATCATCATATCTTCTTCTTCGAATCATTCATATGTATATTTGCTTATACCAATTGTTTCGATAGGAATTTTCTAGTTCTAAATAAGTCGTAATATTCAAATTCCGTAGTCAGGGTCGGAATAACTAACAAATTCCCTTTTATTTTAGATGTATTACTCGAAGTTTCTCTCAAAACTAAAATGTAAAACATTGTTTGTATTCTATTTAGTCCTTTTCATGTTGTCGCTACAATGTTCATGTCTAAATACCTTCCAGAAAATATTTTTATTTCCAATTTTCGCTTCAGCCGAATGCAAATTCTGTCTCCTAAACATAATTTCGTTCATAAACTATGTAAGGTGTTCGGAAACATATTTAATGTCCCGATAATAAAATAAATGCGCATTTCGAACTATCCGCTTTAAAAATCAATTACTAGCGCTATTAGACATGAAAAGAAAGTCTACCTTAATACGCAGTTTAATAATAAAAACGCGAAAGATATGTGGAGAGCTCTAAACACTTTCGTTATTGACAGAAAAAAGAACAGAAACACGCTCCCCGTTCACTTATCTAACTGTGATGAGTTAAATAATCATTTTGCTAATGTAACGACATCTCCATTACACACTGGACTAATCGACTTCTATAATAAGCACAAATTTACCAATTTTCAGGAAGAATTCAGCTTTCGTCCAGTTGATGAAAGGGAAATTACCTTAATTCTAAATGCCATCACTTCAAATTCAATCGGCGTGGATAATATAAGCATATCTTTTTTGAAATTATGTTGCCCAACAATTCTTCCATGTATTTTGCATATTATAAATTATTGCCTGGTAGAAAATGTTTTCCCTAGTGTTTGGAAAGCGGCGATTGTTATACCTATTCCAAAAAACTCACATCCGAAGGAGTATAAAGATCTACGACCTATCAGCATTCTATCCTCCCTCTCCAAAGTTCTCGAGAAAATCGTCGATAAGCAACTCAGGAATCACCTAAATATTTATAATATCTTACCGGCGACTCAGTCGGGGTTTAGGCCAGGTCATAGTTGCAACACTGCCCTGCTTCATATTGTTGATGACATTATCCGGAGCTGGGATAACGGCCAATTAACCCTTTTAATGTTGTTAGACTATTCAAAGGCTTTCGACACTATTAACCATGACATCTTATTGTCGATACTTGGATTCATAGGTCTAAGTCGCAATACCATCACATTTTTCAAACATTATTTATCTAGTCGATCTCAACAAGTTAAAATTGGTGATAAATTGTCAGAACCCGTTTACCTCACTCATGGTGTGGCACAGGGTAGTATCTGTGGACCTTTGCTATTTATTATTTATACATGTTACTTTCCGGCTCACATTTCTTGTCAATTCCACGCTTATGCAGACGATAGTCAACTTTATTTTAGTTTTAGTATGGAGGATTTGCACGATGTTTCTAATACCATTAACACCCAATTAGATGTTCTTTTGGAAGTTTCGCGCAACCACGGGCTTATGATTAATCCGAGTAAATCACAGTTGATGTTATTTGGAAATAAATCCAAGCAGCAAGAGTGCAAAGATGTCTTAAATATAGAAATTGAGGGTATCCGGTTGGAGTTTGTCGAGGTGTCGAGGAATCTGGGTCTCTGGGTGGACAGCAGTCTCCGATTTAAAACACACATAAATAAAATGATTCAGAAATCTTATGGCACTTTGAAGACGCTTTTTCCTAATAGACATATATTAAGTCAGCGGATTAAACTGAGAATTACCGATTCGTTGATACTCTCTAACTTCAATTATTGTGATTCAGTGTACGGACCTTGCATCGATGCAGTTGATGTTGCTCGGATTCAACGGGTTCAGAATTCATGTCTTCGGTTTGTCTATGGAATCCGAAAGAGGGACAGGATCACCCACAAGTTGATTGAAGCGAATTGGCTGAATATGTGTAACCGACGTAGGCTACATGCTGCGGTACTGTTTTATAAAATTTTGATAACGAAAACCCCACCCTATCTCTATAATAAAATCAGATTCCGGACGGATATCCACAATATTAATATCAGGCATAAAAATACGATCACTATACCTCGGCATCGACTTGCCTTATTTGAACGGTCATTTTCGTATAATATTGCAACCTTCTGGAACTCGCTATCGGATAATCTTAGGGCGGTGTCAGTAAATAAATTTAAAAACGTTTTCCGGGCTATTCTTCAATCCCAGCAGTATTAATGAGAGCGACAGGCATAATTCAATAATTCATAATTTTATTAATTCACTTTTACCTGAGAAATTAATGTTCTTGTTCTTTTTCGGGTCAATCTTCATGTATTTGTTTCCTTACGCACTGGTTACGGCCACTCGTATCTGGTCCAGGTGGTAGAACAGATGGCTTATGCTAATCTGAACCTGCACCTATTAACTACGTTAATTATTTATTTTTATATACATATATATTTTTGTTTGTTTGTTTAATTCATATTAGTATATGCATTTCTTTTCTTTTCTTTTTGTTTTACTATAATAAGTATTGTATTATCAATTTAGTTAATAAAGGCGTTTATTATTATTATTATTATTATTAATTAAAAATGTATGTTGTACTCGTAGTTGAAGCATCTGATGAAATTATTCTTTAAAAAAATAAATCGTATTTCACTCTCCACACAATGACTTGTATACTCTACAAAATATCGGCGTTATACCGCAATAACACAACTATGCTCGCTGACTTATATAACAATTAAAAATGTATGTTGTACTCGTAGTTGAAGCATCTGATGAAATTATTCTTTAAAAAAATAAATAATTAAAACACATATTTTAAATGCAAACTAATAGGTAATTAATATCATATCATAGGTTTTAGTTTGATGTAAATTGCATAGCAAAGCATAGCAAAATTTCAATTCAATATGAGTAACTACTTAGCTACTAAGTAACTCGCGTTGCATCACTTGGTATTTGAGCCTTTCATAGTTACTAATTGCATTGATTTCATTACTTGTAATATTTGTATCATTCTTAAAAAAGGATGAAATTAATGGTTAGAATAATGTGCGACTTGATATATTTTGAATATTTACATCAAGTTTTCTGAACAATTAACATGGCGTAAATATATTTCGCTAACAATCGCTAAGATCCTATAGATAGATAGTGTTTACCACATACATGATGATTAAATGCAGAACGTTTGAAACAAAGCGTGGGAGGCAATTGGTACAGAGAAGTGTGCACATTACAAAATTCTGAAATGAATTTCCAAAAATGACCGGAACATAAAAAATCATCTGCATCTAATGAAGGTTAACATCAACGCCATCAGGACGAGGATTAAACGACTCTTTAAAGAACACGTGTGACTTGTTTGCAACATTTAATAAATATTTATTATCCGATTAAGTATTGACACTTTCCAAACGAAACGAGTTACAAAAACAAATTAAAGTAAATACTCGAAAATAAAGAAAAATTAAATTAAAGCAACATAACAATTGAATCGAATGGAAAAAAGCAGTACAAAACATTAAAATTTCAAAAAAAGACTGATGCATCGATTTTACTTTACATCAATTTAATTTATTTAATGGGTTTCATGCGCAATTCTCTTGCAGTAATTTGTTGTAACTATAATTTTTTGCTAAATTATAATTTTTTCATCCCAAATTAATAAAAATCATGCGTTAAGAAGTTACTGAATAATAAGAGAAAAATAATTTGAGTCAAATCAAATTAGAAGTTTAAATTAAAAAGTAGACCTAAAAAAGTAAACGAACACATGAATAAAAATTATTAAAATACAAACAAAACTAAACTATATATTAAACGATGCAAATCTACAGGAAATCTAAACAAATTAATATAAAGCAAATGTTTAAAAAACTGATTGAGCAAATTGCAAAAATTTTAATTAAAAGTAGGCGAACAAAAACGTTACACCACATTTTATAGTTACCAAACTCGCCATAATATGTCACTTAAAAAAATAAAGACGATTTAATTGTATGACGTAATTTGTTTACAGTTAGACGCCTACAGGTATAAAAAGAAATTCCCTCCTCTTCACTTTGTTTTTGAAACTATAACATTAGCTACCTGTATTGAACTTTATTAACCAATCAAATGCGTGTGATTCTGGACAATTATTTTAAAACCCATAAAGTAGGCAATTATTGTGACAAACGTGTGGTTGTAAATCAATCAATTCTATTATATTCGCCGGATGTAGGTCGGAAAGCTACACCGCAGGACTAATTTTTTTTTTATATTTTTAATAATTGAATTCTGTCAATTGGTTGATTAATGCCCGGTTTCAGAAAGAAATTTTTAAGTGAGCGTTAAGTAACTGGTTCATTCGTTTAACGAGTCCATTAAATTATATTGGGTTTCTGAAAACGATCTCTAGTTAACTGCTGAATCCGCTAACTAACTCCAGGTGGCAGTCTAAACTATTAAATAATTTGAATATAAATTAATTTGTCACTCAGAATTTACTTTTCACGCAAGGTAATCAACATATAAATACGGTGACACTAACCTAACAATTTGTTTACTTTATAATTTTACTGGAATCAATCAATCCCTAATATAATAATGAAACCCAATCCAACCCAACCGAACCAGACTCAACCCAACCCAACCCAATCCAAACAAACTATTTGGGCATTTTCAAAATATAAAAAATAAGCATGAAACAATAGTACAACGTGCGCGGGTATGATATCGATATCGCAAGGGGATAAAATATTGCAAGTAGTGGAATAAATGCAATTAATAACGATGCAAAGCTCACTCAGCAAGAGACATGAGCCACTGGCTTATTTCACTAATCACCTTACTAAGTAACTATCAGTACTATGCTTCGGCGATTCACATCAAACTAAAACGTATGGACATAAATTAAATATTAGTTTGAATTTAAAGTATTTTTATTTATTTAAAGTTTAATTATTTATTCTTTTTAAACAATAATTTTATCATTTGCTTCGATTACAACATACATTTTAATTGGTATCAGTCAGTGAACACGGTTTTTCTTAGAGTAAAGTATTTTCTTCACAATTAAAAGCTATAGGAAACGCAGGATTTTCAGTATAGAAACTTTGTTTGTTGTAGGCGAGATTGAAAAGAAGTGTAAAAACATTAAATTCTCAAGTAAAGTAAAGTTCGATATTAATAAAAACAATTTTTCTAATAAACGCAAATAAGTTTCAGTTTGCATTTAAAAATATTAAAAATATGATTGTGCACATTTTCAAACATCTATTTCATCTTTTTTAAATTTTTCTTTCCATTATTTTTGTTTTTTGATACATTCATTTCTTAATTGTAACTAAATGTAATTAGTTTATTCACGATTTCTTAATTTATAATACAATGGTAATCGATGACCAACCGTAAGGAAATACACGAATTGTATGAAATATTAGACGGTTCTCTAAACACATTATATACTTCACTTTTAATTATGTAATATATAATAAAATTATATTGGTTAACACATGCAATCAATAGCGATGCATTTGCTATATACAGTAGGTAGCCATGTAGAAACCTACAGATTCGAACATTTACTCAAAATAATAAAAAAAGAGAACAGAAACCAAACCAATGCAATTAACCTCCGGCTCGCATTGAAACTAACCATACAGTATTCTTGCATTAGGATGCAACATATAATGTAATCCACTACCACTATATGTTTGCCAATTACATATACTTCTTTTCGTTTACAGTATTAAAAATTCTAAAAATCACTATATTAACTATATTAATCGACGGTTACATTTTCTAAACAAATAAGTTAAAAACGTTAAATAACTCAAAAACGATGTTTACATTCTTTACTAACTTCCTATTATATTCTGAACTAGATGATTTAAATTCTAGGAATAAAGCTTTATTTATTTATTTTTTTCATACAAAACAAACTAAACAAATAAGTTAAAAACGCTAAATAACTCAAAAACGATGTTTACATTCTTTACTAACTTGCTATTATATTCTGAACTAGATGATTTAAATTCTAGGAATAGAGCTTTATTTATTTATTTTTTCATACATCTATCTATCTTCGACGATTCGCCCAAAGTACAGCTCTTTTGCGAAACGCAGTGTTACAAATTTGAACTCGTCCCACTTCTAAACTAAATAAAATAGACATATGCCATCGACGTGATTCTGTAAGCAAATTTAATTCCTAACAATTTCATTTATATGCAATTTTGTGATATCTCGCCCTTTCCGGGCTCCGTTTCGAAAAAACGTAGCATCTCAATAATTAACGTTTAGCCCTTGCCTAAACCAATGGCCAGGTGTAGTATTTCGAACCGGACAAAACGACGTTATCGTTCTTTATATGACAATTTGCCAAAAAAAAAGTAATGCAATACGTTAGTCTAACAAACATTGTGGTTTTGCGAAACATTGGAGTGGCGAATATTTGCATTTTATGCTTGGTCCCGGGTACCTGGCAGTTCGAGTGTTATTATCGGGACATTAAATATATATAATATTTCGGGATATACATATTTCTCTAAAAGTTCATTCACTAGTTTCAGTCGTAGCAATTTCGGGAGGGCTCAAATATAACTCGAATTTGCTTACAAAAATTTTCATCCAGTCGACAACCGCAAAACGCTTTCTTATGAAGTCCCTTTTCATCCTAGGGAAGAAGGAAGAACGGAAAGGTTATAAAAGGAGGTTATGAAAAGATTTCGCTATAGAATAGTTAGTTTACTGTCAGGTATTTAGGGGCGAAGCCGACGAGGGACGAGCCAGGTGACTTCCATTGACTTAACTGGATTGTACCCAGATGACCATGACTGTGATGATTTTGTTGATAAAATTTGGATCGTCTTTCAATGCGTCCTTCATTTCACGACAGGCTTGAACACAACGATCCCTTTGACCTCAGTGAGAAGCCACATAATTAGTTGCCACTCAGTCCCAAATCAATATTCAAAATGCGTTAGATTAAGCTCTCCTGGAGCTTAATCTAACCAGGATAAGACAACGAGTTAGTCGATTGTCCTGCGTCGATCTTCACTGATGAAACTAAGGATTTTATCGTTGTTGTCGGTTCTGATCTTTTTTAAACCCAGAAAGCCATTCGTATACTTGAGTTTTACAAAGAACATATTCCTAGTAAGCTGTTTGCATCGCCACAACAGTTTCCGACGCGTTGTCGCTAAGTAATAAACGCAACTTCACAACCGCACCTTGTTCGTGAAAATCTGCCATTTTTTCCTTTCACGAGTGCACTAAAAGCACGCACAGAAACGACGGAGAAACCACTCTCGCCATTTAACAGACTAACAGACTGACAGAGGAGAGGTCCTAGCGAAGCAACCTGGAGCGCAACACTACGATTCCGGATTCCCGCTCATTCATTGATAGTTACCAGCTGTCCGGTTTTGAATATATCGCACCAAACAATGACCTTAAGGGTCAGTCAATGCTCTACGATAACTCAGTAAGAAATTTATGTATTCAAAATACAATTATTAGAAATACATCTTCGAAATTGTATGTCAGTGCACATAATGTATTGATTTAACATAAGCAATAGTTATCAATGAGTTATTAGTGTAAGGTTAATGTATTTTGTTAAATTCGGACATTATTTGAAATAAACGATTTAGGCAATTCATTGCCTATTACACAAAAAAATTTTCAATCAAGCCAATTTTCAATCTGTAATAAAAATTTTGGGATTTTGCTAAAATTATTAAAGTACACGTACTCCTGCCGGGGCCTCTTGCCAAGTTGGCGGCCGCCAGTCCCATGAGTATGCTTGACCTCTTGGGAGCTGGAGTAGCCGCGTCCAAGACCGAAATCCAGGCCACGTTTTGAGCATGGGAAAGAAAGGGAACATCAGTTTGACGGTGATTGCGATGCGGCGATTAAATTCAATTAAAAGGGCTGGCTACTTGCGTCCAGAACAGTTATACTGGTAGTGGAACATTTTGTGGAACATACATGTGAATATACGAGAGGAACTAGAACAATTATCTGCCTACCTTCGATTTATTAAACATGTTTATTTTTCAATATAATCTCCATCAACACTAATACACTTTCGCCACTTGTCCGGAAGGGACCCCATACCACTAGAAAAAAGTGTATTCACTTGGGTATTATTCGATATCATCAAGTGTTCGTCCGCCTGAAAACGCTTTCCTCTTAAAAAAATTTGTAACTCTCGGAATAAATAATAATCCGATGGTGCCTTGGCTGGGCTATATGGTGGATGGTCAAGCTCAAAGCTCAGTGAAGTCGCAGTCCGCCAAGATTGGCGGAACTTTCACAGCTCTGTGCACAGGCGCATTATCGTAGAGAAGAAGCACATTGGATTGGGACAAATGGAGACGTTTTTTGTCGATGTATTACCGTAAACTTCTGAATTAATTGTAGTGCCTTTCGGCATCTACTTCTTTGGCGGTGGAGAACCTTTATGCACCCATTGCATGGATTCTTGTTTTGTTTCGGGATCCCAGTGGTATCTAAGTTTCATCTCCAGTTACAATTCGAGCTAAAAAGTCAGGATCAGCCTCCAGAGTTGCCAAATGATCTTGAAAGACTTGACGCCATCGCATTATCTTTTTAATGCATGGCTCAGATATTTCCAATGCTGTAGCGATGGTGGACACCTTCAAACGGCGTTCCTCGAGAACCATTGCCTTCACTTTCTTGCAAACTTCCACTTCTGGCATCATCTTCGATGGACTCCCTTCCCAACGAAACTGTTTAGACCAAAATTTGACTACATAATATGATGGGGCATCGTTTCCGTAGATTATAGAGATGATGAATTGCTTTAGGATTATTGCCTTCTTTGTTATCGAACTTCGATGCTCCAAGTTTACTATACTCATATTCTACTACTTCCGAAATGAAAACAAATAGGCGAATTTGATTCAAATTTACTGTTAACCTTTCACAGACCTGTGACATTAATTGCACAGGCTTGTCAATTGTTTCTATCATAGCTAGGTAGATAGTTTTTCTAGTTTCCCTCTTACAATATTATATATAATATAAAGTTGAAACAGCAATGCTCACGAATTTTTAAAACTAGTTTTGTTAAAACACCGCTGTTTTGTGTGAATTTTATTATTAAACATGACAAAATCACAAAAAACACAAACTCCGGCCGGATTCGGACATTGTGCAACTGCACGTTCGACGGTCATAAACATCAAACTTATAATTTAAATGCATATATCTCGTATGTATGAACGTAAATATTAAATAACGTAAATCGTAAAACGAACATCATTCTCCTTCTAACCCTGTTACTTCATGAATAATATATGTTGTTTATTTTCTTCGTCTCTGCAGCTACTGAACGTTAACACGCCTTGAGATTAAATTCATGCTTTAATTATCTGGGATAATTTAAATTTACATGCGTAATATATTACTTCGAAATAAATGCATTTCAAATGAAGGTAAATACATATACCTATATTTAAATGATTTGTTGTGCTTACAGTTACTATAGGGCAATTATGATCGGGTAGAAGTTTTACTTTAGCATAACTTTGTTTACATGGGCTAATTAATACATAATCTAATATAACATTTAATGTTAGATGGCTGCGTCGTTTAGTTAGTTTCATAACGCACAAATAATCATCATTCAATATTTTGTGGGAAATGTGAGTTTATATATGCGCTAATTTCCGATTTTATACAAAACTAAAAATATTATTAAGGTAAGGTGTAAGGCTACCGAAAAAATCGAATCGTGTCACTAGAAGTCTAAAGTCTAAAGTTGAAAATACGCACAGATATCCTTCCAGATATTTATTCAGGGGCGGGGGCTTCCGGCTATCATTTCTTTACGATCTACAGCGCTTAACTTAAAACTGAATAAATATTATGGACGCAAAATATATTAAATGACTAGCACAAATGCGTATTCCCATGAAACAAATTTGTCGATATATTTCTCGCATCATTTTTCAAAATTGGTTCGAACTGTCAAATGAAACAAACCTATGAATTCGGGACGATATGTTACATTAAATCAGCGGTAAATCTGCATGGTTGGCTCCGCACGTTACAATAAGTTTTACTTAGTTTAGTTTAGTTTAGTTTAGTTGTAGTGCTACTACTTTTACGTAGTTATATCTCGTTATAACATAAAACCGAAAACTTGAAAGAAAAATATCATGTGCTCCCAAAATTTTTCACATCGTTTATGTTGTAACGAGATGTTCCTAAAGTAGTATAGAATTTTGGGAGTAACCGCGATGTTTTTCTTTTTTGGCAGATGTTCGGGACGAACGCATTTAAGGTGCAGTGCGGACAAATCTAATTAAAAAGTTCAACGTTGAAAACTATCATACAAAACTGTACGTGCTTTGCATGATACTTTCGATGCTATCGAAAAGGGGCAAATTTCTTTTTTATAGTTATATTAAAAGACAATATTTTTTAAATATGTATATACGAAACAAAAAAAACAGACTGCACCCCCAACATATTAAAATGTAAGCTTTGTTTAGGTAGTTTTTACACCAAATTCATTGGATTTGTTACGGTTGTTAGCAAAAAGGGCGATATAAACGTTTATTTATTAACTGCTGCCAAAGGATAAGCAGAACGTTATATGTATGTCAATTCAATACTAAATATTTAGTCAGGGATTTTTTTCGTACCGTTGCCGAATTGTTTAAAAATGTAAAAGTTTATTTTTAAATTGTTAGGAAGTACGAAACGATAATAATAATTTCCGAGCAATCGTAAATTAAGATAGTGAAATCGTTGATTTTAGATTATGGACGTTTATGTGATAGACACTGTGTAAAGTCGCTTATATTTAAATTGCAGAGACGTTAGATGTAAACCTAATAAACTATGGTTGTGATTTTCATGTGAATTTGACGTGCGTTTTGTGCGTTCTAGATCATTTAATACGATTCACGTCTCTGTAATTTCCATATACAATTAAAAAACCCAATTAATGTATATTGGAGTCGAGCAAATAGTTTTTACTAATTTCTTGCTCTTACTTATGTTATATGTAAGTTGTGAGATCATGCAAATGTGAGCTAAGCCTTCTTAGCGAAACTACCTTATAGTGAGAATAATAAGCTCAATGTGTGTAGTTTTATCATACATTAAAGATGTTGTAGACTTCGCAGGTATCAATTGAGCACAATTGACTAAATTTTAAATTTTAATTCGTCCATCATTGGAACTGAGCAAAATACTTTTATACCCCACAATCTTGTTAAGGCAATTTTTTCAATACGATAATACCATTCATACGATATTTTCAATTGCACACGAAGGTTGAAGCTGTCCCATTAATCAATCGATGCGCAGTACAGGTCATATACATCAGTAGCTAAATATCTACACTTAATAATACAATCATTGCTGTACGACGAAATTCGCTATACGGAGGTCGTTCGAAACTTAATATCATTTGTGACCAGGGGTACGAGTGTATTTTAATTAATTTTAATGCACTTTTTTTTGTAGTTTAATTTTTGTATGTTAAAATATATGCTTTAAAGTAATTCGACTATATTAGGATATAATGCAGCATCTCGCCCATCTAACATATATATTGGTGATGGGCATAATCGAGATATTTCAATAATCGATTATTAGTAATCGATATAATTTAATAATCGACTAATATTAGTAGTTAAAATTAGTAGTAGTCGTACTAATACTAATTAATGCAACGTACAACATAAACGTTCTAATACCACTAACAGTGTGTTTTCTAAAGCCGTGCAACCTACAAATTTACATCGAAACAAACTATCGTCTAAAAATTTAGATCAAATTATATTCCTTAATACCACATTCTTATAAATTTGTTTTTATTAATTTTTATTATTATTGTTTAATCTAGAGTTATTAATTTATTATATAGGTACCTTTGTTTTTATTGAGAATTATACTTTTGTTGTTATTTGCTCATATTTTTTATATATTATTGTGGCAGTTTATAAATATTATTGTAAATTTTGAAGCGTTTTATTTACTAACGCAATATCATCAACACGATTGTATTTATTTAAATTATTGTATTCTTCAATCCGACAATGACGATCGGTCGAGACTACAAAAAATAATTGAAAGAAAGCTACTCTTAGCTACGCTTAGCGATACGACTAATTAGTTGCCACAACCGAACGAGTCCAATGTTAAAATAAAATATCTCGAACCTGGAACTACTATTAATATTTAGTGGTGGGGTTAAAATATATCGAGATATCGGCCTTCTCGGTCCGCTGCCACACGTTCGTGATCGACGTACGACTACTAATTTAGTACTACTAATTTTCAGAGTGCATAGTCGATTATCTCGAGAGATTTTAATAATCGACTAATTCGTGTATCGCATCTCGATTATTCCCATCACTAATATATATATATATATATATATATATATATATATATATATATATATATATATAATTTAAAAATTCTTGGGGATGACGATCAACAGGCTTCTACTTATTAAAAGAAACTCATTTGTTTTTATTCAATATTTCGCAATATTATTTATTGCTTCTTCAGGAATAACTAAAAAATGACATCTGACGTACATATAACAATTATAAAAGATACTTACAACTAGAGGAATAAAACAAGGTCGAAAACAAATTATAAAGATAAGGTGCTAAGGCTCTCAATATTAATGGAGATAAATATAAATTTTGATGATGAATGACAATTTTCAAAAATGTCGACGTAAACGATATCTAAATATGAAAAGTGAAACCCTAGAAACGAGTACAACGTAAAAATGTTACTGTACATGTTGTATAACGAACTCACTAAATAAATTAAATTCATAACTCAATATAATCAATATGGGATCACTAATTCTAACCACTCTATTCTTCATCGCCTTAACAATATTAACTTTCTGATGAATAGAATGGTTAGAATAAAAATTTATATATCTTCGGGAAGATATATAAATTTTTATTCTAACCATTCTATTCATCAGAAAGTTAATATTGTTAAGGCGATGAAGAATAGAGTGGTTAGAATTAGTGATCCCATATTTCTTAATAAAAATTTAAAAATTCTCTCTGATATCTTTATCAATAACGGTTACCCTAAATCATTGGCTAACAAATTAATTTATAATTCTTATTCACAAGCTGTTCCTATCTCTACAGAAAATGTAGTCATTTATAAGAAATTACCGTACATAAAAGATTTAACAAATAGAATTATCACTATTTGTAAAAATGATAATATCAAAATAGGTCAATACAACATCATGTCTTTAGATAGATTATTTTCAAAACTGAAAGATAAAATTCCTCTTCTCCAAAAGTCTAATGTTATATATAAAATTCCATGTATAGATTGTGATAAATGTTATATTGGCCAGACTAGTCAGTGGTTAAACACTCGTTTAATACAACACAAGAGTGACGTTAGGATAGCGAAGTTAAATTGTGCTTTATCTCAACATTGTTTTAATTTGAAGCATCAATTTGACTTTACTAGTACTACTGTTTTGGCCGAAGAGAAAAATTATAATAGCAGGATGTTTTTAGAGATGGTTCATATCAATAAAAATATAAATTCTATAAATTCTCGTTCAGATATTCAGAAACTTAGTACCATTTATTCTTACATTTTGAGTTTGTAGTTATTTGTAGTCTATTTAGTTGGTTTTCTTATCGTTTTTGATTGAGTTATGAATTTAATTTATTTAGTGAGTTCGTTATACAACATGTACAGTAACATTTTTACGTTGTACTCGTTTCTAGGGTTTCACTTTTCATATTTAGATATCGTTTACGTCGACATTTTTGAAAATTGTCATTCATCATCAAAATTTATATTTATCTCCATTAATATTGAGAGCCTTAGCACCTTATCTTTATAATTTGTTTTCGACCTTGTTTTATTCCTCTAGTTGTAAGTATCTTTTATAATTGTTATATGTACGTCAGATGTCATTTTTTAGTTATTCCTGAAGAAGCAATAAATAATATTGCGAAATATTGAATAAAAAACAAATGAGTTTCTTTTAATAAGTAGAAGCCTGTTGATCGTCATCCCCAAGAATTTTTAAATTATATAATTGTACGATCGTTACGTCCTCACAAGTTATATATATATATATATATATATATATATATATATATATATATATATATATATATATATATATATATATATATTCGTCAGACACGTCAGACAATTTAATCCCTCACAGCGCACAGCCATGGCTACATTTCCGTTAAAGTTTCCCTTTAAATCTCATTATAGACTTCAATTTGTTAACATTATTTCATTGTTTTTCGAATCCTTAACTATTACAGACACATACTTCAATAATTCTAATCCAATAATAGTAAATATTAAATTGTCAAAAACCAGTAGTCCACTTAAACCATTACTGCAAATTGCATACCATATGTGTTATATTATTATTATTAATTTTAAAATACGAAAATTCAAAATTGACAATTTAATGTATGGTTATCGAACGGTGAATAATGAAAATTCTGTTTCGTGGTTACGACTGTTGTGAAATAGTCGTAGAAAAATTAATATTTTACAACAGTTCCATTTGCAAAAGTTCCATATCAATTCCAAATAATTAATGAGAAGAAAATATAGAATTGTGTCACATGTAGATTAATGGAAAAACGTAATCGTAAATGAAAAAATTGTAATATAGATCACTGAAAGCATAGATTAGTTAGATAGAAGCAACAGCAAAAATGTAAAAAAGGTACGTAAATTATATGAATTAGTTTCTGTACCAAACCTGAATCCAATTCTTTAAAGTAATAATAAATAAATTCAAACTAAATTCTATAAATTTATAATTATTTTTTCGTAAACGCTGTCGTATTAGTATTTTGCTCATTGTTCTGTTTATGATACTTGTTTGTTACCATTTACTATAGCAATAGTTTAATGTCCTTTAGGAAATTAAAACCAAGCCGATCTCAGAGAATCATTCACAATTTCTCGCAAACTGCAACTTTCTTTATCTACTTAGCAATGCTCACTTACTGTAATCGTAAACGTACGACAAACAATTCACTTTGGTAACATGGGTCGTAAAATCATGCACAAATCGCTCATTGATACGCACACCGTCGCCGTTGCAGTTTTTGAGTATTGTCGTTACTAGCATTTTAATTACACGACGAAAATATTATTCTAAATGTTGTGATAGAGAGTTAGTGATACAAAATGGACGCAGCGCAACGGTAGCCCCTATGCTGGTATCGTTTCTAATTTGTGCCCGGAGATCCACCAGATTAGTGGACGATTACTAACTACTAATGTAATATTAAATTGTTTGCTAAGAGTGCAGTCGCTACAGAAAGCAAAAGTTACATTACTTGCACACCTTGATTGGTATTGGTATATTACCTCTTTTTGATTCCAACCTCAGATTTTCGGAACTAAAATTTCTAATAAGGCACTGTAAACATATTTCTTAAAACATGATTGGTGGATCAAAATGTTGAAATTGATAGTTGTATGTTTTATAAATTATTTAAGTATGGTGGCACCTACTAATCTTTAGAAGAGTTTGATTTAGTAGGATACATTTATGTCTTAGTTATGAAACACATTTCAATTTACCCGTCGTTAACCGAACGACTTGACGAAAATCAAAAATCGATCCAGGGACACACCTGAAGAAAGACCACTTTAGAGACGCAGGAATTTTTGTCCAGTGGGATAGCATTCCTACAAGCTTTCACATCAACTGCGAGCAAATTTATATTTATTTTGCTGCCACCAGCCTACAGGCGAACGTTTACTTCGTCAAAATAGAGTTAAATTGAAACGCACCTTTAAGACCAATAAAAAACAAGCCGGTATGATTTAATTTAAGTTTATTACATAATTAGAATTAAACCGGTTACAGTAAAACAATTAAATAAAACATATAAAAGTCACAAAAAGAACCTATTTTCACGAAACTCAAAATCATGAATATTAAAAATTACACTTTTAAATATAAAACTAGAAGAAGAAAAGAACCTGCTCGTGATGCGTTTTTTAATAGAGTTCCCAATAGTTTAACTTGTCAAATGAAATGTAAATTCCCACCGACATAATTCTCGCCGGTCTTAAGTAAAACTTAATTTCTTATCCATCTTTAAGTTCTTTGATTTGACGAACCGTCTCAATTCGATTAAATCGAGAAAACAAAATACGATTGACTTTTAATAATAGAAATTTCCACTTATTTACGTTTAACTCATCAATCACCTGAGACGGGAATTGACCGTAAACTCCGACGCGTCCAGTAGTCCTATTTAATAATTCTTCGATAGCGGGAAAAAGTTGGCTCCCCATTCAAAGGTTTGTTTATCTTTTAGTTATCGCGGATTGGCGTTCAAAAATCATTCGATTCAAGTCGCCTACGCGAAGTTGGTATTTAATTTCGTTTAATGCCCATGCTTTGTATAAATATAACATTTCCCGTCCTAGAAATAACCACGTTTATGTATCTTCGCTCTTTCCATACAGATTTATCAGCACATATCAATAGACTACCGGAATTGTTGCTTTAGTTAGCAAATGTTATTTTTATAAACAGGACCGGAGTTACTAACATTTTTATTTGATATTTTCGCAGTATTAGTTGTTTCCAATTTAAATAAAGGTATTCCGTTGTCCGTGTTTACATAATGAGTGGCTTCATAAAAACAAAACCAAGATGAGAGCAGTAAAATACAACTTGACTTATCAAGCAGATTGCATAAGAAAATTTTTGAGAAAAGTATAAATACAAATGCACCCCTATTATCCTAGTCAATAAGATTATACTACAGAAGAATTTCTCAGCGTTTCATTGGTTTATGAAATTCAATTCATGTCCCAATCCCCATACCCACCGGATGTACGTTTCGTGACAATCAGTCAGACACGAGGTAAGTATAGCACACGTTACGTTACTATTAGATGTCAATTAAGAAAACTTGTTAGGGCATCTTTGTTTCGTTCGTTCGTTCTTTGTATGATCATAAAACTAGATACTGAGTTTTAGAAACCAAGAATTTATATTCACAATCAATATTTCAGTTAGCCCCAATAACAAACAGATGTGCGAAACCACATGTTAGTGGCACAGAAACAATTTAATTTTATCACTTGCAGTATGAGTTAGTAATTGGACCATAAATATTGGTTAGTGATTGTCGAAAAAAGTAGGGCGTGCTAATTATAAAGAGCGGCCCGATGCTGTAGCAAAATTTAGTTCAGATGAAAGTGGATGTGTTTAGTCGTTATGCGAGATGTAACTACGTAGACATTTAATAGTTGATGAATGTTAATAAAATCGAGTGCGTTTCATTGATACGTCGTCCCATATGGTTTCGTACGATAGCATATTCTAAATTAAACATGTTGACGATAAATAAATATTATACAATAACATACGAAAAACCATAAAGTCTGTTATTACATGTAAATATAATTTAATTAAGTGCATTGCGTTTATGATTTTCATCGTGATGTGGAAGAACGTGCATTCCTAATTTTGAAGTAAACGACGCTGACATATCAAGTCGAATTCCTCGAATACTGATGCACCTTTGTCTATCACGGCCGATTCTTAGCAAATTTTTTGCTCTAAATGTCTACTATTGAACATGTACTAATGAATTTATATACGCAAGTTGAACCTTTCGTGATTTTATCGAATATTATTATACTGAATTGTCGTAATAGATATACGAACCGTTAACCATAGCTGTATCCAGATGTTATCTAGCAATATTCATTGAATTCTGTGTTAGCTGTTAAAAATGCTCTAAATATGTTGATATTTTTAGGAAGAAATCGTTTGCTCTCTTTGTTTACTTAAAAAAGAAACGAATAATCGTAAACGCGGTTGTTACACTTAGAGACATTTTCGTCACGTGCATAACAATTTAGATATACACAACTTACCACCGATATTTTTTTTTCTCGTTTGACCACCGCGTTTACGATACACACTATTGTCAATTGGTCAAGACCAATCGGCGTATATAGTACCCTTGTCATACCTCATTATGGCTCAAAATGTGGTATGACACGAATCAGAAACTATATAAATACACTTTAGAATAATACTGTTTATTATTATGTAAGTACGGTAAATAAGTATTGAATAGTACCTATACATCGCAGTTTTACTGTAAGAATATGTGTTCAAAACCCAATCAGCTACTAATCTTATGTAAAATAAAATTTAAATGTACTCCTGTGTTTTACTCCTTACCGGTATCATCGAACCTGATGAAAAGAAACATGCATATACAAATAAACATATCAGTACAAAGAGTTCAGGAAGGCTCAATACAGTGCAACACAAATCAGTGCAGAGGAGAAGTGCCCAGTCAAAACTGATCCGTGAAGGGGTACTCTACGGTAAGATGTTCCACTCCACTTTCTACCCGAACACATTTCATGTTAACATATACTAAAATTAATTAAGAAAGAATCGTATATGAAAAAGAATGATTCATAATTCTATATTTTTTAATGTTGCAAAATATTATTATAACCCACAAGACTATTTATGTATATTTCAACCTCTGGTGAAAAAACAAAGAGGGATAAAAAAAGCTTTAGACGTACACACACTGATTTTGAGCCACTTATCGTAACGGGGCAACCGCGTGTTTCATGTATGTATCACCGCCTGTGTGATCAGACAACCGTTCATACTGGTTTCCACATCCTCATTAGTCAGAACCGCTGCTTCCCCAACTACATCATCATACAGATAGCATCCGTAAAAAGTTTTGACTCTAGAGCAGTTGGTCGAACATTGCCATACATAGAAGTTTAAGAGGGATCGTCGTCATCGACTCCATGAACTCTACCAGCAAGACATTCCCACAACAAGTTCTCTATTGGACAACGTTTGTTTAAATTAGATCAGGTTGTTGGTTGTGTATGTATGCATCGATTTTTTGGATTTCTCTTTCGTCTGGACATTCTAAAAACTGCACCCATGTATGACCTTATCAAATGCCACAGACTTCCTTGAGTCATGAAGTTTTCTGCATACACAATACACATTCTTCAACCTCGCAATTGTCCGGACCGTCGATTGTAATAGCATTGTATACCATACTAAATTAACCTTTAGTTAAAATTTGACAATCGTTTTTGAAGAGCTTTGGCAGCAACCGCTTTAAAGCAACACCGTCAATTTGGCAGGAAATTTACTTCGATTTCTTGTCGTTATTTCTACTGAAAGTTAAGTATTTTTATTAATTGTATGAAGCTTTGCTATTTACAGATTATTAATAAAATTAAGTTAACATGCGCTCATGATTAATTGATGGTATCTGATATTGAAAAATAATGATAAATGAAAATTAATTTACAATTTTAAAATAAAATTTCCCAAAAGTATCATTTACTAATGTGCAATATGGATGTTATAAATAACATTTTTGGCCTCCCGGCATGTAAACATTGTAACTATGCACCGTTCATGTCACATGTAACTTCGTGTTTACGCATACTGTGCGTTTTCCCCGTTTTCCCGCATAGTATGCGGTAAAGTAAATAATCCTTCTTTTTAAACTCCAGAGACGTAGGAAAAATACGCAATTTTGAAATCATGAAGCCGATGTTCAGGAGAACGAGATATATTAATTTCTAATTCAATAAGTATAACAAAATACATAAAATTTTAATATTACTTTAATATTAAATTAGTCCAAACACTCCGCTGGGCATCGCGTTTAAGATATAAACTTCATGCAGCAAAATGCAATTTCCTATATTCGATTATAAATAGCTAATAATAAACGTACCTACCTACCTAATAACCATTAACTTTTATACAATTATTTAAATGTAACACATCTGTCAAATCTGTCATAAACAATGCAATGTTGCCAAGTTGAATAAATAAAATATATAGGTATAAAAAGAGGACTTATTAATTTAAAATAAAACTATCGGCCAAAAAATTTTATACAAATCTCATGCGTTAAGTTATTTTACAGCGCTCCGGCAAATGAGGCACTCGCCCTTTGGGCTCGTACTTCAAACGAAGCCGTCGCGCTGTAAAATTGAACATTCGACTGTAAATAACTATTACTGTTTGGGGTTTATTGTGAATACATTTTTATTTATAACAATCGCCGAATCACGTGTAAACTTTCAACAAGAATTCTTAAAATTCAAAAATATTTTTAAAAAATGAACAAATGCCATTAAAAAGCCACAGTTCAAATTTGCAAAAATAATAACGAGAAAATCTAAAAATTAAATCAAAAAAGAACAAAAATATTTTAAAAAATTAATAAAAGTAAAAAATGTTGGAAACATTTTAAAATATTCACAATACACATACATCTTAGCCAAACTGTAAAACATACTTTAAAATATCTCAAAAACCATACAAATGTAAAAATATCAAAAAAATGGGAAAGAAAGTAAATGGGAAATTAAAAAAAAAAAGTATTAAAACGTCAAAAAATTGCCCAATAAAAACAAATTCAAATAAAACGTACTTCAAAAAGCATTCATTCTATAAAAATAAGTTCTAAATGTCAAAACTTGCAAAATTTGGAAATGTTTAAAACACATTTCAAGCAAAAGACAAAAATACGAACGAATCAAAAAATCAATTAAAATCAACTACAACAACTAATTGTACAAACAGAACAATTGAAGAATAGTTTATTGCCAATTGACGTAAACGTGAAAATATAAAAATTGTAAAAAAACGTAAAATTCAACAGAAAAATTAAAAAATATGCAACAATTAGGAAAAAGCAAAAAAATACCGTTAAAAGTGCCAAAAAACAAAAAATGTATTTTGTCAAAAAACGAAAAAAATTACCCTCAAATATTAATATAAAATAAAATATGAATGGAAACAAAACTCTTCAAAACTTCAAAACAAAATTTCAAATTTTCGAAAATATAAACAGAAAAATAAAAAATAAAATAAACACAATAAATTCAACTGAAGATGTGAATAAAACTAATTTTAACAAAATGTTAATAAACAATTGAAGTGCCATTAAAAAAAATCCAAAAATACTTAAAAATAATGTTACAAAGAAGCATAGAAGCGCGTAAATTGTGTGAGCTCTAGCAATGCCATTTTAAAAAACATAATTGTTATAAATGATATAATTAATTGTTTTAAAACACTAGCAAAACACATTTTTAAATAATTTACATTATTCCTTTACTTTACAATTGTAAAATGTTTATGCATATTACAAATTTATGCAAATAAATAGTAAGCCCCTACGGCATTTCAGAGGGTACCTGAACTGGTAAAATTGAATAAAATGAGTATGAGTGAAATGGGGCGATGCAAGTTTAACGGCAGTTAAGCGAGATACGCTTCATATCTGACGTACACATGCAGTTGTCACCCCGGCTAGTCCTGGGACTTTTGAATCAAAGTGTATAGTAATGTCATGTTCGTTGTGTCTTGTAAAATTTTATGACACTTTCACGCCAAATTTATATATTCCTAAACCCTCAGCCGATGTCAAACCATAAATAAAAATCTGCAGTGGTCCGCACTGAACTTTCTTATACTTAGTTATACTACGTTTTTCGAAAAAAACTTTTCAAATGAAAGTTGTTTAAATTTTTTTGATAACTCGTACCGTTTTCGAGATAAAGAAAATAGTGACTTCCGGTTGAGCTATTGTGCTCAAAATAGGACGTTTTCTTTCCTGCTATATACAAAACTTAAGTTTAAGTTTCGTAGCTGTAGCTATAATCTGTGGACGCTAGCGCGCGCACAGACACATACACAGCTACACACGCGAGCGCAGACGTCATTTCGAAAATAGTCAGAATCGATTCAGGGGACCTCAAAACGCGTATATCTGTAAAAATCTCTAGTTCGAAAATTTTCATGATTCCTATACTTACTTATACATAATGTATAAGAAAGTAAAAATAGACGGATGGGGTGCATTATCTTAATTAAAACCGTATTAAATATTTCTATGATAATAACATTGTTGTAATATTACAGAAAATGCCCATCTGGCTACCTGAATGTAGGGTAAATTATGTTCCTCATATTAGTTTGTTTTAAACACTTCACCAAGTACGGTGTACTGCAGAATTATTGAAAATCTCTGACAGCACGGTTAGAAGGGTTATCTGATCACGGACTCACGAGAAGACATCGGCAACCCAAGTTTTGGCGAGCAACAACAAGCCGTTGTTTCAAAAATTGAAATTGAATTAATTTGGAGTGATCTAAAGCGAGGCAATTTAACAACAACCCTGAAAGTTCGCCTGCGGTTATTGATATAATCCGAAAACAAGTAGATAGTATTACTACGGAAAAATGGCAAAATTGTATAAAACATATGGCTAATGTCGAATTAAGCTATCAAACAATACCAAATGTAAATATTGTAATTAATATTAATACTCATGATTCGGAATCAAGTAGTAGTGATAGTGATAATTAGCAATAATTATTAATACTCTGAATTAATAATAAATCGTCAGATGGTTTACATTGTTTTTTTCACCCTGAATATTCTGTAAATGTATTGAGTCCGGTCCTGGATTACCATTGCCGGTTTCAAAGGCATGTGCTCTTTTACAAGCGCTCTTGGGGAAGGTCAATTTTTCGGTTAAGGGTACTAATAGCACCATAAAATTTTACAAGACACAACGAAAACGACATTACTATACATATGTACAATAATCATATGTTTGATAAACCGACTACCAAATTACCACAAAGCCGACCGCTAGGATGTAATAGTGAACCCTTGCTGGGCCATTACACTTCAGTTATATATAATACAATATAGTACAATTCATTCTAATTTTGGGATTTCAAATTTATTAGTACCTTCGACTTACGTGCGAAATGGTCGACCGTTCCAATAAATTGCTCATCACGAGGTTTTTTATTTTCAACTTCAGTATGGAATTCCTTTTAATTCATATCACCAACTGCCACAATTAGTTTACCATCATGATGGATTTTAATATAAATTTGTTTGTGCGTAAGTATAAAAAAATCGGAAGAATTCATATTAAACAACAACACATTTATTACTAGTATTGTTTCAGTACACAGCACATCACATCACATTTATATTTATATTTGCTTTAAAATGCATTGAAAAGATAAAAATCAATTAACCGTTTCATTACAGTTTATCTTTCGCTTATTTTAAACGCACATTGAGCTATCATAATATTGTTGCTTTTCTTGCTAATTTAAAATAAAACCATATCAAGTACTAAATGTTGATTTTCTAAATGATAGATGGCAAACATACATATCCTACAAGCTATGCAACATCACCAGCCGGTTTCCAATCGTCCCATAACCGTTGCCTTACTATATAGTAAGTAGTAAGTAGTATACATATAGAAGGGCAATAGCTATGTTAAAATAACTGTTACCTCAACAGTACAAAATGTAATTCCCAAGCCAATAGGAGGATGCTGTCCCCGTCGTAACAGCATCGTTTGCTGATCTACTGGAGGTTGAAAAAAATACCAATCAATCACGTCATTTTGTCGATAGTAAGAAGAAAATAGCTTCCAGCCTTTTTCATGAACACAATCATGTTTTTTTTTCGTTGATTACAGGTTTTGACGAACCTTATTATTAAAACATTCGACTAGGTCGTGACGAATATAACTCGAATTCTGCATTGCCGCATTTGCACTCGACATCTACATACATTTTATCTACGTCTTGTGCTATTGCTAAGCAAGAATGCCGCATACTACTATCGGTAATAGTCCCCTGTGTTTGAAGGCGTACATCAAAGAAACCGCTTGGTGGTTAAATATACATTGTTACAACCAGCAATCATTTCTACGTAACATACATTTCTACGTAACAGGGACGTTTAGAAGTAATCATTAGGGAAGTGCAAAAAAGCATCCGATATCTAACGGATATACGAATGTACAATTTTTGTCCTACTTCCGTTCGACAAAAAAAATTGAACCTTCGACTGGACGTAATCTGATATATTGTGTACAGAGTGGAAATTTAATTTTTTCAACATTATACCTACTTTAGCTGCAAATCAAACTTTTCGTGATCTCTGTTATCTCCGTTACAAGATATCGCACGAAAGCGGAATGTAGTTCTAAGGAAACCTCAACTTGTGCCTATCTCGAAATACGTATTGGAATTTAATTGTACCCATTATTTGATTATTGGGAACGAGATACGTATTCCAATAAAGTTCGTGCATAGTACCCCCCCCCCCCCCCAAGGGAGCGATTTCGGTCTAGCGCTGTGTAATCTGCTAGGGCGGTACTCCAAACCTTTTTGGATTATTTTCAGACCTCATTTATTTCATTTTTTAGCAGGGTAAATAATAATTAGTCATAACGGTAATGTAATATTTATTGTAGAAAATAGAAATAATGGACGGTTGGATATATATAATAAAAAATACTACACTCAAACAGCTCAATGTAACTGCAAATAAATATAACAATAATAATGATTATATGTCCAGACATTAAGATCGTATAATTAAAACAATAAAATAATTTTACAAATATTTATGTTATAAATATTAAATACAAGTTCTACAGTTTTTTCACACGTCGTGTGATACGTCGTAGTTAAAATTACTCTTTTTGTCTATAAACAAGTACAATCAAGCGAATGCTTTTCGCAAAACATTCTGACTTGTTTATGTTTCTTGTACTGCATTTATTATCATTATTTACCTCAATCTATATTCATTATCGTCTAGGTGGATGTGAAACTAAAATGTGCCATGACTGTGGTCAAGAAAGCATCCTCGGTATCAATTTCATCATTGCATTATTCGTCATCATAACTATCACTTGACTCGTCCGGCAATTCATCATCATCGTCACCTTCTCCTAAGTTAATTATAAATGGTTCCATAATTTCGTCTATAAGGTGTTCTTTATATACAATACGATGTACGATATCTCAATTTTCTAACAAAGATCAACACAATTCTTCCATATCTCCTTTGAAACATATTTCAAAGCTTCCTGACATAAATTCAATACATCCTTAATTTTAAAAGTATTATTTCTTGTTCCGACTCGGAAAGCGGTGATTGTAACCTCCGCTGTCGGATAGCGCTGCCAGCGCCGGCCGGCGCTGCCGTGAGCTGAACGTGCCCAATAACTGAACACTTAGTACAGTGCCACCAAGCTTACAAAAGGCCCGGAAAATATGTGAACTAATTTCGTTAAACACATAACACCGAACTATGTACTGAAAAAAGTTTAATCAGTCGTTCGAAACAATAATATTTTGAATTCGTAAGAGTTATAGTAGGATTATAACGAGATATTCCGTAAGTAATCGACAATTAACATTTTTCCTGATCGTAAACTTTAGAGCGCGTTTTCTCGAGTTTTCGTTTTTACGATTTTTCTAAACTGGTGGGCGTGATTGCGAGAAAACTAGACAAGCAATCAAAACGAAACAAAACTTTTATTGGCTTCAGTAGCATTCTATTCTCTTTGAACTAAAAAGATTAATGAAAAAAAAATTCTAAACAACTTTTTTAGCAAGTTGAAATGATTTTCTCTTCCTGCAAAGAGCACATTTATTTTCAAACCTGAGAAAAATCTTGAATTTCAAAATTTTTTTTTAGTTCACATAGAAGAAAATATATGAGAATTACCATTTTCTTTGTTTTTTTTTTTTTGTTTCAGACAAAAATTACGGGCTACATCTTTCCCACCGATTGTAAATTGCAATTGAAAGGTGTTGCACAAATGTGCATAAAAATCGGTTCCGTTTAAATATTTTTCTCTCGAAATATTTTTTCTTTAATGCTCAAATATGTAATAAAATGCTCTAAAAAGTTCACTAGACTTGCTCATTTTTTTCTGCCCTAAAAAAATTCCCCCAAAAACAATATTTTAAGTCCTCCTATAGCAGGATCCCCCCTTAATGTACAATGGCATCAAATAAATTTCGGACATCAAATTTCCTGTCATTTTTTAAAATAAAATGTGGTTTAGGCTTTAATGTCATAATTTCTGGTATATTGAAATTATTTTCTCAATACTTCAAAGTAACGTCAGATTAACTGAAATCTGAACATCAGTATCTGAATTTAACAAATCTAGCGTAATAGGTCTCATGCAGACCGGTAGATCATGCAGGCAGATTCAAAAAATGTTAGGTATACCCAAAAGCACTATTCACTGCATTATACAGAAATGGAGACAAACTCAAATAATAGAACGCCGGCCAGGGTCCGGAAGATTTCGAATTTCAACTGTTGAACAAGATGAAGCCTTGGTTGATGTGTTACTGAATCACCCTTTCAAGAATGTCGTTAACGCAAGAATAATTAGTAACTATCCTGGTTCAATTTCGACTGCGCGGAATCGTATAAGGGTTATAATGTAAAAAACTATACCGCCGCAAAAAAAGTTGGATTAACACCTCAACGTAAGGAAGCGCGTGTAGCATTTGCTTTGGAGCATTTGGCTCGTGACGATGACTTCTGGAGGCGAGTTGTATTTTCAGATGAGAATGTATTTCAATCTTCTCACAATGACCACATCAGGGTGTATAGGATCCAGAAATTCTCGATATCATGAAAGATACATCGCAAGTACAGAACGAAGCGGAAGATTTTCAGTTAATTTATGGGGCTGAATTTCTGCAGTTAGTCCTAGTGTAACAGTAAGAGCCTCCGTAGACCTCCGATTAAACAGTCGGCCGATAGTTTAGTTGGTGGCTGAATTACACGTGGCCTCATGGGAGCGCGTACACTATGCGATTTAAAATCGGCCGATTAAAAAGTTTGATGGGCAGTGCGATTCCCATCCAACTTTAAAGTCGGCCAACTATCGGCCGATCGCTTGAAATGCATGGCGTTCAATACGAGAGCGCACACTATACAACTATTTAGTCGGCCGAGCGGGTCTGATAAGAAGTGCGCGTGCGTACATTTGTCGTTTATAAAAGACAATTGAATAATAATAATTTATTAGCAACGATCATTACAGACACATGCAACGCCAAACATTTTAAAAGAAACAATCAATGGAAACTTCACATGTACAAGTTCAGGCAACTAATATATAGAATTAGAATCATTAAAATTTAAATGAAACACATGTTAAACTTTCGAATTCTTTTTTTCATTAATTTCTTTCGTCTGTTTAATATAATATATAACATTATAACTTTTCTAGATAACATTTCTTTTTGATGTGTGCAGTTATTATAACACGTTTCGCCCAAGAACTGTGCTTCGCGATGTATTCAGCCGCCGACTATCGGGCAACTATCAGTGTGCGCGCCCTCATGCAACCAAATAGTTTAGTCGGCGTAGTGTGCGCACTCCAGCCCGATCCGACTAAACTATCGGCCGACTGTTTAATCGCTAGTCTACGGCGGTCCTAAGCGTTTAAACAGTGATGTTTATGTTAGGATCCTGGAGCACATCATGCTTCCATCCGTAAGAGGAGTATATCGTAATGACAACTTTATTTTCCAACATGATAATTGTACCGTACATACGGCACGAAGAACTGTTGAGTGGCTCGAGGCCCAAAACATAAATGTTGTAGATTGGCCTAGTAGAAGCACGGATCCTATTGAGAATCTGTGGGGACAAAAGAAATTACAAAGCAGAAGGGTAATTTTTCACAATAGGGAGGAGCTGTTGACTGCAATTATGGAAGAATAGCATACAATACCTCAGAACTATTTCCGAAATATACAGTCGAATGCAAAAAAAACTAGACAAAAACAGTTTCCTGTAATTGATTTTCCTCAAATTGTTGTTGTATAAATGTGGCTTTTCGCGGTAAGTTTTCATAATCCACGTGATATTTGACTTATTTCTTCAGTAACGGTGGTTCGGGGCTCTAGTTCGGGATACCTACGCTTTCGGCTCACCAGTTCATTAAAATATCACTGAAATGACAATACTGGCGTTTATATGATATTGCTAATATCAAGTTTGTTCAAGCAGCCTAAAATTCCGTGTCTACTTTTTTGCATTCGACTGTATGTCTCGCAATGCCTAGAAGGTTGGAAAATGTGATAGCAGCAAATGGGGCTATGACGAATATTGATTTTGTTTTTATTTCTAATGTAGAAGTCAAAAATATTGAATATATATAATTTATGTAGAAATAAGAATTAATCTTTTCCTAAATTTTAGTTGTTATTTTTGTTGAGGAAAGCATGTTTAGTTTTCCAATTCTTCATTCGAGGTTTATTATCTTCTTTCTAAAACATACATATTAAATTATGACATTAAAGCCTAAACCACATTTTATTTTTTAAAATTACAGGAAATTTGATGTCCGAAATTTATTTGATGCCATTGTAACGTGTGAGCAATGTAATTGTGATTCAGGGAGGGCTTTGGCAGTTTTAGCGTATGTCTTAGATTAATTTTGAGTAATAGAACTACTAGCCGTTACTAACAGGTGTACCAACCCTTTTCCCGGTAACTTAAATTTAGATTAAATCAAACTGCAGACAAAGCTGTAAAAACTGAGGTTATGTTGGAAATACAATTTTAAATAATACAATAATACAAATGACAACCAATAGTAATTATCAAATAAGATGAGATATATGGCTACCACCGACATCTCTACACAATGTAACTCTTCTTTTAACGGAATCAATAACATTATGAAGTATCCAAGTGAGTGTTTTTAATGTCAACAATTGCGTTAGTAATTCGTTCTTGTAGATCGCCTAGATCAGCAACAGGAGTTTTGAAAATAGTGTTTTTCAAATGTGGCCATAAGAAAATGTCACAGGAGGTGATATCACATGACCTCGGAGGCCAAATTATCTCTGTATTTAAATTAATGATGCGATATCCAAAGAATTGCCTCAGAAAACTAATGCTTTCAAAAGTCGTATGTGTACGGGCGCCATCTTGCTGGAAATAACCTTGCTGTAGTTCGTCGTCGTGCAACATGTTCACAAATGGTGTTAAAATTTCATTAATAGTATATTATTATACAAGTTTAATAAGAGGCCTTATTGTAGCACGCGTGGGTTTGGGGCACGACGAGCGAAGCGAGGAGTGCTCCAATGGAACAAGTGCTACAATGCCTCTTTGTAAACGAGTATAATATACTATTTTATCTACTTTGCGTTACTGATTTAATATAAATTCAAAATTTCAAATACAAAAAAATGTAGCATTATAACCTAGGGATGTTTACGAGTAACGATGGCGACATCGTCAAGTCATATTTGTCAGGCGGCAATAACATTAAAAACATTTAAATTCCTTTAAATTTTGTGAAAAACTACAAAAATATGGCAGAAGAGAAGGATTGAAGTTATGTTGCTTTTGTGCAAGCTTTTCGTTTTGTATGCTGCTCAAATAGCGCATTAATAATTATAATAAATTTAACGTTTCTGAGATTGTGGTTATGTATTCGATATTTGACGCATGTGATTGAGCAGTGTCACCAATCTTACAGAAAAAATAGTTACCAAACACAGTTTC
This sequence comes from Geotrupes spiniger, assembly GCA_959613385.1. Classification (NCBI taxonomy): domain Eukaryota; kingdom Metazoa; phylum Arthropoda; class Insecta; order Coleoptera; family Geotrupidae; genus Geotrupes; species Geotrupes spiniger. Next base: position 36,663,646 of record OY390735.1, read on the forward strand.
ATAATAGCCGCTATTATTAAACTGTTTTGAGCCCATTTCAGTATTATAATGGACCTATTGTTAACGCAAAGTAGATAATAGTATTTTATCTACTTTGCGTTAACAATAGGTCCATTATGATACTGAAATGGGCTTAAAACAGTTTAATAATAGAGGCTATTATTAAACTGTTTTTGGTAACTATTTGTTCTGTAAGATTGGCGACATTTCATTCCACTGCTCATAACACACGCGTCAAATATCGAATACATAACCATAATCTTAGAAACGTGTTAAATTTATTACAATTATTAATGCGCTATTTGAGTAACACGCTAAACGAAAAGCTTGCACCAAAGCAACATAGCTTCAATCCTTCTCTTCTGCCATATTTTTAAAGTTTTTCACCAAATTTAAATATTTCAAATGGTATTTTCCGCCTGTCAAATATGACTTGACGATGTCGCCATCGTTACTCGTAAATATCCCTAGGTTATAATGCTACATTTTTTTGTATTCGAAATTTTGTATAATTTATATAAAATCAGTAACGCAAAGTAGATAAAATAGTATATTATACTCGTTTACTAAGAGGCATTGTAGCACTTGTTCCATTGGAGCACTCCTCGCTTCGCTCGTCGTGCCCCAAACCCACGCGTGCTACAATAAGGCATCTTATTAAACTTGTATAATAATATACTATTGTGTATCTAGGCCAAAATAGTATTTTGTGTACCAAGGCCAAAAAGTACTGTCTTTTCGTCCGAGTTTTCTTTACGACCGAGGTGGAGCCGAGGTCGGAAAGCAAACGAGGACGAAAAAACACTTTTTGGCCGTGGTGCACACAAAATTTTTTAGGCGACCCTCATAAAATTTTCAAATTTATTGCAACATTTACTTACAATTTATTGACATAGTCATTTATGACAACTGAACAATTGTACATATTTGTGACACCTTCAGACATGTTCATGTTTTCATTGTCTACATTCGAAGTTATTTCGGCTTTATAAACAATAATTACCCAATAATCAGTTAAAAAGTCTATCACCAACACGTATTTACTAATGTAAACGAGATGCACAGTTTGACACTGACGGCAATGTGGTTATTTTTATACAATTTCGGTAACTGTCGGTAGATGGCGCCACCCTATTGCGGACGAAAAACGGTTACTTTTCGTCCGCGTTTGACGACTGAAATTTCAATTTTTCGTGTCGGTCGCCTAAAAAAACTGTTTTGCAATACTTCAAAAAGTGACAGTTTAGATGAACTATTTTATTGGATTAAAATTACACATTCATGGTATGTCTATCTCTCTCTTCTAGGGCCATCACTAGAAATAATTCAGTTGCTCTCACATTACATTCACAAACAAAACTGTTTTGTTTTTCGTTTTGATATTTATGTTAAAAATTTATTGTTTAAAGTTTAATTGTGGTCATCTCAGTCATCTGAGTTATTAAAAATCTTAAGGTACTCATCGTCGAATATTTATGCAGCTGATACAGATTGTTGTTAGGTTATGTTCGTGAAATGAATAGGAATTATATATGATAAGAACACATTCATCTTGTCAAACAAGTTTATTAAACCAGCCACTGAAAATAATTATGTATTAGGCTATTTCGGGTGATGTTATTTATAACCATATTGTTGTGTTGAATATTGTCATTAACATTATTGACAAATGCCACTGCTGCCTCAATGTCTTCATTTTCCGGAGGCTCCTTTTCCTGCATGTCACACGCTATGTTATGAAGCACAGCAGTTGCCACGATAATAGCTTCAACACGTTCTAAAGATAAACGTATACCAAGAGCTAATATTGGAAATCGTCTTTTCCAGACACCATAACTCCTTTCTACAGGATTCCTTGTCCTGATTAGAGCTTCATTAAACAGTTGTTCGGCAGGGGTGACTGGGTTGCTCAAAGGTGTTATTAAATATTTCCTGACGCCATATCCACTGCCTCCAACAATCAAACTATCTCCCATTTCTCCTCTCTCAAATCTTCCTCGCATGTTTGAATTATTGAGGATTGTAGAGTCATGAGCTGATCCAGGCCAACGAGCCACAACATCGAGGAACTTCAAATCTGGGCCACATACAGTTTGTACATTGATGGAAAAAAAACCTTTTCTGTTTCGGAATGTTTCTGCATTACCTCCACCAGGAGATATGATTCTTACGTGTGTGCAATCTACAGCACCAATGCAACGAGGAAACCTAGCTTTGCTATAAAAACTTTGACGGACATTTGTCACTTCTTCTTCGGTCTGAGGCATTCGTATGTATCGCCAGTAAAGATGTGCTATAGCTCTTGATACTTTGTGTATAATTTTACTGACTGTACTTTTGTGGATGCCCACGAAGTCTCCCAGTACAACCAGAAAGGAACCAGTTGCAAAAAATCTCAGTGTTAACAGCACCATTACCGTTGGTGAAATGGCATTATTTCTAAAAAAAAAAATTGTACATGTACATTTTACTCTTATAATTCCCTATCACCTTATACCTTTCCGTTGGAGAGACTATAGTCTCAGAAACTTCATCTACTACACGTTGCACAGCTACCTTCGAAATGCGAAATCGCACAAAAAATTCATCATCATTCCACAAGGTAAAAGGATCCCGCCTTTCTCTGAATTGTGGTAGCCGCCTTGGTCGATTGATGTACTGTACATATTCCTCGATATCAGCATCGTCTTCTATTATTTCAAAAAATCGATCAATATCCATCGTAAAATTAAATATGCGCTACAGTCACGGATGAATACACAAAGATGCACTTCAACTTTGAGGTTATGTGTTGTAGTTTACCGTTAGACGGAGCTTAAACGGGCACGGATGTGGGTTCAAGTTGAACAGAGTTCAACCTAAAATCTTGTTCTGAACTTTGCTTGAAAAACTGTTTTTTTTTTCAAATCACTATTGAAAAACTGGCTATGAGTGTGTGGGTATTCACGCCGAGATGGCGATACTCACACGATCACCTAATTCTTGCATTCTTACCTTCCGAATGTATATACAACTCGTCTTAGCAAACATGAGCTGAAAGGGCATTTCGAGAGCAGCACTGGTTTTCAACGTACATTTAAGTTAAAAGTGTTTCAGCGGCAAATTTAAAAAGTAGTGTTGCAATAAAGTTTTATAACAATTTAAAGTTTAATAACGAAATGAAAATATTAACTATGCTATTATAAAATAAGCATATAAAAAATACATAACAAAATCTGTCTACTCTCTAGTGCAGATTTTATTACCTTTACTTCAAATTCAGAATGTACCAAACCAGTACACTTCAGCGTGATTGGTTGAATATTTTCCCGCTTAAAATATTTTAAATAAGATTTTTGTAGTTCCCATATTCCAACTCTCATGTTTGCTAAGGGGAGCTGCATGTTGTGGTGTGATAATAATAATAACACCTTATCACCTCATGACATCACCTTAAGGCATTCAAATAAGTCAAAATGTATCCCAAAAAATATTATTGTTATATTATGAATAATGTATTGTAGGTCAATTACAATTACAAGGTATGAAACAGTGACTAGCAATAGCAATCAGCAATATAGGAAACAAAACCATCTCAAGGTTGTGTTAGAATAAATGTTTAGAGGCCCAGTAAACATATATACATATACCAGCATATAGCCTACCAAGGTATATAAAAAACGTTTGAATATTTTATAACACCCTCGGAAACAGGCATTCAATCTTCTCATATCTAAGTTTCTTAAGCATAGATGCAGAGGTAATTTTCTGTGAGTTCTGTTACAATTAACTTGTATGTATAATGTCAAGTAAAGGCCCCTGGTTTACAATATAGGAAATAGGAATAGAAAGAAATTGTGCGAATTTGTTGATATTATTACTCTCGTTAATCTCCTGAAGATGCCGAAAGGCGAAATGTACATTGAGAAATAAATATAAATAGTGTGAAGCAATACCAATTTAATTTAATTTATTTTATTAAATTTCTTTTACCAAGAGCCGAGGATACAATCAGTTAATGTTTTATTAAATATATTGTAAAAACAATAACACTAGTAAAATATAAATGAACTGACACTGCTTTCACAACAAATTACATTTAATACAAATGTACATTTCGAAAGCTATTGCTTTCATCATCAGTGTTATACGTCTCGAAAAATAATAAAAATGACATAATTGAGTTGTCAAGGTATAATTACATATATCTACTAACCAGATCCAGTAATGCATTATTTAAAGGAGACAAATCAGTATTTAATAATTTTGATTGGAATTTTTTCATATAAATGGCTTCATACATATTTAAACAATAATTTTGAGAATGTTTTAGTAATTTTAAATCATCAATGGTAAAAAGATGTCCAGTATTAACAAAATGGTTAGCTAAAGCAGAAATACTTACATTGCGGTTCTTAATATGTAATTTATGTTCTTTAAATCTAGTTTCTATGTTCCTTCGTGTTTGTCCTATATAACATAAATTACAAAAACTACAATTAATTTGGTAAATACCTGACTTTTTTGTAAAATGTTCATTATTAATATTGTGTTTTAGGTAAAATTTCAAAGTGTTGGTATTGGAAAAAGCAGGGGTTAATTTAAATTTCTTATATAAATTCGAAAGGCAATGTTGCCAAATTGGGTGAAAAGTCAACTTAAAGCATCGTTTATCAACACTAGACGGAACCGTTGGACTTAAAGTAGTAAGTGAGGTCGTTAAAAACTTGTATCGGTATTTATCAAAAATATTACTTATGAACGCATCATTATAACCGTTAATTCTATTGATTTTATAAATGAAATGTAATTCTTTATCATAATTAAATTTAGAAAGAGGTAAACTAAACAAGCGATAAAAAAGACTATGAAAAACTGATTTCTTATACTTTTGAAAGGTGATCGAATTACTCTGAATATAATTATTTGTATGTGTAAATTTTCTATATATATCAAATTCAAAAGATTGATTAACTCTACTAATTTTTAAATCTAAGAAAGGCAAACTATTATTAACTTCAAGTTCATAAGTAAATTTGATTGTTCTATACTGCCCGTTCAAAATGTTAATAAAACCCTCCAAATCAAAGTTTTCATCTATAATAGCAAAAATGTCATCAACATATCGATACCATATTCTCGGAAACATTGTAGTCATGGAATTTTTTAAAAAATTTTCAAAATTATTTAAAAACAAATTTGCCAAAAAAGGTGAAAGTGGGTTACCCATAGCTGTTCCAAAAGTTTGTTTATAAAATTTACCATGAAAAGAAAAAATGTTCTGATTCATACATAACTTAGTTAAAAAGACAAACTCATTAATTTTAAAAACAGGAACTGAATTATATTTCAAAAAGGATTCTAACAATATTAATGTTTCATCGACAGGTACATTTGGAAAAAGCGAAATGACGTCGAAGGATATTAACTGTATAATCCAATTAGAAATTACTCTTCTGATGTTATATATTTGTTAAAACAATGCAAACATTTAATTGATAAGAGATTGCATTTTAGATTAGTTAATAAAAATCCCTGTATCCCGAGACTATTTTGCTTGCCTAAAATTCACAAACCAGGGAATACTTATCGTCCAATTGTTTCGAATATTAATTCACCCACTTATTATTTAGCAAAATGGTTAGTTAATGAATTTCAAAATTTCAATTTTGAAAATGATTTTTCTGTACTTGGCTCTTTAGATTTAGTTTCCAAGTTGAAGAATATTAAATTGTTTCCTGGTGAACAGTTAATATCTTTCGACGTCATTTCGCTTTTTCCAAATGTACCTGTCGATGAAACCTTAATATTGTTAGAATCCTTTTTGAAATATAATTCAGTTCCTGTTTTTAAAATTAATGAGTTTGTCTTTTTAACTAAGTTATGTATGAATCAGAACATTTTTTCTTTTCATGGTAAATTTTATAAACAAACTTTTGGAACAGCTATGGGTAACCCACTTTCACCTTTTTTGGCAAATTTGTTTTTAAATAATTTTGAAAATTTTTTAAAAAATTCCATGACGACAATGTTTCCGAGAATATGGTATCGATATGTTGATGACATTTTTGCTATTATAGATGAAAACTTTGATTTGGAGGGTTTTATTAACATTTTGAACGGGCAGTATAGAACAATCAAATTTACTTATGAACTTGAAGTTAATAATAGTTTGCCTTTCTTAGATTTAAAAATTAGTAGAGTTAATCAATCTTTTGAATTTGATATATATAGAAAATTTACACATACAAATAATTATATTCAGAGTAATTCGATCACCTTTCAAAAGTATAAGAAATCAGTTTTTCATAGTCTTTTTTATCGCTTGTTTAGTTTGCCTCTTTCTAAATTTAATTATGATAAAGAATTACATTTCATTTATAAAATCGGTAGAATTAACGGTTATAATGATGCGTTCATAAGTAATATTTTTGATAAATACCGATACAAGTTTTTAACGACCTCACTTACTACTTTAAGTCCAACGGTTCCGTCTAGTGTTGATAAAAGATTCTTTAAGTTGACTTTTCACCCAATTTGGCAAAATTGCCTTTCGAATTTATATAAGAAATTTAAATTAACCCCTGCTTTTTCCAATACCAACACTTTGAAATTTTACCTAAAATACAATATTAATAATGAACATTTTACAAAAAAGTCAGGTATTTACCAAATTAATTGGTTTTTGTAATTTATGTTATATAGGACAAACACGAAGGAACATAGAAACTAGATTTAAAGAACATAAATTACATATTAAGAACCGCAATGTAAGTATTTCTGCTTTAGCTAACCATTTTGTTAATACTGGACATCTTTTTACCATTGATGATTTAAAATTACTAAAACATTCTCAAAATTATTGTTTCAATATGTATGAAGCCATTTATATGAAAAAATTCCAATCAAAATTATTAAATACTGATTTGTCTCCTTTAAATAATGCATTACTGGATCTGGTTAGTAGATATATGTAATTATACCTTGACAACTCAATTATGTCATTTTTATTATTTTTCGAGACGTATAACACTGATGATGAAAGCAATAGCTTTCGAAATGTACATTTGTATTAAATGTAATTTGTTGTGAAAGCAGTGTCAGTTCATTTATATTTAACACAACTTCACAAGCTCATCTAACTTAATAATAACACTAGTAATTGCTATGCTGGAAAGCAAAGTTCACGAACTGCGTCAAAGCAACACTGATCTAATCAAGTTATTAAGAAATAATATTGTTAATAACAATGATAATCAAACTAAACATATGTGTTGCAACCGAGTAAAAACAATCCGTGGAAAAACCCCAATCAAATGGAAAACAATGGATTAAATTCGAAGAATCTTTGTGCCGATGCAATTGATATTAATAAATGAAAAATATTAATATATAAGGAACGCTTTTATATAAACATCAAATATACATTGCACAAGTTTTATGAATTATTCTAAGAGTTTCAATTGGAAAAAGGAAAGGCATTGAATTATAGAAACTAACATTTTAAAAAATTGTATTTTTGAATATTAATTAATTTCCATGAAACCTTAATCTTGAATGAGAAATTTTCATTCATTGCTTACTTCTGCTTAATTCTCCACAGAAAAGCGAAAAACTTTAAGTTAGTATTATAGAAAATAATAAGTTAAACATGTTATATAATTAATTAAGTGCAGTTGATGCTAGTAAAGCAACACCACGTTCATAAAAGCTATGTGTTTCTTGACCAGGTGCAATATTTAGGTCAACAGTAAACAGCAACTCGGTTCTCGTCGAATTCAGGTACACTGGAAGTGTTAGATGACTGCTTGTTTTCTTATTTTCTCCAGTAACTCGAATCCATCGTAACAGGGTGATGGGAACTTCCAACATAATGCTTGAAGTCAAAAGTAACTGGTTATTTTTACTTTGAGCCCCTTGTAATTTAATGCCTTAAAACAAAATATTTGAAATTTATCATCATCATCATACAACACTAATAAATACCGATAATAGCAAAACAATCAGATGGTATTGAATTTTTATCACTAGTATCTGTTATTGTTACTTCCAATTCTAATTCTTCAAGAGGCCAACTGTTAGCCTGGGCAACACATTGCCTAGTTGCGGTAATGTAAGCTTCTGGATTGAACAGACCCCCCAACCAGACATTAAATCTCTAAAATATAAAACATCACATGTTACAAAAACTTTTATATATTTATTTTTTAAACATTGACCATGAATTAATACATCTCTAATATTTTTAATAAACACCTGAATTTCTTTTGCTCCAGATGTTGATACCAATTGAGAAACTTGCTGCAATTGTTTCACTCTATTACTGAAGTCTGTTATCCATTGAATCACTGTACAACCACGAGGCACTGTATATCTATGCCAATTTGCCGGTATCATACCTCGTACCAACTCACTTAACATAGTACGGTGATAATTGGTTTGCTTTTTCTCTCCCTGCGGAAAATTTTACGATATTTGATTACACACAAAAGTAAAAAAATGTATATTATTACCAGACATATAAGTATGACATCGTTAAGATCATGATTAACATCAAGTAACAATTTCGAGCCACAATTTACTTCTCTTTCAAAGTATCTGTATAATGGATCTTTAATATTTTCGACAGTTCGTTTCAAAGTCTACAAAATATATCAACTAAAACAAAAACTTCAACGACTGCAATAATTGTACCTGGACAGATTTTGGTAATAGTTGGAACCAAGTTAATGCTGAATTGTGCAGGGTCTTCATCCACGATGGACGTCCATCAATTTGCGCTGGATCTGTTGGTGATGTATCGTCACCTGTGTATGCCAATTCATCATCATCTTCCAACTGCTGCATCTTCAATAATTTGCTAACCAAGTCTGTCCCTCTTGTTGTCAATAACACCTACAAAAATTCTTTCAAATAAACACAAAATTTAATTCTAATTATGAATACCTTTTCTGCATTATTGGGCAATCCAAGCCAAGATGGCGTTTGCCTGTCTGCTAAACCTTCTATCCATTTCAGGAAATGGTCACGTCGTGTACCATCAGGCATTGTAATATTACTGCCATCAACATTAGATACTAACGCAAAGTCACTTTCAAAGCTTTTTGGTGTAAATAATTTCATGAGAAATGAATGTAATAATCTTTGATCAAAATCATTGTCTATTTTACCACCGTAGATTGATTGAGAAAGAAGAGTAACCAAAGCATCCCATGGCACTTTTTCTGGTGGGAGATTTGTGCGACCCTAAAATTGATTCTCATATTTAGTAACATAGTCATGATAACATAAAAGAAATACAGAAGTTCCGACATATTATAGTTGAACACTGAACACAGAAATTACAAACATATCCTTTATAGAAAAATCGAGTAAAATTGACTAAACATTGTGAGCCATATTTTCTGTTGAAATTTATCATTCTTTAAGTTACACATTAAACAAATAATCATAATAATTAATAATTTCATCAATAATTATTATTAGCTGCATTAATTATCTCTTAAATTTAATTTAAGTGAAGAAATAAGAATAAAAATTAAATTACAATAATAAAATGCACTGCTTTATAAAAACTGAAGAATTAAACTGTTAATTGAAATAATTTTCAACATAAAATGAGATAAACAGGCAAAACTTTTTTTCATTAAATTCAGGAATTTAGTTATTTTTCATGCAAAACTACAATAGAAATATACACACCATAGCTGTTGCTTCAATCCAAGTATCTAAAGTATCGCAAGCAACTCTCAAATCAGATTCGTTAAATTCATAATGTTTAGCCCAGCCAAGGGGGGCATAACGTAATCGTTCTTGAACAATAGCATGGAACCAGGCCAACAGGAAATATAAACGAGCTCTTTCATTTGGAGCTTTCATCATTCTACTGGCTGGTACCTGAAGAATTTTGGAAAATTAATATTTTAGTAAAATATGGAAATATGTTCACTTACTGTACTGAAAGTCCTCAATAAATTAGCTCGAATACCAGGAGGTGGCTCAAACACAAATATTCTTCCTGCTCTTAGTAGATTGACTGGCAGTTTTGGATTGATTTCCATGGTAAGGAATAATCTAAAGTTTGAATGTGGTTGTAAAGAATGCAACTTCTTTTCTAATTGTACAAGCCATTGAGGAGCCAAATGAACATTTTTCAATATTACCCATCTAAAATATTATTATTAGTTATAAAAAATATATTAGTATATATAAAACAGACCTTCCGGTTTTGCAAGCCATATTGATTGCTCTATCAGCTTGATTGAAACCTTCGGCCGAACCAATAGCAATGCTTGATATTTGTTTGTTAAGTTCAGCAGCCAAGTCATCAACTCTTCCAGAAGCATCGAAACCAGGAACTGAACACAGCAATGCTGGTATACTTGCTTGCAAATCTTTTTCAACAACACTTGCAAAGTCTAATTCTTTTTCAGCATTAGGCATAAAGTTATCACCCAAGACAGAAGATACAAATAATTGTGCAGCTGCAACAACTCTGTCAGGTCTGAATGCCTGTATTAATAGAAGTTGGTACATTGCAGTTCCAATTGGACTGAGGGGTTTCTCCTCTAGCCACAATCTTGGAACGTTTTGCTCTGGGGTGCCTTGTTGCAACCAAGCACCAAATTCTGGCATTTCCATAATTTTTTCTGCAAGTTTTTTAAAAGCTGGAAGCCTACAAGAAAATATCACAATTTATTTTTACAAATGATTATAATTATTTATTGCTTCGTACTTACCTTGCAGACATACGAGTTAAAGCTTCCTGTTGTTCGTTAGTCAAACCATCGACATAAACTAGGTTGCTGGAGTTAAATACACCTTCCTTTCCCCTTAGGAAAAAATTAAATTCCTGGTCCAAATTTGGTTCAGTTGGTACACCTTTAAGATGGATGCGGCATAACAACAAAGCAAATGTAAGTCGATCAGTATGCAACATTCCTCTGGCCACTCTTTCATAACAAACAGTGAATAAATCCGTCGTAATTACATTCAATCGAGCTTGATAATCAGATATACCATCTAATTTTTGATTGCTAAGTAACACACAGCTAAACATATCCAAAAACATTCTAAGAGAATATTGGTATAGGAAATGAACCTGATTCAAGCTGTCCATCGTAAAGTAAGTATTACTACAAGCCTAAAAAAACAATTTATGAATGTTTTATTATAAACTATATTTCAATGTGTACCTGTGACAAAGGAAGGTATTGTTGAGAAACAGCTTCAATTTCAGAAATAACTTTGTCAGTTTCTTCAACTTTCTGGCCAATTTCTGCGGCTTCTTGCTTAAGAGTTTCCAAAGTTGTGATAACACTGTCATCATTTAAAATTTTACCCTTTGCGTCATTCAAAGCTTGCAAAAGAGACTTTTCCAGTTGACGCAATCTTAAGTGGAATTCACCTTGCAATTTCAGTAAGTCGGATCTTTTCTCATCAATGTCTGGTCTCTCGGCCTTGAGTACTTGGTTCAAGCATTGACTCTGAAGTGAGCTTCTCGTCACTGTAAAGTTGACAAATGTGACTCTTGAGCATATATCAGGTGGGAATTCAACAGTTGGATCTCTTGTTGACAAGAAAATGACAAAAGATGGTGACAAATCGATATCCTGGTCACCCAATGTGATTAAAACACGTCCACCAGTTCTACGCAATTCTCTATTTAATACAGGATTCAATATGGGATCGTAATTTTCTACATCTTGAACCAACAGTGGGTTACCGAACCTCAATGCCGATTCCAAATTCTTACGGAATGAATCATCCAAGAAACTAGTTTTTGTTATCTTTCTATCTTTGAATTCATTCATAATATACTCTGTTGCTTGACCAGATGGATCAATAATCAATGGATACCGATTGAACCGCTGAAATTAAGTTTTGAATTTTAAGTTAGAAAAACTATATAGCAAGTTTACCTTAAGCATAATTGCATTTTCAGTGCACAAATCATCAGATGGTAACGCATTTGCTTGCCAACGTAGACGTTCATCAGGGTTTGATAAATACTCAGTTCTTGCAATATCAGGACGATACTGTATGCCAGCCTGTGACAAATGCTGGCTCCAAGTAGTAAACAAATTTTGGCGATACTAAAAAAATATCATTAATAACATACAGTACATGTATACCATACAACTTGTACGTACATGTTGATCAAAATATCCACCATAGGCAATGAACGCAGATGATAATAAAACGTCTCCAATAATTGTGGACATTTGAGACCTAAAAGTTTCGCTGGTCGCTTCCCATCTGGTTCTTTCAATTACCAAGGATTTAATCAAAGCAATTGACCGATCAACTTTAGCTTGCACATTTTCAAGATCGCTTTTAATAGCTTGAGCTTGTGCGATTAACTGCGCATACTCCTCTTTGTACGAAGAAATGCTGTGTTCCAACTGACTAATGAGGGCTTTTACTTCATCACCACGTCTCTGATTAGTTTCTGCTTGTGTTTCCAGAGAATTTAATTCTTCACGCAGTGGTTCCACTTTCTTTAACATGTCGGCATATTGTATCTAGAAAGTAGTTGTTTTTTTAGAATAGTTGATGGTTTTATCTTACAACTAGGTACCTGTGCTACAGCCCATTTGACCAACGGTCCACAAGCATTACTGGCATGGTTTACCTTTTCAAAATTGTAATCAGGATTGCTCAAATAACGTGATCTCATTTTGTCACGGACTTCATCACTATATATGTAATATTAAATTGATTAGTAGTAAATGCAATATCAAAAAATTATAAATCTGACAATTTTCTCTGAATTGAAAAATATGATCGACAGTGTAATTTAAATCATACATTTTTAATAAAATAACAAAGTATTGAATTTTGACTTCCCAATAATACATTATTGATTAAATATGAAAATAATTGTTAGAATTATATAGTTATTAGAAATATATTTAACAAATTTTGCTTCAAAAATTTAATAGACAACTACATTTCATGCAGTTTACCACATTTTACAAAAAAAAGCGGCATGCATACCTAATGTCCTCTGTATTGAAATTGGAGACAACTGTATTGATGAAGTTATCACGCATGATGACAGCACGTATAGATTTCCAGTCACTTGCATTTTCTCCGAGGAGCAAGCAAATGGATTCTAACGCCAATTTTACCAGAGCAGGAGGATTGGCCATTGTACGGATTTCAACCAACTGTTGCTTTTTGATAGACTTTACGGCTGTGTGCAAATAAATAAAACAATGAGGGGGCAAATTATAATTCCAATAATAAGTACACTAAACAAAATTCAAAATCTACAAACTTTCTTTCATTAAAGGAATAAAACAATACGAGAGTAGTAGAATAAGCTTTGGTTTGTACATTCCCTTTCGATATACACATGACATTTAAAATGGCTACATCAAGCCTTACGTTAATTTGTTACTGTTGAAGTTGACGATCGTCGCAATAAAATTTTCACGCATTATAACAGAACGTATCAGGCGCCATTCGTTGGCATTCTCATGAAGTAGCAAACAAACTGATTCCAGTGCCATTTTAACACTATGTGGTGGGTTTGCCATCGAACGCACCTCTACTAGATGTTGCTTCTTTATCGACTTTACAGCTAATAACCAATTCAATACATAATTATTAAATTTGATTATCTTTTCCATCGAAAAAATAAATTACATACAAATCTAACAGATGTGTACAACTACAGCAAATAGAATTGCTGGTCAACTTCTTACATGACGATGAGTCACCACACCCTTACCCTTAGTGAAAAAATTAACAGGTTTCTATTAAATATTTTAACAATATGTGTGTGTCATAATAATAATAAAATATATATTACCGGTTTGAGCGTCAATAACGGCAGGTTCTACTTGCGCCAAATCAGCCATAACTTCTGTTCGTTTCTGTTCAATGTGCACAGTTTGCTCTGCTAATTGCAGTTGAATTTCTTGACTTTGCACTTTCTTCTTCTCAGCTTCCTGTTGATCTTTAACCATTTGTTTTAACTTAGCGTTAGCAGCTTCATTCTTTGCCTTCAATTCCTGTGATTTTATAGCAAGACTTTTTTGCATTTCTTCAACCTGCTCAACAGTTTCTGCAATCTTGCTCAGTCCTACATTTAAATGGAGCTGTTGTTCTTCTAAGTCGGATCGCTTTTCATTGTGCAACTTAACAAAATGATGAATGAAATCCAAGTAATGTCTGGGTGTTATGGCCATTGTTCTGCTACCTCTCTTTGCCAAGCGAGCATTGGCTTTGTGTAAAGTTTGGTGAACATACACACATGCATTTATGACAGCTTCCCTGTAAGTTGGTGACACTGAAATTGAAGAACAAGCTGCTGGGAAGAAATCTGGAGTCTTCCAATTTGGCCTATCCAAGTCTAAACGATTGGTAAACTCTTTTCCCACCTATTAAACAAGAATAAAGTAAAGAAAATTAAATCCAAATGCAATATTTACTTGGAAAAGAGCAGTATCTGACCAATCACCAAACCAATTAAGTACACATCGATTGAACAAAGCCGGGGATGTGGCTGCCCTATCCTTAAGACCATCTGTCGATGGATTCATGGTGAAAACAACATGTAAGTTACGCATTACTTGTCCAGTGAACCATTTGTACAACTCATCATTTGAATCAAGCATCAGTCCTAAATGATCAAAAGTATTAAAAATTAGTTTTCAAAAATTCATTCATAATTTATTTTACCCTCTCTCTGTGCTCCTTCCTTACACTGGGTCATGAGTGTGGTGTATTCATCTCCTTCGAAAAGTCCAGGAACTTCTCCATTAGCTAAGAGTGTGTTCATTCTCTCCAAGAAACTCGAATCTAGCATATTTGATTCATCTAAAATGAATGCAATCTTTTCATCCTTGCAACCACTCCGTCTTAATACAGATCGCAAATCTTCATCAAAATCTTCAGCCGTATATTTATTATGAACCTACAATTTACTTTTATTCATACAACTCATTTTAATTTTTGTAAGACATACCTTGATTTGGAAGATAGACAATCCATTCATCCAAGCAACAAACCTAGAAAGTGTAGTTTTTCCAGCACCAGAAACTCCGATTAGCAATAAATGTCCCTGTGGTTGCCTAAATATACGATCAATCCTAAGAACGTGGTCTAAAACTTCATCAAATAGAACCAATGGTACATCAAGTTCCTCTTCGTAGAAGACTTTCAATCTTGCTTTTACATATTCTCTCAACTGTTCTCGTTCAACTGGCACATAGTCTTTCGATAACCAATTGCTATATAGAATTGGTCTAGCAAGAGCCTTTTCACTATTTGCAGACGGGAAGTGTTTCAGTGCAACAGCATCAATATTTTCATTGGTCCAGCGCCTTTCTGCATCTTCGACCAATCTATCTTGGAATAAACGAAGTGCTTCATGCGCCCAAAGCCGAACAAGACCTTCTACTGACAAATTATCTAAAGGCCTTGTAAAAATGGAAAAAAGAATCATGTTGAAAAACATTCAGAAAATGTATTTTATAAATACATTGAAATCAAAAAGTAACATAATTGGGTCAATCCTTGGAAAAAATATCATTTTTTTCATAAATATAGACTTTTTAAATAAATAAATTGTATTGCTTTTGCTTTAAATGGACCTACCTAATAGCTTCACAAATTCCTCTAACCCATCTTGTCATTTCACGAGGTGAATACACATAATGAGGTTGCATATCTTGAGTAAAACGATCTTGAGATGCTAAATAAAATTCAACCATCGCATTGGTAAGTGGACCAGCATATCCTTTTAAGTTAGGAGCCAATCTCAACATCGCTCGAGTAAAAGTACCATAGATCTAAATAATATCACGTTAACATTGTGACTAAAAACTCATTTAAAATATATATAACCTGTTTTAAAGATATTTCTCCAGGATAATCAACATAAACAACGGGAACGTGTCTTAGGAATCTATGTGAAAGAGGTTTTCTTCCAGGATCGGTTGGTGGATTGCAGGCTCCCACAAATTGGATTCGTTCCAATGCAACAAAAGTTTGATCAGATGCACGATAGAAACCTCTTTGTTCAACAAGTTGACGCAAGAACATGATTACCCTTTGCGTTCCATAGGTATCCATATCTGGTAAATTAATTTCATCGCAGAACAATACTAGCCATTTTCCCAACTGCAATGGTTGCATAATAATAATTATCAATGACTACGTTAAATGGAATTCAATAATTCAAATACTGTATACATTAAAATTACATCAAGTGTCGATTTTTGATTGACAAGATTAAAATTTGTACCTGTACTGGGGCAAGAACTACACCATTAGGAGTTTTACGATATTCGCAATAATGATCAAATGTTTTAAGTAATAATTCTGGTGTTGTGGCAGATGAGAAATTGAGTCCAACAACTTCCATATCAGGTAAAGCCCTCAAAGCAGAAAATAATGTCATTGTCTTTCCAGACCCAGGTGGACCACATAACACTGCAAAAACAAACAATGTAATAAAATATTCATCTGTAACAAACTTACAATACCTATTGGTTTATGTTCTGCTAGCCAAGTGTATAATAAAGATTCGTGTCTGACAGTATCTAAAGTTGGTACGACGATATCAGGAGAAGCAACCTTGTGAGTTTCGACTTCAATTTGTGGTACTTTATTGGACCAAGGCACCCATTCTCCACTGTAGTAAAAACAATAAGTAAACATGTACTCTAGTTTTAAGCATTTCACTTACTGAATGCTGACTTCATAATCAATAATTGGCATATTATTAGCAGGTGGTAATGGTACAGTTGTGACAGAACGTATATAGTCACCAAGATCAGACCTAACTTTAAGCTTAGCATCACCGGCAAAGCTCCACAGCAATGCATAAATGAGACACTTGGGTATGTATCTTTCGATATCATCATTTGGTAATGGAAAATCAACATGAGAATGATTGTATAACAAAATATTTCTGAAAAGTAACATTTCATACATAAAGAAAGAGCAAAAATTACTTCTAAAATAATTACCTGACACATTGATTCAGCATAGAAAAAAGTGAACTAAGTGCTCGTAAACGAGTAAAATCCATAATATGTTCTTGTTCCATAGCATATTCTAAACAACGAATAACTAAACCATCTGGAGCTAAATATGACAGTAAAATATTTGCAACATCTCTCTGCACCTGAAATATTTCATTGCAAACGTTTTTACACTAAATATAATTTTAATAAATACTTACTTGCAGACTGGGTGATATTGTATCATCTTTCTTGTCAGAAGGTTTCTTACCAAATCCTTCTTCTTCATTTTCATCCAGAGAAATATACTTCAAACGCAAGACGAAATTCTCAAATATCATTTCAGTCGAAAGAACATCTTCTGAAAACCACACCATACCACAACGTGATACAGTAGCTAAAGTAGCATATTTCAAATCTTGTACCTAAAACAAATATGTGAAACGACAATAGAAAATTAAAAAATAAAGTATATGTAAAAATTAACAGACAAAATATACAAACCTCAAACATTATTCGGACATTTGGTGGTAAAGATAGACGTTCGCCATTGGGTAAAGTTAACAATTTGTTATCGTCAAGCACTGAATTCAAATTTTCAACCCATTCAGGATCTACATCACCATCAAATATGATCCATTGCCTTTTATTTATTTCCCCTCTGACATTGTCTATAATTTTTCTATAAATATAGAAAGCAATGTAAAAGTGAAACCTTAGTGACAACAATCATACCGTAATATATGAGTAAAAAGACCATCAGTCCATTCTCTAGTGTTGGGATCCAAAACACCATACAAAGCTTCTTTACTAATAGCTTTCGGATCAATAACATGAGCAACTCCCTCAATACCTTCGAATCTCTCAAGGGCCTTAAGCAAAATTCGCCATGCAGTACTTTTACCGGAACCGCTTGGGCCGACCATCATTAACCCATGATTCAAGTTTGAAATTTGGTACAATTGAAGCACCTAAAAAAAGTACTAGTGTTGCATCAATGCTGGTAATATATTAATCACTGCACACAAAGGCTGGAAAAAACTACTCCACTAATTCTACGAAAGAATCGCTACACCACTCAAATATTAATGTCATTATGTTTTACCTTTTCAATCCAATTATCTCCAACTAAATTTTTCGGCTTAGCATGAAAATAAAACAGCTATGGTATGAAGGAATACTGGCAATACCAACAAAGTTAAAAAAGCAACTAAATGTAAGTACATACCTTCTCCATCCACGAAGATCCTTGCTCGTCACCTTCTCCACAAACGAAGAATTCTTCTTCACAAACTTTTCTTATTTCATCTTTCAAACCTAGTGTTAAATAAAAAATTCCATCAATCATTATTGATTCCCACAAGTACTCGGTATTTTTTAGGCATTAAATAAGTAATAGTAAATTTCTCCACAATTTGCACAGAATTTTTATTTCTAACTGTTATCATGTGGTAGTGAAGGTAGGGAACGTTGAACGTGATTTTGTAACAATTAGCCCTAAGCCACTTGCTTAGTATTATTGTTTGTTGAATTATAAGAGCCCAACATAACAAAAAAATAACGCCTTCCCTTACCAGGCTAAACAACTAGAAAACTAGTTAAAAATTCATAGACAGTTTTAAAGGTCATCAAATTTGAAAATGACCTTTTAGTGAAAACAAGAATAAACACACAAATAACTTGGAAACTGCAAAAATCTCTAATCCACTAAATATGTCTAATTTTATTCAATTTACCTTTCATTTCAGCCCTAGTGTACTGTACATTCGGGAATACATCGCTAAGTAAACTGAACAATAACGGGATATCTTCAGCTACTAGTTTGGGTACCATAGTTTCGCAAACGGACTGTATCAAAATTTCCTGTTCTGGAAGATTTTCAGCTATGCTCGCCTCATCTATATTTGTCTCACCACGTTGTTTCATATTCTCTTTAATTCTTTGAATACGATCACGTTTCACATTACCAGCAGAAACCAAAACGGACTTCAAAGCACGAAGACCGAAGTCATAATGTGATTGATTCGATAACTGTTCATCACACAATCTAAAAAATTATAAATAGAAAAAAAAAATTCAGGTATGTTTGCAACGTACTTGAAGAATGGAACAATTTTGCATGCCAACTTTTCGGCAGTTCGGAAACCTTGAGAAAACAACATAACTTCGGCAATAAGCTGCCTATCTGGTGTAGTCATAGCTAATGATCGGAAGAGCTTCTTTAAGTTGTCAGGAAGGTTAGAACGTCCAGCATAGCCCGGGTTCATAGTGATGAAAATTGCCATATCTGGAGATACCCTAACTTGTTTACCCACTAACTCGACTGAAATACCTAAAGAAATTGTGTTAAAAACAACGAAAGACGCTACATGTTATCGAGAACTTACTGCCTCCATCAGAGTTTGATTCCTTCTTAGACTTAAGAGCTTCCTGAATAGTTTGCACTTGTTGAGAGACTGCGGATAACATACGTTCTTCAAGACGGTTGAATTCATCAAAACAACCCCAGGCACCTACTTGACAAAGACCAACAAAGATACGGCCCATTGCTTGGAAATCAAACGTTTCATCGCAATTGAAAACGAGTACAAACCGACCAAGTTGATTACCGAGAGCTTTTACAGATTCAGTTTTACCAGTACCAGCAGGACCTACAAAGAGAAAAGGAATTAATTTTTACATATCTTATACATATATGAATAACATTAACAGTTAATTGGAAAGTTACAATCCCATTTACAAATACATTTTATGGATTTCCATTTTTAAACAAAATTTCAATATACTAAAGATGCTTACCAAATGGTGATCCTCCAAGTCTAGCTTCTAAAGCTTGAGTCATAGTAAGATAACATCTATCAGTAAGGGGAGTTTGTACGAGTCTATCTTGCACACCCAAATATTCAAATCCATAATAGAAATGAGCATTTGCCATATGAATTGTCAATTGCTTCAGAACTTCTACTTGTCTAGGATCAAAGTAGAAGCGCATTTCACATAACCATTCAAATGACTTGCTACTGCACACGCCACTTGATATTAAGCGTCGTGTAACCGTACGTTTGTGTACAAATTCGTTGATCTAAAAAGCATTTCGTGAGTTACAATTCAACTATTCAATAAAGCAAACATCTAACCAAATGTTCAAGTTTCTTTCTTCTTAACTGAGGTTGCTCCTGCAATACTGAATCAGCAAGTACATTTAAAGTATTTTCAACTTGTTGCAGAACAGTTTCCAATGGTCCCTTTTGAGGTTCGTTGTTCATTTTAACCAAAGCAGCCTCGACGTCCTCACTCCAAATAATCTGAACTGCTAGTACTACAATTTGTGCTTGATATTTGTCCACCCAATCCATGAAGACCTTAGAATCTATGTTGTCTTTAAACTGTTTGATTTCTTGAACGGCTTGTGCTAAATTGGATGCCAAAGTGACACGCATTTCTTTCTCTACCATCGATAACCATTCGTTGATTTTGGGATGATCAACAGTGGATACTACTGATCTGAAATGAACCTAAAAACCAATACAGAAGATAGAATAATATAAGAATGAAGTACAAAATGAAATATTATAGGCAGCATGTTTAACTATATTTGAAAAAGTTGGAATATGAGTGTATTTACCTCTTCACCTTCTCTTGATGCTATACCCGTTATAACATTGTTATCTTCATTCAATAAAATAGATGCAACACCTGCAAACATTTTTTTGAAATGTTTCTGTAGCCGGGCAACATTTTTGCTATTGCCAATTATTTCCAGCAAATCTTCATCACCAACAAAGTAGAATCGTGGAAATGATGTACGTTCGCGTTCAAGGTATTCACCAAGAGCTTTTTGGATCTTCCCAAGTAAATCAGCGAGCCGCTCCAAAGAACGTTGAACTCCAGGAATATTTAATATGTCCATGACCATTGGTGATTTGCTCACCTTCTTCATCAAACCCAAAAACTCAGAACTGATGCTGTGGAATTTGGAGGTCTCGACAGGCAGCAAAGTTTTGATATCGGCACTACCAGAGAAAATTCCTTCCAGATAAACCCACCTTCTTTGTACATCAATCCATACGTCAAACAGAGCATTAATACGATTCAATTTTTCCTCCCAGGTTAAGGCTTCTTCCTCAAATACTTTGTAATATGGTGATAACTTCATGGCAGCAACGGAATTGATGTGTTCTTTTACCTTATTAAATAGGTCATCCCAACCGCGAATAAGTTTACATTTATTCTGGTAATTAATTAAGTCAAGTTCATATGTCTGCCAAGATTCCCTTACTTGTTTCAAAAATTCTTCTAAAGCCATTTCACCCTGTGCAATTAAGATAATGTCTTTTACAATTGTTTCGTTTTTCTGTAAATTTACATCCCACACTTGTCCCAGAGTTAAATCAGATAACACCCAACTAACACGCAACTGTTTCATCAGTTGTTTCCAATGACGTTCTTTTAAGGCATCTGACTTAAGTTCAACTATAATCATGTTAACTTTAGTATAGGTCTGAAGAGTTTTCTTGACATATTCGTATGACGCATATTGACGTAAACGAGCTGGCAATTCTTTGAGTTGTGCTGTCATTGCGTCAAGTTGCTGGCGGAGTTTTCTCGGTTGTACTGACAACCAAGGTTTTTCTCGTGTTTCGTCAATTTGAGACCAAATTCTTGATAATTCTGACCAAACACCGCGTAAGTCTTGCAGTTCTTCAAACACCACTTGCATACGATCTTCACTTGTGCTAACTCCTCCAGGTTCTTGCAATTCCAAAGCTTCTTTAGCTTTAGCTACATTGTCTCTTTCTTCTTTTAATCTGGCAAACTTGCTTTCGAATAATTGTAATTGTGTCAATGCTTCGTCTGGTCTCAAGTGACCTTCAACCGGTTTACTACGTTCCCAATCACTGAGAAAATCATTAGTGCGATTTTCAACAGCTTTATCTTCAGACACGATTTTTTGTTGAAGACTTGCAACCTGCGTCTGTATAGAAGAATCTTTCCTTTTTATGATTTCATTAAAAGCACCCCATTCACCTTCCAAATTTTCAACATGTAGCCAAGTGTTAGGAAATTGGAACCTCTGTCTTTCCAAAATACGCTGGCCTTCCCTATATACCTCAACTTGTTTTTCCCATTTCTAAAATGAAACCAATTTGACAAATATAAACTCAGAAATGTTGATAAAGGTCTTGCCTTCATGTTACGTTTCAATGATTGAACGTAAGTTATGAAACTGACAGCGTCCGAAGTACTGGCAGCTTCAATGCTTTGCAATTCAAGATCTGACCGTGACTTTGAAATCTGCGTATGGAAAGACGTCATATCGTTGCTTAGAAGCGTTCCAAATTTGCCCAATGTGTCCTTATGCCAAGAATCATACTTCAACGACACCTTGCTTTGTACTTTGGCAAAATCAATAACAACTGGACCAAACTCACGTCGAGTATCAGATGTATCAAAAGTGGCACGTGTTTTCCTTTAAACAAATTGAAATGCAACACATCCTTTAACGTTTAAAGTAATATCACTTATAACTAAATTTGTAATAAACTAAAGGCGTAATGAGAAATGCACTATTAAATGATTACTTGGTTGAAAATTAAGCAAATAAAATAATATACTTTATATCATTAAGACATTCCATCCATTTGTTGACATCTTCTCCCAAGCTTCCGTAAAGATTGTCTGCTTGTAGATCCCATAACGTTTGGTAAGTTAACCATTCATCAACATATTTTTGTATCTATAACAAAAATCGAGTAGAATTTAATTCACAATCAAGATTATAAATGCAAACCTCCTTTATTTTCTTATCAATAGCAGTATATGAACTTTCAAGTGGTACCGAACCACCAGGTAATTTTGTTAGTATATTTCGGTACGTTACAGTAACAGGCTTATCCACTCCTACTTGATATCTGCTACTCTGCAATCTCTGTTGTGAGGTAACAATGGCTTGCCATGCAAACAGCTGCTGCATAATTTGAAATCTTGCTTCCTCAATGCTTGGGTGTAAGTACATTGTCTGATTAGTTATGCGTACTTCATGTATCACAGTCTTTATTTGAGGATCTCCACCAGGTTTGTGCGTTGGATGTGATGGTTCATCAGTATCCATGCTATGATCAATTTCTTTCTTTAGACCGTTTAATGAATCTGTCCATGCCATAACACCGGCTTGTAAGCGATGAGCCAAATTTTTCTCAACCTACAAATATTTTATATCAAATTATTCCAGTCAATACAATCATGTTGTACTCACTTCCTCATCCAAACGGTTAACCCAAATATGAAGATTAGAAAATTGCTTTAACGACAAGTCATCGACTGCATGTTGAATTTTTGCTAAAATATCGGCAAATGTGTTCGCCGAGTATGGGCAAGTTTCTAAAGATCGAACGTCCACTTCTAGCTGTTCACCAACTATAACTAACTCCTCAACTCGCTCTTGGAAACTCACAACAGTGTCTGAGAGGCGCTGAACGTAAGGGTCTAATTTATAGCTTTCCCAAACCAATTGGATACCTTCTGCAATAAGCTGTTGTACTTCCTTCCGTGTTCCCGCCACCAATGGAATTATGCTTGCTTTATCTTCAAGCTAAAGAAATGTAGGTATTCAATGTTTTAAAATACATCTTTTATCATTACATATATTCAATTTTAATTAGCTTTTGCATTATAATTGAAAACTTATAATTAGTTCCATAGAATGTACAATACTTTTTAACACCATCGATATCAATCACATGCATTAAAATATCTCACAGCTCAAAATGGGGTACTGTAAATTGAAACTTAACAGATTTAATAATTATATTATAATTAATTGGGCTACAAGCTCTGTTCAGCACTGCTAATAAGCTAGACAAACTAATGAAACAGTAAGCAGGTCTCTTATTACAAAGTATTTTTTATACATATAAACTATGTGAGGAACATAATCAGTCATCATTCCTGGGAGCATATCAACGTGCTTATTGGCAATATTTCTTATAACAAATAACATGCCTCATTGTCAATACCTTTACAAAACTATTGCTCCGATTTGTCAGCTGATTGAAATAACGAAACAAGTCTTAAATTTATTCATATTTCATTCCAAATGACACAAAACTCCTACCTTTTCCAATGTCATATCATACGTTCGCACACTTTCTATTAAAGATATTGCAAATGGATAAAGCTGATTTGCTTGGTGTGCCTTATTAACAATTGCCAATGGAACTCTGAATCCAAGACACTTTAAATTTCTCACTTCTTTTGCCAATGTAATGATTTCTGGCAGAAAATTCACACGTAACTTTAAAACATTTCCTCTTCCACTTCTGGATCTCATTGCTTCAATAGTGAAAATTCGTCCAGACACGCCCAAATTGCGTTGCTGAACATTTCGTGCCCAATCATCGAATATTTCTTGTGTATTCAGCTTGGCACGGAAACTATCACCATCAGCTTTCAACTTCTGACCTTCTATATGATTTTCCCAACCTTTACCTGCAAATGATGTTTGAAATTCGTTTTATTGTTCAGTAAAGGCAAAAATTACCTAACACATCTTCAACTCTCCGTAGGTACGTGGTCAACTGATGATCTATCTGCCGAGCCCAAATAATTGATCCTGCTACAGGTGGTAAATCTCTTACTTTGCTAATGCGTGCGCTATTACTTTGAGGATATTGTACCTAGAAATTAGTAATTATAACTGTTTTACTCCAATTTTTTCATTTCATTTCTATTCGTAAAATATATCAAATAGGTAAATTATACCTTAAATTTCTCATGTAAAGCTTCAATATCATCCTTCACTCTTTGAATCAAGTGTGTCTGATATTCTCGAATGGCTCCTCTTATATGAGGCCTAATAAAAAGTGCATTAAATCGAGAAAAAATTCTGAACATTTCATTCGCATTCTTTGCTGTCCCTAACTGATCGCGTAAATGCACTGTTATACGCGTCTCAACTCTATCGATTCTCTCTTCATATCTTTGAACTGCAGCATCCCAAGCATCTTGACCTTCTTTAGAAATATCAAGACAGTCAACTTCTTTGACGTTTTCATATGCTAAATTCACTTCCTGCAAATAATTATTTTTCTAAATGAACAGTTTAATGAATGTGGGTAATGTGAAAAGAACATAAATGTAAAACTATAAATTAAAAAAAAAACCAACTACACTTGATTTATTATTACTCCACTGGTAATCTACGGTAACGCCTTAGCTAGAAATACTAAGATTAACATTTTTTTTAGATTCTACTGAAGATGGCTAAAGTTAAGAACTTAGTTGCCAAAATACATATTTAGATTTGTTAAGAATCAAGTGTTGTAGGGTTTTTCAAATTTATAGATTTTACATTTATAAGTTATTTTCACATTTAAAAACCGCAGTCTCCGTCAATTATTAATGTGGGTAATATTTACTGCAATTGCATTAGCATCCGCTGCATCCATGGTAAAAGTGTCTTGTTTAGGCTGTTCAACATCATCACCTTCACCAACAGAAGCCATTTCCCGGATAGATGGGCGAAGCACACGTACAATAACTGTTCTTAATTGTTCGTGTTGCTTTCTAAACTTGCGCATATGTTCCATTCGTGATTGCAATTTTTTATGTTGTGCAGATACACGCCAAGCCATCTTCAAATGTTCCTCTCTCTTCTTTTTCACTGTATCTCTGTGAAGGTACATATTTAGTATATTCATTCATAAATTATATTTAAAAGTACCTTAACAAACTTTGCAATTTTTCATATTCATCTTCCCATGTTGAAAACACTTCAAAACACTGCACCATTACTTTTTCAAAGTCATCAAACGTAATGTGCATCAATCTTCGAGTTCCTAGCACCTTCAACAACTGGGAACCCAAATCTCTTGAAATAGCCTCCACTAAACGCAAACAACGTTGTACAGGATATTTGGTACTACGTATTTTACGCATATGAGCAAAAATTAGCTGAACAGCTGCTCGGGTGCGTTCTAATTCAGTTGCCGCTAGCAGATCATTTATTGGAAAATCCTAAAACACATTATTGATTTTTTTTAATATAAAAGAAATCAAACTCACTTTCATCAATGGGTTGTAATCGTTAACTGTAGCAAGCGCTTGTTTAAGCCCAGTATCGGTATCGAAAGATACTGTAGCATGAAACCTTTTTCCAATCCTCAAGATGTCTAAAGTCAGCGCAATCTCCATGCTCTCACGTTTTTCCTGGATACGATGCAAAGCTCGTTCTAAATTCAACCAAAAACTGATTTCCTGCAATGCTGTACCCGATGATGGATCACGATCCAATTTTGTTACCTAAAAATCGACATTTCATAAAATGACAAGACAACAACTCTCCAAAACCTTTTGAATTTCTTTTATCCAACGATTTACACCATTATGCAATTGGTTCAGAAATGTTGAATCTTTGACATGTTCTGCAAAGTCTTCCACTTTGGCCTTGCGACCATCATCGGCACATCTTTTGATAACTCCGGCGACAGCAGGGTGAATCGGTAATGTTATCTCTGGTATATCTATATTTTGCTGCAAATGCAACAGTCCCATTTCAAGAGCTGCTATCGTTTTCTCAACTGATGGTGCCATCTTATCTCCTTCCCTATTAATACAAAAACTATCATAAGGTTTTGGCAGTATGGGGCATTATTATTATTATATTTCTACCGTGTTTCTAATGAGTATTTTAAGTAATTCTCATAGTGGGTGTTTATTAACACATTCCACATAGTTGATTTACAAAAGTAAAAACATTCCTGAAATAAAAAAAATTATATTTCAAAAGCAGATCGCTGTGTTTTGTATCAAAAATTACAAATAGCAATGTGTAAAGTTATTGCATCGGTGGCGAATAATGATTGCGGCCAAGAAGTTACAAAAGTATAAAAAAAAACAAAATAAAAAAAATGTTTACATTAATTTCAATTTCATAAATCAGAAACGATTTAAAAAATGAAATTATGGAATTAACGAAGTCTACTACACACATAAGCAGCATATTATTATTAGTGATGGGCATAATCGAGATATTTCAATAATCGATTATTAGTAATTGATATAATTTAATAATCGACTAATATTAGTAGTAGTAATTAATGCAAAGTACAACATAAACGTTCTAATACTACTAATTGTAGAACTGCATAAGGATTACTATTTTTATCTATAAGAATGTAAGGCAAGCATATTGCGTTTTAAATGGATTTGTCATCGTTTTTGCAGGTGGCTTATCGCCGCTGGGTCCCAGCGACTCAAGTCTAATAGTTTTTGACTTGTTTATTTTTACTTTCTTACACTTTATGTATGAATAAGTATAGGAATCATGAAAATTTTCGAACTCGAGATTTTAACGGATATACACGTTTTGAGGTCCCCTGTATCTATTCTGACTATTTTCAGAATGACCTCTATGTGTGTATTTGTCTGTCTGTGCTCGCTCTACGGCCCAAGCAATAAAAGCTAGAGCTACGAAACTTTAAACTCACGATTTGTGTATAGCAAGGGGGAGAATGACCTATCTTGAAAGCAATATCTCAAGTGATAGATTTTCCGTATCTCGAAAACCGTACGAGTTATCGAAACAATTATTCTTATGACAGTTGAAGATACTGAAATTTTAAACAACTTTCATTAGAAAAGTTTTTTCTAAAAATGTAGTATAACTAAGTATAAGAAAGTTCAGTGTGGACCACTGCAGATTTTTATTTTTTGTTGATGGGTGTATTTTTTCGGTATGCCTAGAAAGGGTAACCGATGAGCTCACATTTTAGAACAGCAATAAATGATAATAAAACACCCCTAAAAAATTGTTTTTAAATTTGTTTTTTTTAATTTAAAATTTAGTACTTTTTCTGCACTCAACGTGAACGCAGTAATCACTCTTATTTTTTAAAATGTTGCGAAGAACCAATGCCCGTCGGTTAATTGTGTGGGAATTCATTAAGAAAAGTGTGGATTCAAGTTGGTGACATGTCAGTTATGTAAAAAACAGTTAACCTATTGTGGAAACAAAACTAATTTAAAAGAAAGCACCTGAAGAGAAAACATTCTGCGGAATTTCACAGTGTTTCAAGTTTGCCAAGTCCCCATGATGAAGCCCAAAGCGAAGACGCTTTTTTATATGTAACACGGCGTCAATCAGAAACATCTATTCAAAATACACCTGCAATTCAGTTTTACTCTCAACCTGGAACATCGTCACATAGTGACACAACAGTTATAGTAGGTCACTTTTCCTAGA
The DNA here is from genome assembly GCA_959613385.1 of Geotrupes spiniger. Lineage (NCBI taxonomy): Eukaryota > Metazoa > Arthropoda > Insecta > Coleoptera > Geotrupidae > Geotrupes > Geotrupes spiniger. Next base: position 36,691,846 of record OY390735.1, read on the forward strand.
ATAATACACCAGCAGCACCCCCGGAGAGCGCAGAAACAACAACTCCTTCAGGTTCGAAATCAATGGCAAATACGCGAAAACGCATTAGGCAACTCCTGTTATTTGCTGGTAAAACAAATGAACTGACGGACATAGAAAAACAATCCATCGACAATAGTCTTCTAAAAATGATAGTTTTAGATTATCAGCCTCTTTCACTGGTTGAAAATAGAGGTTTAATTGAATATTCAACGCATATTCCACTGTAAAAGCTTCCAAGTCGAAAGGTACTGAGTACTCAGATGTTACCATATTCACATGCCTCAATTTCTTCCAAATTAAAATTAATTTTAAATCAAATTCCACATCTTTCGATTAACTGCACTAGAATTTTTGGACGTGTAAGAATGGAGCGTGATAAACCACATTATTCCTGTTTTAAAGGTTATTGAAAGCATGACCATTGAATTATCAGGGGAGATACACCATGTCTATGATATTTCCAATAATAAAAAACTGAAGGTTGAAAGAAGTTAAAACAATCGTTGATAGATATTGTTTCTAGAAGATTGGAACATCTGGAAACAAACCCAACAATTGCAAAACCTGTATTGATAGACCCTAGATTTAAGAAAGCTGATTTTGGAAACGAAGAAAATGCAGAAAACGCCCAAAGTCTTGTTAGTGCAGAATTAATAATAATAATAATAATAATTATAAGTGATTCACAACAAAGTACAGAAACACCAGAAGCTTCAGCTACAACTGAAGACACGCACTCTGACAAAGAGTCAAATCAACTGAGGACATCATTATGGGCCCAATTTGACGAAGCAGTTGCAAAAAAGAAATATGCCACAACACCCTTAACCACTGCATCAATACTTTTAAGCGAATATATGGAAATGCCTTATCTTGACAGACAACAAAATCCGCTGAAACATTGCAAACATTACAGTAATAATTGGCAGGGACTGTATAAATTGCAAGTTTAATATTTGTCAATTCCAGCTACGTCAGTGTGTTTTCTAAAGCCGGGCAACTTACAAATTTACGTCAAAACAGACTATCATCTAAAAATATAGATCAAATTAGATTCCTTAATAGCCTATTGGAGTTGTTGTGAATAGTTTGCATTTTATTCTGGTAATTATTTTGATTAATAAGTTGGTACCTACTCCTTATAAGTTTGTTTTTATTAATTTTTATTCTTATTGTTTAATCGAGAGTTACTATAGGTACCTTTGTTTTTATTGAGAATTATAGTTTTGTTGTTATTTGCTCATATTTTTTATATATTATTGTAGCAGTTTATAAATATTATTGCAAATTTTGAAGCTTTTTATTTACTAACAATATCATCAACATGATTGTACTTATTTAAATTATTATTGTATTCTTCAATCCGACAATGACGATCAATCGAGACTACAAAAAATAATTGAAAGAGAATCGGCCATGGCTTCGCGTAGCGATACGAGTAATGTTAGTTGCCATAATCGAATTAGTCCAATGTTAAAATAAAATATTTCGAACCTCGAACTACTACTAATATTTAGTAGTAGGAATACTCGAGATACAATATGTTAAAATATCTCGAGATATCGAGCTTCTCGGTCCTACTTGCACACATTTCGTGACTGACGTTCGACCACTAATTTAGTAGTACTAAGTTTCGGAGTGCATGGTCAATTATCTCGAGAGATTTTAATAATCGACTAATTCATGTATCGCGTCCCGATTATTCCCATCACTAATTATTATAAAAAGAAATTCGATGAAATAAATATCTATCGATAAAATGAAGCAAGAAATTACATGGAAGAATATTGTTAGTGAAGATCTCATCTGTGTAAACACCAGATGGTATTAATATTCGGCCAGAAGAAGATTGCAAAAAAGTGGTGAAAAAAATTCGTTTGTGTTGATAATTGATAAATCACATGTTGATGTTGCTCATTGTATTGTAAACATTAATAAAGCAAACCAGCATATATTATTGCTAAATTTTTACCAAAAGAAAAGCAAGACAGATTGTTTCTAAACAAAACTAATAATTTCAAATAATTTAATTAATGGCATGAAAATAGGTAAAATAATATAATTGAATGAACAACTAACTAAAGGGTATAAGAAATTACTATTGAAAGTCAAGGAATGTGAGCACGCAAGGAATTACAAATATGTCATGTTCTAGCATAATACTGAACAATGACACATGATGAATCATCTGCATTGAAACTGAAGTGGGTTTCATTGGAATAATTTTCATAATATAAATTTCATAATTTTCATGACGAAATACCAAGTATTAGAATTAATTCATTTGAATTGTGCTAGACAAAACAAAAATTTCAACATATTGCAAAAAAAGATTAGTAACATTTTTGTGATACTTGGTCGGGATAAAATTTTTGATATTAATAATTTTAAGCTTGATGAGTACAACCACAACCACAATAATAGTACTTTTTATCAAAATGATGGTGCGCCCGTTTTGATGAATAATATGGAAATTAATTTTGTGAGTAGTATGTATAACTGAGAAGAGTGGATGAATATAATCAAACATGTGTCATTTTTATATGAAGAACACATCTGATCATGAATAACACACCGTTGATACTTTAAAATCAGATCAATATAGGATCATTATACCGTTGGCCTGACTTAAATTACAACGATTTAGCAATAAAATTAAAGTCTACACACTAGCAATATCAAAACATGTAGAAAATGTAGAGAAATGAATACGAATTTGACAGAAATCAATTAAATGCAATGGGAAGAAACTACTATTTTAGGGATAAAATGTATTTTTAAGCGACCGACGAGCGAAATTTCAGTCGTCAAACGCGGACGAAAAGTAATCGTTTTTCGTCCGCTTTCATTTTTCGTCCGCAATAGGGTGGCGCCATCTACCGACAGTTGCCGAAATTGTATAAAAATAACCACATTGCCGTCAGTGTCAAACTGTACATCTTGTTTACATTAGTAAATACGTGTTGGTGATACACTTTTTAACTGATTATTGGGTAATTATTGTTTATAAAGCCGAAATAACTTCGAATGTAGACAAAGAAAACATAAACATGTCTGAAGGTGTCACAAATATGTACAATTGTTCAATATGTGCCATAAATTTGAAAATTTTATGAGGATCGCCTAAAAAATTTTGTGTGCACCACGGCCAAGAAGTGTTTTTTCGTCCTCGTTTGCTTTCCGACCTCGGAAACTCGGACGAAAAAACAGTACTTTTTGGCCTTGGTACACAATAGTATTTTGTGCACACAAAATTTTTTAGGCGACCCTAATATAATTTTCAAATTTGTTGCAACATTTACTTATAATTTATTGAGATAGTCATTTATGACAACTGAACAATTGTACATATTTCTGACACCTTCAGACATGTTTTCTTTGTCTACATTCGAAGTTATTTCGGCTTTATAAACAATAATTACCCAATAATCAGTTAAAAAGTCTATCACCAACACGTATTTACTAATGTAAACAAGATGTACAGTTTGACACTGACGGCAATGTGGTTATTTTTATACAATTTCGGTAACTGTCGGTAGATGGCGCCACCCTATTGCGGACGAAAAATGAAAGCGGACGAAAAACGATTACTTTTCGGCCGCGTTTGACGACTGAAATTTCAATTTTTCGTGTCGGTCGCCTAAAAAATACTATTATTTAAAATTTAATAGTTTGTTCAATTTATATTGGAGTACCTAGTAACAGCTTGAAGTGAAGTTTACAAACTTGTAAGTAAACTAGAAGTTACACACAAACTTATTCTGGTTATTCTACTTAGACCCGGTTCTACAAGTGCAGTATAAAGCCAATATAGCGCTATTCTTTGTATAAAGTTTCCATAAACGTTTTACAAGAACAGAATAAGCATCGAATAGCATAAATTTTAAAATAAACAGTGGTATATTTTATTCAATATTTATTTTTTGCATTACGCTATAACCAAAAACTAATGAATGTGTAAAAGACGTAAATTCTACGTCTAGTGGTATATAGGGAAGCATTTTAGCACGCAGGCATAAAACACGCAAGTGTTTTATTCCTGCATTCCTGTGTTTTTACACCCAAAGAAATATGAAATGAATGATACCATATAACTAATAATTGTGTGACGAATTACACGAAATTTTAGGAGCTTCGCAAAAAGCGATTTCTAATTTGCTTCCAACAAAATCAAGAGAAAAGTATCTAAAATGTTACGAACTGTTTTGTCAGTGGAGAGTACGAATAAAGTGGAAAGTGTTAATGAAAATATTATGTTAGCATTCTTTCTTGAAAAGGTAATATTTTCATAATATTTAAAATACATTTTATTCTTCTGTTTGTTTTTTGCAGGCTAAGACTCTAAAGGCATCATCAATGTGGTCGAGTTACTCAATGTTAAAAAGCACTTTACAAATAAACGAAGGTGTAAACATTTCGAAACATCAACAACTAATTGTATTCTTAAAGAAACAAAATGAAAGGTATGAACCAAAAAAGTCTAAAGTTCTGCCTCTGGAACATATTTCAAAGTTCAATGAAGCTCCAAATGAATTGTTTTTATTTATGAAAGTGGCCTTGATCTTTGCTTTAAACAGTGCATGCAGAAGCGAAGAGTTATGCTCATTACAAGTTGACAATATCGAAGAAGCAGAATCGGTTATAGTTGAGACATTACATAATACAAAAACAAGAAAAAGCAAGTTTTTACTGTCACTTCCGAAGCAAATGGAATTGAATCGAATAAAAAATACCGTAAATTGAGATCAATACACGTTAGTCATCGTAGATTCTTTATTTGCTATCGAAATAGTGACTGCACAGTACAACCTGTGGGGATTTCGCCAATTACAGGTGCAGGTTTTAGCGCGGCAAATTTAAATCACTCCTCCTAGTTAAAAAACAGAGTATAGTTGCTAATAGACTAATAGCATCAATCACCGAAGAAATCGCATGTTGGCAAAGTAAAAAGGCGTTAACATTGTGGTCTAGTTTTTCCATATTTTGAAAATAATGTCAAAATATTACGGATATCAGTCACACCCAATCTAAGAGATTAAAACTCACTAAATGGTTTTTTATATCTTAATATTAAATTAAATATATTAATGAATGTGAAATAGAAAAAATAGCATGTAACACTCGTACAAGACATCTTATCGCACTTATTCCTTTGGAGCACTCATCGCTTCACTCCTCGTGCTCCAAACCCATTCGTACAACAATCGAATGTCTTGTGCAACATATTACAATATATTATTTAGTAATCTGGATCAGCAAAACGTTTCCCAGCATCAACAACTACTACATCAACGATCTTCGTCGATTTCAAGCAACAAAACATCAGTGAACGATTGTCTCTCCTTATCTAAACCACGTGGAATATCTTTTCATAATTTGACACACTGTAATTTTTATATAAATTACAGTAATTAATTAATTAATAGATTGAATAATTATTGTTTACATTTGTACTGTGTTGCTGAAGAGTAAAGTGTTAAGTATACAAAAAAATATTTATGTTTGACTCGACTCTAATCAGTTGTTTTATAACATCACTGAGAGGACCTAATATGGTACTTTACTGGACTGTCCATAATAATAAAGTAATTTGGACTACTGTCAACGTCAAATTATTTCAAAATATGTGTTCTTTAAACAATACATACGGTAATCTCTGTAAACATATAGAGATTTAAATTTGATTGGCAAAAGCATGAAGCGCCATTTATTTTACGTCGTCGTTAACTCATCGGGGTATTCCAATAAAGACCTAACGCGAGAGCAACGGAATTATGTTTTAGAGTTGGCCCTGGAAGAGGGAGATAGACATACCATGAATGTGTAATTTTAATCCAATAAAATAGTTCATTTAAACTGTCACTTTTTGAAGTATTGTAAAACAGTTTTTAATGAAATTTTAACACCATTTATGAACATGCTGCACGATGTCAAAGGAAGAGTTACATTGTGATGTCGGTGGTGGCCATATAACTCATCTTATTTGATAATTACTATTGGTTGTCATGATTAAAATGTATTAATTAAAATTTTATTGCCAACATAACCTCAGTTTTTACAGCTTTGCCTGCAGTTTGATTTAATCTAAATTTAAGTTACCGGGAAAAGGGTAGGTACACCTGTTAGTAACGGCGAGTAGTTCTATTACTCAAAATTAATCTAAGACATACGCGAACACTTCCAAAGCCCTCCCTGAATCACAATTCCGTTGCTCACACGTTATATTATGTACTTGTCACATATATAGCCATTGTTTCATCTAGCATATTTTTCAATAGTTTTGTTTATTTCACATTCAATTGATTTATTTTGTTTGACTTTTTGAATTAATTTAATTTTAATTTGTTGAGCTGATGACAGCCAATATGATTAATCAACTTCTATTCATTATTCAAAATTTGTCATTCTAATTTTTAATTTCTCTTGCTTGTATAACATCATACTTCATACTAAAATTTATATAAGTAACAAGAAAAATTCTAAATGAGCAAGATATTCATCGATTATCAAGTAATAACATTTTTACCTATCTGCCCTTCCAGATTCCTTAACATAAGATTTAAAAAAAGGAGCCACGGTTTTGCTGATGTAAGAGTGAAGCGTCTCATATGGCGATCCATCGCTGAAGTTCATGATACGAACTTGCGCACGAATACTTTTATCAGCCTCGACGACTGAACCACGTTTGATAACGACCATACTTGAAATTTTTGAGCTGCTATAGTAAACCTCATTACTGAAATAATAAGTAACGGGTTCTTTCTCCTCTTCCCCTTCGGGCGGTTGTTCGCTGTCATCGTCTGTAAATAAAATCAATAAAAACCTTGAAGGCCATTTTGAATAATTTGCACCTTTTGATGAACTCCTCTGAATGTAAAGCGTACACACTTGAGGATCGGATAAGAATTTTTTTATGTTTTCTTGATTGCTTTTATCTTCGAGGGCAGAATTAAGCGCAGCAGGTTCTAAATGGCCATCTTCTTCCGGTAAAAGTACCGTTGCGGCTTTACGTAGGTAATTTGCGAACGTGGTATAATCGATTATCCCTACGTTCTGGGTCTCGGGCGTATTATCAGACCCCTCGAGAGAATCCCCCATTCTGAATTCAAAACTAACACATATATAACTTTAAAAATACACGTTTATAAACGACCATGATATATATCATTAACACATACGACGTACACGACGTGAATGACGCATAGAATGCCACAGCACAGATAAAACCTCAGTGAGCAGACAAAACTGACGTATACGCAACCAGGGTTGCCACATTTACTTGTAAGCCTGGTACAAGGATTAACTACTATCACATATACATGCTGTTCAAAAAAAATGTCACAAACTTTGAGGGCTGATAGTGCCCTGAAAATGTCCAAAATATGCCGAAAAGTCTTAATGAACATGGGTTCGCAACAGTGGATAGTTTCAGAGATACGCGTTTTTTTTATTTCCACAATACGCATACAGCTCCACTTAGCAAACATGAGAGTCGGAAAATATGCGAACTACAAAAATTTTATTTAAAATATTTTAAGCGGGAAAATATTAAACCAATCATGCTAAAGTATACTGGTTTGGTACATTCTGAATCAGAAGTCAAGGTAATAAAATCTGCACTAGACAGTAGTTGACAGATTTTATGCGATGTATTTTTTTACATGCTTATTTTATAATAGCATAGTAATTTCTTCATTTCGTTATTAAGCTTTAAATTGTGACAAAACTTTATGGCAACACTACCTTTTAAATTTGCCGCCGAAATACTTTTTAATCTGAATGTACGTTGAAAAGCAGTGCCGCTCTCGCCACGCCCCCTCAGCTCTCATGTTTGCTAAGGCGAGCAGTATGTGGGCCGACGAAAATACCCATGTTGTTATGGAATCCAAACATCAGGTACGTTTTTCATTAAACATTTGGATGCGTATTTTGGGCGACCGGTTACTAGGCCCGGGTTGTTTTACCAAACCGATTGACAGGCGCTGCTTATCTGAATTATCTGCAAAATACTAATCTTTTAGACGAGATTCCGTTGACCCAAAGGCAATAAATGTGGCTAAAGCACGATGGTGCTCCCTCGCATTTTTCGATTGCCGCTAGTGTGTATTTACACGGAACTTTTGGACGAGATGCGTAGGAATGGGCGGACCTGTATCATGAACTGTAAGACCACTCGGTGTAAACCCCCTTGATTACTTTCTTTAGTTATATTTGAAAATGTTATTGTACGCTACGCCTGTAAATGACAATGGCAACGTATCAAGGATGCCATCAAATCCGAGTCACTATAGGTCTTTTCGAGAAAGTTCGAAGGTCCATGCCACGGAGATGTGGTGTAAGTGGTGTATTTCCTAAGGGCAACATCAATTGAGTATAGAAAGAGGAAAAATATTTAGAATATACGGAAGTGATCGAATGATATTTGTCATGATTATATCACGAAATAAGGTTGTGACAGTTTCAAAATCTTTGACTTATGTTTGAGAAAAGTCATTTATTGATACCCATGCTTGCTACGATGAAATAGATGCTCTCGTAAAAGGCCAATAAGAAAGTGAAATACCAAACTGAATATACAGCTTTCGAATGACGCTATTTATATTCGAGAAACACCGCCGTTATTGGCTCGTTTTTTTGTTTAAATTACGAAACATTATTAGTTTATTAGATTTGAGTGATATAATCAAATGTATTCCCTTGATAAAAGTAACGAATTAAAATTACCATTCATTAAAATAATTGTTTATTTACAAAAATATGCAATTTTCCGGGCGAATTAGAGTTTGCAAACTGGCGAGATGCCCTTAAATAACTTACAGTCGAATGCAAAAAAAGTAGACACGAAATTTTCGGCTGCTTGAACAAACTTGATATTAGCAATGTCATGTAAATGTCAGTATTGTCATTTCAGTTATATTTTAATATACTGGTAACGTAACGTAAGCGTAGGTACCCCGAACTAGACCCCCGAACCACCGTTACTGAATGAATAAGTCAAATATTACGTGGATTAAAAGCCACATTTATACAACAACAATTTGAGAAAAATCAATTACAGGAAACTGTTTCTGTCTACTTTTTTTGCGTTCCACTGTATTTTCCGAGGTAAATGTTGACTGTTGTATTTTGTACCATCTGCCTCCGAATTTATTATCCACCACAGAAAGTTCAACTTATCGTTGGTATAGGAACAACAAACAATATATCCATTAGACACTTGTCAATATTTTGACGTATACTATTTCATAATTTGAAATTAAACAAACTTGCCCTTACCACACAGCAGTGGCGGCTCGTGGGTTTGCTACTTGAGGAGGCAAACTCAAATGTGTGTAATGTACAACTTCATATCGAATATCGAAATATCGAATATCGAAAATGTTTAAGATTTAAGATTTAAGCATTCCTATTCCTATGTAGGTATAATTAATTTTCAATTAATTTTGTGCGATTTTTATAAACAGTGAAAACAGCTCTGGAAGTAAAATTCCAACGAGTTCCTACTCGTTGGAATTTTACTTTAGAAGGAATATGACTTCTGCAAATATTGTCTAAAACACATGTTCGTTTAGTTGATTTTGAAAAAAAGTTGAAAAGCCCGATAAGTTTGAAAAAATATACGGCAATCTCTTATCCAACTGCATGACTTACTGAGAACTAATTTTAAACAATTCGCATAACAATGCGTAAAGTTCGCCTGAGGGGCAATTTCTTTGATTTTACTTTGCAAACAATTTAATTTCCCAGCCATAACAGCTGCTCCATCATACGTTTGCGCTACTAATTTATCTTTTAAAGAAAAGTCTTTAAATTCTTGAGTTAAAAAGTTATACAAACTTTCAGCGGTACGACTATAACTAATATCAAAAAAACCAAAAAATCTTTCGACAACTTACTTTACCTTCGATAACATAACGAAATATAACGGACAGCTGGGAATAGCATGAGATATCAGTTGTTTCATCAATTTGCCAAGAAATGAATGGTGCTTCTAACATTTCGTTTCTAATTTTTTCTTTTAATGTGAAGGCAATGGAATCTATCAGATCATTTTGAATAGATTTTGAAGTACCCAAAAATACAGTATTACATATTTGATTTTTTTTAGTTTTCATCATATTTACTGAGTAAAGTTACCAATTCTTTAAAATTACCTCTGTTGTTTGATTCCTCACTTTCATCATGACCGCGGAATGCCAAATCTTGGGAACTTAAAAAAATTGTGATATCTAATAATCTTCTTAAAATATTTCTATTTTCTCGTACTTTATCATTGAAAGAATCTATTTCAATTTCGCGTGCTGAATCTAAAACTGTGATTATATTTTAGTTTCCGAGCAATTCCAACTTAACTTTCGATCTAATATGTTCTTTTGATTTTTCATGACGGTTAATGTAACGTGCAATATTTTTGAAATCTTCGAACCCTAATCGCGACCAGGCAATGTTTTCGTTATCAGTCGAACATAACAAACACGGCCAACAAAACAACTTGTTCTTACTGAAACTACCAGTGATCCATATATTTGATACCACGAATTATTAAATGATCGTTTTTGATTGCCCTTGATAGATATAAGCGCGGGTAAGTCAGGGATCGGTTTTTTCTGTTGTTTAATAAACAATTTACCTTCAAAAGAAGCGTACTGAAAGGGGTTCCAAGCAAAAAAGCTACCAAGTCTTTGGTATTCCTTACTGTTTCAACTTCCATTTTTTTACTACTTGCAACAAAATCTCGATCAATACAATAAATGCGATCGATAAACTGTAGAAAATTACTTTACATTATAGTTTGTTTTTAAACTAGGAGGAGTAAATTGAAAAGCCATATTTACACTGAAAATATCACCAGAAAATACACCAGCTATTTTACATTCCCCTTCTTTAGCTTATTCCTACCTTTCATTATTTCTTCCCATGTAAATTCTTCTATTTCCATCTCCCTCTGTCCTATCTCTTGTCTATTTTTGCCCCCCCCCCCCCGTATATGTTCCTCTTAGCACCTCCATGAAGTACGTTTTCCATAATTCTATAGGACACCCCTCTCGTCCCTTTCTTCCTTTTGCTTCTCAAATTCTCCAAATCTCCTTCTTACCCTGTAGCCCCCTTACCTATTCTATGTCCCTCTCCTGTTGTTCTCTTTTTTTCCCTCCCATAACGTTTTCTGATTTCTCTTTTCCTCCCCTTATTCCGCCCAAATCTTTACCCCCTCATTCGCCCCCCTCAATTTTATTCTAACCTCCGTTTTCTCTCTTCTGCATTCTTCATCAAACCATGTGTTTCCATCTCCTCTTCCTCTCATCTTCTTTGTTATCGCCTTCCCCATAATATTAATAAATGTAATTCGTCAAATGTAATAAACCACAAGCTATAAACGTTATTCAGCCCACATAGCGATAAATCACCCAATCTGGCAACCATGTAAACGCGATAAAAGCACTTGCATTGTACACATAAAAAACAAATAGATTCACAACACCTTATCGCTATAAAAATAGTACTTTGTGCAATTCTCGTTTTCTCCTTACATTTTGTGACAAATTCTAAAATTGACGAATAGGATCAATTTGTAACTCCGTGCTGTCCAACAACCTCTACAAAACATTGTCGCCGGATTTATTTTACAAAAACATGTATTGTACAGTTGCGGTCACGGCATTTCGGGCAGTACGTACATCAATTTGACTGACATGAGGTGTGAAATAGGCTTTACATATCCTAACCTAACTTTAAACTGTCACTGTTACTGCGAGAGTTGAAGAAGTGACATACAGCGCACCTTAGCAAACATGATAGTCGGAAAATATGCGAACTACAAAAATTTTATTTAAACTATTTTAAGCGGGAAAATATTCAACCAATCACGCTCATGTATTCTGGTTTGGTACATTCTGAATCAGAAGTGAAGGTAATAAAATCTGCACTAGACAGTAGTTGACAGATTTTATGTGATGTATTTTTTTATGTGCTTATTTTGTAGTACCATAGTTAATTTCTTCGTTTCGTTATTAAACTTTAAATTGTAACAAAACTTTATTGCAACACTACCTTTTAAATTTGCCGCCGAGATAGTTTTTAACCTGAATGTACGTTGCTCAGCTGGCATGTTTGCTAAGGCGACCTGTAGGCTGTTTTAAGAATTGAGTATGAGTTGTTATTTAAACTACATTAAGCAAAGAACAATGACAATAAGTAAGAAGAATTTGGATTTTGAATTCAGATTTTGACGCTGCTAGCGTATGTCAAGTAAATGACACAAAAAAATGTCACAATGACAATAAAGCCTAAACTACATCGGTTTTTGTTAATGTGGCAGAAAATTGCTGCTCGAAATTCCGTGCCCGCGACTGTACTATTGTTTAGATATTATTAGATATATTTATTGTGTAGATTTTTAAAAAAATTGCTTTAATAGATTGATAACAATGTATATGATATTAAACATACCGTATAAATTTATATAATAGTAACGAATATTTTGGATATTTCAAATAGTATCCAGTTCATACACTTACATTTTGATTGTGTCGGCATCTACTGGTAGGCAGAGGGACCGAAGCAACCTTAAATATCAACCACTTTTACAGCGTCATACTACTTCACAAAAACCTCTGACAAAAACGGAGCCTTCACATTTAGGTTATGCTTGTTATCTGCGATCGTTGTGATCGTTTAATAAATTGTGTGTTTTATGATTAACAGAAAAATGTCTACACCAAGAGGCCTCCCGCAGAGCAAAGAAGCCCTCCTAAAATCATATCGTACCCGCTTAAAAGACGACGTAAAGAGTATGCTGGAAAATTTCGAAGGTTTGTGCATGGAGGTTTGTATCAATTTTTGCATCCACGACAATTTTTAGAAACTATAAAGTTGGCGAAAGGTGAGCACGACACCCAGCTGTCAAGAATGACGCAGTGCGAGCAAGATACATACGAAATGCACGTACGAGCTGCCAATATTGTTCGGGCGGGCGAATCGTTAATGAAACTGGTGTCTGATATCAAGCAGTATCTTATTTTAAACGATTTTCCCTCTGTAAATGAAGCGATTGGTCAAAATTCTAAATTATTCAGGTCTGTGAATATGATTTTCAGGGTAATTGGGTAATCTGTTGCTTTGCAGGACGAAACAAAGCGAATGCGATCAAAAGTTGATGTCGTTGAGGGATGACATGGCAGCTGATCTTTATGATCTCGAAGAGGAATACTATAGCAGTATAAATAAGTAGTATTTTTATCGTGTGCATGTAATAGATTTCTCGAACATAGATAGAATAATTATATTTAATTCACCTGTACAATGATTATTCAAATTAAAACGGTTTTTTACAAAAAAAATTAATTCATGATGTATGTGCCTTGGGAGTTAAAAATATTGGGATTTTTCAGTGGCGGATGATTGTGCACCCCAGTAGGACGTTTCGACATCTTGCCATGTTTTGTGATGCATCTCACCTTGCATCCGGTCTTATAATAATTAGAACACAGCCAGAAGTTGTGGAATCCATGTTTTCTATTCAAGCTGAACATATGTCCTTCGAATATAATGCACAGGCCTCCTCTGCAGTTTTTTCTTATTTTTATATCTGAAATTTACACTTATGTTAGTATTTATAAACTTAAAGAAAAACAAAGTAGCAAAACTAATAATGTACACAAGTACCCCTTAAAAGTGACAGTCTGCAATTTACGATGGAACATAAGATTTCTATCAGGTACTCCTGGAACTAATTTGAGAATCAATTCATCAAAATGTAAACTCATTTTCAAGTGAATTGTAGGTGTGTTTACGAATTGCTCCAAATTTCTGCAATGTACTATTCGGTTGATGCATAATTCTGGAGCATTATTATTACATTCAAACTATTTTTTTTTACACAAGCAAAGTACAAAATTAATCAATAACATATTCTCCAGCATTTTGTTAGTTGACATACCATCATGGATTAAATTGTTCAAACAGCGCTCGTCGATAATAATGTGCATCCCTGAATACCATTTCCAAGCTGTATTTTTCCTGTTGTTTTGCCCATGTCACATCCAATGCCTTGACACCTCAATTAAACAAAACGAATGTCAGATACATCCTTTTCTTTAGGATGTGTCGGACACACCTGAAATATTCTCAAACAATGTCCATTGCAAGCCATTCGGTTTTTCAGTCATAAGATATACATGATGTAACAAGGAACATAGGGTAAATGGTAGAGAAAATGGAAGATACAGAGTTCATGAAAAGGGTTTAAACAAGCAATTCAATTGCTTTTGCAATCATTACTATTACAATCTTAAATAGAACAGGAAGTTTTTACCGGACTCCATCGCATGAGTTTGTAACACACCTTTCTATGTGTATCCTTGTTACATTCATTTCTATTCCAAAAAACTATCGGAACACACAGGCTCCCTCTACTTCTTTGTTAGTAACTATCTGTTGGTAAAATATCTGCTGGTTTAAACTGGAAATTTGTAAATCTTTCTCAAAATATACAATGTACTGTTTGTTTCAAAACTTTCATTAATTGCAGTAGTGGCATGTGCCCCAACACATGATTTCTTCATTGACTCGACATTTGCATTATGTAGGCAATGGCATTTTCTCGGCATATCAGTACAAAATTTCTTTGAAAACCATAATTATGTTTGAACTTTGACAAGTAAATGAAATCTGCTTTTTTCTGACGTGATATTCATGGAAATGTTTCATTTTCAAATCGCCTTGCATTCCAAAAAAAAATGTCCCAGGCATGAACACAACTATAGCCGACATTCGATAAATTTTTTCAATTACTGATATACCTAATGAAAAAGTTCATATTCCAACCATATGTACAGTTAAGAACGAAGGACACAAACACAGAATCTTCCATACAGTTCATGATGGAAATGTGTAAATCAACTTAGATGAATGGACGTAAATACAATAGGACAAATCTTGCACTGGACATGCTTTCACAAGATAGACTATGTTTGGAAGTACTGGGGACAAACTTACTAAACTACTTTTAGATTTCAGTGTGTAGAGGGCTAGTATTCAGTGTTATTAGACTAGTCAACATAATCTACAGAGAAAATTAAGACCATCACTAAACTTTCATGGTAAGAGTTTTCAAATATACCATAAGCGTTCAATGTTAAAAAAAACCATGCATAATTTATAGCGGTGGCTGATGAGCTAGGTCAGTAACTGTTAGCCCTCTACACACTGCCTGACAAAATTAAAATAATCGTTTTGTACGTCCCAAAGGTAATTGAAATATCAAAGTGTCAAAAATATAAACCTACTTTTATTTGTATATTACAGAATGCCTGAAATCGATAAATAAAAACATCAAATCAACAGTGCGGTCATAGTTTTTAACAGCATTCAAGCGGCAAGTAATAGTTTTCAGCAACAGATTTATTTATTTAAATTAAAAGTAGAATTTGCCCCCAGTACTTCCAAACACAGTCTATCTTGTGAAAACATGTCCAGTGCAAGATTTGTCCTATTGTATTTACATCCATTCATCCAAGTTGATTTACACATTTTCGTCATGAACTGTGTGGAAGATTCTACAAGTATTTGTGTCCTTCGTTCTTAACTGTACATATGGTTGGAATATGAACTTTTTCATTAGGTTTATCAGTAATTGAAAAAGTTTAACGAATGTCAGCTATAGTTATAGTATAGTGTTCATATATGGGACATTTTTTTTTGGAATGTAAGGCGAGTTGAAAATTTCCATGAATATCACGTCAGAAAAAAGCAGATTTCATTTACTTGTCAAAGTTTAAATCTAATTATGGTTTTAAAAGAAATTTTGTACTAATATGCCGAGAAAATTCCATTGCCAACAAAACATTTTGGAACATATCATGCTCCTAGCTGTCAAGCATGTCTTTGCTGAATTAATAAATTGTCCTGTCCATCAGTTAGAATTGTAAATTACTGGTTTACTGGATAAATACAAGAATGTTTGAGGGCTTTTGGTTAAAATATTAAAAAAAAAAAATTACCATGAAATGCAGAACTATGCAATTTGACACTGACAAGTAAGTAATATTTAGGGCTATCCTTAACTAGAAGGACTAGTAAAACAATGGAGCACAAACAAAATGCTTGTGCTGTAAATATTATCTCATCCACACATAGCGTTCGATTACACCTAGTATATTTTCACCGTTCAATGTTCAATATTGTAATAATCGGCAAAAGTTAATTAATGAAATTTAGTGGAAGTAGTAAATAAGTATATTGCAGTGCACTGATGACAAATAGTGGACTCTATTTACTATTCATACTTGTAAGATATTCTTCTGCATTTCGATAGTAACCTTTGAAAATACACATGACCGTGATCGACCTACAGGAAACACTTTGTATGTACAAAAATATCAACAAATCTGCAAATTAAATATCTTCATTTTACAATGTCATCTAATTGCTGTTCTTCTGTAAATGAGAGTCAAGACTTAGTATATGCAAGAAAGTATTTCACGGTTCATGTGTTGATTTAAGTGATACTGATGCTAGAGTGTTTCGTTCTAAAAAGGATCATGAAGTGGAATTATGCCACTTGCTTCCAATTTTCCGACGACGTTAATTCACTAAAATCCACCATTCCCAATTTGCGAACAGATATTAAACTCATACAAAAGCAGAAAGCCACAGAAAAGTTTCATAAACAGTCAGAATAGTTTTCCTGTACTTTACACTAACTAACCTTTTCAGCATGAGTGAAATGTATTACTTTATTTGAAAATTTATTCACATTTTGAAAGAGGCGTAATAGTAAATATCCTTGTTCCTTCAATAAAGAAGTAATTCGAAAACATAAAGGGAAGGAACATTAACTGATAAATGTATAATAAACTGAGGCATATTTTGACAATACGTTTGTGTTTACAAAGTTTCACAAAATGTCCTATAAATTATAATTGAAGAAAGGTATTTACAATTTGGTTGTCCAAATGCCCAAACGTGACATTGTCGCCATTCAAAGAAACCAGAATATTTCTAAGACAACAGTTTACTGTGTCATTTAGGAATGTGAAGAATATTTGCCGTATTATATGTATCTTCCCAAGACGGGTCGCCCTCGAGTTTTGAATTATCCAAGGCTTCAGAACATCATTGAATCTGCAAGAAATAGAAATGAGTTTCAACGAGAAGATTAGGCCGAAGATTTCATATTTCCCATATTACGGCCAAGAGGGAAATAAAAGAGCAGAAATAATTTAAAATATAGAAAGCGACAAAATTGTCCAAAATACACGACCGCCCAAATAGAGAGCATTCCAAGATGATGCAAACAATTAAAATTAGAACATTAGAACAAAAAAAATGCCACCATACTTTTAGACGACGAAAAATATTTTACATTATCTAATTCCGAAATAAAAGGATATGAAGGTTTTCATACAGACAACAACGATACGTTGAATGATGAAAGGTATAAGAAAAAGCGAAATTTGAGGACAAGGTACCAAAGTAATAGTCATTTCTACGTAACATACTGTAAGTTTTTGCGCAGGGACGTTTAGAAGTTAATCATTAGGGAAATGCAAAAAAGCATCCGGTTTTTGCGATATCTCCGTTACAAGGTATCGCACGAAAGCAGAATTTGTTTGTAAGGAAACATCAACGTGTACCTATCTCGGAACACGTATTGAAATTTAATTGTACCCGTTATTTGATTATTGGGAGCGAGATACGTATTCCAATAAAGTTCGCGCATAGTTCCCCCCGAAGGGAGCAGTGTCGGTCTAGCGCTGTGTAATCTGCTAGGGCGGTACTCCAAACTTATATTTAATATATTAAATCTGACATTGAGTTTATTCGCACTGCAGAAGAAAAAATATCTGATTTACAATAGTTATGGGGTTATATTAATGGGCTTAAAGACGGGAGTGGTATACCTATGGCATATGACAACAATATTCTTGCTACTTCAAAAGATATTGTTAATGCGTTTGCTAAACATTTTTCTTCAGTATATTCAACTCTCCTTCGAGTATGTGAGACTGTGCTGTATAATTAAGAAATAAATAGAAATAATTCTACTATTGAAGAATGTGAAGATTGTATTTCTGTATTATTGAAGCCATTTGTTCGGTTCCGCATATGTACATTTATTTAATTAAGTTAATTTGGACCCGCGCAAATATAAGTAAATATTCGCTACAATTATTTAGATACTTATAACAGTTTTGGTATGGTAATTCGCACTACCCTGTTCAGATACCGGCAGATGCGGCCAGCCGCTAACGGTTCTGTCGAACGCTTATTATTTATTTTCCCCAAATTTAAAAACTAAAAACTTTTATACGGCCACGTACAAAACTTTATCTAATGCAACACAATTTTTGCCCGGCATTTATCGCATAAATCCTGTTTCACAAAAGCTGTCATTTTACGACTGCCAAATTCGTCGCTTCATCATTCAGCCCTGCAGTTGTAAATAAGCCATTAAACATGGTAATTTAATTTATTATATGGCAGGCACTCTCGGGAATTTAGATTTTCTAATACTTTTAGAATCGGTGAACCAAATGTCGTGCAAAACATCCCTTTCCTTCTTCAGAATTACATTTGCAGTCGCGGAATTTCGGGCAGTACGTACGTCAATTTGATTGACATGAGGTGTGAAATAGGCTTTACGTATCCTAACCTAACTTTAAACTGTCACTATTACTGCGAGAGTTGAAGAAGTAACATAGGCTGTTTTAAGAATTGAGTATGGGTCGTTATTTAAACTATATTAAGCAAAGAACAATGACAATAAGTAAGAAGAATTTGGATTTTGAATTTAAATTTTAGCGCTGCTAGCGTATGTCAAGTAAATGACACAAAAATGATTAAAATAAATTTGTCATAATGACAATAAAGCCTAAGCTACATCGGTTTTTGTTAATGTGTCAGAAAATTGCTGCCCGAAATTCCGTGCCCGCGACTGTCTCGCCCTTAAGATTCAGTATCACACCAACATTATTCAAGACTAGTCACAAACAACAGTCGACAAGTATAAACATCAGAATCACTTGAGTAGTAACATAACAGTGTTATTCACTTAAGTATTAATCAATTAGCAAACAAGCTAACACATCGTTAGCTGTCAGTTGTAATTGTAAAATAATTGTAAGTAAAGTGGTAATAAATAGTGTACAGAGTTAAAGGAATTTATTCTGCAACAAGCCTTCGAACGTTAAAATAAAGCCCAGACAATAGGGACACACATCAGTGGCGTAAATACGTGAGCGAGAGACATACTAGAATTTCTCGTCGAACTTACAACTCGCCACGAGTCCGAGTACTTTCGCTCATGTCGCGCAAACACCATTCTTGATTTATAATGCCAAGTCGATGTATTTTATACAGATATAATGGAAGGCTTTTAATCTTGAGCAACATGTTCTTATCATAGACAAATTTTGGCATCTCTGTTAACTTAAGTTTATTGCTAGAAAGCTACATATTGGAAGAAATTATGTCGAGATTGACAATGTTAAATCACCAACATTTGCAGTTGTTAGTATACCGAAAGGATCAAACCTTGGTCAATTCCTCACATTCATAAATAATGTTATTGACTTTTTGCAATGCTTTAAATTAATCTATACATATGCGATTAAGATTTTTAATGTTATGGGGAAATTTAAAGACTAAAATTGCAGGACGATATGAACTCTTTGGTAAACTAGTATGAGAAAGAAACGAGTTCATCATAAATGTTGAAAAATGTTAACACATGACCTAGATCCCAGATAACTTGTAAGACTAAATTACGATTATGTAATTGACATCAGGTCTTATACCACGTACTTATATATATCATATGATGAGAAGCTATCATTTGTTTTTATATTAGCATTATATCTAATACTACTAGCTTTTTAAATTCACCAATGTTTTTATTTGTGAAACTTTCAGCAACGTAAACTCTCACGAAGAACTTGACATTTTTGATATGAATTTGAGTTTATTTATTTCTTCTTTAAAATCAATATTGTTTTAATAATTTGATACATATACAATGTTTTCTCCGTTTTCATTTATTGGTGTTTTCAGGATTACTTTCAATATTTTGTTTGAGCTCTGTTATTAGTGTTATTTCTTCTTATTGTGTACATGTACCGAACAATAATTTAGTTTAGTTTAATTGAATAATAAATTGTATATATTTTTCTGTATATAATAACGTAATAACCCTGCTGCTGGATTATCAACAACTGATGATTATTATTATTATCTATTTATTATTTACCTTTTTTATAGATTTTGTGTTAAATGTTACCAGATATGTTGTTTAATGTTCGTTATAATTTATAATAATTATCCCATTTTTAATTTTTACCAAAACATGTAATGAATTCTAGTAATAAATAAATAATATGTCGATAGCCACAAATGCCACACAACAAAAAGTTGTTATTATGTATAAGTTTCGCAGGAGCTTCCATCAAAAAATGTATTCATCTCTCCTCTAGTAAATACATTCGATTTCTTTGGAAATACTACTAGCTTCGTCAATTTTGATATATCACTATTATTTAACTAAATAGTACTTTTAAGCAATACTATGCCCATAAACTTCGTGGAAACGTCAATCTCAAACATCTTTGAACGAAATAAGCTAAGGTTTTTCAATGATCGCCGCGTTCTTCACATCCAGCAATTTGTCGAAAATATCATATATTTGCTGGGAACTGCTTGATACGCTTCTTCAATTTCTATATCAATTTATGAATCGCCCTCAGCCTTAAGTTTATCGGTGCAATTTTCTGATTTAGAATTAAATGACTTTTAATTTGTTTCTAAGTTTCTTAGAAAATAAATTAAAAAATCTACAGTGGTCCGCACTGAACTTTCTTATACTTAGTTATACTACATTTATCGAAAAAACTTTTCAAATAAGTTGTTTTTCGATAACATGTACTGTTTTCCAGATATGGAAATATGATAACAGTAAACCACCACTTCCGGTTAAGATATTGCTTTCAAAGTAGGATAGTAGTCCTTACTATATATAACCCTTAAGTTTAAAGTGTATACCTTTACCTCTAGCTACAATCGTTTGGACGCTAGAGCGCGCAGACGTCATTCCAAAAATTATCAGACTCGATTCAGGGGAGCTCAAAACGTGTATATCCATTAAAATCTCGAGGTCGAAAATGTTCATGATTACTATACTTCCTTATACATAAAGTATAAAGAAGTAAAAATTCAAACTACTCTATTTATATGTATAAACCACATGACGTAGTAATTAATTCAAATAGTATTTTTTGTCATTATTTCGTAGACACCCGCTAACTCGTAGACTTCAAATAAAACAAAAAAATTAAATTTTATTAATTCCAGCCTTGTTTATATTATATATTTGCCGAACTAAACGCAATAAATATCCGTTTACAATTCGGCTGGGTGGTCCAGAATCCAGATATCGAATGCGCTGATACATCTGTTTTAATAATGAAACATGATTAGTTTCAGAACAGAAAATCTATATCTATTTAAGGTCTGGTTAAACTGCTAAATAACAGGACCATGGGCGACTTATTCGGCATCTAAATTAGACAGCCAGAATGTCTAAAAACAATGTCGACAGTTTGAATTGAGTTTGGTAAACGCAAATGGAATGCACCGAAAAGACTAAGAATCATCTTGAATTCAAATTCAAAAAAGTTTTGGAAAATGATTGCAGTGTTTACCGAGAGGTAGTTAACGTGCGATCGAATGTAAAGTTTCAAGCCAACGCGGGGGCCCCGAATAATTAAAGTAAGCCTCAGGCTCGTCCATAGTGACGAGTTAACATCGGTTTTTAATAATTAAAGTCGGCGTTAACGCCTAACAAGTGACTGAACCCGAAGTGTTAAATATAAATAAGTAGAGACTTCTATTGTTAGAATCATGGGATAAAAATAATTTGGGCTAGGAAAATTGAATTTTTTTTTACTACCAATTAGGGATTAGAGAGAGAAAGAATTAGGTAAGAAATAAAATTTTATTTATAAAATCCTATGCTTACATATACAGAGAGTATAAAGAGATTAGGGGTAAGTGTTTCTTTCCTTTTATGTTTAAAAGTGTAATTTTTAATATTGATTTTCATGAAAAACATGTTCATTTTTAATTTTTATAACTAACTTTTGTCATATGTTAATTGTTTTAATGTAACTGGTGTAATTCTAATTTTGTAATAAACTTAAATGAAACCTTACCTGCTTGTTTTTTTATTGATCTTAAAAGTGCGTTTCAATTTAACTTTAATTTGATCAAGTAAACGTCCGCTTGTGGGCTGGTGGTAGCGAAATAAATATGAATTTGCTTGAAAATGTAAGTAATTGATGAAAAGCATCTAGGAATCGGTCATGCTATCCCAGTGAAAATGTTCATGTGTCTCTGAAGAACGAGCATCTAGTGACCGCGTTCATGGATCTATCTTTAGGTTTAGGTTAGTTTGTAGAACCTAGTCTCCACGAGTGTTGTCGTACGAAGAATTTGACCCTTTTTTACACTTGTACTTTTACTACAACCACCCCAGCCCCAGTTATACGGTTCGGTGTTGGACTTTTTGTCGTTATCTAGTTTTAACATTTTCATAGCAATTTTGATTTAATATGGTCACTTTTTCATTGTGAACTTATTTATTAGTATGAAAAATTTGAAATGATGATAATTTAAAACAATCTTGTAGTTGAATAATTTCTTTTTTTAATGAAAGGCATACGATTAAAAATACACATATGCTTCATAGACCCGGATAAGGCATGTTATGTTGTTTTCAAAATTTTCCGCGCACTCAACATCTTGTTACCATTTTTTGCGGGCATAAACACCGGTAGCTGCGACAATCAGAAAGCGAGCCTCTGTTTTAATTTTATTTATTGCTAACATTGTGGGCGCCAGTCACGAGTGACAAAGTCTGGATTGGGGATGTTGTCAAAATTAAAAAGGTTAATTTAATAAATTTAATTGGTTTGGGTTCGGTTAGATTGAGCAGTACACATGATTTGATTTGAAGTGCGATTACTCAGTTACTTCAGTATTTATTTAATTAACTTTCATTTAATGCAGCTCGTTTAATGTTGCATGTATTATTATTTATTTAACTGCCTTTATTTTGTGTCGGTTCTGATTGAAATTATTTTTGCGTTCAAAAATTGAGGCATAAATCTACCGCAAGCTCCGGAATTTATTTGAACGGGTAAGTATTCTTTTTAATTTTGTTATTTAATTTTCTCCTTTACCCGCCGTTTAGCGTCTACCAAATCTAGCTAGAACTGGAGGATTGTGGGGTAAGTGTTCTTTTTATTTGTTTTGTTTATTTGCTGAGCCGATTATTTTATTGTTATTATTTTATTGGGGGTTGTTGGTTGGGATTTTCTTGGGTTACGTAAGCTGTTTGATTCACCATCGTCGTTCCGTATCGAAGCACGTCGGCAAGTTGGCCAGAGGTTGTCTGTAGTTGGTTTTACGGACGCACATATTGTTTATTTCGACCTACCCCACTCTCCTGTGTGAGACGTACACTGTCTCACAACATTTATAGCTCATAGTTCATTTACCCCGTGGCAATCCCGATTTTTCTTTATCAAATATCAAAGCAAAAATTTTAAGTTAATCTTTCAAAAGATTTTTTCAAACATATTTTTGGACAGGGACCTTCTGTTGCCTGTACCGCTGTTTTTGCTTTTATCTGCAAGTGCATGGGAGGCAGCGGGTAACAAGGTGAGTGCGAGGAACCAAAGAGGCGTAGAAGCTCAAACACTGGAGGGAGTGAAAGAAGCATTGATTAGCAAATAAACTACGTAGAAAATAAATGAGATCATAGTCGTAGGTACACAAGATTTCATATAACTGAAAGTGAGAATGGTACTAGGCATTGATGCACCTAATAATACCCCAAAAATTAAAGCCATGACAGTAGATGACAGTGAAATGAGATAATGGGAAAAACATAGAAATTCTTCAAGGTTCCAACAGGATTTCAGCAAGGGGACACAACTCTTTACAATCCGGTATTGAAATGAAGCTAAATAGGCACGGTTTAATATATGATAAAAGTCATCTCTTGCATTTACGCATGCATTGCGGTGGGCGGTCAAAACCCTGTTAGCGGAAGGTAGAAGAGTGGATCTAAAAGTAAAACCTGCAGACTTTTTTTTAATAAAAATCGTCACAAAACTGTGAGGTACTGTGCGTCTTACAGTATTATATGGCAGCGAAACTTTGACTTTGAATGGACAGTTGTGTACAAAATTGAAAATTTAGACAGAAGGATGTTATTTAAAATACTGGCTCACAAAGACATATAAAGAAGTAGAGGTTTGCTTCGAAGATAAATGTGATCAGGGTACAACCGTTAGATGACAAAACAAGACCTACATATTAAGTGCTCGAATGACGGCTGCTCGAATGGAAGCAGAAAACGTCCAAGAAGAGGATGGAATGATGACGACATGAAAGATCTGAAATTGGTGGCAAAGTAATGGATTGGCAAAGATATGCGGAGGACCGAAAACAGAGGAAGGAGGCTGTGAGGAAGATGGAATATGGAAATATTGAATAATATTACACCTTAACCTTAGGAACGTTAATGAAACGAGCCAATAAAGACAAATTAGTGGCTCGCTATACAGTATTGTTTCGGTATTATTTCACCTCCTCAGTTGCAGATATCAAGAAACTTAGTTGTTGGAATAAATGCATGTAATGGCCATCAAAACTTCTTCGCGCGAGGCAATCATTCCCAACGAATCACTGACAGAATACTAACAATAGAAATATTCTGCAGTACATTCAGTGACTTAAAAAGTCCGGTGTTAACATATAAAAGGGTCACTGTCAGTTCATAAATATGTTACGTTCTGTAAAAAGTTACATATTTTCAATAATATAATTTTGCCACTACATCAAGGGTATTTAAGCTACTAATGAGGTGAAGTAACACCGGAACAATAGTGCCTAGCGATCCACCAGTTTATTTTTATGGTTTCATAAATATTCATAACACATTTAAGATTAGTCCATCTCTAATGTACAATTGTGTTCAAATGAATTTAATACATGTTTATTTTTCGAATGTAAGGTGGGAATATTTTTGGGTACGTTTTGATTTTTGAAATTGATCCATGCATGCCCATAACTATTTTAATGTGCACTATATGCTGGACGTGAGGCCCGTAAGATTCTATTAATAAGGTATATAGTTTAATTTGTTTACTTGCCAGTTTTACGTGTTTTTGCTGTTAAACTAAAACAATTTAATTTAAGATGTTAGAATTAACTAATTGATTTTGAATAAAATGCAAAATTAGTGGATAACTCCAAAGAATCCATATGAAACTGCAAGACAAGCATTCATAAACACAAATTTTCCCGCGTCCAGAACAAGTGCTTGCAGCAAAATATTGAAATCTGACTTGAAATGTGTAGAGGCAAGAAGTATTTAACCATCAAGCAGAAATAATCAATACTTTTGTTTCCCTTACATCATATCAATAATTATTTGAATTGTTGGAACCGGGTCATTTTTAGTGGCGAAAAAACTTTTCAGTCAACTTACAAGTGTAAAAACTTTGACACTGTGTGGTAGGGTTGGAGTCAACGTTTGGGCTTGGATAAGTTCCTAGAGCTATATATGTACCATGCTTCCTAATGTCGGGCACATGCTTGTTGACAATTATCGAGTCCATACATCTAGTATTTAATTACTGGTTTAGGGCTAGAATCACTTCTTCAGTGACCCTCAATTCCTGCGGATTTGAATTCAATCAAGAATATTTGGGGCTTTTGGTTAATATAAATATCGATCGCAAAAAGTAGAAGAACTATGGCAGTATATTAAAGAAGCTGCTACTTTTATTGGTCGTTACACCGGCGGATAACATTGCCGTATCTGCAAATGTCTAATATAATAGCAAAATACAACCGTGAAATGCTGAGGAACTAAAACTAAGAATAAGAGAAGAGTGCAAATCCATAACACCTAATATGCTAAGAAATGTTAGAACAAGAACAAGAAAACGAGCTATCAGGTGCATGGAGCGTCTAGGAACTTTGCATTTTAACTTGTTTATTGTACTAATTTTTCTATTTTTACTTTCTTATACTTCCTTAATGTATAAGAACTTATATGAATCATGAACATTTTCGAACTCGCGATTTTAACGGATATCCGTGAACTGTCACTGAATCGATTCTGACTATTTTCGACATGACATCGGTATGTATGTGTGTTTGCGTTTTCTATGCATTTGCTAATTTGTTCCAAATTATCTAAAAATAAGTCTGTATTGTTCTATTCTGTTGTTAATTTTCGCTTCCTCTTTTCCATTTTCTCTTATACATATTTATAAAGTTGTTATTTTTCTTTTCTTTCTTTTTGTTATTTCCTTTCCCACAGGGTTTCTATGTTTACTTTATCGATTTTGTTTATAAATCTATATCACAAATGCCATCTTTTTGTCGATGTTTTAATTAATTATTTGTTTGACAGTAACAACGTTTTCTTGTCTACTTCTGTCGACTATTTCCGTTGTTATTCGATTGTACCTTGGCGCCTTTCCATTTCAAGTATTTATTACTTTTCGTACTTGTTTCTCCGACTATACTTTTTATATTATTATATTTTTAATTTAAATACCTTATTCTTTGATCTGGCAGGTATTATCTGTTCTTTATTATTGTCCCTTCTGGTTCTATGTTTTTTATTTATAAAGTTTCTGTTCATTCCGAATTAGAATTTTAGTGTTTAATTCTGTTTCTAATTTTCCTGTTTTCCATGTTCTTCCATTTCTACTCCGAAATATTCGTAAACGTTGTTACTTGCCATATCTTTACATCTTCATATATTTCTTCTCCTTCCTTTCCTATTATTGCAGCTTTCGCCTTGTTTTGGTTTAGTCACATTTCGTTTTCTTAAAATACTATATTCCATGGCGCATTTTTTTTTCATTTTCTATCGAACTAACTATACCTTGTGCAAATACACCTTTTGAAACGTCGCAGGTTTCTCGCGGCTGAAATCTGTGCTTCTTGGTTCTCGGGTTGTGAACCGCGTTGTAGAAATGTTCCCCGAAGGGTCGCTTCGACGTTTCGGCAGAGTCCCATCTGCCATCTTCAGGAAGCTCTTCTAGGTCTCGCTGACTTAGAAGAACTGACGTTCGGAGTTACTTGTTGATCCTTATATTCCTGTTTGTCGTTGGGGTTGACTACGCTCGACTGCTTCTTACTTCGGCTCCTGGTTAATGGACCTTGGTGTAGTGGGCGTGTGATCACCTGTAGCGGTTCCTCTTGTGGTTCCTGTGGCGCTGTCCTTTGAACACTGCTTGAACTGTATTGTTGTAATACTGGTCTCCATGTTGCAGGCAATCGTTGGGCATCATCTCGTGTGTTGAGGATTACTTTCCGTTTCTCTATTTCTATTGCCTCCCGTATTATTCTGCTGGTGAACTGTTCAATGCTAGCTATTGTCCTTGTATTGTCGAAGTCGATTCTGTGTCCTGTGTCTAAGAAATGGCCAGCCAATCACGATGACGAATGTCTTTGTTTTACGGCGCGAATGTGCTCTTGTTTACGGACTTCGATGCGCCTATTGGATTGACCGATGTATGCCTTCTCGCAGTTTCCACATGGTATTTCGTACACTCCCTGCGTTTCTAATGGAATTTTCGTTTTTGGATTCCTCAGCATCGTTTCTATCTTCCTGTATGGTCTGAAAGTTGTATCGATGTTCTGTGTACTAAGGATCCTGCCCGTGGTCCCTCTGACATTCGGTAGAAAAGCTATGGCTGCTGGTTTTTCTTCTTCCTTTTCTGCTTCCTGGGTTCGTCTGCGGGGTCTGGATGCTCTGAGAATTTCCCGTTTTGAAAATCCGTTGTGCGCCAGTGCTTTGTGTATGTTGTCCATTTCTTTGTTCTTGCTTCTACCATCGGCTATCCTTCCTTATCTGGTTATTAATGTTCTCGCTAGCGAGTGCAGTTGTGCCGGGTGGTGGTGTGACTGAGCGTTTAGGTACCTGTTGGTGTGCGTCTTCTTCCTGTATACTGTATGGCCGAGACTCTTGTCGTCTCTTTTCATTACCAGTACGTCCAGGAACGGTAGCTGATTGTCTACTACCACTTCCATGGTGAAGTTTATAGCTGGGTGTTGCTTGTTGATGTGCTCCAGAAACCTGTCGAGTTCTTCTCTTCCGTGTGTCCATACAACGAAAGTATCATCCACGTATCTCAGCCACACCTTTGGTTTTAACTCGGCCGTCTCTATTGCTGTAGTCTCTAGTTCCTCCATGAATATGTTGGCTATCACAGGTGATAGTGGTGATCCCATGGGTGCTCCACTGGTTTGTCTGTAGCGTTGGTTTTCAAAAATGAAATACGTATTATTGACGCAATGCTTTACTAGTTCCATGATGTGATCCGGCGGCTGGTATTTCCGTTCCAATATCTCCATGGTGTCGTCTACCGGGACTTGTGTAAACAGTGATACTACATCAAAACTTACCAACAAGTGCTCGGGTTCCACAGTAAGGTTCTTCAGCATTTCGATGAGATGGTCTGCGTTCTTGACGTATGATGCTGCTTGTTCGGCGTAAGGTTGTAGCTGTTTTGCTAGAAATCTTGCCAAAGATTGGATTGGTGATCCCATTGAGCTCACTATTGGACGTAGCGGTATGTCGGGTTTGTGGATCTTCGGTAGGCCATATATCTTCGGGCATTTTGATGATTTTTCCCTTGGTATAGTTATGTATAGAAATGGACAACATACACAAAGCACTGGCGCACAACGGATTTTCAAAACGGGAAGTTCTCAGAGCATCCAGACCCCGCAGACGAACCCAGGAAGAAGAAAAACCAGCAGCCATAGCTTTTCTACCGTATGTCAGAGGGACCACGGACAAGATAAGCAGGATCCTTAGTACACAGAACATCGATACAACTTTCAGACCATACAGGAAGATAGAAACGATGCTGAGGAATCCAGAAACGAAAATTCCATTGAACAGTTCACCAGCAGAATAATACGGGAGGCAATAGAAATAGAGAAACGGAAAGAAATCCTCAATCCAATCAATCCACACGAGATGATGCCCAACGATTGCCTGCAACATGGAGACCAGTATTACAACAATACAGTTCAAGCAGTGTTCAAAGGACAGCGCCGCAGGAACCACCAGAGGAACCGCTACAGGTCATCACACGCCCACTACACCAAAGTAAGAAGCAGTCGAGCGTAGTCAACCCCAACGACAAACCGGAATATAAGGATCAACGTGTAACTCCGAACGTCAGTTCTTCTAAGTCAGCGAGACCTAGAAGAACTTCCTGAAGATGGCAGATGGGACTCTGCCGAAACGTCGAAGCGACCCTTCGGGGAACATTTCTACAACGCGGTTCGCAACCCGAGAACCAAGAAGCATATATATATATATATATATATATATATATATATATATATATATATATATTGTTTTTCGTTGAACTTTCAATGTTTTTGGATGTATAATTGATATATGTATTCTTTTGACGGAGTTGTCAATTGTGGGTTTAATTGGTTGATTCAAATGCTGTACAGCTTGTGTGCTGATGTTTTATTTGACGTTTCGATAATATTCTACGTTGGTGCTCGTGCGCTACGGACGTGTGTGAATGATTCTCTGTGAGCTTCGTTGCGATTAACTTTGTGTATACTAGTGACGGATAATGGCCCCTGGTCTAAGATCCAATAGTGAAAGGAATGAAGATCCCATAATTTCCTTCATGAAAAGTTCGGAATTTGTACACATTATTAAGGCTATTGTGAGTAAAGAAAATGAAAACCTTCAACTAACAATTGCTAAGCTGGAAAGCGAAGTTAAAGTGCTACGTCAAAGCAACATTGATTTAATCGGAAAGTTAATTCTAGCTAATTCTAATGTAAACGACAAATCGCAGGTTAAACCTGCGGCTCAAACGCATACATATGCCGAGCGGGTAAAAACAGTTCGAGAAAAAACGTCGTACGACAATAACGGATTAAAATCTAAGTATTTTTCTACCAATGTAATGGCTATTAATGAAACACCTTCGAGTCCTATAAATAACGCAAAGTCGGATTGGAAAATTAAAACCAATAAACGGAACAAATCGAACGTTGTATATGGTACATCCGTTGACTCCTCAATCAAGGGCGCCACCAGATACGTGCATTATCATGTTTATAGACTAGAACCTAACATTACTGAAACAAGCCTGATTAGGTATCTGGAAACAAAGAAAATTGATAATGTCAAATGTGTCAAACTACAATCTAAATATCCGGATGATTATTCTTCATTTAAAGTGATCCAACTATATGGCCCCAGGATCGTTTTTTAGCCCATCTCACGAAGATGAAGCCTGTAACGTAAATGATATCATTGTTTTGCACCAGAATATTTGGTGCTTAAGCAACAAACTTAATCATCTGGAAGTCTTTATTAAATCATAGAAAGTCGACATAGTAATGTTAACTGAACACTGGCAATGCCGGGAACAATTGCAAACAATTTACATTGAGGACTTCGAACTGGTGTCGTCCTACTGCAGAGGCCTGAACAAACATGGTGGAACAGCTATATATGCCATATATGCTGTGCCGCGGAAGCTACACAGCATATATGGTATTTGCTGTGATCTATCGACCTACGCAAGCTGACTTCAGGTTATTTATGGATAAACTTACAGCTATCCTCGATCTTCTTCATGCGGAATCAAAAACCATTATCGTAAGTGGTGACTTTAATGTAAACTTTTTGGTGAAATCCAATGAAAAAAACGATCTGATTGATCTATTCTCGTGTTATAATATGCATATGACCATATCAAGCCATACTCGCATTTATAATTCTTCTAAAACTTGCATCGATAATATACTTGTAAATATGGCTGATATAAATTATTCGGTAATGTGTACGGATCCAAATCTTTCGGATCATTGGGCCCAACTTATTAAGATAGAAAGGCCTTATAACATGAACAATAAGGATTCGTTCTATTTTAGAAGGAAAGTTAATGAACATAATATTCAGCAGCTTTGTTCCTAATTTCTGAAGATTGGGTTTCGGTTTATGGGACTAAGTGTCCTAACGTAGCGTTTAACAACTTTAGCAATCGCAAATTTTAAGCAAATTTAGAATCGATTTACCAGTATGGCCAATGCCGCAATGTGTGTGGGACCGGCTTCACACTAACTTTAATCCCACTTTAAATAATGACGTCTCGAGTTATAAAACAAGTCGTTTCATCAGATTTATTTAATAATATGTAACCTGTTAAGGTTGAACAGACATGTAATCAAATTTCGATATTCGTTCGTTGATCTTCTCCCTATTCGGCATGTGGTTGTGCTCGATCGTCGACTTCCTGACTTTCCCTTTAGATGTGATGACTCGGCATTTGCAGTTGGTGCGTTTGTATTCCATGCACTTCCAAAATATCTTGCCCTCGTAGCGCCTGTTCACGTGAAATATGTTATCCTGGTAAATCAAAACCATCTGGCGTCTCTGGTTGATCATGTATAACACGTCTACGGGAAAAAAAGGTATTAGAATATTGCCGGTAAATGTGTATGGGGAAATTTACTTATTCCTTTGAATTAAGAACGGGCTAAACCCACACTGTTAATTGATATTATTAAGATGCTTATGCAATAAATTTATAACACGATTTTAGTGAATCGGTTATGAACCGCGTTCTTCACCAAAATATTTCAATGGGTAGTGAACTTTTCAAGAGTTTTCTTGCGAAAAATGACCAACATAATGGCGTTTTTGCTGTTTATGACTAATAATTTTGTTGTATAACTGAGTTACAGCGGTTACATCGTGGATTTACGGTGTATAGAAATATGAGGGAGTATAGATTTGACCTGGACATCTTTATGCAGCAGTAACAATAATAACACAAAGTTAATGAAACAAATTTTATTTTTAAAATAATAATGTCATTGCTTTAATACATGTATTCAAACGAATACCGAAAGAGAAAAAGTGTTTTAGTTGTCTACGAAGTCAATTTTGCAAGGCAGCATGTCTGTCTCTTAAAAGAAGTTGACTGTAATTCTCTGGGTTTATGGTACTCATAGTACATTTGAGGAATCTATCGACTTAGAAAATGCAATCCCCGATATTATTATCGTTAAGTTTTTCTGTCGCAGTTCGTCATCGAATCAATGTTTTGTTGGCAGGAACGTGCCCAACCCAGTAAAGGTTGATTCACACTATTCGGCACGGACCGTACGTAACGGCAACGACATGCGGTACGATAATTATACGCGTATATTCAGATTGCACCGACAGGCATCCGTCAGTTAACATTCATACATTAAAAAACGATTCCTAGTTGGTCATTCGATTTGTTTCCGGAAAACCATGATAAAATGGTGATGGAGTTGGAGTTGCACTTGTCGATGGCGAAGGACTCGGAGTTGTCACTCTCGATACCGATGGTGACACTGCTGGATGGTATAGATTGTACTGCCCAGTTTCATACAATTGATGAGATTGTAGGCGTATCCTTGGTGTACGCTAGGTATCTAAAATTGCTGTTGTTGCATAATTTGCTGCATTTCTAGATCCGTGACAATGGCGAATATTTTTGACTTTGCTATATTTTGATAAAACGGAGAGAAATTTTCCACCGTTTTCGCAATACTTGAAAAAAAAAACGACTCACTTGCGCTGGGTTGTTTAGTAGGTGGTGTTATCGTGGTATTAGCTGTTTTTCTCTAGAATGTATTTCATTACCACTGTTGATACCATTTCCGATTGTGTTCGAGGTTTATTTTTTGTTATGATGTTTCTGTTGATCTTTACTTGGTTTTCTCATTCTCCTCATTTACTGCGTCATTATCGACATCATCATTAGTATCATCATCCTTATCATTCCCGTCATCCTCTCTACCATCGTTGTTTTCAGTGCATTCGTCTAGTTATATTCTGTTCATTCTCATCATCGTCATGGCTCACTTCTGTTAAATTGGTGCATGTATTCTTCTCTTGCATATACGGTAGTAAGACCGACATTTCGTCTTCGAATTTCCATTTTTTTTACTTTCGATGCTGCCTGTCCAGTTTTCGTTTCTCGCTTTTTTCATAGCTCTTCTGTAAGAGTCTCGAAGACTGGTCCATGTTTTCTTACACGCGGCGGTTAAAAACTTGAATGCTATTCTATCTTTATTAGATATATGGAAATTTTAAATATTCCATGAGTAACAGTGGATTGAGTGAGGAAGAAAATGAGATATGTAGTTTTAGTTAGATTGAAAATTGATTTTCAACCTTTCTTATACAAGATGTTGAAATACATACGAGTATGAATTCATACTTATAAATAAATCATTTTTATCGCTCTCTGTTCAGAATTACATAATAAGTGTTACTATTACTTTTCATCCTCATCTCTTTAACTAATCAGTCTTTTTAAAAAATGGAATGAATCATGAAATTTATATTCAATTTCCTAGGTTTTTAGCCACTGGTGATTCGTTCCGAACAATAGCTATTAGTTACCGACTCGGACATTTCAACGGTGCAGTCAATTGTCATCGAAGCAATCATCGAAAAATTGATGCCACTAACAATGCCGACGCCTACAGCGGAGCAATGGAAAAAAATTTCTGAAGAATTTTGGTATATCTGGAATTTTCCAAATTGCATAGGTGCTCTCGATGGCAAACACGTCGTCATCCAAGCACCCGAAAATAGTGGATCACAGTTTCTTAATTATATGTGAAAATGTCCGAGACATTGATATTATTGTAACAGAAAATGTAAATAAACGCAACTCTGATAATAGTTTGCAAAATTTGCCACGACAAGAAGGGAGCGCAGCGAGTACAGCATTTAATATTAGGGACGCTTTCAGAGAATTTTTTATCACGGAACACGGTCGTGTTGAATGACAAGACAATTTTGTAAAAAAAAAAATTGAAATAATAAATCATCTACCTTAGCTGTCTGGTTGATTTCTTTTGCGATTGCTCTCCATCACTTTCCTTGAACACATTGTCAATGTATTTTGAGTGGCTCATTACATATAAAGGTTCATTCACACTATACGGCACGGGCCTCCGTGTAACAGCATCGACGACGCGTAGCGGCACCGGTACGACAAAACTTCGTAGCATGGGTTTAAGTGAGAGTGCACATACTAACCGGAAACGGCTGTCACGTTCCGGCAACGCCACGGAACAGCTCCGGCCAACATTCTCGCAAAGAATGTTTTGCCGGTTTGTTAGTGCCTTCTCAAACACAGCCGGTCCCGGACAGTCGGTACCGACTGTCCGGTGGCGAGTATATCGTATCTTATGAGAACCGGGTAGTCGTCAAAATTACTACGTGTGAAAGATGCAATACACTTGCCACCGGATAGTCGGTACCGACTGTCCGGGACCGGCTGTGTGTGAAAAGGCACTTACGGTACATATCGGTGCTTGTCTGCTAGTCTGAATTATAGAACGGTAGAGGTCACACCAAGCGCAGTAAAAATGAACCATAAAATATTAATTGAAAGCGTGAAATCATGGGAAGCATTATATGTAATGACCCACTCAAGATAGAGTGACAATGTGTTCAAGGGAAATGCTTGGAGAGCAATCGTAAAAGAAATAAATCAGACAGGTAAGATAGATGATTATTTCGAAAAATTCACACCAAGGATACCCCTATAATCTATAAACTCCAGCAGTGTCACCATCGGTATCGATAGTGATAACTCCGAGTCCTTCGCCATCGATAACTGAAACTCCAACTCCATCACCATTTTATCATGGTTTTCCGGAAACAAATCGAACGACGAGGAATTATTTTTTAATGATTGTACGAAAATGTTAATTTCATACGTACCTTAAACAGACTGCAAGTTTTTCTGTCGGTGAAATTGTTTCACGGAATGGCGTGTCTCAGTATCGCTGGTTTTACGAATTTCAATAAATTTCAATAAATTTCGGCATCCGAAAATATTAGTAAAGTCGTCAAATTTTAATAACTCTTTAAATAAAATCCAATGCTCTCCCTCTGTTTTTCTGTTCTTTAATATTGGGTGTGCCCATATTCGTTTACGTTCTTTCGATTTTCTGGTTTCGTCTTCGTCTAGAAGTAAGGCTATAAGAGCAACTTCATGGATTCATAGCGGCTGCTGAATGCTAACTGACGGATGCCTGTCGGTGCAATCTGAATATACGCGTATAATTGTCGTGTCGGTGCCGGTACGTGCCGTTGCCGTTACGTGATGGTCCGTGCCCTATAGTGTGAATCAACCTTAATTCAGACTAGCAGACAAGTACCAACACGTACCGTAACGAACCGGCAAAACATTCTTTGCGAGAATGTCGGCCAGCGCCGTTCTGTGGCGTTGCCGTAACGTGACGGCCGTTTCCGGTTAGTATGTACACTCTCGCTTATATCCATGCTACGAAGTTTTGTCGTACCGGTGCCGGTATGCACCGTTGCCGTTACGTGGCAGTCCATGCCGTGTAGTGTGAATCAACCTTAAATGAATGCATGAGAGTGACTCCACCGCCTGCGGCTGGACTTTAGCGTGTTGATCTCTCTGGATCGACTCTCTGTTCGGTATCCAGCGGACCTCGTAACGGCCAAAAGCATCCAAACCGACATTATTTTCAAATTGACGTTTGTTTACCGAATAATTAAATTAAATTCAAATTAACGTATGTTTTCAGACGTATTACTTATTTTCGAATCGGTATTTGAGTTTTAATGCAATCATTTTGTTTTTAAATCAACGTTTAATTAATATATTCAATAATCGTATTTCAGATTAATATTGGGTAATATATGCCCCTTTGTTTATTGAATTGTTTGGCATCGCTTTCTCTTTTGTTGAATCAAACCTGAGTCTGGTATGATATAGCCAGTTAGTTAGTTTATTCTTGTTACTTGTATTTTGTGTATTGTATTCCTGCTTCGTCTAGCTCTTCATATTAGCCAATCCGGACAGCGGAAACGAATGCAAGTTTTAGTTGTTTATTATTTTATTTTTGGATAAAATTTCTGTTCTTTCGCGAAGGCCCGATTTCAAACTTAAATTAATTGTATAGGTTGTATAATAATATTTTGTATTGGGAAGGACTAGTTGTATCCGATTTAAAGTAATTGTATACTCCTTTAACAAATGTTGGTGAATAGTTTAAAGCTACAACGCGTTTTATTTTCCAACTTGCTCCGATACTTCGCCCACTGTAAATGTTTGACTAGGGCTGTATAAATCTATGTCGAGTGACGGTCTAAACTGTAACCCGCCCCACTTTCGACTGGAAGTAGCCTAGGCACATTCATCCGACTACCAGTGCAACAGCTTTGAATAAATTTCACCAAAAGAACTTTTAAAGTATTTGAGATAGCAAGGGCCACGCAGAGTTGGCAGGTAATAATAATTAAATGCATTACTGTCTAAAACTTAAACTTAAGTATACATATAGATAGAATACATAATATATATCCATGTACAAAATTAAACGTCTAGGAGAGCGCTATATTGTTCAGATGAATATTCATTACAAATAATAATCTGATGCCAATTTGATAAATATAAAGCAAATAAATTGGTTGATAAATCACTAAATTCAACTAATTTAAGGGTTAAACTCTACAGGCATGAAAAAAGAGCTAAATTTATCAATTTATGCATTATGTATGACAAGCGATATAGACATTCTTCTCAGAGGGTTCATTAAGCACATATTGAAATACAAAAAACAATTTTTTATTGTCATTTTCATTACAAATTGCGAAGATAGAGCCCGTCGTCGGGAACACCTATTTTAAAAACACCGCCACGGGAGGACGGATTTCTCGGCATGTATGAGTCCTGGAACAAAAAGGTAAACAAATTTATAATCTATGTACATTGGACTTTTTTATGTATGTATGTGTTTTCTTTTTCATCAAGTTTCGTGGAAGATACGCACTTTTTAAGGAATAAACCGGTATTTTGCCGTAAAAATAAGTGATAAATTGTGCATAAAAAAGTTTACATCCAATCAACATCCTACGTACTTCCAAAGAGAACACTATTGTGAACATTTTCAATGGATCCATGCAATAGTCTCCGAGAAATCTGTCCCCCCAGTTTGGAAAAAGTAGTGTAGAGAAAAACGCGTTTTAACACTTTAATCCTTGGAAATTTCGTTTACCTGTAATCTGAAATGCCTGCACCATACATACATACCATCCATGTCGATATTCACCTCCTCCTCTTCCTTCCTAGACACTTTTAAGGATATTCAGATATTGAAAATCCTAGAGTGGTTTTACCCCTTAAATTTATATCGCATTACAGTATGATCCATATGATCAAACGCTTTTGCAAAGTCGGTATATATAATAACATAATATAATATAAATCCAGGGCACGGTGAAATAATTTTTTTTATGATGGGATATATGACAGAATAGATAGAAACATTACACATTATTTTTTAACGAAGAAATTGATTAAAAGTGCAACTATCTTCTTTATGTAAAGATGTGTTAGTTAAATGTAGGCTCTCGCGACCGTTATCAATTAAAGGAATTTCTTCCGGGTATTACATTGATCTTCGATTATTATGTGACGTTTTGCTGGTCATACTGTGCCTTTTCATAAATTCTCCAAAGACAGATGTTGTTTCCTGCTGTTACCTCCTGCATCGCATCGCTCATCAATATTTGTTGTGTGCTCAGAGATCATTGTAGTTGACTGGACCGTGGCAATTATTTTCATGTGGCTTCTCTTCTTTTACTGTTCCAAGTGCTGCTCAGTTGATATCTAACTTCTCGATTAAAGTTATTGGTCTGCTTCACTATTTCCTGGGACTCCATTATTATCATTCGGTAATAGTGGTTAGTTCTGGCCAATATCTTAACCTATATCGGACATGACTCGAGCTCAGTTTCCGAATGCTCATCGTAGAGTTCGCCGAGTTTATCTCTTAACTGTTGTTTTAGATGATAGTTTCAGCTCGTGTTGTTGGTTCATAGCAGACACCTAAATGACACAAACATTGTAAACAAGTTACAAGGTATACTTGAGGGATGAGGGAGGTGCAAGATTTGAGAGGAGAGAAAGAGATATGGGAGTACCTAAGGAAGAGAAGGGGGCCACGGGGAATATTAGGAGCGAGGAGTGGAGGATATATTTTATGGAACTATTAGAAGGGGAGGATGAGAATGAAGAATGTGTAGAAGGGAGAAGGAGTCAGAGATGGATGGAGGAGATGGGCTGCAGCAAGAATGGAGTGGATACGGAAGGTTGGATAAACGCACCAGAGGTGTGTAGTGAGACCCTCAGGTGGTTAAACGATATATGGATGGGAAGGAGAGAATTTCCAGGAAGTTAGAAGGTTGGGATAGTGGTGCCGATATGAAACAAAGGAGGTAGGGAAAGGGTAGACAACTATAGGGGGATATCGTTGCTGCATGTGGGTTACAAAATATATGCAGGGTTGATAAGAGCAAGATTAGAACAGGAGTGGAAGGAATGGAGATCCTACCGGAGGGATACGTGGGATTTATATAGGGAATGGATACAAGAGACAATTTATATGAATTTTTCAACAAGGGGGGATGTCTACGCAATGTTTGTAGATCTCAATGCGTGTGACAAAGTGCTAAGATGCACACTAATATGGAGAGGGCAGGTACATCAAAAGGGGTGGTGACAAGAAGGCAAGAATAAGGCAGATTTATAAGGAGAGTGGTGTAAGATGAGCGTAAAAGAGAAACATTTACATTGTCCGCTGAGCCCGCAACTATTTAATATATATATATATAAATATATATATATATATATATATATATATATATATATATATATATGTGTGTGCTTCTTGGTTCTCGGGTTGTGAACCGCGTTGTAGAAATGTTCCCCGAAGGGTCGCTTCGACGTTTCGGCAGAGTCCCATCTGCCATCTTCAGGAAGCTCTTCTAGGTCTCGCTGACTTAGAAGAACTGACTGAACTGAACTGAAGTCAGTTCTTCTAAGTCAGCGAGACCTAGAAGAGCTTCCTGAAGATGGCAGATGGGACTCTGCCGAAACGTCGAAGCGACCCTTCGGGGAACATTTCTACAACGCGGTTCACAACCCGAGAACCAAGAAGCACAGATTTCAGCCGCGAGAACTTACGCACCAATATATATATATATATATATATATATATATATATATATATATATATATATATATTGTAGTGTTGTTGGTAAATACAAATTATAAAATCATAAAATAATTATAAATACTAATTTCCATTTACATATATTAACTTTCCGAGGGCTGCGGAACCAAAATTAGATATTCATACACATCAGGTAATATTAAACATAAAATTCAATAGAAAAGTGAATCTTTATATATTAAATACGTTAGAACTTATATTATAAAAACAAGTATTATTCAAAATTATACATCAGAGGATTATGAAATCGACATACCATTATAAAATGTAAAATTAAATAAACGTTAGCGACCAATTGTAGTGCGTAACCATATGAAAGAGACACATGGTCAGAATCCACCAATTATAACAAAAACAGGAAGGAATAATTGCCGTGGTCCTGGTAACGTGAAAACAGGTAAATAATAGAGTTTTTTTTGAATCGTGTTACGTGCAAGTCGACGAAGTTTTCCTAACCGTTTTCAAAGAGAATTACTAGAAAGAAAACCTTAATGAATAATGTAAAGTGTATGAAACATTAATACTCATCGGTAAATAAATAGAAGACCATATCGACTGACAATTTGAAATTGTGAAAAACGAAAATTCGACCTATTGGTACCAGCCAGACTTTGAATTAGCCTTGCAGCTGCTGAGACCGGACACCGGACCGACCGAAAATTCACATCCGAAGATATATCGGCATTTACCCATCCAAGGACTTTTTGTGGACCAGCGGACATTTTTGTACTAGTTACAATTATAAAGTTAAGGTTAGTAGTTATAAGGATACACAATTACTTTTAACACTTAAGTTTATAAAAAAACGAACCTTTTATATCCACAGCCACTACCCATCACTACACATGTTTGTTTTAAGTTAATGGGTCTCGAGACTTACAACATAACCAATTTTTATAAAGATACGCGTTTACGCATTTACTTTCATCGACCAATTCTAGAAAATCTTATGAAGATCGGTTGCATGTAGTTTAGCTAGTAAGTTAGCAATTATAAATTTCACCTTTCTATTTTGGCGGCGTTATTTCACTCCATTTATTGATTTATCAAATAAACTTGTTTATTAATTTATAAAATTTAGAGTTGTGTTTGAATACTAATATTTTGTTTAATAACCCACATATGCCCTGAGAAAGAGTACTCGATAAATGCTCGAATCTAAATTATTAATTTTAAGGTGAATAGTTTTGTTTGCTTGCACTAAATTATAACTTGGTACCTTAATTAAGAGACACAAATAAACAGAACATTTGGTTTCCAACGTGTAAGTACCATATATCACAACAATATATATATATATATATACGATGAGGATTTGGAATGTATGTGTTAGGGGCATAATGATATGTGTGGCTGAAGTATGAGGTGTCAAAGAAATAAAAAGAGTAGAGAGGGAACATATAGGGCAATTAAAAAAGTAGAGAAAGAACAAGAAAAAGAACAAGTTAAAGAAGAGAATATAAGAGGGAAGGTGTAGGAGGGATAGAAATATAAAGTAAAATTTGTACAGGACGAGAGATGGAGGAGAAGGGAGCTATTATGTTTAATGTGAGAAACAAATATCCAAGGAATGCCAACAATAAATGTTGTACTACTACTATTACTACTACTACTATAAGATTTTGCTTCATTTTGAGTATACAAGACTATCTATTTATCAACTTTCTAAATTACATAACCGCTACAATGCTTCCTGCCTGCGTTTTATTGTTTTCATAAATTTTCGTATTAAAACAATTTTCTAATCGCGAAAAGTCATATTATATCGTTAAATTTCATAATTCCGTATCGAATTGAAATAAATGTCTTGCTGAGAAATACAACGATATTCTCTACCCCATGTGCTATATTAATTTAAACCATTATGATTATTTACTTTCCTAGTCAGAGAAATACAACGATATTCTCTCTCCGATGTACCATATTAATTTAAACAATTAAAATTATTTACTTTCCTAGCAGGAGAAATACAACGCTATCCTCTATCCGATGTACTATATCTATTTTAAACAATTAAGATGGCCATGAGCGGTCGGTACTGGCCAGCTGATTGCGCTCGTTTGGTATAATTTTGTTTTCTATGTTGACAATTTTTGCTTCCGCTTGTCAATGGCGTGTGAGTATCAACATAACCCAATTTGTGTTTGTTTGTTTTGGTTTTAATTATTATTTTTAACGTCGTTGTTTTGGATGAGAGCGACCGTTATTCTAGCCATATCGTCGGACCCCCGTCTGGTGCCTCTATGTGGTGGACACACGTGGTTGGGCGACATCGGAGTGGATTGCCTTTTGCGTCTACTTTTCTGCGTTTTACGACGATGTTTAAGGGTCCCGTGCGTGTCACGTATTTCCCTCGTCGCCGTCACCTCATCGTTGTTTCTCCTGCTAACTACTGTGTAGGTATTCCCCCACGATGTCAGCTGGTATTTCCGGCATGTAATTTTCGAGGTGTGATTCTACAATGAAATTGGTCTGTAGTTTTCGATATCATGTAGACTGCCTTTGCTCTTATATGTTGGTACTGTTTTAGACATTTTTAGTCTTGCGGGATACAGTGCGCACTTATTAATATAAATATTAATGGTGCAGTTATCATTTCTTTAACATATGACAACACGTATATCGGTATACCATCGATGCCTGTTGATTTCTTTTTGCAGTACTTTTTTATTGCATTCTCAACTTCTGTGACCTTGACTGGACTAAGGTATATACTATTTAATAATATATTTATATTGGAAACTTCCAACCTCTCTTGCGATAAGACTAACAAAGTTTTCAATGTTTCGCTTCGTGTACAGTCTCTTTTTATGATTTGTTGTTCATGTTGTTCGTTCATTATTGTTAATTCGGCAATTTGATGAGTGTGCGCTGATAGATAATTTTGACGTTATACTACAATCCTTTATCGTCGAGAAGAATACATCAATTGTTGTCCTGGCGCTTCCTACTATTCTAGTAGGTTTATGTATTTTATTATTTATTATAATTGTTATTAATTAGTATTCTTTCATAATAATAATAATAATAATAATAATAATAATAATAATAATAATAATAATAACTAATC
This sequence comes from Geotrupes spiniger, assembly GCA_959613385.1. Taxonomy (NCBI): domain Eukaryota; kingdom Metazoa; phylum Arthropoda; class Insecta; order Coleoptera; family Geotrupidae; genus Geotrupes; species Geotrupes spiniger. The sequence goes on from OY390735.1 coordinate 36,734,114, forward strand.
GATGTTTTGATCTAACAAAAGACGTCTATAGGGGACGCATTGCAATTGTTTAGGATAAATATGCAACGTATAGCGTTAGTGAGCAAGGGAAATGCAAGTAAGCAGCCTGTAAGAACCTTCGCATTTCGGTAAAACTGAATGTTTGTCTGCACGAAAGTTATTTAGTTTTTATTGTCATACTGAGACATATACAATGAATGAAACCCAATTATAGAGCCACACCGGCACCGGCACACCGGAAAATAGACTAGGAGAATCATAGAGAAATATCGAGAACGTGGGGTAAAACCAATCGAAAGAGAAGCCAGATGCAGCGGTAAAACTTCGGTAACAAAAGATGTTCACGATAACGGGGGTTTGAATAGCAACTTGGAGCGATGATTTACTGCATATTCATATCGATGAAAGAAAGAAATGCGAAAGTGCCACACACTGCTAGCAATCTCAACAGGGCGGCTACACCGATATGAACCGTGAAGGTTTTGAAGGCAAAAGATCAAATAGTTCTAGTTATAAGCCGTTGTGATATTCTATAATAAACAAAATTAGACAATTACGTTGTTACACCACTTCACTTAAAAAACTCTACGTGACCATGGTTTCGACGAACTTGGCCATTGACGAACGGTAAAATAACAAATAAAACTTGCACTATTTTATACAATATCTATTACAGCATTGGAAGAGTAGTGAATGAATATATTAGGTTAGTGTGATCATTTAGGAGCGTAGGCACAATATGGCATACTTTGAAAATCTCTAGTGATTCTAAGAAGGCCAGATCTTTACCTTTGTCGGCAACATGTAAAATTTGTAGATAACTATATTGAAATAAAAAAAAACTACACCTGTTATAAATATATTTTCAACTTTATTCAAAAATATCATCGCATACAATTTACAAGCGTAAACGGAACTAATTCATTTGCGAAATTTCAATTCTATAAGTTTATTATTTAGTGAATAATAATAATAAGAAGTATACTATTAACAATCAAACATTAAACTTATTGTGGTTAATAATCAAAAAGACATTTGTTCAAAAAGGTACCAATTTGATCAAAGATACCATTTATCAAAATAATAAAACTGGTTTTGTCTCTACCACAAATGCATTTACTCAATGTATTTATTTTCCGACGAAATCCTTGGATCCGTACGTTATATCCGTGATCTTGTCGGTATGTGGAGGATGATTGTGGTCACCACTTGCCTTTTTAAGTTTACCAGCGAGATTCGTTATGCAGCGACATCGACACTTGATCTTGTAGTAATCGGAACAGACCCAAAATATACTTTCGCCTTTCTTATGGTTAATGTAGAATAGATTACGTTTGTATATTAAGCACTTCTTGCCACGTCTTGTGGACGAATAAGTCGCTCCTAAAATAAAAACGAATTAATCATATGAAAACGTTCCAATACATATTGGTAGTAACTATTGATTTATTTATATAGATTGCTCATTAATTAAGCATGATCAGTGTATAATTGTATAACGCACTTATCAATTCCGCGAACGGTGCACGTGCCGTAATACGTTTATTAAATGCAATATATACCGCGAAATTTCGTATAATCACTTGTTGGATTGATCCTAAGATGAACTCAATTTATCTACATAATACAGCACTGTAGCGATAGATACATTTGGTCCAATCTACAAATAATAAATATTAATAAATGAATAAAATAAATAAGTATTATGTTACGTAGAGCATACATATTCGCAAAAAGGTTCTTACTATTAAAGCTTTAGACACTACGTCTTCATTCCTATGAACGCCTACGTTATCCATAACGAAATGAGCTATTTATTTATTTAAATAATTAATTATGGAAGTAATAAACTCAGAAAATGTTCTATATTATACGATCTATCCTGAACTTGACACAAATACAAAGAATTTTCATTCATTGCCGCAGCAATGGAACATTTGCGTCCTCTTAGTTGAACTTTAAATTTCGATGCTCGAGTATTTCTTACTGATCTTCCATAAGAAACTCGAGGATTTACTTGATTTTCATACTCATCATCAATGAAGAAAATATTATCCCTTTCAAGCATAATTCTGTTATACTGAATGCATAATCAAAGCGAGCTTGATTGGTGTCCGGCGTATTTCTTCTTTCGGGAAGAATGAAATTCTTTTAACTGAATAATGGAAATGCTCTGTTGACTTTGACAATGAAATCTGATTAATATTGTTTCAGTGTTAAGGAGCAATCTTTATCCACCCAGTCACAAATCTGTTCTTTTTCGGCATCAGATAATTGCTGTTGTCGATGTCCAGCACTTCTTTTGGAAGTATTTTGAGTTCTTCTGTATGTTGAATAAATTTTCCTTACCGTGTTTGGCAGAACATTAAATTCTTGTCCCACAGTTTTTGCTGTTGCACCATTATTCATCGAATTGATTATTAATCCACGTATTTCATTGCTGATTTTATTATTTCTTCGTCTCTGACGATTATCCATACCAATTTATTGTACACAATTATCACAGTGTGAAAATCAATTGACAGATAATGAAATACATTTGACACAAAAAGAATTTGTTTTATAAATCATGGCTTACTGGCAAAATAAATAGGAAAATCATTTAACAAATTGTGACAAAAGAAGAAAACCAAAAGAAAAAGATTATAAAAGCGCCACCAAGCAAAACACGCTTACCAGTGGTAGTTCGAATGAATAACCGTCTCAAATTAACAATATCAGTAATTCAGGTTTTGTAACTTCACTCCAATGACTAAACCTTTACTTTTCTTTTTTCCGCTCCGAATGATGATTCACGCGTACTTTGGTATGATATTGAATATCCTGTGGACTGCGACGATTAGCATTTTATAGCCGTGCTTATCCTCGTATTAGGTATTGTTAGTTTACACTCCGCTTTAGTTTGGAATGGTATACATGGTCACAAGTGGACCTTATATTTTTCTTGAAAATATCGCCTAGCATGAACTCTTGGAAAGTTTGTTAATTGTAGAATTCCAAATTGTTTGTAATGGTTTGATACGGGACTTAATTACACCTTATTCCAGATTTTTTTTCATTCCTGCTCTGCACAGTTTGTATTTTTACAAGATGGGAATCAGAAGTTATTGCACAGCTCAAGGCCGCCTCTACCATTGCGTGATACATTCATTTCTGCGTTTTTAGCGGCATCCACCCATGCATGTGTTTATAACCGGCGTGCGATTTGCCTCAACCTGATGTTCTCCGTCTGGTTCTTCCTTAGAAAGTGTCGATCGATGATGACACCCAGATATGTGTAACTTTCTACTGCATCCAGTATCATCTGTTTCCTTAATAGCCGCACCATGTGCAGCAATTTAATCAGTGACACATCATCATCGTTTCCAAATGTTGTTCTTCCGAGTGCGGCGACGGCATATGCATACATTTAGTTTTTGATTTGTTTATAACTAGTTGCTTGTAGTGTGCCCACAGATGATTTTTTTGAATTCTGCCCGTAACATTGTAGCCGCTGTTTGCAAATACTGGCTTATGGCGTAAGTCATCCGCGTATAACAAATGGCTGCATCTCTAAAACCATGCTGGCATATTATTTAAATAGACTAAGTAATGAACCGAGAATACCCCCCTGAATGCACATATAACATCCACCACTGCATCCCGCTTTATTGCATATGTCCACCAGCTTGTCGTGATTTATGATGTCGAAAGCCTTTGAGAAGATGACAAATATGCATAGAACAGGCGTTCTTTGGTTTAAAGAACTGTTTACAGTGTTTGCGAAGCTTTACAGCAAGTCGGCCGTGCTTGTATTTCTTCAGGCGCCAAATTGGCTTTCGTTCAGTATCTTAAACGTCTCTAGATACTCATATAGCTTGTCAGCAACATATAATTGTTGTAGTAATTTGTAAGTTCTGTTTTAAGGATTGAGCTTGCTTTTTTCAATGCGACGGGATATAATTGAGATATCTGCCAAACTGGTAGGTTTTTGATACCGATCGAGTTTCATACTATTATCGTTTGTCCTAAGGAAGGTATGGTTTTATGCATTTCTATTTCAATGAGAGAATCAAATCAATATAATATATGAAAGGAAATTGAAAAGTAAGTATTTCGATGGCGTACTTGACTAAAGTTGTCATAACAATGCTTGCTGCTACAGGAGAGCTTTTACCTCAATGTAAATCTGATTTGATTTGATTTTATTCAACATAAAACTCGTGTGTGCTTAATGACCTTTTCGTACGAAAAAATTGGTTTCTGAATAATATGTAAAATTTTAACTTGTTTCGATTTACTGTTTGTGCAGTAGATCACCGATTCTGATTTGAAGGCCTGTTTTGGCTCATCTTTAATTATGTTACAATACTTTGTTAATATTTTCATAACTTTCTTTGGTAGTCACAAAAAAGGTCCCGGATTCGCACTGTAATTTTAATTTTAGGCCTTGAAAAAGTTTTTATTAAATAAATTGGATTTCATTAACGTTATGATACGACCCGAATTCTATTGTCCTCGTAAAATTTTCTCGAAAATCAGGAAGTATACCTTGTGCGACGAGCTGTGACGCTGTCTTTTGAGTACAAATTATACTATATTGTACACAAATCTGTTTTTGTATTGCCACGTCTTGTAAAGCCATTGCCGTTTTAGCAAACCGTATTCCTTCGATTTCGAAATAATTTACTCTGCACTGTATGCAACGCACACACCACTCCAATAATATATTAGAATACATGGAGAATAGTTTCGATTCTATATTTTTTATGTTTAGAGCATCAAGCGCACTGTTTATGTATATTTGTCCAATGTACATTTTTTTGTGTCCAAAATACTAGCCTGTTCAAAATCAAATTGATGGTTATTTTTAACCGCAAGTGATGCAAGTGCTGTATGTTGTTATATTCTTGTTTTTATATTTCGCTTTACAAAGTTGTTTATGCTTCTGCACTCGCTTTTTAGGCATCGTTTCCTTTGGCCTATATAACATAATTTTTACAATCTATTTTGTATATAATATTTGAATTTAAATTCTTGTTGTTTGTTGTGAAGTTTTTAATGTGGTTACAATGGTAAAACTGATAAATATTAAAATTAATGCGAAATGTTTGGACTGGTATATGATGTTACGTTCCATTTTTGCGGTGCATCCGCGGACGATGTTTTAACTCTTTAAATGCTCTAACAGCGTTGGTCCTGGTATTTAGGCAACCCTTGGTGGGCATTATTTTCATTGAATTAAGTTCTATAGTGGCCTGTATGGATTATCGTTAGGCAATATCGAGACGACCGTTTCCACCTCTGCCTGGGGAGCGCGGTTATATCGTTTTTCGATATCGATCTCATTTGTGGGCGACCCTTGTTCAAATAAGTTGTATGTGGTGTCGTAGACTGTTGCAGATACAGTTGTGGCGTAGTGGTTCTCGTTCACATTGGTGCTACATACACCTTTTGCCGTCCTTGTATGGATGATACCAGCAGCATTTCGTCGGCTTTGTAAATCATGAATTGGTCTGTTCTTTTACCCATCCGTTTTAAATATCACCCGTTAGTTTACGTTGTTCTTTTTGTGTTCTGGAATATTCCGGCTCTGAATTACGTTGTATTTTCCAAGGTTTCTTCGTGCGGACCCCCCTCTTACATACGACATTGATAGTATGGCTGACGTGAAGGCTAGTGATTTCATCGGAAACGACAATCAAGTTGGCATTCCTTCCTCACCGCGAGCTCTGACAGATAAATTCGTAGGGAATCGCAACCAGCGCATGTCTGACGCTGAGTGGACTTAATCGCGAGCGAACGCATCCTAATTCCATCGTTGAGTTCCAGGACGATAGAAAGAAAATGTTGTACTTCGTTGATAGCTCGAAAACGTTTCCTTTCAAATTAATGTTTGAGTATTAAAAAAAATAATTCTTTTGAAATTATGAAATGTTTGAGTATTAAATCAATAATTGTTTTAAAATTAATGTTTGGTGTTAAATTAATAGAATCATTGTAAAAAGTAGTATCTTGTTTCGCAACCTTCATTTCAGATTTCTATTAAAATCAAGTCCTTAACATCTGTATAACGGGTTCGTTTGTTGACCTATTATATCTAAAGGATTGGAAATTAATAATAATAAATAAATAATAAATAATGAGTGATACGAGCCGACACAATTTAACCCGACCCAACGCAATCCAACTCATCCCACTGTTATCAGATGGAAATAAACTTCGAACAAAGAAAGTTATAAATACCTGCTTGACCTTGACGTGGTTGAACACTCAATAACGCAATATTGCACTTACATTATGGGAAGCAATATTTTAAGAGTTCTTGTTGTATCATTGGAGAGATAGTGTAATACGCTAATTTATGCTAATTGGCCTTTTTGTTTTCAACGCGTGAACGAACTACTGAGGAATTACATTCAGCAATTCCTCAAAGAATAGGAAGACACATTGTTAAATCATTTACCTCGAAAGTAAATTTCTACAAAGGTAAAAGGAAGTTCTAGTTACGATACATATAAAAATTAAAGATGGCAACACTAGACATATTTATTCTTCGAATATTTTTTTCTTAACTCGGCCCTCTTACAACGTAAATGGCGTTATATGTGGTGCTAAAAACTCCCGCATTGAAAGGTTCCGTCACTTACCATCTTACAATGGGATATCACTATTTCACAAAAAAACCTTATCGGACCATCGTAAGTCAATCTAAAATTTACATAAAGAAACTCCACACCATCTCAAGCTCATGTTATTTATTAAGAACCAGTTGTAAGGCATTTACTTGCAATAGCAAAGAGAAGTAAACAGCGAATATACAAATAGATATCAGGCGTAACGACCAGTGACATATTTCATCGTGTTGCTTTTATTTTTGATCTTCTGCGTATTGGGCGGGTGGTTGTGTTCGGTGGTGGATCTCTTCACCGTACCTTTGTTGGTGGTAATGCATCTGCACTTGCACTTGTACTTCCTATACTCAATGCATTGCCAAAAAGTGGTTGAATCATACCTCCTGTTCACGTAGAATAGGTTGTCTTCGTATATGAGGACCATCTGTCCCCGTTGATTCACCATATACGTCAATTGCCCTGAAAAGAATATTATTCAATATCGGTGATGTTCTCAATATTTATGATATAGAATAATACGGAGAAAACCAGCAAGTTGATAGGCCTTACCGATATTTTTTATACATAAGTAACCAGGAAATTAGACTTTTGTTAAAGTTCTTGTTAGAACATTGACGTATTTACCTTCACATTGTATGTGAGCAACTCAGTAATATTTATGGTAAATAATGCTCGGCTTTATAAAGTACGCAATAAGAGTCAAACTGAGACTAGGACTCGAACGGGAATAAACCCTTTAATCGAGGAATTCGTCAAACCAATAGTACAACAAGAATGGCAAATCATCCGTATCGTTCACACCTCGTGAAATTCTTCTGAAGAAATATTAATTCCGAACCTTCTAATACCAACTCCTTGTTTTAAGAACACACTTCGAAATATCCAATAATTTGAACAATAATAAATTACAAAATTAGGAGTGGTATTATAAAAGCAGTTTTACGTTTGAGTGAACCTCGTAATGATACATAACGAATCGAGTAAAAAAATGTAACGACTACCATGAAAAACGTTGCAATACAGCTTAGAAACCAAAGAAATTCCGAAATTGAACACAAATTTGCAGCACCTCGCATCTTACTGCACACCCACATAGCTGTGTGCTCGCGTTCTATTTGAATTTCGATATGGTTGGCGATGGCGGACCCTGCGAAAAATGCATAACTACGACCGTAATCAGAAAATAACGACCAAAGATTCAAAAATTAGACAATAATTTTAATCTTAGGTGGACTAGGAATTAATAATGAAACAACAAAATATATTTTGGAATTAAAATAAAGAAATTAATAACTCATTTTCGAAATTTAAATATGTTTGGGTCACACGTTTTGACCCACCCAGAATTGATTCTGACTACTTCGGATCGACTTCTGTAGCTGTGTTCCCGTAGGCGCGCACTTTAAAGCAAAAATTGCTGAAGCTATATGGCTCCTATTTTTTAAAGCAATATCTCAAGTGGAAGTAGCGATTTACTCGTAACTTTTTCAATATCTCAAGAACGATACGAGTTATCGAAAAAGTGGTTGCTATAAAAGTTAAAGATAGTAAAAACCACCCAAACGCAACAGAATCCAGCAGTAACGTTATTCCTACCTTTCGGCAAAGTTACATTTGCAATTTATAGGTAGGTCTTCTCGGTCGAAGTGATCTAGCAAAATTGTTTCTCATGTTTAAGATTTAGTTTATTAAATTACAATAAATAAATAATTAATTGCTCAAAGAATATTGTCGAGGATAATTTATTAAAAAATATATAATTTACACGAAAGATGGTCTAATCTTACACCTCAATGGTGCAGTGAACATTAATTAAAACAGGTCCATGAAGACTAACTGGTGGATCGCTAGACAATATTGTTTCTGGGTTATTACCCTTCGTTAGGAGTGATTGGCTCGCGCCAAGAAGTTTTGATGGCCACTACATGTAAAGGTATTTCGACAACTAAGGTTCTTGGTAATCGCTACTGACGAAGGGTAATAACCTAGAAACAATATTATCTAGCGATCTTCATGGACCTGTTTTAATTAATGTTCACTGCACCATTGAGGTGTAAGATTAGACCATCTTTCGTGTAAATTTTACATTTTGCTGTCAGATTTGACAAGACACATTTTTAATTTAAAAAATATATATAATTTGGTCTTATGTAATTATGGAGTCTGCGGGCAGAAGGCTTGATATGATTGCATCTTATATGGATGCATGTTTAAGTCCATTACAATCATTTGGCATGTTCCATAAGAAAGTACAATTTCTTGAGAGAGGCGTTTTAAAGGTTTTGTAGGCTGTTCCATACGTTGACGAACGTTATTAACAAACTTCTTCTGTGCGAACTCTTGGTCTACCAGCACCCTTTTTATGAGTCACAGAACCTGTTTCACGAAACACTTTAACACAATTTGTAAGGCACGCATAAAAATTGTTCGGTAATATTGCCTCGGCTGGCTCTTGAAAATTGTCCAAACACAAACGTTGACTGTATTCCCAAGTTAAATTAACTAGCACCCCCGTTCGAAAATAGGCTTCAATCATGTAAATTGTGTGCTGTGTGGTGAGAGCCATAATTCAAAAACTGCGTAGGATTAGAAAACTTCAGCACAATGACTTGACAGATCTTGACACTCAAAAAATGATTGTCATAAATGTACAATGGGGGCTGCGACATTTTAAAATGCATGACCACCCTTGACCAAGGTAATTTTTGATATCACGGTATATCAATTTGCTTTAAGTACTTTTTATTGTTAAGTGTATTTTGTTGAAAATAAAAAAGGAAGGTTTGCGTTTAGGTATTTAAAATTTTCCATTGTTTGGTTTCATTAGTTAAGGCAATTAAAAAGCACAATTTTAACAATAAATTAAACTAAATACATTTTAAATTGACATAAAATAATATAGAATATATAATATGACATGCCTTAGGACGTATGCAAAAATACCAAATAGTTTTTTTTTCACATAGGTATATTATCAAACATTTCTTACTCGTCCAATATTGCGTCCCGTAAAATGAAACAATTGGCAGCATTCCTTTAAATCAAAAAGTGTAATAGCGTCCTTTGTTCTTGTTTTTTCACTTGTGTTATAAATCCCCAACGAAAACGGTTCAAGTATTATTTATCAGAAAGCACTCGCATCAAGTTTACGTTTTCTTGCAACGCAGTGTTTTTCAAGTATCGATATGTGCTTCAATTGAAATTACTTTTTGTTGTTTATTTGAATGAAACTATTTAGAGCCACCAAATAGATCAACAAGCGTATGAGATTTCTGGTAAGTAATGTAAATATTTATAATAAAAAAATGTAACTTTTTCCCTCTCTGTAAGAGGCGTGTTTTCTTTCATCGCATATAATTTCACTGTATATCTGTGATCAATGGAGAAATACAAAAGTTTTCTTTAGCCCGAGTCCACGAGTTTCCGCCGATAACTCTTGTGGTAACTGCCTTGACTCGGGACTCTACTCGCTATGGTTTTCTCGAGCGATCCCAGATATCGATGACGAGGCGTTTCCAATGACTTCCAACAAATAATTTTGTTACAGTATAGCATAGCATAGCGGTGGTTTTATGGGAACTTTTCTCAGTTTCATAAACTCCTACTGGACCGTAATGAATTAATTTTCGTATTTTTAGTCCTGAAAGGTATTCAAGGAATTTCCTTTTATTATTTTACATGTGTATCACTTATGAGTTATGAGTTATGAGTTATGAGTTATGAGTTATGAGTTATGAGTTATGAGTTATGAGTTATGAGTTATGAGTTATGAGTTATGAGTTATGAGTTATGAGTTATAAGTTATAAGTTATGAGTTATGAGTTATGAGTAACGAGTACAGTGTTAATGGCAAATTCGTCGTTGGACTTTAATAAAGTTGTTTGTGTAAACAATTCACCTTTATTTGAACATGTTTGGAGATAAGATTTATACGCATGATGAATGAGTGATAAATTATCACTTATTTTATATGTATTGTTTAAGACGTTCTTTCATGTACCCATTTCTAACAAATTCCATTACGTAGTTCTTTATCACTTCAATCGATTTGTTAGTCACAAAATATGCCATCCATAGAAAGACGAAACAAAGAATAATAAATTGACAAAAAATGTGGTTTTAAATAGTAAAGAAAAGTAACTTTCTATACATATAAATTAAAAACCACCACCACACTTGTTTTTTTTTTTAGCAAATCTGGAGACCAGTTTAGTAGAATCTAAAAAGGAAGGTGTTAAACTTAGTATTACGAACCAAGGTATTTTATATTGTCTAATGTATTTTATACCAAGGTGTGCTATACATTAGCTAGATGTTCTACGTTTGACATTTTTCTTTTTAGATTATACTCAAAACGGCGACTGTTGCTGAAATAGGACATAGAATCAAGTACAGTAAGGGCATTTTATAAATATTATATATTTATAACTATTTTTTTTAAGATGGGACAAATCTGATATACGGCGATAAACAATATGTAGATTGTATTGTTTATTTTAGTCCAAATTGAAGGCGAGATCACGAATATTTTCTTACGGAAAGAGGTTAACGTCAATAAATGGAATATCAATATATTCAGAAACTATATATTAGGAAAAGACACTCATTAGAAACTGCATGAATTGTTTATTCAAGATGTACACAGGAGAAATACATGCAGTTAGTGTTTTCGAAGCAGTTCACTGTACAGGACATCCGTATTCGCCATCGTTTTCTGCAGTTTCGCCTTATTCGGAGGATGATTATGAGGCACCATTGATCTTTTCAACTGACCATCACATATGATTACCCGAGACTTGCAATTAGAAGGCTTGTATTCGTTGCACTTCCAGAAAGTGGAATTCTTGGACACTCTATTTATGTTGAAGAGGTTGTTTTCGTAGAGCAGTACTTTGTATCCTCTCTTATTAATCATGTACGTAATCTCTGGAACGAAATACACTATTAATTAAACAATCTGCAGTGGAATGGCAGTGGCAGTGGCAATGGTTCAGTGGAAATTAAATAAATTTCAATCAAACTGTCAATATGGGTTATTTATTTATTTATCTAACAGCCACGGCAACTGTGATCACGCCAGCCACGGCGCGATCGTACCCGTGTGCGGCTACATTTGTCGCACGTTACATGGGACCAGGACCACAAAGGATTTTTCAAAAGCGTTAGTCAGATAATATAAGTATAGAAATTAAAAATACATAAATTCCCTAACAGATTCAGTTTTTGAGATTAGGCAATTCCTTGTGTGCAATATTTGTTTTAAATTTATTATACTTTGACTGTTGTCGTGGTAATATGATACTATGATATATATCTGTTAGGGTAAAAACGTTCATTCGTGTAATTGGTTGGCATGAAATGTCCCCACATTGATGTAAGTTGAAGAACTCGACGTGATTGGTAAACAATGAATTTAAAGCGATGAAAGAAATGGAAATTTTGAACATTTGGTTCAGAGGATCTATCTAAAATCCCGAAAGCCATATAATAATTTAAATATTCGTAAATTGGTTATTTACAACCGCCGTTGTGAAAGTGCGGCAATCGTGAAATATAAAACGGGAATTGAGGCCGCAAATGTTTTAAGAATACATACGTCTTGTACGTGACCGTACAAGAGTTTTTAGATTTAAAATTTGCAAAATAAGTAATAAAATGTAAATGACCGAACCGACCGTTAGCTGGCCGCATCGGCGGCACTATCTGTACCTGCGGATTAACATAAAACTATTCTATATACTTAAAAATAATTGTGACAAATATTTACACGGTTTGCGCGGATCTAAATTATCTTAATTAAATCCACATATGTAGGTGTGGGACCGAACACCCACTACAGAATGCTCTCGAAGAAACCCAATTGACATGCCTTTTGAAGTGACATCTCTAATATTTGATTTCTCCAACGAGAACCCTAGTACGTTTAGATGCGATCAGGACATTACATTACATTTTAAGGAAATATCGAAACTAGTATACACTCGTTTACAACAGCCTTAATAACTTTACAAAATTTCTAATAAGAAAAATGAACATGCGAAACAATTATCGATAAGGTAACATATCTGGATACATTTCAAAAAATAATTGTTAAAAACAATACCAGCGTCACTGTGAGTTAAAAAAAATAGGTGTGTCGATATATTGGTGGCTCTATTGAACTCGTATTACTCACATTACTCATATTACACCACACCTTTCCTCATCTTTTTACTACGGTGTGTGTGTGCGTTTGTGGCTGTGTGTGTGTTTGTGTATGCCTGGATTGGTGTCTTTGTGTCTGTGCGCGCTCTAGGGCCGAAAATATTGAAGCTAACACTAAACTTTAAACTTAAGATTTGAATATAGCGAGGAAGAAAATTTGTGCCTGAGGTCGGGAAGGTATGAACATTATCACGATATATTCCAACAAAAGTAGTGAAAATTGAAGATAATATTGTCAAATAAACATAATAATAAGAGGATGGTGGAGTGATTATTTGGGTGCAGAAATCAAGATATTACTTATCGCTAATGGGTAGTGTAAAGTTAATAAAAAGTATAAACGGACCGACCACGCTCAGTAAATTAAATTAAATAATGCTTAGATCAGCGGTTAAGATGCAAAGAAATAATAGGAGAACTTTTCTGAGCAAAATGTGTTAATTAATTATGGGAATAAATGGACACGTAGGAAACTATAATAAATATATAGAAATATATTTAGGAAAAGAGAAGGAGAATCCAAGAGAAATAATGCTGGATACACTACATATAGAGAATAACCTAGCGATAGCGAATATGGAGTTACAACATAAAGACATCCACCACTAACTGCTAAAGATGAATTTGAAAAATAAAATAAGAAGCATTGGACAAGACGAAGAAAATGAATTGAAGAACAAATAAAAAGTTATAAAGTGAATGCCAAAGAAGAGATGAAATATACACCATCCGATAAGGAATGGTGCCGCAAATGTAAGAATGGAAAAAGGGGAACGAATGATAGGCCGGGACCATTTGCATTGCCAACTGTATCAACAGATCACAATATGACATGTGTGGAAGGATTAGAGAAAATTGTTGAATTTCAATCAGAACAATTGCAGAGGATATAGGATCTCTCCATCATCACAAACAGAGTTACAACAACCTGCGTGCATAAAAGGTTACTTGTCTTTTGCATGAGGACCAAAAATGCTTGCGAAACGGATTGCCTTCAAATAGTAGAGCCAAACTGGCAAAGAGTTTCTCTTATCAACAAAACTTGGCGTTACTATTTCGAACCAACCAGTAAGTTGTTTTCCATGCAATTGAAACATTCAATTGACCACCGCCAAAAAAGTTTAAAGCACAACCTTCCACAGAAAAGGTGATGCTGACGATTTGTTTCCGACCATGAGGGACTCTTACTGATAAGAGTTTAAAGAATCTAGAGTGAATATCAATGCAAACTTGCACAATGAAACTCCAAATAAGTTTATCAATCAATAAGTTCAAAAACATCCAGGGAAGTTTCCGCGTGGTATCATTCTCATTAACGACAATGGTCGGTTTCATGTTCCTAACGTGGAAAATCTGCAACAAAAGAAAGTAGAGGTTTTTCAGCATCCGCCCTATATCCCAGCTTTACCGCATTACGATTTCCATATCTTTGGACCACTGAAAAAAGATTAAAAGGTAATCGTTTGCAGTCGGATGCAGAAGTATAAAACGCCGTGAAAGAATCCTTCAATCAGTACCCACAAGAAATTATACGACCAGGGTGTACATGGTTTGGGAAACAAGGGAATATGTTCACCGAAATTGTTTAAATTATTTCTTCACCGAAACCAGGTAAATTAGTTTACGTATACACACATATGTAACATCATCGTTTAGTTCACGGTATTTTTGTTCGGGAAATTCCGGCTTTGATTTGCGTTGTATTTCTCCAAGGTTTTTTTTTTGGCCTCCCGGCTAGTGAGTTTATCGGGAATGGCTGTGAGGTTAGATCCGTTACCGCACCTCGAGCTCTGTCAACTGGACTTGAACGATCGTGACACGAACACGAATTCTCTAAGCGCGTAACCGAAACCAAGTCGATGAAATCGCCCAGATCTTAGTGTGCACCATCAAGTCAAGAATTCTTTGTTTTCGTGTAGATATTTCGGAAACGTTTCAAATTAATGTTCAGTTTCAAATTAACGGTTGGCTTCACATTAGCGTTTGGTTTCAATTTATTGTTTGATTTCAAATTAAGTGTTTGATTAGAATTTTCTGTTGCCAATGCACTAATGTCAATGCCTTTAACCACTTGATTGACCGCAAGCATGTTTTTAACAAATGTGTAACAAGTTCACCCTGCAGCAAGGTAGCTCATTAGTCCTATAAATATTTTTATTTTCATCATCTACTCTCGATATTAGCTAACAGCGGACTGGAATTTACGATAAGTGTTTATTTAGTTACTTCATTTATTTCTTCATTTTAGTATTTTTTCCTTTTACGTTCTCCGTTGCGGTAGGATGTAGTGTCATTTTTAAAAGTTAGAACGTTTTTTATTTCCTTCTAACTTTGATCTCTCACAAGTCACATTGTATATTTCGCTAGGGCTGTATAAATTTGTCGGTCTAAATTATAACCTGCCCCCACTTCCCACTGGAATTACCCTAGCTACTTCAGCTAAATATCAGTGCAACAACTTTAAACTGACCTTTGAAGAGAACTGTGGTAAATCCTTGGGATAGCCTGACCTTCGTTGCCTGTAACCCTTTATTTTTTATTTTTTTCTGGTTTTATTTGTAAGCGCACGAGCGGGTTTCCGAGTTATAGATTTATATTACAGAAGTGTATAACAAAATACTGGGCATCCCGGAAATATCAAAAGAATGAAATATAAATATAAATTGAGTTGAAAGTCTCCAACTACTTCTGATGAATTACTACAAGCTACAAGCGAAAGTAGACGCTAGAATAGTTATAAAATCGAATAAAATCTAAAATACAATAAAAGGAACAAAATGACGAACAAAAAGGTTTAATAGAATTCGAAAAAACGATAGAAGTTAAAGAGGAATGTGTGTTGTTTAAATAGGTTTGGATGAAGCAGTGCAAGTGGCAAAGAAAAACATGAAGACGCCACTGTTAAATGCATCAAACAGAGATTCACGAACTCATGTTTGCAAGTGGTATGATTGCATTGATAGAAGAAAATGAACGAAATTCTTAGAGAAAGAAGGAAATAGAATGAGCATGAAAATCAACACAGAAAAAAACAAAAACATGGTAGTGGTAATCGAAAATTTAGGATCTATTATTGAGAATAATGACAAATTAGACAAATAAAACGACGACTGGATGAAAAAACAGAAAGAATGTTTATGATGGAAGTGAAATTCTCAGGGAAAAATTATCAGAAAACTAAAAACGATAGTTGAGAAGGTGGTTGAGTGACAACCTATAATACGAAACATGACACCTGCCAGAGAAACAGAACACATGCCTAAATGCCATAGAAATGAGATATTTAAGACGGATAGGAAATAAAACTCATATAATGCATGATGTACACAGTCGAAATGGGACCTATAACCGAAAACTAGTGGAATGGCGACTAAGTTGGAAACGAAGAAAATCACATACTAATAAATTGAAATAAGTGCCCAGTTATTTATTAAATATGAATTTACACAAGGAACATCCATCACAGCGGTTTTAAACCCTCTTACCGCCAATTTGGGATAAAAAATTAAAGTAATTTACGTAAGAGACGACATTTATTTTTATAAAATATTGGAGTTATGTTATAAGTATCAGTTATAAGTAGGAAACATTTTACGATTTATCTGTTCGTTGCATCATGATTTTTTGAAATATATTTTGTGCAAGTAGTCGGAATCGGTTAAGGGAGCCCACGCACTTATCCAAATTGATTGTATTGTTAAATTAAACAACTACCATTAGTCGGTATATAATTACTACATACACCACTTGGAACTACTTATAATTTCATAATTATATACCTTCACTTCTAACTAATCGAGAATTAAACCACAACATGATGAATCGTGGAGTTTTATTCCAATGTTATTTGCATATATTTCAAAGCGAAATATTAAAATCACATGTAGAATTATCAGTCGCTAAGGACCGTGATTGTGCTGCCCGTAGACGCCCTTTACCATGTTATCTTTAGTTGTAGCACACGTTGCCTTACAATATCACTTCACACATCTCCAAGATAACATGTCGCGCTGTAGATTTCTACTAACGATATCCGTTATGCACGATGTTAGGAAAAATCTCTTTAACTTATCGTGAATGTGACTGAAAATACAAAAAGGGTTCAAAATATGCAAGATGTACTGTACTTACAACAATCGAGATTTATGTATATACTCAGTGACATATAAACTGCACCACCTAGAAGGGGTGGGAATTTTTGGACCAAATTTGCCAGGAATAGTGGACTAGTCCAGGAAAATAGTTGATTAAAATTTGAAACCCAATCATCAAGTAGTCATGGGATTTTTGACGTTTGTGTCATTTTTTAGAGGTGGTGACAGACAAGCAATTATCGAGTCATTTTTTGAATTTGTTCCACTTTTTCGGATCCCGTTCTTTAGTTTAAAGTATTTCCAGTGTTTAATGATGCCTAGAGGAAGGAGACCTCAAGTTTACCAGCAGTTGAGTGACTTTGACCTAGGGCGGATTGTTGGTTTACGAGAAGCGGGTTTTTCGTTTAGAGAAATCGGCAACAGTTTGGGACGGCACCACTCAACAATAATGCGTGCTTATCAACCGTGGTCTGAACATGGGGTTGAACGTCGGAGAAGAGGCACTGGGGCTCAAAGACGAACCAATGAACGTCAAGATCGCCGCTTAAGACTAATGGCCTTGAGAGACCGATTCTCTACAACTAGATCAATAGCTGATCAATGGTTAGGTGAACAAGGTCGTCCGATAGGCTTGCGAACAGTTCATCGTCGAATAAGAACCTTTGGCTTGCTGTCTTACCGCCCACATCTTGTGCTACCCCTCACTGCTCAACATCGCCAGGAACGTTTGGCCTGGTGCACGGAAAGACTTCAATGGAACTTGGAGTGGCATCGAGTTGTCTTTAGTGACGAATCGCGATTTTGTTTAGGAATGCATGATGGTCGGATGACTGTTAGACGAAGACGTGGAGAAAGGCGCAATCCTGATTTTTCGATTGCGAGGCATGTTCACCGAACTGTGGGGTTGATGGTGTGGGGTGCTATTGCTCACGGCAGTAGGTCACCCTTGCTCTTCATTCGGGGCAGTATGACCGCCCGACGCTACATTGATGAAGTGGTAGAACCACATGTTCTTCCATATCTTCGAGGGCTGGAAGACCCACTTTTCCAGCAAGATAATGCACGACCACACGTAGCAAGGGTTTCTCTTGACTTCTTTGAAGAGGCCAATGTTAATCTTTTGCCTTGGCCGCCAAGATTTCCCGATTTGTCGCGCATTGAGCACGTGTGGGACATGATGGGTAGAAGATTGAGGAATCTACCGAACCCACCGTTGACAATAGAAACTCGATGGCATGAAGTACAGGCTGCTTGGGATGCCATACCCCAAGAAGACATTGATCACCTGCTGGAATCAATGCCAAGGCGGGTCAATGAGTGTATCAGAAATAGGGGCGGACCAACACATTATTAAAGAAAAATCAAAAAGATGAAGTGTTTTCTTTATCAAATTTTAATCAATTGTTACCTTAGACTAGTCCAATATTTCGGCCAAATTTGGTCCAAAAAAAAACCCCTTCTAGGTGGTGCAGTTTATATGTCACTGAGTATATATAAAGGAAGTGGTTACAACAAATGTTTATTAATACCATCATTATCAATCATAGCGAAGTATCTTATTATCTTATTATTTCTTGAATTGCATATAGAATTTCAACCTTATAGTGTTAGAAGTGAATTTTTTGGTTTTATAACGTCCATACGATAAATCCTAAAAAAAATCGATTGGAAAAAGAAATATTCAATAAAATCACTTACCATTTTAATTTCCTGCATCTAAATGTGAACAAAGCAACATTCATATATCAATATGTGGTAATAAATAAATACATTACAAATATCTATGCAATTGTTTTATTTTAATTTCGTCAATACAAAATTACTCTAATATTACAACGTAACACGCACTCGTCTATAATTGAAAATAAATTATTATTCTGTCCATGTATAACACATTTAACTAAAAAATACACATAATTATGAAAAACATAAACATAAACGATGTCATTGGTGACCAATAAGTTCTAATATTACAAAACATTTTATAGTTCACATTACAGGGTACAGTTTCAACGAGACTAATATTATCGCAGAAACTGATTTTATTATTTTAAACAAATAATTAAACAAATGCGAAACAAATATAGAATTTTAAATAAAAAATTGAAATTTTGGCAATAATGACGAATATTTTGTCTCGTAACATTTATAACCAACAACAGCTTGTGCCATTCCAGAGCTTTCTGAAAATAAATAGGCTATGATTTCATTTTACAATGACTAGATTTACAGGGATAACTTAGTCCATGAACTATATATACACTATGGACTAAGTTAGCAGTTCAAACCTAGCCAGTGGACTGGATGTAATTGTGACAAAATTAAAAAATAATTGGCAAATATCATTATGACTAACGTATGTAACAACAGTTTTTGGAAATTTGTTTACAATATTTTACATTATCTTATTCCGAAATAAAAGGAAACGAAGGCTTTTATAGAACAACATTGAGGACGTTCCTAATGCCGTTATATGCATGTTTGACTTCACAACCTCTTTATTCTTCTTGACCTGCCGTTCAGAAAGGTCTGGAATAGAGTATGAGCAATAATATCAACGACGAAAGTAAATCATCAATACTTCACAAGACTTATTAACTTTAGTTTCTCCTGAAATAGCACTGAATGATCGTTTACGAGATTCGGGTCGGGCTTGTGACTATGGACACCACGTAGTATCAGAGACTGGTTTATCCCCACCACACATCTCGCCTTACAGATGCCCAAGTCGTATAGATGACACTTCCAATAGGTCGACTTGCTACTACTTCTGTGCTTTACGTAACGATAGTCTTTAACCACTAGTTGAGAAAAATGCCTCGGTCCCTGGATGTACGTTACGATTTCTGAAAATGCAAATGTTACAATACACTACTATGTATATAGGGTCGTTTTTGATGATGCGAAATGTCTCTCATCATATTTGTTCTTCTTAAACAAAGTAGACACTTTTAACCCTCAAATTAAAAATTTTTGGGCCCTATCAATTACTAGGTGATAAAAAATATTTACACCTTTTAAAGTTGCATATTTCTAATATTTATACCTAACACTGATAGAAGCACCTCTTCTAATTTTGCGAGTAGCACTACATAACAGTGCACTTGCTATTAAAAGAAACTATCTATTATGACTCAGAAACCGGTTGAGCTCTATTCGACAATATTAAACATAAATTGGTAAATAAACACTCGCATGTTGTTCTATTAAATCTGATATTATTAACTTATAAGGTCTCCTCAAAAACGGTCTAACGTGTACACATCGTGACATATACCAAATACAATATTTGCACGTCACGTATATATGTGTGTGTGTGTGTGCTTCTTGGTTGTCGTGTTGTGAACCGCGTTGTGGAAATGTTCCCCGAAGGGTCGCTTCGACGTCCTTCTAAGTCAACGAGACCTAGAAGAGCTTCCTGAAGATGGCAGATGGGACTCTGCCGAAAAGTCGAAGCGACCCTTCGGGGAACATTTCTACAACGCGGTTCACAACTTGAGAACCAAGAAGCACAGATTTCAGCCGCGAGAACTTACGCACCAACCCACACACACACACACACACACACACACACACACACACATATATATATATATATATATATATATATATATATATATATATATATATAGTGTGTTTCACTTAAGAGTGTAACACCCTCATATCTTTTTTATTTTTAGTCCAATTTTAGTAATTTTTTTTCTCAAAAGTAGAATACCTATTGCTCTATTTACTCCCAAAAAACCAAGTGTCTTCTTTAAATGCAAAGCAACCTACGATGGCAAAATAAACGACAAAAATCAAGAAATCACCTTAGGGATTTTTTTATCGAAAAACCAATTGTCTTCTTTAAATGCAAAGCAACCTACGATGGCAAAATAAACGACAAAAATCAAGAAATCACCTTAGGGATTTTTTTATCGAAAAATTTTACTAGTAATAATTGTTCAGAATTGCCCCAAAACTTGTTTGAAATAAAACCTGAACTGTCAAAGTTGTTTAAAGTTGTTGTTGTTTAGGCGCAGCCACCCATGCAAATAATATTTACCGAATTGAAATTATTTTTGAAGAAAATTTTAACATTTTTAATTTTCATGAAATTTTGGATTGCGGGTTTTTCGGCAATTGTGAACAATTATTATTAATAAAATTTTTCGATAAAAAAATCCCTAAAGTGATTTCTTGATTTTTGCATTGCAGGTTGCTTTGCATTTGAATACTTAATAATATATTGGCGAGGATACTGAGGATGGTAAGAAGTTTCGACTAAAATACAAAATATGCAGAAATCGTGGTATTTAAATATTTGAAATATAACTTCAATAATTAAATCATTAAAAAAATATATCACAAAGACTTAAATTTTAATTCAATTTGTGGTGCAATAACTAGGTCATATGCAATCACAACTTCTGCAAGCACCTTGATATTATGTTAACTATGTATATCAAGTACTGAAACTCAACTCAAGTACTGTACTGAAAACAATTAACCATTCGTTAGTTGAATCTATTCTGAGGTATGGAATATCGATATGGGGTAGAACATCTGAATCACATATCAATAGAATTGTTGAGATACAAAACAGAATTGTACGATGCATCGCCTTATAACAGGGAAAACAATCGACATATGATTCGTAAAGGGATTTGCAGTTGCTAAACGTGAAGAAATTATGTATGCTGTGTTATATAAATACTATTTCAAAGAGGGAAATAAGGTTGCTATAGATCATTGATATGACACAAGAGGAAATGTCGCGGAAAAGTTAAAAGTACCAGAAACAGTAAACAAATATGGGGATAGATCATTGGAGGTGGTAATACCAAAGCTATTTAATCAACTTCCGGATAATTTGAGGCATTTATCTAGTATACGCGAAATTAAAATTAAACAGTGGCTGGTATTAAGTAAAGACTGTTAAGTAAAGACTGATAGAAACATTTCATTTTAGTTAAGAGTAGTTTTCAGTTTGGTTAGTTTCTTTGGCCCAATTGAATTGGTTTTAGACACTTTCATGAAAATTAAGATGTTAAAAGTTTGCTCGGCCGCTGATAAGTCATTTCGACTTGAAATACATAGATTTAGATATATTGATAAGTGACGGTTGTTAAGTTACTATTCAATACTTGTTGATGGAATTATATCTTCATTTTCTCCTCATTGGACAAGTAGATGCTTTATGTTGCAATAGAAATGTAGTTTATTGTTAGCATAATTATTAGTTTTAAGAACAAGAATATAAATAATAATAATAGAGCCTATGGGGTGTAGAGTGACTAAATTGAAAGCAAGGAGTCAAGGAGGAGATGGGGCAAAAACAACGCGAAACAAATGTAGACATACATCGAGTGACGATTAATTAGTATAGAATTACGGTTAGAGAAGTAATCAATACGCATCGATATGATGAAGGACATCGATCCAAATTTGTTTGTGTTAGAATTAAGAATAAGTGAAACATCAGAGAAAATAAATATTTCAAAGGAATAGTAAAAAAGGTAAATAAAATAGTTAGAAAAATGTATAATATTTCATATATTTTGAAAACTCAATTATTATATTATATTTTCTTTTTAACTCATGGAATTATATCAGAAAAATCAGAAATATTTAGATGCAAAATGGTATCTATTTGTGTTTATTATTTCATATCAACTAACTGGCTATTATATTTTGAGCTAACAAACATTAATCATATTACATACAACTGTCTTTAATTTAAATAAAATATTTTACTGTAAGAAACGCCGTCATTTTACGACAAGAAAAAAACTATGCACACTATACCAAACCCAACCTAACACAATCCACCCAACCTAGGCTTCGCAACGCGATCCAACCCATTGCTGTCTTACACCATAGGGAAAATATTGAATAAATGAAAGACGTTAGTACCTAACACAAGGTAAGTCTCTATTAAACTTGAATCTTTCAAGCAGTTTTTTTTCCTACTTTTAAGCCAAATTGCAACCCAATCCAACTTAATTACTCCTGGCAGATCACTCCACGTTTGGCGTTTAAAAGAATGTTTGGGGTAAGTTGTCATTTCATCGAGCAATGCTTTCGTTAGGCATGCGGATTTAAAAAACCGCGCCCACAAATAAACTGTTAGATTTAGCATATTTTGAATTAAAATTAGCTTAATTATTATTCAAGATAAAAGATTTTTAATTGCAGATTCGGAATTCTTGTATTTGTCTCATTTATTTGATATTAGTTTATGACCTAGTTTACCTAGTTCTACAATTAAATTCGTTTGGTAAAATTGTTAATTGATTTTTTTCAAATTTCATATAAGTTGTGAGACTCCTAAGGATTCACGAAGTTTGAAATGTGGAATTAATCATTATTGTTGTTTAAAAAAAAGCGCGGAGCAACTAAGCGCGCAGGAGCAACTGAACGGTCGCCATGAATCATCGTGTTCAACATACTCTATTCTGATTGATCGTTGATTATGTCGGCAACAATTACAAGTCAATTTAGCCGAATAATTGCCAAATGTTGCTGACATTTATTGTAGCTCGTGATAAGTCACTAATAGTGTGAGCCTTGCACCGTTATTAATCGCATAGTAACGTTCTCAAAAAAGGTCGACAACATTCTCCATAAATGCGACATTAGAATGAGTAAAAACTAATGGATCTAGGAAATAGAATAAACAGAGAACACTCGATGTATCTACCGGAGATATCTTTACAGGAAGATAATAATAATAAAGAGAATAATAATAATATAATCTTGAAATGCGACAAAAAGAAAAGCTCCGGGAGTCGGTAATATGAAAATGGGTGATACAATCGAGATGGTTGAACTTTACAATCGCCCAATTCAAAAAGTTATAAATTTGTCAATTACAACTGGGAAAATTAAATCGGCTATTGAGAAACCTATCTTCAAATCAGGGAGTCATAACGACTATGACAACTACAGACCTATACCGATATTACCTGCAATTAATAAAATAATTGAAAGGTATGTGGCATCGAAACTATGGGAATTTATGCACATTTTGGTGCTTTATGTTGACTTTTTCAAAGCCTTCGATTCCATAAATCGCATAAAGTTACTCAAATAATTGGAAATTATTGAAATTAGGGGAGCGATGTGGGAATGGATTAGAAATTACGTGTTGGAAAGATTATATAAAGTGAAGATTGATGATGCACTTCGTGAATAAGTGTAATAAGAGGGTTCCGCATCGTAGTATTTTAGGGCCTTTACTATACCTAATTTATGTAAATGATATTGGTTGCTCATTGGAGAACTCATATCATTTCCTATTTGCGGATGACATTGCATTAGTATTAATCCATAAAATTTTGATATCGCTATGAAGAGAATGCAAGCTGATTTTTATAACTTCCAACAGTGGGCGCGCGATAAAGAGTTAGAGTAAGACCAAGTTGATGTATATAACTTCACCTCACACAATACGCCCCGATAATATAAAGCTGATCTTCCATTCTAACGATTGCCTACATAAAGGCATGCAAGGCTGCTGGTGTGATACATAGGTGGGAACGGTTGACGACCACAGGACAACAAGTTTATCTGGAAATCTCATATAAAGGGGCTAGTAACAAAATTTGATACTGCGCATCCGGATTATATTACTGACACTGGTATATGCCATCACACATGTTGAAAGTAATATACCACGCTACAGCGGAATCACTGTTTCTATATGGAATCAGAGTTTGGGGGTAGGCAGCAGAATCTCATATTAAGTTGATCCAAGGCGTGCAGAATAAAATGTTAAAATACATTAACAACGCGGAAGGGAAACAGATTAATTTGACTGTGAAAGATGAAATTTTAAAAGTAAAGAGTCAATTTAAATTTAGGACGTTAATAAGAAACTACTTTAAGATTTCGTTCAGAGAATCAAGAGAGCATTGATATGGAACGCGTGTTATTGCGGAAGGTGTGTGTTTGATTCCCAAATCTAAATACGGCCAACGAAGATTGGAAGTTGTTGAACGAATTACCTTATCAGCTGAAGAATCTTCAGTCATGGTTAGCAGTGAAAATAGAAATTAAAAATTGGCTGATAAGCATTCAATAATCGTAAATTTACAGTTCACATGGTATCTATTTTGTACATTAAAGTTACATTACTATAAATAAGTTTGTTCTTGCTCTACTAAATTATTGCACTGCTACTGCTACCACTGACAAGTTAGTGGAATAGTTCATTCTTCACCCGTGTCAAGTTAAACATAAAAAAAAATGTTATTGCTCATATGTGCTCATTATGATGAAATAAGTTTAGGTTAACTCATATATCGTTTTAGTAAATAAGTATTATGTTAGATTGTTTGTAGAAAAAATAACCAATAAAGATTTTTTAAGGTCACACAAAGTTCGGACATAATCTCATTTCAATGGGGATGTTGGCGAACCAGAGTGGGTGATGGTGGTGGAGGAGGTAAAAAAATATATTAGTTGCGATAATATTATCATTCTTTAAAAAAGGGTGAAATTAATGGCGGTGAACATAATATTTGCATTTTATGGTCGGTCTTCGGCACCTAATTTTTAAAGCGAATAGTTCTAAATGCTCACTTTTTCAGTTTTATCATCGGGATATTAAATATGTTTTCGATTGTACATAAATGTGAAAGTGAAAAGAATGGAAATATATATGATATGTGATACGTAACCATGTAGATAAAAAGGGAAGAAAGGCGGCGGAGGGTATGAATAGAATGTTACTTAGGAAAGGGAAAAAGGAAAATGTGCTGGATGTAGCAGGGGAATTTGGGGTACCGTTGCACCTGAAGAAACCAACGCGGGAGCATATTGTCTTTTAAGTATATTGTAGGGACGAGTGGATGGCGAGAAAATAGAGGGTGAAAAGTACTAAATAAGATAAATTAGTGTAAATGATCTAGAATCAATATGTATGAGAGCATATAAATAATTGTTCATAAATTAATTAAATAAATTATAACGTTATTTTCAAACAAGTGTTTTACTAGGCGTAATCAATCAAGTATATTATATGTGTCTTCCGGGTGTTGCCGTGTTTTTTGAAGTAAACTTGACGTTTCGCTGATCATACTGTCAGCTTCTTCAGAAGGTTTCTAAAGATTGGTGTTGATATCTTTTTCTCCGCGTTATATAGCCGGTGGTTGCTGCGCTTCGTTGATGCGTATCCGTTACGTTCCGTTGATCCGGATCCATTATCGTCCGCTGATCCGTGCCCGATGCATCTCCTGGATTCGCCCTTGGTGGTCCTGGCTGCGTGGTCGATGGTTCTTTCTGCGTCTTCCATGGTTCTTGCCGTGTCTTCGATGGTCCTTTCAGTGCCAATTTCCAAACTTTGCTCAGTCTGTACCCATCTTCTCGGTTGAAGTTGTTCGGGTTCTTCATTATTTAAGTAGGTAAGTAGTATTGACTGTTTCTAGCGAGGATCTTGACGTCGTTGTAATCGATGATATGATTGCTTCCCGTGTGGTAGTGCTCAGCTACTGCGGATTTTTCTGTGCTACCATGCTCCATGTCTCTGCGATGCTCGTTTACTCTGCACTGTATGCTGCGTCCAGTTTGTCCAATATAGGATTTCCCGCACTGACATTGAAGCTCGTATATTCCTTTAACTCGTAATCTTGGTATCGAGTCTTTATTTGACGGAAGCAGTTCTTTTATTTTCTTAGCGGTGCCGAATCTGACGTCGATATTCTTCTTCTGTAGAGTTTTCTTCAGCCTATCCGTCACTCCGGCAATGTAAGGTAGGTACGCGTATCCTACTGGTTCTTGTTTTGGGCCATCCTTCGTTTTATTCTTAGCCCTGGCAAGTCTCTCAATCTCCTGTGATTTGTAGCCGTTTTTCTGCAATGCGTCCTTCACATGTTGGATTTCTTTAGTTTTGTTGCTAGGATCAATCGTGTCTGCTCTGCGTAGCAGTGTTGTGACTAACGATCGTTTCTGCTGTGGATGGTGATGAGAGTCTGCGTGTAGATATCGGTCCGTGTGGGTCTTCTTGCGGTATACTCCATGTCCCAATTTTCCACTGTTGTTGCGTTTTACCAGTACATCCAAGAAAGGTAAGCAGCCATTCTCTTCCATCTCCATCGTGAAGTTGATGTTGGCATGTTGTCTGTTGATGTGTTCCTTGAACGTGTGCAGGCGGTCTATACCGTGGGCCATATCACAAATGTGCCGTCCACGTAGCGGTACCAGCATTCCGGCTTCATGTCACTAGAGCTGATGGCTTCTTCTTCAAAAGTCTCCATAAAAATATTGGCGATGACTGGTGAGAGTGGTGATCCCATAGCTGCACCGTCCTGATATGGCCCCACGGTATAGACAGCCTGCACACGTTCAAGGAACACAGCAATAGACAACATGCCAACATCAACTTCACGATGGAGATGGAAGAGAATGGCTGCTTACCTTTCTTGGATGTACTGGTAAAACGCAACAACAGTGGAAAATTGGGACATGGAGTATACCGCAAGAAGACCCACACGGACCGCAGTCTACACGCAGACTCTCATCACCATCCACAGCAGAAACGATCGTTAGCCACAACACTGCTACGCAGAGCAGACACGATTGATCCTAGCAACAAAACTAAAGAAATCCAACATGTGAAGGACGCATTGCAGAAAAACGGCTACAAATCACAGGAGATTGAGAGACTTGCCAGGGCTAAGAATAAAACGAAGGATGACCCAAAACAAGAATCAGTAGGACACGCGTACCTACCTTACATTGCCGGAGTGACGGATAGGCTGAAGAAAACTCTACAGAAGAAGAATATCGACGTCAGATTCGGCACCGTTAAGAAAATAAAAGAACGGCTTCCGTCAAATAAAGGCTCGATACTAAGATTACGAGTTAAAGGAATATACGAGCTTCAATGTCAGTGCGGGAAATCGTATATTGGACAAACTGGACGCAGCATACAGTGCAGAGTAAACGAGCATCGCAGAGACATGGAGCATGGTAGCACAGAAAAATCCGCAGTAGCTGAGCACTACCACACGGGAAGCAATCATATCATCGATTACAACGACGTCAAGATCCTCGCTAGAAACAGTCAATACTACCCACGGATAGTGAGAGAATCTTTGAAAATAATGAAGAACCCGAACAACTTCAACCGAGAAGATGGGTACAGACTGAGCAAAGTTTGGAAATTGGCACTGAAAGGACCATCGAAGACACGGCAAGAACCATGGAACACGCAGAAAGAACCATCGACCACGCAGCCAGGACACGGATCAGCGGACGATAACGGATCCGGATCAACGGAACGTAACGGATACGCATCAACGAAGCGCAGCAACGACCGGCTATATAACGCGGAGAAAAAGATATCAACACCAATCTTTAGAAACCTTCTGAAGAAGCTGACAGTATGATCAGCGAAACGTCAAGTTTACTTCAAAAAACACGGCAACACCCGGAAGACACATCTCTTCGGAACGATGGCCGTGAAAGCCTACATTCGATTAAGTATATTATAATCGGATTCACACAAGGCTGAATATTCACGATAGCCGACCTATAATTAATAGTAGTCTCTGGCATAACGACGTCTAAGCTTAACAATTTGATTGATTTGATTATGATATTCAACAATTGCATTTTCTTTCTTTACATTTTTTCCAAAGCCGTGAAGTGCCGGGCTGGTTTATAATATTAACAAAAAACGACAATCACTTCTAACACTGCTTTATTCAATTCAACATTACGAGACAAAACTAAATACTAAAATTATTATTATTATTATTATTTAGAAATCGGTGTATACACAAAAATTCTCCATTGACAAAACTGACATAATAACAGCGCTAATCCTATTCTATTGTGACCAACTAGTGTGCCACGACACAGTTGTCACGCTGTATACGTATCACGTAAATGTAATAACAATCATAAGTCATTGAATAAGTTGCTTAAATCTATGATCTGTTGAAGGATCTTGTCCATGTCGGTATTAAACCCCTGTTTCGAAAAATAACATATTGACGCGTTTTCTTGGATTTCTATATGTGCGAATTTCCGTGACAAATTTGTAACAAAATCAATAACAATGAAATATTGCTGATATATAAACGTTTTATCAACATTTCAGTTAGTGGTAAAAAAATTTAACAGTACACGAGAAATAACAAAATGCAGCCATAATTTGCAAGCGATTGAAGTTTTGGTGATTAATATATTATATGTGCCGATGAACATTTGCATTACTCAACGTAAAAAGAGATTGCTTTACTTATTACAATCTTCGTCAAACTGTTATATTATTCTAAAAAATATTATGTGACTGGTACAGTTGATTTTATAACTTTCACTCGTCTCGAGTAAGTGGCGCTTTTTATGTCTCTCCTCGACTTTTCATGCGGATGGTGGTGCGGTTTCAAGATGAGGTTGTCGTCACGCGTGATTAGGCGTGCTTTGCATTTGTACTTTTCGTAGCCAGTGCATCTCCAGATCGTCGAATGCGGACTCTTCTTTTCGGCCTTGTATTCGTAATTACTGTAGACGAGAAGCGGATTTTTCAGGCCAGGAAAAAAGTACAACATTCCTGAAACAGTGGCCATGGTCAAGATAGATTTCGTTTTTCGTCAACGGTGTTAAGTAAGAAATTAAAAATAATTACTTTAAAGTCAGCTATCTGCCGGACCGGTAAAGTTAACTCGTTGCTTTGACACTAATGCAAACTATTAAAACCCAATAAATTTCTAATAGGTACACTGGTATCGCACGGAACGGAAATTATAACTGAAGGACTACAACGTCTAATTCAGCGTACCAACCCATGTTATGCACAGTCAATACAATTGTTCTTATAATTTAATAATAATAATATTTTTCAAGAAACGATAACGGTGTTCATGTGCATGCTGATGAAGAATTATTGGTGATAGAAAATTCCTGAAAAATCAGCTGAAAGAATACACACAAACATAAGGTAGTAACGATGTATTACAGTAAATCGTTCATATAAGCTAATAAAAAGATTTCGCTTGATTTTAAGTATTTATCGAACTCATTCAATAGACACGAACTAAACACTAATGAGCGCGTCGCGACGTTATTTCAAAACGCTGCACAAACGGCACAAGACACGACAAAATTGTACATAAATAAATTTGTTCAATATTGAATTCTCTAAATAATGCCAGTAATGTGGCGACGGACGGTATATATACTCAGTGACATATAAACTGCACCACCTAGAAGGGGTGGCAATTTTTGGACCAAATTTGGCAGGAATAGTGGACTAGTCCAGGGAAATAGTTGATTAAAATTTGAAACCCAATAATCAAGTAGTCATGGGATTTTTGACGTTTGTGTCATTTTTTAGAGGTGGTGATAGACAAGCAATTATCGAGTCATTTTTTGAATTTATTCCACTTTTTCGGATCTCGTTCTTTAGTTTAAAGTGTTTCAAATGTTTAATGACGCCTAGAGGAAGGAGACCTCAAGGTTACCAGCAGTTGAGTGACTTTGACCGAGGGCGGATTGTTGGTTTACGAGAAGCAGAAATCGGCAACCGTTTGGGACGGCACCACTCAACAATAATGCGTGTTTATCAAGCGTGGTCTGAACATGGGGTTGAACGTCGGAGAAGAGGCACTGGGGCTCAAAGACGAACCAATGAACGTTAAGATCGCCGCTTAAGACTAATGGCCTTGAGAGACCGATTCTCTACAACTAGGTCAATAGCTGATCAATGGTTAGGTGAACAAGGTCGTCCGATAGGCTTGCGAACAGTTTATCGTCGAATAAGAACCTTCGGCTTGCTGTCTTACCGCCCACATCTTGTGCTACCCCTCACTGCTCAACATCGCCAGGAACGTTTGGCCTGGTGCACGGAAAGACTTCAATGGAACTTGGAGTGGCATCGAGTTGTCTTTAGTGACGAATCGCGATTTTCTTTAGGAATGCATGATGGTCGGATGACTGTTAGACGAAGACGTGAAGAAAGGCGCAATCCTGATTTTTCGATTGCGAGGCATATTCACCGAACTGTGGGGTTGATGGTGTGGGTGCTATTGCTTACGGCAGTAGGTCACCCTTGGTCTTCATTCGGGGCAGTATGACCGCCCGACGCTACATTAACGAAGTGGTAGAACCACATGTTCTTCCATATCTTCGAGGGGTGAAAGACCCACTTTTCCAGCAAGATAATGTACGACCTCACATAGCAAGGGTTTCTCTTGACTTCTTTGAAGAGGCCAATGTTAATCTTTTGCCTTGGCTGCCAAGATCTCCCGATTTGTCGCCCATTGAGCACGTGTGGGACATGATGGGTAGAAGATTGAGGAATCTACCGAACCCACCGTTGACAATAGAAGCTCTACGGCACGTATGGCAAATATAGGCTGCTTGGGATGCCATACTCCAAGAAGACATTGATCACCTGCTGGAATCAATACCAAGGCGGGTCAATAAGTGTATCAGAAATAGGGGCGGACCAACACATTAAAGAAAAATCAAAAAGATGAAGTGTTTTCTTTAGCAAATTTTAATCAATTGTTACCTTAGACTAGTCCAATGTTTCTGCCAAATTTGATCCAAAAATTCCCACCCCTTCTAGGTGGTGCAGTTTATATGTCACTGAGTATATCTATTGTAGCTTAGAAAAATGGGACGAGTACAAATTCAAAACTTCATTTCCCAAAAATGTTTTCCGACAACTTCTTCAAAACCGATACAGATAAATATATGCCATCCTTGGGTTTCCGTAGTTACTATTAATTCTATTAAACTTGATTATATCTTTTAAAATAAAATAAATAAATATAATATTAATATATGCCTCATTACATCAATTTGTATTGCCTTAATTTCACTGCTATTTTACTATAAAATAAGCTTTGAAAAATCACTACAACAAAGTAATGTAAAGAAACACATAGGGTCGTTTAAGTCCAGGGCGGTAAGGCCTGGCTTCAGTAATTAAACTGTCATGTAAAGAACGATAACGCCTTTCTACCCGGTTCAAAAAGTACACCTGGCTAATTTATTGGTTGAGGTGGGGCTAAACGGTAACACGGCGCGAGGCTACATTTGTTCAAAACGCTTTGGAGAATTAAAGTTGCTAACGGAATCGCGTCGACTGTATATGTCTATTTTTTTGTTTAAATACATGACGAGTTCAACTTCGCAACAGCGTTTCCCAATAAGGTTTCTCGACTCCAGCTTTTAAGACAGGTAGGTGTCGTCGATTCGATTCCGTTAGTAAATTTAATTCTCTGCTATATTGTTTATTTAGTGCATAATGTTGTCAGAAAACGTTAGAATTTTGGACGAATTAGTTTAATTAAATAGTTTAATGATGACCTTTTGACAGAAATTACGAGCTTAACGTGGGAAGGCTACTCTACGATATTTACGCTCGAAGGAACGTTGTCTTCACTGAGCTGCGCTGACAGATTGTAGTTAAATATAAATATAAAACAGTTGTCAATGCATACATTAATTTCTTAAAACGGTTGACCTACAGTGCCAAAATTATGAAACGAATGTAAATCAATTGAAAATAAAACGAATCATAATTGAACTAAACACATAATAATTCGCAACAAAATCAAATGCCTAGCAATTACTGGCAACAGCAATAAACAGTAAATGAAACAAAGAGAAAATACAAAGAATAACTTAGTATAATTATTTAAAATAATAATATGGAAAACAAAAAAAGAAAGGCACAAAAAATAGAATGTATTGAATTACATTAAATATATAATTTAATATATGCCATGTACATTTAAAGACTTTTCTTTTCAAGTTATTATTTTTAGAATTATTGCTGATTTTTGAATTTTTGGGCAATTTTTATACACATTTTTTGTAGTGTAGAAAACTATTTTTATTGCAATTTCAATATCATGGTTAATATTGTCATCATTTCAAGTGTGGTTCTGGCTTAATTATTTTTAAATATTGTATTGTTTGTCCTATATGACATTTGTTGTAATGTGAGCCCGGTATTTTATATATGCAATGTGTTGTTTTTTGTAATGGTGGTTTTTCTTTTAATGTTGTATATATATGGGAGAGGTACAAGGGAAATATGCCGAGGGGTTTCAGATGGAAATGCACAACAGCGAGTAGGGACAGAAGAAGAGGAAGGGCGAAAGGGGGTATAATAACGGGGGTTAAAGAGTCTTGGAAGGAGGGGGAAGAAGGGGGTTGTAATACGGAGAGGATGCAAGGTAGATGGATAAACAAAGATGGGGAGAAGTGGGGACTGTTCGCGGTCTACAGTAACCAGCAGATGCGGCAATTGGTAAAAGAAATGGACGAAGTAGTAGAGCGGGAAGGGGAGAAAATAATGATTGGAGGAGATTTCAATGCAAGAATAGGGAAGGAAGCAAGGTTGGAGGAGTGGAGAGGGGTGGGGGAAAGGGAAGGAAGAAGATCTAGAGATGAAGTGGTAAATGGGGAAGGGAAAATTTTGAGGGAATGGTTAGATGACAGAAACTGGGGGGTGCTTAACGGGAGAGTGAAAGGAGACATGGAGGGCGAGTACACGTATGTAGGGGCGAGTGGAAGATCGGTGATAGACTACGTGCTCACAAGTGAGGAGGTGAGGAGCGAGGTGAAAAGCTTTCAGGTAGGAAACAGGGCCGAATCAGACCATCTACCGATAGAGGTGACGATTAGGGGAGAGCAAACAAAGAAGGAAAAGGAGCTGGACGGAGAGATGAGTTTGAAAAATATATGGAATGAAGCAACGAAAAGGGAGTACAGAAGCAAGTTAAGAAGGGTGGTGTGGGGACGGGTGCAGAGTATAGAAGAGGCCACAAGGGAGATGAATAAGGCAATAGTAAAAAGATACAGGAGGAAGGGGGAGGGGGAAAGAACTTGGTTTGACGAAGAGTGCAGGAGGGGGAAAAGAGAACTGAGGAAGTTACTGAATGGGGCAAGACAAGGGCAGAGAACATGGGAAGAGTACATGGAAGAAAAAGAAAGGCAGAAGGAGATGTGGGAGAGGAAAAAGAAGGAACAGCAGAAAAGAGAAGAGGAGGAAATAAGTGGCCTAAAAGGGGAGAAGGAGATTTGGGAGTATCTCAAGAGGAGGAAGAGAAGAAGGCAGAAAGAGGAGAACATTGGGGACACGGAGTGGAGGAATTATTTCATGCAATTGCTGGGAGGGGTGGAGGGAAGAGGAAAAGAGAGTAGGGGAGAGAGGGCGAGGGTGGAGCAAATAGAAGAATTCACATGGGAAGAGTTGATGAAGGTAAAGAGTAAAATGAAAAAAGGGAAGGCAGCGGGGGAGGATGGGATAGATACGGAGGGGTGGCTAAACGCTCCAGAAGAGCTATGGCGAGAGACATTAAGATGGTTGAATGACATCTGGTCAGGGAGGAGGAAGCTACCCGATAGGTGGAGGATGGCGGAAATATGCCCTATATGGGAGAAAGGAGATAGGGAAAGGGTGGAAAACTATAGGGGGATATCGCTGCTAGATATTGGGTATAAGATGTACGCAAGCCTGATAAGGGCGCGGGTGGTGGCGGAAGTGGAAGAAAGGGGAATACTGCCGGAAGGGCAAGCGGGATTTAGGGAGGGAAGAGGTACAAGGGACAATCTATATGTTTTAAATTTTATCGTGGAGAGAGAGATGGCAAGAAAGGGGGGAAAGGTATTTGTAATGTTTGTGGACTTGAGGGCGGCGTTCGACAGCGTTGATAGGGATAAATTGATGAAGATATTAGTAGAGATGGGACTGGAAGGGAATAGTGTGGAAAGGATAAGACAAATTTATGAAGAGACGTGGAGCAGAGTGCGAGGGAAGAAGGAAACGACAAAAGGCTTTAGGACCACAAGGGGATTAAGGCAGGGGTGCCCACTGAGCCCTATATTATTTAACACTTACATTGCCAAGTTAGAGGAAGTCCTAAAGAAAGGGCAAGACGGGGGAGTGAAGCTGGATAAGGAAAGGATATGGTCTTTGGCTTTCGCGGATGACTTGGTAATAATGGCGGAAACGGAGGGAGGTTTGAAGGGGATGGCAAGAAGGTTAGGAAGTTTTCTGGGAAGGAGAGGGCTAGAGCTCAACACGAAAAAGACGAAGGTAATGGTATTCGGGAAAGGAGGAGGAAAAAGAAGGGAGATAAAGATGATGTGGGAAGGAGAAGAAATAGAGCAGGTGAGGGAATGGATGTACCTAGGATACGTGATGAGGGACAACAATAGTAAAGAAGGGCATATGAGGCATATGTGCAAGAAAGCGAGGAAGGCTGAAGAAGGGTTGAGGAGGGTCCTGTGGGGAAAGAGAGAAGGGAGTTTCGAGGAGTCAATGAGAATATGGGACACGTGCGTAAGAAGTATAATGCTGTATGGAGCGGAAATATGGGGAGCAAAAGAACAGAAAATGCTAGAGAGGACCTACATAGGGCAGATGAAAAGGGCGTTACGTCTAGAAAAATCAACACCGGACTATGTGGTAAGGCAGGAGACAGGAAGAGAGAGGCTGTGGTTAGAGGCGGGGAAGAGGGTAGTGAGATATGAGGTGACGACGAAAGGGAGAGGACAAGGAAGTTTGGCATATAGGGCGATGGAGGAAGTAGAGAAGAGGGAAAGGGAGGGCAGGGTGAGATCTGAATGGGAAGAAGGAAGAATAAGGATGTATGAAAGAGCAGGTATGTCAGGACGGGAAGTGGAAAGAAGAAGAATGGAGGGGAAGAAGGTGGAGAGAGAAATAGTAGAGAGGTGGAAACAAGTGGAAGCCCAAGAAAGGGGAGAGAAAATAAAAAAGGCAAGATATAATGCAAAATACAAGAGCATACAGGTGTACGGAAGGAAACCTAAGTACTTGGATGGACGACTAACGGCGGAGGAAGAGAGGTGCATAGCGAGGTTTAGATGCGGCAATGAAGAAAAAGCAAATAAGTATTGGATGGGGGAGGAGTATCAAAGGTGTACGGCATGCGGAAAAGAAAGGGAGGATTGGAGTCACTGGTGGGACACGTGTGAGGAATTGAGGTGGAGCAGGGAAGAGAGAGAAAATGGGAGGGATTGGAGAAAGGTACTGGGAGAGAAGGGGAAGGGGCTAGAGTGGCTAGGGAAGTTAAAGGGGAAGAGAGAAGAGGCTTGGAAAAGGAGGGAAGGGGAAAATAAAAGTTAGTATGTTTCAGGCAAGGAGGTCTAAAGTTAGAAGGGGGCAATGGTAAAGAGGGAAGAAGAATGGAGGTGTGGAGAGGACGGACACGGGCGGAGGTCGAGTATGAAGGCGGGCCGCACGCACCACGGAGCAATGAAGGGGATTTATTGTATACATGTAAATAGATTTAAATGTATCATGGGTATGCCAATAAAGGTTATAATGTTATATATTTTTTTGAAGTTGTAAGTATTTTTATGTGCAATTGTGAAGTATGGTTTAAGTATTTTGTTTAAATTTTCTGATAAGTGTGTGATGTATGGGATTTTTTTGTATTTATTGATTGTGTTATTATTTATATTATTATTATTTTTGTTTTTGTTGTAAAATTTGTAAATTCGTTGTTTGAAAATTTTATGTATTAATTGTGAAGGGTAATTATTTTTGATTAATGTTTCTTTAGTTTTTTTAATAGTTGAGTGACGGTATTGTAAGTTTGTTAGTGATATTGCTCTATCGGCCAGACTGATGATTACTGCTTTTTTTATCTGTGAGAGGTTGTTTGGAATTATAATTAAGGTAGCGACCAGACCATGTTGGTTTGGTGTACCATACTGTATGAATTTTGTTGTTTTGTTTTATGAGTGTCATATACAAATATACAAAAATATTCGGTTGTTTGTTTCTATTTCATATGTAAAGTTAATTTGGTTATGGTATTTGTAAAATTTTTCAGTTAACGCTCCGATTAACGGATTAACGGTTCCTAAGGCGTCCGTACAAGAACCGCACGATGTCAGGGCAGATCATCATCAGACTACTCATGGAACAATGTCCAAAAGCATTACTTTATAAGGCACACATAAATCTTGTGTGCTTCGTCGACGGTTCTTAAATAAACCGGAAATGAAAATAAATATCAAAACCATTGGCTATAATAGAAATTAATTTTGTTATGACAATTATGGTTAGTAATATAAAAACATATACAAAATAATTAGTTTTATGAGAATCATATATATAGTTTTTCTTCTTCCCAACGCTCCAATTAACGGAACACGGGTTCCTAAGGCGTCCGTACAGGAACCGCACGATGTCAGG
Source organism: Geotrupes spiniger (assembly GCA_959613385.1). Lineage (NCBI taxonomy): Eukaryota > Metazoa > Arthropoda > Insecta > Coleoptera > Geotrupidae > Geotrupes > Geotrupes spiniger. Next base: position 36,771,205 of record OY390735.1, read on the forward strand.
GCAGATCATCATCAGACTACTCATGGAACAATGTCCAAAAGCATTACTTTATAAGGCACACATAAATCTTGTGTGCTTCGTCGACGATTCTTAAATAAACCGGAAATGAAAATAAATATCAAAACCATTGGCTATAATAGAAATTAATTTTGTTATGACAATTATGGTTAGTAATATAAAAATATATACAAAATAATGGTCACGTTTATTTCACCGAAATGCACAGTAAATATTTAAATGACCGTGTAATCAATATCTTCCTCCATAATTATGTCCATTAGGCTGAATAATTAAATAATAATCAAACCAATCTATGCCGGGAAATATTACATTAATGATGGATATTCCAGTCATTCGAGTTGGGACAGAAAAGGGTGGTAAAGGATTATTTAAATTAAATAATCAACTAAAACTCTGTAATCGCCGATACATGTTGTAACATCGCCAACAACATGGCAGACAACATACCGGGTATTATCAAAATCATCGATTAGGTTATTCACCTAAGTATGATGGGTGGTTTTTAAAAAATCCAACAGCAAAAGTCAATCTTAAATTTTATAACCATAAATTTTATTCATTTATCAACTTCAAAATCATAATTAAACCTTTGTGCAATGAACAGAATGATTTGACATAAGTCTCAATACCATAGACAAATTGAGTCAAGGAAGGCATGGACAAAATAGATGCAACGCACAATTCGACTCCCGAAGGGAAGGATAAAAACGGAAAGGAAGAAAGAATATTATTTCTTGAGAACACAGTTCGTATGACGAATGTTGCAGAATAGATATTGCATTTTTGTTTGATTCTTCATTAAATAAGTTTAGCCCCACCCACTTGTGAAATTATCATAGAATGCGACTGTCACTAAAACACTATGTATATGAGAAACTTGCTTTTTTCTGTTTGGTGAATGCTTTTCTCATTAATAGTTGCATGTAGTGCTCGGCAACACCAGCCAACACTCATGACTGATCTAACCTGATTTCAAAGTATTCAATATCGTCAGACGATTCCGCGCAATTTTGAACACACGCGCAGCCAATGATGAGCTACGAATCGTAATTCATACTTAATAATATATGTGTTACATTAATGAGTGCTCTTAAAATCCACTGTTTTAACATTGTTGGTTGTTTTCGAATATTTCTTAAAACATTCGTGTACATGACAAGAGACACTAAAATATATTTTACAAATTATACCATTGAAAATTCAAAGTTTACCATATTAAGTATTTGCTCATAGGAGTCTTGGGTGTAAATGCGCCACAGTTTTGAACCTATATCTCGCAGCTTGCGGCCATTGTCTGCAATATTTTCGCCCTGAGTAGGCAGACCGTCAAGTGGTACGTTTTCTTCAGGAACCACGGCGTCATTGTATTCATCTATTATACATTTGGACTTGTGCCGAAATTTTTCTGTGGCATCATCGGACAACCATGTGGCCTTTAATGAACTCATTGTAGAGCTGATCTTTAAGATTGATGTGTGGTTCTCTTTTGGTGCATGCTGGTGTTTACTTTTGCATGGTCATGTTTTATGCCATTGGGAGGTAAGCACGTTGGCATGTATTAATTTGGAAATACTTACACTTTGTGTGGGAACATTCAACATAGCCACGCGGGAGGACATAGCGTGAACAACCGAGCCCAAGATATAAATAATGAAAAAAGGTTTTAATGCAGGAACTTAGATGTATATGAGGAAGATTTTAATGGGCTTGTTGGTGATTTCGAATTTTGTCCTTTTAACCTTTTAATTTGGCTTTTCCGTCATGATGAAGACTAATAAGTCAGAAACACGTGTCGGCGGTTGCCTGTTTCCATATGGGTGTATGCCCATTAAAATATTCCTCATATATATACATCTAAGTGCCCGCGTTAAAACCTTTTTTTCATGTATATATAATTTACATGAACGATGGATGAATCTTACACCTCAATGGTGTAGTGAACATTAATTAAAACAGGTCCGTGAAGACTAACTGGTGGATCGCTAGACAATATTGTTTCTGAGATATTACCCTTCGTCAGCAGCGATTACCAAGAATCTTAGTTGTTGAAATACCTTTACATGTAGTGGCCATCAAAACTTCTTGGCGCGAGCCAATCACTCCTAACGAACCACTGACAACAGAACAATGACGAGACGATACCTTGTCTAACACCTTGCGGAGACTAAACAAGAGACGACTGTCAAATGTCCAGTGTGAACATATAAAAGGATTGCTGCAATTAAGTTCAAAAATAATTCAAATTGATAATATGTCTTGTCAAATATGTAAAATTTACATGAAAGATGGACGAATCTTACACCACAATGGTATCGTTTTCTCACCGTTCTTTTGTCAGTGGTTCGTTAGGATTGGCTCGCGCCAAGAAGTTTTGATGACCACTACATGTAAAGGTACTTCAACAACTAAGGTTCTTGGTAATCGCTACTGATGAAGGGTAATAACCCAGAAACAATATTATCTAGCGATCCACCACCAGTCAGCATGGACCTGTTTTAATTAATGTTCACTACACCATTTAGGTGTAAGATTCGTCCATCTTTTATGTAAATTTTACATTTTCATTTTTTATATTTGACAAGACACATTATCAATTTGAATTATTTTTGAACTTGATTGCAGCAATCCTTTTATATGTTGACATTGGACATTTGACAGTCGTCTCTTGTTTAGTCTCCGCAAGGTGTTAGACAAGGTATCGTCTTGTCAGCGTTCTGTTGTCAGTGGTTCGTTAGGAGTGATTGGCTCGCGCCAAGAAGTTTTAATGGCCACTACATGTAAAGGTATTTCAACAACTAAGGTTCTTGGTAATCGCTACTGACCTGTTCATTCCTTCATGGACCTGTTTTAATTAATGTTCACCACTCCATTGAGGTGTAAGATTCGTCCATCTTTCATGATAATAATTACATTTAAATACACCTGCTTCGCAGTGTATAAAATGTTTCAGTGGACTTCGGCACTTTCGAAAACTATCGATACTATTAACTCGATCGATGTTACCACTTTATTTAAACCTGACTCTTTTTTCGCAAACATTGATTAAATTGTAGAAACGCAACAAAATTCGATAGAAGAACGTTTTATTTTCGTTTACATTACATTGTTGCACATATGTTTAACCTTAAACAATCCACCTCCTTCTGAATCGTTAACAGTTACGATTTTTGAGAGGATCGAAGTCCTTAGGTCCCGCGTTGACTTCTCATGCGGATGATACTGGTTTTTCAGCACAATGTTGTCGCCGCGCGTAACCAATCTCGCCTTGCAGCTATACTTTTCGTAACTCGCGCACCTCCAAAACGTCGACACAGGGCTAGTCTTTTCAGCGGTATACTCGTAACCGCGAAACACTAGCTTCATGGTCTTCTTTGTGCCTCGAAAGAAGTATACCCTACCTGAAAGTATGTTCGATTATTATTTCGAATCGAAATTAGAAACTATAGATTGCTCGGATTACATGGTCATGATTACATAACGTCTTTATTTTATTTTCATATGCTAATTATCATGAGTTTTAAGGACACGCCCATTACAATACAGTATGTTTATGTTAAATTTATTTTCACAACATTTATACCTATTCATTTATGGCTGTAGTACCAAACCGCTTGATCGAGCACGTATCGAATGAAAAACGTTTTTCAATGTTGTGTGTGAAAAGGAAATTGTTTTAAATCACGACAATAGTTGCCGTGGGATATAATATAAACAATAGAGAACGTACTTGTCTAACGGTTTAGATTGTAGGCTAGTAATCCTAGATATCAGTTCAAATCATAGTCAAGTAGTTCGAGATTTATTTTCAGAGGTAATATCCGCGGTCCGCGATTTGAATTGGTCTTTATTCACTACTCGAATACGGTCTTTCACAGTTGTGTGAACTGGATCGTGGATGCCAATTGAAGAGCACACACCTGCTATCGGGTTTAACCTGATAAGAAGTCATATGTCAGCAATTTAAATAAATAATCTAGAAATACAAACGAACTTTTATGTATTTCGTTTTAGTGAATATTTACTGGCTACTTTTTTCTTTCACTTGAAGATTGATGATTGCGTTTCCCTAATAAGAAATTCCCACTTGTTTATTTCCACCTTCCAATTTTAAGATTATTGTTGAAATTATCGTATTTTGTACGTGGAAATCAATTGTAATAGGCCTCTGTATCATACATACTTAACTTGTTATGCTTGTTTAGAAACCATTACGCCTAAGCGACGGTTTACTAGTATAAGCAAAACACTATTATTTTTCATCTTGGACACTGTTTTTCTTCATTGTCCACTTCGGGGAAGATGTGCAGAAGATTCCGTGACTCTAAACTGGGACAGACCAATTCTATCACTGAATCTTCGCGTAACTCATTTCCGCAAAACTTCAAAACTCAATAAAACAATACTTTTATTTATATATTACACGTGTTTACCTGTACATTTGTTAAAGCTTTCCGTATACGTCGTCGCCGTTTCGACGTTTACTCTTTTTGAAATAATCGACGTTTTCAAGTCACGCTTCGATTTTTCATGCGGGTGGTTCTGATTTTTCAGCACGACTTTGTTGCCCCGCGTTACCAATCGCGCCTTACATTTGTACTTTCTGTAGCAAGTGCATCTCCAGAACGTCGACACAGGGCTGTTCTTCTCGGCCGTGTACTCGTAACCGCGAAACATCAGCATCATGCTCTTCTTTGTTCCCCGAATGAAGTACAATGTATCTGAAAGGATGTCCTATTATTTTTCGAATTGAAATTGAACAAAAAGCAGAATGCATACATTATACGTTATCCTTACAGTCTCCGTTTGTATTATAGTGGTAACCTTTAAGATACCTGCAGTTGCATTTTTTCAAATGATAGATAATACAATACATCATTCAAACTCGGTAGGCTGGTAAACATAAGCAGAAACCTGTTTGGTTGCATCAAACTTCTTGTTGCGAAACAGAAATCGCCCTAATCGTGACTTGCTTGTTATTAATAAAATCAGCAATGGGAGTAGTTGAATATAACATTATTATCGATAGTGATTGAAGAACACATGTATCCGAGTAGAGATAAAGTAGGCGTCTTAGAATACGATATATATATACCGGGTATACTTGAATTGTCACAGACCGGGTTATTCCGACGTTTCGGCAAAGTCACATTTGTCATCCTGAGGTAGGTCTTCTAGGTCGACGCGATCTAGAAAAATAACCCTAGAATAACCCGGTATGTGACAATTCAAGTAGAAATTTCTATTTTTGAAGTAGAAATGTTCAATTTAAAATGCAGACTTTTCTAGTATAAACGTGTTTATTCATTTGCTGTAGTGTTCCTCAGCGCAATCGTAGAGTTCAGCTAATTTTGGGAATATCGAAATGCCCCCCTCCCCCATTTCACAACAGAAAATTCTCCAAAATGAAAATAGTTGAGAACATTTATAAGCATCCAGCCGATGAAAAAACTTTGGAGGACAGTAAACAGTTTCTCTCTGTGTGTGTAGGCACGCCCGCGCGTGCATGTTTATGTGCTGTGTTTCTGGCCATAGAGGTAATAAAAGTAAATATACTTTTTACAAAATATACTTTGTAAAATTGAGAAAAGAAAGAGGAAGGGATTTATTTATTATTTTGTTATTAATCCAAACTTTAATATATCATTAGGTCTTAAGGCGTAAAATTTACATAAGCACCCGTACCGAATTCATAAATACAAAGCTTAATTAACTGTAAACAAGCCTAGCACATTCCTTTCTGCCCTTGCTCATCTTCTTCCCCTCGTTCCATGACCTCTTTTCTCTTTCTGACTAGGTCGTTGCGGATTCTATCTCTTCGCGTAATCACCTTTCTCATTCTCATTTCCATGGCTTGGATGTTACTTTCCATATTTTCGATATTACACATAGCATATATATATATATATATAGATGTATTTGGTATATTCTCTTCTGTCCCCAGGTAATATTATTCCTAGCTCCCAATCTTTTGGTATTTTTCCTTCATTTCATGCTTTATTAAATAATTTAGTTAATATTCCCAGACCCTTGGCTCCCAAACTCTTAACCATTTCTACAGTTATTCTATCGCAAGCTGTTGCTTTCCCTCTTTTTAGCATTTTCACCGCTTGTACTAGTTTTATGATATGTTGTGGTTGGTCTACTTCATTATTTTCTGTTTCTTTCTTCACATTCTAGTTCTGTTATTTATCGTGTTTGTTCTATCGTTAATATTTCCAAAAAGTATTTCTTCCATATCTTCCTCGTCTCCCAGTACTCTTCCGTTTTTGGTTTTTATGCTTAACTTTAGATTGTTTTCCTTTTCAAAGGCTTTTGATGATTTTATAGAACAGATTTTGGTTTTCAAAACGACCTCTCTCCATCTTTTCTCCAAATTCTTCCCACGATTTTTGTTTAGCTTGTTTACATCTGTCTTTAATTCATAATTCCACCAATTGGTTTCCTTCTTAAATTATAAAGGTTTATTGGTTCCACATACTTCTGTTCTATTATCGATCTTTCCACTCTGCTATACTTCACTAGCATATTTATGTATATATTTGTGCACGTACAAGGTATTCGTTATTATTGGATTATGGGATATGCAAAAATCGATCAGCCTTGTTCCATTGTTATTTCTATTGTCTTCTCCGTGGCGTCTGATTACTTCTACTGTTTCCTCATCTTTTTTGCTTACTCGTTCGTTTAAGTCCCTGATTATTCTTAGCGTTCCTTTAATGTCTTCTATTGTGTCCGCTTGTTGTTCCCATGAGTCGTTCTTCTTTCCTAATCTCTCGTTCTCGTTGGGCCCGTATGCCACTATGCCTGTTGTCATTGCTTGCCTGCCGCCAATTTCTATCCTTAGTAAAAAAACAACCTTTATTGGCATACTTCTCAACTACAACCTGTTTAACCTACATCATCTATATATATATATATATATATATATATATATATATATATATATATGTGCTTCTTGGTTCTCGGGTTGTGAACCGCGTTGTGGAAATGTTCCCCGAAGGGTCGCTTCGACGTTTCGGCAGAGTCCCATCTGCCATCTTCAGGAAGCTCTTCTAGGTCTCGCTGACTTAGAAGAACTGACAGTTCTTCTAAGTCAGCTTCTAAGAAGCACAGATTTCAGCCGCGAGAACTTACGCACCAACATATATATATATATATATATATATATATATATATATATATATATATTCCGAAGAGTAGTTGCCGTTGATATATTATATCATAACAAAACAAACATCAAATCTGTTTTTTTGGGCGATTGCGGCAATTAAACGACGAAGTATCGTATGTTCTTTATTTATTTATGAACCAATATTTCGCACCCTATACGGATGCTTCATCAGGATTACTAAATAGAATTTAATTAATGAAAGTTATGTTGTTGCAATAATAATAATACTTACAAAAAATTGAACATAAAGTTGAACAACCACCAAACAGTATAAACAAGCAGGATACACATTAAAATTAATTAATTGATAGTATAAAACTTCAACGAAGACAACGGAGCACGTGTACACATTTTACATTATTCACGATTGACACACACATCAAGGTGAAACTTGGCATGAAAAAGATATTTTTATTTATTACCAACCAAAAACTCAATTTTGACAATTATACACTAACGAACAAATATTTAAGGCAACATAATTTGAATAAAAGCAATCGTACGCAAGAATTGATAATTGAGGAACCGATACTAAATAGATGTGTCATTATTTTTATTAAACCGGCCAAAATTTTATTTGTTGATGGTCAGTAAAAATGAATAAATGACATTTAAATTATCCGTGTCCGACTTAAAGTTCATGGAATTAGGGTTTTTTTTAATTTCCACCATTTCTATAAATTCTCTGGATTTTTTACTTTTTGCAAATTTTAAAATATTGACGTCTTCAAAACTAAAAGAATGGTGCTCGTTGTTCATATGTTGTGATAAAGCACATCTATTTTTCTTTGTTTTTATGTCGCTCAAATGGAGAGTTAATCTTGTCTTCAACCAGTTGGAAGTGTGTCCGATATACACCTTATCACAATAGCTGCATGGAATAGAATAAATCAAGTTAGAATTCATCAATTTGTCATTTTTATCTTTCAACTTACTTAGATTGTTATTTCAGTAAGTTGAAATTGAAACATTCAATTGACCACCGCCAAAAAAGTTTAAAGCACAACCTTCCACAGAAAAGGTGATGCTGACGATTTGTTTCCGACCATGAGGGACTCTTACTGATAAGAGTTTAAAGAATCTAGAGTGAATATCAATGCAAACTTGCACAATGAAACTCCAAATAAGTTTATCAATCAATAAGTTCAAAAACATCCAGGGAAGTTTCCGCGTGGTATCATTCTCATTCACGACAATGGTCGGTTTCATGTTCCTAACGTGGAAAATCTGCAACAAAAGAAAGTAGAGGTTTTTCAGCATCCGCCCTATATCCCAGCTTTACCGCATTACGATTTCCATATCTTTGGACCACTGAAAAAAGATTAAAAGGTAATCGTTTGCAGTCGGATGCAGAAGTATAAAACGCCGTGAAAGAATCCTTCAATCAGTACCCACAAGAAATTATACGACCAGGGTGTACATGGGTTGGGAAACAAGGGAATATGTTCACCGAAATTGTTTAAATTATTTCTTCACCGAAACCAGGTAAATTAGTTTACGTATACACACATATGTAACATCATCGTTTAGTTCACGGTATTTTTGTTCTGGGAAATTCCGGCTTTGATTTGCGTTGTATTTCTCCAAGGTTTTTTTTTGGCCTCCCGGCTAGTGAGTTTATCGGGAATGGCTGTGAGGTTAGATCCGTTACCGCACCTCGAGCTCTGTCAACTGGACTTGAACGATCGTGACACGAACACGAATTCTCTAAGCGCGTAACCGAAACCAAGTCGATGAAATCGCCCAGATCTTAGTGTGCACCATCAAGCTACGTTTATTTAAACGTCGCGACAGCGGAAGAATTCTTTGTTTTCGTGTAGATATTTCGGAAACGTTTCAAATTAATGTTCAGTTTCAAATTAACGGTTGGCTTCACATTAGCGTTTGGTTTCAATTTATTGTTTGATTTCAAATTAAGTGTTTGATTAGAATTTTCTGTTGCCAATGCACTAATGTCAATGCCTTTAACCACTTGATTGACCGCAAGCATGTTTTTAACAAATGTGTAACAAGTTCACCCTGCAGCAAGGTAGCTCATTAGTCCTATAAATATTTTTATTTTCATCATCTACTCTCGATATTAGCTAACAGCGGACTGGAATTTACGATAAGTGTTTATTTAGTTACTTCATTTATTTCTTCATTTTAGTATTTTTTCCTTTTACGTTCTCCGTTGCGGTAGGATGTAGTGTCATTTTTAAAAGTTAGAACGTTTTTTATTTCCTTCTAACTTTGATCTCTCACAAGTCACATTGTATATTTCGCTAGGGCTGTATAAATTTGTCGGTCTAAATTATAACCTGCCCCCACTTCCCACTGGAATTACCCTAGCTACTTCAGCTAAATATCAGTGCAACAACTTTAAACTGACCTTTGAAGAGAACTGTGGTAAATCCTTGGGATAGCCTGACCTTCGTTGCCTGTAACCCTTTATTTTTTATTTTTTTCTGGTTTTATTTGTAAGCGCACGAGCGGGTTTCCGAGTTATAGATTTATATTACAGAAGCGTATAACAAAATACTGGCCATCCCGGAAATATCAAAAGAATGAAATATAAATATAAATTGAGTTGAAAGTCTCCAACTACTTCTGATGAATTACTACAAGCTACAAGCGAAAGTAGACGCTAGAATAGTTATAAAATCGAATAAAATCTAAAATACAATAAAAGGAACAAAATGACGAACAAAAAGGTTTAATAGAATTTGAAAAAACGATAGAAGTTAAAGAGGAATGTGTGTTGTTTAAATAGGTTTGGATGAAGCAGTGCAAGTGGCAAAGAAAAACATGAAGACGCCACTGTTAAATGCATCAAACAGAGATTCACGAACTCATGTTTGCAAGTGGTATGATTGCATTGATAGATTACGAAGAAAATGAACGAAATTCTTAGAGAAAGAAGGAAATAGAATGAGCATGAAAATCAACACAGAAAAAAACAAAAACATGGTAGTGGTAATCGAAAATTTAGGATCTATTATTGAGAATAATGACAAATTAGACAAATAAAACGACGACAGGATGAAAAAACAGAAAGAATGTTGATATGATATGATATGATGGAAGTGAAATTCTTAGGGAAAAATTATTAGAAAAATAAAAACGGTAGTTGAGAAGGTGGTTGACTGACAACCTATAATACGAAACATGACACCTGCCAGAGAAACAGAACACATGCCTAAATGCCATAGAAATAATATATTTAAGACGGATAGGAAATAAAACTCATATAATGAATGATGTACACAGTCGAAATGGGACCTATAACCGAAAACTAGTGGAATGGCGACTAAGTTGGAAACGAAGAAAATCACACACTAATAAATTGAAATAAGTACCTAGTTATTTAAATATGAATTTACACAAGGAACATCCATCACAGCGGTTTTAAACCCTCTTACCGCCAATTTGGGATAAAAAATGAAAGTAATTTACGTAAGAGACGACATTTATTTTTATAAAATATTATGTTATAAGTATCAGTTATAAGTAGGAAACATTTTACGATTTATCTGTTCGTTGCATCATGATTTTTTGAAATATATTTTGTGCAAGTAGTCGGAATCGGTTAAGGGAGCCCACGCACTTATCCAAATTGATTGTATTGTTAAATTAAACAACTACCATTAGTCGGTATATAATTACTACATACACCACTTGGAACTACTTATAATTTCATAATTATATACCTTCACTTCTAACTAATCGAGAATTAAACCACAACATGATGAATCGTGGAGTTTTATTTCAATGTTATTTGCATATATTTCAAAGCGAAATATTAAAATCACATGTAGAATTATCAGTCGCTAAGGACCGTGATTGTGCTGCCCGTAGACGCCCTTTACCATTTTATCTTTAGTTGTAGCACACGTTGCCTTACAATATCACTTCACGCATCTCCAAGATAACATGTCGCCCTGTAGATTTCTACTAACGATATCCGTTATGCACGATGTTAGGAAAAATCTCTTTAACTTATCGTGAATGTGACTGAAAATACAAAAAGGGTTCAAAATATGCAAGATGTACTGTACTTACAACAATCGAGATTTATGTATATACTCAATGACATATAAACTGCACCACCTAGAAGGGGTGGGAATTTTTGGACCAAATTTGCCAGGAATAGTGGACTAGTCCAGGAAAATAATTGATTAAAATTTGAAACCCAATCATCAAGTAGTCATGGGATTTTTGACGTTTGTGTCATTTTTTAGAGGTGGTGACAGACAAGCAATTATCGAGTCATTTTTTGAATTTGTTCCACTTTTTCGGATCCCGTTCTTTAGTTTAAAGTATTTCCAGTGTTTAATGATGCCTAGAGGAAGGAGACCTCAAGTTTACCAGCAGTTGAGTGACTTTGACCGAGGGCGGATTGTTGGTTTACGAGAAGCGGGTTTTTCGTTTAGAGAAATCGGCAACAGTTTGGGACGGCACCACTCAACAATAATGCGTGTTTATCAACCGTGGTCTGAACATGGGGTTGAACGTCGGAGAATAGGCACTGGGGCTCAAAGACGAACCAATGAACGTCAAGATCGCCGCTTAAGACTAATGGCCTTGAAAGACCGATTCTCTACAACTAGATCAATAGCTGATCAATGGTTAGGTGAACAAGGTCGTCCGATAGGCTTGCGAACAGTTTATCGTCGAATAAGAACCTTTGGCTTGCTGTCTTACCGCCCATATCTTGGTGCTACCCCTCACTGCTCAACATCGCCAGGAACGTTTGGCCTGGTGCACGGAAAGACTTCAATGGAACTTGGAGTGGCATCGAGTTGTCTTTAGTGACGAATCGCGATTTTGTTTAGGAATGCATGATGGTCGGATGACTGTTAGACGAAGACGTGGAGAAAGGCGCAATCCTGATTTTTCGATTGCGAGGCATGTTCACCGAACTGTGGGGTTGATGGTGTGGGGTGCTATTGCTCACGGCAGTAGGTCACCCTTGCTCTTCATTCGGGGCAGTATGACCGCCCGGCGCTACATTGATGAAGTGGTAGAACCACATGTTCTTCCATATCTTCGAGGGCTGGAAGACCCACTATTCCAGCAAGATAATGCACGACCTCACGTAGCAAGGGTTTTCCGTGACTTCTTTGAAGAGGCCAATGTTAATCTTTTGCCTTGGCCGCCAAGATCTCCCGATTTGTCGCCCATTGAGCACGTGTGGGACATGATGGGTAGAAGATTGAGGAATCTACCGAACCCACCGTTGACAATAGAAGCTCTATAGCATGAAGTACAGGCTGCTTGGGATGCCATATCCCAAGAAGACATTGATCACCTGCTGGAATCAATGCCAAGGCGGGTCAATGAGTGTATCAGAAATAGGGGCGGACCAACACATTATTAAAGAAAAATCAAAAAGATGAAGTGTTTTCTTTATCAAATTTTAATCAATTGTTACCTTAGACTAGTCCAATGTTTTGTCCAAATTTGGTCCAAAAAACCCCCTTCTAGGTGGTGCAGTTTATATGTCACTGAGTATATATAACGGAAGTGGTTACAACAAATGTTTATTAATACCATCATTATCAATCATAGCGAAGTTTCTTATTATCTTATTATTTCTTGAATTGCATATAGAATTTCAACGTTATAGTGTTAGAAGTGCATTTTTTGGTTTTATAACGTCCACACGATAAATCCTAAAAAAAATCGACTGGAAAAAGAAATACAATAAAATCACTTACCATTTTAATTTCCTGCATCTAAATGTGAACAAAGCAACATTCATATATCAATATGTGGTAATAAATAAATACATTACAAATCTATGCAATTGTTTTATTTTAATTTCGTCAATACAAAATTACTCTAATATTACAACGTAACACGCACTCGTCTATAATTGAAAATAAATTATTATTCTGTCCATGTATAACACATTAAACTAAAAAATACACATAATTATGAAAAACGTAAACATAAACGATGTCATTGGTGACCAATAAGTTCTAATATTACAAAACATTTTATAGTTCACATTACAGGGTACAGTTTCAACGAGACTAATATTATCGCAGAAACTGATTTTATTATTTTAAACAAATAATTAAACAAATGTGAAACAAATATAGAATTTTAAATAAAAAAATTAAATTTTGGCAATAATGACGAATATTTTGTCTCGTAACATTTATAACCAACAGCTTGTGCCATTCCAGAGCTTTCTGAAAATAAATAGGCTATGATTTCATTTTACAATGACTAGATTTACAGGGACAACTTAGTCCATGAACTATATGTACACTATATCAACTTCCCTACATCAATATGTTTACACATTGGACTAAGTTAGCAGTTCAAACCTAGCCAGTGAACTGGATGTAATTGTGACAAAATTAAAAAATAATTGGCAAACATCATTATGACTAACATATGTAACAACAGTTTTTGGAAATTTGTTTACAATATTTTACATTATCTTACTCCGAAATAAAAGGAAACGAAGGTTTTTATAGAACAACATTGAGGACGTTCCTAATGCCGTTATATGCATGTTTGACTTCACAACCTCTTTATTCTTCTTGACCTGCCGTTCAGAAAGGTCTGGAATAGAGTATGAGCAATAATATCAACGACGAAAGTAAATCATCAGTACTTCACAAGACTTATTAACTTTAGTTTCTCCTGAAATAGCACTGAATGATCGTTCACGAGATTCGGGTCGGGCTTGTGACTATGGACACCCCGTAGTATCAGAGACTGGTTTATCCCCACCACACATCTCGCCTTACAGATGCCCAAGTCGTATAGATGACACTTCCAATAGGTGGACTTGCTACTACTTCTGTGCTTTACGTAACGATAGTCTTTAACCACTAGTTGAGAAAAATGCCTCGGTCCCTGGATGTACGTTACGATTTCTGAAAATGCAAATGTTACAATACACTACTATGTATATAGAGTCGTTTTTGATGATGCGAAATGTCTCTCATCATATTTGTTCTTCTTAAACAAAGTAGACACTCAAATTAAAACTTTTTGGGCCCTATCAATTTCTAGGTGATAAAAAATATTTACACCTTTTAAAGTTGCATATTTCTAATATTTATACCTAACACTGATAGAAGCACCTCTTCTAATTTTGCGAGGAGCACTACACAACAGTGCACTTGCTATTAAAAGAAACTATCTATTATGACTCAGAAACCGGTTGAGCTCTATTCGGCAATATTAAACATAAATTGGTAAATAAACACTCGCACGTTGTTCTATTAAATCTGATATTATTTACTTATAAGGTCTCCTCAAAAACTGTCCAACGTGTACACATCGTGACATATGCCAAATACAATATTTGCACGCCACGTCAAGTTCAATATATATATACACACACACACACACACACACACACATATATATATATATATATATATATATATATATATATATATATTAGGGCGGGTCAAATTGTATGGAACGATTTTTTTTGATGAAGCGTATAGCAAAAACGTAATCTATAGGTGATTCTGAGAAGTTTTGCTCAAGAGACCATAGCTCTAAGTCGGATTTGGAGCCCCCCAAAATTTCAAAATAGAAATTTTTCCATATATACATAGAACAATTTAATTAAATTCGTCATAAAATCGGATAGAATTATAGTAGATTTTTCAATCTGGGCTTGTTTGAAAGGTATTTATTGATACCTGTAGAATAAGTCGTCAATGGCAGCATTGTTCAATTGAACAACTTTGTAACACTGAATAATGACGTTACAAAATAATGACGTTTACCAACACTAAACGTTGCCAAGCTTGCTTTTCCTTCTTCCTTAATCGTTCATCGAGCAATGCGCACGCAGTTTGCCAAAATACTTAAATAAAAACTCGGTTATCACAATACCAATATTTTTTTTTTATTTTTAGCTAACATTAAACCAGGACCAATTGCACATTCTGGTTGGTTAACCAAAGCAAGTAGATTACTACGATTATATGTAACAACTAATACACCATCGACCAATTTAAAAACTTTGGCAGTTTATATTATTACAGTTTATGTGCCAATGTACTTCAATGTGAAGTTTTATAACTCTGTTGTGTACGGCAGTGCACTTTTATTAAAATTTATACGTTGGACACGATACTTACAACCAAACTTTCGTAATATTGTAGATGGTGTAATTCAAAACAACTCATATCCAGAAAATATCTTATTAACAATGTTATTTGATGATCGAAAAGCAGTACGGGATAGAGCTGTCAAAAAGATTTTACACTATCGAGAAAAATTGTACGATCCAACTAAACTCAGAGTTTACAAAAAATATATCTTAAATTTCAATGCTACTGATTATGTCAATATGGTTGATATGAATAACGACGATATATTATTAGAACCAGCATTTACTCGACAGATTCCATATGATCACTTGGTAGAATACTTAGATTTCGTTGAACCACCACTGGCTGATCCACAAATTCCAATGCACATACAAGGAACAGAAAGACATGTACAATTATTAACGAATGTTTCAAAACGAGTTATAGAAAAGAATCGTGAAGGAGTTATGGCAGTGACATTAGAAAGTCGTAAGAAAACTCATCGAATGGAAAGTAAAAAGGACCTTAAAAAATAATATTACCACGTTAAAACATTAAATTATAGGTCGAGAATAATATTTAAAAATAAATTGAATAAAAAATGTAAAAATAGTGTTTTTTTGTTGAAACCTTGAAAATGTTGATTTTTTCAAATCGATTTTCCTACAAAAAGGAGTTCGAAAACAAAAAAAATTGATCGTAATAAAAGTTGTTGGAAATTATCTGAACTTTCATAATCTCGAAAAAAATCTAAGAAAATTCAGAATTTATTAGTTAAAAGATCATTTTAGGCTATTTTTCGACAAAAAATTCTTAATATCTCTACTAAAAATAAAAAAAAATATTGGTATCAATACAGATTCTGAAAGGTGATAAAAATACCTTTCAAACAAGCCCAGATTGAGAAATCTACTATAATGCTATCCGATTTTATGACGAATTTAATTAAATTATTCTATGTATATATATTTTGAAATTTTGGGGGGCTCCAAATCCGACTTAGAGCTATGGTCTCTTGAGCAAAATTTCTCAGAATCACCTATAGATTACGTTTTTGCTATACGCTCCATCAAAAAAAAATTAACCCGCCCTAATATATATATATATGTGTGTGTGTGTGTGTGTGTGTGCTTCTTGGTTGTCGGGTTGTGAACCGCGTTGTGGAAATGTTCCCCGAAGGGTTGCTTCGACGTTCTTCTAAGTCAGCGAGACCAAGAAGAGCTTCCTGAAGATGGCAGATGGGACTCTGTCGAAACGTCGAAGCGACCCTTCGGGGAACATTTCCACAACGCGGTTACAACCCGAGAACCAAGCAGCACAAATTTCAGCCGCGAGAACTTACGCACCAACATATATATATGTGTGTGTGTGTGTGTGTGTGTTTGTGTGTGTGCGCGCTTCTTGGTTCTCGGGTTGTGAACCGCGTTGTAGAAATGTTCCCCAAAGGGTCGCTTCGACGTTTCGGCAGAGTCCCATCTGCCATCTTCAAGAAGCTCTTCTAGGTCTCGCTTAGAAGAACAGTTCTTCTAAGTCATAACACCATCATATCTTTTTTATTTTTAGTCCAATTTTAATATTTTTTTTCCAAACGTAGAATACTTATTGCTCTATTTACTCCCAAAAAACGAATTGTCTTCTTTAAATGCAAAGCAACCTGCGATAGCAAAATAAATGGTAAAAATTAAGAAATCACTTTAGGGATTTTTTTATCGAAAAATTTTACTAGTAATAATTGTTCAGAATTGCCCCAAAACCCTAAATCCAAAATTTCATGAAAATTAAAAATGTTAAAATTTTCCGTAAAAGTCTGTAAATGCTTATTTTTAGCTGCGCCGAAAAAGTATAATGTGAAAATTTTGTTTGAAATAAAACCTGAACTATCAAAGTTGTTGTTGTTTAGGAGCAGCCACCCATGCAAATAATATTTACCGAATAGGAATTACTTTTGAAGAAAATTTTAACATTTTTAATTTTCATGAAATATTGGATTTAGGGTTTTTGGGCAATTGTGAACAATTATTATTAATAAAATTTTTCGATAAAAAAATCCCTAAAGTGATTTCTTGATTTTTACCATCGCAGGTTGCTTTGCATTTGAATACTTAATAATATATAGGCGAGGATACTAAGGATGGTAAGAACTTTCGACTAAAATACAAAATATGCAGAAATCATGGTATTTAAATATTTGAAATATAACTTCAATAATTAAATCATTAAAAAAATATATCACAAAGACTTAAATTTTAATTCCATTTGTGGTGCAATAACTAGGTCATATGCAATCACAACTTTTGCATGCAGCTTGATGTATGTTCACTATGTATATCAAGTACTGAAACTCAACTCAAGTACTGTACTGAAAACAATTAGGTAGAACATCTGAATCACATATCAATAGAATTGTTGAGATACAAAACAGAATTGTACGATGCATCGCTTTAGAACAGGGAAAACAATCGACATATGATTTGTAAAGTGATTTGCAGTTGCTAAACGTGATAGAAATACTATTTCAAAGAGGGAACTAAGGTTGCTATAGATCATCGATATGAAACAAGAGGAAATGTCGCGGAAAAGATAAAACTACCAGAAACAGTAAACAAATATGGGGATAGATCATTGGAGGTGGTAATACCAAAACTATTTAATCAACTTCCGGATAATTTGAGGCATTTATCTAGTATACGCGAAATTAAAATCCAAATTAATCAGTGGATCGTATTAAGTAAAGACTGTTAAGTAAAGACTGATAGAAACATTTCATTTTAGTTAAGAGTAGTTTTCAGTTTGGTTAGTTTCTTTGGCCCAATTGAATTGGTTTTAGACACTTTCATGAAAATTAAGATGTTAAAAGTTTGCTCGGCCGCTGATAAGTCATTTCGACTTGAAATACATAGATTTAGATATATTGATAAGTGACGGTTGTTAAGTTACTATTCAATACTTGTTGATGGAATTATATCTTCATTTTCTCCTCATTGGACAAGTAGATGCTTTATGTTGCAATAGAAATGTAGTTTATTGTTAGCATAATTATTAGTTTTAAGAACAAGAATATAAATAATAATAATAGAGCCTATGGGGTGTAGAGTGACTAAATTGAAAGCAAGGAGTCAAGGAGGAGATGGGGCAAAAACAACGCGAAACAAATGTAAACATACATCGAGTGACGATTAATTAGTATAGAATTACGCTTAGAGAAGTAATCAATACGCATCGATATGATGAAGGACATCGATTCAAATTTGTTTGTATTATAATTAAGAATAAGTGAAACATCAGAGAAAATAAATATTTCAAAGGAATATTAAAAAAGGTAAATAAAATAGTTAGAAAAATGTATAATATTTCATATATTTTGAAAACTCAATTATTATATTATATTTTCTTTTTAACTCATGGAATTATATCAGAAAAATCAGAAATATTTAGATGCAAAATGTGTTTATTTGTGTTTATTATTTCAGAGCAACTAACTGGCTAATATATTTTGAGCTATCACACATTAATCATTTTACATTCAACTGTCTTTAATTTAAATAAAATATTTTACTGTAAGAAACACCATCGTTTTACGACAAGAAAAAACTATGCACACTATACCCAACCCAACCTAACACAATCCACCCAACCTAGGCTTCACAACGCGATCCGACCCATTGCTGTTTTACACCATAGAGACAATATTGAATAAATGAAAGACGTTAGTACCTAACACAAGGTAAGCCTCTATTAAACTTGAACCTTTCAAGCAGTTTTTTTCCTACTTTTAAGCCAAATTGCAACCCAATCCAACTTAATTACTCCTGGCAGATCACTCCACGTTTGGCGTTTAAAAGAATGTTTGGGGTAAGTTGTCATTTCATCGAGAAATACTTTCGTTAGGCATGCGCATTTAAAAAACCTCGCCCACAAATAAACTGTTAGATTTAGCATATTTTGAATTAAAATTAGCTTAATTATTATTCAAGATAAAAGATTTTTAATTGCAGATTCGGAATTCTTGTATTTGTCTCATTTATTTGATATTAGTTTATGACCTAGTTTACCCAGTTCTACAATTAAATTCGTTTGGTAAAATTGTTAATTGATTTTTTCAAATTTCATATAAGTTGTGAGACTCCTAAGGATTCACGAAGTTTGAAATGTGGAATTAATCGTTATTGTTGTTTAAAAAAAAGCGCGGAGCAACTAAGCGCACAGGAGCAACTGAACGGTCGCCATGAATCATCGTGTTCAAAATATTCTATTCTGATTGATCGTTGATTATGTCGGCAACAATTACGAGTCAATTTAGCCGAATAATTGCCAAATGTTGCTGACATTTATTGTAGCTCGTGTTAAGTCACTAATAGTGTGAGCCTTGCACCGTTATTAATCGCGTATTAACGTTCTCAAAAAAGGTCGACAACATTCTCCATAAATGCGACATTAGAATGAGTAAAAAACTAATGGATCTAGGAAATAGAATAAACAGAGAACACTCGATGTATCTACCGGAGATATCTTTACAGGAAGATAATAATAATAAAGAGAATAATAATAATAATATAATCTTGAAATGCGACAAAATAAAAGCTCCGGGAGTTGGTAATATGAAAATGGGTGATACAATCGAGATGGTTGAACTTTACAATCGCCCAATTCAAAAAGTTATAAATTTGTCAATCAGGGAGTCATAACGACTATGACAACTACAGACCTATACCTATATTACCTGCAATTAATATAATAATTGAAAGGTATGTGGCATCGAAACTATGGGAATGTATGCACATTTTGGTGAAGATTGATGCAGTGCGTGAATAAGTGTAATAAGAGGGTTCCGCATCGTAGTATTTTAGGGCCTTTACTATACCTAATTTATGTAAATGATATTGGTTGGTCATTGGAAAACTCATATCATTTCCTATTTGCGGATGACATTGTATTAGTATCAATCCATAAAATTTTGATATCGCTATGAGGAGAATGCAAGCTGATTTTTATAACTTCCAACAGTGGGCGCGCGATAAAGAGTTATAGTAAGACCAAGTTGATGTATATAACTTAACGATAATATAAAGCTGATCTTCCATGCTAACGATTGCCTACATAAAGGCATGCAAGGCTGCTGGTGTGATACATAGGTGGGAACGGTTGGCGACCACAGGACAACAAGTTTATCTGGAAATCTCATATAAAGGGGCTAGTACAAAATTTAGATACTGCGCATCCGGATTATATTACTGACACTGGTATATGCCATCACACATGTTGAAAGTAATATACCACGCTACGGCGGAATCACTGTTTCTATATGAAATCACAGTTTGGGGGTAGGCAGCAGAATCTCATATTAAGTTGATCCAAGGCGTGCAGAATAAAATGTTAAAATACATTAACAAAGCGGAAGGGAAGGAGATTAATTTGACTTTGAAAGATGAAATTTTAAAAGTAAAGAGTCAATTTAAATTTAGGACGTTAATAAGAAAATACTTTAAGATTTCGTTCAGAGAATCAAGAGAGCATTGATATGGAACGTGTGTTATTGCGGAAGGTGTGTGTTTGATTCCCAAATCTAAATACGGCCAACGAAGATTAGAAGTTGTTGAACGAATTACCTTATCAGCTGAAGAATCTTCAGTCATGGTTATCAGTGAAAATAGAAATTAAAAATTGGCTGATAAGCATTCAATAATCGTAAATTTACAGTTCACATGATATCTATTTTGTACATTAAAGTTACATTACTATAAATAAGTTTGTTCTTGCTCTACTAAACTATTGCACTGCTACTGCTACCACTGACAAGCCTCTGGCTTAGTGGAATAGTTCATTCTTCGCCCGTGTTAAGTTAAACATAAAAAAAATGTTATTACTCATATGTGCTCATTATGATGAAATAAGTTTAGGTTAACTCATATATCGTTTTAGTAAATAAGTATTATGTTAGATTGTTTGTAGAAAAAATAGCCAATAAAGATTTTTTAAGGTCACACAAAGTTCGGACACAATCTCATTTCAATGGGGATGTTGGCGAACCCGAGTGGGTGATGGTGGTGGAGGAGGTAAAAAATATATTAGTTGCGATAATATTATCATTCTTTAAAAAAGGGTGAAATTAATGGCGGTGAACATAATATTTGCATTTTATGGTCGGTCTTCGGCACCTAATTTTTAAAGCGAATAGTTCTAAATGCTCACTTTTTTCAGTTTTATCATCGGGATAATAAATATGTTTTCGATTGTACATAAATGTGAAAGTGAAAAGAATGGAAATATATATGATATGTGATACGTAACCATGTAGATAAAAAGGGAAGAAAGGCGGCGGAGGGTATAAATAGAATGTTACTTAGGAAAGGGAAAAAGGAAAATGTGCTGGATGTAGCAGGGGAATTTGGGGTACCGTTGCACCTGAAGAAACCAACGCGGGAGCATATTGTCTTTTAAGTATATTGTAGGGACGAGTGGATGGCGAGAAAATAGAGGGTGAAAAGTACTAAAGAAGATAAATTAGTGTAAATGATCTAGAATCAATATGTATGAGAGCATATAAATAATTGTTCATAAATTAATTAAATAAATTATAACGTTATTTTCAAACAAGTGTTTTACTAGGCGTAATCAACCAAGTATATTATATGTGTCTTCCGAGTGTTGCCGTGTTTTTTGAAGTAAACTTGACGTTTCGCTGATCATACTGTCAGCTTCTTCAGAAGGTTTCTAAATATTGGTGTTGCTGCGCTCGTTGATGCGTATCCGTTACGTTCCGTTGATCCGGATCCATTATCGTCCGCTGATCCGTGCCCGATGCGTCTTCTGGATTCGCCCTTGGTGGTCCTGGCTGCGTGGTCGATGGTTCTTTCTGCGTCTTCCATGGTTCTTGCCGTGTCTTCGATGGT
Organism: Geotrupes spiniger; assembly: GCA_959613385.1. Lineage (NCBI taxonomy): Eukaryota > Metazoa > Arthropoda > Insecta > Coleoptera > Geotrupidae > Geotrupes > Geotrupes spiniger. The sequence continues at coordinate 36,793,341 of OY390735.1, forward strand.
CCTTTCAGTGCCAATTTTCAAACTTTGCTCAGTCTGTACCCATCTTCTCGGTTGAAGTTGTTCGGGTTCTTCATTATTTCCAAAGATTCTCTCACTATCCGTGGGTAGTATTGACTGTTTCTAGCGAGGATCTTGACGTCGTTGTAATTGATGATATGATTGCTTCCCGTGTGGTAGTGCTCAGCTACTGCGGATTTTTCTGTGCTACCATGCTCCATGTCTCTGCGATGCTCGTTTACTCTGCAATGTATGCTGCGTCCAGTTTGTCCAATATAGGATTCCCCGCACTGACATTGAAGCTCGTATATTCCTTTAACTCGTAATCTTGGTATCGAGTCTTTATTTGACGGAAGCAGTTCTTTTATTTTCTTAGCGGTGCCGAATCTGACGTCGATATTCTTCTTCTGTAGAGTTTTCTTCAGTCTATCCGTCACTCCGGCAATGTAAGGTAGGTACGCGTGTCCTACTGGTTCTTGTTTTGGGTCATCCTTCGTTTTATTCTTAGCCCTGGCAAGTCTCTCAAGTCGGCTACAATCAATGTAGCCTTTTTTTCTGCAATGCGTCCTTCACATGTTGGATTTCTTTAGTTTTGTTGCTAGGATCACTAATCCTGTCTGCTCTGCGTAGCAGTGTTGTGACTAACGATCGTTTCTGCTGTGGATGGTGATGAGAGTCTGCGTGTAGATATCGGTCCGTGTGGGTCTTCTTGCGGTATACTCCATGTCCCAATTTTCCACTGTTGTTGCGTTTTACCAGTACATCCAAGAAAGGTAAGCAGCCATTCTCTTCCATCTCCATCGTGAAGTTGATGTTGGCATGTTGTCTGTTGATGTGTTCCTTGAACGTGTGCAGGCTGTCTATACCGTGGGCCATATCACAAATGTGCTGTCCACGTAGCGGTACCAGCATTCCGGCTTCATGTCACTAGAGCTGATGGCTTCTTCTTCAAAAGTCTCCATAAAAATATTGGCGATGACTGGTGAGAGTGGTGATCCCATAGCTGCACCGTCCTGATATGGCCCCACGGTATAGACAGCCTGCATACGTTCAAGGAACACATCAATAGACAACATACCAACATCAACTTCACGATGGAGATGGAAGAGAATGGCTGCTTACCTTTCTTGGATGTACTGGTAAAACGCAACAACAGTGGAAAATTGGGACACGGAGTATACCGCAAGAAGACCCACACGGACCGATATCTACACGCAGACTCTCATCACCATCCACAGCAGAAACGATCGTTAGTCACAACACTGCTACGCAGAGCAGACACGATTGATCCTAGCAACAAAACTAAAGAAATCCAACATGTGAAGGACGCATTGCAGAAAAACGGCTACAAATCACAGGAGATTGAGAGACTTGCCAGGGCTAAGAATAAAACGAAGGATGACCCAAAACAAGAACCAGTAGGACACGCGTGCCTACCTTACATTGCCGGAGTGACGGATAGGCTGAAGAAAACTCTACAGAAGAAGAATATCGACGTCAGATTCGGCACCGCTAAGAAAATAAAAGAAGTGCTTCCGTCAAATAAAGGCTCGATACCAAGATTACGAGTTAAAGGAATATACGAGCTTCAATATCAGTGCGGGAAATTGTATATTGGACAAACTGGACGCAGCATACAGTGCAGAGTAAACGAGCATCGCAGAGACATGGAGCATGGTAGCACAGAAAAATCCGCAGTAGCTGAGCACTACCACACGGGAAGCAATCATATCATCGATTACAACGACGTCAAGATCCTCGCTAGAAAGAGTCAATACTACCCACGGATAGTGAGAGAATCTTTGGAAATAATGAAGAACCCGAACAACTTCAACCGAGAAGATGGGTACAGACTGAGCAAAGTTTGGAAATTGGCACTGAAAGGACCATCGAAGACGCGGCAAGAACCATGGAAGACGCAGAAAGAACCATCGACCACGCAGCCAGGACCACCAAGGGCGAATCCAGGAGACGCATCGGGCACGGATCAGCGGACGATAACGGATCCGGATCAACGGAACGTAACGGATACGCATCAACGAAGCGCAGCAACACCAATATTTAGAAACCTTCTGAAGAAGCTGACAGTATGATCAGCGAAACGTCAAGTTTACTTGAAAAAACACGGCAACACCCGGAAGACGCATCTCTTCGGAACGATGGCCGTGAAAGCCTACATTCGATTAAGTATATTATAATCACAAAGCCGTGAAGTGGCCGGGCTGGTTTATAATATTAACAAAAAACGACAATCACTTCTAACACTGCTTTATTCGACTCAACATTACAAGACAAAACTAAATACTAAAATTATTATTATTTAGAAATTGTTGTATACATAAAAATCCTCCATTGACAAAACTGGCATAATAACAGCGCTAATCCTATTCTATTGTGACCAACTAGTGTGCCACGACACAGTAGTCACGCAACCATGCTGTATACGTATCACGTAAATGTAATAAAAATCATAAGTCATTGAATAAGTTGCTTAAATCTATGATCTGTTGAAGGATCTTGTCCATGTCGGTATTAAACCCCTGTTTCGAAAAATAACATATTGACGGGTTTCTTGGATTTCTATATGTGCGAATTTCCGTGACAAATTTTTTAACAAAATCAATAACAATGAAATATTGCTGATATATAAACGTTTTATCAACATTTCAGTTAGTGGTAAAAAAATTTAACAGTACACGAGAAATAACAAAATGCAGCAATAATTTTCAAGCGATTGAAGTTTTGGTGCTTAATATATTATATGTGCCGATGAACATTTGCATCACTCAACGTAAAAAGAGATTGTTTTACTTATTACTTTCTTCGTCAAACTGTTATATTATTCTAAAAAATATTATGTGACTGATACAGTTGATTTTATAACTTTCACTCGTCTCGAGTAAGTGGCGCTTTTTATGTCTCTCCTCGACTTTTCATGCGGATGGTGGTGCGGTTTCAAGATGAGGTTGTCGTCACGCGTGATTAGGCGTGCTTTGCATTTGTACTTTTCGTAGCCGGTGCATCTCCAGATCGTCGAATGCGGACTCTTCTTTTCGGCCTTGTATTCGTAATTACTGTAGACGAGAAGCGGATTTTTCAGGCCAGGAAAAAAGTACAACATTCCTGAAACAGTGGCCATGGTCAAGATAGATTTCGTTTTTCGTCAACGGTATTAAGTAAGAAATTAAAAATAATTACTTTAAAGTCAGCTATCTGCCGGACCGGTAAACTGGTTTCTTTGACACTTTAATGAAAACTATTAAAACCCAATAAAGTTCTAATAGGTACACAGGTATCGCACGGAACGGAAATTATTGCCCTTCACTTACTACTCATACTGAAGGACTACAACGTCTATAATTCAGCGTACCAACCCATGCTATGCACAGTCAATATAATTGTTCTTATAATTTAATAATAATAATATTTTTCAAGAAACGATAACGGTGTTCATGTGCATGCTGATGAAGAATTATTGGTGATAGAAAATTCCTGAAAAATCAGCTGAAAGAATACATACAAACATAAGGTAGTAACGATGTATTACAGTAAATCGTTCATATAAGCTAATAAAAAGATTTCGCTTGATTTTAAGTATTTATCGAACTCATTCAATAGACACGACCTAAACACTAATGAGCGCGTCGCGACGTTATTTCGAAACGCTGCACAAACGGTACAAGACACGACAAAATTGTACATAAATAAATTTGTTGAATATTGAATTCTCTAAATAATGCCAGTAATGTGGCGACGGACGGTACATATACTCAGTGACATATAAACTGCACCACCTAGAAGGGGTGGCAATTTTTGGACCAAATTTTGCAGGAATAGTGGACTAGTCCAGGGAAATAGTTGATTAAAAATTGAAACCCAATCATCAAGTAGTCATGGGATTTTTGACGTTTGTGTCATATTTTAGAGGTGGTGATAGACAAGCAATTATCGAGTCATTTTTGACTCCACTTTTTCGGATTCCGTTCTTTAGTTTAAAGTGTTTCAAATGTTTAATGATGCCTAGAGGAAGGAGACCTCAAGTTTACCAGCAGTTGAGTGACTTTGACCGAGGGCGGATTGTTGGTTTACGAGAAGCAGGTTTTTCGTTTAGAGAAATCGGCAACCGTTTGGGACGGCACCACTCAACAATAATGCGTGTTTATCAAGCGTGGTCTGAACATGGGGTTGAACGTCGGAGGAGAGGCACTGGGGCTCAAAGACGAACCCATGAACGTCAAGATTGCCGCTTAAGACTAATGGCCTTGAGAGACCGATTCTCTACAACTAGATCAATAGCTGATCAATGGTTAGGTGAACAAGGTCGTCCGATAGGCTTGCGAACAGTTTATCGTCGAATAAGAACCTTTGGCTTGCTGTCTTACCGCCCACATCTTGTGCTACCCCTCACGGCTCAACATCGCCAGGAACGTTTGGCCTGGTGTACGGAAAGACTTGGAGTGGCATCGAGTTGTCTTTAGTGACGAATCGCGATTTTGTTTAGGAATGCATGATGGTCGGATGACTGTTAGACGAAGACGTGGAGAAAGGCGCAATCCTGATTTTTCGATTGCGAGGTATGTTCACTATACTGTGGGGTTGATGGTGTGGGGTGCTATTGCTTACGGCAGTAGGTCACCCTTGCTCTTCATTCGGGGCAGTATGACCGCCCGACGCTACATTGACGAAGTGGTAGAACCACATGTTCTTCCATAACTTCGAGGGTTGGAAGACCCACTTTTCCAGCAAGATAATGCACGACCTCACGTAGCAAGGGTTTCTCTTGACTTCTTTGAAGAGGCCAATGTTAATCTTTTGCCTTGGCCGCCAAGATCTCCCGATTTGTCGCCCATTGAGCACGTGTGGGACATGATGGGTAGAAGATTGAGGAATCTACCGAACCCACCGTTGACAATAGAAACTCTATGGCATGAAATACAGGCTGCTTGGGATGCCATACCCCAAGAAGACATTGATCACCTGCTGGAATCAATGCCAAGGCGGGTCGGTCAATGGGTGTATCAGAAATAGGGGCGGACCAACACATCATTAAAGAAAAATCAAAAAGATGAAGTGTTTTCTTTATCAAATTTTAATCAATTGTTACCTTAGACTAGTCCAATGTTTCTGCCAAATTTGGTCCAAAAATTCCCACCCCTTCTAGGTGGTGCAGTTTATATGTCACTGAGTATATCTATTATAGCTTAGAAAAATGGGACGAGTACAAATTCGAAACTTCATTTCCCAAAAATGTTTTCCGATAACTTTTTCAAAACCGATACATATAAATATATGCCATCCTTGGGTTTCCGTAGTTACTATTAATTCTATGTCAAAATATTGAATATCATTAATAACATTTTAATAACGATTCTTTAACCAGGCATGTTTTTAGTTTACACAATAACTAAACATAATTAAACTTGATTATATCTTTTAAAATAAAATAAATAAATATAATATTAATATATGCCTCATTACATCAATTTGTATTGCCTTAATTTCACTTCTATTTTACTACAAAAAAGCTTTGAAAAATCACTACAACAAAGTAATGTAAATAAACACATAGGGTCGTTTAAGTCCAGGGCGGTAAGGCCTGGCTTCAGTAATTAAACTGTCATATCAAGAACGATAACGCCTTTCTACCCGGTTCAAAAAGTACACCTGGCTAATTTATTGGTCGAGGTGGGGCTAAATTGTAACCCGGCGCGAGGCTACATTTGTTCAAAACTCTTTGGAGAATTAAAGTTGCTAACGGAATCGCGTCGACTGTATATGTCTATTTCTTTGTTTAAATACATGACGAATTCAAATTCACAACTCAGCGTTTCCCAATAAGGTTTCTCGACTCCAGCTTCGAAGACAGGTAGGTGTCGTCGATTCGATTCCGTTAAGAAATTTAATTCTCTGCAATATTGTTTATTTAGTGCATAATGTTGTCAGAAAACGTTAGAATTTTGGAGGAATTAGTCTAATTAAATAGTTTAATGATGACCTTTTGACAGAAATTAAGAGCTTAACGTGAGAAGGCTACTCTACGATATTTACGCTCGAAGGAACGATGTCTTCACTGAGCTGCACTGACAGATTTAGTTAAATATAAATATAAAACAGTTGTCAATGCATACATTAATTTCTTAAAACGGTTGACCTACAGTGCCAAAATTATGAAACGAATGTAAATCAATTGAAAATAAAACGAATCATAATTGAACTAAACACATAATAATTCGCAACAAAATCAAATGCCTAGCAATTACTGGCAACAGCAATAAACAGTAAATGAAACAAAGAGAAAATACAAAGAATAACTTAGTATAATTATTTAAAATAATAATATGGAAAACAAAAAAAGAAAGGCACAAAAAATAGAATGTATTGAATTACATTAAATATATAATTTAATATATGCCATGTACATTTAGAGACTTTTCTTTTCAAGTTATTATTTTTAGAATTATTGCTGATTTTTGAATTTTTGGGCAATTTTTATACACATTTTTTGTAGTGTAGAAATCTATTTTTATTGCAATTTCAATATCATGGTTAATATTGTCATCATTTCAAGTGTGGTTCTGGCTTAATTATTTTTAAATATTGTATTGTTTGTCCTATATGACATTTGTTGTAATGTGAGCCCGGTATTTTATATATGCAATGTGTTGTTTTTTGTAATGGTGGTTTTTCTTTTAATGTTGTATATATATTTTTTTGAAGTTGTAAGTATTTTTATGTGCAATTGTGAAGTATGGTTTAAGTATTTTGTTTAAATTTTCTGATAAGTGTGTGATGTATGGGATTTTTTTGTATTTATTGATTGTGTTATTATTTATATTATTATTATTTTTGTTTTTGTTGTAAAATTTGTAAATTCGTTGTTTGAAAATTTTATGTATTAATTGTGAAGGGTAATTATTTTTGATTAATGTTTCTTTAGCTTTTTTAATAGTTGAGTGACGGTATTGTGAGTTTGTTAGTGATATTGCTCTATCGGCCAGACTGATGATTACTGCTTTTTTATCTGTGAGAGGTTGTTTGGAATTATAATTAAGGTAGCGACCAGACCATGTTGGTTTGGTGTACCATACTGTATGAATTTTGTTGTTTTGTTTTATGAGTGTCATATACAAATATACAAAAATATTCGGTTGTTTGTTTCTATTTCATATGTAAAGTTAATTTGGTTATGGTATTTGTAAAATTTTTCAGTTAACGCTCCGATTAACGGATTAACGGTTCCTAAGGCGTCCGTACAAGAACCGCACGATGTCAGGGCAGATCATCATCAGACTACTCTGTGTGCTTCGTCGACGGTTCTTAAATAAACCGGAAATGAAAATAAATATCAAAACCATTGGCTATAATAGAAATTAATTTTGTTATGACAATTATGGTTAGTAATATAAAAACATATACAAAATAATTAGTTTTATGAGAATCATATATATAGTTTTTCTTCTTCCCAACGCTCCAATTAACGGAACACGGGTTCCTAAGGCGTCCGTACAGGAACCGCACGATGTCAGGGCAGATCATCATCAGACTACTCATGGAACAATGTCCAAAAGCATTACTTTATAAGGCACACATAAATCTTGTGTGCTTCGTCGACGATTCTTAAATAAACCGGAAATGAAAATAAATATCAAAACCATTGGCTATAATAGAAATTAATTTTGTTATGACAATTATGGTTAGTAATATAAAAATATATACAAAATAATGGTCACGTTTATTTCACCGAAATGCACAGTAAATATTTAAATGACCGTGTAATCAATATCTTCCTCCATAATTATGTCCATTAGGCTGAATAATTAAATAATAATCAAACCAATCTATGCCGGGAAATATTACATTAATGATGGATATTCCAGTCATTCGAGTTGGGACAGAAAAGGGTGGTAAAGGATTATTTAAATTAAATAATCAACTAAAACTCTGTAATCGCCGATACATGTTGTAACATCGCCAACAACATGGCAGACAACATACCGGGTATTATCAAAATCATCGATTAGGTTATTCACCTAAGTATGATGGGTGGTTTTTAAAAAATCCAACAGCAAAAGTCAATCTTAAATTTTATAACCATAAATTTTATTCATTTATCAACTTCAAAATCATAATTAAACCTTTGTGCAATGAACAGAATGATTTGACATAAGTCTCAATACCATAGACAAATTGAGTCAAGGAAGGCATGGACAAAATAGATGCAACGCACAATTCGACTCCCGAAGGGAAGGATAAAAACGGAAAGGAAGAAAGAATATTATTTCTTGAGAACACAGTTCGTATGACGAATGTTGCAGAATAGATATTGCATTTTTGTTTGATTCTTCATTAAATAAGTTTAGCCCCACCCACTTGTGAAATTATCATAGAATGCGACTGTCACTAAAACACTATGTATATGAGAAACTTGCTTTTTTCTGTTTGGTGAATGCTTTTCTCATTAATAGTTGCATGTAGTGCTCGGCAACACCAGCCAACACTCATGACTGATCTAACCTGATTTCAAAGTATTCAATATCGTCAGACGATTCCGCGCAATTTTGAACACACGCGCAGCCAATGATGAGCTACGAATCGTAATTCATACTTAATAATATATGTGTTACATTAATGAGTGCTCTTAAAATCCACTGTTTTAACATTGTTGGTTGTTTTCGAATATTTCTTAAAACATTCGTGTACATGACAAGAGACACTAAAATATATTTTACAAATTATACCATTGAAAATTCAAAGTTTACCATATTAAGTATTTGCTCATAGGAGTCTTGGGTGTAAATGCGCCACAGTTTTGAACCTATATCTCGCAGCTTGCGGCCATTGTCTGCAATATTTTCGCCCTGAGTAGGCAGACCGTCAAGTGGTACGTTTTCTTCAGGAACCACGGCGTCATTGTATTCATCTATTATACATTTGGACTTGTGCCGAAATTTTTCTGTGGCATCATCGGACAACCATGTGGCCTTTAATGAACTCATTGTAGAGCTGATCTTTAAGATTGATGTGTGGTTCTCTTTTGGTGCATGCTGGTGTTTACTTTTGCATGGTCATGTTTTATGCCATTGGGAGGTAAGCACGTTGGCATGTATTAATTTGGAAATACTTACACTTTGTGTGGGAACATTCAACATAGCCACGCGGGAGGACATAGCGTGAACAACCGAGCCCAAGATATAAATAATGAAAAAAGGTTTTAATGCAGGAACTTAGATGTATATGAGGAAGATTTTAATGGGCTTGTTGGTGATTTCGAATTTTGTCCTTTTAACCTTTTAATTTGGCTTTTCCGTCATGATGAAGACTAATAAGTCAGAAACACGTGTCGGCGGTTGCCTGTTTCCATATGGGTGTATGCCCATTAAAATATTCCTCATATATATACATCTAAGTGCCCGCGTTAAAACCTTTTTTTCATGTATATATAATTTACATGAACGATGGATGAATCTTACACCTCAATGGTGTAGTGAACATTAATTAAAACAGGTCCGTGAAGACTAACTGGTGGATCGCTAGACAATATTGTTTCTGAGATATTACCCTTCGTCAGCAGCGATTACCAAGAATCTTAGTTGTTGAAATACCTTTACATGTAGTGGCCATCAAAACTTCTTGGCGCGAGCCAATCACTCCTAACGAACCACTGACAACAGAACAATGACGAGACGATACCTTGTCTAACACCTTGCGGAGACTAAACAAGAGACGACTGTCAAATGTCCAGTGTGAACATATAAAAGGATTGCTGCAATTAAGTTCAAAAATAATTCAAATTGATAATATGTCTTGTCAAATATGTAAAATTTACATGAAAGATGGACGAATCTTACACCACAATGGTATCGTTTTCTCACCGTTCTTTTGTCAGTGGTTCGTTAGGATTGGCTCGCGCCAAGAAGTTTTGATGACCACTACATGTAAAGGTACTTCAACAACTAAGGTTCTTGGTAATCGCTACTGATGAAGGGTAATAACCCAGAAACAATATTATCTAGCGATCCACCACCAGTCAGCATGGACCTGTTTTAATTAATGTTCACTACACCATTTAGGTGTAAGATTCGTCCATCTTTTATGTAAATTTTACATTTTCATTTTTTATATTTGACAAGACACATTATCAATTTGAATTATTTTTGAACTTGATTGCAGCAATCCTTTTATATGTTGACATTGGACATTTGACAGTCGTCTCTTGTTTAGTCTCCGCAAGGTGTTAGACAAGGTATCGTCTTGTCAGCGTTCTGTTGTCAGTGGTTCGTTAGGAGTGATTGGCTCGCGCCAAGAAGTTTTAATGGCCACTACATGTAAAGGTATTTCAACAACTAAGGTTCTTGGTAATCGCTACTGACCTGTTCATTCCTTCATGGACCTGTTTTAATTAATGTTCACCACTCCATTGAGGTGTAAGATTCGTCCATCTTTCATGATAATAATTACATTTAAATACACCTGCTTCGCAGTGTATAAAATGTTTCAGTGGACTTCGGCACTTTCGAAAACTATCGATACTATTAACTCGATCGATGTTACCACTTTATTTAAACCTGACTCTTTTTTCGCAAACATTGATTAAATTGTAGAAACGCAACAAAATTCGATAGAAGAACGTTTTATTTTCGTTTACATTACATTGTTGCACATATGTTTAACCTTAAACAATCCACCTCCTTCTGAATCGTTAACAGTTACGATTTTTGAGAGGATCGAAGTCCTTAGGTCCCGCGTTGACTTCTCATGCGGATGATACTGGTTTTTCAGCACAATGTTGTCGCCGCGCGTAACCAATCTCGCCTTGCAGCTATACTTTTCGTAACTCGCGCACCTCCAAAACGTCGACACAGGGCTAGTCTTTTCAGCGGTATACTCGTAACCGCGAAACACTAGCTTCATGGTCTTCTTTGTGCCTCGAAAGAAGTATACCCTACCTGAAAGTATGTTCGATTATTATTTCGAATCGAAATTAGAAACTATAGATTGCTCGGATTACATGGTCATGATTACATAACGTCTTTATTTTATTTTCATATGCTAATTATCATGAGTTTTAAGGACACGCCCATTACAATACAGTATGTTTATGTTAAATTTATTTTCACAACATTTATACCTATTCATTTATGGCTGTAGTACCAAACCGCTTGATCGAGCACGTATCGAATGAAAAACGTTTTTCAATGTTGTGTGTGAAAAGGAAATTGTTTTAAATCACGACAATAGTTGCCGTGGGATATAATATAAACAATAGAGAACGTACTTGTCTAACGGTTTAGATTGTAGGCTAGTAATCCTAGATATCAGTTCAAATCATAGTCAAGTAGTTCGAGATTTATTTTCAGAGGTAATATCCGCGGTCCGCGATTTGAATTGGTCTTTATTCACTACTCGAATACGGTCTTTCACAGTTGTGTGAACTGGATCGTGGATGCCAATTGAAGAGCACACACCTGCTATCGGGTTTAACCTGATAAGAAGTCATATGTCAGCAATTTAAATAAATAATCTAGAAATACAAACGAACTTTTATGTATTTCGTTTTAGTGAATATTTACTGGCTACTTTTTTCTTTCACTTGAAGATTGATGATTGCGTTTCCCTAATAAGAAATTCCCACTTGTTTATTTCCACCTTCCAATTTTAAGATTATTGTTGAAATTATCGTATTTTGTACGTGGAAATCAATTGTAATAGGCCTCTGTATCATACATACTTAACTTGTTATGCTTGTTTAGAAACCATTACGCCTAAGCGACGGTTTACTAGTATAAGCAAAACACTATTATTTTTCATCTTGGACACTGTTTTTCTTCATTGTCCACTTCGGGGAAGATGTGCAGAAGATTCCGTGACTCTAAACTGGGACAGACCAATTCTATCACTGAATCTTCGCGTAACTCATTTCCGCAAAACTTCAAAACTCAATAAAACAATACTTTTATTTATATATTACACGTGTTTACCTGTACATTTGTTAAAGCTTTCCGTATACGTCGTCGCCGTTTCGACGTTTACTCTTTTTGAAATAATCGACGTTTTCAAGTCACGCTTCGATTTTTCATGCGGGTGGTTCTGATTTTTCAGCACGACTTTGTTGCCCCGCGTTACCAATCGCGCCTTACATTTGTACTTTCTGTAGCAAGTGCATCTCCAGAACGTCGACACAGGGCTGTTCTTCTCGGCCGTGTACTCGTAACCGCGAAACATCAGCATCATGCTCTTCTTTGTTCCCCGAATGAAGTACAATGTATCTGAAAGGATGTCCTATTATTTTTCGAATTGAAATTGAACAAAAAGCAGAATGCATACATTATACGTTATCCTTACAGTCTCCGTTTGTATTATAGTGGTAACCTTTAAGATACCTGCAGTTGCATTTTTTCAAATGATAGATAATACAATACATCATTCAAACTCGGTAGGCTGGTAAACATAAGCAGAAACCTGTTTGGTTGCATCAAACTTCTTGTTGCGAAACAGAAATCGCCCTAATCGTGACTTGCTTGTTATTAATAAAATCAGCAATGGGAGTAGTTGAATATAACATTATTATCGATAGTGATTGAAGAACACATGTATCCGAGTAGAGATAAAGTAGGCGTCTTAGAATACGATATATATATACCGGGTATACTTGAATTGTCACAGACCGGGTTATTCCGACGTTTCGGCAAAGTCACATTTGTCATCCTGAGGTAGGTCTTCTAGGTCGACGCGATCTAGAAAAATAACCCTAGAATAACCCGGTATGTGACAATTCAAGTAGAAATTTCTATTTTTGAAGTAGAAATGTTCAATTTAAAATGCAGACTTTTCTAGTATAAACGTGTTTATTCATTTGCTGTAGTGTTCCTCAGCGCAATCGTAGAGTTCAGCTAATTTTGGGAATATCGAAATGCCCCCCTCCCCCATTTCACAACAGAAAATTCTCCAAAATGAAAATAGTTGAGAACATTTATAAGCATCCAGCCGATGAAAAAACTTTGGAGGACAGTAAACAGTTTCTCTCTGTGTGTGTAGGCACGCCCGCGCGTGCATGTTTATGTGCTGTGTTTCTGGCCATAGAGGTAATAAAAGTAAATATACTTTTTACAAAATATACTTTGTAAAATTGAGAAAAGAAAGAGGAAGGGATTTATTTATTATTTTGTTATTAATCCAAACTTTAATATATCATTAGGTCTTAAGGCGTAAAATTTACATAAGCACCCGTACCGAATTCATAAATACAAAGCTTAATTAACTGTAAACAAGCCTAGCACATTCCTTTCTGCCCTTGCTCATCTTCTTCCCCTCGTTCCATGACCTCTTTTCTCTTTCTGACTAGGTCGTTGCGGATTCTATCTCTTCGCGTAATCACCTTTCTCATTCTCATTTCCATGGCTTGGATGTTACTTTCCATATTTTCGATATTACACATAGCATATATATATATATATATAGATGTATTTGGTATATTCTCTTCTGTCCCCAGGTAATATTATTCCTAGCTCCCAATCTTTTGGTATTTTTCCTTCATTTCATGCTTTATTAAATAATTTAGTTAATATTCCCAGACCCTTGGCTCCCAAACTCTTAACCATTTCTACAGTTATTCTATCGCAAGCTGTTGCTTTCCCTCTTTTTAGCATTTTCACCGCTTGTACTAGTTTTATGATATGTTGTGGTTGGTCTACTTCATTATTTTCTGTTTCTTTCTTCACATTCTAGTTCTGTTATTTATCGTGTTTGTTCTATCGTTAATATTTCCAAAAAGTATTTCTTCCATATCTTCCTCGTCTCCCAGTACTCTTCCGTTTTTGGTTTTTATGCTTAACTTTAGATTGTTTTCCTTTTCAAAGGCTTTTGATGATTTTATAGAACAGATTTTGGTTTTCAAAACGACCTCTCTCCATCTTTTCTCCAAATTCTTCCCACGATTTTTGTTTAGCTTGTTTACATCTGTCTTTAATTCATAATTCCACCAATTGGTTTCCTTCTTAAATTATAAAGGTTTATTGGTTCCACATACTTCTGTTCTATTATCGATCTTTCCACTCTGCTATACTTCACTAGCATATTTATGTATATATTTGTGCACGTACAAGGTATTCGTTATTATTGGATTATGGGATATGCAAAAATCGATCAGCCTTGTTCCATTGTTATTTCTATTGTCTTCTCCGTGGCGTCTGATTACTTCTACTGTTTCCTCATCTTTTTTGCTTACTCGTTCGTTTAAGTCCCTGATTATTCTTAGCGTTCCTTTAATGTCTTCTATTGTGTCCGCTTGTTGTTCCCATGAGTCGTTCTTCTTTCCTAATCTCTCGTTCTCGTTGGGCCCGTATGCCACTATGCCTGTTGTCATTGCTTGCCTGCCGCCAATTTCTATCCTTAGTAAAAAAACAACCTTTATTGGCATACTTCTCAACTACAACCTGTTTAACCTACATCATCTATATATATATATATATATATATATATATATATATATATGTGCTTCTTGGTTCTCGGGTTGTGAACCGCGTTGTGGAAATGTTCCCCGAAGGGTCGCTTCGACGTTTCGGCAGAGTCCCATCTGCCATCTTCAGGAAGCTCTTCTAGGTCTCGCTGACTTAGAAGAACTGACAGTTCTTCTAAGTCAGCTTCTAAGAAGCACAGATTTCAGCCGCGAGAACTTACGCACCAACATATATATATATATATATATATATATATATATATATATATATATATATATATATATATATATATTCCGAAGAGTAGTTGCCGTTGATATATTATATCATAACAAAACAAACATCAAATCTGTTTTTTTGGGCGATTGCGGCAATTAAACGACGAAGTATCGTATGTTCTTTATTTATTTATGAACCAATATTTCGCACCCTATACGGATGCTTCATCAGGATTACTAAATAGAATTTAATTAATGAAAGTTATGTTGTTGCAATAATAATAATACTTACAAAAAATTGAACATAAAGTTGAACAACCACCAAACAGTATAAACAAGCAGGATACACATTAAAATTAATTAATTGATAGTATAAAACTTCAACGAAGACAACGGAGCACGTGTACACATTTTACATTATTCA
This sequence comes from Geotrupes spiniger, assembly GCA_959613385.1. Lineage (NCBI taxonomy): Eukaryota > Metazoa > Arthropoda > Insecta > Coleoptera > Geotrupidae > Geotrupes > Geotrupes spiniger. The sequence continues at coordinate 36,808,433 of OY390735.1, forward strand.
CGATTGACACACACATCAAGGTGAAACTTGGCATGAAAAAGATATTTTTATTTATTACCAACCAAAAACTCAATTTTGACAATTATACACTAACGAACAAATATTTAAGGCAACATAATTTGAATAAAAGCAATCGTACGCAAGAATTGATAATTGAGGAACCGATACTAAATAGATGTGTCATTATTTTTATTAAACCGGCCAAAATTTTATTTGTTGATGGTCAGTAAAAATGAATAAATGACATTTAAATTATCCGTGTCCGACTTAAAGTTCATGGAATTAGGGTTTTTTTTAATTTCCACCATTTCTATAAATTCTCTGGATTTTTTACTTTTTGCAAATTTTAAAATATTGACGTCTTCAAAACTAAAAGAATGGTGCTCGTTGTTCATATGTTGTGATAAAGCACATCTATTTTTCTTTGTTTTTATGTCGCTCAAATGGAGAGTTAATCTTGTCTTCAACCAGTTGGAAGTGTGTCCGATATACACCTTATCACAATAGCTGCATGGAATAGAATAAATCAAGTTAGAATTCATCAATTTGTCATTTTTATCTTTCAACTTACTTAGATTGTTATTTCAGTAAGTTGAAAGATAAAAATGACAAATTGATGAATTCTAACTTGATTTATTCTATTCCATGCAGCTATTGTGATAAGGTGTATATCGGACACACTTCCAACTGGTTGAAGACAAGATTAACTCTCCATTTGAGCGACATAAAAACAAAGAAAAATAGATGTGCTTTATCACAACATATGAACAACGAGCACCATTCTTTTAGTTTTGAAGACGTCAATATTTTAAAATTTGCAAAAAGTAAAAAATCCAGAGAATTTATAGAAATGGTGGAAATTAAAAAAAACCCTAATTCCATGAACTTTAAGTCGGACACGGATAATTTAAATGTCATTTATTCATTTTTACTGACCATCAACAAATAAAATTTTGGCCGGTTTAATAAAAATAATGACACATCTATTTAGTATCGGTTCCTCAATTATCAATTCTTGCGTACGATTGCTTTTATTCAAATTATGTTGCCTTAAATATTTGTTCGTTAGTGTATAATTGTCAAAATTGAGTTTTTGGTTGGTAATAAATAAAAATATCTTTTTCATGCCAAGTTTCACCTTGATGTGTGTGTCAATCGTGAATAATGTAAAATGTGTACACGTGCTCCGTTGTCTTCGTTGAAGTTTTATACTATCAATTAATTAATTTTAATGTGTATCCTGCTTGTTTATACTGTTTGGTGGTTGTTCAACTTTATGTTCAATTTTTTGTAAGTATTATTATTATTGCAACAACATAACTTTCATTAATTAAATTCTATTTAGTAATCCTGATGAAGCATCCGTATAGGGTGCGAAATATTGGTTCATAAATAAATAAAGAACATACGATACTTCGTCGTTTAATTGCCGCAATCCCCCAAAAAAACAGATTTGATGTTTGTTTTGTTATGATATATATATATATATATATATATATATATATATATATATATATATTTCTCTTCTTTCCTCTTTGTTTCTGTTATTCCTAGAATAGCAGTTCTTTTTCTGTGCCTGCTATGCTTCTAATATTCCATGTGCCTAATTTCCAGCTTCTTTCTTTACGTTCTTGTTTTGTTATTTTTGTTTCCATGTCGTTTTTCTGTGTTGCGTGTTCATCAACTAGTGTTCGTGTCATAATTAGTTCTTTAGATTCACGTTTGCTAGTGTTGTTTTATTTCATTCTACTAACGCTACCCTTATTTTGTTCTATTTCCATACTTATAACGTATTTTCCTCTCTTCTTAATTGGTTTATGTATAGCTCTTTCTTGTTTTATCATGTCACGCAAACAAAAGTGCCACTAATTTAAGCAGATGTAAGGCGGGGATTCAGTAAGCCTGGTTTACGAGTATTTGTTAGCAATTACTTATGTATAAAAAAAGCAATTGCTGCATTCAAGGGGGGGTCTTGCTTTAGAAGGCTCAAAAAATCGATTTTTTTTAATTGCTCAAATCTATGCCTAATATATCTAAGAATATGTATAAAAAGTTAAAGCGGCTAATTCGCAATAAATTCGAGCAAAAAATATACGAACGCACGAACGCTCGGACAAACGAAGCGCGCGCTTCCCGCAGTCACATAACACCAAACTATGTACTGAAAAAAGTTCAATCGGTCGTTCGAAACAATAATATTTTGAATTCGTAAGAGCTATAGTAGGATTATAACGAGATATTCCGTAAGTAATCGAAATTTAACATTTTTGCTGATCGTAAACTTTAGAGCGCGTTTTCTAGAGTTTTCGTTTTTACGATTTTTCTAAACTGGTGGGCGTGATTGCGAGAAAACTAGACAAACAATCAAAACGAAACAAAACTTTTGTTAGCTTCAGTAGCATTCTATTTGATTTGAACTAAAAAGATTAATGAAAACAAATTCTAAACAACCTGAGAAAAATCTTGAATTTCAAAATTTTGGTTTTTTTTTAGTTCACCTAGAAGAAAATATATGAGAATTACAATTTTCTTTGGTTTTTTTTTGTTTCAGACAAAAATTACGAGCTACATCTTTCCCACCGATTGTAGACTGCAATTGAAAGGTGTTGCACAAATGTGCATAAAAATCGGTTCCGTTTAAATATTTTTCTCTCGAAATATTTTTTTTAATGCTCAAATATGCATTAAAATGCTCTAAAAAGTTCGCTAGGCTTGCTCATTTTTTTCTTTCCTAAAAAAATTCCCCCAAAAACGCTATTTTAAGGCCTCCTAAAGCAGGATCCCCCCTTAAGCGAGATACGCTTCATATCTGACGTGCAGTTGTCGCCCAGCTAGTCCTGGGACTTTTGAATCATAGTGTACCTGAATAGGTTAATTTGGCGATTTTCTGTTCCGTATCCAACGTTTGATTTGATGTCTCCGTGTAATCGTTATATTACTTTGTTACACTACATTTTCCACAATTTAATCACACTTCCTCTTTGGTTATATCCCAAAAACCTTCACTGTGTGACGTAGGGTTTCGCGTCGACGCTCAGAGATTTATTTAAATTTTAATTTAGTAAGGATACATAATTTATTTAAACGGTTGAACAAATTTTATTTTAAGAAACAATAAATACTTTTCATTTATTTGAGAAGCTATTTGATAAAATTTGCATAACAAAGATATGGTGACCAAAAAAGACATAAAAGGTTTCCGCATCAACTCGACGTTAATCAAAAAGTTTCACAGTTTCGCAGTTCCAGAACGATATCACCAAATCAAGGGTAAGCAAAAATTAAATTTAAACAAATCAAACAGTGTTAGAGATAAAACTCTCTAACACTGTCGGTGAGGAATAATTGTTTATGAAGTAAATGAATTAGGGTTACGGTAATATATTTACGGGCTAATATGTGCGGTCCATGTAATTTAATAAATATTGATAATTTAAATATAATGAAAGTAAAAGACTGGAGAAATGTTATAATATGCAATCAAAATTAAATACAAACAATTTAAATAGTTGTGTCGGTAACTATCGGTTGCTAATAGGTCTCAATGAATTGTATATTTTATGGCATATGACATAGGTTAAGATGTCAAATTAATAATTATGGTTCGTTCACAGTCAAACATTCACGGCCAGTGTTGACGCCAAATTTAAAAAATACCCGTTATAAGTATAAAAGAAATTTTTGTGGTTTTGTAGTTATCACACTACAACTATAAAGCCATCTATACAGCACTGCGAGAAAGTGAAATCTGAGCAGAGTTTGTGTTACCAGCTTTTAGATCTAAATTGTTACAAATAGGTTCTTAATTTTCGGAATTAATTGTTTACATCTTTATAACCAACGCGCATTATTAGCAGGTAAATAAACCTACACCTAATAGGTAAGGTATTTCAGTAATTGTCACCACCAGGTAGCAGCTGCGCCTTGCATTTGCACTTTCCATAGCCGACGTGTCTCCAGATCGTCGATATAAAATAGATTACTTTTCGGCAGTGTACTCATAACTTCGGAATACGAGTTTAGGAGTACCACGAAAGAAGTATAACGATTTTCGATTGTAGTCGTGACTCTGGACGTAACAGACAAAACGGCACCGAATAGAAATAGTAAGTATAAAATTTTTGCTTATAAAATATGTAATTATAATTACACTAACTTCCATACATATTTCTTCACTTCAAATGGTTGATCGGGTTCCTTGCGTGCATGTCAAAATTCACCATCACTACTTTCGAAGATTTATATCACTCACTTTCATTACCTAACCAAATCGAACTGTTTATTTAAAAATTCCTCTTTCTTCGATAGCGTTTCGCAAATGTAAGATAGCATATAGTGAACTACCCGCTCCAGTAAGCAAACAATATTTTTATTTACTTTGAAATATTGAACGGCGGCCCCGATTTTGTGAAGAGAATCTGTACTTTGCAAATCTTAAAAGTATATTCTTAGAGGAATTCCGTATATAATGGTTCCAACATTCTCCTATTTTTAAGTTACGTTAAAAATATTTGACTTGATGTTTTCTTAACAAAATCTCTTTGAAATATAGTCCCCAGCCAAGGATTAATATAAAAAAAAATCTGAAAAATGTTTGTTGCAAACATATGAAGCCCCACAATAATTAAGAAGTCTTGTCATAATTAGTCGGTCATAATTAATACAATATATAGAAGGGTGGTATTTGAGTTGACGGTGAAAGCTGACATAATTGGGTGCCAACTTTCTTATGGAGGTATTAAAAGCTTTAATAGACTGACGAAAGTACGTTAGATTTAATTTGTTCCGATGGAGTTTATTTTGACGTATTTAGTTTTAGTTGTTGTGAAGAAGTTGAGAGCTGCTTGTAATTAATTTATACTGGCATACTTGTGGACATTGTAGTGATGGATGTGAATAAGAATTATGATTTATTATTCGGAAAACGTTTTGATAGAGCCGCAAATTTTATTGTTGAATTTCGGGTACGATGACGTTGAATTTTACTTCCAGCATTTGTGGGTCTAAGTACTTATTTTAATGATGAAAACTTTTCTGTGGTTGTATCCAATTTTTAACTTTGATTTTCCATGAGAACTATTTCATGGCTAGCGAGGTTTCTAATAGTCAGAGAGTTTATACTATTAATTTTTTAGAAACTATTTGCTTAATTAATATACAAGTTACATATGTCAGTCTTTACATATACATACATATATATATATATATATATATATATATATATATATATATATATATATATATATATATACACGAACGATGGTCGAATCTTACACCTCCATGGTGCAGTGAACATTAATTAAAACAGGTCCATGAAGACTAACTGGTGGATCGCTAGACAATATTGTTTCTGGGTTATTACCCTTCGTCAGTAGCGATTACCAAGGGTAATAACCCAGACACAATATTGTCTAGCGATCCATCAGTTAGTCTTCATGGACCTGTTTTAATTAATGTTCACTGCACCATTGAGGTGTAAGATTCGACCATCTTTCGTGTAAATTTTACATTTTGCTGTCAGATTTGACAAGACACATTTTTAATATATATATATATATATATATATATATATATATATATATATATATACACGAAAGATGGTCTAATCTTACACCTCAATGGTGTAGTGAACATTAATTAAAACAGGTCCATGAAGACTAACTGGTGGATCGCTAGACAATATTGTTTCTGGGTTATTACCCTTCGTCAGTAGCGATTACCAAGAACCTTAGTTGTTGAAATACCTTTACATGCAAACCACTGACAACAGAACACTGACGAGACGATACCTTGTCTAACACCTTGCGGAGACTAAACAAGAGACAACAACTAAGGTTCTTGGTAATCGCTACTGACGAAGGGTAATAACCCAGAAACAATATTGTCTAGCGATCCACCAATTAGTCTTCATGGACCTGTTTTAATTAATGTTCACTACACCATTGAGGTGTAAGATTCGACCATATTTCATGTATATATATATATATATATATATATATATATATATATATATAATTAGTTATTTTACGGAAACACTCCGTTGGGTTTGCTGTCTTAATAAGGGCGATTTATTCTATATCTTTATTAATAGTCTATATTTCGTGGATCATTATCCACATCATCAGGACTTTCAAATTCAAATCCAATACAATAAGAACTAACAAAAAGGTTCAATTCAAAAGTGTCGCCAAAAATCAAATCTTACAAATTAATAAATAAATCATTTTTTTTCTGTCATATTTGACAAGACGCATTTTCAATTTGAATTCTTTTTGAACTTAATTGCAGCAATCCTTTTATATGTTGACACTGGATATTTGACAGTCGTGTCTTGCTTAGTCTCCGCAAGGTTTTAGACACGGTATCGTTTTGTCAGTGTTCTGTTGTCAGTGGTTTGTTAGGAGTGATTGGCTCGCGCCAAGAAGTTTTGATGACATGTAAAGTAAACGTTTCAACAACTAAGGTTCTTGCTAATCGCTACTGACGAAGCGCAACAACCCAGAAACAATGTTGTCTAGCGATCCACCAGTTAGTCTTCACGGACCTGTTTTAATTAATGTTAACTGCACCATTGAGGTGTAAGATTCGACCGTCATTCGTGTAAATTTTACATTTTTCTGTCATATATATATATATATATACAGGGTGTCCCAACGATCTGACAAAGTTCCCTTACGGCGTTATGTTTGCGAATTCGAAAAAAGTAAGTATCTACATGTTTAGACGGTCCCTAGGTTCATATTCTAAAAATATTTTGAGCCGACATGGGCGGTTCGTCAGCGGGGGGCGACATAAATTTTACTTTGTTTAAATGGAACACCCTGTATATTTTAACATTTTTGAATTCTATGAAGAATTGTGAATACATCCATGTACAACTTGTTTGTCAAAACTCAACAGAACTGGTGATTTTCAATTTTTTTAGTGAAATTTTAGATATGCAGACTATGCTTCAAAAAATCATGTAACTGAGAGGGTAGTTGGCGGAAGGGTAATTTTTTATCCGTGGACTAAGGGATCATCAATGTGAGTATTAATGCACCCAAGGATCCCCTTTTGTATACAGGGTGTTGGCAGTGAATTTTCAATCTCGCGCAACTTTAAGAGGCAAAATATCATTTTTTTTTCAAATGATACCTACTATCAAATTTACCAACACTCGATTCAAAATCAAATTCTGCGTCGACTGATGCTACATATTCCTATACCTATCACTTCAGGTTTTCGAGTAATTTCAGTAAAATACTTTATTTGGTCACAAAATCAATCGCTTTACAATTTTCGTAATATTAAACATAGTAGTCCAGTGTCACTTCAGTAAATTGGATAACACAAAACTACAAATTGCATCGAACAATTAAAGTTATTATAAAAAGTCACATCAGATTAATTAATTTAAAGCAACAAGGGCTTCTTAGCTAAGGCGGCCCACTTCATCAGAGCCCACTTACCATCGAGTGAGCTGATTGTTGCTAAAAATAATGAAATGTACTCTATACAAGCAAAACCAACTTTAATTCTGACAAATTACAAGTAATAATTAAATGTAAAAAACGATAAAATAACATTTATATACAAAAAACAAAGTTTATTTTACAAAAGGTGTTCAAATATGTTTCCATTTTGTTGAACACAAATATCCAGTCGATATCTAAAACTAGTTCTGACACGTTGTAAGACTTCAGGAGTAATATTATTAAAACACTCTTGAATCCTAACTTTCATATTTTCTCTTGTGGTAGGAGCCTCAAGGTAGACTTGACATTTTATAACACCCCAGAGAAAATAGTCGCACTGGGTCAGATCAGGTGATCGGGCAGGCCACAACACTGGACCACCTCTCCCAATCCATCTGTTTGGCATCCGATCTAAATATCGTCTTACCCTTCTATGGAAATGAGGTGGAGCTCCGTCCTGTTGGAACCACATATCCCGCAACGCTTGCAAATCCACATCTTCCAATAAAGTATGCAGTACATTTCTCAAAAACCGGTAATAATCGGTACCAGTAAGATGGTTTTCAAAAAAATAGGGACCGATTACATAGTTACCCAATAATCCGCCCCAAACATTAAGAGACCACTGGTGTTGGTGATCAACTTGTCTCACCCAATGAGGGTTTCCGGTGGCATAATAATGGACATTATGCCTGTTTACCACACCATTGCTGCGAAACGTTGCCTCATCCGTAAAAAGAATATTATTGTTAAATGCCGGATCTTCGTCGATACGTTCCATAATTAAAATGGCAAAATTAATTCGATTATCGAAGTCGTTCCCGTTTAATGCTTGATGCAATTCTAGATGGTATGGGTGGAATTTGTGGTTTTGAATTATCCGATGTACTGAAGATCTGCTTAGATTCAAACTTGAACTGATTCTCCGCACACTTCCATGTGGGTTCTCTTGGAGTTCCAATAAAACGTTTAAGTCATTGTTCTCGTTAATAATAGCACGACTAATTACCCTCCTACACTCGTATGCCACGTTCCCGGTGCGTTCGAGGCGATCAACTAGCTTCTGCAGACATCTAACATTTGGTTGTCTTAAATCAGGGTACTTCTGCCTATAGAGCCTCATTGCTAAAAGGCAATTCTTGTCTGCTTCACCCACTCTGTAAATCATATTTACCATTTCTTCCTTTGAAAAATTCATCATTCAAAAACAAGCTTGGGACAATAACTTAACTAATAATTAACTAAGGCGTCTATTAAATTTATTGATAAAGACTATCACTCTCATAAGAACGTTAAAGTGACACTAGGCTACTATGTTTAATATTACGAAAATTGTAATGCGATTGATTTTGTGACCAAATAAAGTATTTTACTGAAATTACTCGAAAACCTGAAGTGATAGGTATAGGAATATAGCATCAGTCGACGCAGAATTTGATTTTGAATCGAGTGTTGGTAAATTTGATAGTAGGTGTCATTTGAAAAAAATGATATTTTGCCTCTTAAAGTTGCGCGAGATTGAAAATTCACTGCCAACACCCTGTATACAAAAGGGGATCCTTGGGTGCATTAATACTCACATTGATGATCCCTTAGTCCACGGATAAAAAATTACCCTTCCGCCAACTACCCTCTCAGTTACATGATTTTTTGAAGCATAGTCTGCATATCTAAAATTTCACTAAAAAAATTGAAAATCACCAGTTCAGTTGAGTTTTGACAAACAAGTTGTACATGGATGTATTCACAATTCTTCATAGAATTCAAAAATGTTAAAATATACAGGGTGTTCCATTTAAACAAAGTAAAATTTATGTCGCCCCCCGCTGACGAACCGCCCATGTCGGCTCAAAATATTTTTAGAATATGAACCTAGGGACCGTCTAAACATGTAGATACTTACTTTTTTCGAATTCGCAAACATAACGCCGTAAGGGAACTTTGTCAGATCGTTGGGACAGCCTATATATATATATATACGAAAGATGGCCTAATCTTACACCTCAATGGTGTAGTGAACATTAATTAATACAGGTCCATGAAGACTAACTGGTGGATCGCTAGACAATATTGTTTCTGGGTTATTACCCTTCGTCAGTAGCGATTACCAAGAACCTTAGTTGTTGAAATACCTTTACATGTAGTGGCCATCAAAACTTCTTGGCGCGAGCCAATCACTCCTAACGAACCACTGACAACAGAACACTGACGAGACGATACCTTGTCTAACACCTTGCGGAGACTAAACAAGAGACGACTGTCAAACGTCCAGTGTCAATATATAAAAGGATTGCTGCAATTAAGTTCAAAAACAATTCAAATTAAAAATGTATCTTGTCAAATCTGACAGCAAAAGTTTTGATGGCCACTACATGTAAAGGTATTTCAACAACTAAGGTTCTTGGTAATCGCTACTGACGAAGGGTAATAACCCAGAAACAATATTGTCTAGCGATCCACCAGTTAGTCTTCATGGACCTGTATTAATTAATGTTCACTACACCATTGAGGTGTAAGATTAGACCATCTTTCGTGTAAATTTTACATTTTGCTGTCAGATTTGACAAGATACATTTTTAATATATATATATGTGTGTGTGGGTGTGTGTGTGTTGATTCGTATATTCTCGCGGGTAAAGAGATAACGTCTCGAAATTTTTTTAAATATTATTATACATTGGGTAAATTTAACCAAATTCAAGTTTTCAAACTACCTATAATTTTGATTGATGGTTTTGAATGTTTATTTTATTTTCCTTGCAGCGATATGAATATCATTTGCGTTAATTTTTGACGAATATACATTGAAAAATTGTAGAGGCGTAAATGTAGTCACCCTTAAAAAATAAAAATCTTTTATCTACAATCACATTATAATTGGAGTTTTATCCCCACTTATGAAGCATATAAAGTACCACTTTATCAACTGGTGAAATAATGAAATTATCAACACCTACTACAATTTTTTAAATTAATTTCAATAATTTTTGACGTTACTGCCGCTTTCACAGCGAAGTCAAATCATTTTTTTGATGAAATCTGATCCTAAATGATCGTGATTGTACATAAAACGTTGTATTGCATTCGTGTTTTAGTTGCATTTTATCCACTTAAGAATATTAAAAGCTCGTGCGTTAAAACTATGTTTTAATAGAAATCTTTCTGTTTGTTGGGGATTCCAGCCTATTTCTCAATTTAAGAAAAAATGAGAAACATGGCGACCAGCAATTAACTGTCGGAAGAATACCACAAGGATCAAACCTACAAAGGTACCTTCATAACTGTTTAATGTTTAATTCAAAAATCATACAAAATACACAATCAACTCTACTATTCCACAACTGAATCAAAAGACAATCGACCTAGTTTTTACTATTTGATATAGATTAATTAATATTAATCTAAGCCACTTTCGTTTGGTGTCACAAGTAAACTTATTTCGCTAGAAATTTGTTGATATTAGTTCCCTAACAATCAGAACACAATTTTCAAAATTGTCTTCATACGAGACGTATTTTTAATGGGCCATAAATCGTTTTTGACGGATTTGTAACAGTAAACGTTAATTTGGCATATTCACAGTACAAAAACATACGACGTTGCGGAGCATTTAACTTTATTTTATTATTTAATTCCAAAATATAAAAATCATAACGTTATATGTTGTCCTTTTGTTTTTTGATGGTATTTTCAAAATAGTTCCAGAAAAACTCGAAACTACAAACGAACACCTGGGCATTATTCCTACACTCTCATTATGGTTGCGTGTCGCGTGTAACTCGATTGTCTCAAGTCCCGTTTCGACGTTCCGTGCGGATGATACTGGTTCTTCAGTTGGATCTTGTCGCCGCGCGTTATCACGCGCGCCTTGCACTTGTACCTTTCGTAACCATTGCATCGATATATTGTGGAATTATGATTCTTTTTTTCCGTTATATACTCGTAATTCAAAAACACCAGTATGGGATTTTTCCAACCGCGAAAGAAATATAATTTGCCTGAAACAAACGCCAACGTCAAACTTGCATACATTATTTAGATCAACATGCACGTGGTTTACTACATTCAATTTCCTAAATAAAACGCATCTAGGTACGAGAATGTGATTCGTTCTTCGACAGTTGTCACAGTAATTCGAATTCACACCAACTTACCTGTAACTGTAGCATGTTATTTTACAACGTTACGAAGGATATATGTTAGATGTAGGTCGCCATTAGGCGTCGCGTGCAAGTAGTCTCAGCAAAATAACGAGTTGTCTTAGTCTTTTACTGTAATTGCTGTAATGCTGGTTCAGATTTATCGTTACACATGTTGCATATGTTCCTACACATTATACGTGTTTTTTCGATACAATAGGGTGTCATCATATATGCATATAAGTCACAAATATGCATTCTTGAGTTTATGTATGTGATTGCGGAAAAAGAGGGTCACATAATAATGATAATAATGACCACGCATCTGTACAGGTATGAGGTTAAAGTCATAAAAACAATTGGACGCGTGCCGCGTATATATTTACTGGAATGAAATTTTGCATTTGCCGATAGCTTTCAATACCTACAATTGGTACATTTTTATCAAAAGACAGAAAACATTAATCAATTGGGTGTGCTCTGTTTTTAAAACAACAATCGACAATTGTCTAGTTTATTCATTTATGTTCACAAAAATATAATACAGATTCAGTTAGCCATCGAACTCGGAACAGACTTCCAGATCCTGGCGGTCCACTGTGAGTCTTCAAACCTTCGGAAGTTTAACACCAACAATCTAAATTATCAATTTTCTAACACCACAGTTCGCGTATAGTCAGATAATTTGCAATCTTTATTCGTTGGAGGATGTCCGTGTACATCATTCTTCACCATGACGCTACTCGAACGAGTAATGATCCTCGCTTTGCATTTGCATCGATAGAATTTGCATCGCCAAATTGTAGAGTTGATGCCCTGTTTGTCCACGATATACTCGTGATTGCGAAAAATCAGTTTCGGATACTTGATGCCGTGGAAAAAGTACAACGTCTCTGAAACTGCAAAAAAAATTAGTGAGTAGAACGGAACCGGTGATTTGCGGCACGCGAAACGTTATCTCGCATACAAATGAAAGTAACCTTTTCTACGAAATAAAACCATCGTTATATAATAGCTATTTATTTTTCAAAATATGTAACTTGAAATACAATTGAACTTAAACACCGTTTCGAATGGAAACGACGTCATTGGATCATCCTGTGAGCGCACACTTGAGAATCATTGATGAATTTGTGTGTCCACGATTCTCAGCGTTAGGGTGTAGTCGCATAATTTGTAATCTTTGTTGGTCGGCGGATGTGTGTGAATGTTGTTCTTCACCAGGACGCATTTTGAGTCGATTATAAGGCCCGCCTTGCATTTGCGTCGGTAAAATTTGCACCTCCACGTCGTCGAACGCATGCTCTTGTGGGCCACGATATATTGATGATTGCGGAATATCAATTTCGGATTCTTTATGCCTCGGAAAAAATATAACGTTTCTGAAAACGAGAAAAAAAGTGAAAAAAATCTCACGCGATAGAATATTTACTAAGCTTAATACAATTTTATTAATTATTACCTACGAAAAATGGGCACTGAATAACGAGGAATAAAGTTCTATGTACGATTTACATGTGTACCAACAAACACTCCAAATACCGACTAAACTCGCAGTGATGATTTAATGCGCGATACGCAAGAAACGAAATCTGGCGGTGGCCAATATGAGAAAAACGGGCTCCACTAATTCTAATTACGTTATTGACTAAAGTACGCTGCCTCCTGTTTGCTATATCATTTATACTTATGCTGAAGATCTGCAGTCGACTGTCAGATCTCTATTAGACGAACATCTGTCCAGAAAGTTCGGTGAATGTGTCAGTATTACGAATGGATTGTTGGCTTACTTGAAACAGCAGTTGCTGTCGGTCGAAGTAATCCCCGTCGATGGTAATGCAGTTATGGGTACGGCTGAACAAGTCCTGGAAACTCCTGACATAATCTTCTTTAAGAATAGCCTTAAGTTGTAACATTACGTTGGATGTCCGAAATGTCGGATAATATCTGGCCCTTCATGGCAGATTTCAATTTGGGGAACAACAAAAGTAGGGTGGGTGATTGAGTTCCACAACTCCCTTGTTGGGCACGAATTGCTGTACCAGAAAAGCATTGCTGTGTCTGATGCAGCAGCGAACAGGGGATGTATGTCACTTAATCACCAACCCTACTCCACGAACTTGTCTCCCACGAACTTTTTGTTGTTCCCCAAATTGAAATCAGCCCTGGAGAGTCACATGTTTTCGGACATTTCTGACATCCAACGTAATGTACGACCCAACTGAATGAACCCTAAAGACGGCTGCGCCAGGAGTTTCCAGGACTTCTACAGTCGTGCATTATAATCAACGGGGATTACTTCGAAGGTCAGTAGCTGCTTGTAGGTCAACATTCCATTCGCAATACATTCACTGAACTTTCTGGGCAGAGGTTATATATACGAGATACGTGTGTCCAAAACACCTTATAGCATTGCTACACTTGAAACATAAGTACGAATACCATTCGAAACGCTCCATTTGTTGCGATATTTTCGAGAGCTCTTAGTTAGTTATGGAAGTTAGTGAGACATTTGGAAATGCAGTAAACGATTCGGGATTGTACGGGTAGGCTACTATTAAAATGAATTTAATTCACATATGAATTCTATTTTGTATTACGATAACAAATAATAAATTGGATTATGGACGATGAATCGCGGATTTAAAGATTTGAATCTGAAACGAAACGACGCTCAAGTCCATTGGTATTGGCATCACCGGGGTGCAGGGTGCTGGGTGCTACCTATCCGTAACCTTACACCAATGTTAATTTAGTATACGTACAAACTAAATTATATAAAATTGTAAACTTGCCACACATTTACTACCTGTCTAATAATATCGTTTATAGTAAACTAAATTTGATGCGGTCAAGTATATAAGTCCTGATTCCTTCATCCACATTAGCCAAACAAAAATAATGATTAAATTGTGTGTCGTCGACATCCATATGAAATTCACAAATTTGCAAAGAGGTCATCAAATTAGAAGTGCATATAGTTAGTAAAAGAGGGTCTGAAATAGAGCCCTGCGGAACACCAGCGGTTATTTTAGATTTCGATGAAATGTTCCCATCATCTCAACCTGCTATATTTATTGCACTTTCATGGAGCCCTGTATAATGTAACATTCATAGTAGCAGAGCGTGGTCGATAGGATGAAAACCCGTACTAAAGTCTAGAAATAGAATGAGCAACAATCAAACCATTACCCAAAGTTGAAAAAATATCAGTAATTTTAGCAATAGCTATTGAGCAATTGGATGAACTGAAATCAGAATAATTGGCAGGTAACATTTTACTTTTTGCTGTTAAATATCATATATCATGACAGAATCATAAATGTAAATTAAAAAGACAACCCTGCATCTAATTGAAGTGTACGCACCGGATATGGCGAAGCCAAGAGAGGAGGCCGAACAGTTCAATTCTGCTTTGCAAAGCACACTTGACAACACAAACCAGAGCCACAAAATCGTCTTGATGGGAGACCTTAACGGTAGAGTGGGAAATGATGTGATTGCAGGGGTTAAACAGAGATTTAATGAGGCTGTGATTAACGACAACGGCAAACAACTGATTGATATTTGCTGCAGGAATTAAATGAGAATAAATAACACGTTCTTCGAACATAAAGATCAACATAAATTTACGTTTAATAACACCCAAGGGCAAAAGGTCATGAGAGACTTTATAATAACAAACAAATCCATAACACCATCAGAGATATTGGACGTGCGAGCATTGACCTCAGCTAACATAGACACAGACCACCTTGTTCTCGCGAAAATTAAAATAGAAAACCCGCCAGAAACAACACGCGACCCAATATACATAGAGAAGTACAACCTGGAATCAGTGGAAGTAGAAAGTACAAGAAATCTATATACGAACAGGCTGACCAACAAACTTGAAATGGAAGACCTCACGATCCATAACGTAGAATATATTTGGGAGAATAGAATAGAATATAGACGCCCAGAATAGGAAAACGCCATGTTTTAGTATGGAAGTGAAAGAACTAGCTGAGGAAAAGAAAAATGCACACATTGAATACAAAAGTTCACAAACTCAGGAAACGTACAGAAAATGGACCATGATCTGTTTGCCGCCCAGAAAAAGGTATGGAAAATGTTGAAAAACAGAAAGAAACCAATAAATCAGTTTGTGCAAACAAAACACATTCCATTAAACGAATGGGAAGAATACTTCGAAAATCTGTACAACCCTGAGGGACAAATGGAGATGGTAATCCAGAAAGAAGAATCACAAACAAAGTTCTATATTAACGACACATTTTCAGCAATGAAAAAACTGAAAAATAGGAAAGCTCCTGGTATTGACAATATACCAAATGAATTTCTTGAATGTGGCGGGTAGGAGTTGGCCAAACACCTAACAACTCTATTTAACAGCATAATCAGCGGAAATGGAAACCGACTGACTGGCATTGGAGTATTACCATACCTATCTTCAAGAAAGGCCAGAAATCTAATCCTGAAAACTATAGAGGCATAAGTCTGCTGTGCACGATCATGAAACTCTTAACCTCAATGATAAGACTGAAGTTAGAAGAACACGTAGAAAATAGGGATAAATAGCAAGGTTTCAGACGAAATAGATCAACAACAGATGCATTATTCATACTAAGATAACTGAAAGAAAACGCAATAGAATACGACAAGCAACTGTACGCATGCTTCATAGACTCACAAAGGCGTTTGTTAGAGTACAACTGAGGGGTGTGTTAGAAATCCTACAGGAGAGGCAAGTACCATCGGAGATCGTCAATATCATACACCAACTTAACACCAATAACACTACAGCGATCAAGGCTAATGACAAAACATCCATCTGATGCCCGGCGACATCAGACAGGGGGTTAGTCTCAACCCCTTCTTGCTTAACTTGATAATAGACAACATCATAGACGAGGTCAACTCCATGAACCTCGGATGCAGGCTAAAGCACCAACGTAGAGAGTGTTCGGTATCATTTGCTATGCCGGCGATGCAGTTATCATATCCAATACAGAAGACGACAGGTGTTTCGCTTCAGATTGCACGGAAATATAATATGGTAATAGCAAACAAGAAAACAAAAACAACAACCTATTCCACGGACCCCGTGAGATGCGAAATAGAAATTGATAGCAGCGGCATACAGCAGGTGATGGATTTCAAATACCTTGGAGCGGACACACTAAGTTACCACAACCCAACACAAGAACTAAGACATCAAATTAACAGAGCTGCTATTATATCGGGATGCTTAAGAGACGGAATATCAAACAGATGCGTATCGATAGCAAGACGAGAATATACAAAGCGTGCGTACGCCCAATACACTTATGGACTAGAACCCAGAGCAGACACTAACAAAACAAAATCGATGCTGAGGACAGCCGAAATGAAAACTCTTTGAACAATAGCTGGGAAAACACTCCATGGCAGAGTGAGAAACGATGGAATAAGAAGGATATGCGTAGTGGAAGATGAGGTGAGATGGGGAAGGCAGAGGAGACGTCATGCCTATATTAGAAGGATGGAAATAGGAAGGATAGCCCGAGCAGCGCTAGAGGGCATGCCAGAGGGAGGCAGATAAAGGGGAAGATCACCAAAGCGATGGATAGATAGCTGGTCCACGTCCCAAGAAAATCGAATCTGACTTTGAAGAAAAAGCAGACCATGAGGTCTTCGAAAGAAGACGAAGAAGAGCTTTTAAATATTGCCCAGTTCCAATATTTTTGAAAATACTCGTATACACTTCGGAAATACTGAAAATATTAACGAATTTTTCCGGGTATCAGGAAATACTCCTTCAGTGAGGCAAAAATTAACAATACATTTGTATAAATTTGATATTAATTCCTTCTGAGCCCTTAGCATCCGAGGTTATTTTGAGTAAAATATTATAAATATTAAATTGATCAACGGTAGTGAATGTTGAGTTGAGTAGTTGTTCTGCAGTTTATAGTTAAAACATACCACTTTTTCAGTCTTAACAACAGAATTGCAAAACTTTCTCATAGACTTATAATAATTGCAGTCACCTTTTGTACAATTAAATTTCGAGTGCGCCCTATCCCTTTGCTTCACAATTATAGACTTTAGTTTGCGTGGTTTTCATAGGTGTACAGAAATCAAGAAGTTTGATTAAAGAGCTGTTCAAATCATCATTCACATCTTGCAACCTATCCAACCTTGCAACCTATACATGTAATGTAGTGGTATTTTGCAAAGTTCATTATAACAAAACTCTATATCGATAGAGCTAAAATTTCTAAGAGTAATAAGTCGCGGAGTTTCTTTTATATTAATCAGAGAAAACCTACCATAAGCCAATTCGTGATGCGAAACATGATTGTTTACTGCACCGAAACCCATAAATAACCGAGGATTTGTAGTTATAATGAGATCAATGATCGTTTGATAAGTTTTTGTTACCCTTGTTTCTAGGTAACGTGGATTAATGTAACTGAATTAAAAAATAGTAATTTATATCATAAGGTCCATGACTTACATATTACATTTCAGAACGTGTCGTGTAATGTATTTCATTTCATACTATAAGTAATTTAATTTTTACTTTCTTATACTTTATGTATAAGTATAGGAATCATGAAAATTTTCGAACTCGAAATTTCAACGGATATACACGTTTTGAGGTCCCTTGAATCGTTTATGACTATTTTCGGAATGACGTCTGTGTGTCTGTCTGCTGTGTGTTTGTGCGCGCTCTACGGCCCAAACGATTAAAGCTAGTGCTCTGAAACTTTAAACTTAACATTTGTATGTAGCAAAGAGGAACGTCCTATTTTGAACGCAATCTCTCAACCGGAAGTGATGGTTTACTCTTATCACCTTTTTCCATATCTCAAAAACGGTACACGTTACGGAAAAAAATATTCTTACATAAATTATAGATATTGATAGTTTAAACAACTTTCATTTGAAAAGTTTTTTCGAAAAATGTAGTGTAACTGAGTATAAGAAAGTTCAGTGCGGACCACTGCAGATTTTTTATTTTTAAATGAGACTTTTTCAATAATCACATAAACATTTTTCATTAAATCGCACTACCAGTTTTCCTATATCAATCCGGTAAGTGGTAAGTGTTCAGTTACACGTACCGGCTTTCATACTATAATAGCTCACTTTCCTTAATCAAAATTGTCCATATCAGCAGAATAAAATAAAAAACAAATACCCATTGATAAAAAATAATAATTGCAAATATGTATGTGTGAAAATCAGTGCCGGAATCGAATTGGTTTTTTTATTTCCATCTCCATGTTACTGTATCATTGCTTCACCAAAAATATATGTAAAATATAAAGTAACTAATTATGTACACATTGGAAAATTTCGCTTAAAATTATCAAATAATGTGTCTAGGGTAAGTCAACCTATGGGAGTCAGTTCGTATTAACAGCGGTTCTCTAAGTCGGTAAGCCATAATATTAATAAACACTACGCCTGCCAGCAGGATCCGGATAATAAAGTATCCGGGTATCCGGATAGTGCTGTTCGGTTCCGGATCTGATATCCGGATATCGGATCCGGATATTCGGTTCCGGATATTGGATCCGGATTTTTGCAACAATTTAAAAGCGGTTGTCTGTGGGATATTTATTGCTACCTATACGTAGGATATAAATAGGATATAAATTAAGAGTACGTGTGGAACATCATCGTGTTGTCTACCAAAGAAACACAATATTATGTCACGAAATCGAAGCTGCAGGTATTAATCCTTGCTCCATAAAATTACGATATACTAACATATGTAGCAACAGTTTTGGGAAAATTTTTCGTATTATTTTTTTCGTATTAAAAATAATGCAATAAACTTACCATTAGATATTGAGAATCTGTCAAGTTGCTCCTGTAGTTTGACAAAACATTTGTGATTACAAAGTTTTACAAAATGTACTACAAGTTAGAATTGCGGAAAAATATTAACAATTTGGTTGGCCACATGTCCAAACGTGACATTGATACGTGGACATCTAGAAATACAAAATCTTACATAACCGTGACATTACACACTGTTACTTCAGATTGAGAATTTGTGACTATTACTCTGACCACAGAGGAAACGGCAGAAAGACAAAAACCTACAAACTTGCAAGAACGTCTGTCAAAAATATTAGTCGACTGGCAAATAGAAGATAAAGTTGTAGCAGTTGTTCACGACAATGTCGCTAATATTAACTCTGCCGTGAAAACAAGCACGTCGTTTGGTCATAGGATGTGCTGTTTCGCTCATACTTTTCAACTTTGTATAAACACATCTTTTGAACATGATAATTTGCAACATGTGATTCAAAAATGTAGTAACATCGTTACGCATTTTCACCACTCTACAGTAGCATCAGCTGCTTTAGAAAATAAACAAAAACAACTAGAATGGAACAAAATAAACTAATCCAGTACGTCAAAACCAGATGGAACTCTGCATTTTGTATGTTTGAACGGTTACTGCAGCAGCAGTTATGGCTGTTTTATCCGATCGAACTACAACGAACATTAAAGTTCCAACTATCCTCTCTACAAGTGATGATGATTGGTTATTAATTGAAGAGATGGTCACATTACTCAAGCCATACGAAAACGCTTTTGTCAACATCAAGCAATGCTACTATTTCAGTAATTAAACCACTTATCAAGTCATTAAAAAGTAACTTTTTATTGGTTAATAAAGATGACTCAATAACAGCAAATATTTTTAAAAATTGTGTGAATTGAGAAATTATAAAGCGATTTGAAACGTATGATCTTTTTGCTGATATTGCTTGAACCTTAGAGCCGCGATACAAATAATTTTTAAGTGCAGAACAACGGGTAGTTGTAAATATTTTTTACATAACGAAGTAAGAATTACATCAAGTAATTCTATTTTCATTTTTTTATTCCCGGATGACAGACGTTGAAAATAAATCTGATCTGGACAATTATCAATGGAAAATCAAATCACAAAACACAGCTGCCCGTTTAGATGGTGGAAAGAACGCACAACAAAGTATCCGTATCTTAATAGATCAGCTAAAAAATATTTGTGTATTCCGGAAACATCAGTACTATCTGAACGAGTTTTTTTCTTCTGCTGGAAATTTAGTGACCGCGAAAAGATGTTGCTTGTCTTCCGAGAATGTAAATATATTAATATTTAACAATGTTAAAAAGTTCTACTTATTTATTGTTTTACTTGGTATCCTTTTTTTATGTATCATGGAGAAAAAAATATTATTAGTAATTATGAAATTATTTATTTCATTTATAATTTTATTTCAGAATTATTATTTTTTTATGTTTAAATAAATATTATGTTAAAATTAATTTGTTTGTTGTTTTTTACAAACATAAATCTACTTCATTGCCGCACAACCTAAATGTCTGTTTTAGAGACTGAAGACGAATAACGTGTTTTATTTGTGTAAAGCTATTGAACTAGGAATTAATCAGCATACTAAAATTATGCTTTATTTTATTTGATCCAAAATAGGGTTGTGTGCCACAAAACTTTTTACATAATATACAATTTTGTATATTTTGTATGTAGCAGATTTTGTAGCCTATATTGTAATGTCATAATTTATATATTTTCATAACTGTAAAAAGAAACATTATTTAACACGTACAACATGCAATCATTTTTGGAAAATGGTTTCGGATCCGGCCCCCAATATTGAGAACCGGGTCCGTTTTTAGAATCCGGATATTCGGTTGCCGAGATCCCGAACCGAAATCCGGACCTGGGTCCGATATACGGATCCGATATTCGGATCCAATATCCGGATCCGAGTTTCGGTTCTCGGGTCCGGATGGTAAATCCGAATAATACAATCTTCGGATAGTAGCAGGCCTACTACCAATTAAACTCAAAAGTTCGATTAATCTGCAATAATGAAAAAGTTTATCTACAGCATATTATTTTCTCGTGTTTCAAACAAAGCCACTGTATTCAATATGCACATTCCATTAAATTAAAAACTGAAAAACAAAGTATAACCATTTTCATGTTATATTAAATAAAATTCGTCAACCACACATAACAATTTGACGCACAAATCGTGTAATGGTAATGTGTTGATGCAATGCATGGTGTTTGTACGTAAAAACTGCTAGCCGCTGAATTGCATTATACCCTTGTATATGTATACCAAGGATTATACGCAACGGAAATAATGCATTTTGGCTACGCCATTTCCTCACACGGCGACCGAACTTTTTTCCTCAAAACTATCATAACTACCCAACGTATTAGTCTTATTAAAAATACCTTTCTTTAACGTACAACATGAAGTGCAACAAAACTTTAAGCTGTTTAATAACATCTGTAAATATTACAAAACGCGTTCAAAGTGGGCGCCGTGTTTGACAAAATAGCACACAACATAATTCTCAGGACATTTAAAAATCACAGGTTACTAAAAAATGATCAAAAACAACTTACCGACTTACGTAGGAAATTAAACTTTCTTATATATCCATTCTAAAAAAATGTTGTTGACGTTTAAGATATTTATTTATTTATTTATACACTGCGCACATGTTCACAAATTCGATGTTTTCCTACTACACACTATTTCCGCAGGCTTCTTCAGACGTTTTTAATTCGAAAAATCATTCGCAATATAAGACACAACGCGCGATAATTTCAGGTACTATGTATTGCTCTGTTTACTCATTGTTTACAAAATCACTGGCTCAACTTCTGGAAATTAAGTACGTTCAATTTGAAAACGTCAATTACCGTTTCCTAAAAAATATTTAGAAAAACCGTTGTACGTTAAAATTAAACCAACCTTGATTTATTAGGTCGGGTAGACCGTATTCTTCTGTATCCATTTTTCCCTCTTTATATTTCACACATATAACACTATTCCAATTATAACAATGAATTGTTAAAGTATTTCGAAATTGTTGTTGTGTTATTTATAACATTCACAAACCATATTAAAATGTTGAAAATTGCATTTAAAATAACTAATTATTTACAATTACATGTCTATTGATAAAGAGTTTGTGTGAAACTGGATGATACATCGGTATTTCAATAATGTCCTGTTCTTACTTAGCTTTTTACAAATCCTCGTCTTTGGGCTTTTTGTATACAATTTTATTTTTCATTTTTTATCGATCACGTCATTAATTAATTTATGTATGATCTCGTTCCATATAATTTAAAACTATGCGCTACATTTGAGTCATTTATGAATATTCGAATTAAATATATCGCATTCAATTATTTTTTACTTACTTATGTATAAGTATAGGAATCATGAAAAATTTCGACCTCCAGATTTTAACGGATATACGCGTTTTGAGGTCCCCTGAACCGTTTCTGACTATTTTCGGAATGACGTCTGTGTGTCTGTGTGTGTGTGTGTGTGTGTGTGTGTGTGTGTGTGTGTGTGTGTGTGTGTGTGTGTGTGTGTGTGTGTCTGTGGGTGTGTGTCTCTGTGTCTGTGCGCGCTCTAGCGTCCAAACGATTATAGCTAGAGCTCTGAAACTTTAAACTTAACATTTGTATGTAGCAAGGAGGAAAACGTCCTATTTTGAACGCAATCTCTCAACCGGAAGTGATGGTTTACTCTTATCACTTTTTTCCATATCTCGAAAACGGTACACGTTACGGAAAAAAATATTATTACATAAATTATAGATATTGATATTTTAAATAACTTTCATTTGAAAAGTTTTTTCGAAAAACGTAGTATAACTAAGTATAAGTAAGTTTCGTGGAGACCACCGCGGATTTTTACTTTCTTATACATTATGTATAAGTAAGTATAGGAATCATGAAAATTTTCGAACTCGAGATTTCAATGGATATACACGTTTTGACGTCCCCTGAATCGTTTCTGACTATTTTCGGAATGACGTCTGTGTGTGTGTGTCTGTTTGTCTGTGCGCGCTCTAGCGTCCAAACGATTATAGCTAGAGCTCTGAAACTTTAAACTTAACGTTTGTATGTAGCAAGGAAGAAAACGTCCTATTTTGAACGCAATCTCTCAACCGGAAGTGATGGTTTACTCTTATCACCTTTTTCCATATCTCGAATACGGTACACGTTACGGAAAAAAGTATTCTTACATAAATTATAGATATTGATATTTTAAACAACTTTCATTTGAAAAGTATTTTCGAAAAACGTAGTATAACTGAGTATAAGAAAGTTTCGTGCGGACCACCGCGGATTTTTTTTATTGCTATGTCATAATAATGTTGCTATAGTCCACTTAGATTGTCATTTATGTTATTAGGGTCTTTTTTATATTTATCATTTCTTTGACAATTCTTTTGTTTTTCAACTTCCAATATTCGGGTGGTTGGTGTCAAAGAAATGTTGATTTAATTAATCATTATATCCTACATATGTGCCATTGCAAAATTTATTTATATATTTATACTTAACTGTGTTTATGATGTGCTTGATTGTATTTTTGAGCATTTTTGATTTTAATTTTATAAGCCTTTTATTATTGTTATTATTATGCATCTTATATTGATATGTTGACGCGTTTTTTTTTCTGATAACTTAATAGTAGTAACAACCTTTATTGGCATATTTACACGCATATTCTGACCCAACTAACTATTTACAAATATCATTATGGGATCCTGCGCCACTCTCCTCCCTCGTCTCCTTCCTGGTCCTCGCTTCCCTTCTCTTTTGTTGGCTCCCTTCTCCTCCATCTCTCATCCTGTCCTTGCATCTACAACAAATTATGTATTATTTATTTCTCTCCCTCCTACATGTTCCATCTTATTTTCTCTTCTTTAACTTTCTCAACATCTCCACTCCCTCTCCTCTCTCTCTCCTAGCATCCTTCTCCAGTCCCGACTCAGCTTCTCTTCCTCTCTACTCCATACCATTTCTTCACATTCTTCCCACCAGTGTTTCCAATCATCTGCCCCTCTTCCACATGCTTCGCACCTCTTGTATTCCTCACTATTTCTCTCATCGTTTCCACACGGGAATCTAGCCAGTAGTATTTCCTCTTCGGCTGTCTTCCTTCCCCCCAGATATCCCGGCCTCCTACTGTATACTTGCAACTCCCTGTATCTTCCATTGTACCTCTCTCTCTATCTTTCCTTCCCTCTCCTGGGCTTCCACCTGCAACCACCTCCCTACCAACTCTATCTCCACTAGACGCCCTTCTTTTATGCTTCTTTCCACCTCCCCCATCGACCACCCCGCCTTCTCGTACAGTCTTCTCCTTGCCACCTCCCAGCTTGATAACTCTTCCCGGCTTCTCTCCCTCTTCTCCAGCTCCTCCATCACCTTCTTCCCCAAACTCTTCTCTCCCCTCCCCTTCACCCCCAACTCATACTTTGCCACTTTCCTGCCCCCCTCCACTGCCATCTTGTCGCTTCTCGTCTCATGCGCCACGATGTAGTCCGGTGTCGAACGTTCTAATTGCAATGCTCTTCTTAATTGTCCTATGTGCTTCCTTTCTACTCTTTTTATTTCCTTGACGCCCCATACTCCAGGCCCATACATCATTATGCCCTGTACAAATCCTCATTGTTTCTTCGAACTTCCCTTTTCTCTTCCCCAATAAACTTGCCTTCAGCCCTTCCACTGCCTTCTTCGCCTTCCTACATATATGTCTTATGTGCGCGTTACCACTGTTGTTCTCACTCAGTACATATCCTAGGTATGCCCACTCCTTCACCTGCTCTATTATCTCTCCTTTCCATCTCACCTGCGCTTCTTTTCGTCTTCCTCCTCCTTTCCTGAATATAATTATCTTCGTCTTTGCACGTTTACTTCCAGTCCTCTCCTATCCAGGAACCTTTCCAATCTTTTTGCCATCTCCATCAATACTTTCTCCGATTCCGGCAGTATCACTACGTCGTCCGCAAAGGCCAGCGACCAAATCCTCCCACTGCCCAACTTCACTCCCCCATCTTGCCCTTTTTTAAACACATCCTTCAGCTGTGCAATATATACGTTGAATAGTTGCGGGCTCAGCGGGCACCCCTGTCTCAATCCTCTTGTTGTCCTAAATGGCTCCGTCAGACTCTCTCCTACCCGCACCTTACACCAGGTCTCCTCATAAATCTGTCTAATTCTTGTTACCACCCATTTTCATATCCCTGCCTTCTCCATAGCCCTCATCAGGGTGTCTCTTACTACTCTCTCAAAAGACGCCTTGAGATCAACAAACATTGCGTATACCTTCCCCACTTTGTTCGACAGTTCCCTCTCCACTACTACGTAATTCAGCACATATAAGTTGTCCCTAGTACCGCTTCCATCTCTAAATCCCGCCTGTCCCTCTGGTAGGATCTCCATTCCTTCCATCTATTCTAATCTTGCTCTAATCATCCCTGCATATATTTTATATCCCACATCCAACAACGATATCCCCCTGTAGTTTCCAGCCCTCTCCCTACCCATCCATATGTCATTTAACCACCTGAGGGTCTCTCTCCACACCTCCTCTGGTGCATTTATCCAGCTTTCCGTATCTACCCCATCCTCGCCCGCAGCCTTATATAAAATAGAAGCCTAAAATTAAGTAAAGATCCTAGAATACAATAAGGAATCTGAATTTGAAGTAAAACCCAATAATACACGGTTGCCCCAAGAAGAAAAAATGCAAAATACTTGAGCATCCACTTAGATAAACGTTTCACTTGGAAACATATTTTCATGAATAGAAAACAAATTGGCTTGCGGTTTTCGACTACAATGGCTCTTCTATCAAAGATCGGCACTACCATTAGATAATAAACTTATAATTCATAAATTATAATTCATAAATTAATTTGATATATACAGTGTGTTTCACTTAAGAGTGTAACACCCTCATATCTTTTTTATTTTTAGTCCGATTTTAGTGATTTTTTTCCCAAACGTAGAATATATATTGCTCTATTTACCCCAAAAAAAACCAATTGTCTTCTTTAAATGCAAAGCAACCTGCGGTGGCAAAATAAATGAAAAAATCAAGAAATCACTTTAGGGACTTTTTTATCGAAAAATTTTACTAGTAATAATTGTTCAGAATTGCCCAAAAACACTAAATCCAAATTTTCATGAAAATTAAAAATGTTAAAATTTTCTTCTAAAGCAATTCCCAATCGGTTAATATTATTTGCAGAGGTGGCTGCGCCTAAACAACAACAACTTTAAAAAACTTTGACAGTTCAGGTTTTATTTCAAATAAAATTTTCACAGAATACTTTCTTCCGCGCAGCTAATAATAAGTATTTACGGACTTTTACGGAAAATTTTAACATTTTTAATTTTCATGAAATTTTGGATTTATGGTTTTTGGGCAATTCTGATCAATTATTACTAGTAAAATTTATATATATATATAAATTTCCTATATATATATATATATATATATATATATATTATATATCTTCCTGAAGATGGCAGATGGGACTCTGCCGAAACGTCGAAGCGACCCTTCGGGGAACATTTCTACAACGCGGTTCACAACCCGAGAACCAAGAAGCTCATATATATATATATATGAGTTAATTGGATCTTCGGATTTATAGCACACGTTTTTTCGATATTTGCGTATATGATTAAGATTATTCGGCTTTAGTAGATTTTAAAATTGACCGGTTGTTGAACGTGCATTAGAAAAAGGATGTTTATTAAAATGTTTGTAATAGATGTAAAATGTTTAAAAAAATTTTAACGGAGAGGCAAAGATATCGTTTTGAAAGGTAAGGGAATTATTGTTTTATATATAATGTATCATTAACTAAGAGAAATTTTTTTATATTGTTGTTATATGTAGCTCTGAAGAAGCCAACTAAATATAGGCGAAACTGTCACCGTGTCCTATAAATCCGAAGATCCAATTAACTCACATAATCCAAGGACAAGAAAAAAAAGGAATATATATATATATATATATATATATATATATATATATATATATATATATACACGAAAGATGGTCTAATCTTACACCTCAATGGAGTAGTGAACATTAATTAATACAGGTCCATGAAGACTAACTGGTGGATCGCTAGACAATATTGTTAATGACTCTTTCAAGATGATCAACATCTTGAAATGGCCTCTGAGGGTATACCTTTTCTTTTAAGTAGCCCCATAAAAAAAAGTCTAGAGGGGTAATGTCCGGCGACCTTGGAGACCAAAGAAACTCCATGTACCTCCCGATCACTTTACCATCAAAACTGTGGAGGAGAAAATCCCGAATGTTTGTGTTACAGTGACATTGGTGCTCCATCTTGTTGGTACCATATTTTTCATCGTTCATTTAGTGGTAGTTCATCAAGAAAGTCAGACAACTGATTATTTAAAAATTGTAGGTATCTTTCTCCATTCATGTTATTTCGAAAAAAGAATGGACCAACAATTCTGTCTTTGTAAATGCCACACTATACATTAGTTTTAAATTAATATTGATCTCTGCTTTGGACGTGGAAATTGGGATTACCATCGCTCCACCATCGACAATTTTGCGAACTTACTGTTCCATTAGATGTAAATGTTGCTTCGTCAGAGAACAGTACTTGCCGTGTCATAAATCTGTTTTCTTCCAATTCTCTTTGGATACGAGCACAAAATTCGAACCTTCGTTCAACATCTCCTTCTTTTAAAGTGTGGGTAAATTGGGATTTGTATGGTTTAAATTTATTTGACTTTAAAATTCGTGCAATTGTAGTCTTACTTACATTCAATAAATTGGATCTTTTTCGAAGTGAATATTTTGGATTTTCCACGACCGATAGCATCACATCAGTTTCAATATTTTCATTTCGAACCCATGCCCGATGTTTCCATCTAAATTTATTTTCAACACTTCCAGAACTCTTGAATTTATTTATTACATATCTTATAGTTGTGAAATGTACTATTTTATCGGGGATTATTAAAGATTTCTGCTGCTTCCCTACATGTTTTATAATTTTCTCCAACAATGAGAACAATTTCTATTTTATCTTCAATACTCAATTTTACAGGCATTTCTAATTATTGCAAACATACGCTGATCTAACATTTGACATTTGTTGACAGTTTTTACTTAGATATTCCTAAGCACTCTATCAAGAACGTGCGTAAAAAGGATGAGTAACTTGGGTCAGGCGCTTATTATGAACGGGATCTTACGACGTGTCGTACTGCGCATTACAATTGCTGACGTGTATATTGAAACATCTCTTAATTTTTATCTACGAGTGGGCATATTTTTTTGCTACTTAATAACAATTTCAATGAACATTTTGCTCTCCACTACGGTTTGAACGTAATTTTACCCTCACTCCAAATCATGATTTTGATTTTCCCTGTATTCAACCACGTTTTTTAAAAATTTTGTACATAATTATGGATCTACAAGTCATGCAGAGCTTTTTATCAAGAATATTTTTTTTTGACAAATGTAAGATAAACTTTTTCTCCATTTGTATAAAACTTTTTGGGACACACTGTATATATATATATATATATATATATATATATATATATATATATATATATATGTTCTGCTTTTTTCTCGGGTAATGAACCGCGTTGTAGAATTATCCCTGTAAGGGTTGTTCCGACGTTTCGGCAATGTCACAATTGCCATCTTCAGGTTGGTCTTCTCGGTCTAAGCGATCTAGAAGAACTGTATATATATATATATATATATATATAGTCCAACGATACCAAGCCCAAGTAATGAAAACAACGATAAATGCAAATGTTTTTTATAATAACTCGTATTGATCTAAATGCATCAACAGTATGCGAAAAGACAATATGAGCAATTTCCAAATTTTTGGAAGATCTTGAAATTCATCATGCGTAACCGAGTGTAGCGATAACACTCGTACCCAAATCGACAAAACGGAAAATGATGATGCACTGGGTGAAACAAACGTGAAGATACTGGAATATCAGGGACAGTTCAACCGATCAAACAATTGATAAGTCTACACCAAGTGAAGAAACCACTTGTACAATCGACCAAAATGAATACAATGGATACAACTGGATCAATTTAGCTATAATTTTACCCAACTGAAAATAGAAAACAAATGGAAAAATATAAACAAGAACTCTGAAAAGATGAATTAAACTGGCAAAGAAAGGTTATTATGATGATATTGATTTCGTTCTTTTTCCCCATTTCATTCCTCTCATTTTAGTCCTAAACGTCTTCTATTTCTTTGAATTCATTTCCAACCTCTTCACATGTTTCATTTTTGCGTCTTTAATTATATTCTTCCATATTCTGTTTATTATATATAAATCATTTTCTGATTTGCTACTGCTATGTTCCTTTCCTATTACATTCCATGTTGCTATCGATTTAATCGCTACCATTTCCAATATTTTATCAAGCTTTGCCATGTCTGTTTTCAATTTTTGACCGTTATTCCATTGTTAGTTTTCTTCGATGTTGCTTTCAAAGTTTCACTATTTCGATCCCATCTCCATACTTTTCCGTCCATGTATCCAACATCAATTGTGTTTTGGTTAGAATACCAAAAAATGATATCAGAAGATGTTATAAAAGCTTGGTTGTCAATTTTGGCCACTATCTGTGACCAGGGTTCGACTAATGTAGCACATGTGAATTATCTGCTTCAGTCGAGGAATTTATGAAAATGGGAAATATTATAATAAACGTTTTTATAAAGTTGAAGAAAAGAACATTACTCATTTATGATATCCACATTTATTGAAGGGAACAGGAATTTAAAATTTGATTTGGACACAGTCGTCCAAAAAAGAAATAAGTGGAGTGATATTGAATGTTGATGTATTATTGGCCATGCCTGGAGATTCGCGATGTAAGCCTAAATAAAACCATGTCGTCAAGACAAAACTAAGGAAATGGAGGTTGCCATTACAGGTCAAAATCTGACGACCGTGAGGCTAAAACGAAGAGCACGGCTATAATTTTACATTTTTGGGATATAATGTTTGACAGGGGTTGGGTTGGATTGTGTTGGGTCGAGTTGGGTTGAGTTAGGTTGGTGCTAGATTTGGTTTGGCTGGGTTTTCTGTTAGGTTTGGTTTGATTGCGTTACGATGGACTTTCATACACAATAGTGCATAAACATACCGTTTAAAGTACCCAGGCTCTCCCGACATAATCAATATTGATTAGTTGCAATGTATTGATTAGTTGCAATGTATATTACTATAATGATTTACATTACGAACTATTACACCATGTAGCTGCTGTTTTATGTTGTAGTATTAATGTAGATGTCTTGCGGATCTCCAAGTCCATTATATTCTCAATACCCGTTTATAGCACATGCACGAATGGAGTTTTTAAAAGATTCGTGAAAATATGTGGAAGGACTTCACGAACTAATTATGGCAGGCTGTTGAGCACCTTATAGAATATTCTTAACTGCATCATACATGCACCTGTTCGAACAGATCTTCATCCCGAGGAATAGAAAACACTTGCAAGAATCAGGAGAGTATCGTGATTAGTATCATGATTGCTGGTCGACCAAAAATTATTGGCACAGCGCCATATCTCGTGGTGAATCAATTTTGATAGCGTCACTCTGCTTTACAATTGCACTGTAGACCCAGCAATAAACAACACATGAACTGTGTTACATATCAAATTTATCTAGAATAATTACTGTCTCAATTCTGGATCGTAACAGTGTGTGTGGCTTTGTGAAAGATGCGCTGTTTCTCGGAGAGAATGTAGCAGCATGACTCAAACGTTATATCAAAGATACGAATTTTCAATCGTCAATCGGTTTATTTTAGCTTTTATGTTCTTCTGTTTTACACAGCCTTTGTGGCCATGCGAATCAAATTTGAAAAAAGAAAACAAAAATTAACTGACTTAAGGGGTAAGGCCACCATGCAACTTTTAAAAAATCGATTTTTTTTATTAGCTCAGAACCTTTCGCAAACCCTCAAGAATAAGTGAAAAAAGTTTCGTAATTAGAAAAAATCCCGAACCGCCCGTTTGCGATAGTTTGCGGAGACGCCTTGCGGCGAGCGCTATGCATATCGCAACCGTTACCGCAAAGTTTGTCTCGAAACAGCTTTTTTCCAATTGGTGTGACAAATATCTTCAACAATTTTCACTCGATTTACTTCGAATTTAAGAGGTATGTTCCTAATTGCATTCCGCAGAGAAGTACGTACGGAATTTCTGATTAATTAAAAAATGTTTATTTTATACGAAAATTTTCACTGAAAATTCATTTTTTCAGTTCAAATACCTATAACTTTTGAATAAAACAATATTTTTTAAATTCCGTACGTACTTCTCTAGGTATTCTAATGTAGATTGACAACAATTTTTGTTTTTTGTTAAAAATTGTGGATGCTAAATGTCACGCCCCGGAGAGCCTAAAAAAGATGACAGAAGAAAATATTAGTAGTCGGCCATTTTGTACACAAAAACATATATTTTCTTGCAGCTTGATATTGATACTAAATAGATGTATAATTAGTTTTATGAATGGATCACTTTTTCATACGAAAAAAAAAGTTCAATTCGCACATGATTAAAATTAAAATTTATTTATCAGGGATGCAGCATAGTTGTTTTGGGTTGGGTTGACTAGTAACGCGTTCTACGATATGTTCCTAAAATCAGAACAGAATCATTTTTTTTCTACTTCGGCCAGTGCCTGTGGCAAAATAGGTGGATCCAGATTTTGCACTAATAATACGAATGATTTCGTACAGTCGCGGGCACGGAATTTCGGGCAGCAATTTTCTGACATATTAACAAAAACCGATGTAGCTTAGGCTTTATTGTCATTATGACAAATTTTTGTGTCATCTTGAATTCAGATTTTGGCGCTGCTAGCGTATGTCAAGTAAATGACACAAAAATTTGTCATAATGACAATAAAGCCTTACACTAGCAGCGCTAAAATCTGAATTCAAGATCCAAATTCTTCTTACTTATCGTCATTGTTCTTTGCTTAATATAGTTTAAATAACAACTCATACTCAATTCTTAAAACAGCCTATGTCACTTCTTCAACTCTCGCAGTGACAGTGACAGTTTAGAGTTAGGTTAGAATATGTAAAGCCTATTTCACACCTCATGTCAGTCAAATTGATGTAGGTACTGCCCGAAATTCCGTGACCGCAACTGTACATAGCATTTGTTCGACGTGATAATATTTTGCAGTGTTTTGAGCAACATTTATTTTTTCCCCATGATGAATTTTCCCACGATGAATTTTCCGTAAATCAACCAAACTTTAATATCATCAAATCATAATTTCTTCTAATATAAAACCCATCCAGTAAGACCCATAATAAGCTCGAAACAATTACGCCCATCAATCTCTACGAAGATCTGCATTATAATCCGTTACATTCTACAAGTTTGATAACTTTTTGCGCCAAAATTTTGCAGTAGAAAATTATTTCGATTAACGAAACATCTGGGTTTAATTATAAACATGATGGTTCTAGATAGCATTTTATCCACGCAAGAATTTTTAAACGCGAGTGCCAAACCACGAGCTTTTAATATTCTTAAGTGGATAAAATGCAACTGAAACACGAGTGCAATACAACGTTTTATCTACAATCACGATCATTTAGAATCGGATTTCATCAAAAAATGATTTGAAAGTTTGCTGTGACAGCGGCAGTAACGTCAACAATTATTGAAATTAATTTAAAAAATTGTAGTAGGTGTTGAATGGTTGCTATTTAGTTTCGATTGTTTATCGCATCCATTTGTGACAAATTGTGAAAGCGGTGAAAAATGCAAGAAACCGAGTTTTTTCCTGAGATAATTCTTCAGGAAGCTGAAGAAGTAACTCTGCAATTATTGCCTGCGAAGTCCAGGGAACATTATGACAATAAAGGAGGATCCATATGGTCGAAGTACTCGATGCTGAAGGCCGCTATAAAGATCCATAAAAATATAGACACTGGGAAATATAGTAAGCTCACGTCCTATTTGAAGAGTGAGTCGAGAGGGTATAAGACGAAGCAACCTTCGGTATTAGAAAGAGTACACGTGGAAGAATTTTTGACAAGGGCTTGCGATAAAGAATATCTGATGATTAAGGTAATATATCTTAACCTTTTAGACATTGTAGATAATAAAGTTTGAAATATTTTAGGTTGCACTAATAATGGGGGTGTCTGTTGGCTGTCGTTGCTGTGAATTGACGAATTTGAAAATCAGTGATGTAGAAGACAAGGGCGCATATCTGCTTGTTTCGATACCAGATACCAAGACAGGCATTTCGGGTAAATTCACAATTATGGAAGAAGGATTCTCTATCGATACTGTGGAGACGTGTAGATACTACATGTCCTTACGTCCGAAGAAGTTATCCAACGACAGATTCTTTTTACGATACACTTGCATGAGACGCACTTCAACAACTTTAGTGGTTAATAAAGGTGCTGACGTTACAACAATTAAATGACATGGCGGGTGGAGAAGCTCCGCTACAGCTGAATGTTATATTGAGGATTCTATAACTAATAAGTTTCATATCGCAAGGAAAATCCAAGGTACTCCTGGTACTAATCGTTCCTTACAAGAGGAGGCATCCATTGTTTCTACAGATTTATCAAAAACTTCAATAAGCACTGTGTTCTGAAATCGACGACAACTGCAAGCTTGATATTAATGGAAACGAAGTGAAATATGATAAAACAAAGAAGGGAATATCTATTAATATAAATGTTAATGTTAATATTAATAATAAATAAATAAATGTAATTGATTTAAGATTGTATTTTTCATTATTCCATTAGTGGAATAAAGTAATTTCATTATTCCACTAGTGGATAAAGTGGTACTTTATATGCTTCATAAATGTGGATAAAACTCCAATTATAATGTGATTTTAGATAATGGCTATTTATGAAACAAGTACATAATATAGGTCTTTATTGGACGAGCCCTATGAGTTATAAAAAGCCAGATTATGTACGAGTTGCATACATAGCTTTATGTTTGACTCGCAATGAAAGATTTTTTCTTCAATTCTTATTTGTGAGAATCTTTAATAATCTACATCATACCTACCTACAAAGTAGGGATTCGCCATGGTCATAGTTACGTAGTTGTCGACGAAAATAGTTATTTACAGTCGAATGCGGGAAGTTCAATTTTACAGCGCGATGGCTTCGTTTGAGTTATTATTTGCCGGAGCGCTGTAAAATAACTTAACGCATGAGATTTGTATTACATTTTTTGGCCGATAATTTTATTTTAAATTAATAAGTCATCTTTTTATACCTATATATTTTATTTATTCAAGTTTGCAACATTGCATTGTTTATGACAGATTTGAATTTGTTACATTTAAATAATTGTATAAAAGTTAATTGTTATTAGGTAGGTAGGTACGTTTATTATTAGCTACTTATAATCGAATGTAGGAAATTGCATTTGGCTGCATGAAGTTTATATCTTAAACACGATGCCCAGCGGAGTGTTTGGACTAATTTAATATTAAATTAATATTTAAATTTTGTGTATTTTGTTATACTTATTGAATTAAAAATTAATATATCTCGTTCTCCTGAACATCGACTTCATGATTTCAAAATTGTGTATTTTTCCTACGTCTCTGGAGTTTAAAAAGAAGGATTATTTACTTTACCGCATACTATGCGGGAAAACGCACAGTTGTCGTAAAAACGAAGTTACATGTGACATGAACGGTGCATAGTTCCAATGTTTACATCTCGGGAGGCCAAAAATATATTTTGACAAGTGTGTGACACTGATAATGATTATTAATTTATCGATTCTGACTTAAAAATGAATCTAAGAGAACCAACAGTGGCTTCGGACGACGTAAAGGAAATGGCGCTTCATGCTTTTAGCAATCAAATCGAAATATCTATATGTTTACAGAGATTATATGTATGTGGTGTTTAAAGAACACATATTTTGAAATAATTTGACATTAACAGGAGTCCAAACTACTTTATCATTATGGACTAGTCCGATAAAGTACCACTTTATTTCCTATATTTTATGCCATAAAACAGCTGATTACGGTCGAGTCAAACATAATAGTATATTATTCAACGCTTTTGTGTGGATAATTTTATTACACGAGGACGAAGTTAGCAGCACGAGCGAAGCGACTGCTGTAATCGTCCAAGTGTAATAAAATATCCACACAAAGAGTTGAATATAATACTTTATCCACTAAACTGCGACACTACACTTATGTACACATATAAACCGCAAACACGATATTTGACATTTGAAATCGTATCCATGTAGACGATGAACCATGTCGTTTAGTGTCAACATAGCAAAAATTAAATCCCTTCTTTTTACTTGATCAATTTGAATTTTATTGGTGAAATTTACCCGCTCTTTTTTTCATTGGTTCCTGGAAGTATTGAATAATATTATTCAACACTTTTCTATCCAATCAAAAACTCTTTACTAACACACTATTTAATAATGAGTTTAATATCGATGTAATTTTTTCATATATTATACGATAATAGTATATTATTCAACGCTTTTGTGTGGACGAGGACGAAGTTTGCAGCACGAGCGAAGCGAGTGCTGTAATCGTCCAAGTGTAATAAAATATCCACACAAAGAGTTGAATATAATACTTTATCCACTAAACTGCGACACTGTACACATATAAACCGCAAACACGATATTTGACATTTAAAATCGTATCCATGTAGACGATGAACCATGTCGTTTAGTGTCAACATAGCAAAAATTAAATCCCTTCTTTTTACTTGATCAATTTGAATTTTATTGGTCAAATTTACCCGCTCTTTTTTTCATTGGTTCCTGGAAGTATTGAATAATATTATTCAACACTTTTCTATCCAATCAAAAACTCTACTAACACACTATTTAATAATGAGTTTAATATCGATGTAATTTTTTCAAATATTATATGACATTAGTGGATAAATTATATTATGTCACTCTATATATTTTATTGCCATTTAGTAGAGAAGCCAGAGAGGACAGTCGTGTTTTGTGTGCTCCGCAATAAACGGTGTAGCAGGGTGTAAGTGTGTGGAGTAGTGAGCCGGGGTTAGTGCAAAAGGGTGATCGGGGTCCTGACGAGGGAACAGCGACAAGTGCCAGCGAAATTAGTCGCGGGATATGGTAAAAGCGGTGTAGAGAAACGGGAGCGCACAGAGAAATTGGCCCGCTGAACTACAGCAGGTAAGCGGGCGAACGTTATCGCGGGTACGGTTTTTGTTGAAAAGGTCGGTGTTTCTCTGTTTCTGTCCACGCTTTTTGTGTTAGGTAGCACGAGTAGAGTTTCCGCGGTTAGAAATCGGAGCAGATATAATTATAAATCGTTGACGTCAAAATTTTAACCATTTAAGTTTCAAGGGGCGGAGTAAAATAACTAAAAACAGGGCGGAGTGTAAGGGAGGTTGCAGGGAAGGGGCGAGGTCCGACGGGTCGACCGGCCGAGTCTCAACCCACGGTGCGGGCGAGTAGGGGAGGAAACGTAGAGAGAAGATGGACAGTAGGGAGGAGCGTGAGAGGGAAGGCAGTGGCGGGGAAAGAGGGTGGCTGAGGAAGGGAAGTAAGAAAAAGGGAGACACAGGGGAGTTAGCAGGGGAGGAAGAAAGAGTAGCAGAAATCTTCAAGAGAAGTAAGAATACACAGAGATCGCCGGCGAGGGAGAAGAGAGAAGGAAGCAGTGATTGCAAGAGGAAAGGAGAGGAGGGGGGGCTAGCAGGGAGGGAGATATGGGGGTTATTGGAGGAGATAATGGGAGAGCTCAAGGAGATAAGAAAGGAGAGTGAAGAGAGAAAAAGGGAAAGGCAGGAGGAAAGAGAAGAGAGAGAGAAGATGGATCTGGAGTGGAGGAAAGAGAAAGAAGAAATGGAAAAAAGAGTAAAAAAGATGGAGTTAGAATTAGAGGAAAAGGCGAGCGAGGGGAGATTGAGAAAGCTAGAGGGGAGGCTAGAAGCAATAGAAAAGAAGGAAAGAAGGAACAACATGGTGATAAGAGGATTAGAGGTGGAGAGAGGCAGAGAAAAAGAACAGGTTGAAGAATGGATTAGAAAAGAAATACAGGTGGAAGTGGAGGTGGAAGATGCATATAGAATTGGGGTAGAGGACAGAAAGATGGTGCTGGTAAGAATGAAAACAGGTAGAGAAAAGGAGAAAGTAATGAAGGCCAAGCATAGGTTAGCAGGAAAAAGGACATATATTGACAATGACCTGACGGAGACTGAGAGGAAGGTACAAGGGGAAATTTGGAAACAAGCAGAGAGGGAAAAGGGGCAAGGCAGGAGAACGAGGATAGGGTATAGGAAATTACAGGTTGACGGAATATGGTGGGTATGGGAGGAGGAGCAGGAAAGGTTGGTGCAAAAAAACTGAGGGGGGAGGAGGGAGGACAGGGAAAGGGGGCGGGAGGTGAGGGAAGGGGTAAAGGGAGGAGGGAGAAGGAGAAGGGGTATAGAAGTGAAAAGAGAGGAGAGGAGGAGGGGAGAGAGGAGAGGAAAGGGGTCAGGGCTTGTTTTTGGAATATAGCGGGGTGGAAGAAATGGATGATAGAAGAGGGAGGTTTAAACAGAGACCTAAGGGTGTATATTGAGGGCTTCGACTACATAGCACTGATAGAGACATGGGTAGAAGAGGGCCTTTGGGAGAGGTACAAGGGAAATATGCCGAGGGGTTTCAGATGGAAATGCACAACAGCGAGTAGGGACAGAAGAAGAGGAAGGGCGAAAGGGGGTATAATAACGGGGGTTAAAGAGTCTTGGAAGGCGGGGGAAGAAGGGGGTTGTAATATGGAGAGGATGCAAGGTAGATGGATAAACAAAGATGGGGAGAAGTGGGGACTGTTCGCGGTCTACAGTAACCAGCAGATGCGGCAATTGGTAAAAGAAATGGACGAAGTAGTAGAGCGGGAAGGGGAGAAAATAATGATTGGAGGAGATTTCAATGCAAGAATAGGGAAGGAAGCAAGGTTGGAGGAGTGGAGAGGGGTGGGGGAAAGGGAAGGAAGAAGATCTAGAGATGAAGTGGTAAATGGAGAAGGGAAAATTTTGAGGGAATGGTTAGATGATGGTTAGAAACTGGGGGGTGCTTAACGGGAGAGAGAAAGGAGACATGGAGGGCGAGTACACGTATGTAGGGGCGAGTGGAAGATCGGTGATAGACTACGTGCTCACAAGTGAGGAGGTGAGGAGCGAGGTGACAAGCTTTCAGGTAGGAAACAGGGCCGAATCAGACCATCTACCGATAGAGGTGACGATTAGGGGAGAGCAAACAAAGAAGGAAAAGGAGCTGGACGGAGAGATGAGTTTGAAAAATATATGGAATGAAGCAACGAAAAGGGAGTACAGAAGCAAGTTAAGAAGGGTGAAGTGGGGACGGGTGCAGAGTATAGAAGAGGCCACAAGGGAGATGAATAAGGCAATAGTAAAAAGATACAGGAGGAAGGGGGAGGGGGAAAGAACTTGGTTTGACGAAGAGTGCAGGAGGGGGAAAAGAGAACTGAGGAAGTTACTGAATGGGGCAAGACAAGGGCAGAGAACATGGGGAGAGTACATGGAAGAAAAAGAAAGGCAGAAGGAGATGTGAGAGAGGAAAAAGAAGGAACAGCAGAAAAGAGAAGAGGAGGAAATAAGTGGCCTAAAAGGGGAGAAGGAGATTTGGGAGTATCTGAAGAGGAGGAAGAGAAGAAGGCAGAAAGAGGAGAACATTGGGGACACGGAGTGGAGGAATTATTTCATGCAATTGCTGGGAGGGGTGGAGGGAAGAGGAGAAGAGAGTAGGGGAGAGAGGGCGAGGGTGGAGCAAATAGAAGAATTCACATGGGAAGAGTTGATGAAGGTAAAGTGTAAAATGAAAAAAGGGAAGGCAGCGGGGGAGGATGGGATAGATACGGAGGGGTGGCTAAACGCTCCAGAAGAGCTATGGCGAGAAACATTAAGATGGTTGAATGACATCTGGTCAGGGAGGAGGAAGCTACCAGATAGGTGGAGGATGGCGGAAATATGCCCTATATGGAAGAAAGGAGATAGGGAAAGGGTGGAAAACTATAGGGAGATATCGCTGCTAGATATTGGGTATATGATGTACACAAGCCTGATAGGGGCGCGGGTGGTGGCGGAAGTGGAAGAAAGGGGAATACTGCCGGAAGGGCAAGCGGGATTTAGGGAGGGAAGAGGTACAAGGGACAATCTATATGTTTTAAATTTTATCGTGGAGAGAGAGATGGCAAGAAAGGGGGAAAGGTATTTGTAATGTTTGTGGACTTGAGGGCGGCGTTCGACAGCGTTGACAGGGATAAATTGATGAAGATATTAGTAGAGATGGGACTGGAAGGGAATAGTGTGGAAAGGATAAGACAAATTTATGAAGAGACGTGGAGCAGAGTGCGAGGGAAGAAGGAAACGACAAAAGGCGTTAGGACCACAAGGGGATTAAGGCAGGGGTGCCCACTGAGCCCTATATTATTTAACACTTACATTGCCAAGTTAGAGGAAGTCCTAAAGAAAGGGCAAGACGGGGGAGTGAAGCTAGATAAGGAAAGGATATGGTCTCTGGCTTTCGCGGATGACTTGGTAATAATGGCGGAAACGGAGGGAGGTTTGAAGGGGATGGCAAGAAGGTTAGGAAGTTTTCTGGGAAGGAGAGGGCTAGAGCTCAACACGAAAAAGACGAAGGTAATGGTATTCGGGAAGGGAGGAGGAAAAAGAAGGGAGATAAAGATGATGTGGGAAGGAGAAGAAATAGAGCAGGTGAGGGAATGGATGTACCTAGGATACGTGATGAGGGACAACAATAGTAAAGAAGGGCATATGAGGCATATGTGCAAGAAAGCGAGGAAGGCTGAAGAAGGGTTGAGGAGGATCCTGTGGGGAAAGAGAGAAGGGAGTTTCGAGGAGTCAATGAGAATATGGGACACGTGCGTAAGAAGTATAATGCTGTATGGAGCGGAAATATGGGGAGCAAAAGAACAGAAAATGCTAGAGAGGACCTACATAGGGCAGATGAAAAGGGCGTTACGTCTAGAAAAATCAACACCGGACTATGTGGTAAGGCAGGAGACAGGAAGAGAGAGGCTGTGGTTAGAGGCGGGGAAGAGGGTAGTGAGA
The DNA here is from genome assembly GCA_959613385.1 of Geotrupes spiniger. Classification (NCBI taxonomy): domain Eukaryota; kingdom Metazoa; phylum Arthropoda; class Insecta; order Coleoptera; family Geotrupidae; genus Geotrupes; species Geotrupes spiniger. The sequence goes on from OY390735.1 coordinate 36,849,058, forward strand.
TATGAGGTGACGACGAAAGGGAGAGGACAAGGAAGTTTGGCATATAGGGCGATGGAGGAAGTAGAGAAGAGGGAAAGGGAGGGCAGGGTGAGATCTGAATGGGAAGAAGGAAGAATAAGGATGTATGAAAGAGCAGGTATGTCAGGACGGGAAGTGGAAAGAAGAAGAATGGAGGGGAAGAAGGTGGAGAGAGAAATAGTAGAGAGGTGGAAACAAGTGGAAGCCCAAGAAAGGGGAGAGAAAATAAAAAAGGCAAGATATAATGCAAAATACAAGAGCATACAGGTGTACGGAAGGAAACCTAAGTACTTGGATGGACGATTAACGGCGGAGGAAGAGAGGTGCATAGCGAGGTTTAGATGCGGCAATGAAGAAAAAGCAAATAAGTATTGGATGGGGGAGGAGTATCAAAGGTGTACGGCATGCGGAAAAGAAAGGGAGGATTGGAGTCACTGGTGGGACACGTGTGAGGAATTGAGGTGGAGCAGGGAAGAGAGAGAAAATGGGAGGGATTGGAGAAAGGTACTGGGAGAGAAGGGGAAGGGACTAGAGTGGCTAGGGAAGTTAAAGGGGAAGAGAGAAGAGGCTTGGAAAAGGAGGGAAGGGGAAAATTAAAGTTAGTATGTTTCAGGCAAGGAGGTCTAAAGTTAGAAGGGGGCAATGGTAAAGAGGGAAGAAGAATGGAGGTGTGGAGAGGACGGACACGGGCAGAGGTCGAGTATGAAGGCGGGCCGCACGCACCACGGAACAATGAAGGGTGATTTATTGTACACATGTAAATAGATTTAAATGTATCATGGGTATGCCAATAAAGGTTATAATGTATATTTTATTGGCACTGTATACAATCGCAGAAGAAGGTTTCACTTTTTGGATATAAACAATTGATTTCAAGTATAAATTACCACCTATTTGTGGGAACTTTGTACTAGGATAGGAAGTGCGTGAGAAACTTAAGTCTATACACCATGTATCATCCATCCATACACAAATGTAATAAAAATGCAACAAGGGCTTAAAAATATATTTCTGTCGATGCGTCCTATACACACTTTACGTAAAGACATTGTTCATGCTCAGTCGATACTGGTGTTGCTCCTTGAGGACATTTACGGCGTGAATGTCCGGCATATGGTTGTGCATATTCGTGGCCACTATTACTCTACCATCCGTCTTAACTCTGGCTTTGCATTTATACTTTCTGTATTTCGCACAGCCCCAAAACGTCTTGCAGTTTGCTCTCTTGTCGCACAGATATATGTGATTACGGTAGATCAGATGCTCAACTCCTCTCCTTCCGGGAACGAATACTGGTCCTACGGAATATTTACAATTAGGGCGTACATCCACCTCTACTCACTGAAATGTGGATAGAAATGGTTGCGTGCAGTAATCACCACTACCAATCAGAGCAAATAAACCAAGCGAACTCTCAAAAGGTATGAGATTGGATCACAAAGCGGAGTCTTACATATAAAACGGTATATATTCTGTGTTAACGACTTTTCAATGGTTAAAACGTAGAATTTCCACGGGCATTGGATTTAAGTGAAAGGCTATTAATTTAATAAGTCAAGAAGGGGTCACAATCGAATATTGGGAATTCAACAACGTTTTTATTATGACATGCATTCGTCTACTAGAAACAAATAAGTTGTACACTCGTGGATATTAATTTTCAAATGATTCATTTAAATCAGTTTTCAATTAAATTGTAATACCGATTTCTTTGCCTAACACAGACCTAACCTCTCAATGGGTGTTGAGAATGTTAATTTTCACACTTGTAATCAATATTTCCAAGAAATAGTTTACAAACGAAAATTCATATTTTAAACCCTTTATAAGCATACGTAGGTACGAGTATGTTCTTTTTAACACTGTAGGCGCGTGGATTTAACCCATAAGTAGTTTTGATAATACTCAGGGAGCGACCCACAAAACAGATTAACGCAAATATCGGACGTAGAAAATTGAGTCACAAACGCTCAGAATCTGTGCGGTCTCGTCAAACCTCAGTGGCGACACCACTGGATTTACAATCCCCATATAACGAAATGCATATTGAAATTTTAGCAAACGACATATATTTGCAAAACTGACTATGGTGAATAATTATAGCTACCAATAAATAAATGTAATAGAATTTGGAACCTTAAATAACAATTAATACTAGGTGCTAATAAGATATTTTACAACAAAATTTCAGGTTTTAACAATAGTAGTGCTGCGACGTTCGATTCATAATTTATCAGAAAATTATATTATATTACATAAAATTATTTTTGATCAAATTGTAGTTTTGCAATCAACTGTGCCAAAAAAATGCAAATTATTAAGATTTTTAAGTTAAAGAACTGACGTTTACGAATTTCACTGTTTGAAGTTAAATGTGCTAATTTGTTTAAATAATGACGTTTTTCTATTTTAACGACTCAACTATTTGCATTTTTTGACGATTTTGAAGACTTTCACGATTTATGAATTTTTAAGTGCTTTTTTATAGAGAGTTTGTGTACTGTGTGATTGGATTGGTCTTTGTCGACTGAATATGATGTGTGGTAATCTGAGGAGTTCAGAGAAATCGAGCCAGCTTAATCACTGAAATTTTCAGTTTTTTCTATATTTCTTTTTTTTTCAGAAAATTTACGTTTTTTTGCGATATTTCGGTCGTTTTCTGTTTATTATTAATTTTGTCGAATCATACTGCATTTTCGATTTTTGCGTGTTTTTTTTTACTATTTTTGACGATTTTTCGATCTTCGAGTTATTTTTATTTTTGAGACTTTTTGTATGATTTTTAACAATTTTTACGACTTTTACAGGTTTTTCACGATTTTCAACAATTTTTAACTATTTTCCGATATTATTTCTTTTCGATTTGCACAACTTTTTCAATTTTTTTACTACGAAGTACGAAATGAATTTCAGGTGACACATCAGATCACCAACGATACATTCACTGAGGTACATGCAAACACGAGTTACGAGGAATGTACTTCTCAAGCTACTATGTGAGCACAGCGGAACTACTTGACTAACTAAGTCGGTACCGTCGAAAATTGTACCTTGAATGAGGGTATTTATTTCTAGATGGCATTAGGACCCACATTCCTCCTAATTAATTGTAAATATGCAAATCAATCAAATGTTGACTACCTCTTAAAATGTGTTGACTGTTAAACTATTACTGTTTTGATAACGTTAGGATAATTTTTACCATTTTATGATTCTGGTATGGGCACCTTTTGACATTTTCCGGATATTTATTACTTCTCTGTAATATATTTTAGATAATACCACGAATTTTGTAATTTTTCCAATTAAAATTTTAGAAATTTTGTAAATTTCACCATGTTCGGCAGTTTCATTCTTTTGACATTTTGATTAGTTTTCATTTTATTTTTTTGACAGTTTCGCCATTTTTCGATATTTTTTATTTGTGTGTGTGTGTTCTAGGGCTTTAGCGTCCAAATTGTTATAGCTATAAACCTTTAAATTTAAGATTTTGAAAGCAATATCTCAACAGGAAGTGATGGTTTACTCTTATCACATTTTTCCGTATCTCAAAAACGGTGTTATCGAAAAAATTCTTCTTATAAAAAATAAACAACTTTCATTTGATAAGTTTTTTCGAAAATGGAATATAACTAAGTATAAGGAAGTTCAGTGCGGACCACTGCAATTTTTTAAATTTGAAATTACATTATTTATTGCTTCTTGTAAGATTTCCCTTCACTACATTTTCTGCATTTTTCTTACATTGCTCTTACTGTTTATCTCAGTTTTTGATATTTTTCTATTTTATGGAATTCGACATTTGTATATTTGAAAATACTGAACGCAAGATCTAAATCATTGTTATTTAAATCAGCCCAAGTTTAATTTTCAAATCATTTCAAATGATTGTAATCCAGTATTTTAGTTCCTTTATATTCGATTGCCACTTTGTTATTAGTATTTGTGGCATCTTTCAAATTAAAAATAGCTGAAAAATGATCCGATATCTGCCTTGTCAGTATCATTGATATTCAGTATGTTTTTAAATAAAAATGATCAATAGAGGTTTGACTAAATTCATCGAATATATAGTTATCTACTAGAGATCGTAACGAAATGGTGGAAACGTTATTTTCATTAGCACTAATGAACTGAACTATACGACTTCTTCACACTCACCATATTGCCATTTTGTGAGCACTAGCAGTGAAGAAGTACTAAAAACATGGGGGTAAGGGTAATATTCAGACAAATTTCAAAAGGTACCAGGATCGAGAGAAAGAAATGGAAGGGAAGGCTGCCCGAAATTATGTAATACCAAAAATTTCAAATGTGATTTAATAGGATAACATAAAACCAAAGGGACAGTATATTATCAACCTACAAAAAAAAAGAACTCGAAAAAAAAATGAAAACTATTAAGCAACATATGAAGCCCATGTAACATTCAAAATATACCGAGATAGTAGAAAATGAACGAGGGTGTAAAGAAATTGAAAAATGGCAACGCTGCATGCAAAGGAAATCGCCAAACATCTATATTAGTATATTAAGAAAAATCATATAGAGAAAGAACAACGCGAGAACGATATCAAATATTTAATGTTTAGTAAAAAAACCTTCATTATTGGCATATTTGCACTTAATAATGGCATAATATTTATTCCTTGAATTTATATTTCCATTTCCCCTTGTCTGTATAAATGTATTGTTCTTTTTCCTGGATCACTTCTAAGTCACCTTTCGCCTCTTGCCTCCTTCACCAATCTCCAACCACCCCCTCACAACCTTCAACAATCATAATGATAATAGTTAGCCGCCCTCATCCTCATTTTCCTCCCCTTTTCTCTCCTATTCGTCTGTTTTTCCAATAAATCCACCCCTTCTCTTCCAACACCTTCCTTCATTCGTTTCCTCTCTCTTTCTCCTCGTTGCGCCATCCCACTTCTCCACACTCCTCCGAGCAATGTTTCGACTCGTCCCTTCCTTTACCACATATCTCGCATTTTTTGTAGGCCTCTCCCATCCAATATTTATTCTTCTTCTCTTCGTTTCCGCATCTGAATCTTGCTATTCTTCTTTCCTCTTCCTCCGTCTTTCCCTCTTCCAGATATTTTGATCTCCTCCCGAATACTCTTTCCTTGTATGTTTAATTATAGCTTGAATTCTTTATCTTTCCATCCCTTTCCTGCACTTCCACCTGTTTCACCCTGTCAACTACCACGCTCCTCCTTCTTTCTACCTCCTCTATGGACAGTTCCTCTTTTTCATACAGTTTACTCCTATTTCCCTCCCAGTTTGATGGTTCCCTCCCATCTCTTCTGCGCTCCTCTATGTCTATGTCCCAAACTATTGCTATTGTTCAATACCTCTTCGTATTTTACCACCCTCCTTGTTGATTCTACCTGCATTCTTTCCCCCTGCCTCCTGTCTCACGATATAGTTTGGGGGAGATTTTTCTAGATGTAGGGTTCTCTTCATCTGTCCTAAATATGCCCTCTCTAATCTCCTCTGCTCTTTATTATTTCCCTCGGCCGTTTGTCAGTCTCCGTCAGCAGGACGATGTCGTTTGGGTAGGCTAAGGACCAGATCCTACATTTCTTTGGCATTTTTCTCTCCCCGTCCAAATATCATTCATCTTCTTCAACATTTCTCTCTGATCTTCTTCTGGTGCATGAATCCACCCTTCCGTGTCTACTCCGCCTTCCCCATTTCAACTTGTCCTTGATTTTTATTAACTCTGCCCATGTAAATTCCTCCATTGCTTCTCTTGCCATCTTTCTCCTCTCTCCTCTTTCCTCCCCGCCCCTCCATTTCCAAATAGTTCCTTGAAGTACTCTCTCCATTCGTCTATCCCTATTTTATTCGAATCTCTTCCGCTATTTCTTTTCCTGAGATAGTCCCAAATTTCTTTCTCACTTCTTAGCCCCTGTACTTCCTCCTCCTATATTTTTCTTAGTTCTTCCATCTTCCTTCCCTACAGCTCTAGCTGTCTGCCCCTTTCTTTCCAGTACTATTCCCACACTTTTCTCCCTTTTCTAACTCATCGCCCTTTTCCCTCTCCTACAATCCTCGTCGAATTATGTCCTTCCCCCTTCTCCTTCTTGTTATTGCCTTATCCATAATCCTTGTCATCTCTTCTAATTTCTTTATCTTTCCCGAGTTCTCTCCACCTAGCCTCTCTCTGTATTTTCTTCTCATCTGTTCATTCCAGATATTCAATAATACATCGTCCATTCCCTCTTCCTTGCTCCTCTAATTTTAACTCTATCGGAAGATGGTCGGATTCTATTCTGCCCCTCCACCCTGAAGCCGTCCACCACCTTCAACCCTTCTTCACTTGTCATTGCAAAATCTATAACTGACCTCTCGTTGAGCCCTACGTACGTAGACTTCTTCGTCTCCCTTCTCCCATCCGTTTAATATTTCCCAGTTCATTTCTTCTAACCACTCCAACAGTATTTTTCCTTCTCCGTTTGTCACTCCGTCCCTAGACTTTCTCCATTCCCTCCCCCTACTACCCGCCAACCGTCCAGCTGCTCTCCTCCCTATTCTTGCGTTGAAATCCCCTCCTCCTATTATGTTTCCAATTCCCGCTCTGTTATTTCCTCTAATTCCTCTGTCACCTTCTGTTAATTACTGTACACTGTGAATATGCTTACCCCCCCCCCCCCTTCTTATCGTCCGCCCTTGTATATTCTCCGTACTATCTTTCTTCTTCCATCTGTTCACATGTTTACTTCACCTGTGATGACCCCCCCCCTCTCTCTCTTTCTCTATTTTCCCTCACCGCTACTTTGCATTGCTATTTGAATTTCGCCGACATGTTTCCTTTATACCTTCTCCACGACTCCTCCTCTACCCAGGTTTCCGTTAGCCCTATGTAGTCGAAATTTTCCATATATTCCTTTAAATCTTTATTTACCCCTTCCCTCATCCATTTCAACCATCCTGCTACATTCCAGAAACAAACCTTCAACCTTTTCTTCTTCGCAATCTCTCCCTCTCATGTTCCACCATTCCTTCTCCTCCTTTCTTCCTTCTTCCCTCCCTTGCTTTTCCCCATTCCTCCCTCCCCTTCTGTTTTTTTGTACCAATCTTCTCAGCTTTTCCTCCCATACTATATCCTTGTTTTCCGCCCTTGTCCTCTTTCCTTCACTACCTGCCTCTTCCCTCTTTCCCTCTGCACCTTCCTCTCCTTTTCCGTCATGTCATGGTCAATATATTCCTTTTTTTCCTGCAAGCTTTAATTTAATCCTCATAACCTTTTCCTTCTCCCTAATGTTTAGTATGATAGCAAGCAAGAGAAAATATGTTTGGCAGAGATGGGCGTAACAATGAAACTAAGGTGAGTAATCAAAAGTATGTGTTAAACAATGGTAGAGGAAGGATAGCCGAATAGAAACATCTCTTATGGGGATAAAATTAATACAAGGAGTCAATTTATATAGATAAAATAACAAATATATAAATTTGAATGAAGCAAAAAATACAAGCACACAGAGAAAACGAAAACAATAGAAATCAACATGGGAAGTGAACAAGATGAAGGCACTGTTACGTGTGGAGAGAAAATATTGCCGCAAGTTATTGTAATCTAAACTTTGACGGAAAATTGTTTGATTTTATGTTGTTCCCCTGAAGAAATTATAGAGCCGGCAAAAGTAATTAACTTGAACCTTCTGCCACCAAAATCTCAGCAGCAATATCTGAAAGAATATACTCAACTTATGGAATAGTGCAATAAGCAAGAAAGCGAAGGTTTACCGAAAGAGTATTATTGGTCTATTTTCGTGAACACTGTGATCCGACATCCCGAGGGTAGAAATTAAGATTTTTATTGGAAGCCCCTGTGGAGCAATATTTAATGTTAAAAGTAAATTAGGATCAATCATTAAATGCAAATTTTATTGTGTTTAGGTAGCATACATATTAGGAATTTACAGCGTTTGCAGAAGGGATGAATTTTATAAACTACAAAATTAACATTGAAGATAAAAGATACATTCTACATAACAATCCCAGATTCTACGAAATTGCCCGATTAAACATATTAGAAATTTGTAATGTACTGTCCAAACTGTTGGTATAAACACATTTTCCAAAATACCATCTGCAATTGCAAATTTTCTACCAAAACCAAATTCTTACACGGGCCCTTGTTTTACATTTAAAACGCCACGGAGGGTGGAAGTCAAGTGCGATTGCAGCTGCATACATTGATGATTCATAGAAGAATAAAATTGATTGCGCAACTAAAATTCTTGGTGTAGAAAATTCAAGAAACCAGCCATCAAGTCAAGAATTTCCAGCCATGGAATAGAGGTAAATAATCTTCCAAATGTTCAAGAATACTTCTAATATAACCATTTAAGGTGTTTATCTGGTTGTAGAAAAAATATTGTGTGAAACTTGTGTTTAATGTATCTTATTGGATTGCCAATTGTCAAGTTTCCCATTCATGAAAAACAGATATATTTTTCACACTTTTGATATAATAGTAATTTAAGATAGGAGTGTAGTCATTGAACTCACAGTTTTAAAATCTGTCAGTAAAATGATAAGACTATTGTGTGTCATATAACCTTTTATGTTCGATCGTGCACAAATTTCTTAAGGAAAGGTTAATACGACTTGCTGAACGAAATACTGATTTAGTTTCTAGAGTGCGAATACGATTTCTTAAGTCAAATTTTACATTTTCAAGCAATAAACTTTTGAACTACTACTGCCTTAAAACGTAATTTAGCAACGAAAATCAATAGTAATCAATACTATACACGATCGTAGATAAATAACTATTCTACAACCACATTATAAGTGTGTTTTTGACATTACCGTGAAAAAACTTTTGCCTATCAGTCTTTTTAATTTTTAAAGTAACCGACTAAACGATTTTGCCGTTAAAAAATATTATTTATGATATCTAACACATGGCAACATTATTAACATTAAGTCAAAATGTTAAACAATAAAAAAATATTTTAATCTCAAAACAAAGGAACAAACAAAAAGAATTTTCATAAAAGATGTTGGGCACCGTTTTGCTCTATACACAACAAACATTTTCTCCAAACTAAGTTTATAGCATTTAAAATGTACACCGACTTTAACGTAACAAATGCATAATAAACACCGACGCAACTCTTCTATTGTATTATTATGACCTCCGAAGCCCCACAGGAAAAAATCCAGCGGCGTTAAGTCTGTACAGCTAAGACGCCACCTTACAGGTTCATTTGTACCTACGAGTATCCATATCACGAGAAATGTTTGATTTAAAAAGTCAGGACTTCGAACCTTCTAAAGGCTTGAAGAGATATCATAGGTATCTTTTTTGCCTAGATTTATCAAATGATCCATAAGATTTTAAGTTATTCTATAAACTTTAAATATAAAACGACTTGGTTGAAGCCGCTCTGAATATCTCGCATAATTTAAATTTGTAGCAACAAAAGAATTACGTTGGCACTCTATGTATATTGTCAAAATGTCATACTTTTCGTAATTTTTTCCGTATTAAATTTTAAATTAAAGTAATTACGATTCAGCACTAAATTCATATACGTATAATTCTGACGACTAAATTGTAATATTTGTTTTCTTTCATAGCTACCAATGGACGCATCGTGTTCTCCAGAATGTCCTCATAACCGTAGCGATCCATTGTGCCGATAATCAGTCGAAGAGGGCCCATTCCCTTAGCGGAGCAGCAACCGTAGACCATTGCAGATCCACCTCCATGTTTGGTGGTGGGTAGCTGGTACTTGGGATCAAACCTGTTCACAAGACGTCGCACCCATTTTGTACCGTCACTTCCAAATAAGATAAACTTCGATTCGTCCGACCAAACGATCTGTTTCATCCCAAATACCAGCTACCCACCATCAAACATGGAGGTGGATCTGCAATGGTCTACGGCTTCTCCGCTAAGGGAGTGGGCCCTCTTCGACTGATTACCGGCACAATGGATCGTTACGGTTATGAGGACATTCTGGAGAACACGATGCGTCCATGTTTAATGATCCCAAACATCGGTCGGCCTACATCTCCCAGTGGTTCTCTCGCCGTCATGTTGAAATTTTCGATTGGCCGAGCCAAAGCCCGGACTTGAACATCATCGAGAACCTTTGGGAAGTGCTGGATAGGAGGTTGGCTGGCAAAAAAGCATGAAATGCTGCCGAAAAGTTCGCACAACTGAAGGCTGTCCTAATCGACCAACGATACCCTGATTGCATCCATTCCACGTCGCTGCCTGGCTGTTATCAAGGCACGAGGCTACGCAACCAAGTACTAGTCTCCTCATAAGTTGTTTCGCCGCCATTTTGCGAAATAGTTCACATATTGTTAATTTTTTGATAAGTGACTTTTTTGCTGATTTTAATAAATTATTGATAAGAAATCATTGGGTGATTCTGAATCTGTATAGATTACTATTCGGTTTAAAATACTTGTTTTTTAACATTATAAAAATTTCAGGAAGATTGGATAACTATGAAAAAAGTTATGATCGAAAAACCAAAATATGCAATCGTTATGGCCAGTACTGTATCTATAATTTATAAATAATTTTCGTTTTTTAACTGTAACAATGTCAAACAATTGAAGAAAGTATTAGTCTGTTTCTTCTATTAAAATGGCATCGAAAAGTTGGCCCATGAACATGTGAGTCATTTTCATGTATCACTACCATAGACCTAGGGTTATATGAGTACATCGGATGCCCAATACGATATTTATTAAATACATATACCCTTGCTTTCTTGCTTAATATACAAGAAATGTAAAGCATTTAATTTCACTCTCTTTTAATTAGGGCTTATTTATATGCATTGCAATGAAGTTTTGCCAACGCTCATAAATCTAGTAGAATCTAGACTAGCAACTAACTATTAACACTTGTGTTAATTATTACTATGAGATTTGTTCATTAATACGTATTACTTGCTAACACTAGAGCAAGAATCTTTTTAACAAGGCGTCGCGATCCCAACGATCTCTTATAATTGCAATGCTCAGAAATGTTACTTGTAATTTATGTTATCATATTTCTTAGCCAATCACTAATTTCTCTTTTGTAAAGCACATATAAGCAATAAAGGAACTTCTAAAAGTAAACGCCTATTGGACAATCGAGTCATACGAGTAGGACGTGACCTTTTGTGCTCAGCAGTGTGTTGTGTGCCAGTGTGCGATTTGACGCTTTATTAAAACCCTCTTGTGATTTGTGTACTCTCCGTGATCGATAGTGACGATATTTAGTTTTAGTTTAGTTTTAGTGCCCCCTGATTACAGGGAATTCCACCCCAAATCCAGAACTTTTAAGTAAGCCTGGCTCCGCCCACTAAAGGTGTCGCGAAAGCGCAAAACGCGAGCGACGGGAGAGCAACGCTCCCGAATTTTAGAAACAGTTCGTGAAGACCGCGACCTAACAATTGATCTCACGCCTGCGGAAGCACAAAACTATACGGCTGTGGCCGGGCAATCGAACCCGGAAACAGAAATTACTGATACTGGAACCGGATTGGTCGGAATAATGGAGGTGGAACCGCCCAACAACGAAGAAGCGGAAATGAGTCTAATAGCTCAGGCATTGCAAATGCGCGAAGAACTAGACAAAGCCAAGGCGTTACCGGACCCACAGCCGACATCATCGATTCCAGTAGGAAATATGTATTCTGTGCTAGGCACGCTAACCGAAGCCCAGAGCGAGACCAATCAGGAGACAGAACCGAAGAAAGCTAAACGCCCACCGCCAATCGTCATACACACGCTTCCAAAACACCACGGGGACTTCGTAAAGTCGATAGCGCAAACCATTAGGAGCAACAACTTCTATTTGAGGTACGCGGGCGCGCGAGTTAGCATCCATACTCACATCCGCGTGGATTACGACAAACTATTGAATAACTTAAACACGGCAAAATACCACACCTACACACCCGCAGGTGAAAAACTGAGGGCACACGTGCTACGAGGTCTTTCCGGGGACACAGACATGGAAGAGATAAAAAAGGAACTTATCGAGAAGCACCAATTAAAAATCAAAAGGGTGATGAAAATGCGAAATACATATAGTCCGCTATACTTGATTACAATAGATGACAATATCACGACGGACAATCTTAACAATAATTGCAAGTATGTACTCTACACCAAAATAAAGTGGGAGAGATATGAAAACAATAGAAAAGCTGTACAATGTCATAGATGCCAGGAGTGGGGACACGCAACGTCCAATTGTAACGCTAGATACAGATGTCTAAAATGTGGCGAAGGGCATCCAACACCAGAATGCACTAAATCACGAGCAACTAAAGCATTCTGCTGCAACTGCAAAGGCGAACACCCAGCAAACTCGATCAACTGCCCAGTTTATCAAAAACTTATTGAAAGAAGGCAGAATCAATCGGCAGCAAAAACAAGAAACCAGTTAAAGCCAACGTACGTAGCAGCCCCGCAGCCGAAAACCAACGCCTGGACACAGAGACAGGAGCAATCGAGGAATGAAGAACAGCCAGTCCCACTACAGAGGCAGCGACAAAACTGGCCGCAGCTACCCAAGCAGCCGCAACAACAACGCCCGCAGCCGACGCCCAGACAACAGAAGCCACGCCAACAAGAGCAGCTGCCGTTCAAAGATGTGCCGCAATACTTCCCGCCCACCGTGGTACCTCGACGGAGAATCACGACACCGCAGCAAGGTGACCGGATAGGGACAACTGGACGACTTCCAGGATTTGATCAGGGAAGTAAAGCGGCTAAACAGCCTGGTAAACATAACTAGCATGCTTGCCAAATTAAGACAAATGAACGACCGACTCGAAACTGCAACGTGCTCGTCGACTGTTTTTAAAATATTTGTAGCGTTCTGTGCCGAACTCGACGATGACTAGACTAAACTTATGTACCTGGAACGCAAACGGACTACGTAACAAAATCGGGGAACTTATCCAGTTCCTCGATGGACATGACATAGACGTTATGTGCATCAACGATACGAAGCTGACGGACGCGGACAACGTAACCTTTCGGGGTTACGTGACCGAACGACGCGACAGAACCGGACGCGGCGGAGGGGTGGCCGTCCTAATTAGGAACGACATACCCTTCTTACGCGTTCGGAACAATGAAACAGAACATCTTGAACTGATTTCTATTAAGTTTCAGGACGACTTAACGATAACGGCCTGGTACAACAAACCGACGTCACGGATCACGCAACGCGACCTCCAAGCGCTCCTAGGTATCTCGGCAAGGACAATAGTGGTGGGAGATCTCAACGCTAGACACAGGACGTGGAACTGCCACAGAAACAACAATCGACATCGCGGTGGTGAGGAATGTGACCAACATCTCGGACCTCATCGCCGTGGAGGACTTAAACTCAGACCATTACCCAGTCACTTTTCAAGTGGGCGGGGCAACATACGCCAAGCGACAAATCAAAATCACGGACTATCGCACGGCGGACTGGCCGTTGTTCCGACAATACTTGGACAGCCGGGTGGTAATAAACCGGGACCTCGACACGTCTGACAAACTCGAAAACGCAGTCACCGAGCTGACGGAGGCAATCAAGTACGCACGAAATCGTACGATTAAAATTCGTACGATTGACCCACAGAGACCTGACATCCTTCCTGATCACATACTCCAAGACATCAAGAACAGAATCAGACAACGGAAAATCTGGCAAAGGACTAAACTCGACGCGGGCAGATTTAGAACGAACGAACTTACGAGATATATACGCGACAAGATATGGACGCACAGAAACAAGAAGTGGACCGACAAACTCACGAGACTGGCTGCGGAGAGACGGATCCCTTTGGCGCATGTCGGCACGGCTACGGAAATTCCAGCCGATCCCGCCGCTCGTGCACGGAGGGATGACACACATGACAAACGAGGGGAAAGCGGAGGCGCTCGCAACTACATTCGAAACGGCACACGACATCGGCAAGGCCCGCTGAAAGCGCCGGGACTCGACTGACGTACCTAATAAACGCGACAATGTCCCTGCAGCACTTTCCAAGCCACTGGAAGAGTGCTGTAGTAATTCCTATTCACAAATCCGGCAAACAGCGAGACAAACCGGACAGCTACAGACCGATTAGTCTCCTCAGCAGCATCTCGAAGGTGACTGAGACAATTATCAACAAACGCCTGAGGGATCAAGTCTCCTCATTGACGAGCAATTTGGTTTACGACCTGGACACGACACCGTACAACAAGTGGCGCGACTCGTGACCGACATACGGAAAACGTTTAATCGGAACCAGGTTGTGGCAATGACATTAGTAGACCTGCAAAAAGCATTCGACACGGTATGGATAGATGGACTAGTATTCAAACTAATCAAATACGGACTAGACATGTCATTAATCAGACTGATCTATTCATACCTAAAAGACAGACAATTTCAGACTCGACTTAATCATACCATTTCAGCACCCCATCTCATAAGGGCAGGAGTGCCCCAAGGCTCTGTCTTGGGACCGCAACTGTTCTCATTATACATTAATGACATACCGACTGACGCAAACACATCAATCGCCCTCTTCGCCGACGATACAGCCATATACGCATCATCCAGCTCAGAATGCATTGCACACGCGAAAATAGACACCCACATGAGGGAACTCGAACGGTACTTCACCCACTGGAAACTAACAGTCAACCCGACCAAATGTGAAAGCATCACATTCACGCGACAAAACAGACCTTATACGATACCGAACCCGACAAGGGTCAACGGTATCGAAATACCTTTAACAACGACAGTGAGATATCTAGGGGTCACCCTTGATACAAAGACGACGTTTGGTGCACATATACAACACGCGAACAGAATGGGACACGCTGCAATGAGGTCGGTGTACGCACTGGTCTCAAAAAGCAGCAGACTTGCGACGGACAACAAACTGTTACTCTACAAGGCAATTATAAGATCGACGATGACATACGCGTCACCTGTTTGGTGCGGAGCTTCGGCAACGAATCTCCGTAGACTGCAAGTGGCGCAGAACAAGTGTCTCAGGTTCGCCCTGGGCACCGACCGATACGCACGTATACGTGACCTACACACAAACGCGGACATGCCGCTAGTAACGACTTACATAAAAGAGATGGCGGAACGCTTTTACAGGCGGACCGCCACTCATGACAACAGACTCATACGTGACATAACTGAACAAAGACATGTCGAAGGACAGAGACACACACATAGATTACCATACGAAACGCTGGACATATACTACGAGGACAGAGCGGACTAACATAACATATCATAACACAACATAATATAACACAACATAACATAACATAACATAACATGACATAACCTACGAACCAAAAAACAGGACGTAGGGGGTGGGTTTTTGAGAGTTTCCCGCCGACAACACGAAACAAACGTAATGGACGAACGGACAACGGAACCCCGACAATCGTCGAGGGAGGCACCGTATTTGTTTTTAAATGTTAGTGTCAATTTTAGATCCGCCTAATAAGCGTACGCGTAGGAGTAGGTGTTTTAAATATGTGTTGTATATATATAATGTCTTTGTAAATATTGTGTATATATTGATTTTAAATAAAAAACTTTGAATTTGAATTTATTTGCTGAATTAAAATTGTCTAGTTCTGTCGGTAAATCAAATTCGTTTTCTTGTAATAATTTAGAAATATTCTACGGAACAACCCTAAAAATTATCTTACTACAACCTCTGTATTGTGGAACATGAAATCTTTATTAAAGCTATTATTCAACTATAACGTGATTTACATAACCACCGCAATATAGAGAAGCCGCCAATTCCTTCCATATTTATTTTTAAAAGTTCTAAGCAGCTACACCATTGCAACACGCCAACGAAAGTGCCACTAATTTAAGCAGATGTAAGACGGGGATTAAGTAAGTCTGGTTTACGAGTATTTGTTAGCAATTACTAATGTATAAAAAGCAATTGCTGCATTTAATTAAGATACTTTAGACAATGCTGGAATTGTTTTACGAAAAGCTTTTGCTTTAAACCTTTTCTGATGTGTGTAGCAACCATTGAATATTTCATTACATTTAAGGACTATTTTTATTATATAAAATAACATAAGAGAAAGAGTCTCAAAAGCAAATTTGTAAAATAAACAATAAAATGAAAATATCGTTAACTAACTTTCATATTTATTGTAAAAATTATCTGCTGTAAAATACGTAAAAAGATAATTATATTCAACTTTATTGCGTTATTTTGCAATAAGATGACATTAAGTAAATATAAGTGCGGTTTCACGGTCGACTTTCTATATACTCCAGCAACGGCTACAAAAATTAAAAAAAAAAAACACTGTAAAGAACCCCAGCTATAAGTTTAATTCAACGCAGTACAACTCAAAACAATTGTATAGTTAAAGCAAACTTAAAATAATTCACTAAGCATTTACTGGAAAATTGCATTGTCATGAATCAAACACTGAACACTTATAATTGTAAGATTAATTTAAATCCTTAAAAATTACCATAAAATCAACAAAAGGCCCATTTTGACATATTTACCACAGAAAAACTTCAAAACGCAATTATCTATCTCAATTCGCACCAATCCCAACGCTCTCCAACGTTATCATGATGTAGCAAAATATGAGCATCCCTAAAAATAAAAATAACCCAACAATGAATTGACATTTAATTTCATTTCCAACCCTATCAAACAAACAATCTAAAAGTCAAACAGTCCTGCAATAAGTTATAGTTTCATGGGTGTTCGATTGAGCTGCGATCGTACCGTAATTTTGTGGTAAGATTATATTATGATATAATTATACATTCTACTGTAATTATGCCACATATATGTACATTTGTTAATTAAAATTTTCATATTTAATAACACATTCCTTCACGTGATTAGCGAGATTATCGAGGATTACGCACACAATTAAACAGGCTTAATCAAACTCACTATTATTAAACGAAGTCTTTCTATCCGGAAGAAAATTGCAGCCAATTTCATTGGCTCGCAAGATCCTTTGCCGCGTGCGACGGCGACTTTACGTGCCCAAACTCGCAACGCTGCGTTTCGCAAAAACATTTTTCCACTTTGGACGCCTCCCACTTCGAAACCTTCGATATCGCTTCGATTCCGTTAGAAAATTTAATTTTCTACGACATTGATTCTATAATTTGTTTCGCACGTCGAGCGGCTCTTATATCGTTTCAATAATATCAGGTGACGCACCTGAGTTCAAAATTTTATCATTGAAAAACCCAAATTAATTGTAATTTGACACTTGATTCTATTTTATCCATCAACAATTACATTTACATTGTCATTGTTGTATAACATTGGAAAGTAAGTTAATTAATTGGGCATTTACGCGTTGAATTTTTAAACAGCCATTATTTTTGACTCAAAATTAATTTTTAAGTTCGTTTGTATTTTTTAGTTGTCAGTACAATTGATCAATTTAAATTACATTAATGTTTGAAGGTTATGGGTCGTTTGCATGGTCATGAATGCATTTCTTCACTGCATTTACGAGATTAACAACATTGTTAACTATGAATTGTTATTATCGATAAAATAATAATTCCTTACGAACGTTTTTCAAAATCTACGCAATCTATGATGGAACTATTGCGACTTTGACATGGTACTAAAATTTATTATTTTTAATATTATTCCTTGCTACTGAAACATCGCAAAAAGTGTGTCGCGATAATACTTAATGAATGCTTAGGGTTGATAGAAATGGGCCATTTTTTACTTAAGAGCCGCTTATTTCCAAACGATCAATTTTAAAAATTTTACATAACGGATGTCGCTATTAATAATGGCTAGAAAAAAGTCTGCAAATGTAAATGTGGCCAATTTCTCCTACGTATAGGTGGAATGGATAATAAATGCATAGGAGGAATAGGTCATCATTGTCAATTGATTATTTATCTACTTTACAGATCGAGAAAAACAATATATTTCTGTAAAAAACCTTTATTTTAAACAATACAACATTTAAATACCACAAAATATTTTATTTATGCCAAAATTCGCAAATCAAACTTTCATTCAAGCCAGTAAAAACACAAACGAATACTTTTTAAGATTTATTTTAACGCACAGTACCACAGGAAAAATAAAATCACTTTTTTTCTAAGAAAATTAATGTCATATCATCATGAAGTTCTTTTTCCATTCGTCCTTCATAATGTACCAACGTGGTTTTCGGTACAGAACTACATGTGGGTACGTTATCAGGTGAGATATCAAAAACCATTATCTGGTGGTTCAGGGTTGAAATCAGTTTCAAATTGTTCTGATTTACTGGCACTTTCATCTAATAATTTGGATTTCATATCGTCAGTTCTCGGTTACCATTCTGTAATTTAGTGTCATTTTTAGTTCCTTCGTTCATCAGATGAAACTTTATTTTCTTTTTCTTTCGCCCTTCTACCTCTTCTTTCCCAGAGTATCAGTGAATATTCGAGTACGTCCTGGTTTTCGTCCTAGTCTAATATTGTTTTTTGGAGCTGCTTTAGGATAGGGTGCGGTGTCCTCAGGATAAAGCAACTAGAAATAAGAACACATGAATTAGTACAGAAGTGAACTTTCTTTCATATAAATACTGACTTGATTTGTTGAAGGATATGGTGTCTTTGGTCTTAAAAAATTTGTTTCTCCATTGGCATACTATGCTTGGGCTTCTTCATGCGCTAAAGAACGGTCAGTAGTTAGTTAGTTATAATGAGTGGGCGTTTATCGCCCCTCCACTGCGAGCGCAAAGATCTATTGTGGCTCACAACTATTTATAGTTCACCCTCCATTCCCATTCTCTCTAAATAAAGGAGGATTTTAGAGGGTGAGATTTTGTCAAGTTCGCCCAGTTCCAATTTTGTCAGCGGCCAGAAACAGAAGAAATTAAAAAATCATATTGATAGGACAGATTCCAGTACGCTCAAAGCTCTATTATAATGTTGGTTTTACTAAAAGCCTGAACAAAAGCAAAAAATCATAAAATTATCACAGACTTGATACTACTATCGAGTTTTCTGCGGTCTATACATTGCCAAGTCTAATGGTTGAAGTGGTTGGTTTGCATGTAGAGGGGAAAATAATAATGTAGGCACCTGCATTTCTTCCTGCTGCAATAACATCAATTAGGCATATTTTTTTAGAGCATCTGGCATGCTGTGAAACTTGTATAATATTTCCTCTGTCATCCACCGACTTGGATGTCCAACGATTAAACACTGGAAGGTGCAGAATGTCTTATAATATCCAGGTTTATCTGTCTGCTTGCTTGCATTTCCAACTGCTTTTGAATAAAGCAGCACAGTTGGCCTTTTTCTCCGGTGGTAATTCGGTCAACTTATTTCAGCCCTATTTCTTTGTGGTTTATGCACGGTGGTTAATCCGATTTCATCGCAATTCCTGATATCCATACACGTTTTGAAAATTACCGAAAAATTTGCTGACTATTAAAACTGGTAGACCTACTTAAACTAGTGGCATCTGGAGTCCATAAGCCTAGACGCAGACTTCTTCTAAGAAAGCAAAACAATCCCACCCCCTGCCTTTTCTTCTTCGTGCCATTTTGAAGGAATATCCTTAGCATCCATAAGCATATTTAGGTGCCAAATTCCTGGTGTTAGTCGAAGTAAGCCCGTAGTGCATTCTTGAGGAGTTAACCATCTCGTCCTCTTGCTCTGGTGTGAAAATTTGACGATTTGTAACATTTGGTCTGTGATCAAATCTTTCGACATCCTCAAGTGACTTTCCACAAGCAACATGCCTTTGTAATGTAGCGTAAGAAATGCAGAGATTTCTAGACCCTCTAGAACATCTCTTTACTTCTTCCACCGCGACTTTGATCTCATCATCTCCTTCTGGCACTTTTTGTCATTTGTACCCAAATCCTTGGCATATGCGTAAATTAGAGATATAAACATTAAACTGTATTGGAAGCATAACACACGCAAGTACCATTCGTTCATCAAACGCCATTCTAAAAC
Source organism: Geotrupes spiniger (assembly GCA_959613385.1). Taxonomy (NCBI): domain Eukaryota; kingdom Metazoa; phylum Arthropoda; class Insecta; order Coleoptera; family Geotrupidae; genus Geotrupes; species Geotrupes spiniger. The sequence goes on from OY390735.1 coordinate 36,869,063, forward strand.
ACGCGCGTAGTTTAAATAAAATCGCGATGACTCGTTCCTCCTGCGACCAATTCCTACCCACTCACCCTTATCTCATCAATTGTAAATACTATGGCAAACAATATGCCTCACAAATTACCGGTCGTTTGAATGCACCATTTTTTCGCGATTTTTTCATTTCCTGGGACTAGTAGCACATGCAGTGCATTTATTATATACAAATTTTGATTAACACACCATTATTAAGTATAGTGGACACATTTTAATATAAATAATTCCATAAGTTGAACAGCATTAAAAATGTCCATTAACAACCATAATGCACCGAATTTCAATGGAGAAAAAATTTCATCAATACATATTGTAGTTTTTCTTTTCTTTTTTGCAATAACTCCAATTGTAATTTCCATGTTTAAGGGTCAATAGAACTAGATTCCGTTTGAAATAAAAATTTATTAAGTCGACAAAACATAACATTGCTTACAAACTAACTGTTACATTACAAGGAAATTTTAAAACAATCCACTTAATCCATGTTTTTTTCCACGATTTCACTTTTTACAAACAATTTATTATCAGTGGGTTCCAAAGTCCGGCGCCATCTGTTCATTTTATTTCTGATAAATTCAAAAGGGGTCTGTCGAGCCGCATTCGGATACCTAAAATATCATAACGCTATTTACTTTAGAAGCATCTGTAATATGTATGTTATGTGTAAAAACAAAAGTACTAAAGCAGGCATATGAACACGATTAGCAAATCAGTTTGTTATTTTGGAAGGAATTTTTGAATTTTATTAAAATACAAGTTAAAAACAACTAACTTTCTCACAATTTTGCATCAAACAGATTGTCTTATTTTTTTGTTGGGCAAAATTGAACATAAAATAACGGGTGTTTTTAAAATTTGGCCATGAATGTTTAACTGTGAACGAACCACAATTTTGTACATACACTCAAACGTCACTTAAGTAACAACTTTTGACAATTAAAAGTGAATTGAAACAAACTTACCCTTACCACACAGTATTTATTCACACTAGATGTACATTTCGGCAACTAAGTTGTCATCTTCAGCAGTGTACACTGCTGAAGATGACAAATACTGCATGGTAAGGGTAAGTTTGTTTCAATTTATTTGCCAACCACAGTCTCCAAATTACTAATTTAATTAAAAGTGAGGTTAAACCGGTTAGACATATGTTAAGATGTCAAATTAATAATGATGGTTCGTTCACAGTTAAACATTCATGGCCAGCTTTGACGCCAAATTAAGAAAAACACCTGCTACAATTAAGAATTAAAATAATGATTTTAGAATCAAAAATGCCAAAAAATAAAACAAACAACCATGCGGCTAGAAAACTAAAAAATGCATAATTATAATTAATAAAAAATAAATAAAACTAAGGATTTATTCCAACGATTTTTTGTAATTGGATATTTTTCATGTTAAGAACATTATTTTAATTCTTAATTATATTGTAACTTCAATTTTATAATTATCAATGTATGTAAGTAACCATTTTTTACATCTATTTATATTTTTTATTAAGTCCTGATGATTTGAGATTACTCACGAAATATTGGATTAATAACGATATTATTAAGACCGCAACCACCCGGTCATCATTTTCCGTATATAATTAATTATAATTACTTCGGTCGTGACAAAACTTCTGAATAAAATTATTACAAAAAAGGATCATATCAAAAATGTGCTTACCCGCACACGTGAGGAAATGAAATTCGTATTGCAACAACTTTAACTAGGAAGTAGTCACTAAAACATTTTTTTTTATTGTTTCACCAGATATTGAACAAACTTACATTTCATAACTGTGCAAAAAATTGCATTTTAATTTTTTAATTTTTTTAACAATTTAGCTGTCATCAAAGACATCAAAATTAAATGATTATTTTGCATTCCTGATCTAGACCATTAGTTTCTATTTGAAACAATTTTTTACCTTTTTAATATTTTGATATTTGTTTGGTTTCCATTTAGGACCATTTTGAATTTTGTTAAACACATTGTTATTTCTTGACAGTTTTTACATTTTTCTCAAAATTTTACAATTAAACCTTAATTTGTGTCAAAGTACAAATGATTTTGATATTTTTTGCTTTTTTCACATTTTAAATTTAGTCAAATCAAGAAACATTATTTGTATATACAATAAATTTTTGAAATCGATTAATTGTAATGATGTAATTAAGTAAAAAAGTTCTTTGTTGGGAGACTTCACAAAACTGACTTATTATTACTACCGAATAATTCTTTAAACTAGTTGCGAGAATAGGTTTTAAAACCCATTTTTTTAACTATTCGGTTAATTGCTAGCATTATCCGATTAACGAAATAAGTAGAGTATATAGTTACAAACATATATATACATCCAACATCCACACAATCGATCCACACGATGGTAAAATAATTTCAATGTGGACGACAGCGTAGTTTTTCTAAATCATTTCACCCACCCCCTTCTTTCTAGTCTACATATAATTAATTAATTAAGTAAAAATATATATATATATTTTGTTGATTGCCATTGAACACTGAACCGTATCTCCTTAAGTGTAAGCTGTTGCTACCGACATTCACTCGCATTTTTTATAAGATCAAAATTTGCCTAGAATGCATACATACGCTGTGCTCAATAAATCGTAAACTTCCCTGGACGAACGGGTGTGATCGTTCATCATCATTTCTTTCAGTTCTCGCATGAAAATAATCTTCTCTTCTGCGGTGAAATCTGGCGGATGGTTGTGGGGCTTCTTGATCTGTATGTCCTGGATCGAACCAAGTCCCGGAATTACCGCTCTCGCGTGACATCCCAAACGTTTATACTCCATACATCGCAGGTAGCTATAATCAAGTAAACGTAGAGGAAAAAACAATAAATGAATTTTACATATGACAACCATTAGGCATCTATTATTGCGACGCCGTCGAAAAGGTACCTTCGAAAGGAAGATATAAAACTTAAAATAAAACATCAGGGTTTCTTTCAAATACCGCAATAATAGGGTTGGGTTGGGTTGGGTCGGGTCGGGTCGGGTCGGGTCGGGTCGGGTCGGGTCGGGTCGGGTCAGGTCTGGTTGATTTCAACTTTAGTTGTGCGCAACCTTATTTTTTCTACTAGAAATTTATTATCAAAAGGTAATGTGATTGTATTAGCAATTTTTGAACATGTGTGAAATTTGACACAATATGCGACAGTAGACGACCGTTTTTTTTTTATTTATTACGTATATTATATTATGCATGATATCTTGCTACAAAACTTGAACTATTATATAGTTTTATTTAATATTTTAAAATTATTAAAATATATTCTGAATTTTAGAAAATTTATAAGATTTTGTGCAAATTTTTCACAATTTAATTAATTTTCACATTCGACATTGTCGACTTTCCCCTTTTTGACAATTTTGACATCTTTATTAATTTTTGCAGTTACAGTTTAACTTTTTACACATTTTTTTGTTGGGTTGGGTTGCGTTGGGTTATTATTATTTTTAGTAATACTTTTTAACATAATATTTGTAGAATGCAAATTTTGTGGAATATTATTGCCAAGATTCTCTGCTGCATCTTTAAAATATGAATTAAATAAGTCCGCAACATGTAATTATCAGTCTCATCGGATTATATGCTGCCATGATTTATTTGATCTAAGGCTAATACCTATAGATGCGCAAATAAGATTTTCCGTTACTGATGGAAAAATCATACACCAAAATATGCTCTAAATATTAATTTAACAGATCTGGTAATGCAATTAGTAAAATCGTTAACAAATACATTGTGTTGCTCTTATTTAGGTGTAATATTATGTATATTATTGCTAAAAACTCACGGGAAAAAATGGCACTCAACAGTAGAAATTTGAAATTATTTAAAAAATTTGAAGAAATGTATACAATTATTTTTTTTAATTCGATAGAAATGTGAAATTTGAAAAAAGGGAAATTTTGAAAAAAATGTAAAGTTTGAGGAAAAAAAATTGAAGAAAAAATGAATAAATTGAAAAAATTTTAAATTTGAAAAAATTAAATTTTTTTAAAAAATTGGAAAATAAAAAAGTTGTTAAAAATAAATTTAGATGTACACTAGAAATTGTACAATATGAAACAAAGGAAAATTTGAAAAAAATTAAAATATGAAAAAATAGCAAAATTTAAAAAAAATTTAAAAATTGAAAAATTTGGAAAATTTATTAACATTATTATTATTATTATTATTATTTTGCTTCTCCTATCTTATACTTTTCATTTTGTTTTTATTTAGCTTTTAGTTAAATTATATTTTATTCGTATTATTATTCATTTATAGCCACTTTGCATTGGTTCTTGTGGTGTGTATTTTTAATTTATCTTCGTGTATTTTAAATTTGTAAATTTTGCTTTATTTTCAATACATACTTCACTTCCTTTGTCAATTTATCAACTGTGATAATACCTTTCAGCGAATGAAATAGGTGGTGAAGAACGTTTGCTTCATTGTTTTACATTTCTTATTATTTCTTTCATGTAATATCTGTGTGTGTGTAATGGGTATGGGTGTGTTTAATTATTTTGTTTTATTATATTTTATAATTTTCTTTCTTGCTGATCTTAATTGTTTTATATAATATGGGCATTTTATGTCAGTTCTTTTTAATTTTTATTTCTTCTTTTTAATTCAATATGTCTCTGACCCGGCAATCGTCATATCGTTTTGTTTTCCTTCCTTTTTTGTATTTGCCATTTCTTGTTTGGTTTTTTCATTTCACTTTTTTCGTGTTATTATGTTGCCTTGACCATATATTTTTTAATAAGTGTGCTTTCTAATCTAGAGCTGGTACTTTTCTAAGGTATAATTTCATTCTCTATGCGAACATTCTATTTTGGTTTTCCATGTCAAGTCTTTTCTCCAACCTTTCCAGTTTGTCGTTCCATATTATTCAATTTTCAGCATTTGTTCTTGTTCTCTTTGTTTCGCTTTGAATGGGTGTTGTTTAATTTTTTATTAGTTATATAGTATTTGTTTCTTCTTCCTTTTAATTATTTTGTTGCAGTTAATTTCATTAATTCATGAGTTAACTTTCTTGGTATTTTGTTTTGATAGTTTTGTGGTATCTTGTGATGCTTTTAGTTCTTCTGCGTTTTCCCAATTTTCATTGCTTTGTACAATTAATATTACAAACAAAAATGGAACAAAACATTAATTTTTACTAAAGACTAGTCATAACACGAAAGGGTAAGTTTTAAATAAATGCAGAATATATCCATTTTAACACGAATTTGATGACGAGAATCCGCAAGACAATTTTCATAATCACTATTACCATCGCCGACCAAGCGAAAAATCTTCTGATCGAGGTGAAATTATTTAACATTTAACAAACGCAAAATATGATTAATACACTCGCACAAATGCATGACGATGATTATCTTATGGTAAATATAAAAAAGCACTTACGTCATCGGTGGATTTCCTTTAATAATGTTAACGTGAAACACAAATCCGTCAACTATGTATCTCGGCATATCAGGTTTTCTCCTCGCTTTAGCGGCGTGCTTCATATCACAAGAGACATCTGTATTCAAATAAAAATCAATTATCCAATTCGATCGAACAAACGCGGACAAAAATACATTCAACTATACGGTACAAGATTCCCGACGGGCAAAAAAATAACCAGAAAATATCTGTTTACAAATCTTTATTTCGAACCAAAACCACACATTAGGAAAAAATTAACATTAAAATCTTTATTGGTCGGCAACTTCCTTGCGCCATCTTCTTAAAGACGATCTCATGGACTCGTACGAATACTCAGAGGAAATATTTGGATACCTGCAAAAGTGACCAATTAGCTAATAAGATAAAATATTGTACACACATCACGTTTTAACAAAGTAAAGAATTTTGATATGGGCGCAGTCAGTACGGTGATCAATTGAAGTATAAACTCGAAGGTTGGCATAATATCAAACTAATATGATTGGTGGATTATGTTCATAGAGTTGATTAAAGCCGGATACATCTGCAACTGCAACGACGTTCAACTAAAATATCGACACGTATCTTCTTATACATCGTATCTCCACCGCAAACGGATAATTACAACTTGATTGTTTGTTTATATACGAAAGAAGCGTTTTGGAAGCATTACGTCAGGCTGTAACTGTCTCATGAGACGATAACTTGCACCCACTCTGCTCTTCTTTTCCACCTTATTTTAAAGAAGTTGCTGGTGTTTCCCACCATTTGTGTAGGTAAAGAAAGATCGGGCACAGTAATTCGTTAAGATCCCGACCAATGAAATGTGAAATGAAAATTTGAAATTGTGAAATGTACCACAAGTTTCAACAAAAATTGGTTTTCATTTTATTTCTGCTTATTTTACGATATTTTAATTTTAATTGTATAAACAAATACTCTACTGACAATATTTGGTATAAATTTCGCAAAATAGTTTTAATATATGAAATAGTATTAGTTAGACCAACGCTTGTGCTTTGTCGACATAAACTGCATTCAATCTACAGCACCAAACTATACAAATGAAATTTGTTTATCTCCCTGACCTTGTTCTAAGTGCGAATTAATTGGTGGAGCGGAAAAAAGCGAGCTAAAGAGGAAAATTGTACGCCATGATCATAGATCTAGACCTAAGGGTATCGTGTGGTCGTTGGTCAAAAGAACGGATACGTTATACGACGAAACATAGAGAAAGGCAAGGGTGGACAATACACTATCTCAGGGATTCATAACAACTGGGGGAGTAACTTAAGGAAATGACAAGATGGGGGAATAAAGCTACGAAAGGTCGTATTTAGCTGCCATCCTTCGCCGACGATATTGTAATCTTGGCAGAGACAGAGGCAGGCTTACGAAATTCAAGACAGAAGGAAGTTAAACCTAAACATGAATAAAAATTGTAGTCTACAGGAAAGGGGGAGGCCACAGGAGGGATGTGAAAGTAGAATGGAACGGAGAGGGGACTGAAGAGGTAAATTAACGGGTGTACTTAGGGTGTGTGGTAACAGCTAGGAATAATTACAGTGAACACTTAAAGTATGTATGTGGGAAAGCTAGAAAGGCAGATCAAGCTGAGTAAAAGTGAGTGTTAGAAAGTGTTGAGGAAAGGATGGTGGTATGATATGCTAAGACATGTGTGAAGACCATATTGATGTATGGAACGGAAGTAAGGTGCGAGAAAGAGGAGAAGAAGTTCGAGAGAAACGCTGGAGTAGATAGTCCTGCAAAGAGATGAGCGGCAATGGCGACTGATGCAGGAAAAAGGATGGTTACATACGAACTTACTGCAAATAGGTGGGGACAGTAGTAGTTGGTAAACATGGTGCTGGGACAGTTAAAGATAATGGAGGCCAGGAGAAGCGAATTATCGAGAAAGGAGGAGAACAGGGATATTTATTTGCAATGGAGGCACAGAGGCGGACGTGGAACAAGCGGCGGAAACAGAGAGAGGAGAAGGAACAGGAAGGTAATGCGAGGGACGCAAGACACAATGCAATGTACAAGGTGTGTCATCAAAAACCGGAATATTTGAGGGGAGGTACAACGGGTGCAAACGAGAGAACTATTGCGAGGTTTAAATGCGGTAATGAGGAGAGAGGCAATACATATTGAATGGATGAAGGGTACAAGAGATGCGTGTTCTGCGCAAAAGCGACTGACGGGTGGAATAACTAGATGGAAGAATGTGAGGAGAAAGGTTTGAGTGATGAAAGAACGAAAGATAAAAACTAGAAAAAAAGATTAAATGATATAGTACGTGGGAGGGAGACATTGTTGAAGGGGTTTCAAGAATAGACAAAGGACAGAAATCGAAAACGCTAGTTAGGGAAGGAAAGAAATACAAAAGCGAAGGCACGAGAAAGATAAATGGAATTACAGAATTAACATTAAAGTTAGCTTTCCGCCAACTTTAAAATCATACTCTACGGAAATTCTGGATTCGATACGATATTTTCATCATAATTTATATAGCGCATTCGAATTTTGTAAATAATTTTGTTCTTTTCCTTGTAGTCAAATATATAGATTCGATCGAAGCAAAAATTGAGGAAAGCAGTGATAATGATAATGAGTTTTTACTTCAAGGGATCGCCTTACAATGAACGCTCATTATCAACTTAATTATTGTAGTGATACCAACACCCTCAAATATGAGAGACTACAATACTCACAAATCCGCAATACCGCAGAAGACTTCCTTGAGAGACGTGTTATGTGCATTCTGTACAGCAAATTTCAATTTCTTCATGAACGTGTACTTTTCTTCGACCATATTGTCAGGCGGATGATTGTGTTCTTGCGTTACTCTTAGATGTTTGACGCCGCAACTTGTAAGCAAAACTGCCCTTGCGCGGCATCTGGCGGACAGATATTTGGCACACACTAAATACCTGCAAATATCAATTTATTATATACTAGCATATATAAATATATATTAAATTAGACTTTTCACACAACTCAAGTGTAATGCTAAAAAGTCAAGAACTTCAAATCACTCACCTAACAGGAGGATTGTGCCGAATGACGCTGGTGTGATAGACAAATCCGTTTGCCACAATCCTTTCTCGCTTTTTCTTGGTCGGCTTCCGCGGCGCCGCGATCGTGCTAACTAAAACGATAAACACTCGTATAGTCGAAATGGGGAACGTCTACCTATAAAGAATGATTTGATCTTCACAATAAGACACGATTCAATTCTAAAACGTTTTTATTAATGTGTCGTAAATTACATTTCAAGTATATTATTCATAACGACAACGATTACAAACTTCCCAAATGCGAACGTCTCCATCGTTTCATTTTGCAGTTTAAGCGAGTTCCGAATGGAAACATCGACGCCCATTCAGGATAACTGAAAATAAAAATAACTATTGACGTATAAATCAGCTGTATGTCTATGATGATAACCTAAATTGTTCCAATGTCTATGATCCAAATAGCATTTAAGCAATGATTAAGAATGCAGCCCCTTCTGCAGGTAAATGTTAACGTCCACTAGTGCACGGTAAGTATTAAAAATTTAATATATGGTCCACGTAAACTTGAAATAATATTTGCCAGGCTCTGTGCCTCCCACCGTCTTTGGATGTGTTGTTAAAAGTCAGAACATCACTCGTGGGCTACTGAATGGCGTAACTGAAAATCCGCTCCACACACAAGTTTTCAAAATCAGACTTTATAAAGACTTAATAAACATTACTAAATCCTTGTTGCTCCGCACATTTGATTCGCGAAATTTCGGGGATTTAATCAAGCCACTGCAGCTAATATACTACCGGCACCCATCGTATACTTACATCGCTGCGACTGAACCGTAAATGCTTTTAACATCCATCATTTCCGGCATTGACAGCACCGCCTTTTTTAACTGACTTTCGAACATGGTCTGCATTTCGATCGTCTCGTCGGGGGGATGGTTGTGGGGTCGTATGACCTCCAAATTTTCCGAACTGGAAAGAAAATCCAATTTCGCGGTGGCCGTGCAGCCGGTGTAGCGCTCTTTCGAACAGCGGAAGTACCTACAACTTAAATTTTGCAGAAAATGTGCGACTACAATGACGAAAGGAGAATACCTGGTTTTTCCGTGATGGCGCAATCGCAAATGGTAGACGAAGCCCTCGTGAATTACCTTCTGCGTTGTGGGCCGTCGCTTTTTAGAATTTCCCTGTTGCACAGTACCTTTATACCCAATTTTAACTAAAACGATAGAAAGGGTTGTTTAATATTTACAAATGCGAATCGATATAAACACTAACATTATCGCGCTGTTTATCCGAATACCTCTACGACTTGCGATTTAGTTATGGCTGAAGTTTAGCAACTTTACTAATGCCTCTGCAAGGCAAATTTTATAACTAAAACTTAGTTATATATATTTTAGTTAAATACGAATAAGATGACAAAAGCTGGGTAAAATGGTCATCAAGGGTACATGTATTGTAATGTAGTATTTATTTATGTCAATGCACTTATGAATACATTTTTTGATAAAATACACTCTACAGAAAAGAAAATCCGAACGAAACAACAATAATTTATTACAGTGATAAATATATGTATTTGTTCCAGATTTCAAAGCCGTGTTAGTATTTTTCCGAAGTAAAGGTGTGATATATTTAAGTTGATTTTTGTTTGTTTTTAATTAATATTCAACATATTTTTTGGTATAAAATTTCGGATGTCAACAAAGTTTGGATTGGAAAATGAAATGTCAAGAAACGTGTATAGACGATGCGGGTTAGATACTTATGACCCACAATGGAGCTGTATTAAATATACGTTCAGTATTATGAATTCTTCGAACACAAACATATATGGAAATCTGATTCTGCTACGCAATTCAGCTACTAAGCTGATGGAAGATTTGGGTAGTAGGTATGAGTGGGCGATATTGAAAATAATATCGACATTTTCAGCGAAAATATGGCAAAGAAGATTTTTATTAAAGTCATTCATGGTATGGTTCCTTGGAGATGATCGGTTCATACAGAGAATTCTGGACATGCATTGCATGTAAAGACATTTTAAAGTTCTTGGTGATCGCTTCTGAGGCATAGGACATAATATATTGTACAGCGAGCCATCGCGCTGTTTTTGCATATATATATATATATATATATATATATATATATATATATATATATATATATATATATATATATATTGAAAATGCGTCTTGTCAAATTTGACAGAAAAATGTAAAATTTACATGAAAGATGGTCTAATCTTACACCTCAATGGTGTAGTGAACATTAATTAAAACAGGTCCATGAAGACTAACTGGTGGATCGCTAGACAATATTGTTTCTGGGTTATTACCCTCCGTCAGTAGCGATTACCAAGAACCTTAGTTGTTGAAATACCTTTACATGTAGTGGCCATCAAAACTTCTTGGCGCGAGCCAATCACTCCTAACGAACCACTGACAACAGAACACTGACAAGACGATACCTTGTCTAACACCTTTATATAATCCTTTTATATGTTGACACTGGACATTTGATAGTCGTCTTGTTTACTCGCCGCAAGGTGTTAGACAAGGTATCGTCTTGTCAGTGTTCTGTTGTCAGTGGTTCGTTAGGAGTGATTGGCACGCGCCAAGAAGTTTTGATGGCCACTACATGTAAAGGTATTTCAACAACTAAGGTTCTTGGTAATCGCTACTGACGAAGGGTAATAACCCAGAAACAATATTGTCTAGCGATCCACCAGTTAGTCTTCATGGACCTGTTTTAATTAATGTTCACTACACCATTGAGGTGTAAGATTAGACCATCTTATATATATATATATATATATATATATATATATATATATATATATATATATATATATGTTAGTGCGTAAGTTCTCGCGGCTGAAATCTGTGCTTCTTGGTTCTCGGGTTGTGAACCGCGTTGTAGAAATCTTCCCCGAAGGGTCGCTTCGACGTTTCGGCAGAGTCCCATCTGCCATCTTCAGGAAGCTCTTCTAGGTCTCGCTGACTTAGAAGAACAGTTCTTCTAAGTAAGTTCAAAATATGGCGTCGCAAACAGAGGTTAGTGCTCAAGTATTTTATGGACAGTGATAGTTAACCTGAAATGCTGGAGTAACCATTAACCTTAACGTCAATTTCGAAAAATTTACTTATATTATAAATTTAAAAAACCTAACATACCAGTATAACCAATCTAAGTATATCCGTCAATTTATGGTAATTTTGAAAACTAATTCTTGGTATGAATAATATTAGTTAAGTATTAACATAACTACATAATAAATTGCTCAATCAGTATTTCTGTCTTTTACCAAATTTACGTTGCACTTGGGAATTTAAATAATATCAAAATTATGTGTATGCCAATTTAATTTTCTGACATGCGGTCGTACTTTCAACTCTGGTTTAAGTATGTCTGAAATTAATTTAATATTAATTTAAAGAATGGGAATTCTTTATTTGCTACATTTTAAATTACTTTATTGGTTTATATACGTAATTTTAATAGTACTATTCCCAAAGTAAACTGGTAGAACTGGCTCATTGTGTTAGGCAACGAAGTTGTACAAAAAACATTATTAAAAATAGCTATTTTTTATATCAAATTAATAACAAAAATCTTGTGTAAGAATATTGACGTCAATACCCTCACACTCGTGATATGTAATTACAGAAGTCTACGTAGGCACTGTCAAGCTTGCGTGGGTGATAAAAAGTTTGTATGATAGCATTATTACCATCTGGACGACATGCGTGCATGGGTTGATGCACCTTCAGCGAATGAGTGTCTGTGTGCGTGTCGTGGTCTGATAATGTCACAAAGTGCGAAACGGTTGCTCATTACCATTACATTCGCTAACATTTATTTTTAACAAATCGGTCAATCGTGCCGACGGTTGTAAAATAGTTACAAGCCTGGGCAGTAAATTTAACCGGGCGAAGCAGGTTTCTGTAATTGCATAGCATCTTTCGTGTAAATTTTACATTTTTCTGTCATATTTGACAAGACACATTTTCAATTTGAATTGTTTTTGAACTTAATTGCAGCAATCCTTTTATATGTTGACACTGGACATTTGACAGTCGTCTTGTTTACTCGCCGCGAGGTGTTAGACAAGGTATCGTCTTGTCAGTGTTCTGTTGTCAGTGGTTCATTAGGAGTGATTGGCTCGCGCCAAGAAGTTTTGATGGCCACTACATGTAAAGGTATTTCAACAACTAAGGTTCTTGGTAATCGCTACTGACGAAGGGTAATAACCCAGAAACAATATTGTCTAGCGATCCACCAGTTAGTCTTCATGGACCTGTTTTAATTAATGTTCACTACACCATTGAGGTGTAAGATTAGACCATCTTTCGTGTAAATTTTACATTTTGCTGTCAGATTTGACAAGATACATTTTTAATTTATATATATATATATATATATATATATATATATATATATATATATATATATATATATATATATATATATAGGCCTGAACATACTTATACATCATGTATCCAAAACAACAGGGCAATTATCATCGAATTTTCAAAAACCAAAAGCAAGTGTAATTATTCAAAGGGCATCAAATACCGGCACTGTCACGAATACAATATTTTTCCAGCTCAGTTACAAAATGTCAAGTTTTGACACGTCATTTTATTTGCAAGTAAAACGCAAAATATTTGTTATTTACATTTTATATTTGACTTCATTTTCCAAATAGATACAAAAATAGCTATTTTGTAAAAACAAATTCTAACACGCTTTAAAGAAGTTTGTACATTACCAAAAAATGCTTACCAGCCCTTGCGACCCAATCAAACTAGGAAACGGTAGCAAAAAAACGGAACTATATATTCATACACAAGGTTGAAAACATACATTTAATACCACTGCACTGCAGAAATGTATTTCTGTTGCGAACACGGTAATTACATACTCGCAGTAATATCTATTTCCGCGAGATCCGCAAGTCGTAATTCAGATTTGAATCATTTATTCATTACACCAGGAACTAACACGACGCAAGTATTCTCTGGTGCCGGTCGTACCACACATTTGGAAAAACTGCTATTGGTTACTTATCTTCGTTCTATTTGAAAACGTAGTACTGTTGGATTGGGTTGGATTCATACTTTTGTGCAGATTGACTTGAAAACATTTTCGAAAGTGTATAAGTGAACAATCTTTCAAATATTTTAGTCGGTTTTCAGTTGCATTTGTTGCTCATTTGATATTTTATTTTTCCTTTTCTATTATTTATTGTTTGGTTTCGACTTTGAATTTGTTATTTCGGTATTTTTTCTGATTTAAGGTGCGTATTTGTCACAATGATCTAACCTAACATTTCTGTTTATTATCATATTTAGAGTTTCTTGTTTTTGTATTTTCGTGGCTACTCATTTCAAATTCATACAATAATAAAAACAAAGTCACGTCATCGGATATTATTGCTAAACATGGGTGTGATATTTTAACAAGAGATTTTTCTTTTTTTGACTTTTTTTGAAATATAATAATAACTTGACGGGGTTGCATCTGGAAGTGGAGGGTACAAACGTACGTGGACCTTAATAGGCTCCATTTATGGTCCAGTACCACTGATCATATTATATATATATATATATATATATATATATATATATATATATATATATATATATTGTCATGATATAAATTATAAATTTAAAATATGTGCCGTTAGAATTGTGAATTATTATTAAAAGATTTGTGTAACAGTTATGTACAATGAAAACTATGTAGCCATGATTCATACGTACATCAAAGTCAACTATTCGACAGTTTTATGTAAAAATACAATCAGATACACATGGATATTTGATATTGGTGTCCGTGGTGATTGATAAATAAACGGTAGTAATATTTGGACGTTTACAACGGACACACGTGTTTCAATTACGTTCAAGTAAAAAGACAATTAATAGGGACCAATTGTCCACATTTATAAAATAAAAATACTTCAGAAGGTAGAAGAATCATTACATTATTGACAATCCAACGTGGGGTAACACTTCAAATAAAAAGAAGTATCATTACATTATTGGCGCCCAACGTGGGGCTATTTGAAAAGGATCTCCGATACATTAAGTTAAACGTATCGACTGGAATCAAAGGCCGAAAAGAGAAATAACGATGGATACCAGGCATAGAATTCAAAGGAAGACAAACGAGGAGAATGCAGAACGAAAGGAGGACATGCCACCAGAAGGACATACTAAGGACGTAGATATGATGACGTTTATGCGGAACATGATGGAGGTAATGCAACAGAAGATGGAAGTAGGACAAGACAAGATGGAATTAATGATGCAATGGAAAATGGAAGAAAGACTTGGAGAGAAGTTGGAAGGAATACAACGTAAATTGGAAAAAAGACTGGGAGAGAAGATGGAAGTAATACAACAGAAGATGGAAGAAGTACAACAGAAGATGGAAGAAGGACAGGAGGAATTAAAACAAGAGCTGGGAGCAAAGCTGCAACAAAATCAAGAAGAACTACTGTTGAAGATAAAAGAAGGAAAGAACGAAAGGAGACAGGAATTTCAACTGGAATTGACGGGTATTTATGATAAGATAAATGAGAAAATAGTTGTACAAGATGGTCAATTATATATGCTTGAGAGAAAATGTTGTAATTAAAAATAATATAATATATATATAGTTATGTACAATGAAAACTATGTAGCCATGATTCATACGTACATCAATGTCAACTATTCGACAGTTTTATGTAAAAATACAATCAGATACACATGGATATTTGATATTGGTGTCCGTGGTGATTGATAATTAAACGAAAATCTGTAAAGCTCTGAGGGATGGAATAATGCCAAACACCATCAGCTTTTCGCCCTATTCGAAAATAGCATTCCAATAATTTGGTTTCTGCTCTGTCGTGATAACCATTTTTTAATTATTAAAGAAGTATTCTTTTGACGTCTTGTTAAAATTAATTTTTTTTGGGCCTAAGTAGCTTTGAACACCAATTGAATTTCAGAGCCCTCCTAAATTAAGGTTTTTCGTGAACGCACGTTATAATTATAAAATTAAAAGTGCTTTGACCGATGATAAAACAGCAACTTTGACGAGTTATTAAAACAATAAAACTACGATTGGCATGACATTTTACGTATGTATGTCAAAAACAATGTCAATGTCAATGTCAATAGAACTCGTATAGCAAAAACGTTGTTGAAACTATTTAAACGGGTCGAAATGTGTCGAATCAAATTAGTGTAATTTAATTAAGGGTATTTCAGTAAATTTTAAATCGACGTAGCGTTCCATTTCAGCATGATTTGTATAGAAGGAAAATTGGATTATTGCAAATAGACTGTAATATATAAATTATAAGGAATCTTATTGTGTAAGCAATAAAACTGTAAGTTGATCACGCCTGCAAATTGAATGTAAAATAAAAGAATTCAGTTTCGAAATAGTAAAATAACTCGTTTTGACCAATAAGAGTGGAAAAAAAGTTCAAAATATGGCGTCGCAAACAGAGGTTAGTGCTCAAGTATTTTATGGACAGTGATAGTTAACCTGAAATGCTGGAATAACCATTAACCTTAACGTCAATTTCGAAAAATTTACTTATATTATAAATTTAAAAAACCTAACATACCAGTATAACCAATCTAAGTATATCCGTCAATTTATGGTAATTTTGAAAACTAATTCTTGGTATGAATAATATTAGTTAAGTATTAACATAACTACATAATAAATTGCTCAATCAGTATTTCTGTCTTTTACCAAATTTACGTTGCACTTGGGAATTTAAATAATATCAAAATTATGTGTATGCCAATTTAATTTTCTGACATGCGGTCGTACTTTCAACTCTGGTTTAAGTATGTCTGAAATTAATTTAATATTAATTTAAAGAATGGGAATTCTTTATTTGCTACATTTTTAATTACTTTATTGGTTTATATACGTAATTTTAATAGTACTATTCCCAAAGTAAACTGGTAGAACTGGCTCATTGTGTTAGGCAACGAAGTTGTACAAAAAACATTATTAAAAATAGCTATTTTTTATATCAAATTAATAACAAAAATCTTGTGTAAGAATATTGACGTCAATACCCTCACACTCGTGATATGTAATTACAGAAGTCTACGTAGGCACTGTCAAGCTTGCGTGGGTGATAAAAAGTTTGTATGATAGCATTATTACCATCTGGACGACATGCGTGCATGGGTTGATGCACCTTCAGCGAATGAGTGTCTGTGTGCGTGTCGTGGTCTGATAATGTCACAAAGTGCGAAACGGTTGCTCATTACCATTACATTCGCTAACATTTATTTTTAACAAATCGGTCAATCGTGCCGACGGTTGTAAAATAGTTACAAGCCTGGGCAGTAAATTTAACCGGGCGAAGCAGGTTTCTGTAATTGCATAGCAGCTTGAGTGTTGTGGCACTAACGTCTAGATTTAACAACTTCAACTTTCTGCCACTCTTGCTTCCATAACTTGATGTCACATCATCGAAATGTATGTGTGGTGGATGAACCATGAAACGGCGGATTACGAATCACTAAAATTAATAAAACAAAAGTGTGCATTAAGGGATAAGTAGTTAATGCTTTTATCGAATAAGCCCTTTACGATTTATTATTATTATTATTATTAATGTTAAATATTGACCATATCGTCACATTAATGCATCTCACAATAAATAACAAATGTAAATCCTTGATAAAATCGCCAAGCAATTCTATTGCCACGAGTCCAACAGTGGGCAGTTAGAAATAAGTATTGTCTCGTCTAAATTATTTACCATTTACTACGAATGAGATTATTCTAATGTGGTCTAATTTGATCCCAGTGCTTTTACTACTGATTGCGACTCAAATGCAACTAAGTTTGTTCACTCTTTAAATATGCAAAGCATAACTTAGAATTTAGAATTTGAAGATCTTTCAAGACGATTAACGAAAAATATTATATTATTTATTAACCACGACAGTTTTTAAACGCAATGATCCATGTTAGAATAATCCCTCAAAACCTTTCACGACCGCTGCAATGGTTTTCTTAATAGACCACTGGTTAATCACTGGCGCTGCCACTTAGACATCATGTGACAGCTCAGCTGCATAATAAGTGTTTACATTGCGAATGATCATAACCATAGTCACGAAAACAGACAATATACATGGTCATTACTCACACTTATTACCAACCAAAATTAAAACAATTGAGTCGATTTCATGATTTATTTTTTATTTACTTTTGACACTACTACGAATACGGATACATTTCGTGCGGGGATGATCGACGTCTTTTTAACTTGTTCGATAAATTAGTATCAAATGGAAGTAGTTTGGCGGCATCCGGATGTCTAAAAAAGAAATATTGTTTGACGTGTTTCAGAAGAGGATACTGCAATGCACGTTACAGAGAATAAATGATTTGAAACAGCGTACATCTCGCATAACAGTATCGTCGTGCGAAAAACGATTACTTTCGATAGTGCATTCTTTAGTCATCACTTACATCTCCGCCAAGCTATCGTAAATAGCTTTGATCGAAATGTTTGAATTCTTAACGGCCTTGGTCAATTCCATTTCGAAGTTATACTTCATTTCCATCATTCTATCGGGCGGATGGTTATGCGGCCGGAGTATAGATAGATCTTCCAGGCAGCCATTTGTTTCGATAAAAGCGGTTGCAAAGCAACCAGAGTTTCTTTTGTTGGCGCAACGATAATACCTAAATATATACGAAAAGTCAGTGCGACTGATTTAATACACATTACGATTGTAAAGTAACAGACTAAAATGTTAAATGACACATCTAGCTTTCGCCTGGTTGATATTCCTAGTTAGTCGTATCATTTCCCTACTAAAACGTTAACGAGCCTGTATAATACTCGGAAATCACATTTCAACGCTACTTATGAGCCAACAACGTAAGATTATTACAGTTTTCAAATTATAAGAATTTGTCTTTTTCGTTGTGTAAATACTTTTATAAGGCAGCCCCTCGCGAGGGGTCGCAAAATACGATTGAAACTAACACTTGTTCCAAAATGGACATCGGAAGTCGGTTTATCAGAGCAGTACTAACATTTTATAATGTACGACTAAATTAATACAGTTGTGATAGGTAGTTTGTCTCTGAATTTAGGAAAAAATATATTTTAACTACTAGGAATTCTGCATTGTAAAACAAGTAATCACTTGCACTGTTACTTACTGGGCTCTGTTACTTAACTTCGGTCGCCCGCAGCCACTCAAGCTTGCAAATTCAAAGGAATGAAAATTGCAAAAATACGAAAATACTCTCAGGAGGAAAATTTATAAAATCAAAATCCTAATAATAATAAAAGTCACAAATAACGAAAAAGCGTAAACGTGAAAAGTTGGGTAAGAATAAAGTTAAAAAAATCAAGAAGTAGATCAAAATATGTAAATCATATGTATATAGAAAAGTACAAAAAAAATAATAAAAAGAAAAAACAAGTTCACACTAACACATAATGCGAGCCAAACATAGAGAACTAGTCAAATAAATTTAAAAAGAAAATTGAAAACTAAAAAAGCTAAAGAACCCAACCCAACCCAACGCAACACAACCAGAAAAAATCACAAAAGGCGAGTGGAAAAATCGGAGAACAAAACAGAAACACGTTGAAAGTTTGAATATAATAATAGGACAGAAGTAAAAAAAAAAGTTATTTAATAGGAAAAAATTAAAAAAAAAACAAGTTTAAGTGTCACGGAAAAATAAAACCAAAATTAAAAAATGATAAACCCGACCCTACACTACTTGAAAAAAACATGAAACAGAAATACAAAGAAAGCTATACATGAACGAGAGATTTTAGATAAAGCAAATATAAACAAATAATTTTAATAAAGAGAAAACGTTTAAAAGCTAATAACTAAGTCAACAATAAAGACAAAAATCAAAATGTAAAATACGTTGAAAAAAGAAAATAAACAGGTAGATGACCAATTGCCCCATTTAATAGTATTTCTTTGAGGTTGATTCAACTTTCATCCTTTAACGTGTAATTCTTATATATTTCATTTTCCACCACTTTTTGATATTTCTATTATCTTTCCTTCTTAGGACGCTTGTCTATAATTTTTTTCGTTCCCTTATTTTTATTTCTATTAGCTAATGGTCACTTCCTATGTCATATCCTCTCTTCACTCTAGTATCCGTTATTTCTCAGTTTCTATCACTTACTACGAAATTCTAATAATCTTGTCCCATTGTTTATTAGTGTGTCTTCCCATTTATGTACATCTTTCTCGACGTACGCATTGAAGTGTAATATCACGCTCTGACACTGCTAGAATCAGAAGAATCAATGATATGGCAGTCACTATTACAGATGGATGCAAGTACTGGCGTGGCAGACAAGCCTAATTTATTAGCATTGTGAGCATATGTGAACAATACAACTGTCAAAAAAGCTTTCTTTGTTTTGAAAAGCTTTAGAGAAATATACAACTACAGAAGCTGTTGCACCCAATATTAACACACACTCCACCGAGAAGCACTGGCTGTGCGTCGTATGCCAACAATGAAAACTGTACTAAATAAATCAGTGAAAATTGTGAATTTTATAATCACTCGTCTTAATTCTGGCATTTTGAAAGCACTATGCAATGAGATGGGCAGCGATCATGAATATATATTATTACAGTCTGAAGTCCGTTGGATGTCTCGAGGTAGAGCGTGTTTGTGTAAAAAGTACATGGGCAGAGCATAGCAATATAGTTGCGCAGTAAACGTTTGTGACCCCACTCTACAAAATCGATCAGCTGTTCATGCATTCAGTGGCGTCGTATTTTTAGTTGTTTCTTTTGTTTGTTTTTTCAGAATTTAAATAATTTGGTTACGCCACTGCTCAGTATGACGTCAGCTTCGCGCAGTCGCCTATGTACTTCTAACAGAAACACGCTATAGAGTTTTAAACCGTCTGTATGAACTGCTTAGGGAAGTGAGGTTATTCCTGATTGACTCTAAATTCAAATCAACATACTGTTTGAATTACTGCTCATGGCTATCATTTCTTGCTTATTTTACAACTACATTAGCATACTGAATGCACTCAACGCTAATATTCACGGTGTCAGTTTCAATGAATTCAATGTAAATTTTATTGGATGAAAAATCCGTTCGTGAAAGCGAAAAATCAATTTCCGCATACAGAAGGAGGCTTCCAATTGTTTGTGTTCTGTTGTGGGATTTCTTTCAGCCTACCATATTAAGGGGGGGTCCTGCTTTAGGAGGCCTTAAAATAGCGTTTTTGGGGGAATTTTTTTGTCGAGCGAAAAATATTTAAACGGAACCGATTTTTATGCACATTTGTGCAACACCTTTCAATTGCAATTTACAATCGGTGGGAAAGATGTAGTCCGTAATTTTTGTCTGAAACAAAAAAAAACCAAAGAAAATTGTAATTCTCATATATTTTCTTCTATGTGAACTAAAAAAAAACCCAAAATTTTGAAATTCAAGATTTTTCTCAGGTTTGAAAATAAATGTGCTCTTTGCAGAGAAAATCATTTCAACTTGCTAAAAAAGTTGTTTAGACTTTTTTTTCATTAATCTTTTTAGTTCAAATAGAATAGAATGCTAATGAAGCCAACAAAAGTTTTGTTTCGTTTTGATTGCTTGTCTAGTTTTCTCGCAATCACGCCCACCAGTTTAGAAAAATCGTAAAAACGAAAACTCGAGAAAACGCGCTCTAAAGTTTACGATCAGGAAAAATGTTAATTTTCGATTACTTACGGAATATCTCGTTATAATCCTACTATAGCTCTTACGAACTCAAAATATTATTGCTTCGAACGACCGATTGAACTTTTTTCAGTACATAGTTCGGTGTTATGTTACTGCGGGGAGGGGCGCGCGTTTCGTTTGTCCGAGCGTTCATGCGTTCGTATATTTTTTGCTCGACACCTCACTGTGTTTAGTGCCGTATCTTTCAAAATATTGCGAATTAGCCGCTATAACTTTTTATACATATTCTTAGATATATTAGGCATAGATTTGAGCAATAAAAAACAAATCGATTTTTTGAGCCTTCTAAAGCAGGATCCCCCCTTAAGGCAGGTATTAGGTAGATCGGACCCAATCCTCCCGCCTAAATCAACCTACCGCATGCAAAGCCACACACGCTCTTAGGGAAGCCAGAATCAATCATCCGGCCTAAATTTCTCTATCACATGGCCGATACATTGTATTATTTCGTCTTTAATCCAATTGAATTAAGTTACAAGCTACATTACTTATTTCGAATATGACATCAGAAGATGTATATATATATAATATTTACCTTGTGGTGTCATATAACCTTATATTACTTAGGGTTTTCTTTTATTTTCATATATTACTCATTTCGTTTTTCTTTTCTTGTTTCATGTTCGGAATTTCTATGCATTTTTCATTCCGGAAGATCATCGCGATATTTACATTTCAAAAACGTAAATTCTTATATTTTGAAAACCATACCACCACGAAAGGAAACATCGCCTGACCGTTTAATAAAATGACTATAAGAATACGGACTAAAAAAACGTAAAGCGTAAATTGAAAATTCAAACCGATGGTACGCAAGTATGAGAAACCATTTCCAGCGAAAAATTTTAATATAAATCACTTCAGGCTTCCGCTGACAATTTATAAGTCGGAAACAAAACGGCGACACGTCATCTGTTACTTTACAATCGAACAATGCCCGTATTTAATGGCATTACAAGTGGATTTTCTCATGACTTTAGAATAACTGAGAATTGTAATTTTTGTGCGGCCTTAACACTAATCCACTAATGCGTCAAAACGATTTTATTTATCGTAAAAATCATATAAATACGGGCGAAAATCATACCACAAAATACATAATGAAAATTACCTTCTGTTTCCATGTCGTGTGGTGCTTATATTGTAGAGAAAACCGTTGTGCACTATTCGATGGTATTTTCTCAACTTCGGAAAGGATCTTCTAGTTTCACCGATATTTTCGCCGTAAGAAATAGTATAGCCATCTAATTGGACAACAAAAATATCTTAATTTAATGACAAACGTACATTTCATTAATATTACAAGTAATGCGATGTGACGCAAATTAATCGCGACTAAAGTTTTTAATAAGAAACAGTTACGTTCGTAATTTTACATTAAAAATACTATCTACATAAATATAATTTATAAAATATATCATTAAAATTCATTTTATTCTTCGTAACACAATTTATATCCGACAGTTTCGCATGCTCTTTTCCCTCCAACAATATTGTGTCTCCTCCATTTGTTTAATAAACGAATTAACATTCTCGCACATAAATCTCACCTAAAAGTAACGTAATCAGACAACCACAAAACAACTCCAACGAAAGACTCGTAATGGTAATGTAAGTTCTAAATTTTAAATGAAATTATTATTTTTTTTAATTATAATTTTTAGCCACTTGCAAATCAGCGCCGTAAAAGGTGGGAATTGTGTGACCATGTTTATTAATTTATTTATAGAAGTTATAAGATCATTATTATCCACCAAGATTTTCGGAACACCGCCAATGGTTTTCTCAAGGCCAGTGACACAAGCACTAATTCCCCATACAAATACTACATTGTGGGTCTTTTTTGAACGTTGAAACCAAAATTCCTGCAAGTGCAGGCTACAGTTCAGCCTCAGTGAACGGGATTGTCCGTAAATTTGGTTAGAAACAGCAAGCTCAAACGTACAACTGTGGGTCGAAGATTCTACTGCAAATAAATTTATTTATTTGCAGTAGAACATTTATTTATTATTTAAGCCATAATTAAATAACAAATAGGATGACCTCCTTGGAACAGATGGTCACTCATGTAATAAAATTATACAGATAAATTCCGATAAATCCAAATGGCTATGCCACAAAACCCTCTCAATTCCGAACATATATTACAATTATCAAAATTCTCGTCCACAATTGGCAAAGCACACAACAACCAATGTCATTTAAGTACTAACTTAATAATAATTCCTTTTAATAGGTTTCTTAGTGTAATTTTATGTGAATGCAATAAATGAAAAAAATGTTTAAACTTTAAAGTGCTAACGAAATAACTACAACCACAGTTAAGTGATTTAAAAAATAAGGCAGATAATAAAAAAGAACCTCATGTTTATTATCAATACCCAAATTTGATTGAAGCTACTATTTTGTAAAACATATATTTTACTGAGTAGCTACATGGGTGAAGGGACGATTGTGAACGGGAAGTTAGAAAACTAGAGACACTGAGAAGATGAACGAACTAGTAACTATATGAAAATGTCAGAAAATGACGAGATATACTAATGCCCGGTTTCACAAACGCTAATCGGTCGTTAACGGCTTGTTAACGAATCGTCAAAAGTTTGCCGATTTGTTACCGAGTATTTAATCCATCGTCAAATATTTGACGATGGACAGGTCAAATACATTTGGTATTTGACGATGGATTAAAGACTCGATAACGAATCGGCATACTTTTGACGATTGGTTAACAAGCCGTTAACGACCGATTAGCGTTTGTGAAACCGGGCATAAGTGACATAGAAATCCGAACACCAATTAGAAAACTAGAGACACTGCGAAGATGAACGAACTAGTGACTATATGAAAATGTCAGAAAATGACGAGATATACTAAGTGACATAGAAATCCGAACACCAAGAAAGAGTTGGAATTTTTTAATAATTTTAACACCACATAGTCGGCTACCATAGAGGAACAATCGATGAAAAATTCAAGTTAAAAACAAAAGACAAACGGGTTGTTATTAATAGTGTGTTTGACCACCTCGAAGCCGCGAAAACTCATTGAACCGTCTAGGCATGGGTCTAATCAGGTGGTTGATATCTGCTTGAGGCACCTCATCCCAGGCTACTTGTACCTCATGTCTCAGAGCATCTAATGTCTGCGGAGAATTGGCTAAATTGGTGAGACCTATCACATCCCAAACATACTCAATTAGTGATAGGTCAGGTGAACGGGAGGGCCATGGCAAAAGATTAACGTCGACAGCTTGAAAGAAGTCTAGACTGACGCGAGCTACGTGAGGACGGGCGTTATCTTGCTGGAATATGGAATTTGGCATGGTCGCAAGATAGGGTAGCCGATGGCGCTCTACAATGTCATGGATGTAGCGCTGAGCATTCATATTGCCTCTAACAAAGACTAGAGGTGACCTGCTTCCATAGGCAATGGCATCCCATATAATTACCCCAACAGTGCGATGCACATGCCGTTCTATCGCAAACTCCAGGTTGCGGCGTTCTCTTCGTCTTCTAACCCTTTCCCGACCATTCTCTTCACTAGTTGACCAGTAGAATGACACGGTGTTATTCGCACGAGAAAATAAAATCCACCTGCCCTCAAGTTTTAGAGGATGTAGAAAGACACCTCTTTTTACTTTATTATTCTTTATGTATAAGAAAGTATGGTTATCAATTTTCAGACTATTTTTGGAATGACGTCTGTGTGTGTCTACAAGCCAAACGATTAAAGCTAAAGCTATGAAATTTTAAACTTTTAAACGTTTTTTCGAAAAATGGAGTGTAAGTATAAGAAAGTTCAGTGCGGACCACTGCAAATATTTACTATATGTGTTTAGCGGTTTCTTATCATGGGGGACAGGGCGAAACATATTATATGAATTTTGGTTCGAGAAAGAGTCGGATTTCAATTATTTCCTGATAGCATGGCCCAATGTATGCTTCTTATGGAGTGTTTACGTTTCGACAATACTGCTACGAAGGCGGACAGGAAGACTTTATCAAATCTAATCTATGTGAGAGTGATGTTTGAGGAATTCAAAAGTATGCAATAGATACAGGGTGGGTGAATATATTATGCATATGTTATGATGGTTACTCTATTTATTAACTTAAGAAATATATTTTTTATTTGGCCCACATTGGGCGCCAATATTTTATGATTTTTTAAAAATAATTTTTATTAAATAAAGGTATTGAAAATTTTAAAGAAAATACAATCTTTTCTTTTCTTAAGTTTTTGAAAATTTCCCAAAAGGCTCAATACTTGATTCTCAAATAAAATTATCTCACGGTTCTTTTTATTTAAATTTATATTGCTCGTGGATTATTGAATTGAAATTTTTATTAAGTTCTTTATTTTTATTAGGCTGAGTTCAGATACACGGTATTTCTAGATGAAATAAGTGTCAATTATTTATAAACATATAGTTACTTCTTAGTGTTGATAATCTTGAATGACACTGCATTATTTTCTCTTCAAGAGTTAAAATTTTATTTTAAAAAGACTCCATTTTGACGTTTTAAACACCGTTGCATGCAGTGAGAATTCCTTAAGATCAACGTTGCCTAGTAACATTATTATTAAATTTCTTATCAGAGCGACGTGCCCTATAGAATAGATAAAATGGCACTGACTCTCGGCTGTTATTAGACCTCCATTTTATAGTGTCGGAAAGACCATTGCAATTGTTCGAGGATCTGTAAACTTTTTAACGGCTTTCACTGTTTTCTATAGCGAGATCGAAAAAAAAATATGTCATGGAAAAAAAGCCGCATGTCTTTTCGTACTTCATAAATTTGAAAATAATTATTGACACTGACAAATCAAACTTGGGAGTTATAATGCTTGGAATAAAGAAAGTGACAAAACTAAAACAGTATTTTATTTAAAGACGGTGTTGAAAGTGTTGTCCATTATTTTCCAGACATAACTGCACGCGTCGCTTCATATTTTCAGTAACACGGATAAGCATTTCAGGTGTGATTTCTTCCAACTGTCAATATACGTCAGATTGACACTCGCAAATAATTTTAGGAAAAGAAGAGCTTTTTTTGCCCATGGCCAACTTTGACTAATTTTTTATTCGATCACACTGTATATTCCCTACATATAATTATGAATCATAATTCTTGTAAATTTTTATTGTAATATATGTAACATTAACGGCTTTCTTTTCTCATTGCAACGATGTTTTTATTTTCCTCCCTTATATGCCTTCATACTCTCACAAACTGCGTAAGCATTTTTCTGGATTTTGACAGTTCTTACACAACCAAAAATATTCATAATTCTCTAAATTATCGTTTTCGTTTCTAATTTTTGTTCGCGATGTTTATCTCGTCATTTTAAACCCGCTGAACCTTTTTCTCACGACTTCATTTGGCGTTTGGTTGAATAGTTATGGTGCTAGTTCTTCAAAAAGCCGGAAGCGTTGAATGCGGCTCTGTACATGCGAAACGTAGAACCTTTCTTGTCTGGCGTCGTGGTTAGCAAGTGCAGTTCGAAGGATATATTGTGTGGTGACTTTTGGAGAATTCGTGTGCGTTTAGCGACATGATTCTTGTAGTCAAGGGTAGAACCTTTTTGGGAAATTAACCGTCTCGTTGGAAATCTCACCGTTTTTGGGTCGTCGAAACAAAATAATAAATTTTATCCAGAAATGAATCGGTTTAAAATCATCTGACATTGTATGGTATTTTATTCTGTCTTTGACTTGCGTTTTCTTTGCAGTGCTTTTTTGTGGGATCCCATTAGCTGTTTGCGTCGATCGTGTGACCGCGCACACCACTGTAAGATTCGCATCACTACTATACTTCGAGTAGCGCTGCTGGAATCTTAGTGGATGATTGACAAGAGTATCGGAAAATCGACCCTCGTGCAATCAAAACTGAATTCGAAAATTGTGTGATATATTAATGCCAGGATCGCCAATCTATTTTAAATAAACGTACCTTTTTACAGATCATTGTATTTATTTCGTTTGTTTCCAAATAAGGTTTTATTTAGTAATCTTTATTTGTGAGTAATATTAATGTTACTAAGTCATTTATCATGTTTGTCTTAACTTTCTTCAATGTAAATTCGTAGTATAATTAAATTATTCTACCGAAATGGCTCGTTCACTTAATTTCGTTTACTGTATTTTGGTTTTATTTCACCAATAGCCTACGTCGTTAGCTAACTACGAACTGGAATTCACGTTGAGTTTTTATATTTATTTATATACTTTATTTTTATCTGAAATACACTTATATACTTTTGTCATTTTGCCTTTTGTTTAATTAAATATTAGTGATTAGTTTAAAAGTGAGAACGCTTTTTATTTCTACCAGCTTTGTTCCTATACACTGCGTGTTTGGCTAAGGCTGTATAAATTAAATTTAAAAAAACACCAGTTATAACGTGCGAGGAACGCAATTGTGATTCAGGGAAGGCTTTGGAAGTTTTCGCGTATGTCTTACATTTACTTTGAGTACTAAAACTACTCGCCGTTACTAACCCATGAATTATATGAATTATATGGCCACCACCGACATCTCTACATAATGTAACTTCTTTTAATGGAATCAACAACATTATGAAGTATCCAAGGTGTGTTATTAATTACACTACCGATTTACACTGCCGGTCTTTCTAAGAAAGTTAACAAAACATGAAACGGATGGGCAAAAGTGATCATACGGGATGGCTTCATTTGGAAACACTCCGTGGTAATCTTCAAACGCATCTCTTGGTGAATAAGTCCAAACTCCATTAATTTTCTACCATTTTTCAGGTAAATTTCTACCATATTTCGATATTGTACTTCGTTAAATACGAATGCCGTAATTAAAAACTGTTTCTTTTCTCGAAAAAGTGTTGACAATACTGTAAAAGTTTAAATGAACTATTTTATTGGATTAAAATTGCACATTCATGGTATATCTATCTCCCTCTTCCAGGGCCAGCTCTAGAACATAATTCCGTTGCTCTCACGTTATAACCCAACCCAACCCTTGACTTTTACATCCGCAGGTTCCTTAGAACCATTTTTATATTTACAGTGTTGCATTTGCATGATGGTCATTGTTACAGATAAATCGTTTTCATTTCTTTGCCATCCCCATTCTTCAGGACTTAAGTCTTTTCCAAGCTATACTTGTATTTGCAACTATACTATCTTGGAGTGTCTTTGCACGCTATCTTCTGTAGGAGGCAGTTTAAGAAGATCAATATTAGCGTTTTTTTTTTACAAAACATTCATACCTCCAACCATTTAAAGAAATATTTCTTTTCTTTTCTCCCTACAAATATCTAAAAAGAGTGCAACCAATTAAGCATATATCATCCCCATGGACTTTTGCTGCAATATCTTTATCTTCCTTCTTTTTCATCTAAAGAAATTGTGACGACGATCCAAAAAAAAAACATTCCAGAAGTGACCAACAGAACAAATGTCACGACATTTGCGAAGTCTCACTTGCCTTTTCAACCTACGCATCGACATCTATCACACTATGCTAGCCGGGCGTCCACGATCCATGCGAGCTTCGATGCAGGCGACGATACATTCAGCTGGTGCAAGCGAATTCCAAGCCTGGTGACCAACCATTCAAAATGTTTGTACAATAACTAATAAAATTCATTTTTCGATGAAGCTGACGAATTAATAACGAGCCACAAAACTGTATTTTGGAAAAATTTTAAAAACTTACCACACTTGATTTTTAACAAATCTAAATACGTATTTCGGCAATTTATATCGTTATTTCTTTAAAAAATTTCCCGCAATTAATATTTTTATTCAAAATCGCCTATGCTTGGGTTTATTGGCATTAAATAGAATTAATTTTCGTTTAATTATTTATTAATGGTCGTTTCGATCACAATATTGTGTCTCTAGAATATTGCGTACGTGTCCGTTCGCACTACAAATTGAACTGTATACTATCCCCTGGTGGACGGAGCAACTTCGTTCTATAAAGGACCTTAAATATTACTAAACATGTTATTGCCCGAATGGTTAGCAGTCCTGATAACTTCCCGCCCATAGGTGGGAAGTGATTACTTGCCATCCGTGGGATTATCATAGCAGTTAGGAATGACTTCCCAACTTCGAAGAGATAATCGACATATTATTATAGTGATTGTAAATAAAATAGGACTAAGCCAATTCCCGTGGATAATAATACGATATTCAACTACTTCGCGAAGTTAACCAAAATAAAACTTTGACATTGCGACTGTTACTCCAGTTTCAACGTTTCATTTCGTTACCTTAATTCGCAATAGTCACAATCCGAACTTGACTGCTGTTATAGAAGAGCATGCTTTAACATGTGACTTTTGTTTTAACTTGCTAATATTTAAATTTAAAGAATGTTCACATGCTTGCAAAAAATCGCATACACTTCAAAAATCAAGTAAGAGCTTCCCTGATAAATTAAAATTGGAATAGATTTAAAACATTTTTCGCGCGATTTTTCTGCGAGTTTATAAGAATTATAAGAAGACAATCAATTTCCAAATTCACTGCTAGAGATACAATGAACGTAAATGATCGCATATACTTTCAGATATTTTCTTATAATGTTGTTAAAGTATTTTGGGTGCTATTACTGCACATAATTCAAACTAAGA
Source organism: Geotrupes spiniger (assembly GCA_959613385.1). Taxonomy (NCBI): domain Eukaryota; kingdom Metazoa; phylum Arthropoda; class Insecta; order Coleoptera; family Geotrupidae; genus Geotrupes; species Geotrupes spiniger. The sequence continues at coordinate 36,898,963 of OY390735.1, forward strand.
TAGAAGGAAAGCTTCCAAAATAGCTAGATTTGCACATTTATACGTTTAGTGCTTTAGAACTTCTCAAGTGAAGAAAATACAAATTACTACCGATATTTTTTTAATAGAATTCAATGGGTTCCATACAATATTTGCATTAGTGACACAATTCAACATAAACAGGGATTAAGACTATGCTGTAGAGATTTACGACTGACGTTGCGCTGATTTTCTCCATCTGTGCATCGACGAACATACGGATTTAAATGTCACTTCATTTGCAGCAATGGGGTATCTAAAGGAACTTAACGTTAGATATATTCATTACCATTCACCAAACATGTGTACTCACAATAAGGCAACTTCGTCGTAAACTTTCTTGAGTGAGCCCGGTATGATCTGCGCCGCTTTCTTTAAATTCTTCACGAACATGTCCTTCTCATGCGCATCTTGATCAGGCGGGTGATTATGGGGCTTCGTAACGCGCAATTTGTCGCTCGTGGCACCGACTGGCAAGATAGCTCTTGCTTTGCAACCATTCTTCTTCATTTGCGAACAACCTAGGTACCTAAAAGCCAAATCAAATTGTTTGAATGATACGGAACGAGAATTAAAATGCGTCTCATACTGAACGATACGCTTAACATTCTGAAGTGACCAGCGCGAAATACAGTGGCAGTTATTGTTAGGACCGATCGAACTGCATCCATACAATAATATATACTCAGTGACATATAAACTGCACCACCTAGAAGGGGTGGGAATTTTTGGACCAAATTTGGCAGGAACATTGGATAGTCTAAGGTAACAATTGATTAAAATTTGATAAAGAAAACACTTCATCTTTTTGATTTTTCTTTAATAATGTGTTGGTCCGCCCCTATTTCTGATACACTCATTGACCCGCCCTGGCATTGATTCCAGCAGGTGATCAATGTCTTCTTGGGGTATGGCATCCCGGGCAGCCTGTACTTTATGCCGTAGAGCTTCTATTGTCAACGGTGGGTTCGGTAGATTCCTCAATCTTCTACCCATCACCAAGGCAAAAGATTAACATTGGCCTCTTCAAAGAAGTCAAGAGAAACCCTTGCTACGTGAGGTCGTGCATCATCTTGCTGGAAAAGTGCTGGAAATGTGGTTCTACCACTTCGTCAATGTAGCGTCGGGCGGTCATACTGCCCCGAATGAAGAGCAAGGGTGGCCTACTGCCGTGAACAATAGCACCCCACACCATCAACCCCACAGTTCGGTGAACATGCCTCGCAATCGAAAAATCAGGATTGCGTCTTTCGTCTAACAGTCATCCGACCATCATGCATTCCTAAACAAAATCGCGATTCGTCACTAAAGACAACTCGATGCCACTCCAAATTCCATTGAAGTTTTTCCGTGCACCAGGCCAAACGTTCCTGGCGATGTTGAGCAGTGAGGGGTAGCACAAGATGTGGGCGGTAAGACAGCAAGCCAAAGGTTCTTATTCGACGATAAACTGTTCGCAAGCCTATCGGACGACCTTGTTCACCTAACCATTGATCAGCTATTGATCTAGTTGTAGAGAATCGGTCTCTCAAGGCCATTAGTCTTAAGCGGCGATCTTGACGTTCATTGGTTCGTATTTGAGCCTCTTCTCCGACGTTCAACCCCATGTTCAGACCACGCTTGATAAACACGCATTATTGTTGAGTGGTGCCGTCCCAAACGGTTGCCGATTTCTCCAAACGAACAACCTGCCTCTCGTAAACCAACAATCCGCCCTCGGTCAAAGTCGCTCAACTGCTGGTAAACTTGAGGTCTCCTTCCTCTAGGCATCGTTAAACACTTGAAACACTTTAAACTAAAGAACGGGATCCGCAAAAGTGGAACAAATTCAAAAAATTACTCGATATTGCTTGACTATCACCACCTCTAAAAAATGACACAAACGTCAAAAATCCCATGACTACTTGATGATTGGGTTTCAAATTTTAATCAACTATTTCCCTGGACTAGTCCACTATTCCTGCCAAATTTGGTCCAAAAATTCCCACCCCTTCTAGGTGGTGCAGTTTATATGTCACTGAGTATATAATGTATAGCGTAATATTCAGTAATGCTGGAATCAGTGGCGTATAACTATGCCTTACCCAATAGGTGGAGAGCCTGCGGTCACCTTGGTGTGGTAAACAAACCCGTCATTCACAAACCTCCTCCGGATCGACGACCTCTTTTTTTTAATTGAGCCGCGCGAGTTTTCTCTTCCACTACCGATGGAATATTTAACATCTATCAAATAGAAGAACTCAGTCAAAACTTCCACCGATTAGACACACTCAATTGTAAACTACTCGTAACTGTGTAAACTACAACAATAGTGCTTCTCAAACTCTTAGTGCCTTTTCACACACAGCCGGTGCCGGGTAGTCGGTACCGGCTGTCCGGTGGCAAGTATATCGAATCTTATGAGAACCGGGTAGTCGGCAAAATTACTACGTGTGAAAGCTCTCATAAGACTCAATACACTTGCCACCGGACAGTCGGTACCGACTGTCCGGGACCGGCTGTGTGTGAAAAGGCACTTAGGCGAAGCAATAATTTCAGGGTATGACCTTGGGATGGTTAGATGTCGATTGGGCGAAATTTATTCATATAGAAAATACCATTAATGCCTGGTTTCACAAACGCTAATCGGCCGTTAACAGCTTGTTAACGAATCGTCAAAAGTTTGACAATTCATTATCGAGTCTTTAATTAATCGTCAAATATTTGACGATTCATTACCTTGACGAACCGTTAAAAGAAAAATTACCATTGTTTTGGATTTCACAAGCAATAACGAGTCGTTAACTAATTCACCATTTGACAATCGTTTGTGAAACCGGGCATAAGAGGTAAATAAAACAAAATATTACGAAGTTAACATGTAACTATAATAGTAATAAATGTACATTTTTTTTTCTTAAATGAATTCCATACAAGGTACGATTTTTGTTCACAATTATAATGCACTTGGGATACAGACACAGCATACGAGAGTAGCGTACGCGTATGAAGAACTTCATGTCAACTTTAGTTAACTTTCACTGTACGGATCTTGAACCGTGAAAACGTACTAGCGTTCGGTACCATGTGATGCGACAAACGACACGATGCGATGTTTAAATCACATGGTTTGTAAGGCAGTTTTTAAATTAGATTTATTGTTAAGTCACATTGATAAAATGCACAAACCTAACAGGAGTACGTGGTCATCACAAATAAATTGGTCATTCTTATTAAATTGGACGTAGTAAATATGCCTCGCCAGGACAGCCATTTATTAACAGTGAAGTAAATTTTAGTTTGAAACTTGCTAAAAGTACGACCCCATCATAAAACTATATTGTCGCCATGATAAAAAAAAGCCAAAAATCATTCATGTAAGACTGGAACGTTTTAAATTGTGCCTTGCCAGGACAAACCATTTATTAGCAGTTACATCAATTTTATAGGAGGTAGGTACGCTTTCGATAAGACAAACCATTTATACAAGAAGGCAGAGACGTATATATAAAGTATATACGTCGCCTAGAAAAATCAATTTTTATTAAGAATTAAGTCAATTTTACAAAAGAGTTGGAACTACTTAAAGGTACGTCGCCCTTTTCTATAACCATCAACTCATAAAATCAGTTAACGTAAACATAAAAGTTTTATTTTAAATAAAATTCAAATTCCCTCAATATTTAAGTCGACTGGTATTTTGAAACGAATTCATTTTACGCGTCCGACAATTTACAATTTAACCTTGAGTTTTTGTCTAAGTGCGCTATGCAGTTATTGTTATCTGCTTTTTCCATAATATGAATTTAATGTTATTGTAATTATTACATTTATATAAAATTTCTATATAAGTTCCTAGTGGGATGGCAGAAATTGTCATCCACATATTTTTCTATTAATGGTAATTGAAAAGGTAAAGCAGGTATAAGGGTATATTTAAGAGAGAGTCCATCACCAACTGCGCTAAGACAGGACTCATACTTGACCACATTGGATAACCTGTAAATTGAGGGTAATACTCACAACCATAGCTGTGATTCAAATGGATTCAAAAATAAAATTAGTGACCTCTAGAAATTCTTCAAGTGGCAGTGATTTTTCTGTTACTCCAAACTTTGGCAATATACTCAGCAATCAGACTTTTGGGGATGAAGGTAAACAAAGATACAACATCAAAGCTGACAAGGACGGGTAATTTAAAATTATTGATAACTTAAACAAATTGGGAGGAGATATCTGGCGTATGTTATATTGATGATACTATTGGTCGGTGTGGTAGTGGTAGTAGTTTATGATGTTTGGGGGTGCCACACAATTTAGGTGGAATGCCCTTATATGTGTGGAGTTTAGCTATTTTTTCAGTGGCGTACTTTTTCTTTTTTAAGTTTAAGTGTCGTTATTCTTTATTTGGAAAGGGGTTGTTGGGTCTCTTCTTAACTGTAACTGTAACAGTCAGTATCACCAAACAATAATTGCATTTTATTATTGTAACAAAAATGGACTTTCAAAACGTGCTGTACAGGTAGTTTTTTTGCATTTTTGGTTCTTCCCAGTCATTGGCATTTCAAGATATTGACATTGCATTTTTTTCATTTATAGAAAAAAATCTAGTAGTACATAAACATTTGTTGTTTTACAAACATACATTTTTTAATTATGTGGTGCATTCTCATGATTATCCAATTGAATGTGTGGGAAAAATGTATTGCACTATTCAAATACGGTTGCCTCGTAATGGGCCACTGTTTTCGTCGCTGGAAATGAGAACCGTCATATCAATATCGTTTTACAAATAAGTAAAAATAATGAAAAAAATTGTACAATACATTTTTTGGGTAAAATGCCGTACACATTTATTAAACAAGATCATGATATGGATTCTTGGAAGAAATGCCAAACTTGTGCACCAAACTTCATTGTTAAACAATTTTAGGTGTATATGTTTGTTGGGTTGGCATAATATAAATATTCTAAGAGTTTGGAAAAGTAATAAAATCACAACGGTAGACAAATCAAGCTAGAAGTAGTCTTCAAGATATGGTTGGTTTAAATTACATCAGTTAGTTATGTTGTTAGAGCTTAGTTCGGAGTAACTTGAGATTTAAATAAATAAAGATATACTTTTATAATTGGCAGAAAGATAAGACATACGAATTATTATAGTGATGTAATCAATCATTAAAATGTCCTAGACATTTATTACACAGGTTCGATGTAAAAATGAATACTGTTTTGATTCTTGTACAATGTTTCGCTCTCCCGCATAAAAACTAATTGTTAAAGGATCTCGTGTTTCGCACACTTGTCACCAGTTTAATACCAAAACACCAACAAAATCAAAGGCTGTTATATAAGTTCAGTAACGTAATCGGTTTACCAACACACAAATATCAAGATAGAATTTTGTGCCTGGTTGGTTTAAATTACATTTTAGAACATTATGCAATAATTCACTGGATTAAAAAGTCATTGTAAATAGGCATCGCTTTAAAATGCATTGTAATTTAATGGTATTACAGATATTAGAGATAATGTATTAAAGTAAACTATTGCAAAAAGTTTTATTGAACGATTAGCTCACAACATGAGCTACGTATTTTTCTAGATGTCATTGGCACAAACTTATAAAAGAATAAACAGAATGCAATGAAGAATGCCAATTCAGCCGCTAATAATTTCAAAAAAAGACCTGTACAATCATGGGCAACGCCTTGATAATCTTGGTGTTCTTTAGGAAACATATTTAGTGCCCCGATACAATTATGTAAAAAAATCTGCAGTAGTCCGCACTGAACTTTCTTATACTTAGTTATACTACATTTTTCGAAAAAACTTTTCAAATGAAAGTTGCTTAAAATATCAATATCAATAACTTTTGTAAGGATATTGTTTTCGATACCATGCACGGTTTTCGAGATATTGAAAAAGGTGATAAGAGTAAACCATCACTTCCGGTTGAGATATTGCTTTCAAAATAGGACGTTTTTCTTCTAGGTACATACAAATGTTAAGTTTAAAGTTTCAGAGCTCTAGCTTTAATCGTTTGGGCCGTAGAACGCGCACAGACCCATACACAGACGCACAGACGTCATTCCAAAAATAGTCAGATCGATTCAGGGCACTTCAAAACGTGTATATCCGTTGAAATCTCGAGTTCGAACATTTTCATGATTCCTATACTTACTTATACATAAAGTATAAGAAAGTAAAAATTGCCAGTTTGGTTTATTTTTAGCATGTATGCTGCTTCTTGATCCATTCCTTAAATGTATTGTTTTAGTGTATTCTGATATTATTTCTGGTTTCATTATTTTGACATCTTCGTTGCGAGATAAATATAGAAGACATTTTGAAATAGGCCCTGTTTGGTGAAAAATTAAAATATACGTTTCTTAGTTACACTTTGGCGTACTGTGAACGGAACAGGTAGTTTACCTAGAACTAAAATAGTGTTTGCCCAACTGTAAAGGCCTACTTGATTTAAAAAAATCGAAAGTAAACTAAAAATAAGTTTCAGGCCAAGCAGGGCGGAATCCCAAAACATGAAATTCCAATTCGAAATTTTTTGGTCAATCATACCTACTCAATCCGGGGACATACGGTATATACAGTGGTGGCCAAAACATATGCAACTACACCTTCTTAAATAAAAAATGTGATATGGATAGTTAATTTATTTTTCTAAATAAATTCATTTTTACAATTTTATTAATAAATGGTATTCTATAGAACCATTAAAAGGAAAAATGTTTAAAAATATTTTTGTTTTTCATGTTTTTTTCAAGATACCTGTGACTTAAATGTCACTTCATTAGATTTTTCTGTGTTTAGTTATAATTGGGAGGAAGTTACCTTCTTGTGTGAAAATGTTAACGTGTAGCTACTGAAATTGTGTCTCTTGTTAATTAATGTACACTTATTGAAGTATGGCTCGGGATAACTTTGGGTTTGAGCTCAGGAAGCGAATTATAGCTGACTATTATAATGAGATATCACAAGCTGACATTTCAAGAAAATACCATGTGCATAAAAGCTCAATTTCACGCATTATTACTCGATATAACTGGACCAATGAAGTGATGAATGAAGTAAATCATCCAGGAGGTCGACCCAGGAAAACCAGTCAGCGAACAGACAGCCTCATCGTCCAGCAGGTGAAAAAAGACCATTTTGTAACTTCTACGCGGATTGTTAAAGATCTCCAGCTACCAATTGCCGCTAGAAGCGTACGCAGAAGACTGATAGATGCCTCTCTGCGCGCCCGACGCCCCACAAAGAAACCACTCATCTCTAAACGCAACCAATTAAAACGGTTAAATTTTGCAAAGGAGCACGTAAATTGGACTGAAAAAAATGGAAGACTGTCTTATTTAGTGATGAGTCAAAATTTAACATCATTGGTAGCGATGGAATGTGCATGTGAGAAGACCAGCCAATCAGCGACTCCAAGGGCGCTACTGCAAAAAAAAAACGATGAAGGATGGAGGCGGGAATGTAATGGTGTGGGGATGTTTTTCTGCTACTGGAGTAGGTCCATTGCATCGAATACATGGCTTAATGGATCAATATGTTTATATAGGCATTTTAGAAACAGTTATGCTTCCATATGTCGAAGATGATATGCCCTTGCTTTGGACTTTTCAACACGACAATGACCCGAAACACTCTTCACGGGTTGTTAAATCGTGGTTAGCACAAAAAAGTTACGTAATGGAATGGCCACCGCAATCACCAGACCTCAACCCGATTGAGAACCTGTGGGAAAGTGTAAACAAAAGGATTGACTGAGAAAACTGTACGAATTGTAATGAATTTTTAAAAGATTGGATGAAACTTGGAAAGCCATTCCAGGAAATTTTATTAACAATTTAATAGCGTCAATGCTTCGTCGGTGCAAAGTTGTGCTTGACAATAACGGATTTGCCATAAAATATTAATTTTTATTAAATATATTGATTTTGTTGCATATGTTTTGGCCATTGAAATATAAGTCCAATTGAATTTTTTGTTTTATTTTTTATTTTAATGTAATTACTTACGGATTTTATCTTATTTTATAAACAGCAAGAAATGAATTCAATTATAAAAAGTAATACTACTTGTACTACTTGTACTAAAACTTAGTTTTTGGAAGCTGTTTTGGAATATACGTCGTAGTTGCATATGTTATGGCCACCACTGTATATAGGTGGATCAAGTGAGTTTAATCAGATTTACGATTCCCCTAAAGTCGCGTAAAAAAATATTTGAAAAGTATTAAGATATTTCTGGAAATACAGACAAGACATGCAACGCGTCAGTGCCCAAAATGCTGCTGGAACCAACTCGATATAAAGTTTGAACAAAGCGATGCCGTAACTGACGTGATTAAACAACTTTATTCGCAGATGTAACAATGAATTTAAAGAAATGCAGAAGTTGTATATGAAATGTAATGCTTTATAGTTATGGACATATTTCTTATTTATTATAACTGGTTACTTGCTCCAATACATTACTAGGCTTGGGTAATGCATGGCAAATGTCAATATCACTAATAAAGCGCATAAATACATGTTAACGTTTATTGACTCTTAGATCTACAAATATTATATAGCGCCGAACGAAGTTTACATGGTGGGGTTCTTTCTCCATCTGTGCATGGAAGAACAAATTGATTTAAATTGAATCTCTTCTGCTGCTTTCGGATATCTAGGACAGAATTGTTGCTATAACATTAACGATGTGTATAACAAATTCTCACATGTCAGCCATTGTTTCGTAAACCCTTTTCAACGTGACACATTCCATTTGCCTAACTGAACTCTTCAGGCCCTTAACAAACAGGTCTTTCTCTTCGGCGTAAGCATCTGGTGGGTGGTTATGTTGTTGCATTATTCGCAACTGTCCGGAATGGCCCCCGACCGGTAGCGTTGCTCTGCCTCTGCAACCGGACTTTTTCAATTCCGCGCAACCCAAGTATCTACGAATTGCACATAAAATACGTTATTTGGTAGCATGATTCACATAAGGCAGTACTTCTAAGCTAATAAATACTGTAATGATATCGATTTATCCTTTCATTCGTAGTAACACAAAATTCATTTTTTTCGACGCCACGCTTCAAATTTATGCCAATCAATCTTAAGAAGTTTGATACGGAGTACCTGTGTACACTTTATTATGCAGCAAAGAACGCAGGACATGTTTTTATTCATATGAAATTAAAAATATATTTAAATACATATTTAAAGGAACAAATTCTGTGAACTTTGCTAAGAGGCAAATATATATGTAAGTCTACAACTACACAATACTTACCGAAGAGGAGGCGTCCCCGAAATTAAATTGCTGTGGTAGACAAAGCCATCTACCACAAATCTCATACGAGACTTTTTTCTACGACGCGGCCTTTCCGATTTGACTAACTGCACATCTAACAAAATAACACAGTCAATAATATTATGTTTAGTACTATTAGCATTGAATACGAACAAATACCGCATACAGCGTATTCAATACTAGCACGATTACAACGCCGGTAAACCGCAATAGGGTAATAGTAATAATACTCATTGGGCATTACCGATATCCAGTGAACCGCCAAGAATTACGTAGTGACTAGAAGTAGGAGAAGAATTCAAGAAATTAAAGTTCTTAAACAATGGGGATGAAAACCAATACCAACTGGGCTTAAATTTAATTGTCTACTCGGACACTGCCTCAAAATTGAAAAAAAAATAAGTAACAATAACCCGCATATAAATATATATATAATATATATATATATATATATATATATATATATATATACCGGGTGGAAAGTATCAAACCCGAACATAGCAGAATTGCATTGGAATATACGTTTATGCATATTCCTGCTCCTCATTTCCACCGATAAAAATTATAATGACATCAAATGAAAGAGAATAATAAACGGCGTCAATTTATACTAAAATCTTCTCTTAATACCTTATCATTAGTTTTTTACAAAGCAATTTAAATCAATTATGCAGTTGTCAAATCTGACAAATAGTGAGTTGTGCCGACAGAAGCACGGCCGCCCATAGTTTATAGCACCTGGGTTTTTAATATTAATTGCTTTGTAAAAAACTAATGATAAGGTATTAAGAGAAGATTTTAGTATCAATTGACGCCGTTTATTATTCTCTTTCATTTGATGTCATTATAATTTTTATCGGTGGAAATGGGGAGCAGGTATATGCATAAAAGTATATTCCAATGCAATTCTGCTATGTTCGGGTTTGATACTTTCCACCCGGTATATTCGTTTGCATTTAAAAATATTTAATATTTCCGAAAGCATTTAATCAATTATGCAAATACAAATATTTCGATGCTATGTTGATTTACAACAAATCCTTGTAGAATGTAATATATGAAATCTTATACAGGCTGTCCCAACGATCTGACAAAGTTCCCTTACGGCGTTATGTTTGCGAATTCGAAAAAAGTAAGTATCTACATGTTTAGGCGGTCCCTAGGTTCATATTCTAAAAATATTTTGAGCCGACATGGGCGGTTCGTCAGCGGGGGGCGACATAAATTTTACTTTGTTTAAATGGAACACCCTGTATATTTTAACATTTTTGAATTCTATGAAGAATTGTGAATACATCCATATACAACTTGTTTGTTTTATCCTCTTTCATTTGATGTCATTATAAGTTTTATCGGTGGAAATGGGGAGCAGGTATATGCATAAAAGTATATTCCAATGCAATTCTGCTATGTTCGTGTTTGACACTTTCCACCCGGTATATATAATTTACACGAAAGATGGTCTAATCTTACACCTCAATGGTGTAGTGAACATTAATTAAAACAGGTCCATGAAGACTAACTGGTGGATCGCTAGACAATATTGTTTCTGTATATATATATATATATATATATGTTGATACGTAGATTCTCGCGGGTAAAATCTGTTCTGCTTTTTTCTCGGGTAATGAACCGCGTTGTAGAATTATCCCTGTAAGGGTTGTTCCGACGTTTCGGCAATGTCACAATTGCCATCCTCAGGTTGGTCTTCTCGGTCTCAGCTCTTCTAGATCGCTTAGACCGAGAAGACCAACCTGAAGATGGCAATTGTGACATTGCCGAAACGTCGGAACAACCCTTACAGGGATAATTCTACAACGCGGTTCATTATATATATATATATATATATATATATATATATATATATATATATATATATTGTAATGTTATTTTATAACGATTACTATGTGTTCTAATTTGAATTTTAATGTTTTTTAATTGATTGTGTTTTAATTTAAAGATTCAATATTATTTTGGACTCTTATCTATCTCTCAGGGCGTAATGTGGGTATAAGTAGGTAAACGTATCTCAAAAAGATCAACTTTCAACAGGAACAATATTTATTAATGGGTATAAAAGAAAAACGTTTTAACATGAATAATAACAACTGGCATGCAACCTTAATAACTCGTAAGAAATGTGTGATGCGTGACGTTATCGAAGGGAGAAATGATAGTGCTTAATACGCACGAAAGGGCGGCCTTCGATACAGTCTTGGTGTCTCTCGGGGATAATTCTTAATTATGGGATATGTGCTGTGGTTTATTCGTGTAAGTATGATTATAATTAATTAGTGTAGGGGTGGTTAAAGTGTGTAACTTATATAATCTAAGACTAACCAGTTTAACCGGTTCTAATTACAGGTAAACAAATCTGGGCCAAGCGCGAAATCCAAAATGGCGGTTCCGGCGTGGGTTTTTCTTCGGATTTTAAATCAGTTTTCGGGATGGAATAGACTGCGGGAAACTGGATCTGGATGTTCCTCGACGTCTCTGGTTCAGGATAACAGGAGCGGCGGGTTCCAAATTGGGAAATTTCCGGCGGGATTTTATGATCGATAACGTTCGGATTTTTATCGTTCGGAGGTACGCTTATATGTTTTAATTCAATGATAAATGGTTTTCTTTTAAATAATTACTGTTTTTCCGTAGAAATAACGAGTAATACCTGGACACGTTTTCACGGTTATCGTTTTCGTAATGGCATTCTAAGCGTACTCCCTAGTCAGTTGTTTTTATAATTGCATCGCCGAATCGGTCATAGCAATCTACCGATACCTATCGCGTTTACATTCGCGGCGTGTGTTCGTCCATGGCAAACTATATTTCGGATCATTTCGGTGCGTTGCCCGTCACGGCAAGCTAAATACGCTGTATGTTTACTTCAATTTCGTCTTGGCAACGGTAACTCGGTATATAAATTATAATCTAACTTAATTCTAAATATTTATTTACAATAGTAATAATACATTTTTCTACACCCAATTAATACAGCTACCCGTCTATATTGATCCTCTCGTCTCTTTTACGTTAATAAATGTATAAAAAGGTATTTAGGTGTTATTTATATATCACTGACAAAATGTGAGTGATCTATGAGTCCATTTATTTATTTAATTATTTATAAATGGTATCATTTTATAACATCACAATATATATATATATATATATATATATATATATATATATATATATATATCTTCCTGTGTTTATGACGTTGAAATGATAATCTTATTTGATATAATGGTACTTCACGTCAGGTATAATTTAAAAAAACAAATGTATTTTTTTACATTTCATTAATCGTTACATTTCGCAACTCTTCAGTTTGCTTCATCAGACGCTGTTGGATAAGAATGCTACTAAATAACTTAACAGAGCAATAGTTAGTGATACACTTACGTTTCGTGATATACTTATGCACGTTGACATATTTTGCCGATACAAATTTGTGACATTGCTAGAATATCCTACTTCGATATTTCTCTAATATGTGTCTACATTAATTATTATAACTAATACATTTACAAAACAGATTTAAGAGTCAGCTACTCTGCACTCCCCGCCTGGTGATCTAGGTGTCAAAGATGAATCGCGTTATTCCTTTTTAAATTTGGATAGTATGTTGTCATACTCTTTTGGGAGATTCCCTATGTCCCTTTTGCTGTTTATGGAATCTTTCTCAATCTTAATTTGGAGCATTTCAGATGTGAGCCGTTTCCTTTCATTTGTTTCTACATGAAGTATTATTACTCTTTCATAGTCAAACTTGTGATGCATCTCTACAGTATGTTTCGCAAGGGCATTGCTGTTTGGTTTATGTATAACGTCCGATTTGTGTTGAGTTATTCTGCTTTTTAGTGGCTGTGATGTAGTGCCAATATATGTCCCTATACAATTCTCACAATTTATTTTATACACAACATTACTTTTAGAAGTTTTTGTTTTTGTTATCGTCATAAGTGTAATTCCATTGTTACTAGTACTGAAACCTGGGTGTAAATCGTATTTTTTTCAACGTTTTTTTGAAAATGTTGTAACGTGGGTTGGAATATGGAATTGAGACATACTTTGTAGTTTTACCGTTTTCGGGAGATGTGGACATAGGGGATTCATTATTAAGTTTTTGGATTACAGTTCTGTTTTTTTTAAGGATAAGGTGAGTGTGGGGTAATTATTTTTGACAAAGGCTGTTTCGATTTTTTTAATGTTATCTTTCCAAAACATAGGATCAGAGATTCTAAGTGCTTTTTCTATAGTGTTTGTCAGAACATTTGCTTTTTGCACTGCCCTTGCGAAACATACTGTAGAGATGCATCACAAGTTTGACTATGAAAGAGTAATAATACTTGATGTAGAAACAAATGAAAGGAAACGGCTCACATCTGAAATGCTCCAAATTAAGATTGAGAAAGATTCCATAAACAGCAAAAGGGACATAGGGAATCTCCCAAAAGAGTATGACAACATACTATCCAAATTCAAAAAGGAATAGCTAGATAGCTAAAATTGCTTTCGATTTTATTTGTCTCGCTTTGTTCGTATATCAAGACTAAAATTAGCGCGATTCATCTTTGACACCGAGATCACCAGGTGGGGAGTGCAGAGTAGCTGACTCTTAAATCTGTTTTATAAATGTATTAGTTATAATAATTAATGTAGACACGTATTAGAGAAATATCGGAGTAGGATATTCTAGCAATGTCACAAATTTGTATCGGCAAAATATGTCAACGTGCATAAGTATATTACGAAACGTAAGTGTATCACTAACTATTGCTCTGTTAAGGTTGAAATCTGTGCTTCTTGGTTCTCGGGTTGTGAACCGCGTTGTGAAAATGTTCCCCAAAGGGTCGCTTCGACGTTTCGGCGTTCTTCTAAGTCAGCGAGACCTAGAAGAGATTCCTGAAGATTGCAGATGGGACTCTGTCGAAACGTCGAAGCGGCCCTATGGGGAACATTTCGACAACGCAGTTCACAACCAACCCGAGAACCAAGAAGCATATATATATATATATATATATATATATATATATATATATGTTCTGTTTTTTTCTCGGGTAATGAACCGCGTTGTAGAATTATCCCTGTAAGGGTTGTTCCGACGTTTCGGCAATGTCACAATTGGCATCCTCAGGTTGGTCTTCTCGGTCTAAGCGATCTAGAAGAGCTGAGACCGAGAAGACCAACCTGAGGATGGCAATTGTGACATTGCCGAAACGTCGGAACAACCCTTACAGGGATAATTCTACAACGCGGTTCATTACCCGAGAAAAAAACAGAACAGATTTTACCCGCGAGAATCTACGTATCAACATATATATATATATATATATATATATATATAATAATTTTGTTGGGAGTTTTTTTTTTATTTTTTTCCTTTTGCCAAATTTATATTTATAATTTTTATGTTTTGTTGAAAAATATATATGTATATATATTTTTTGGGGTTTTAGATGGCTTTGTTTTAAAATCAAGAATGATAATGCACAATTTTATTTGATCATTATCATTGTGGTTATACGGTTCGACAATTTATAATGTCTTCATCAGTATTTTATATGTGTATTGCAGTTCATCGTCGCATCTCGTGCTCACTTGTTGTCCGATAGCAGCACCAGGATGGCCCAACGATCTGACGAAGTTCCCTTGCGTTATGCTTTCGAATTCGAAAAAAGTAAGTAAGTATGTATGTAGAGGGTCCCTAGGTGATTTTCTAAAAATATTTTGAGACGGCATGGGCTGTTCGTCTGCGGGGGTGACATAAAATTTAATTTGTTTAAGTGGAACATCCTGTATATTTTAACATTTTTGAATTCTATGGAAAATTGTGAGTACATATATGGACAACTTGTATTATTTTAGTGAAATTTTAGATATGTAAACTATGCTTCCGAAAATCATGTAACTGAGAGGGTAATTTTTTTACATGTGTACTAAGGGATCATCAATGTAAGTATTAATAACCCCAAGACATATAGGGTTTCAATCTCACACAACTTTAAGAGGCAAAATACTCTTTTATCAAATGTCACCTACTATCAAATTTACCAACAATCGATTCAAAATCAAATTTTGCGCAGACATACTTCGGGTTTTCAAGTAATTTCAGAAAAATCTTTATTTTTTGTCAAGATCAATCGTATTAGTGCCCCAAAATGTCCATTAATAAAATTACACAACCGCACAAGAAAATGCCAATAGTATGAATCAAACATTTAATTCAAATTTTACTCTTTTCATTACATTAATGGTCTTACTAAGCAATTTAAAAGAATATATAATATCGATATTTCAGCCAATTATAGCACTAAAACAAGGAGGGACGCTGTATACGAAATTAAAAAAAAACATCAACTTTGTTACAATTCAATTTAATCTATAAGATCAAATGACTGCTGATCGGCTTACGTTGCTCAAGCCAAACGTCAGAGGAGACTTCACAAACTGGATTGTACCGATATTACGAAAGGAAAAAAGTGAGAAATCACGGGACTTTGTTCACACATATTGAAATACATCACGTTCGACTATATCACACATACATCGCAAGAGGAGCGTTGAATATTAAAATCTTTGTGTATCGCTATCCTTCTGACTATAATTTCAACAATTTGCAATAACGTATTACTTAGATCCCTGACCTTGAAATTCAGCGTTTAAATATTTTTATTCGGATTAAGAACGGTTTTTCTTATTGTCAAAAATGTATGGTCCAATAATCATACCTTAGTGCGCGCCATACATTTACTTTCTTGTGTCGTTGACTATTAGTTTCTATTCTAAAATGTGGATTATCAGGAGGCCAATATCTGGAACTTTCTGAAGACACGATGCCATTAATAATAAGTCGATTCATTCGAAAAAAAAATTTTATAAAAATATATGTCTTTCAAAATTTTTTCTCCAACTCAAAAGAATAGTTTTTGGTCATCGTCTCCAAGTTCTAATTTGTGACTGAACATCGGTTTAAATCAGGGGACATTAAATTAGCCCGCCTAAGAAAAGCCTTTGAGAACCCCTGGTTTAAATGATAGAATTTTCCTGTGGATATGCGATTTACTAATTAATAATGCAGTAAACTGCTTCCTCAATGATGAGATCTTCATGATCATAAAATAGCTTTTTCTTCTTTACATTTAGCACCCTGACAGTTTCTGTAAACGTTTTTACTTTTTTTAGTCCATTGACATAAATTGTCACCATTGGAAATTGCTCTTCCCCCAGTCACACAATACTAGGTGAACACGCTGTTCTGGCGTCAACATTACTACTATTCAGATAAGTAATCAATTTCGAATCTATGTCAAAGTTTTGATTTTTATTTAGGATAGCGACATTCATTGATTGCTCGACTACGACGCGATTTATCGTTTATCAATACAAAAAGCGGATGTAATGAAAGTTACCTGATCTTTTTGAAATATTGCAATGGGTCATAATTTTAAATTCTAATTCTAATTCTAATTCAAGTTTTCTCAATAACACTTTCTCGTATTATTGACCGTCCTGAAGGTGGTGGAAAAAAATATTAAAGTCCGATGCTTTGCTGGACAAAATCAGTGCATCGATTAGCGAAAGAGTGGACGTCATTTTCAAGGGTTATGAAGAAAAGGTCAACGTACTTACAGAAAAACTCGATGAAGCTTATTCAACAATCGACACAGTAGAGTAATATTCAAGGAGAAACAATTTAAGAATATATGGCATCCCGCAGATCCCTAATGAAAACACAGACCAAACGGTAATCAACCTATGCAAAGAAAAATTAAATATCGATATCTTCCCCGATATGATCGACTGCAGTCACCGACTAGGCAAACGCCAAAATGGGAATCGGCCAGTCATCATCAAGTTCTGCAGCCGCAACACGAAACATAAAGTCTGCAATAACAAACGTAAATTTAAGGGTACGAAAATTGTTGTAAGAGAAGATCTAACTGAGAAAAGGCATTCATTGATGAGGGAAGTGCAGAAAATAATATGGAACTATCTGGTCAAGTGAAGGAAACATTTTCGCTAAAGTAAGGGAAACAATTTACAAAATAACAAATTATTCGGACTTCGTAAAAATAAATTCAAGTTAAGCTGTTACTGCTTGCGTAAGGTAACATGAAAATAGGGCACATTAATGTTCGGTCAATGCTTTGTCATTTTAATGAATTGATTAATGACCCATATATTAGAATTTAAGTATGATGTTGTTGCAATCTCTGAAACTTGGTTAACATATGAAATATCTACAACTACTCTATATTCCTGGTATATAGAGTAGCTGTAGATATTTCATGTTCGTACGAAAGGATAGGGGTACTCGCGGCGGTGGTGTTGGGTTTTATGTTAGGGATTTCTGGCACTTTAAATTGATACAATCAAATACAAATATTGAACAATTATGGTTGAGTATTAGGGTACAAGCAAAAATGTTTGTCTTTGGTGTTGTTTACAGACCACCGAATATTCAATATCGGCGTTTCCTGGAGGAGCTCGAACGTTCATTTGCAAATTGTTTACCGATATCACAGCAAGTAATTTGCTTGGGCGACTTAAACATAGATTTACTAAAGCCAGATAACCTGCTACTGTTCATTTAATGAACGTTCTTGAAGCAGTGGGATTTCGCCAAATTATAAAACAACGAACAAGAATTACCGAGAACCGAGTTTCGCTGTTAGATTTAATAATAGTTACGGACATGTGTTTAGTAAAGAATATCGGAGTGCATAATGTGGAAATATCAGACCATGAACTTGTTTATTGTGAAATAATTATTACGGGTCCGACCGTTGAGCCTAAAGCTCTCAGGTACCGCGACTTCAGCAATTTCAATCTTCAGTTGTTACGGGAACATGTGGCACTATCAAAATTGGATGATATTTTTTACGTCGCAGATATAAACGCGAAAATCCATATTTTCAGCCAGAGGCTAATAGAATTATTCAATATACACGCTCCGTTTAAAACGGTTACTATAACTAAACCTAAACCTCCTTGGATTACGGAAATTATAAAACTGCTCATGAAACTACGAGACAAGGCAAAATCGAAATTCAGAAGGACTAAGAATGTAGTACACTGAAACTATTACAAAGAAATGAACAATTATGTAAGGAATATCATTACAAATGAGAAAAAAGCTTATTTTAAACATATACTAAAGACGTCCGATTCAAAAACGTTATGAAAAGAATTCACATGGCTAAATATTTCAAATAAAAATTACGCGGATCTGCCAGCAAGTTTACAAAATGCAGATGTGATAAACAAGTATTTTATGAATAGTGTCCCAAAAGCAATGTTATCCAGTAGCAAACTTATAAGTCACTACAGGTCGCAAACTAAAAATAACATTGGCTCGATATTTAAATTCGAATTAACTGACGAGGATACAATTTCTAAGATTATTTTTACAATCAAATTCTAGTGATTCAGACGGGCTGAGTATAAAAATGATAAAGCTTTGTTGTCCCTATATATTAAAGTACTTGGTTCATATACTAAACATCTGCATTTTGGGAAATACATTTCCAGACGCATGTAAGCACGCACATGTTATTCCTTTACCGAAATTAGCAAACCCGAAACAGTAATCCGATCTGAGGCAATTGTCAACAATATTTGAAAAAATCATTAATATTCAGTTAAGACAGCATGTCAACAATTATAACAGTTTCTCTGGCCACTGGAGTTCCCCAGGGTTCAATTTTAAGTCCCTTACTGTTTTCGTTGTATACTTGTGATTTGTTTAAGAGTTTAAAGACATGCTGCGCGCGTATGTACGCAGACGACACTCAAATTTGTTATTCATTTTCGCCGCGTAATTATCACATTGCTCTTCAAGATATTCAAAATGACTTGGATATGGTCTTTTCTGTCTGTTCAGAACACTCTTTGTATTTGAACCCTTCTAAATCTCATATTATGTTATTTGGAAACCAAAAATTGTGCAAAAATCTTAAAAATGTCGTTCATTTACATATGGGTGGCAAGAAATTTCTATTGTTGATGAGCCAAACAATCTTGGCTTACATATTGACAATAGTTTCAAGTATAGGACACAAATAGTTAAATATATACAGCGTGCTTTCATAAATCTCAGAATGCTGTACCAACAAAGATCCTATCTAGCGAAGGATATTAAACTTTTACTATGTAATTCCTTAGTGTTGTCTCATTTCGTGTACTGTACCACCGTGTATGGCCCTTGTATTGATGTATGTAATCAGAACAGAATTCAAAGAGTACAAAGTGCTTGCCTCCGCTATGTCTATGGTATTAGGAAATACGATCGCATATCATACTCTCTTCGTATTTGTAATTGGCTGAATATGCGTAATCGTGTAACACTGCAGGCTGCATGCCTTTATCACTCTATCGTGCAATTCAAATCCCCTGCCTGTCTGTACGAGAATATATCGTTTAGAACGGATGTGCACAATTTAAATATCAGGAACAAGAGAGTAATAACTACACCTATGCCCTGAACTGCGTTGTATGAGAGATCTTTTTCGTACAGCATCTACAAATTATACAATGCAATACCTGATTTCATGGAAAGCCTAACTAAAAATAGTTTTAGAGTAGAAATTTCCCAAATAAGACTATAATTTTTGACGTTGAAAGGAAAATTAGAACTGAGTATTGGAAAATAATCTTCTCATTAGTATCGAGTCACGTTATGAACATTTTTGAGAAAAATCAAATCGTTCATTAACAATGCGCGATTAAAAATTTCTGCATCGCTTGATTCAAAAATCATTTGCTCGTAAACTATCTGTACAAAATTGATGAAAATTTGAGAGGATGTTAAGGAATGAATGCAGTGAACGATAACATTCTCATTATCGTGCTATTCGTGATTGTTGCTAATTTAAATTATTTTCTTAATAAACAAATGCCGATTTTACCATGATCTACACACGGAATTTGAATTTTTCGAGTACTGGGAAGTCTGAACGTTTAAGATACAGAAACCGTTTTGACTTTTTTGTGCTCGGCATTCGGGTTAACGATAAACAATATTCTTTAGCGTCGCGCGCAGAGGCAACCGATCGAGAGGCGCGTTAGCAGGCTTGTGTCACAATAATAAGTGACAGTTCATCAGGGACCTTTTTTGAAAAACATTTTCTCATTTAAGTGACTTGCATGATGGGCCGTGCAAAGGAGTGCTGCAACCCGTTAAATAAATGCGGGCATAAGTGCGTGAGGAAAAATCTTTTTATTGTAACGGAAAAATGGGATGCAGTGTTTAGAAGTTTAATTGGATTACATGTGTGCAATACATGTCGGCGGTCGATTTACGGGATGAAAGATGACTTGAACTTTATAGTTTGTCTTCCTGAACATAATAAGCGAAATGAAATTGTTGTTGAAGAAGCTGAAGAGAGAAATGATCATTATCAAGAAGAAAAAATTGATCCAACGTTTCAATGTGATGATTATGACGAAATGGAAAGAATCGGAAAAATTAACAATATTCTTTGTGAATCTGGAGAACCATTAATTTAAAAAAAAACGTATCTCACAACTTACGGTCAAAGACAAGGAACGGTTAAAAGCTGCTTTGAATAATGTGACGAATTACAAAAATTGTATTGCTGAGAATAATGACCTCGAAACTTCGTACATACGTGACATAAATGTAGCTTTGTCTCAGCAGCCTGATCGGTCGGGAAAAATAAAAATTTTGACACTTCCATCACACTATACTATCGCGAAGATGAGGAAAGAATTTGGAGTCTCTCGCCGAATGGCATCAGGAGCCAGCCAGAAAATTAAGGAACGAATTTGGATACGGATCTCGACCGAAAAAATGAGACGGGCGTAACCTTCCGAACACTAGTGTAAGTGCAGTGAAGAATTTTTATCTTGCCGATGAAAACAGCCGTGTAATGCCTGGAATGAAGGACTACGTATCAATCGTCAAGGACGGGAAACGTACTCAAGAGCAAAAAAGGTTACTTCTCTTCAATATCATTGATCTGCATAAGCTGTTCAGAGAAAAGTTTCCTGAAATCCAGATTTCTTTGTCGAAATTTAGGCTGTTGAGGCCTCAAGAATGTATTTCGGCTGGTAAAAGCGGTACTCACAACGTGTGCGTGTGCAAAATTCATCAAAACATGAAATTGAATATACACGGCCTAGTGAAAGAACTCAAGATGAAAGGAGTCGGCTTCACCGATACATATCACGAATTCAGAAAAAATGCAGTTTGTGAAATGCATCATCCGATTGCTTTTTTTCGACTTGCAAGAATTGTCCCAAAACTGAGTCCGTTATCGGAAAATTAAAAATTCTTCTCCAAGATAATAATGTGACGGAAGTGAAATACAGTCAGTGGGCCTGCACCGATAGGTATTTCATCATACATTTATTTACAAATGTGTCTCCTTTATCTACACTTTTTATGCAACATTTTTTACGATTTTTTCTGCATTATAGATGTAATATTTCAGAAGAGACTGAAAACATGGACGAATTTTTGGCCCATTTAGCGGACGAATTGCCGGTCCTCGTGCACGATTTCCTCGCCAAGTCTCAAGCTTCTTATTTTAGCCGAATGAAGAATGAAATCAAAGAAGGGGAATTCGTGATAAGCATGGATTTCGCAGAAAATTACACATTTCATGTGCAAGATGCAATCCAGGCCCATCATTGGGCAAATACTCAGGCCACTCTCCATCCTTATGTCATTTACTATTGTCAAAATGGAAAACAGAGTCACGATAGTTTCGTCATCATTTCTGAAAAATTGGTTCACGATACAAGCTCGGTTCATTTATTTAATTCAAGATTTATAGAGTACTTGAAAACAAAATTTGGAAATGAAAATGTCAAGAAAGTTATTTACTTTTCTGATGGAGCTGCATCGCAATATAAAAATAAATTCAATTTTATTAATCTTACGAAACATCAAGAAGATTTTGGTTCTATGCGACCTCTCACGGTAAGGGTGCTTGCGACGGTATTGGAGGGACTCTAAAAAGACAAGCGTATCGAGCTAGTTGGCAACGAGTCGATGCTAACCACATCACTAATCCTCGAAGTTTGTTTGAATGGGCGAAAAATCACTTCTCAAAGATCGAATTCGACTTTTGTAATTTAAATGAACATGAAGCGCATGAGAAATCTTTGAAAGCACGTTTCGAAAATGCAAAACCTATAAAAAATACACGGCAATATCATTGCTATGAACCTGTATATGATAGAAAGATTGCTTGTAAACTGTTCTCAAATGACACCGTTTCCGTTGAAAATGTAACGGAAAAAAAAATAAAAAGTAAATTTGATTGTGCGCATATTTGAGAGTGAATGTATTGCATGTCGTATATCTAGGATGTAGAATAACAATGACTGATATTTTCATATTCATTATGAATGGTTTATTGGCGAAATATTCCTTGCCTTCATTGAATGCTAAGATGCCCTTCAACGCGCCTCTCGATGGGTTGCCTCTGCGCGCGACGCTAAAGAATATTGTTTATCGTTAACCCGAATGGCGAGCACAAAAAAGTCAAAACGGTTTCTGGATCTTAAACGTTCAGACTTCCCAGTACTCGAAAAAATTCCGTGTGTAGAACAGGGTAAAATCGGCATTTGTTTATTAAGAAAATAATTTAAATTAGCAACAATCACGAATAGCACGATAATGAGAATGTTATCGTTCACTGCATTCATTCCTTAATATCCTCTCAATTTTTCATCAATTTTGTACAGATAGTTTACGAGCAAATGATTTTTGAATCAAGCGATGCAGAAATTTTTAATCGCGCATTGTTAATGAACGAATTGATTTTTCTCAAAAATGTTCATAACGTGACTCGATACTAATGAGAAGATTATTTTCCAATACTCCGGGTCGGCTAATTATTCTGGGTGCATACGTGAACCGTGGATCTACTTTTAAATGTTTATATATTGCGTTGTCAATCATTATAACAACTGAAAAGTTACATTGTAATGTTTCGGGTGATGTTCTGTTTCAGGATAACATTTTGTTCAGTGACTTTTATTTGAGAGTTACATTAATGTCAAGTCATTTAACCGTTTTGTTTAATCGCAATCAAGTTTTTGACAAATGCTAATGTATTGAGTCATTCTGGCGCAATGGACTTCTTTCTGTTAGGTATGTATTTTGTTTTATTTCATTGTCTAGCCTCTGTGGTTTGCTAACTACAGAGTGGAATTCAGGCGTTATTTATTTACTTTTCTTTTCATCAAAGTTTTACGTTCATCGTTGCGGTGGGATGTTATTATACCGTCACATTTGAACTACTTTTCTGATGTAATTTTTTTTAAATAAACGTCGGTTAGTTTTAAAGTTAGAACGCTCTTTATTTCTCCCAACTATGCTCCGATACATAGCACGCTGTATATTTATCAATTCAACTTTAAGCTAACCTGTTAAAAGAATCTGTATAAATTTTTGGGACAGCCTGATCTTGTGTCTGTGCCTGTACCCATGTTTTCTTGCTTATATTCTTAAGCGCCACACACAGCTAGGTTTTGCTGGTAATAATAGTTGCGCAACTTTGTTAGATATTACGGCCAGCATAATATCAGCAACAGATAGGTGTCTTATGATAGTTCTGACGCTCCTTGATTTCAGTAAGGCGTTTGACACTGTGGATCGCAGCCTTTTGACTTCTATTCTACATCACATTGATCTTTAATGGTGACGCCATTACAATTTCAAATAGCTTTTAACGAACAGACAAAAATCCGCAAAAATTAAAAAGTCCTGTTCGGAAACAGTCTCGCTTACATCTGGTGTGGTAATATTTGGAAATCAAAAATTATGTTAAAAAAAAACTCAACCCAACGATAGTACACTTGCGTGATGGTGGAAATGAAATATGTGTCGTTGTTCAAGCGAAAATAGTTTCCAGATTCACATGTGTTACTAAAATACAGAAAAGGATACTACATATAACAGAAGGAGTTAAACCTGGCACAAGCTTGCGAGTCTTTAAAGAAACATAAGATAATGACTAGCTACTGGCCATCCGTGTTTAAATTTATGTTATATAGTTTCGAACAAAACACGAACAAAAATAAATTCTTCCATTATTATAGCACGAGGGGCGATAACTTAATTCCAAATGACTTTTGCAGATTTACTATATCCCATCAGTCAGTAAAGTATATGAGCGCAAAATGTTTCAATAAAAGCAACCAGCAATTACAAATGAAACCAATGGGCGAGTATAGCCAATATCTATGGGATATGTTACATTCGAAGTATTCTGGTCCGGGATTTAAGGGTCAATATTGAGAATACAATAACTGCAATTTACTATTAATTTTTAATTTACTATATATGTGTCATAATACATTATTGAATAATACAGGACGTCCCGTTTCTCATTGCAGTTGCATTTTACTTAAAAAAAACTGTACCATTACGGACCGGTAATATAATGATCAATCGGTCATGTTGAGCTGCAGACGTTTAAATAATTGTATAGCGCCAGTTTACGCCTACATCTGTAAGGTTAAAAATCTGGCAACAAAATGTACAGGACCTACCCATAAATTACACATTTGAAGCTGTAACGACTTCGTTTAGAAGTAGACATTTGTGCGTGATCGCAAATTAATAGTACGCGTCTCCCTACGACACAATGAACGTAAGCTACAAATTCAAACTTTCTTTACGCCACCTTTTCATTTTCTGGATAATTTTGTTATACGGGCACATCGCTGCTCCATCTGGATACCTGAAAAGATTAAGACTTACTTTTAATTCAACAATATATTAATATATTCGTGTCGTGGAAATGAGTTTCACTGCTTGTTTTGGTAACTAGAATATTACATGAATTTTTGTTCAACCGTACGCGAACAACGCAGATTTATAACACTTTTCAACTCTTGAGGACTACAAGAAATTGAAATGTCGCTGTCACTGACACTACCTGCTAATATTTTCACGATTCTTTTCAAAAGAAATTGGCTTAATTTCCATACAAACGCTGTGTCATGAAAACCGCCTTTCTGTTGACAGTGAGTCGAATTGTTGATTTCTTCATTTCATAAAATATTGTTTATACCTTGCGCGAGAAATTCTTTAACGTCGAGATGGTTTGCCTAGACAGCCTCGGTCACAATTATTCTCTCGGTTCGCAAAAACGGCAATTCGCGGCATGTTGCCCATTTTCGCGTTGGATCGAATCTTCCGTTTCACGATTTTGGAAAACACCATCCGTAGTAGAGAATACAACACGCCGCTGAACCGCAACACCATTGTGGGTCCCCAAGTAATATTGGTGCCGATTTGTTACTCCATGGAATGACCCGTTGGCCGCAGATTTCGCCCGACAACTTCGTATTGGCCGAATTAATTTGGGTTCCCGAAGATTTGATCCGCGCGAAGCCGCTATACCTCCTATATATATATATATATATATAAATATATTTGTGTGTGTTTCCAGGTTCTCGGGTAATGAACCGCGA
Source organism: Geotrupes spiniger (assembly GCA_959613385.1). Taxonomy (NCBI): domain Eukaryota; kingdom Metazoa; phylum Arthropoda; class Insecta; order Coleoptera; family Geotrupidae; genus Geotrupes; species Geotrupes spiniger. The sequence goes on from OY390735.1 coordinate 36,924,739, forward strand.
ATTTGATTGTCTCAGACCGGGTTATTCCGACGCTTCAGCAAAGTCACATTTGTCGGATGGCGCTCTAAATTGTAACCCGCCCCACTTTCCACTGGAACTAGCCGAGGCATATTCAGCCATATATCAACAACAACTTTGAACATATTTTACCAAAAGAATTTTGTTGCCTGTACCGCTTTACCTTTTTTATTAATTATCAAGCGCCACACTCAAGAAGTTAGGTCAGGTAATAATATTTATAAATGTAATAAACTTTATTTGCGCCCAGCAATATACACCAAAAAAGGCAAAAGTATACATAAAATATAATATAAAAAAGAAAGTAACAATCCAAAATAGCTACTCTCTAATAGAACATGTAAATATATCGTCAAAATGCACGTATTCCTTCACACCTTGAACACGCGGCATAGCATTAGTCCTACCATTCTTATTAATTATCAAGCGCACGTTGAAATAAATTTGTTCGAATAACAGGGAACAGTCGACTTTATAATGAATTAAATAAAATACAAAGTTTGCTCGAATATTTTACCAAAATTGCAAAGAATCGCTTTGGGCCTGTCTCTTGTATCAGCTTCAGCAAACCATCTGTCGTTAAAATGGTCAAAGTAAACCGTGTGTTAAAACGATTATTACAGACTTCTCTCTGACGTTTTAGCTACGGAACATTTTTATTACAACACTTCAGCAGACTTGTATAAATTAATGCGTTAATTAATTTTATAATAATAACATCCATAAAAGAAAGGACTGCATAAACACAAACATTAGTGTAAGCAATACTGTTGGGTGTTTATTCAACCAATAATTTTTAAAAACAATGAAATTGTCACCATTTTTCGGTATTAATTTTCGAACGTTTAGGAATAGTTATTTCAAACTACCAACACTTATCGAAATAAAACGACATAAATGTAGAAACCATAGGCTCAATAAGTCGTTGAAAGTTAAGAAAGTCTTAGTCAAACAACGTTGAGGGTTATGGTAAGTAATTTTTATATTGTTATTTAAATGTTACATCATTCTAAGATGTACTAATCTAATTCAGTTAGTTTTGGGGGTACTAACCTCTATATAAATAGGACGAATTAAAATGTATACTGATTTTTAAACTATGTCTACATCAAGAAATAAAGACCAGAAATTTACTGGTACAGGCATGTTAGAAATTGCATATATTCTTTCATCTGTGACAAGCGAAACTGTATTTGAATTATCACATTTAAATGTGGAATGCGTGGTATCCTGGAGAATATATACAGAAAACATGCCAATTGTTAGTGTGATCACCAATGGAACACAAACTAGAATGCTAGGGGAGTTCGGGATCGGGAGTTGTAATTTTCATAATATTATCAAAATAGTATATAGTATACCAAGTGCGTGAAGTAGATTTTTACACAAGCGTGGAATTTGCGAAATGAGCGAAGCTAGTGGAGCAACCACTTTACTTTTTCTCGACCATACGATTAAAAATATTGAAAATATGCAAACAACCAGAATGATTGAGTTTGACCTTTCACGTCATAAAAAAGTGGTTACTAAGGCACGGGTATCTATCCATGTTACGTCAGTGCCAAAAAGTATATTGGCTCTTATGGCAGCGGTGCGTGAAATAAATCCCATATGAATAGCATTGTACTTCACGCACCGGTATGTAAAATCAAATTTATATATTTTTTCTACTTAACTTAACACATTGACAGGAATGCGTGAAATTTGATTTCTAATACCGGTGCGTGAAGTACAGTCGCGGGCACGGAATTTCGGGCAGCAATTTTCTGACACATTAACAAACACCGATGTACAGTCGCGGGCACGGAATTTCGAGCAGCAATTTTCCGACACATTAACAAAAACCGATGTTGCGTAGGCTATATTGTCATTATGACAAATTTATTTTAATCATTTTTGTGTCATTTACTTGACATACGCTGGCAGAGCCAAATTGTAAAAAATATTTCAGTCAAAATTATTACATGAAAATGCCTACCGTTTCATATTTTAATAAAGTTAGAATAATATCCCTTGTCTTGGATGGTATGACGCATAGACAAGTTGTTGCACATCTGGGTATTCCGAAGAGTACCATTAATTCAATTTTAAAAAAATGGAAAGAAGGTGAGATGGTTGAACGACGTCCAGGCCCAAGAGGACGTCGCATCTCCACACCTGAAGATGATGCGCTTGTAGACGTAATCGGGAACGGTCCATTCACCACCGCTGTTGAAGCGAGAAATGCTACTAATTTTCCAGGATCTGTGTGGACTGCACGTCGTCGTTTGAACGCTATCGGTCTTCGAAATCACGTTGCGGCAAAAAAAAGTCCGCCTTACGCCTCAACATAAGGAAGCAAGAATGAGATTCGCTTTGGAGCATATAGCATTAGACGATGCTTTTTGGAGTAGAGTTATTTTTACAGATGAAAAAGTATTCCATTCATCCCGCAATGGACGCATAAAAGTGTACAGGCCCAGGAACTCCCGTTATGAAGAACCTTATGTTGGTGCGAATGATCAAACTGGACGTTTTTCTGTGAACATGTGGGCGTGGATTTCTGTTGCTAGTCCTGGGGTAATGCTCTATGCGGAACAGCGGCTGAACAGCGGCGTTTATATTAGGATTCTGGAGGACGTGATGCTCCCTTCAGTGACGAGATCTTACCCAAATCAAAATTTTATCTTTCAACAAGACAACTGTACGGTCCATACAGCACACAGGGTAGCAGCATGGTTCCAGGATCACAATATAAACGTCCTTGATTGGCCAAGTCGTAGTCCAGATCTCAACCCTATAGAGAATATGTGGGGGCTTCTAAAAAGAAATTTACAAATGCAACGTATAATATTTCGCAATAGGGATGAGCTCTTGACTGCAATTACTAATGCATCGCAAATATTACCCCGCGGCTATCACAGAATTGCATGTCAATAGATGTCTACCCGATTAAGGCGGGTGATAGAGGCCAATGGGGCAGCTACAAAATCTTAACGTGTTGCAAATTTATTGAGTTTAACTTATATGTTCTAATTTTCTTATTTTTTGTTTTTGTTATTCACCTTTAGACTTTTATATTCTTTAGTAAAATAGGTTTAGTTTTCTTCTTACTTATTGTCATTGTTATTTGCTCAATATAGTTTAAATTACATTATTTACACAATTTTACAACCCAAACAGCCTATGTCACTTCTTTAACTCTCGCAGTAACAGTGACAGTTTAAAGTGAGGTTAGGATACGTAAAGCCTATTTCACACGTCATGTCAGTCAAGTTGACGTACGTACTGCCCGAAATTCTGTGCTCGCGACTGTAACTAGGCTTTATTGTCATTATGACAAATTTATTTTAATCATTTTTGTGTCATTTACTTGACATACGCTAGCAGCGCCAACATCTGAATTCAAAATCCAAATTCTTCTTACTTATTGTCATTGTTCTTTGCTTAAAATAGTTTAAGTAACAACCCATACTCAATTCTTAAAACAGCCTATGTCAATTCTTCAACTCTCGCAGTAACAGTGACAGTTTAAAGTTAGGTTAGGTTAGGGTGTATATATTTATACACTTAAATCGAATTTGCAATACTGTTTTTTCTTGTTCAAACGTACCTTTACATATAAGAAAAGTTTCATAAACGAAAATGAATTTTATCTTTGCGAAAAACACATTGGAAAAGAACCTCGGCTGGACCAGACTCCCCCCTTAAACACCACATACGGTAATCTCTGTAAACATTTTCGTATGTAGATTTAGATTTGGTTGGCAAAAGTTGTTCTCTCGCATGAAGCGCCATTTCTTTCACGTCGTCTGAAGCCACTGTTGGTTCTCTTAGATCCATTTTTAATCAGAATCGATAAATTAATAATCAGTAGCAGTTTCATACACTTGTCAAATAGTATATTAAAAAACAAGTTACAGAAGGCACTGTTTCAGGCATGAGTCCGAAATTCAGCCACGAGCCTCGAAGGCGAGTGGCTGAACGGACGAATGCCCTGAATAGCCTTCTGTACGAATATTTTATACTATTTTTTCTACTTGCGCCCTTTTTACATGAAAAATTAAACTTCGTTAAGTAATTCAACATTTAGGGATATTTGCGCACGAGTTGGTAACGTTTGTGTGAAATTAAATAAGGAGGCGGTCGAACATTTAATTTGAAATGTCAGTTTTCTTTGACGCAATATGAGTTGCGAAGACCTGCAATGTACTCCACCCGAAATACGGGAAATTGCACAAACTATGATTGGGAATTTACTTCCGAACAAGTCGCGTTCTCAATACGAACAAAAATATAAATATTTCGAAGAATGGTGCAACGAAAACAATGCAACGATTATTAGTTACAACTGACATTTCGTTGACGTTAGAGGCTGTCAAACCGTTGCCAACATAAAGGAAAAAGAATTATACCACACTCATTTTAGCAGTCAAATTTTCAGTTTAACACTGTTTTGGGTGCTAAAATGAAGTTATTACCAACGCATAGTAGAAAAATATATTTTTCATCGACAACTACGTAACTATGACAATGGCGAATGCATACCTAAGTACTTTGTGATTAGTAAAAATTCTCACAAATAAGAATTGAAAAAAAAATCGTTCATTGCGACTCAAACATAAAGCTATGTATGCAACTCGTACATAATCTGGCTTTTTGGACTCGCCCTGTTTATCAGACTCTCTCGCAAGCTCGCTCGCTCGCTCATAAATCATAGGGCTCGTCCCATAAAAACCTATATTATATTATTGTACTTCTTACATAAATAGCCATTAGGTTTTTATCTATTATCATTATTATACATTATATGTTATGTAGTGGTAGAGAAGATTAATTTGGAATATTGAGATATATTATATGTTAAAATTTACATGTGCATAACACACACACATACAATCGAATATCTTTATATTTTTTGTAATATTAATGTATGTTTTTCCACACGATATTTTCTTCACAAATTGCATATAATAAAGATGAAGATAAATTCTTACATGAATTACGCCCGCTTGGTGTTTCTAGCCAGCTGTTTGTACTAATAAAGTACAATTGAATTACAGTTTGTATAGCAATATATTGGTATAGTCTGTGCGTTATAGGATGGCGAAGCTCTGGACGCGCAATGAACGAGCTCCGGCTAGACTCAGACAGTAGGAGCAGTTCTAATTTTAGAGCAGCACCCTATATAAATATATTAACAGCCAGAGCGGTGTGCTTCGTACCGATATAATAGAGCGAACTTAACCCAAAATCTAACCGAATTGAATTATATAATAGGCTAAATTTCCCACAGACTAATTCATAATCAATGTAACTTTTTTCAACTAAAATTCAATTTTCTTTTATATCCATGAGGTCTAGCCTATTCGTTTTGTTTTACAAAATCCTTAGAAATAACGAAGATATCATAATTGAGAAAAAATTACAATAAGTAAGAAATTTGCTGATCCTTTGTTTGATGATACTGTTATACAATATATAAGCAAAAGGTTGCACACAGGGTTCACTAGCCTGAATGAGCACCACTTTTAAGTAGAAATACATTTTTATCGATGACCAAAATAAACCAGTCTATAACACTATACACTAAGCTTCAAGCAATATGAAACCTATAGTGTTCATAATATACTACAACCATAATCCCCGAAGGGTAGCCTCCCTATGTTGCAACTTACTTCACTTTACAGCGCAAACATTATAGCAACAAGCAAATAATTTCCACCAAACACAGCGATATCACAAAATAATGTGACGCGCAGCAAGTCGAATACTAGGCCTATGGCTAGGATTAGGACTAAAATTATGAGTAGAGCTACGACCACAACTATGTCTAAGACTACGACTAGGACTGAGATTTTGACTCTAAAATCGAAACGACAAAAATAAACTTAGGGGAGATCTTTATTTACCGTCCCTGACAGTAGACGTTGAGTGACGTTGAATCAATTTGACACATTAAAGTATTAATCATTTGTTGTTACGTTGGTTCAATTGTAGTTTTGTCACTTGTTACCTGTTCAAATAATTTAGAATTTAAGTAGACAAGTTATAGCTGAAATTACGAATTTTACTTATGGTACTATAGAGAATATTTTAACAAATATTTTAGGGCTAAAAAAGTTGTTTGCACGTTGGGTCCCAGAATGTTGACACCTGATCAGAAACATTCTAGAGTATTGCATTCTGAAGCCAGTTTGGCGAAGTTTAAAGCAGATCCAGATGAATTTCTTTCACGATTCGTCACTGTTCATGGAACGTGGGTTCACCACTTCGATCCTGAGTCGAAGCAACAAAGTATGGAGTGGTATCGCCGAGGTTCTCCGTTACACCGCAAATTTCGTGTTTTGCCACCCGCTGGTAAAGTTAGCCACATTTTTTTGGGACGCCGATGGAATTTTGATGACACACAATAACAGGCTCCTACCATACCACTTAATTTCAAGATTGCGCGACTATGTCAAAGAAAAAAGACGGTGAAAATTGAGCAGAGGAATTATGTTTCATCAAGACAACGCTCCTGTTCGCAAAAGGCCATGAACAATGATGCCATGAGCGCTATTCTGAACGCAGGATTTGAATTGTTTGGACACCCCGCATATTCACCAGACCTGGCCTCTAGTGATTTCTTTTTATAATAATGAAGTGATGACGACCGTAAACGTTGGAAGAGCAACCGAATTTTTTTTCCAAAGGAATCAAATGTTTGGAGCATCGTTGGAAAATACATCGACGTTCAGGGAGATTATGTAGAAAAATAAACGTTTGATGTTTCTTCAATTTGTTTCCTTCTATGTTAGGGAACGTAAATGCTCTCCTCGTACAACTAATTTAAATGTAATAAAATACAGTTTCCTCTAGAGAGGGTCAAACAATTGAACGTAAAACCAATCAAGTATACTTTACTCAACTATAAATATACTACCTCGTGGTACATCGAATCCATGGCCATTGTGTGCGTTAATATTACCTGCTAAAATCCTCCCAAGAGAAAAGACTTTTCCCACAGCCACCAACAACTATTGCAATCTAACAATATCAACCTTGGGGAATGGTCCACATTCTAATAAATGGGTTGATTTTAACTAATTTGCATACACCTGTCTTCCTTTAATACATCGCAACCCGAAGGAAACTTCTTACCAAAGCAAAAACTAAAAATCACTCCACACAGACGATACATCTCACTCAACCAGATAAGGTTTGACGACAGGGCTCTATTCGGTGAACTTCGTCAATCAATCGTTATATCGTTGGCATTCTGAGAATCTTGTACTATACGATCGACGCTTAAACGTGAATAAGGTCGGGGCTTTCAGACACAAGTGTTTGCCGAATCCCCCACACCATTTAGCTATGGATAAAGTTATTGCGATCTTTGTTTAAAAGGGACTGGATGGAATGGAGGCGACAAGGACCGCGAAAAAAGTTCCAATTGCCAATTGTTAGACAAAGATTATGGCTACGATTTTTTAGAATTGTGGGCATTCTGCTAAGGAACAATCACGAACGCAACACATTCAACGGGCATATTAAGCACACTCCTTCAAAAATGTCGACATAATATTCGGCATAAAAGATAAGGTGAACTAGCCACTGACAGTTTCTTTCATAGCGAGGGCGGCAATTTTCTCGCTCACCTCATATAACATCTATATCTAGTATATATTTGTTATTACTTTTACTTTACTAATTTGTTTAACATTATTTGCACATTTAAAGCTTGATGTAACAAACATCCCCACACAATTGTATTGATTGTTGTTACATACACTGTATTCACATACTATACAAGTAATTTTGGATTTCTCAAATCCACTGACCGTCCGAGTTGCCAATTCCAGGAGCTTCTAATAGATTAAACTCTTCAATCTATCCAATGTTACTTATGAGAAATAATTATTTGGTTAGACGGAAACATATCACAATTCTCATCTAGTTCCACCAGGCACAAACCATGAACTTCGAATGCAGACTGGCATTGGATTAGACCATAATCATTATCGACGTACATTGTTATAAATGATTTTTAATCGCCCGTGACCATTCCCCTTAGAAATAGATTGTTGTTGCATTTAGATATTGCTTACCATCTTCGAGTGTCCTATAACTGGCACAGAATTTCCCAAACCAAGGTTGGCACTAACATTCGGTTATGGGTCTCAATACACTGCACATATTTTATTTTAATCGACAAAAGACAAAAAATATAATTTGTTTCAATTCAAACGCCCATCTTTACAAAATGTGCCTTAAAATATGTGCACAAGAGTTTTAAATTACCACTAGATTCTATATCGTTTGTACCCGTTCGTACCACTTTCATTTTCGTTTGTACCTCAAACAAAAAAAAAGTTAAATCGTTTTCAAAATTTGACCCGCGGCCGACTTTGGAAAATCGAAAATTTTCCAACGGGATCTGATTCAGGGTGGTTTGTACCCGTTTGTACCAACTTCGTTTTCCATTTTTCTCGAAACCCAAAAAAGATACCGTAATTTGAAAATTTCGAATGACAAACTTTTCCAATTTTGAAAATTTCGAAAATCTGTAAACGGCGATCGATGTGGAATGGTTTGTACCCGCAGAAATCGCTTTCCTTTTCGTTTGTACCTCAAACCAAAAAAAATTAAGAGCCTTTTTCAATTCTGAAAAATTAAATTATTTTTCAGAATCGAAAAAGGCTCTTAATTTTTTTTTGTTCGAGATACAAACGAAAAGGAAAGTGATTCCTGCGGGTACAAACGATTCCGCGTCGATTCCCGTTTACAGATTTCCGAAATTTCAAAAATTGTAGAAGTTAGTTTTTTGAAATTTTAGAAACACTCGTAATTTTTTTTAGTTTGAGGTACAAACGAAACGCAAAGCGGTACAAACCTCACGCCGCCGTCAGTAACCGAACCCCGTTTACAAAATTGAGATATCTCAATAATAATGGAAATTAAGCGGATTTTATTTTTCAGACTCGAAAGACTTAATTTTTTTTTGGTTTGAGGTACAAACGAAAAGAAAAATGATTCCTGCGGGCACAAACGATTCCGCGTCGATTCCCGTTTACAGATTTCTGAAATTTCAAAAATTGTGGAAGTTAGTTTTTTGAAATTTTAGAAACAATTAATTTTTTTTGGTTTGAGGTACAAACGAAAAGCGGTACAAACCTCACGCCGCCGTCAGTAACCGAACCCCGTTTACAAAATCGAGATATCTCAATATCATGGAAATTAAGCGGATTTTATTTTTCAGAATCGAAAAATATTTTGGTTTGAGGTACAAACGAAAAGGAAGTTTTCAAAATTGTAACTTTTCCAATTTTGAAAATTTCAGAATTTTCAAATTACTGTATCTATATTGGGTTTCGAGAAAAATGGAAAACGAAGGAGGTACAAACGGGTACAAACGACCCTGAATCAGATCCCGTTAGAAAATGTTCGATTTCGGCTGCGGGTCAAATTTTGAAAACGCTTTAACTTTTTTTGATTTGCGGTACAAACAAAAATAAAAGTGGTACAAACTGGTACAAACGATGTTCAATCTAGTGGTAATTTTAAACAATTTTTTTTCGAACGTCGGCTGCCAAGTTCACACAGGTGACTTTCCAACGTTAATTAATTTCAATATGGACGTGATATGAATTTCAAGCGTCAAAAACGGCCAAAAAGTAAACATAAACATGTCTGAAGCTGTCACAAATATGTACAATTGTTCAATTGTTATAAATAACTATATCAATAAAGTATAAATAAATGTTCCAACAAATTTGAAAATTTTATGAGGGTCGCCTAAATTTTGTGTCCACCACGACCAAAAAGTGTTTCTTCGTCCTAGTTTGCTTACCGACCTCGGCTTCGCCTCGGTCATAAAAAAAAATTCGGCCGAAAAACAACATTTTGGCATTGATGCACACTATGCTATTTTCCAACTCAGTTGCCTAATGTCAACATTTTAATATGCCATTTTAGTTCTTTGTTCTTTTTATAACAGGCAATAAAAAGTGATTATATTATATATTATAATGTATGTGTACATTATATTATGCTATCGGTCTATGATGTATAGTATGATCTTAACTGATTTAATTCTAAATTCTTATATGAGTACTATCAAACCCTTTAGGCTAGACGAAGAAACGGTTTCATAATTCTTATTGGTTAAATTACGTTCCATTAATCTATTGAGGGGATTGTAACATTAACTTAACATGTGTTTTCGTGCAGGCTTGCCTAATATCAATATTTTTTATTACTTCTTCTGTGCGGTAAAATAATTATTTTCTGAAATAAACAAATTTTACTATCTGGTTGTCGTTAAATTGCAGTTTATTTCAATATTCTACATGTACCTTTCGAATTTAGTATTTAGTTTAAATCGCATTTCCGCTTCCTCGTGTGACATATGTTATTTCGCATTTTCGACCCAAAATAGAAATATAAAAGCTTTTAACATAAATTTAAATGTGGTTACATATATGTGTGACACCTTCGAGGGGTATGTATCATAACAACATTAATAACTTAATTTGTATCTGCCCAATGTTTAAGTCATAGTGATTTGATGTACGCTAACACTTGGCTTTATATTGTTATATTTTGATGGTGTTGAGGAGCAATGGCAAGCTTTTAAAGTGCCTTTTCTGCCATATGGGTACCACCGTAGAAAATGTTAGCAAATGTAAGAAACAAAAGTTTATGAAATTGATTTTTTAGTTTTATTATATGTTAAACAGCGTTTTAATTGAACTCTCACAGTCATTTCAAGAAGAACGAGAAATGTATACACTTATTGGTGAGTACATTTCTTACAAATATAAATCTGTTTCTGTGTACATTTTCCACAAGCACGTTTTTTGCACTTATCGCAGATCTTATAGGATTTGTTGACTCCCTTACAAAAACCTATTTGGCACCTTTTTCGTTTCTTAGTCTGTCCTGTTCTACCTGTCGATATTGTTGATGAAGATTGTGATTGTGGTGAAGTTGAAGGTGTGCCTCTTACCTTTCTGCGTTCAGTGTCAAGCTCTTCCACTAATTGAAAAAGAAATATTTTTTGGTAATAAACTTAAGACTAAGGTTAAAAATATTTCAAAACACATGTAGGGGCCATCTACAAGATCCACGTTTCCATAATATGGCGTAAGAAGTTAATAATACTGAATTAAATTGTAATTGAATGTCATTTATTTTTTCAAAGTTATCAATGGATAATTACAATTTCTCGGATATCGTTTTCCCAAGATGTCGCTCCACAGGATATCAAGGTACATAGCGATGTCAAACTAACCCTTTTTGGGACAATTCAACAAGCCGGGAACCAAGAAAAACTGATTTTCCCGAGAATCTACAAATCAACATATGTGTATAGAAATAATCCCCTTGTTTTAATATACACTTATTCCAACTTGCGAATACCGATAGTGAAAAATTGTTTTTCTTGTGTGCGAAGTCCGTTTTGCATCACTTCTGTCACTTTCTCATCAGACTTGCAGCATCTCCGACTCGTAAAAAAAGTTTACTGAAAAACTATGTGTGTAAAGTGTTTCAAAATTGGACCATGAATATTCAATGGATCGACTGCGGTAGAAGGTCTCATGGCGTAGGGAACATTTGACACATGTTCGCCGCCTGTTATACGTGATTTACATCAATCAAATACTGAGCTTCTTGAAAGACAGTTCACCAAATTGTGTATGCAGCCGATGGTTAAATACTAGCACGTTTAGCACATAAGAATGTAATGATAATTCGCTGTGCAACAGGACCAGCGAATCAGGTAACGATTTGGTTGACACAACTGTCAATAGTTACCGAAACAAAATACAATCTTTGGTATCTATTAACTGCATAAGTTTATTGATTATTATAATAGTTATATTATTATATTAGTAAATTCGGATACTGTCCATTATTATAAGTTAAATTCTATATCAGCCAAAATAGCATTACATATTCAAAATTTTCTCAAATATATAACTTTACTACATGAAAAAATACATAAATATAAATATTAATACAAAAGAACAAAATATCTTATCTGGAGTCCTAATGACTAATTTCTCTATGTCCAAATCCCCCGAAGAGATGAATTCCGAACCTTCCAAGACCAACAACGGTTACGGATATCCTCTTCAAAATGAACAATAATAAATCCCAAGTAATTGTAGTGGTTTACAAAACCCAAAGAACTATTCACTTTTACGTACAAGATTCAACCAGGGACTCCAATACAATCAAATACAGCATACAACCACAGAAACTAACAGTCAAACATATAATGTCGCACAAATCGAAGTCTTCCCATGCGATACGATCAAAAAAAATTGTAACGAGGAATCACAAAAAAGACATTCCAGAGTACAGCAGAAATTACAACATTTGCAACTCGTCGCATCTCATTTCAACATACGCATCGATAATCCATTTCACCAATGCTAGCGAGCGTGCGCGTTCCAATCGAAATTCGACACGGGCGGTTATACATCTTGCTCGTCATCCGAACTCGATGCTCAGTCCCACGAAAAATGTACAAGATGACGGAAAACCGAAAATAAAAGAACAAAAATGTTTCGATAATAAACTAATATAATTCCTTTTTCGATGAAGCCGACGAATTAATATCGAACCTATACAATCATCGGCATATAATAGTCACCACGGGTACGGTTCCTGGAGGTAGGACGTCGCAGTGCCCGTGCAGAGCACAAACAACGAGAGGGTGAACGACGACGTTAAGGGCGACGTGGCGAAAAGCTCATTGGTGACATTATGGTAAAGCAGGCGCGAGACGTGCCAAATTACTCATTTGAATCCGAAGGTGCGGAAATTCGTCATTACAGATGCCAGCGAAGTATTCGGTTTTGCGAAGAATGACAGGTGAGTGAAGCCTGGCGGTTGGTGCCATTAACCTGGTTGATATTCTGCGTCGATTTGAGGGTCCTATACGTGTGCGTCAGCACGGGATTGGAACCAGGTCTCTAATGCTACTTTCTTCGCCTTGACCGCATTTTGTATTTCTTCGTTCCACGCTTATGAAGAAACTTCGTTCCGGGACGCGTCACACCTAAGGCGCCGGCCGTCATTTTGTGGATCTGGGCGCCAGTTACCCAAATCGCGGTGATCGGTCGTCGAAGTCGGACGCCAGTGGAGCCTTACATTGATGTAGGCAGAACCATTTGATCTTTTCCTTCGCCGTCGTTGTTTGTAATAGACGCTTGTCATAGAGGTAAAGTTTAAGTCCATGATGCGGCACTCGTTTTTCCTGGAGCCAAGGCATTGGCCTCCATGGAGGAGTCGTTCCTTCCTGCTCCGTCCTTATCGTGTCGTCGGGACATTTGGTCTGCGGGGCATAGCATAGCCGGAGATATTAATATAATAATACAAATACAACTACATATGCACATCGAATTGATCTTTAGTAAAAAAGTTTAAATGTCAAAGAAGATCCGAACCAGTGGGTATGATACACTGAATTGTTGCCGTGTAACATGCCTGTCGTTATTACTTCGTAAATGTTGCGTCCATGTCGAGTAGCGAACCGTGTTAGTCTGAATCGGACTACCACCCTCCGGCCACTCGGCCACCATAGAAGCGGTGCTTAATTCTACAGTTGACAGCTTCAACGAGAAAGGCGACTGAAGAGAGCCATCAACGAGATTATCGGCTGAAGAGGATCATTCAACAGGGGAAGCTAACAATTCATCAAAGAAAAGTTGACAAAGGGATATTTTACACTATTTCTTGTCGCACCACTTCATTTTCGAACTGTCCGCAATTTAAGCCGCGATGAATGCGTTAAAGCGGTTACTTGGCTGAGGATGGCGTTTCTTATCGTGGTATACCACGAAGACTGCGCTGCTCATACGATATCTAGAGCGATTCAGCGTTACCGGCAAACAGATGACACCGTTCACGTCGTAAACAAGGAAGACCTCGTGTCACAACACCATCTCAAGGTCGCTATTTACTGTTCTAGAACGGTTTACTACAATAAAGAGGCTTCAGGTGGAGTCGTCCAGAACCGAAAACGATATTGTGATAGAACGATTGTTGTAATCGGTTACATCCCAGATGTCCTGCCACTGGACCGATATTGTCTGCGGACCATCACAGAACCAGATGAGAATTTGCCCATGAGAATGTAAACTGGTATGTTAACGCTTGTGGCCAAGTGTTGTTTTCTGATGAATTCATATTTTGCGTCAATTCATCTGGTAATCGTGTCGCAGCTGATCGCCATTTGGGATAACATATCTGAGAAGACATTCAATCTTTGATTTGGAGTATGCCTCGCCGTTGTGCAGCCATCGTTACATCGTTTACACCAGAAACAAAAATACAGTCAAAACAATGTACTTCTCCAGAAGAACGTGCCTCCCAAGAAAGCAAAATAGTTTTCTTTGTCAATAAGGCCATGGCCACAGTTTTTTGGGATTCATAAGGTGTTATCCTTATTGATTATTTAGAAAAAATGAAACTAACCCGAATTGCGTTACGCTGCTGTCTCATTCGTCATATTCGCTAAATCTACCTCACATTGATTTCGAGTTTCCAAATTTTAAAAAATGGCTAGGTGGGAAATATATTTCAGGCAAATGAAAAGATGCATATTTTGAGAGAGAATGAAAGAATGAATGAAATATATTTTTTACAGTAAAATAACTCATTGAACACTTCCGTTAAACCGTACATATAAACAATCAAAAGTCTTCGGAATAGTTGGGACAATCGTGGTTGAATCAGAGATAATTTACATTTGTTACATCGCATTTAATGCATCATTAGACTAAAATTAAAACATATAACGTTGTCTAATGTGATTAGGTTAAAATTAATATTAACAGTATATTATAATATTATAAAATTAATATTAACTTTATATCTAAAACTAAATTACGGACAATAATAAAAACAATTGTCTCGAACGCTAACAGTTTCGCCTATAATTAATTGGCTTCTTCAGAGCTACATATAACAACAATAAAATTTTCTCTTAGTTAATGCTACATTATACATCAATAATCAATAATCATTTACCTTTCAAAACGTTTTCTTTTCATCTCCGTTAAAATTTTAAACACATCTAAAATCATCTACTAATGCCAATAATCTTTATCACGTACGCAAATGTCCAAAAAACGTTCACAATTTTTTCCCAAAAACCCTCTCCCTCTATTAATAAAATATGCTTTAAATTGCTTTGACCATATGCAACCCACCTTACGTTATGACAATATGTTACTATACATGGTGAATAGTTTAGATTCAAATTTTTTAATTTTTACAGTATTATATGTAGTTTATATAAATTTCCTCCAAAATTAAATATATATATATATAGAAAATGTTTAAATATAATAGAATATGTTTAAATATAATAAAATATGTTTAAATATAAGGAGCGTAGATGTAATTGTAAATTGAAACTCGATATAATAGGTTTTACTACATTTATGTAATCTAAATCGCAAAAATATGTGTTCAAATACACGATATATTCGTATTCCGAGAGAGCTGTGATAGGCATAGCCTAATTTAAGAGAACCAAATGTTAGATGTCTGCAGAAGCTAGTTGGTCGCTTCGAGCGCACCGGGAATGTGGCATACGAGAGTAGGAGCGTGATTAATCGTGCTATTATTAACGAGAACAATGGGTTAAACGTTTTATTGGAACTCCAAGAGAACCAACATGGAAGTGTGCGGACAATCAGTTCAAGTTTGAATATAAACAGATGTTCAGTACATCGGATAATTCAAAACCACAAATTCCACCCATACCATCTAGAATTGCATCGAGCATTAAACGGGAACGACTTCGATAATCTTTGCCAATTTAATGATGGAACGTATCGAGGAAGATCCATTTATCAATAATATTCTTTTCACGGATGAGGCAACGTTTCGCAGCAATGGGCTGGTAAGCAGGCATACATTATTAAGCCACCGAAAACCTTCATTGGCTGAGACAAGTTGATCACCAACACCACTGTTCTCTTAATGTTTGGGTTGGATTATTGGGTAACTATGTAATCGGTCCATATTTTTTGAAAACCATCTTACTAGTATCGATTATTACCGGTTTTCGCGAAATGTACTGCGTACTTTATTGGAAGATGTGGATTTGCAAACGTTGCGATATGTGGTTCCAACAGGACGGGGCTCCACCTCATTTCCATAGAAGTGTAAGACGATATTTAGATCGTTGGATGCCAAATAGATGGATTGGACGAGGTGGGCCAGTGTTGTGGCCTGCCCGATCACCTGATCCTGACCCCGTGCGACTATTTTCTCTAGAGTTTTATAAAATCTCAAGTCTACCACAAGAGAAAATATGAGAGCCAGGATTCCAGAATCTTTTAATAATATTACTCCTGAAGTCTTACAACGTGTCAGAACTAGTTTTAGACATCGACTGGATTTATCTTCAACAAAATGGACAATATTTGAACACCTTTGTTGAAGTGGGCCGCCTTAGTTAAGAAGCCCTTGTTGCTTTTAATTAATTAATCTGATGTGACTTTTTAAAGTGACTTTAATTGCTCTAGATGGTATGGGTGGAATTTGTAGTTTTGAGTTATCCAATGTACTGAAGTGACACTAGGCTACTATGTTTAATATTACGAAAAAATAAAGTATTTTTCTGAAATTACTCGAAAACATGAAGTGATAGGTATAGGAATATGTAGCATCAGTCGACGCAGAATTTGATTTTGAATCGAGTGTTGGTAAATTTGATAGTAGGTGCCATTTGAAAAAATATATATTTTGCCTGTTAAAGTTGTGCGAGATTAAAAGTTCACTGACAACACCCTGTATACAAAAGGGCATCCTTGGTTATATTAATACTTACATTGATGATCCCTTACTCCACAGATAAAAAATTACACTCCCAGCAACTACCCTCTCAGTTACATGCTTTTTTGAAGTATAGTCTGCATATCTAAAATTTCACTAAAAAAATTGAAAATCATCGCTTCTGTTGAGTTTTGACAAACAAGTTGTACATGGATGTATCCACAATTCTTCATAGAATTCAAAAATGTAAAAATATACACCGTGTTCCATTTAAACAAAGTAAAGTTTATGTCGCCCCCGCAGACGAACCGCCCATGTCGACTCAAAATATTTTTAGAATATGAACCTAGGGACCGTCTATACATGTAGATACTTACTTTTTTCGAATTCGATAACATAACGCCGTAGGGGAACTTTGTCAGATCGTTGGGACACCCTGTATATGTATGTATGTATGTATGTATGTATGTATATAATTATTGTACAAATTCTCGACTGTAAATCACTTAAAATGGTACTTATCTTGTATCATGAGCAGTCAGTCGTTGAATAAAACACTTTTAGCAATATTAAAGTTTATTGCGACACCTTTTTTTGACAAGGGTTTCCGAAACACCTTATTGCAAAAAAAGGTGTCGCAATAAACTTTAATATTGCTAAAAGTGTTTTATTCAACGACTGACTGCTCATGATACAAGATAAGTACCATTTTATGTATGTATGTATGTATATATATATATATATATATATATATATATATATATATATATATATAAAATTATTTTTGCTAACTTTAGTACCTAAAGAAATATTTCAAATCCCTGGGGGACATAAAGTTAAAAATTGCCATTTGAAACAATATTTAAATCGGAACAAGCTTCCATCGAAATGTCTCCCCCTCACCATAAAAGAACTGCCTCGAAAACTTACCTCTGCAAAGATACTGAATTGAGCATATCGTTTCCTTGGTCTCCGCTCCAGTCGATCACTTTGGTAAAGACAAAACCTAGATTCGCCCGAAAACAAAAAACAACGCCAATCTACATTTCTCCAGATTACATGTTTTTGGACAAAAGTCTACTTCTGCGATAATCGCTCGTTGTTAGAGGACATCTTGCAGGAATTTGAAATGTTAATTGATAACTGGTCTGCCAGACTTGACCTAGCGGTATCCTCACTTGACCTGATGTTACACGTTTCCTCACGGAGTCTTCAATTTCGCAAAGTTTGCAATTTTAAAAATGGATTTGTAGGCACGTTGTTTTTCGGCTTAGTCCTTGACCCAACCGCCTTGCATACCTTCCAGTTTCCTGATGCCTCTTGATAATTTTGATTGATTAATACCAGTACGGTTGCCGACGTTTCGCTGAGAAAGAGCGTCTTCAATAAGTGTGTGCTGCTGTTTCTGCAGATATCTTCTTGCATTATACTGCATTAATGTGACAGCGTAGGCACATAGTTCAAATGAATTTCATCCAACTTAAAGGGTAAATGCAAAATATTGCAAAATACAATTTTTAGGCATAATAACAAATCTGATAGGGTAAAATGTTTTTAAATATGGATATTTATATTATTGCTTTCAATAAAAAAAAATGGCAGATGGTGTGACAATTTTGCGGGTCAAAGTAAAGTTCGTGGGTAATGATGGAATTATGGAGTGTAATAGTTCATTACTAAACGCATCATGTTAATGATAATATTATTTTCTGGCCGGTAGCCCATCAACGACCCAGAATTCTGGTAAAAGAAAGAAAGAGCCGCTATACGCGAAATAACTAGTATCAAATAAGATTATTTACCTCACTATGTACCAATATACCCCAGGATCTAATACTCACTACTATACAAGAGGAATGGTATAATATACAACCATACACATCAATAGACTTTTTTTATTTGTTTAATACTAGCTATTTCTCTTACAGCATTCTGGGACTTAAATGCCCAGAGTAATATTATTCATCAACATGTACATAGCCAAACTAAACGTTTACAATAGCGCATTAGACCGCACAAAAAAAGTTACATTATTTAAACCTAAATATTGTGCCTTAGCGACTCATGCTACCAGAAAGAGCCATCATATTAATTATGAAACGAAAATCTAACATTCGACAATTATTCTCAACAACGTACGTTCATGGATGTGTTACATTGTCAATTCTAATAATGCAATGAATTTTAAAAAGATTAACACTATTTACACATGCCTTTCCACTACATATTCATATAAGAAATATTTCTGTGATTTGTTAAAGAAATTATTTCCAGGATTATTATTAATTTTTAAGCTTTACAAATGCTTCAATAAAGAAGACGTCAGCTTGAACGAATTGATGAATTTTAATTTTTCTTGATCGTTTAAACCCGAATACTGTGTTTGCATTGTTATAGGAAGGAATTATATATATATATATATATATATATATATATATATATACATATATTTAAAATGCGTATTGTCAAATCTATATATATATATTAAAAATGTGTCTTGTCAAATCTGACAGCAAAATGTAAAATTTACACGAAAGATGGTCTAATCTTACACCTCAATGGTATAGTGAACATTAATTAAAACAGGTCCATGAAGACTAACTGGTGGATCGCTAGACAATATTGTTTCTGGGTTATTACCCTTCGTCAGTAGCGATTACCAAGAACCTTAGTTGTTGAAATACCTTTACATGTAGTGGCCATCAACTTCTTGGCGCGAGCCAATCACTCCTTCTTTATTGAGCATTTGCAAAGCTTAAAAATTAATAATAATCTTCCCAAGCAACGTAATCGTCGATGATTAATCATAACACGTGTTATATTTGGTGAGAGAATATAATGAATGTTAATAGAAAATAAATTTAATTGCTTCAACTGGGATTCTTTATTAATTTTGGTATTTTTTGGGGTTTTCTTCTCAATTAACTTTCGAATCTCTTCCTCGCTAGCATCTCCCCATCGACGGTAATCTACTGGTTGAAACATTTTCTGGTTAATAGCACAATTTCCTAGCTTCGATGCGTCCATTGAAACTTTCTGTCACTTTGACAGCAAACAATTTCATTCATTAAACATAGGTGACAGTCAACATGCGGTGATAGAATTATCATCGTTTTGATAGCCTCTCCTGCGACTTTGTTTTTCTATTTTAACCAATCATATTAATGAAAAATGTACCATGTGAGACGTGAATTATATTCTCATTTAAATAACAGCTAGTCTCTCCTTTCTACAATTGTGTTTTTAATTTCTGGCTAAGTGACTTCGTAAACTCATAAATTGTATAAATATTTTTGTTTTTTTACAGTCTGTACACAACCAAAAACATTCATACGACAAAAGTAAAAGAACACCAAAAATAAATTATTATTTTCAACCAAATGTTGTATATGAATTGTGGGTGACCAAAATAAAGATTGATTGAAATGTTATCTCTATTTCCTCCGTAGTTCCAGTATTTTTTATTTTTCTCTTTATGCCAACGAAGAAGTTAGAAGAAGTCGCTATAAGTGGTGGTCAGTTGATGATTTATGTCAATATGTGCATTGTTCAAAATGCCTAGAATTCGTCGGCGTGCCAATTTAGGCAATGAATTGATTTTGAGCGAGATCGAGTAGTGGGTCTTCGAGAAGGGGTTTATGTTTTCGCCAAATTGCAGCCCGTTTAAACAGAACGGTGTTAGCTGCGTCAAACTGTTACCATATTTGGACTGAGGAAGGACGAGAACAACGAGCCAGGCGATCAGGGCGTCCCCGACAAACAGCAGCACGCCAAGACCGTCGCTTAAGACTGCTGGCTGAGAGGGATCGGTTTGGAGAAGAAGGCAGAAGGGTAACCACTAGAATCATCTACAGACGAATAAGATCTTCTGGGCTCATGTCTTACCGGCCGCAATTTGTGTTACCACTCACCGCTGCTCATAAAAAAAACAACGGATAAAGTGGTGCCGAGAAAGGTTACAGAGGGATGAAGAATTGCATTTGGTGGTCTTTCGTGACGAATCCAGATTTTGCTTGGGTATGAGCGATTGTCGGATAAGAGTCAGGAGACGACGTGGAGAACAGCGACATCCACAGCTTTTCGTGGAACGCCATGTAAACCAAACGGTTGGAGTTATGGTGAGGGGGGCAATTGGATATGGTAGTAGATCACCCTTGGTGTTCGTTGGGTACCATGAATGCTCAGCGATACCTTGTGGATATTATAGAGCCTCGTCTTCTTCCGTATCTTCACGCCTTACCAAACCCTGTTTTTCAACAATATAAAGCCCGACCGCATATTGCCAGGATTACTATGGCTTGTTTTGAAGCTGACGTCATCCTTCTTTGTTGACCTCCAAGATCGCCTGACCTATCCCTTATCGAACATGTTTATGATATTATCGACAAACGACTGGGCCAGTTACTTCGTCCGCCACAGCTCTGGAAGCGCTCCGACACCAAATGCAGGTGGCATGGAATGAAATAGAGTAGTTTCAGTCTAAGAAATACACAATGACTCATCAAAACCTGCGCCAACAAAACTAGGCGGAGGTGAATGGGCAGTATTAAGCCGGGGGCGTTTATTTCAATATGGAATATTATTGAAAATAAGTGTTGGTAAAGTAGTTGGCAGTAATAGAGAGTAAAATAAATGTAAGTTATCTGTTAATATATACTTATACACATAAATATATGCGACGTATTCACTGCACACGCTATTACGAGCAATTGTCACGCCACTAAGATTAGCGCCTCCCCCTTTATTAATCATAATGGACTCGCTCGACCAGTTTTCGACTTCTGCGCATTTTAATTGATGTGTATTTCTTACACTGAAACTACTCTACCCCAGGACGAAATTGATAACATCATCAACTCCATGCAACGACGTGCTATGGAATGCCTAGAGCACCACGGAGGGGCGACGCATTATTAATGTTAACTTTTGTATTGTTCTATTGTTTTGTTTTGTTTCAAATGTACCTCGTTTACTTATTTTGACCACTTACATATAATGTATTAAAATCAGTTCAATTGAATGACTACTTCTTGGTGTTCTTTTACTTTTGTCACTCAGTATATTTCACAAAATGTTCGTCTTTGCTTAAATTTCTTACCAAAAACGTTTACTTTAGATCATTTTAGACCCCACAAACCTTTTACTCACAGCACACATTCCCCAGAATAATCAAACATTGACCCTTACTACAGAGAACCGTTCACAAAAAAATGTGAAACTCGTGCTGGAGTAGCACAAGCACCGACGCGTAGTTCTACTTTTTTTGAAATATTGAGTTTTTGTTGACTCGGTAATTTGATATCGCAGGAAAGCGTAGTACGGTGTCCTGCACCTGATACCGCCTCATTACACATTTACTTGTTTAACTCGACACGTAATTGTCAAATGTATCCCTATTTTCTGGATTTCCCTTTTCAACCCATCCACACTGCCGAGCGTGATTTGCACTACACCAGGTTTCATCTGTATAGAAAATTTTCCATTCGTGATTTCCGTATCTTTGAAGAGATGTCAATAAATTACATCTTTGAGCAGCAACGTGAAGGTGTTTCATTATGACCGGTTTATTATTTATTTTCCAAATCACCACTTTTTACACTTCTTCAATGATTGCTTTTAAACGTAGGGACAGAAAAAATGAACTTACAATTTTGAAATGATTCCTGGTTGTTGTACCAATGTTTATTTAAATTTTTTGCGTCAATCCGGTTCATCATCGTCATCATCAAGAAAATTAGTAGATGGGTGAGATGAACCCGATAAATGTTTTAAGAAAAACATACCTACACAGAAACACCTAGAACGACAATAACTTCGCTAATTCCGGTACATAAGTACATAAAATTAAACCTTGATGTAATAAAAAAAACATTTAAATACTTTTTCGAAGAATTTAATATTAAAAACATAACTTTAAACACCAACTCACTATTTATTACTATATGTGATAATGTAAGTTTATATTTGAAAGTGGCAATTTGTAGTAACGGTTTTTAATATTTGATTATTCTGGGGAATGTGGAACAGTGTGGTATGAGAAAATGTACGTGGGGTCTAAAAATGATCTAAAGTAAACGTTTCGAACAAAAAATTGAAGCAAAGACGAACATTTGAATGGTTTTGGTTATGTACTGTCAAAAAATATACTCGTGTATATTATTCGTGAAATTACTGTAAATACAGTATTCGGGTTTTAAACGATCACGAAAATATAAAAGTTACATCAATTTGTTCAAGCTGATGTTTCGCCTCTTTATTGAAACTTTTTCAAAGCCTATAATTAATAACAAAATGAAAGTAATGTTTACAATTCAATCATTCAAGCGATTTATATGAATATCACAAGAACACAATGAATGAATGAATGATGATGTGGCATCATGCTTAAACTGTTTTTGTCTTGAAGTTGTTAGTATCGTAACACATTGAATGTAGGTTGTAGAAAATGATTATTAAGCGCTAAGATCCTCGTTCCATCATAACTAATATGATGCCCTTAGAGGTAGCATGAGTTGCTGCAGAATTATTAGCAGTATTTAGATAAGGTGACACTCTTGTGCTGGCTGCGGAATGCTTTGTTGCAAACGTTCAAAATTTTGCATATGTACACATTCATCACAAGGAATTTGGTAAATAATATTACTAAAAGATAATTTGGGAGTATCCTCAGTAACAGTGAAGAATTTACCAACGAGTTTACGGACAAACAAACAAGTGGCGCCGTTTTTACATTTGTAGTATGCAACCCTAAAAAGCGTATTTAAAGCAGAAACATTTTAGATGATATTCGCAACTATATCTGATTAATGAGGTTTATGAATTATATTTCTTTTGACACCGACAGTTTTATTACATAATTGAAAATCAAATGCGTATTGATTTCGTACTTTCCAACTTTTTATAAGTCAGAAATTAACATATTCCTAAGTGAATGTGGATAACAAAACTTGCATCCGCTTAGCGAGACAATATTTGTGTTTTTTTTTTCAACAGACGCCTAGTTTTGTTAGCTCTTCGTACAGAAAATATTTATAATTAACATACGTTAATTATAATTATACGAGATTGTTGAAGAAATGAATATTAATACAATTATCTAAAAGTTCATAAAAATTTTAACATGATTTACATGGTCTATTAATAATCAAATTTTCATCTAGAGAGCATTAAAAAAACTTATAGAAAACTACATTCCAGTTTCCTTTCTACCTTCTTTATAAAATTGATAATAACGCAGGTTATTATCAATGCTGGTATGAAAAATTGTGGCAAACCACTTGGTGAAAAAAAAATTAGTCTGCTAAATATATAAGTTGTTTTATTTGAAAAACAAAAGGTATGATCATACTATACTATGTTTTGGAGAAATTACACTACACTATATAGTCGCTGCACAATAATATGATTTTTGCTGGAATCTGTATATTTTTAACTGAACTTATACTACTTTTCACAAAAAAAACTCAAAAACACTAATAAAATTTTAGTAGTTACTGCGAACCTGTATATAATACACAAAATAATGTAGCATACATGATCATGTCATCATTTACTATTCCAGAAATTTTACTATAAACACAAATATTGTAGGTGTATTATAAGTGCCCAAGAGTAATACATAAACACGACGTGATTATTGTACCAATAAATGAAATAAATATAAATGTTGGTAATGATTGTTTAGTCTGTTTAGCACGTTAGCATCCTAATGATTTTTCCGATATATTCCATAACTAAAAATTATAGCAATTTATCTAATATTGATATTTATTCTTTAAATTTTACTTACATTGAGTGATTTAATCAATGCATAAGAGTCACTTGACACAGAAGTTAAAATCATTAGTAATACAATTAACTGCCCCATCAACCACAATATTGTTACATATATTTACGTTGCACAATTAAGGGTCAGAAGTTTCGTGAAACTAAAAGTCTGCATTTTAAAAAATTACATATAGAACCATCAATATCTAAATACATCAATACCTGTAAAATTCCCACACATTAATTCCTTTGCGTACGTAGCGGCCTAAATTATTCACTTCTGTGAATCCAGCAATAATGTAAGCAGGATTGCAACGATGGTGCTTTTGATCCTGTCACAATTCAAATTAATTTTTTCATGACTGACCCTTTAGACAACAACAGCAATTATTTTAATTTTTTGGGCAGCTAAGAATTGTTACTGCACGATTTTGAAGTGGTTATCAAATAGTTTTACAATATCATTTCCAGAAGGTAATAATATAGCTAGAAGAACTAATGGATATGACGTGCTGCAAACCACACTTGAATATCGCAATTAATAAAATAACACAGATTGTGAAAGAGCCATGTGAAAAATTTTTTCCTTGGCTAAAACATCTATAACGATGGCCATTTGGTTTATCGAACAAAGCACATTTATTATAATTTTTTTCCTGTAAACAAGTGTGATGGAAGGCTACCATAAATACGAAGCTTATTATGGCGATAATAACCATCCATTAACATAAAATGTTATAAATGTAAATCAAGATGTTTAACCCTTATGTGCACACCCAACTTTTACCACGTCGAACACACCCGGGGTACCCGGGTACCCACCACTGGTTTTTCACGATTCCTGAATTTTCATATGAACGGAATCGTTTGGAATCAATTTTCTTCATTAAGATAAGATATTTAAAAGTAGTTTTCGTCGTTCGGTTTTAGCTGCAATTATAAAATCGTTCCACAGCGAACTTTCGCCAACGCATTGACAGACCGCGTGTCAGCCCAGCGGTGCTCGCCCCCCGGAAGGAGAGATGGTTGTAAGAGAACTTGCGGCAGCATTCAGAGGAAGTGGCAGAAATATCACTATGGATAACTATTTCACTATGTTACCTCTTGTTAAGCACGTACTCTCATGGAAATTAACTAGTGTTGGTACTGTAAGAAAAAATAAGCCTTACATTACAAAACAAATGGCTCCCCATAAATTTAAAAAAGAATACTCTACTCTTTTTCGTTTTCACAAAGATGTTACACTGCTAGTATGTGCCAAAGAAGAACAAAACCGTACTTTTACTATCGACAATGCACTCTGATACTGCTGTGAATGACGATAGAAAGAGAAAACCTCACATGATTTCATGTTATAATAAATATAAAACCGGTGCAGATATTATGGATCAAATGGTTACTCGATACATCACGCACAGGTGCACTCAAAGATGGCCGCTTGCTATGTTTTTCAATATCCTAGACATAGGAAACTAATCAGCGACGTATATTCTTGTCAACTGGGCGAAGAACTAGCCAAACCCTTTATTGAGGATCGTTCTGCAAATGGCCAAATAATGCGCAACTTCAACACACACTAAAGGGTTAATATCATACTCACAAAACAAACTTCAAGTAAAATAGAAATTGATATACAACATAGAAACTGAAAACAAGATAGATAACTGAAACAATATGTCATGATAAATAAATATAACTAATTGTTGTAACATATTCTAATGTTTTCTAAAACAGTAATAACATTCACTACTTTACATGCTAAATTTGCCTTTGATTCAATATTAGATGATATAATATACTGAAAGTGCTTTCAAGCACATAACTCTAAAACTTACCACATCACTCGCTCTGGCATTAGTGATGTTTACTCATAAATGTGTAGTTTTTCTGGTTTAAATTAGTTCTCGTATCAGGTGCATTTCCTATATATTACAATATTACGATTTGAAAGTAATGACTTAAAACAATTTATTTTTTATTTTATTTTATTTTATTTTTTATTTTTACTTACCTTGTGTAAGTAACAAACACTGACGCATAAAACACTGAGCACAGTATTGCTTTGCAGTATTGCATCGCAAGTCACCGAAAGAATACGCCATGAAATTAGATCAAACTTTTTGAAAAATGCATGAAACTCATTTGCCGCAAAGTAAAATATAAAGGTTTAAGCTAGGGATACTTACAATATTTGTATCGACTCGTACGCCTTCCTCATCGAATACGAGGGCCAGGACTCCACAAATTCCTTGAGACTCCTTAAGAACACACTCTTTTCCTCAACGTTCCGAATCGGCGGGTGGTTGTGTGCCCTCGTCAAAGTTAGATCTTCGTTCGTCCCATTCATCGGTAACATTGCCCTAGCTCTGCACACGAGCCTTTTGTACTCAGAACAAACTAAATATCTGGAAATATCACTTAGGACGCCGCCCTCATCACAGCAACCTACTTACCTCATTTTCTTACTACTCTGCGTGGAATTCTGATGATAAACAAAACCGTCCACAACAATTCCCGCGTAAAGCGGTTTGCGCTTCGTTTCAGGCCGACTCAAGTTGCAAAACTCTGGCAAAATGAAGTATACTGAATAAGTACAAAGAACAATCACCGAATATTTTACGTCATGGTAGGTAAAAACACACAGATAATTGAATATGAAAACTTATCTTACCTTCACATTGCCGTTCAAATTCATCATTAAACTTGCATCACATCTTTTATTTCATCACATTTACATATTTCTATGGCTGCAATGAAAACAAGTGGGTGCCTTACCACCACTAAACTTTAATTATTGACGAATCAAGAGATGAAATTAAAAAATACAAGTATAACACAGCTGATAGTCTAGCATCCTAGAATCTACCTAATTGCTACGTTAATTGCAAACCGGCACATCTATCTAATTATTGCACTTACCAAATACTAACATTGTTTTTCCTAATATTTAACACAGTGTTGCATATAGAACACTCTCCATGTCATATATTTACAAGCGTAAACTAAACTATGCAAATCAGTCTGTAAATTATTCTAATATACAGTGGCTTCTACGAGTTACTGTGTTCCGTTACATAATACACATACCTACCATGTCTGAAAATAGAAACAAGGTATCTTTGCATGATACACTGTAGCTAAAATTCTACATGGATATATTTTGCTAATATAACAAAATTAACACTTGGCTATAACAGTTTTGATATTTTCTTGTGTGCACATCTATTTTTAATAAATTTCGTATGGCTTACCTGTGACTTTTACCAACCGCGACATAGTTTTACAACTTTTAGTTTTAATACTTATTTGTATTTAGTTCATAATTATATTACTTTGTATTGCATTAACTAAATTATTCATATAATTAGTTAAGCAATGTGGTACATATTAAATAATAGTTACCTGTAAACTTATTCTGCTGTCGACACTACACTAACACACACCACAATATTTCTAAGAACGATTCAAAGCCGACCAAATTTGGTAGATTATGAATTTTTAAGCGCAAATCTCGATCGAAATGTAATATCTATCAACGCAATTAACCAAATCAGTTTTAACAATGCCTACTATGTCGTAAAATATTTTTTGCCGAATTACAGAGCGAAAACGTTTTAAAACCAATTCGTGCCAAAAGAATCAATTCCAGCGATCTACGTATCTGTTTAAATTGTAAAAATAAGACTGATACGAATTGCTTTTAAAAGTTCATTAATAAACAACAAATTGTGTAAGTTTGAATGCACTTTTAGAAATTAACTTTCATTTTTCCTTCATGATAAATTATCATAATTAAATGGGTTTACTTGACAGCATTAAATTAAGCTTGCGGTTAAAAAACAAAATAGTAAATTAATTTATTTGATAATCTTCGTAACATATAACATCTCCTTAATAGTTTATACAACTAAAATTAGAAAAATTGTCCCAAACTGAGGAGGCACAAATTATTCAAAAGATTACTATTAATTATTTAGAAAAATATCATTGATGTGAAATTAATTTAAATCATTGACAACAATCATTCCAATCCTCCTTCTATATAGATATAATTATATATATTTGCATTCAGTATGTTTGCTGCCTCTTAATATACATGCAAATGTATGTTATTTAGTTAAAGTAAACTTTATATATAAAGTGCATAACTATGCTTTTCTAACAACATTAAACAAAAACAGAGATATTCAACTGTTCTTACATGTTATATCTAGAACATGTATTTTCGTGAATAATACCTCAAGTATATCTTATTACAGATAACTCATATTCAATTAAAATTCCCTGCGTTGCACAAAATAGCATTTCATACATGATTTTCTTTCTAATTGAATAAAACATGTCTTTAGTAAGTTTAAATCAATGAAATCCATTACATGAATTTTATTGAAATTCAAATTAATTAATTTGGCTGTCAGTTCATTTTGTTAATGCAGAAGTTTGTTGAGTTTAGTACATAATTCAAGTTAATAAATCAAAAGCAAAATATGAAGTGAATTTTGCTTTTGATTTATTAACTCATTCAATTCAAGCCTATGCAATGACATTGTTATCAAACATTGAACAAAATTTAGTTATTTATTATAGACATTAATGATGCAATCTTTACAATCATGCAAATTAACGCCAACTGTTGACAATCATAATTGAAATGATATATAAGTTTTATTTACAATCTTTACTTTCTCAGATGGAATATTTTCTTGTTCCCCCAAAGTTTTCATAATGTTCTCTTTTTATTTTCCAACAAATCTTCTATATTCTCAACTCCAACTAAATGGTGGTGAAGATCTACGAAAGCAGTGACCTATATACTGTTTTGGATATGGTAGCTCCAAAAACTGAGCAATTAATTTTGGTACATTACTAATTGTGTTAACGCCAATTGCTTGCTTCGTGCATACACCATTTCTGTATGCAAGAAAAAACCGGTTGTTATAACAATATTTAGGTCGAAGCTTTAAATACTGTCTGACAATCTCTAGCAGATTCAACCCATCAATATTACCAGCTGTTATAATGAACTCTCGAGATACTTTTGCTTTTGTATTTGGAATTCGAACTCGAAAACACGCTCCCTCATCTCTTACATTTTCTTTGAGCAAATACGTCAACTCTTCTCTTCTGCATGCTCCAGCCAGGCTGAAGATTAGTACAACCTTGAAATAAATTTTTTGTAAGTCTACAGAAAGGCAAAATCTCTTTACAGGAGTTACCTTCATCCATAAAAATCTCTGATCATCTGCCGTCTGTAAAAATCTTGTTATATTTTCCTTCGACAGCACTTTAGACTTCTTGGGTTTATAACCCTCAGACTTCCTCTTCAGCAGTGCAATCAGGTTAGTGTACCTTTTTATGTTTGCATTTTTCTTAATTGATAGTTCTGTCCTAAGCATCGAATAATAACACCATAAAGAAGATGGCTTATGAACTTTGCTCAATTCTTCAAAATACACCAACAAAGCCTTTTCATTCGTCGAATCTTTAACCTTTTTCTCTTTGCACCATTTTTCATATCTGTCATATGCTAATTGATATTTTTTCCGTGATTTTTCAGGAACAAGATCCGCAATAATACTTGAAACAGCTTCTTTTATATCTGAAAGCAAATCTTCGTCTGAAGAAGCCACTTTCTCTTCTGGAGCTTTTCCGAAAAGCAAAACTTTAACATTTTTACTCTTTACGGGGTTGCTAATCAGATCGCTGAGTTTTAAAACATCAACATTGCTATATTCATTTACATTCTAATTGACATTAGTAAAAATATATCGATTTCTAAACATTTCAAGGGTTGTAGATAACTTGTACGTAATGCGGGATACACTTAATATCCCATATATATGAAGCAAATTACACACAAGTGCGATAATACTGTCAAAATCCCACAAAGAAATCATTCCTTTTTAAATGATATTGTCAAAATGATTTTAATTGTAATCATAAATATAAAGTGTAAGGGTAAGGGTAATATTTATTTTATTTACTACGAATAACTCCATGGTTATTGAATAACTGCTATGATTAAGTAAACAATTAACACAAAAACTGTCAATTATTTAGTTGCATTTGATGTAAAAAGAGTGATACAGTTATAACATTGAGTAATATGAATATTATTTCTGAAACACAAATATTACAATTAATAGTCATATTTTACAATAGCAAAATGCTAAGTAATGGAGAATCGTCTTATCTATATGCAAGATTGCATTGAACGTTTCCATGGTAGTGATGCTCATAGGAAAATTGAAAGTATTGAGAAGGAAACACGATGGGAGATCATTATTTAGCGTCCCTGACATAGTAGGGGTTGAGTGACGTTGAATCAATTTGACACATTTAAGTATTAATCATTTGTTGTTACATTGATTCAATTGTAGTTTTGTCACTTGTTAACTGTTCAAATAATTTAGAATATAAGTAGTTTAGAGATATTCTAAAAATGGAAAAATCAGAGGTTCGTGCAGTTATAAAATACTTGCAAAAGAAAGGGTTGTTGCCAAAAGAAATTCATGAAGACAAGGTAGGTGTATTAGGCGAGGGTGCTGTTTCTTACCAAGTGGTGAAAATATGTCTCGAGAATTTAAACTGGGAAGACAAACATGTGAACAGGCGAAGGGAGCTGGACGACCAGTGACTGTCACTACCCAAGAAAATGTTAATCGTATACACGATATGGTAATGACAGATAAACGACTGACCATTCGCCGGATAGCTGAAATTATGAATTTTACTAACAGTAGAAAATATAACTATAGAAAATATTTGAATAATAAATATTTTGGGGCTAAAAAAGTTGGGTCCCACGAATGTTGACACCTGATCAGAATCGTTCTAGAGTATTACATTCTGAAGCCAGTTTGGCAAAGTTTAAAGCAGATCCGGACGAATTTCTTTCTCGATTCGTCACTGTTGATGAAACGTCGGTTCACCACTTCGATCCTGAGTCGAACAAAGTATGGAGTGGCATCGCCGAGGTTCTCCGCTACCCCGCAAAATTAGTGTTTCGCCATCCACTGGTAAAGTTATGGCCATAAGTTTTTGGGACGCAGACAGAATTTTGATGACTGATTTTTTGGAACGTGGACGTACAATAACAGGCTCCTACTATGCCAACTTAATTTCAAAATTGCGCGATTGTATCAAGAAAAAAAGACGAGGAAAATTGAGCAAAGAAATTCTGTTTCATCAAGACAACGCTCTTGTCCACAAAAGCCATGTTGCCATGAGCGCTATTCTGAACTCAGGATTTGAATTGTTTGAACATCCCGCATATTCACCAGACCTGGCCTCCAGAAGACACATCACACTAGACATTCATCTGAAGGTTTTTGAAGCTCCAGATGTAAGAAAATATTTTCTTTTCCTCCAAGGTTGCATTTCTATTTCTCCTGCATATAAATTTACTTATTTGTGTTCCCAATTTGAAACATAATTACACTTGGTAGTGTTTAATTATTTGCTGCAATTATTTTAGGGAAAATATTAATAACATGACATATCAAAATCAGTAACAATTAAACACAATTTAATTCAAGAAAACAAACAACAAGAAAACGAATGCTCACTGTCGTTGGATGATAATAATTTGTTCTTTGGAGTTAAACACAAAATCAAAATCAAACAGATTAAATCATAATAAGTAAATCTAAACATGAAAAACATGAAAACTCTTTAGTTTAAATTTTAAAATTCTAAATTTAATAAATTTAACAATATGGCCCTGACTATATGAAGAATAGTTGATTGGTTGTGGAGTTACTTGTTGAAATTTCATTTCATTAAATAAAATTAACGCAAATTGTTTTTTAGTTTCAAATATATTGTAGACACTACACATGTTTCGCCAACATGACAGCCTGATGAAGCCGCAATGTTGGCGAAACATTTAGTAGTACAATATATTTGAAACTAAAAAAAATGTGTTAATTTTCTTGACTAAATGAAGCCTTACTATTCAATTAATGATTTTCAAAACGCATAATGAATATTTTTGTAGTATTGGTCTCTGACTTGGAACTTGCAACTATACTTGCATACACCGTTAATGTTCAAACATGCCAGCATCGACTGATAAGTAATGTATTGACCTGCCGTCAACATTCGCTGTTGACATTGTGATATTTTATCACACTCCACTCAAAGACAATTTAACTCATTTCAATGCACTCATTCAACGCACATTTTTTATTTCAAATCCCCACAGAAAAAAAACATTGCCAGACATATCGGGTGACTGAATTTAGATCAATTACTTTTCTAGAAAAAATCCTCGTATAGCAATTACGTTACAATTTCATTTAAAACGATCTAAATAATACGATTAAAGATTCTCATGTGCGTAATATTGGATCCTGATTTGCACCTTGTGAGATTATCTGTAATCCATCGTCTACAGCTTAGCAAAATCAAGTTAGTAAATTTAAATTTCACAATCAATATTTGAAAAATATTTCTTCAATAGTAACACTAATTCCTGGTTGTAAAATGTCATGAGTTGGGGAAATGCTCTGCGGATTATAATTTATTAACTATGTCATATTATTCTCATTTTTCAAATAATTCATCAAAATGTATATACAGTAGAGTCGCGATATAGTGAACACTCGTTCGAGTGAACACCTAAATTTTATAATTGTGTCGCGATATAGTGAACAAGGGTAAACCCCGATGCAGTGAACTATGGTATTTGTGTTGTTTCTTTGAGGAATTCCCCGAAATACGTGGTTTCTACCTCCGTCTAAGTCGTGCTCATGCATCACACTTCAGTGGTAAATCTCGGCATACATACTGTTAATTTTTTCTCCAATCACAATGCCACAAAAACGGAAACGTTTAAATTTAAAACAAAAAAATGTTTGAGTAAAGGTTAATGTGTGACAGTGCTTGCTAAAAGATATGAAATCGCAAAGTCTACTGTATGTGCAATAAAAAAGAAGAAAGCGCCGAGTTTGAAAAAAGTTACACAAACTTCAAAGGGCTCAGGAAAAACAAAGACTTTAAATGCATCTAAATACCTCAGAATGGAAAAAGCTTTATATAAATATTTTCTGAATCTAAGAAAAAGAAATATCCCTGTTATTGCTGGATTAATGCTGCATGAAAAGGCTAAGATTCTGCAGAAATCAATTGACAAGGCTTCATCATTTAATGCTGCAACGTATCACCTTTAATCCAGCCGATGGATCAAAATGTTATTAGAATCACAAAGCTTTTCTACTGTAAAAATCTACTCACACAATTGTTAGCAAAAGATTATTCTGGTGATCTTAGTGCATTGGGGCAAACGTACACTTTGAGGGATGCAGTTTCAAATATAGCTAGGGTCTGGAATTCGTTAAAGCCATCTGTTATTGCGAAATGTTGATGGAATATTTTTAGTACTACAAATTCGGATGATGAAGAAGATACTACTCCATTAAGTGTTTTACAAACGCGATTACGCGATGAGGAAGCACGTACTGCTAACCATGCTGTTGCAAATCTTCTACGAAATGTTATTCCAAATGTCCAAATGTCCAGTGGGCTCTGAGGAAAATGGGGATGAAGTAGACTATCGCAGTTTGCTTGTTTTACATGATGAGACAAACATTACTACAAATTAATTTAAACAAAAAGCACAAGCAATCCAAAATTACTTCATTTTTCATGCCTCTGCCATAAATAACCTTTCACATATACTCACCTATATAATACTTATAGTTATTATTAGTGTTACATTATAATTATATTTTCTTTTTATTGCAATATAAAATTTTGTTTATTTATCGACAATAGCTGTTATGTATTCTTGAAATAAGTCTTTTTATTTTCAACCTCGAAAACGTGAACACCCCTTAATAGTGAATGGAGTTTGCTGGAATTAGTTCACTACATCGCGACTCTACTGTAGTACCTATTCATGTTAGCTTTCACAACTTTGGTTGCTGAAGAGCTCAAAAAAATAACATGACTGTCCAAAGATCCACACATTGTTCTTTATAATTGTTCTTTATAGTTGTTCTTTATAGTTGTTTTTCCTACTTGTACTTGTCGTCTGCAGCCTCTGATACTTTCTATATCATTGTCTACTTGGTGTTCTCATCTTATTTTCGTTGCTCTCCATAGAGGACGAACAATAATATAGAAATTTTAATAAAATTCGTTAGTTTTTAAACTTCATTTAAAGGTTAAATTTAACATGTTTATCTAGTTTGTGATAATAGCTTTGAACCTAGAGACTTGTGTAGTCGCAAACTAATTTTAAGCTAATACCAAATTGTCACTATATCACAATCAAAGAAAATCACTTTAGAATCAAAGGAAACATTACAAATTCCGTCTGATCAGTACATCTGTCAGCGTCTTAATCACGTAAAACAAACCTACTACCATTATTTCATTGCAATAATTGCACACAAAGTAACGGCCCAAAGTGTTAAATATTTAAATCTCGTATGAAAGTTTTACATTACAAATTTTTGGGTCATATATATACAGGGAAAAAAATGTATATTTTTAAATAGTACCCCCATGCCTTGGTGCTATCAAGCATAATTCATAAAATATATATTTGAGAATAAAACTGTGCGCAATATTATGGTGCCTTACCTACCTAACAGGATTAACTAATGTGTATCTATCATTGTAGGCAGCAAACACAACAACAATTTTCATAGGTTTGTTCAGGTCACAGTATAATTAGCTTAAGGTTAATAAATTTAAATACATGTGCCTTGCGCCTCAAATATACTTCAATGTCATATTCAATTTCCGATTTGTATCAAACACAATTCCAAATGAAATCCAAAGTTACACAATTTGTTGGTTATATTTTTGTAAACAAAATGCCACATACCTTGACTGTCGCCCATGCCATCGCCGCTGGTACCAACTTGGGGTTCTTCCTCTCCTTCTAACATTGAATAATCTTCTGGATCTTCGATGTGAGAATCATCGACGGTTTCTTCGCCATAGTTGTCGCCTTGGCTATCCTCGAGATTTTCTATATGAGACTGATCACCAGTTTCGTAAGGTTCCATTTTAAATTGTATTATTTGTTCTGTAGAAGGGGTCGCCGGCAGTGACTCAACTTTCGGAACGCTAGCCTCCACTGAAGACGCGTTTAATCTTTGACGTTTAAGTGAACTAGAGGACGATTTTTTCGGACGATGAGTCGGTTTGAAAACTTCAGTTTCTACCTCGATAGCTCTTTTACTTGGAGGTTTTTCATTTTGAATGTCTTCCGCTACGTCGGCAATGTCGCCCTAAAATTACAGTTTCAAACATATATTCGAAATACACATGTCACATGCTTTACGTTTCCATCGCCCGTGAGTCCTTTAATTTGTAGCGCCTCGGCAGTTTTTATAAATGTGGCGAGGTGTTCTTGGTTAACTTGCACTTCACCTTGATACATAAATGTCAGAAGATCACTCATCGCAATATAACTTACGTCCTTCATGAACATTATGGGATGTTTGCAGGGATTGTTTTGAAAGAGTTCACGAAAATACGGGCTGCACACAGAGAGAACCATCTTATGAGCTTTTAAGTATTTGCCTTCCACAGCCAAGGTAACATCGACCAGGTCTCCACTCTCGAGCAATGAGTGCATACCAGTGCTCATGTTTTTGTGGAAATTGTCCCAACACAACGAGAACTGTTCGCCTGCCATATTCAGTCATAAATTAAACACTGAAAATAAATTCTAATTGATGGGCAACACTAATGGCGTCGTGCAACAACAATGTCCGTAAAAAATAAAACCCAAACGTACCACAGATATTATAAATGTGTATCTATTCGCCGCACTTTACGTTCTCCGAAATTTAGACGACAAACTATTCCACTCGGTTAACAAATTCCAGCTCGATCACTTCTCGTTATTCCATTGACATGACGCCATGGCGAACTAAGCTTGTAGCGGTTTGGGCTTGCTCCTTGCTATACAGCTTGTACGCGGCTTTTAATGGAGAGAGCGTTCATATGTCCCGAAGCCGAAGCAAAGTTGCTAAATTGAAAACACCAATTCTCTTATTTTAGCTATTAAATCAGTAACGGCGTTTGAACTCATTTCCACTAAAATGAATTTAATTGTTTAACGTCCATGTTTTATATCAAACACATATGAATGTATCCAAGCGCACGAATTGCCAACCATTATAGGATAAAAATTTATATGAAGAATAAGAATTGCAGTGCTTTCGCATACACAATAGGTCGTTAATTATTGTTTTCGTTGGTGTCTTAACCTCAACAAGTAGTGTTTTCGTATCCTTAATTTATTGAATAAAAAATTATTTTTAATAAATATATTAATTACCTCTGTCATGGGTCGGAATAATTTATATTTAAAATATATCAAATTCACACTTTATATATCTACTTAAAGCGAAATGAATTATATGTTACATGTAAGTCAAATTGAATTATTAAATAATTCAAAGACAAGACAGATGGGTATGTCGTGGAGCGGTGAGAAAAAAACGGAACGGAAGGGCGAAAGGGCAAATTATAACGGGAGTAAGAGAAAGTTGGGAAGAGATAGAAGGAATACACTTATATACGGAAAATGTACAAGGAAGAAAGTATAAAAGATACGGGAAGAGAACATATACAATGTTTACAGCAACCAGCGGTTAAAAGAGGTATTAGGTGAAATAGGGGAGGTAAGTGAGGGGGCAGAAGATCCGAAAATAATTAGGGGAGACTTAAACGCCAGGACGGGTAAAGTAACATCGCTGGGGGATGGAGAGAACTAGCGGAGATGGATGAAAGAATATCAAGAGACAAGGTAATAAATGGGGAGGGGAAAGGTATTATTGGATTGGTTAGAGGAAGGTGACTGGAATTTGGGAGAAAGGGGACAAGCAGGGAGTGTGTACGTACGTCGTGCCAAATGGAAGATCTGTGATCGACTATGTGATAGTGTAGGTATATGTAGTAATAAGGTAGGGGAAATACTTGAGTCTGACCACCTACCAATGGAAGTGGAGCTACAGAGGACCACAAGAGAAAGGAGCATGAGAAGGACGGAATAAGGAAGAGTGGGAAATATATGGAATGAGAAGACAATAATAGAGCACCAAAAACACTAAGAGGGATGAAGTGGGAAGAGATGAAGAAGATAGAGGAAAGAGAGGAGATGGAAAGGCAGCATCAAAGAAGAGGATGAGGGGAGGAGGAGCAGAAAAATGATGGTTTGATGAAAATGTAGAAGGGGGAAACGGGAGATAAGGAAAGCAAGAAAGGGACGGAGAACATGGGAGGAATTTACAGAAGGTAGGAGAACGCAGGAGGAGGTGTGGGGGAGAAAGTAGAAGGAAAGAAGGCACATAAAGTTGCAGGGGCTAAAAGGAAAGAAGGAGATATTGGAGTTCCTCGGGAAAAGGAAGATGGGAAAACAAGGGTCGGAAAGCATAGGCATAGATGAATGGAGAAGTTACTTACAACAGCTGCTAGGAGGAGGAGAGGGAAAAGAAGAAGAGGGAGACGAACGAGGAAGACAGAGAATGAGAGAAGAGGAGTTACATGGGAGGAGATGTTGAAGGTAAAAAACAAACTAAAAAAGGCAAGGTGGCGGGGGAAGATGGGGTGGATACGGAAGGCTGGCTGAATGCCACAGACTGTGGGGGGCAGTGTTGAAGCAGTTAAATGAGATATGGAAGGAAGGAGGGATTGTCAGAAAGTTGTAGGATGGCGATAGTGGTGCCAATTAGAAAAAAGGGTGACAAGGAAAAAATAGAAAACTACAGGGGGTAGCACTGATGAATGTAGTCTACAAATTATATACAGGGATGATAGGAGGAAGGCTAGAAACGGGGGTGGAAGGGGGAAGGGTGCTGCCAGAAGGACAAGCAGGTTTTAGAAAGGGTAGGGGTAAGGCAGACAATCTACACGTGTTAAACTACATAATAGAAAGAGAGACAGCAAAGAAGGGAGGAAAAGTATATACAATGTTTGTGGACCTGAAAGCTGACTTCGATAAGGTGAACAAGGAAGATATTAATGAAAACAATGGAAAGGGTGGATATCAGAGGCGATAAGGGGAAGAGAGGACAGCTGTGGAAGAAACATGGTGCAGGGTGAGGTGAGGGAAGAGAAATTGGAAAGATTTAGGACATGGAAAAGGGTGAGGCAACGGTGCCCTCTCAGCCCGCAGTTATTTAACATTTATACAGCAAAACTACAGAACACGTTGAGCAAAGGACAAGATGGAGGATTAAAATTAGGAAAGGAAAAGGTATGGTCGTTGGCATTCGCGGACGATATAGTTCTAATAGCAGGAACGGAGAATGGGTTGAAGGAAATGGTGAAGAGGGTGGAAAGAAACATGGACAGAAGGGAGTTAGAAGTAGATGCACGGGAAACAAAAATAATAACGTTTAGGAAAGAAGGGGGAAGAAGGAGAGAAGTGCAAGTGAAATGGAAAGGGGAAGAAATAGAACAGATATTACATCAATTGATGAATTTAGGATATGTAATGAGGGAGAATAACAGCAGCGAGGGGCACATATCGCATATGTGTAAGAAGGCCAGGAGAGCGGAGGAAGGTCTCAGGAGGACTCTATGGGTAAAGAGGGGTGAGAACTTCAAAGAAACTATAGAAAGGGTACACCAAGGATATAAAACACTGAATTTGAAGAGGTGAATACCTGAATATATAGTGAGGCAGGAGATAGGGAGCGAAAAGGTGGGATTTGAAGCAGGCAGGAGAGCGGTGAGGTATGAAATGACAAAGAGAGGAGCAAAGCTTGGTTAGGAGGGCAATGGAGGAAATAACGAAAAGAGGAGACAATAGAAGAGAAATATCTAAGTGGGAAGAAGGAAGGATAAAGATATTTGAAAAGGCAGGAGTGTCATTGGAGGAAGCAGAGAAAAGAGGAGAAGCAAGTAGAGAGAGATAGAGAGAGAGAGAGAGATAATAGAGAGATGGATACAGGTTGAAGCTTAAGAAATGGAAGGTAAAATCGCGACAGCAAGATATAATCGAAAATACAAAGGAATAAAAGCAGAGGTGGGGAGACCGAGGTATTTGAGGAAGGGGAGGCCTATAAACGAAGAGAAAATCTTAGCAAGATTCAGGTGTGGGAACGAGGAAAAGGGAAACAATTATTGGGTGGACGAGGAATACAGAAGGTGCACATTCTGTAGAGAAGGCTGGGATAAATAGGAACATTTGATAAAGGGTGCAAAGAGGTAGAAAAAGAAGAGAAGACGAAAGAAAAGAATCATGGGGAAGAATGGATGGGGGAAGATACTCATAGAGAAAATGAAGGGGGTGAAGGAGGAGGAGGAGTGTAGAAAGCAGGGAAATAAGCAGCAGGAAGAAGAGGGAACAAAGGAAAAGATGAAGGTGGGTCTGCAAGAGAAGGGAGAAAGAAGAGGAGGAGCTGAAGAAATCAACAATGATAATTGGTATGATATTAGGGTATTCAACTCGTTCGTTTTCCATTATCTATTAGTATTTGCTTAAAAGATAAATAACACACTTGAAAACACCATGTTTTACAAATATAAGAGATCGTGTTTGCACAATTAAAATTTGTTCAACAAAAATAATTGAGACGGAAATATAAATGTAACTTTTATGTAAAGTAACTATTAGGTAGAATTTATTGTGTAATAGAAAACTAAACCTTTTGCTGTCAATTTAAAAGACAGAAGTCGGGTTCATTAGTATTACAAATATTCGAACTTTACTTATTGTTTATATAAATACATCATTTGAATTCAACCACTATTTTTCGAATTATTTTCACGTTTTAAAATTACCTGGAAATATTTTAATTTATATCTTAGTTTCACGGCACAGTCTATAATATAAGCTGTACCGTCTGGAATAGTTTTCGCCCATGTTTTAACTTTCAAAAATTATTATATAAATAACTAAACGTGAGGCCTTTATTTGAAGTTGTTTGATGGTGAAAATATTATATGTGAAAATATTATATTTCAAAAATAACATTAATTATAATGCATAATAAGGAAAGATATTTTCTACATTACTTTTAATTCATTCTCCGTATCGCAGATATAAGGCGATTGCATCCTTTTATAGGCAATAAAATCAAAGGGCTATGTATTTACAATAGATATTTCAGGTTAACTTTTTAAAAGAATATTACATTTAATATTTATAAAACGCATTTTTTTTATTTTGTTGGTCTATTATGAATATAAAGCATTTCAAAATGTGTATGGTAATTCGTTACAAATACGGTCTTTTCGCTCCTTTTAAACGATAATTCGTTCTAGCAAGTTGGCCACATTGGCACAAGCGTTCATAAACAACAATGGCGGACGTTTGATTTGGCTAGATTTAGACGCTTTTCCCGCTAATATTTCTCCAAGATGTCCATGTTGAAGGAATCGCTGGAGACCAATTCAAACAAGCTCGATCAATTTATCAAGCTGAAGAAAGCTGGAGAAGGTACCTACGGCGTCGTATATAAAGCAAAAGACAAAATAACTGGAAAATTTGTGGCTCTCAAGAAGTTAAAATTGGAAAAGTAAGTCGGCATCTTCAACGGACGTTTGTTTTGTATTTTCTACGATTGACGGCATCTACGACCCTGCTTTGCTTCAATTTTGTCTCAATTTCTCCTTAATATTTCCCAAAGTTGTTTTTTCGTTCTGCTTGGTGTCCCTAGCTTCGAATATAATGCTTTTAACAATACTAATTTGGCTTTGAGATTAGCAGGATCATGTGCGTCTTACGTTGACATTTAATTCGTAGCACCACATGATTCAGCTTATTTCAACACCTACGTTCGACTAACTTAATAATATCGATATGTAACCCGTATCAAGAAATGATTGTGGCATCGTGTTTTTTTTTTCTTTTTTTTTCCATAGATATGATTCTCGAGGAGACTTGGAAGGTGTACCTTCAACCACTATTCGTGAAATTAGCATGCTGAAGTCGTTACATCATTCTGCTATTGTTGAACTCTTAGATGTTGTTCTAACTGAGGAGGAGAGTTTACACATTGTCTTTGAATATCTCGACATGGATTTGAAGAAATATTTAGATACGACGAACAAAGTTCTCAGTGAAGATTTAATTAGGGTAAATTTAATCTCATTTACAGTGAATTGGTTGCTATGTTTCTCATTACAATTTCAGAGCTACATGAAACAACTTGTCGATGGGGTGGCATATTTGCATTCTCATCGAATTATGCATAGAGACTTGAAACCACAAAATCTACTCTTAGATAACGAGGGACACATAAAATTAGCTGATTTTGGTTTGTGTAGGGCATTTGCACTGCCTACAAGAGTGTATACTCATGAAGTGGTTACGTTGTGGTATAGAGCACCAGAACTTCTTCTAGGTATGAAAATTTACAACTCTGCCATAGACATATGGAGCTTGGGATGTATAATGGTTGAAATGGTATGTATTAAGTGTAGTAAACTCTTAAGTTATATGGCTCTATTTTACCTTGTTTTAATTACAAATTCAGTTTGGGATAATAAATATAAAGATAATATTATTAGGATATCTCGATTGTATTCGATCTAGTAAAATATTAGATTAAATATTATGAATTAATGATTTAAAGTGAAGAACGTATAAATAGAAATTCGAGTCCGGTCCCTCTTTAATTGGTCCACTTACAAATTTGTCAATTATTTGCACTCACATCACTGGAATCAAAATATGTTAATAAGGAGTTTCAAAATTTTACATTTTTTTGCACAACCTAAGATCTACTAAGCTAATAAATTACACTGTGAAACAAATATGCAATCAGAGGAACCTGAATGTCAAATACATTTCAAAAGTTTACCATTGAGTAACACCACCTTACTTTTATAACGGCTACAACTCTTCGATGCATAGTATTTATTATGGTCTGACAGTCTTGTGTAGTAAATTCATCTCATATTTCATGAAATTTTTGCTCGTTCTGGGATTGAAGTACCACAATCAGTAATGTACAATGGTTTTGACTTATAAATATGACCAGATTCCACCTGCTACTACATGATAGAGTAACAAAACAGGTAATAAATTTGTTTGTTTACCATATCATAGAGCTTCAAAAAACTGAAAGTTTAAATCAAGTTGAAGACCCTCAGATTAGAATATACAAATATTACATAAATTGTAATACTTGTAATCAAGAAATCATTTTCATTCGTAGAAATAAAAATATACTATTGAATTGTAACAAAGGACCTATAACACAGTCCAGGTTATTTGGATTGCTACATTTGTTGGATCGGAAACACTGAAGACCACAGATCACTTGAACGTTGCTCTGCACCCTTCACAATTTTTCCATTATGTTTATGCCAGGTTGCACCAACATCGTTCGTTAAATAACTTAACTCGAGCTGGGTAACTGTCATTAAAATTATAATCCTGATTAAATTAATAAGTTACTACAAATTATTTAACATTTGTAGTTCAGCCAGCAATTATGTGTGCATAAATTACAATTCCACATAAATATGAATTGCTCCTGGAAATTGTGCATAAGTATCATGTGCTGGAAAATAAAAAAAAAACAGTAAAAAAGAAAGCAGGTGGTAGCACGAAGCTGCTGCATTTAACACTTCTTTCATTAAGAAGAAGGTGACAGTGTATGAGAGTGTTCGGTACAACTTATAATTCATGACTGCTGTTTTTTGTGGCTGCAATACATTTTACACAATGCGAAAATACGATAAGTAACTCTGCATGTAGGTCTCCACACTATAACTAATATACCTATTTGGTTTTCCTGGTTCTTGTATGTAAATTATCCCCAAAAGGGTTATTTTAATGTTTCGACAAAGTCACATTTGCCATCTTCAGGTAGGTCTTCTGGGTCTAAGCGATCTGGAAAAAGTTTCTCACTACAGTCGTACAGCTTCTGTGC
Organism: Geotrupes spiniger; assembly: GCA_959613385.1. Lineage (NCBI taxonomy): Eukaryota > Metazoa > Arthropoda > Insecta > Coleoptera > Geotrupidae > Geotrupes > Geotrupes spiniger. The sequence continues at coordinate 36,968,142 of OY390735.1, forward strand.
ACTACAATTCCGTATCTCCATTCAAACAACATGACATGCTAGTAGATGTGAGGCCGCATTGTGACAGACTACGAACAAGCTATTTGGTGTAGAAATTCTGTGCAGAGAAGTGTGAAACAACATTCAGGAACATCAACAAGACGATATGCAAGCAAATTGTCATGTCCAGCAAATTTGTAACCAAGTCCTGCATATGTTCCTGTGCTCATGCTGATGAAATTACCGGTTTTGACGAGGAACGTATCATGATCGACAAAGCCCATTTTCCCTCAATGGATTCAACCACTCAGAACCCACATATGATACATGAAAGGGTTATTGGACCGGACTTCTTTGAGGATACCGTAGGCAATGCTATCACCATCGTCAGCATTATAGAGAAATGTTAGAGTAGTTCTTGAATACCAATATGGAAGAGTATGACCTAGAGAACATGTGGTTCAGCAAGACATGGAACAATTGACGTTTTTATGTTTGCTTCCCCATTTTAACAACTAATTTTAGTTTAAAAGGGTCAATAGTTTCTCTGATGTGTTTTCGTATTTTTGAGGTGTCATCCTTTTTATTAGACTGCAGAAAAATTATATTTTTGTTGCCCCCGGATGCGGCATTATTACACGATTTCATATTCTTTTTACTGCATGAGAAAATTGCTGATGCGTTTTCTTCAATTTTATTTGAAATTTACGTTAGTTTATTATAAACGTTGGTCTTCTTATTCGCCTCCATTATTGATCAATTTACTTTGTTCGTTTACTGTGTTAAATAACTCAATAATAACCTCCATCAAATCATTCATTTCAATTGTATCCTTATCTATGTAATTAGTAGTGATGGGCATAATCGAGATATTTCAATAATCGATTATTAGTAATCGATATAATTTAATAATCGACTAATATTAGTAGTTAAAATTAGTAGTAGTCGTACTAATACTAATTAATGCAACGTACAACATAAACGTTCTAATACCACTAACAGTGTGTTTTCTAAAGACGTGCAACTTACAAATTTACATCGAAACAAACTATCGTCTAAAAATTTAGATCAAATTATATTCCTTAATACCACATTCTTAAAAAATTGTTTTTATTAATTTTTATTATTATTGTTTAATCTAGACTTATTAATTTATTATATAGGTACCTTTGTTTTTATTGAGAATTATACTTTTGTTGTTATTTGCTCATATTTTTTATATATTATTGTGGCAGTTTAAAAATATTATTGTAAATTTTGAAGCGTTTTATTTACTAACGCAATATCATCAACACGATTGTACTTATTTAAATTACTGTATTCTTCAATCCGACAATGACGATCGGTCGAGACTACAAAAAATAATTGAAAGAGAAGCTTCGCTTAGCGATACGACTAATTAGTTGCCACAATCGAACGAGTCCAATGTTAAAATAAAATATCTCGAACCTGGAACTACTATTAATATTTAGTGGTGGTGTTAAAATATATCGAGATATCGGCCTTCTCGGTCCGTTGCGACACGCTCCGTGATTGACGTACGACTACTAATTTAGTACTACTAATTTTCAGAGTGCATAGTCGATTATCTCGAGAGATTTTAATAATCGACTAATTCGTGTATCGCATCTCGATTATTCCCATCACTAGTAATTAGCAATGTCAAATTCTTTGATTAACTTTTGTTTCTCATCATATTTTCCACTGCAGCAATTGACTATATCATTCATAACTTGCAGGGAATTGTCCAAAACTATTCACCGCACACACCAGCATGCAGTATTTAACCAAACTAGTCCTTTTTTTCACTAAAATATCCGATTTCCATGAGAGCACTTTTAGATATGTCTACCATACACGACATATATACACATATATCGCTCACAATGCATTCTGCAAGACATCATTTTCTAGTTATGATGCAATATATTACCAATATTTTCAATGTGTGCATGTAGAAAATGAATTTTCAATTCACATTTTAACATTGATGCGATGAAAAGCATATCTCAAACATAAAAGCGCCAGTTATCGGATCGATGTATCCCGGGAACATTCTCAATGACCGCTTTAACGCAATCCCATGCCACGGGCTCCAAATCACTGAGGGAATTTTCAACTGGCATGTCCGAATCATGTACTTGTGGATTCAACCAAATCATCGGAACGCCAAAAACCATATTATTGATTTTACCTTTATTCCATTTGTTCAATCCCGACAAGCATGCGGGACATGACAGACGGGGTCCATTCAACATCACGAATAATATTTTTATCAAAGTATCGATGATGCACTTCAGAGATTTCTGAACCGATAGCTCATTTACTTGGCGTGATAGTGAATCTGCCGCAAACATAACAAAAGTTGTTAAATTTCTTACAGTTATTCATTTTTGATATTTCAAATGATCGATTTCATGGAACGATCGAATCGAGAACCGTAATATGTCAACAATCCAAATACAATAAGCCAATGTCGCAATACTAATGTCATCTGTCGTCGAGTAGGTGAAACAGTACTTATTCAAAGTGATTCCATCAAAGCGAAGAAATTTTGTCTAACTCAAACGATATCTGATGGATAAATGGTTGAAATGTACGGAAAAATCGGGTTCTTGTGATGAAAATGTCTCAGATTCATCGTTCCTTCACATTCTTCTGCACTTCCTGCGACCTTCAATACTCGATAAGATAGAAAAAGTGAAAAACATTTCATGAAACGAAGAAATTTTGTCGAACTGATACGATATTTGATGAACGAATGGTTGAAATATACGCAAAAACGTGTACAATCTTCAAACGTGAATATCCTCTGCGGACCAAATCTGCCAAAAAATCCGCTTATTAATGGAGGTTGCCGTGTTGGGTCAAAGTTCACCGGATTTAAGCAGCGGACCCGATCCGATGGACCTAATCCGTTATTCCCCACTACTTATACAGCCATTGAGCAGGTCCTAGCGTGTAGTACTTGTGCTTGTGGAATGTTAAATCGGAAGACTATAAAAACAAAAATCTAAAAGATACGGCTTATAAAGAAATTTCATTATCATTATCAAAATATCTCTTTTACCACTCCAGGTTTTCACCCATTTCAAACGATTTTTTCTTTTATATCGCATTCTGTACGATGCATAAATTCCGATCGCTGCAATACCAATGGTTTTCTTCGTCATATTGCTCACTCAGCACTGAATTCAGAATCACCGGTGATTTCAAACATGCATAAAGGACCAGCCGACCAGGTTTTTACCAGGTTCTTCAAATGTGACAGATTTCCTCCCCACTAACTAGCACACCTAGTGAATTTAATCCGTCGGATTCTTAAAATTTCAATTTTATGTTAGTGGGCAAGGCGACGGACCGAGTCTGCCGGATCAGATCCGGCGGATTAAGAACCACGGAGCTGGTCCGCCAAAAAGTCCACTTGTGTATGGCAGGCTAATGTGCACAAGTCCACCAAGTAAACCATTATATGATGTAACAACTGTTTAAAAACATATATATCTATACTTGCTTGGAAAATATTGTCACTACCAACCAAATTCATTGGATAATATATCTCATTTGAAGTAGTAATTTAACTAATCACGATATTTTATAATTTTTAGATCACTAAAAAGGCGTTGTTTCCCGGAGATTCTGAAATCGACCAACTATTTAAAATATTCCGAGTTCTTGGAACACCGACGGAACAACTTTGGAAAGGTGTCACACGCACTCCCGATTTTAAGTCCGTGTTTCCTGCCTGGGATCGTCAAATATTATCCGATGTCATCCCATTCCCCAGTGAAGAATGTGAATTGTTTGTAACGGTGAGGTCTTATAAAATTTCGTAAATTACATGAAAATAATTGTTCTCTTTCAGCAACTGTTAACTTACGACCCAGAATATCGACCTGCCGCCAGAGATCTGAAGAAGACAACTTACTTAAAAAATGCGAAACTGACGCCGCCAGATATCGATTGTTTTAATAATACAGAGTAAATTTCATTTGTATTCGTTGTTATCCTTTGATATGTTTTTTATAAGGAATGTAAATAGTTCAAAAATATTTAAGATACTCGAAATATACTTTAAAGAATTTCCTAATAATTACCTCGTTTATAATTTCGTACATTAATTACTTCATACAAATAAGAAATCACTGAAATTGTCCAGCCCAACTTAATAGTTGTATAATAGTAAGTATATTAACTGAAAAGAATATTAATCATCTTTATTGATGAATAATGTTCAGTTTGATGTCATTCTATCTACAACGCATTTAAATCAAAGACACAGATTGAGATACCCAAAACAGGTTTCATTGTAAATGAGAAAGCAAACAACTTGTATTCTTAATTAAACTGCTGCGCATTTACTAATATTATGATGTGGCAAGAAATAATATGTAAATATACCTGTATGTATTTAGTTATGTAGCACGACCTACTCAATTTACAATAATAAAGTTAAAAATTAAAAATCGCAGGCTGGATAAAGGCAAAATTTTGGTTTCATTTGATGTAAGCTATTCCTGAAACTCTGAATATCTAGCTAGTTTTCTTCAAAAGAACAAGATTGACTGCAAAAGTAGATGAATACTTGAAGTTGACGACTCTAAGTATGTCTTAAAATTGTTATCAGTTTGAACAACAACACTTAAATAAAAGTTTTCAAAAATCTTCAGGTCACTTTTAAATCTAGTAACTGTTTGAAAACCTTATAGAACAACATAGATCAGAAATTTGAAATACATCAGAGATTGTATGGTTTATAATCAAAACTATGTCGGTCCAATGACACGTTCAACAGATCTGAAAAATTAAGCCCAGCTCAACATATTTGTTGAAACAGGCCATGCATTACCTCCAGATTTTCTTAAGGGGGGATCCTGCTTTAGAAAGCTCAAAAAAAATTTTTTTATTGCTCAAATCTATGCCTAATATATCTAAGAATATGTATAAAAAGTTATAGCGGCTAATTCGCAATATTTTGAAAGATACAGCACTAAACACAGTGAGGTGTCGAGCAAAAAATATATGAACGCTCGGACAAACGAAGCGCGCCCCCTCCCCGCAGTCATATAACACCGAACTATGTACTGAAACAAGTTCAATCGAAACAATAATATTTTGAATTCGTAAGAGCTATAGTAGGATTATAACGAGATATTCCGTAAGTAATCGAAAATTAACATTTTTCCTGATCGTAAACTTTAGAGCGCGTTTTCTCGAGTTTTCGTTTTTACGATTTTTCTAAACTGGTGGGCGTGATTGCGAGAAAACTAGACAAGCAATCAAAACGAAACAAAACTTTTCTTGGCTTTAGTAGCATTCTCTTCGATTTGAACTAAAAACATTAATGAAAAAAAAATTCTAAACAACTTTTTTAGCAAGTTGAAATGATTTTCTCTTCCTGCAAAGAGCACATTTATTTTCAAACCTGAGAAAAATCTTGAATTTCAAGATTTTGGGTTTTTTTTAGTTCACCTAGAAGAAAATATATGAGAATTACAATTTTCTATGGTTTTTTTTTGTTTCAGACAAAAATTACGGGCTACATCTTTCCCACCGATTGTAAATTGCAATTGAAAGGTGTTGCACAAATGTGCATAAAAATCGGTTCCGTTTAAATATTTTTCTCTCGAAATTGAAATTGAAAGGTGTTACTCAAATATGCAATAAAATGCTCTAAAAAGTTCACTAGACTTGCTCATTTTTTTCTGCCCTAAAAAAATTCCCCCAAAAACGCTATTTTAAGGCCCGCTAAAGCAGGATCCCCCATAAGTTAGAAGTTAAAGATATACAAAATTGAAGAGAATTAGATAGTTACGATAGGAATTGTTATTACAAAGAAACAAAAATAATTTAATGAATTTTAACCTGGACTGAACTGAATTGCATCAAAAAGCACGAAAATGAATAAAGTAATCGTTATGAATAATACATAAAATATATATGGTAAGAAAATTTATGATTACTTTAAAATCTACTAATACTTATAGAATATAGAAATGTTTTACTATATATTAGCTAACAGCCCTTTAACTATAGTGTCTTAAGTAGGATCCAACATTCCTTAGATTGTTATATTTTGTAGCAATATGTGATAATGCGTAAAAAAATTTCATAACAATACTCTGTACTAAATTATTAATCGTATGGCATTTTACAACACAATTGCCTTGCAAAATGAATAGACCTCCAACCCAAAGAACTTTTATTGTGTACTTTTATATTATTGTGCCCTACGTATTTACGTAATGTTCGATATTTATCGAACTTCATATATTCCCCTTTTATAACTTTTGTAGGTCTATCGCGATTCAAACCGAGTGAACGCACATTTGGATGATTTGGTATATTTCCAGAGTTATTAAATAACAACATTACTGTAAGACTCAAACACCAAATGTTGTAAGTTTCAAAATTTATTTATAACACTACATTTGTTTCGCCAACACTGTGACGAAACATATGTGTCGGCGAAACATATGTAGTGTTATAAATAACTTTAACTTACAACATTTGGTGTTTGAGTTTTATCATAAAATGAAGTTTCAACAACTCCAGAATCAATCAACAATTAATAAAATATTCACATAAAGCGGTTTGTTATATGGTTTCCGGTATGATAGGAAATAACAGTTTTTTTTTTAATATGTTCGTTACATTACAAACAATTTTAATATTTTTTTTATTTAGATGAAAATTGTTAATGGCAAATCTCTTTTCATGAACACGATGAACAATGTGCGATGACAAAATGCAATTAGGTATTCAAAAGAAATGTGCACTAAAAGTTATGTGCAGAGTTAGAAATGAAATAATGACAATGTTTATTTAGGAGTAATAAATTGACGAAGACTGTGGTTTTTAAATGTGAAAATAACTTCTAAATAAAAGATCTATAAATTTAACAAACCCTACCACACTTGACCAAATACGTATTTCGGCAACTAAGTTGCCATCTTCAGTAAAGCTAAAGAAGACAATGTTAAACTTAGCATAAGTTATCTTTGAAGATATTCTAGACAACCAGTAGAATAACTTTAGCTAGAAATACTGAATTATTTTTTTTATTTTTTAGCTATCTACTGGAAAAATTACAAATAAAAATTTACAAAATTAGCAAACCCTATCATGATTTTATATATTTTTTCCTCATCTCCTCTGTCAATTAATTATTCTTTCTACTGAAGAAGGCAACCTAGTTACCAAATACATTTGTCAAAACCAAGTGGGGTAGGGTTTGTTAAATTTATAGATTTTTATTATTCATAAATTATTTTCTTTCTTCAGGAGAATCATGAAGTCTATTAGGCATAGAAATTAAACCCTGTGGTTTATTTGTGAACAAAAATATACCATATTTAGAACCAGAACCAGAATTGTTTATCATTATTTATTTGTGAATATATTCAAGATATCGTTTCTTCTTATTATTTATTTTTAATCTTTTAGCATTCATTTCTTCTTGTAATCTCTACAAATCTTTAATGATTTAATCGCACGCATTCATTTATTATTATTTATTTCTTTGTATTTGTAAGAATTTCGGCATTCAAATAAAAGTAAAAATTACCGTTTATAGTAGCGGCAACATGGTATGTATGGCTCTTAGCATATCTGGGATTCGTATAATTGACAAAAGTAATGCGTTTTCTGACTTGAACACTATACCACACACAAGCCTGCATGATGACACTCATGTAGCTCGTTTTCTCGAAGCCCTAGTTATCAATGAGACGAAAACTTCTTTCATTGAGGGATGGGCCCTCAATTTTACATCACCCATGTTGGTTATTAAAATGATATAACAACAAACTGCCACCCTCACTTCGAAATTGCTTTCTAGTTCTGAGAAATATTTATTAAAAATACCGCTGGTAAATGTCCAGTACGGACATTTACATAATTTTATTTTCACATTTACAACTTCTATGTAGTATATTTACTTTCTTATACTTAATGTTTAACGGAAATACACATTTTGACCTTCCCTGAATATATTCAGACTATTTTCGGCATGACGTCTATGTAGGTGTCTGTACGCGCTGTAGCGCCCAAAACTGCTAAAGCTAAAATTATGAAACATTAAGCTTAAGATTGAGTATATCTATGGGAGACTCTAGCTGTATTTTGTTTTCCAAAGATAATTTTCCTGAAAATAAACAGCAGCAAATGCTGTGGCCATGTCAATGAAAGGAAAAGAAAGGAGTAGGCCAGAGAGAATTAGGATGGAAATGTATCTTTGTAATTAGTAGGGTTATGTCAAAAAAGGTTTATTTTTTGGTAACTATATTTGCCTCAGTGTGCAAGAGCTAAGGTAATCGCCTTCGTTACTGCTAAAGTTCATGACAAAAAATAGTTTTGATTAAATTGGGTGTTAAGGAAAAAAGGTGGTCAAATCTGAATGACGTTATAATATACCAAAAATAATAAATCACTCCTTGCCACAGGTTAATTGAAATTTTGTACGATGTAAATGATGAGACAATACCATTAACATTACAGCCTTTAGAATGCTACAAAGAAACAAAATTGCTTACATATTTTATTAAAAATGTAACATTTAAACAAAATTACACTAAATTAAAAGTAAATGGAATAAATATAGTAAAAATAGATAAGACAACAAATTTGTATGTTCTTCCAGTTTTCTTAATCCTCTGCAGTTAGCATTTCAGGTATGGTATGTATGATGACCTTCCGTCTGGAATCGTAGGCGAAATGATTCGCTTCGAATATTTTACTTTGATAGAATGGCTTCAGATCGTGTATATCAATTTGCTTCGCCTGCACAAAAATTTGACAAAATTAAATCACTTACCTATATAATTTTGTATCATTGTTTTGCTTACTTTATCGAAGAGATCTTTCTCATTTATTTCAATGGTGAGAGCCTCCGAAGCATTTGTTCCACGTAAGAAAGTGAGCTGATCTTGAGACAATTGCCGCAAAATGTAAAAGAGAAGCTCGCTGTGGTCTTTCTTGAACAACAAATATCTTTGGAACACCTAAAATATACGACATGAGAAAAAATTCTTCTTTTATAATTAATTGCAGATTACTTGTCTCATCGACTTCATTACGCTGTATTTTTGAGTTTCGACAAAGCTTTCCAACATCATGCGAACGGCCATGTTCACATCGTCCTCCTGCACATAATCTCTCAAATGCATTCTTGCATGGGCTTCAGCCATGCGAATTATACTTTCTACATGACGCACCGTTATTGGAAGTGATCCTGTTGCCTGTTACGTTAAAAGAAATATCCCAAATATAGTAATTGTGAGTAGTAATTTACATATTACATATAAGCATGGTTTCATTCGTAATAGTAGTAACTTATACAAAACAACTAAACTAATGGTCAAATAATTGTGAAACAATGTGAAAAGGTTTATTTACAGATGATATTTATTTTGTTCTTGAGTGACAATTTCGCATATTAAGATCATGGTGCACTTGTTACATCACACATATACACACATTTCCATAATTTTTACTTGATTTGTTATTTTTATGGTTGATATTAAATTGAAATATCCAAGGTCATTGAAGAGATTTATTAATATCGTAAATGGCGGGGACAAACCCAAAGTTTTTAAACCCAGAGTGCTAACGTTTGCTTTAAAAAGTAAAGGGGAAAGCGAAATAGATCGATTAGTAGTCTTAAATATTATTTCACCTGTACTAAAAGGAGCACACTGTTAGTGCCAATACTTAAATCGGGTGATTCAGTACGTTTATGCAAGGATTACAAAATTATTTTGTTTAAAAGACTGTGGATTAAAAATAAAAAAGGAAAAATGTGCATTCTTTCAAGTTTCAGTATCTTACCTAGGCTACTTAATAAAGGAGGATTACATCGCAAAATAAGGTGATAGCTATGTTAGAAGCACCCGCGCCAAATAGTAAAACCCAATTGAAGTCGTATTTAGGTTTATTAAATTATTGTAGAAAATTTATTTCTAATCTAACAACGAAAGTATCAGGACACATTTACAATGTACAGTATGTAAAATCTGAGAAAAATATATCTGATTATTTTTCACGATTACCAATTATGAATATGCAGGAAGAAATAGATCACAGTTACACTTATTTAAATTACGTAATGGAAGGAGATCTAATTATTAATGTGGGTCCGGTGAGAAAAGAAACAGAGTTGAACGATATATTAAGGCAGGTAAAAAATTATTGCAGTTGGATAGGCCAAAATTGATAGAGGACATTTAAAAACAAATTTTTTGGCCTCCCGGCATGTAAACATTGTAACTATGCACCGTTCATGTGACATGTAACTTCGTGTTTACGACGACTGTGCGTTTTCCCGCATAGTATGCGGTAAAGTAAATAATCCTTCTTTTTAAACTCCAGAGACGTAGGAAAAATACGCAATTTTGAAATCATGAAGCCGATGTTCAGGAGAACGAGATATATTAATTTCTAATTCAATAAGTATAACAAAATACACAAAATTTAAATATTAATTTAATATCAAATTAGTCCAAACACTCCGCTGGGCATCGTGTTTAAGATATAAACTTCATGCAGCAAAATGCAATTTCCTACATTCAATTATAAATAGCTAATAATAAACGTACCTACCTACCTAATAACTATTAACTTTTATACAATTATTTAAATGTAACACATCTGTCAAATCTGTCATAAACAATGCATTGTTGCCAAGTTGAATAAATAAAATATATAGATATAAAAAGATGTCTTATTAATTTAAAATGAAACTATCGGCCAAAAAATTTTATACAAATCTCATGCGTTAAGATATTTTACAGCGCTCCGGCAAATGAGGCACTCGCCCTTCGGGCTCGTGCCTCAAACGAAGCCGTCGCGCTGTAAAATTGAACTTCCCGCATTCGACTGTAAATAACTATTACCTAATTATATTGGATGCTTATTCGAAATGGATTGAGGTATTGCCTATTAAAAATTAATGGAAACCATTGCAAGATTTAGATTACCAAAAATATTAGTATCGGATAATGGTCCACAATTTTCGTTGTATGAATTTAAACAATTTTTAAAGAAAAATAGTATCGTTCATAAAAGTAGTTCTCTATTCCATCCAGCTATGAATAGTATACAGAATTTTTATTTGACTACAGGAGGACACAGAACATTGTTCAACTGGAGAAGTTCCTACAAATATTATATTAGGACATAAAGTCAGAACACGCTTCAGTTTTAAATCCGATAAAGAATGTTATATGGACAAAATGTGAAATATCAAAATGAATCGGGCATAGAATTTATATTGTAAGTGTGTGAACAGAATTGAAATGGAAGAAACAGTAGAGTAGTTTCAGTGTAAGAAATACACATCAATTAAAATGCGCAGAAGTCGAAAACTGGTCGTGCGAGTGCATTATGACTAATAAAGGCGGAGGCGCTAATCACAGTGGCGTGACAATTGCTTGTAATAGCGTGTGCAGTGAATACGTCGCATATATTTATGTGTATAAGTATATATTAACAGATAATTTACATTTATTTTACCTCTATTACTGCCAATTACTTTTACCAACACTTATTCTCAATAATATTCCATATTTAAATAAACACCCCCCGGCTTAATATTGCCCATTCACCTCCGTCTAGTTTTGTTGGCGCAGGGTTTGATGAGTCATTGTGTATTTCTTACACTGAAACTACTATACAACAAATCGTGTTAAAATTTTTTTTTTTTAAATGTTAAAATAATGACTCGGAAAAGTTTGAGAGTTCCGAAATGTTTATAGCCGACGAAACATATCAAAGTAGCGACATGTGCCGAACCAGTCTGAATTTGGATAAAAATACCACAGGTGAAATTCAAATTCACACTGAACACGGATGATATGCGCAACTTGCAAGAACGTTATCAACCACCCCTTAAAGTCATTCAGGTTACTACTGATAAAAATTGGAGCGGGGAATGTAGTGTGGGCCCATAGCGCATGTGCAGCTTCCCTGGCGGTGGTAGGGACAGTTAATATTAAGTATGTATCCACGTACGAGCATGTAACTGTATATAACTTGAAACGTGTTTGTGGGAAAATTATACATATTCATACAGCAATTGTGTGTTTGATTAAACAAGAAGGAATCCTGAATGACGCCTGTACATTTTGTTATAATTGTACGACCATGAATGAGGCTTCATATCCCAACTTTTTGAAGTGTTATGGAAGGAAATGAATCAATCAAAATCAAGGTGAAATCGATTGTTTTTTTTTTTTAGTTCTGAAGGAAATTATAATAATAATTTAATACTATTTCGTATATATGGATGCAATTGATTATTATTATTTCTTGTAAATGTACACATATTATTATATGACTATTTTTGTGTAGCATCCTTTAATACTTATTAATATTTTAATTTACCAGAGATTCCTGTCGCAATTGACTGTATATGTTTGCAACCTTATCTTGATCCATGTTTTGCAACTTCGGATGTATATTTTCTCTGGCATACACAAGATATTTCTTGAGAATTTCTTGTGGTATTGACATGTCATTGTCATGTTCCAAAAAGTCCGCAAGTTCTTCACTTTTCTTCGGATGGTGGCGAATGTGCGATGCAACCACAAACCTAACAACCAATCAAACCATTAACTTGAATTTTAGTTAGTTGCAGAGCCAAGCTGCAACTAGTTTTTAAATACTGTAAGTTTTAATATTTTATTTGACTAACTTAATTTTCATGGATAAGAAACACATTAAATATTTTACAGAACCATTTTATGCCGCAGTAATTTCCTAGCAATGATCTTTTAGGTCTTAACTCAAACTAATTCTTATGTATAAAGTAGATGTTTGTCAGAAAATGCAACAGAAGTATATTGAATACAAATCCAAATATAACTTAAATATTTATGTCATGATTTAAAAAAAAAACTGCGTACTTGACAGACTTTTGTAGGATTCAGTTCCGTTCAAAGATTAGGATTTTTTCAGGATCAGATTTTCAGATATTCCAAAGAACATTTGAAATGCTCCCGAGGTATTTTTCAATAATTTTTTACATCATCCAGCATTTCATAGACAACTAGAAAATGCAAAGCTCTAAAATTTACAAAATGTGAAATTTTCACTGTCAAATAAAATAAAATTTCATTTCAGTGCCTTGTATATAGTTCGTCAATTTGTAAATTATTAAATAGTATAAATTTTCGCCTATTTTAGTTTAATAGCAGTATTTTTATTGCACAATATCAGTGAATTTACAACATAAAGAAAAACATTCCGTCTGTACTACCATTGAATGAAAATTACTGACGATCTACATTCTATATTCTATATCTAGATATTATTCTTAATAGTGTAAGTAAATTTATAAAAATTTGAAAAGTGATGTTCATGTAAGAAAGCCATATATTATATTTTAATGACCTAATAAAACATTTTGCATTTTAAACATTACCTGGCCAAATGTTGATCTTGTATGGGATCAACTTCATCCCTAACAACGCAAAGAATGTCAAATCTGGACAAAATCGGATCGGAGAGATTAACGTTTTCAGAAAATGTCATACTGGGGTCGTAGCGTCCTCCAATTGGATTGGCAGCAGCGATTACAGAACAACGGGCTTGAAGACTGGTTACAATACCAGCTTTGGATATTGATATAGATTGTTGCTCCATAGCTTCGTGAATTGATGTTCTATCTTGATCATTCATCTAAAATATTTACATATATGCAAACACCAATCAATATCTCCAACTTAAACACTTATTTATTATCATATTTATTATTCTTATATCTATGTACATTATTTACATTACTTAATGTTTAAAAGGAAGATCATGTTGCAGTATTTACTCTGCTATAAACTATAAAAGTATGAAAAATATATAAAAATATAAAAAGCAAACTACAGAACTATGTGTATGAATTGTCATTTTATAATTTTTGAAATTTATTACATTCTGAAACTGCGAAACTACTTAAATCACATGTATAACTCTGTATTATTATTATAGCCATTCATTATAATAATAGAAAATAAAATATTCGAAATATCTAGATGTGTAGATTTCAAATACGAGCAATATAAGGGTAATATGCAAGGAAATTACACATGGAACCTATAAACGCAGATTAATATAACCATGATATGGGCATAAACTAAACTCAAGTAATGTGTATGCACAGTTTAATCAGAGAAACAGAAAGTGTAAAAGTGACCAAACAATGTAAATAAAAAGTCTGCTTTGCTCTATCCGGCATCATGAATGTTATACAATCTATGAAAGGTAAATGTAACTTGAAAATAGCTATTTAAGTCACAAGAAATGTAAGGAGGTATTAACATTTGAGGCAGGCAAGTACAAGCCAAGGCTTGTGGCCTGACGAAAATGTTAATTGTCGATACATTCCGTGTTACTTAGATTTTTCCCGCTGGCAAAACAAAATTTATCTAAATTTATTAAGAAATCGTTTTGATTTGACACCTGACATCGCAATTAATTTTGTTAATATTAATTGTCCTAAGTTGCATTGGCTGTGTGTTGTCATGTCACATAAACAACGTAATTATAAACAAAGTTCTCAAAATGAATTTATGGTCGTTTGTGTGATTAGTAAATATTAATAAATATGGATGTTGATGGTATAGAAGAAACGGCAAAGATTGCCTCCTTAAGTTTATTGCCACAAAAATCGAGAGACATGCACGAGTTTATGTATGGACTATTCAAAAAGTGGTGCTGTAGGAAAAATGTGACGTCGGTTACCGAAAAGGTAATGCTTGCTTACATGCTGGAAAGAACGCAACAACCGAAATCACCGGCAAGTTTATGCTGCGAATACTCCATGCTTAAAGCCACCATTAAGTGCAAGGAGAATATTGACATCTCTAAATTTCCACAACTGATATACCGAATATACCGAAGAAGTCGCAAGTATTGGAAAGAGAACATAACTTGAAGTTTCTGGCACAAGCAGAAAGGTAACGTATCTTCTAATTAAGGTAACTCCATTTTTTTCTTAAAGACACATTCTATTTTTGCTTTGATTTGTTTTAGACCGTTACAATAGTCGGGATTGCAGGATGTTGCAGAACGTAATTTTTTCAATAAATAATTATTTTTGTACAAATTTGTTCAAATAAATTTTTCAGCCATTTTTGTTTTCAAAATTATTATTTTCCAAGGAATTTAATATTAAGTTCCGTCGTTAAGGACAATAATATAAACAAATATAATTGTCAACTTACATGGTATGTTGCTACGAATGTAGAACCGACTTACATGATTGGCAGCGGGAAAAAGTAATTATTTATCACTGGCCCACGTATTTCAATAGATAAAAGAAATTAATTTATTTGTTATTAGAAGAAATATAAAATAAATAGGTTCTAGCAATAATATATGCACCTTGTCAAATTCGTCAATGAGACAAACTCCATGGTCAGCTAAAACCAATGCACCAGCTTCAAGTGTCCATTCCCGAGTAGCAGTGTCACGCCTCACATAAGCTGTAAGACCAACGGCACTTGCACCTTGCCCAGTAGTAAATACAGCCCTGGGTGCAATTTTTTCCACAAATTTTAAAAACTGAGATTTTGCGGTACCAGGATCTCCACATATAAGTACGTTGATGTCTCCTCTAACTTTGTGCTTCTGCCCTAAAATTCAACCATGAAATTAATGATTTTAACGAAAATATATAACCACGAAATTACCTGGATTTTTTGGTTCGCCGCCAAATAGAGCAAGTGCGAGGCCTCTCTTGATGTAATCATGTCCATATATGGAAGGTGCAATAGACGCAATGATTCTGTCAGCTACTCGGTGATCTTTGCTCATCTTGATGATTGAATTTATGTCATCGTCTGTGAGTGATTGAACAATCTGCTTGCAGTCCTTTACCACCAGATGGTTTGCAAAAATTACAGTAGAAAATACCGGAAATCCTTGATCAGTATTTAGTGAGCCATCGTAATTGTTCGTATACACGCCAGTCACGTCGACTTCATCGCCGGGCTTGCACCGATCGCACAAATCAGCCAGAAGAATGCAGTCTTTAGATCTGGGGACACGACCCGCAGGAATACGACCAGGTGACTCTTGGAGGGTGACTTTTTGATAGTTTCTGTATATTGTTTGCTCCATATTGATCTGTTTATTTGTTTCATCAAGAGTGTAAAGTATAGAAAATAAAGTATTATAATACACACCATAAATGGTCCAGAACTCTGACATTCAGGGCAAACTCCAGGTTGAACTTCTGCGTTTTGAGACTGTACGAATGGTCCCAATACAAAACCACACCTATTGCAATCATATTTTACGACAGATAGTTGAGGTAACACTCCAGTGGTCGCTGTTACAACACCCAATGTTCTCACTAACTGATTCACGTGCAATTTTCTGAAAACGTTATATAGCGATGTCACAAAAGTTGATCTGTGCTAGTTTGGGTCAGAATATTTTGTCAAGCGATATTCCTTTCCTTTGCTGTTTGGTATATTATTCATTATGTAACTTGTTGTACAATGCAACCAGATCAGTTGCATTCAAGTTTTGTTTTTATTAAATAAATTAAATGCCAGATAATATGTATGTATGAAGCTTATAACCTGAATATAATTTGACTCTTTTTGCCAGACACCTATATGTCTGTCCGTGATAGATTTTTTGTGAACAATTGTTTAAATCTTATAATAATAATATTATAACCTTTCTTCTGTAGTCCATAAAGACTGGAATAAACATTGATAATGATGTTTGAAGCTTCTCAATAAATGTACTAAAATTTAAATGAAGTGATCTATAAATAACACACACGGAAGAGTATACTTTTATCGAGATATATTTGAATGTAAATCTCCTCAATTTACAACACTGCTCAAGACCTAAATTGATTAAAGACCTTACCTAAACGTCCTTAGTTCTTCAATGAGGGGTAAATCTGCAATTCTTACATGAATTTCAGAACTGACACGCCCATAACTAGGAAATAACGTCAAAACGAGTTCTTTCGCCACTTCATCAAAAATTTCCAATATTTGAAATGGCGCATCTGGCAAAAAATATGCCAATGCGTGTTCCTCGTTAGCCAATGTCTTAAAATCAACGGTGAAACTGCACTAAAACAAAAATGATATTAAAAATGACCTTACTAAAGAAATGTTGTAAACCACTCACCTGATTATGTTCACACATCCGTTTAATGCTCTCTTTGTAAATGTAATGATCGTTTTCTTTGTAAGTGCGTAGGAAATTCTTAAATCGGTTTATAATTTCTGTTCTAGGACCGATCATGCATACCCACTCTTTGATAGAGTACCCTTTAGTATCTTCGAGATTCTCTATGGACTCTATCATTTCGGAATCTTCGATCTCACCTCCGACTGCCTTCTCGGCCATTCTGCGTTTACGTTTAGGATCCTACAAGCACATAAGTTATATGATTAAAATTTCAAATGTGTATTACAACCTCGTCTTCATCGCTTTTATCGTAGAACAGTTCTCTGTCATCTCTACGAAGTATACCCCTTTCTCTGTCCTTCCTTCGTAGCTCTTCCTCAGCTGCCCTACGTTCTCCTTGTGACATGTCATCATACTCATCATCATCAAGAATATTGGCATCGTATCGGTCCAAACCGGGCATAGGTCGATAATCACTGCAAGTAAAATTTGTTCAATTTGTTACACTATACATTTTTATTATATAAGTATGAAAAATTATTTATTATTAATAATTATAAGGCTAATCTGATGACAAAATCGTACATGCCATGAACATCAATTAAACAAATGTGAGTTTTTAAGTAATTACTTTATACAAATACATATTTTCGGACACATGGCATTATTTTTAATGAGTTATTTTATCAAATTTGATAAGCGGTCATTATGACTGCCGGGGCGTGAAAGACCTGAAAAGGTTTTCCACGCCCAAGCGGTCATACCAGCGGTCACCCCCACTAAACTAACTAGAACAGCTGATAAGTTTGATCTCGCCAAAAAGGCGCCTGTTATTGTTTAGTAACTATTCAGTGTAACTGAGTGCAAGAAAATATGAGCGAGCGATCCAGAAAAATACTACAATTGGCCTTAGAAAAACGGACTGAAGGTAAAATATTATGCTATTATATTATATTTTGTGATATTGGCGAGTCGGCACACCCTGAAGCTGGTGCATTGGTAGAATGATGCAAGAAATTCACGGACCAGATAACAGACTAGAAGACGATCCAACGTATACAAGATACATAAAATGAATCAGTCGCTGCAGAAGATAATGTCCATGACCACAACTGGAGCGAGCCTGTGGGAAACCATCAAGAGTTTGAATATATATCGGGCAAGGAGGGTTGAAACCACAATACGCTGCAGCCTTGGTGGGAGATTTGACTCCATAAGACTGTTTTTGTTTATTACTTGAAGATGTAATCGTTGACGAGATGGTCATGCAAACAAATCTTTATGCCACGCACGTGTTGACGGATGGTGATGATACAGGACCTGAATCTCGGTTGCACAGATGGCAGCCGCTTTCAGCTGTTGTTGCGCATGTGTCATTTTTCAAGAACAAGAAATATATACAAGAAATGTCCTATATATAATATTGGGAGAACAATAGTTGCTGATAATTTTTACACCAGTCTGGAACTAATAAAACTAATAAAAAACACACTATGTTGAAACATAGTGAAAACCCCCACAATCGCAAAGGCAATCCTAAGGAGATTATCAAAAAAAACTTAAGGTAAAATTTACGGGCTTGAAAATGAGCGTGGCGTTTGCATTTTGAAATGGCGCAATAAAAGAGATGTGTTAATGTTGTTTACCAAACATACACCGGAAACTGCAGAAATTCAACGCCGTACGCTTACGATAGATAAGCCTAAGGCAATCATCGACTACAACGAAAGGAAATCTTCAATTGACTTATCTGGCCAATGTCAATTATTGTTCTCCCCTTCGTAAAGTGCTAAAGTGATACAGAAGATACAATATCCATACCTAATCGAGATAACCCAACCAGAAAATCTTTACGTTGGTGAGAAAGGAAGGGCCTGCCGTGGCAACAAGAAAATATTGCATAGGCTGTTACCAGAAGAAAATTGAATTGATAATAACAAAAAATCAGGTAAAGAAGGTTAGTACCTATATTGTTCGGAGTGCGATGAAATGCCACATTATTGCTTGGACTACTTCCAGGTGACTCATCCAAGGAATTAAATAACAATATTTGTAATTTACGAAATGTTTTTCACATTTTTTGTTTTTTGACTGTAATAGTAAGGTTGAAAAATAAAGTTACTTTTTTGAAGTTTGTTTCGTGAATATATGAAAAAAATGAAGAGGAATCTAAAAGTTATGCATATCCTGACGGTCCACAACGCCTCGGTGGTCATTCTTTATAGAAGAAACTTATTGTAAAGCGATTACGGGCACTAAGGGATAGTTTGAATTTATGTCTGGCGTGGCGGTGTAATTAACAAGTAAGAGTATCGGTATTTCTTAATAGCTTAAAGAAGAACAAAATTATATTGTTCAAAGGGTCAACCCTTTACCAACATATTTAATTACATTCATATCAACTTTTATTGCATGGTTTTACTATCAACACAGTAATGTTTTCATGTTTCTGTCATTATCGACATAGTTAATAAGCAGGAAAGAAGGGTCTCTCTAGATAATCATTAACATACTTTTCCATGTTGTCTCCGAACAATTCTTCTCCGTCCTCTTCCTCGATAACGTCGGCTTGTGAGAGGTCACCGAAAAGAGCTCCTTCATCTTCAAATGGCTCGAAATCTTGAACCGGGGATGTCATTGCTGATCTTCTGCCCACTGGGGACCGAACAGGCGAATCGTCTCCCTATGAAAGTATAACTTGGTTACTCGAAATTACTCTAACCAGCATTAATACTTACAATCGATGGCATTTTATTGTTATACGCCTGTATATATTCAACAATAAAATAAAATTATCCACCAAAAATTGCAAATGCGAGTTATAAACATAAGCTTAAAAAGGCGGGAAGAACATAACTTAACCTCAATTTCTAGGGACTTTAGAGTATAAATTTTACCAAAAGAAATGAATTAGAGTGTACAATGAGGCTCAAAAGTCCCAGGCCTAGCCGAGGCGATAATGCATGAACGTCAGATATGAAACATATCACGCTTAACTGTCGCTAAACTAGCATCGCTCCATTTCAGTCATACTCATCTTATTCGATTTACCAGTTCAGGTAGAAATCCAAGGGATTACAGCTTGGGGTTATATTACTGTAGATATTTTGTAAATTGTTTTGAAATATAATTTGCCAATATGAAACGATATTTATCTGGTTCTTTACAAAAATTATCTTATTGCTAGAGGACAGATGTATAGTATTCTTGCTATATGTGTCATATTTTTTAGTAGGTCAAAATAAGTTCGGATCTTAACGAAAAAAGTTATTCGATACTCCGTTTATGCGGATTAGTATCTTGTTTTAGTGCTTATGATTGTTCGCTTATTGAACTTTTTTTGTAGGGTGCATTTTAAAAATTACTTAATACAATAAGATGCAAACAACACATTTTATTCATAACAAAAGTTACAACATTTGCAAATATTTATAACAATACACCCTTTTCTGAGGCAATCGAAAAACTAGGAATGAAATTAACAAAGTTCTTTAACAATAATCATTAACAATAAAAAATAAAGAATATCTTAAAATTCTAGATCCAACACAGCATTTACATAAACATATGGCACTTGTAATATATATTATTATTGCAGTTTTAAAAGAAAATATTGTTAAATTAAAAAAAATTACAATAACATTGAAAACGATTTCCATTTTACCATATGTAATAGTATATTATTATACAAGTTTAGTAAAAAAAAAACCTTTATTGGCATACTTAATCTACATCATCTATACAAATCATCTGTACAAATATATCATTCTTCATTCCTCGGCTCTATCACCCCCTCCGGCTATCCACCCACGCTCCGCGTCTCCTACTCTTCTCTACCTGCAACAGTAACATTTTTACCTATCTCCCTTCTTTTCATCTCTCCATCTCTCATCTTCCTTAGTTTCTCTAATGTTTCTAGCCCTTCCCCCGTCTCTGCTAACACCCCCCACCAAGCCCTGCCTCTCTCTTTCTCCCGTGGACCCCAATTCAATCCTTCACACTCCTCCCACCAGTGTTTCCAATCATCCCTGCCCTTCCCACATATCTGGCATCTTATGAATTCCTCCCCCATCCAATATTTATTCTTCTTTTCCTCATTACCACATCTATACCTACTATTCTTTCGTCCTCCTCCGACATCCCCCCTTCCAAATATTTCGGTCTCCGACCGCAAACTTTTATCCCTTTATATTTCTCGTTATATTTTGAATTCATTATCTTCCCCTCTCTTTCTTGGCATTCCACTTGTTTCAATCTGTCTGCTATCTCGCTCTCTACTCCTACCCCTTCTCTTCTCCTATTTTCTACCTCCACTATTGACAGACCCGCTCTCTGGTACATCTTCTTTCTAAGTTTCTCCCACTTCGATAGTACCCCTCCCTGTCTTCCCCTCCTCTCTATTTCCTCCATCACCCTTTTTCCTAAACTGTTACCCTCTTCTCTCTTTAAACCGTCTTCATATTTTGCCATCCTCCTCGCCGCTTCTACCTCCAATATGTAACACGCTGTCTCTTGTCTGACTATGTACCCCGGTGTCGACTTTTCCAGGTGCAACGCACCCTTTATTTGCCCTAGATATGTCCTCTCGATTTTTTCCTGCTGTTCTACTCCCCAGATTTCCACCCCGTACATCAAAATACTTTTTACACAGATATCCCAAATCTTCATTTTCTCCCCAAATCTCCCTCTTCGTATACCCCACAGGCACTCTCTTAACCCTCCTTCCGCCCTTTTCGCTTTTTTGCAGACGTGTGCCATGTGTTCTTCCCAACTGTTGTTATCCTTTAAGACTGCCCCCAGATAAGTCCACTCCCTCACTTGTTCCAACGGCTCCCCTTTCCATTTCACCTGAATCTCTTTCCTTCTTCCACCTCCCTTCGTGAACTTCATCACTTTGGACTTTCTTATGTTCAATTCCAAGCGTCTTTTTTCTAAGAATCCTTCTAGTCTTTTAATCATTTCTCTAAGTCCTACCTCGGTTTCCGCTATGAGGGCTATGTCGTCCGCATATGCCAACAACCATATTCTTCCCGCCCCCAGTTTCACTCCACCATCTTGCCCGTTTCTCAATCTTCTTCTAACTTCGCTATGTATAGGTTGAACAGTTGGGGGCTTAAGGGGCAACCTTGTCTTAGTCCTCTGTACGTTCTGAATCTATCCGAGGTCCTTCCTCCTACCCGTATTCTGCACCACGTATTTCTATAAATCTCTTCTATCCTTGTGACTAGTGTTTCCGATATTCCTCCTTTCTCCATTGTTTTTATCCCTCTATCTACTCTGTCGAAGGCGGCCTTTAGATCCACGAACATGGTGTAGAGCTTCCCCCCCTTCTTGATTATCTCCCTTTCTATCAGGTAATTGAGGACGAACAGATTATCCCTTGTTCCTCTGCCAATCCTAAAACCTGCCTGTCCCTCCGGTATAAGTTGTTTCGCCTCAATTTCTTTCTCTAATCTAATCCCTAGAAGACCCACGTATATTTTATACGCTACATTCTGCAGCGCGATCCCCCTGTAATTCTCCGCACTCTCTCTTTCTCCTTTTTTCCAGATCGGTACCATATCTGCGGAACTCCAACTAAGTGGTATCTTCTCTCTCCCCGTCCATATCGCATTCAGCATCTTCAGAAAGGCTCTCCACATTCCCTCAGGCGCATTTATCCACCCTTCTGCATCCATACCGTCTTCCCCTGCTGCTTTGCCCTTTTTAAGTTTGTCTTTGATTTTCGTTATCTCCTCCCAAGTAAATTCCTTGATCTCCTCTCCTCCCTTTTTTTCACTCCACTCCCCTTCACATTTTCTTCTCCCCCCCCTTCTCCTCCCAATAGCTTTCCAAAATATTTTTTCGAAACCTCCATCTTTATTGTATTCTGCTTTTCTCTTCTTCTCCCTCTTTTCCTGGTAAATTCCCAAATCTCTTTCTCCCCTCTTAACCTCTGTATTTCCTCCATTTCTTTTTTTCTTAGCTCTCTCTTCTTCCTTTCCCATGTGTTCCTCGTCTTACCTTTTTCTTCCTGGTAATCTTCCAACGTTTTTTCTCCTCCTCTTGCCTGTCTTAACAATTCTCTTAGCCTTTTTTTTCCTTCCCTACATTCCCCGTCAAACCATGTTCTCTCTCTCTTTTCTCCCCTCCTGACACCTTCCTTGTCATTTCCTTGCCCATTATCCTTGTCATCTCGTCTATTTCTCTTATTTTTCCCCAGTCCACCTCATTTAGTCTCTCCTTGTATTTTCTTCTTGTTTCTGCGTTCCAAATATTTACCATCCAATCTTTCCCTGTTGTAGACTTATCTGTCCCCTTATTTTCCTCTCCTAATTCTAACTCCAGGGGGAGGTGGTCCGATTCTATCCTATCACCTATGGTGAACCCAGATACCTCGCTCAACCCTTCCTTGCCGATGATCGCATAATCAATTACTGACCTTCCACTGGGGCCTACGTATGTAAATTCTCCCTCTCCGTCTCCATTTGCTCCTCCATTTAATATCTTGAAGTTTCTTTCTTCTATCCACTCAAGCATCCGTTTTACTTCTCTATTTACCACCTCATCTCTCGAACTTCTCCCCTTTCTTCCTCCCATTCCTCTCCAATCCTCTAGCTGTTGTCTCCTCCCAATCCTCGTATTCCAATCTCCTCCAATTATAATATTATCCCCCACTTGCTCCAATATATTCTCCAATTCCTCTATCACCTCTTTCATCTGTTGGTTCCTGTAGATCGTGTATATTCTCCACTTCTCCTCTCCTCTTCTTATCATTCTCCATTGAATAGACTCCGATCTATATCTTCCTTCTTCTACTTCCTTCCATGACTCCTTCACACCTGTGATAATTCCCCCCTTTGCCCTTCCCATTTTTCCCTCTCTCTGCGCCGGTTGACACACCCAGCTGTACCCCTCCGGCATACTTTCTCTATGTCTCCTCCAAGTGTCCTCCTCTATCCATGTTTCCGTTAGGCCTATAAAATCGAATTTCTCCAAGTAATCTCATAAGTCCTTATTTATCCCTCCTCTCAACCATTTCGTCCATCCCGCTACATTCCAGAAACAGGCCTTCAAATTCTTCTTCTTCGGACTCTCCTTTCCCCCCTTACCGCTCCCCCCTGCAATTTCTTTGTCCTCTCTCATCCATATCTTCCGCCTACCCCCCCCCTCTCCTAGTTTTTTGTTGTTAGCCTTCCTAGATCTCCCTCCCACTCCCACCATTTCCCATCCACCTGAATTTTTTTGTATCCTATTTTTACCCTCTTCCCCTGTTCTCTTTCCTTCTTGGCCTCCCTCCATATTTCCTTTTGTATCTCTCTTTCCTTCTTCGTCAGATCGTTAT
Organism: Geotrupes spiniger; assembly: GCA_959613385.1. Classification (NCBI taxonomy): domain Eukaryota; kingdom Metazoa; phylum Arthropoda; class Insecta; order Coleoptera; family Geotrupidae; genus Geotrupes; species Geotrupes spiniger. The sequence goes on from OY390735.1 coordinate 36,992,596, forward strand.
CTATATATATCTTTTTACCCATTAGTTTACTTTTGTTTCTCATAATTATTTCTTTATCCCTCCTGGTCTTCATCTTTACTAACACCAAACTTTCTCCTAATTTATACGCTTCCTCCACTTCACCATCAGCCTGAATTTCCCTCTTTAACCACCCTTCCGTTTCTTCCTTCTCTTTCCCTTTTGTCACCTCTAGCCCTCTTATTATTATATTATTTCTCCTATCTCCCTTCTCTATATTTTCGAGTCTCTCTTCTAACTTTTTAAACCTCTCTTCTGTCACCCTTTCTTCTAATCTATCTTCTACTGCTTCATTCCCTTTCTTCCACTCCGACTCCATCTTCTCCCTCCATTCTCGTGCCTCCGCATTTTCTCTCCGGATCTCTTTCATCTCTCTCATCAATTCTTCAAACATCTCCCCTATTTTCCCGCACGCTTTATCCCCCTCCTCCCCCTTATATCTCCTCTCTCCGCTTTCTTCCCTCCCTGGTGATCTTTGGGTCTTTTTACTTCTTGTGAAAATCTCCGCTATCCTCCCCTCTTCCTCCCTTGACCCTTCCTCTACTTGGTTCTTCTTCTTCTTGGTTTTCTTCTCTTCCCATCTCTCTCCACCACCTCCTCTCCTCTCGTCTCCAACTCCGCCCTCCATCTTCTCCGTTCTAGTTCCAACCCCTATCTAAGTTTTCTTCTGCTTTACCCGTGGTAGCGACCTTGGCCGGTCAACCCGTCGGACCTTAGTCTCTACGTAAACTTAGTACCGGTCTCCCTAATTGTGTGCGTCTATTCCGTTGTAATATATACCCATATGTCGGATTATTTATTTATAATTATGCTTCGCTTTTTCCGTTGCTGCCCGTACCGAAAAACCTTTCCGATAAAAAGAAAAGCAGAAAAAACGCGTACGAGCTGACCTTACGGGCACGCTTGCCCGCACTGCAGCGACCGCTCGGCTTCTTTATTCTTGCAGAATATAAAACTCTATAATTATCTTACCGATGGTCCGTTTTCCCTGGGAATTGATTCAGCTACACTATGATGGTAATCACAACTTTTTCACTCGTATAAAAGTGCTTTAAACGGCGAAAATGAAGAATTCTAACACGCTTATGTCCTGCAAATAATGTACATTTTGTAGAAAAATGTTTGATTTATTGATAAAAACAAAAAATTGTTTCAAATTTGTACGACAACAAAAGTTAACATGGGGTAAAATGTTTACCATGTAAATCCCTATGGACATACTTAAATAAAACGCACTGTATATTGTACCCAATACAAGTTTCGCGTCAGCTTCAGTTTCAGTGTAAATATGGCTTTTTCATTTACTCCTCCTAGTTTAAAAACAAGGTATAGTGTGATATTTTTGATAAGTACGATCAACTAAAGCTCAACGCACACATCTGGCACATTTTGTACAAATGACACAGAAAAAAGATTGACTCTACTAAATATTCACTGTGGTACACCGGATCTTTACACATTTTCGTAACTATCTGCCATTAGGGCTTGTTAGTTGAAGTTCGTCGAATATTAGTCAGCTGCTGTGTGAAATGACCTTAATATATTAAAATGAAGTTTCTGTTTTACCGACTAACGGACTTGAGCATTCTAACGTCACTCTCTCAGGTTTTTTTAAAAATACATTTGAGGTCGTGTAAAAAATAGTGTTCATAACTCGCTCGAAAGTGTTATATCGTCTGCTCGTGAGGTTTCTGCACTCGCTAACGCTCGTGCATCAACATTCTCACTCGCACGATATAACTTACTTTCGACACTTGTTATGAAATAGTATATTATTCAATGAGAGGTAATATGGGCAATAACTCACGGGATGATTGCAGCGCGAGCCGCAGGCGAGCGCTGTAATCATCCAAGTACGCTGGTTTCTTCCTGCTAAAAAAAATGAACTATAGCAATAACGATTTCATTTTACATATGTGGCGGCACTGATTGTTATGTTTACATTCCTTAAGCCGTTGCTGAAATTATTTTAAAATTGTTTTCAGAATTGTAGAACTCCACAATTTTTTGTAAAGTTAACTTGTTCAAATATGGTATCTGACGAGGTATATTTGTATCTAGACATAAATGGGAAATTAGATCAAAATTTTTTTCAAAAACCCGATATTTTCTTCAAAATTGTTAACATACACAAGGAGCATCCCTTAGTGCAAATAGGGAATTACGTATTCGAAGGTACATATTTTCTAGTTTCGCCGCATAGCCCCCTATCTTTTACATTTACATTTATTTTCAGGCAGCTACGAAGATCACTTGGGAACAAAAGTGTTTTTCATAGAAGATGAAAACCCACAATTGGACGACAACGTCTTCGTGAAACAAACGCCCCTTCATCTAAAGTACTTATGTAAGACGGGCAAAACGTTACAATTAAAGTGGCGAAAAGTACCAAACAGTGTTGCTCACGTTGATAAAGATGACATGTTAGAGTTACAATTCAATGAAAATTATAACACCGTATTGAAGAAACTAGAAAAAGGACAGTTAACCATAGAGGACATCGTAGTGAAACCAAATTTAAAGGAACCAGCGGAATCAAGTACCGCAACATTAGATGCGACGAAATCACAAAGTGACTTATTGAATGATAAAAATCACAGTAAAAAGGATAAAGTTGCAGAGGGTGTTAATCAATCAATCATAAAATTGGAAAGTTTACCTATTACATCTAGTTCAGAAATCAAACAACAAACGACACGATACGAAATTCCTGTGGACACTAAACACATCTTGCAAGAACTTGTTAAAGAACCCATGAGGCAAACGAGTGATTTTCAAAAAGTGTATGACGTCGATCCAAATCTTTTAGCAGGCGCGAAAAACGCTGGGAATTTTGGAGTTTTAAAACAGTTGTTTCTACAAAGTCTGTCGATGAAAAATTTTAAGTCGAAGGTTGACGAAAATCAATTGGAGCAATACGTAGACATCGAAAAATCAGTTAAGGATGGAGTGATTTCATCTGTGGGAAAACATCCTTTGCCAAAAGAACAACTAGATGCCCTATTGAACCCAGACAATTTTGACAATTTTACGGTACCAATGAAACTTACATATCTTATTGAACAATTGCATGCGCATAAGAAAATGTTGAATAAAATGACAGTTGCAGAATTAAACAGTGTTGATATGTACGAAAGAACTCCAAAGGACCGGTACAGATTGTTAAAGAGACTTACAAAAGATTTATGGTATTATGTTTATTCATATTATTCAGACTAAATGAAATTTAAATGTTTATCAGTAAGTTAATATAAATGCGTAGTGTAAGTCAATGGAACCTGTGGTGGTTGTCATAGCTTTTATATTGAATTGTTGAGTGTTATTCAAAGAAAGGTATCAATGTTAAGGACAGTAAGTAAACATTGTTATAAAGCACTTTAAAATACCAGTTTTCTTTATTTTTGAACTTTTTACATTTCCACAGAATGTGTATAAAGAATTCTAATATTTTCCACTTGTATATTTGTGTTTCACCACTCTATTGGAAGATAGTTTTAAAACATTTAATTGGATTGTACTGCGTTTTGAATAACGACTGTATTACAATCTGTATGCAAAAATTATTTGACCTTTCTAAAAGTAATGAGATTGTAGAGACCAATTTTTCTTTTATTTTACACATATTGAAACTAAAACAATTGTAAAATTGATAAAACTGTATTACGTAAAATGAAAATACAAATATTTTATTTACAAAAATAACAATAAAATAATTAAAAACTGGTACGATTATTCTGAATCGGATGAACTGGAAGATGAGTCGCTTGATGAACTGTTGCTGCCACTACTTGTACTGCTGCTACTACTGCTAGTATTGCTGGTCGTTTCAGAGTCTGAATCGTCAGAAGAACTCGATGACATTTCGTTGGTTGCATTCTCTTTATTATTAGACATAATTTCATCAGATCTGAAATATTGAAAGTTTTTTATAATCATAAATCACAATGCACAGAATTAATCATTTACATGGCTATTTTTAATGTAACATTTCATCAGGTTGGACGTAAATTATTATACTGCAATTTTTGTTTGTTTGTGTGTGTATCATAGAAAGAAACTGTTAAGTGCAGTGTAAATAATTATATTCAGTATTCATTTATTTTGTAGGGTGCATTATGATATATAATAAAAGAAAACATTAATATGTAAAACTAACTTAAAACTTTTGGAAACATATTAAATATAATTATACCTAATGCAACTTTGGAAAAATTCACAACAGCTTACTTCGAGGAAACTGCCTGCTGCTTTGGCAGCAAATTACAGGCACTTATTCGCATATAATACATTTTCAAACAGGAACTGAGAGAATCTGTCTTGTAGACGACATTCCCCTGTTTATACTACAATTCAAGACAAATTTATTCCTATTGTTAGAAGAATATTCTGAACGACAAGCCAGAATTTGACTAAGAGGTAGCACCTTATCATATATGACCATGTACAAAGGCAAAATAAAACATGATTATGACTGACCGCTGACCGACCAAACACTCCAATTTAGTAATAATTAAGTGTGTACTGTTTGTTTTGCTTGCAATATGAACTATTTGAGAAGGCCAAGTTAGGGAACTGGCAACTGACTTGCTACGGGACTTTAAACGGGTTTTATGAATTGTTAAGGGCAGTTTTATTGTCATCTAGAGTTTAGTTCGTTTCTGTTTCGCTTACTGTACAGTTAAGTGTTTAACTAGATTTATATAAAATGGCAAGTTCTAGTCGCCGATGTTACAAAAATCCAGCGGATAAGTTTTGTTATATATGCAGACGATTTATTTCAGTCACAAGCTAGATCGATAACTTAGTGCAGTGGATGCATCGCAAGAAACATTCTATGCCGTTTGCTGTTCCTATGGTGTGGAGTGGACCTACCGATCACGTAAGGGATTGCTACTTTTGTATCACTAAAACAGAAGGATTTTCAAAAAAGCAACGGGACAAAATTCAGTATCCAAATCTGCCTTCTGCAATTACGCTAGTTCTTCACAGCGAGGAACTGCTGGTACCGATTGCGCCCTTAAACCCTAGACAACATTGTTCCTGGCGATTCTACTTCTTCTTCAGAATCTGATCTACAACTTCCTAAGCATACCACCAATAACCCAACATTTTTACCAAGTACCAGTAGTGAACCTCACTTAATAACTCAGAATAAATTGAATGATTTGGTACGTGACCTGGGATTGTCAAAACAGAAAGAAGAATGGATGCTGTAATAAGGGCAAGAGGAGGAAATACACGTTATAGATAATCTAATGAAATAAATTATCTGCAATTTTGTCTTTCTGTAAAATTGTAATATTTCCACTTTTAGCAATAATTCAAAATTAAATGCCTTTAAACCAATATAAACTACTTAAAATATTGTAATGTACTGTCAGTAACCTATTTTAGCAATACATCGGTGTAATACAATCAAATAATAAGTAAAATCTATAAATTATAGGTGATTCGCTTTTTTTGCCGATGAGTGTATATATAGCCAGATTCAGAAATCGAATACAGCACACTACAATGGACATTATCAGGCCCACTGCACTTTTTTCTAGTTCTAATGATTTTCAATACTTTCTCCCGTTGTTATCAAATGGGGAAAGGTATTGATTAATTCGAACTACCTGAATAACATTCCTCATTGTTCAGACAAAGCAGAATTCTATAGATGAATTTTTTGGGAATTCATTTGACTAGTATAATAATACCAATTTGTATGTTGTATTATTTATTTACTTGATATCACTTAAAATTGGTTACAAGCATTCATTTTCATACAAACGTTTCTACCTGAAATTGTTTAAAAGATCTAGTCCAGAAAACATTCCCATCTACATCGATGCCTCAAAAAAAGCAAAGAAACTGTTTTGGAATACGAATATAACTCATTAAGTAACTCTTGAGTAATTTGAACTATGATTTAATTAGAAAAAAAAAATCCGCGGTGGTCCGCACGAAACTTACTTATACTTGGTTATACTACGTTTTTCGAAAAAACTTTCAAGTGAAAGTTGTTTAAAATATCAATATCTATAATTTATGTAAGAATATTTTTTTCCGTAACGTGTACCGTTTTCGAGATATGGAAAAAGGTGATAAGAGTAAACCATCACTTCCGGTTGAGCGATTGCGTTCAAAATAGGACGTTTTCCTCCTTGCTACATACAAATGTTAAATTTAAAGTTTCAGAGCTCTAGCTATAATCGTTTGGACGCTAGAGCGCGCACAGTCACACACACACACACAGACGTCATTCCGAAAATAGTCAGAAACGATTCAGGGGACCTCAAAACGCGTATATCCGTTAAAATCTCGAGGTCGAAATTTTTCATGATTCCTATACTTACTTATACATAAAGTATAAGTAAGTAAAAATGATTTAATGGAAATTTTCAGTTAATGTTAACTTTTCTGTTTTTCCTTTTTGATTTTCAAACTCTCACAACTCCTTAATGTTGTATGGGTTGAATACCCGAACCGTACATGTATTCCAAGAAAAAAATGTGCTGAATCGATTAAATGATTTTGAAGTGATACGAGCAATAGTTTACTTTTTATTGAGGTTTAATGACGTTTAGTACGTGGATTAGTGAAAAGGTCCCTGCGGACCTTGTATTTTTATTAGATGAAATCGCTAATGAGTTTTGTTGAATTGTATTTTTTTCTTGTTACCTGTATTTTTTTTTCAATTGAATGCTTACAACAGTGATTTGTATGCCAAAACAAAATTTGCTACAGAGAAACCCAGAGTACATTTCTAAAGAATTTTGTCTACTTCATGCGTATGAACTGTCTGTATTTGGTAACCCATGTCATATAACCTTTATATATTATACAGTGAACATCAAGTGCGGAATTTTTAAATTTGTGTATATACGTATAAAGAAACATGGCACATTCAAATTTGGATGTTGCGCAAATAGTGAGTACACGCTACCAGCAAATGACTGATGAGGAGACGTGTTATCGATGATAGATTTACAGAATTTATGAATGACGAAGAGAGTGACAATGATAATGATGATGTTGCATTTGACGTCGAGGTTGAAGATAATGACAACCTAATATATCAGCCAAACCTTGACGTTGATGATTCAGATACCGAAACTGAACCGCATGTGGAAATCAACGAGGAGCTAGATGAAGACGACGAAGATGAATTAGAAACTGCTCCTGCCATTACTGAAACTTCTGACAGTTATTTTACATCTAAAAATGGCACAAAATAGAGCAAAGTTGCACCACCGAATACCCGCATTCGTGCTCATAATGTGGTCAACTATATAAGAAGGAAACCAGAGCCAGTGAATGACACATGATCACTACACCGTAATCCGCACGCTCATCACCGAAGATATGGCGTATATTCTCATACGGGAAACCAATCGAAAAGCTAGGGTAACAACGGTGTGGAATTCGCAAATCCTACCCCAAAAGGAATGGAAAACAATCATTCTAAAAGAGTTCAATACATTTTTGGCTATCGTTTTATATCCTGGGCTGTCTAAATCGAATAATGAGCCTGCTAAGGAACTGTAGGGCCCAACTCATGCTTTGATTCGCATTCGCTTTGATAACGCAAATACGCGATGGGAGCTATTAACAGTAAAACTGCTGCTATTGACGATGTTTGGCAAATGTTGTAGGCCAATTTGGCGGCAGCTTACATCCCGCACGATTCGCTGACCATGGACGAGCAATTATTCCCATAAAGAGGCTGCACACGATTTACAAAATACATTCCATCTAAGCCAGCCAAGTACGGAATAAAGGTATGGTGGCTGTACGATTCGAATCATCTTATCCCCTCAAAGGAATGATTTACTCTGGGAAGTTGCCTGGTCAAGAGTGTGAGGTAAAGCAAGGGCAGAATCTTGTGTATCAATTAGTGGAAAGATATGTGTATACAAGCCGCACAATTTATGCTGACAATTTTTTCTCCATGTTGGATGTGGTGCGTACATAGATGAGGCAGAAAACTGCATTTGTTGGAACAGTACGCTCAAATAAAACATTTGTTCCACGTGAGTTCCTGAAAAGTCCTGCACGTCCAGTTTGCAGCTCATTGTTTGGCAGAAGCCAACGAACGTAGAAACGAAGGCGATGTATCACTGTGCTCATATGTTCCGAAGAAGAATAAAGCGGTAATTTTGCTGTCTACAATGCACTATACTTGCGATACAAGTGAAAAAAGGAAGCCAATCGTTATTCTGGATTACAATGTTAATAAATCCGGCGTGGATACAATGGATCATTCAACATTGCTGCAACGTTGTAATACCTGCACACTTGAACTGGAAATCAGCAAGAAGCATCACAACAGTGATTTATTTCATTTTCTCATGTATTTTAATATTAAATAAAACCGAAATTGTAAAAAAAAAACATTTCTTTTGCCTTTTTATTACTTTATACACTCATAGACACAAATATTGCATATATTTTTTTGGTATTTGTGTTTTCTCCATTAGCACATTGGGTGGTTTTTGTTGGAAATGTCTTTTCACTGGAGTATTTTATGTATACCATAATTTATTACAGATAAAATAATGCTTAATTTAGCTTGAATAGCTGAATAAGAAAGGATGTTACAAATTACAAATAATGTACAGTGTGCCTTGACGAGTATCAACTGCTACTGTTTTGTTTGTTGTTATCGGAATGATATTTCTCATGCTTTGTTTGTTGATTCTGTAGTTTTGGTCAGTGAGATGCCACATTTAAGCGAGTTGGTTTCTGTTCAAATTGTTACTTTAGCCAATGAAGTTTGCATATAAGAAGTTATTGCGCGGAGATTGCGTATTAATCAATCGACTGTTTCTCGTAAAATAAAGTGATATAATGAGACTGGAGAATACAAAAGGCGACCTGGTCGAGGACGCAAAAGATGTACTACTCCAAGAGACGATCAATATTTGAGAATCCAATCTTTACGAAATCGCACACTTAAAGCTCCACATTTTAAAAATTAATTACTGATTACAAGATGAGTGAATGTAAGTGTTAAAACAGTAATAAGAAGACTTAAAGAATTCGGTTTAAAGCCAAAACGTCCTGCCAGAGTGCCTATATTTCTCCCACGTCACATAACAACATAACAATTTTCAAGGCCCCAATGGAAAAAACTCAAATACCAAAAAAGAACAAAAAAAATGCAATATTTTTGTCTGTGAGTGTATAATCTAAAATTAACAATCACTACCATCAAAACACACCCCATCAAGCAAAATACGATACAATTTGTTATAGGTCCCTGCGGACCTTTTCACTATTTTAAGGCCAACGGGAGACTCACTAATCGGAGGGTTAAAAACACTACTTTGCAAGATAGATGAACAAAATGAAATTTAAGACGCTTCTATTGATGTAGTCTATCAAATTTAATAAACCACCAGTCACATATTTCGATTCACACATATCCACTCGTTTTGGCAATAAAAATAATCATAAACAATAAAATCAAATTTGCATAATATTTTAAATTTCATAACTACATAGTAATGGTCTCAACCATCCTTTATATTTAAAATTTCACATAAGACATGTGCAAGGTTCTCTATTACTATTATCCTATATTGCTGAAGAACGAAAATGTATAATTCCCATTTCTATCACATCAACATTTGGTCGTGTAACTCTTATTGTATAAATTCCTGCAAGATATTTTTGATGACACTTATATTTGTACCTGACGTTTTATTTATATAACAAGACACCTAAATCACTCACGATTAATCTTTCTGTAAAGGCACCTGCTGTAACAGTACTGTATCTACATATCACATATTACATGTGTCTGTAGGTGGCTACATGTTATTTAAGTGGATAAACATTGTTTTCAATTTAATTTGACACGAATTCTAAAAGCAATTATCTGTTAAATATATTTTCCCATTGCTTCACTCCTTAGTCATTATCAACAAAAAAAAACAATTTACGTACACTGACTGTTTATTTTCCATCAATTTTAACCTCTTCTTCAAAACCTGTGTCCTGGATGACCTGTGTAAATATTTTCGTTTTCCCGTGCATTCGTACGACCAATGCCCGTATTCGAGACATTTTTGGCATCTTACTCCCTGTGGTGGATATGTAGGTTGTTTTCTAGAAGAAAAAAAGTCGCACAATTATTTTCCCACGTTTGTACACTTACTTCTTGCCATATACACCGTTCGTTCCCGTTCCCAAAGTCATTTTACAGTTCTATGGGCGTTATTCTACCACATATAAAATTAACCCGATGGACACATTTCAGGAAACTCCAACGACGTACATAAACAATGTAAGCAGGCAACCATTTGTGCAATTTCGTGCGCGTGCACTGTTTGCCAACCCAAAAGTAATTCGATGCACTGCAGGCCTTTAGAACTAACCTGAGAGGTCGTAATTCATAAAGCGCGATTTATACGAGGCACGTCCAGGAATTAAGTTGGCCTCTCACGGTGTGAGACTTCTCTAAGGTTGGCAACACTAAGTGATAGTGTGGATCTTCTTAACACAACGAGCATGGTATGAAAGCTCGACTTGTGTGAAATATATCGATAAGAAATCCCGCCAAGTGCGAGGTGCGCGCTGTCATCAGGTTCCCTCTCGCACGATACTATGGGACCCTAAGAAAACTTAAGAGAGCAATTCAAAACAAACGGAGGGGAATGTTGATGGAGGGAGTGCGCTTGTTGTATGAAAACGCCCGCCTGCACACAGCCTTTTGGACACATTCGCTTGGAACACTTTGAACCAACTTCTCCGATTTAACGCTTTCAGGCTTTCATCTGTTCCCCTCCCGCATGGGCGGAAAACAAATTTCAACCGACGAGGAGGTGAAACAAGAGGTCCTGAACAGGAAGGAGATGGCGGAAGAATTCTTTGTGGAGAGCCTCAAAAAGCTTGTGCCACGGTTCACAACCTGTATAGAACGGGAAGGTGACTACGTAGAGAAATAACTGACAACAAAATCCTGTAATTTTGTTTCAACTACATTTTCTTTTTTAAATTGAAAAGTGGTGTAATTTCTGGACGTGCCTCGTAGATTTCAGTAAGCCTGTATATCTTTTATAAATTTGGATCTGCCTTAAATAAATTCTAATTCAATACTCATATAAAATGCCAGCATACACACTCCCATTCAAATAAAATAGACCACCCCGAACCACTGAACGTAGAATTATGAAACTTGGTGAAAATATCTAGTGCACGTAGAAAAATAAATGATTACATTTTTAAGAAAAACTGATAACATTTAATAATTAAAAAGTTAATCATGAGTTACATCCCGAACGTATTCTTATGCACTCAGCAACCCTTCTGGGCATACTGGAAATTGGATTACTAATATCATCTTGAGGTACCTCATCCCAGGATCTGTAACTGTTGACGTAACTCCTCTAAGGTATTGGGACGAAGGGGTAAACGCAATCTTCTTTCCCTCATATCCCAGACATGTTCAATGGTTGATAAGTCAAGTGATGTTGGAGGCCTTCTAGGAAGGCTGACGTTACATAAGCAGTATGCGGCCGCACATTATCTGGAAGGCTGCTCCTGGAAGGTTTGTAGTAATGGTAAAACAACCGGTTCCAACAATAAAAATCTTGATTCATCGCTGAACAAGATCTGATTCAATTCAGGAACCCAATATTGTCTATCCCAGCACCAGTGAAGTCTGATGGCTTTATGTTCTCTTGTTGGTGGAAGACGAAAATAAGACGAAAATAAGGAATTCCAACGGCTCGAGATGGTTCTTCCGGGTCTCTAACTGCATTTCGCTTAAAGAGCCGATCTTCTCGCTCTTGCGTCACTCTTCATCGTCCAGTACCTCTACGACTAGGTTCTAGGTGTTCTTTCAGTCTGTACAAGTCTGTGCTATAGTGGTATGTGATCGATCGGCATGTCTGGCTATCTCACGGAAGGTTAAACCAGACTCATGCATCTTGACAACTCATCCTCGTTCAAAAGGCGTAACTTGATGAAAACTTGCACGTCTTTGAACTCGTAGCATTCTGAAGGTTACAACAAGCAAAGAGAAACTCCTGACAAATGCGACAAATCAACAATACTATGGTCAAACTAAAGGCACCGGCAACTGTTGCTAATGAGATAATTTCTGTCAGAGGTGACAAATTGCCTTCAAAACTTAATCATTTGTTTTTCTACGTGCACTACATATTTTCACCAAGTTTCATCATTCTACGTTGAGTGGTTCGGGGTGGTCTATTTTATATGAAACACAGTGTATATTTGCCAGCTCAGCAATGGTGTGTTCAGGATAAACATTTTTTTACACGACCTCTACCGAAACTAATGAATATCATCGTAGTAACCTACTTCAGAAAACTGTCAATACCACATGGCGCGCGATATTATATCACACTAGTGTGATATTTTTGACAAGTACGACCAACTACAGCTCAACGCACACCATCTGGCATATTTTGTACAAATGACACAGAAAAAAGATTGACTCTACTAAATATTCACTGTGGTACACTGGGCCTTTACACAGTTTCGTAACTATCTGCCATTAGGGCTTGTTGGTTGAAGTTCCGTCGAATATTAGTCAGCTGTTGTGTCAAATGTCCTTAATATATTAAAATGAAGTTTCTGTTTTACCGACCAACGGACTTGAGCATTCTAACGTCACTTTCTCAGGTTTTTTTTTAAATACATTTGAGGTCGTGTAAAAAATAGTGTTCATAACTCGCTCGAAAGTGTTATATCGTCTGCTCGTGAGGTTTCTGCACTCGTTGACGCTCGTGCATCAAAATTCTCACTCGCACGATATAACTTACTTTCGACACTTGTTATGAAAATAAGCATTTTTCGTAAACATCACATATACTTGTGCAACTGCGATGAACCTAACTTCAACAAAACATGCCGATGATAATCAGAATTCATTAAAATTTCGACATCGGAACTTTTCACGATTACACTATACGTTAAGTATAACACTACGCATAGGAGAATTTTATTAATATTCAGTTCTAGAGCAATACGTCTCGGAGCAGTTTTAAAAATGTAGATTCCTTGAGATTTCCCTCAATCAAAAACGATTCGATAAGGGAATTGTGACAGTGCCTGCCCAGAAATTAACATTTGTGTAATACTTTGTATTGAGTTTGCATTAAGTTTTGTAGATGATCGTTTGTGTGGATGACCAGGGGCTACAGGAAGGATGGAAATAAGGTTAATAGGAGTAACGGGTTAATGGTTATTGGGAGGATACGAACCGATATTAAATAATAATAAATTAAATAGCGCACCATTATCACACCACAATATGAATTGCTGATATAATTGTTTGAAAACAAGGGATTCAAAGAGAAAAACAGCCAATCACATTTTATATTATGTAATAAAATGTAAAATAAAAACTGCAATATGTGAGTTTCTGCTTAAAATTTGTATTTCTTACAATAAGCAATAGGCCAAAAAGCTATCACCGTTTTGACAAATCCAACTTATTTAATTAATATTCATAGCATTTTAATGCAGGATGAAGAGTAAAGTAGAAGTAAAATGAAATATTCTTTATTTAATTTCTTTGATTTGATTTCTTTGATTCTATTAATTTCACGAGCCGATTATAGTTTTAGAAAAAGTAAATATCATGTTAGGCATTACTTTATAGGTACAGTCGAGGAATTTAAAATACGGACACTAACGCCAAGTTATAAGCAACCGGCGTTGCAAAGATCACAATATGATGTAGGTGGGCGGTACCGAAAGATGTAGGCGGGGGGGGGGGATAATAAATTCGAAATGTTCGATATAACAGATGCTTCGCTTGCATGTATATATAAAAATACTTATTGACGATTGATTAAAGACTCGTTAAGGAATAGTCAAACTTTTGACGATTCGTTAACAAGCTGTTAACGACCGATTAGCGTTTGTGAAACCGGGCAATAGTCATTTATGACAACTGAACAATTGTACATATTTGTGACAACTTCAGACATGTTTATGTTTTCTTTGTCTACATTCGAAGTTATTTCGGCTTTATAAACAACAATTACCCAATAATCAGTTAAAAAGTCTATCACCAACACGTATTTACTAATGTAAACAAGATGTACAGTTTGACACTGACGGCAATGTGGTTATTTTTATACAATTTCGGTAACTGTCGGTAGATGGCGCCACCCTATTGCGGACGAAAAATGAAAGCGGACGAAAAACGATTACTTTTCGTCCGCGTTTGACGACTGAAATTTCAATTTTTCGTGTCGGTCGCCTAAAAAATACTATTATTCAAATATTGCGATAGATTTGTGATATAAGGAATTTTTATTAGTTAGTTATTTATTGCATTGTTATTTAGGTTATTGACGATATTCTAAGATTTTATTTATTAACACGTTGAAGACCGCATTGCAAAATCGTATTTCTCACATTTTTTTCGGCATTTTTTTTATTATTAATTACGTATATTATTTTTTAAATATTTTTTAGTGTACAATAATTTGAGGTAGACGTTATTTAACCCCTAGATTTATTTCAATTAAAATGCCCACGGGTGGTCACCCGGTCCCAACATGTAAACCGGTAATGTTGTTGCGGAGTGACCCACCGGTGGGCATGCGGTCTTTAATGTTTTAATATGGAATTTTTACATTCTTATTTATTGTATTGTTATTGCAGTATTTATTGTGTTTGAAGGTTTTATTTAATAAAGGTGTAGGGTAATTATTTGTAATTAATTTTTTTTACTTTTTTTGATTGTTCTGTGACGGTATCGTAATACCGACACATATTATATTTATTTCCCTTGGTCTGCGAAATGTAATATTTGTATTGTAATTTTTATGTACAGTATGATAGTTTTCAAGTGAAGGGTTTGCGAATGTTGAACCTTATCTCTTAAGATTAAATAAACATGCAAAAATGTCGTTTGACCCATGGCCATTACAATCGTGACACACTAATTTGTATAAGATGTTTCATATTTTATTATTCGATTAGAAGCGTATTTGACCATTGTGTTTTTTATTATTTTACCTTCAGTATTTGTCCTTCAGTAGGTTATCGTAGCAAAATAGGATCGGGTTGAATTCTTCATCGCGGAGCATCTTTTCACTGCACTTTTTAAACACCCAGTGTTTATCGATGAACAAAACTTGTTTCCAATCATTAATTCGTCTAATCATCTAATTTTCATGACTCTTAGCAAACCTTAGCCAGGATGCTGTGTACGCTCTAGTGAGCTATGATCCAGTTGCAGGATACCTACCAATCATGATTCTCCTATTCTTCTAACTGTGCAGCAGAAATTCTAACATTTCTGACGTTCAGTTCATTTCCTTGTGATGTGTTTCCTGCTCTGTCCATGTTTTCTAAAGTGTAATCCAGTCTTCCGCCTAACTGTGGAACATGTACCAGATTGGCCTCATAATGCAACCTTCATTAGACTTTTAACAAGGTGGTTACTACTACTCATCAGTCTTTAAATGTCATGTTCGATTAATGTTTTGGAACTTAAAAGTGTGTAAACTCAAGTTATAATTAACACTATCGTTAGAACATAACTTGAGAAAACAAAAGGTAGCACTGTTGAACGCGAACTTATTCTTTGAGCACATTTAAATCTTTTTAAACTTCATCTCACTTAATTACAAAAATTATTTTCTTGAATTGTAAAAATTTACTTGTCATGATGTGAAAAATATATGATTTGTTATATAACTGTAACTTTCTTCAAAAATAAAAATAAAGCAGAAAAATTATGTGGTGTGTTATTTTTGAATACGAGTCTATTTTCATACAACAAAGTTTGTTCCTTCGTTACAATCTCTATAACTATCGTATCTGATATGCTTGTCGTTCAAATAGTTGATAGCACACTGGCTTCTTTTTCAAACATTGTAGAGCAAAATTAGTTTTGATGCACAAGTTTTAATGACTTACCAGAGGTTGCACGGTAATTGATGTTTTTCATTCCTAAGTTTACTTTTGAATGAGACTCATGAACCTAATATGACTATTTATTCTAATACATAAAAACCTTTTCACTTACTGTATACAATCAAATGATTTACTTAATTTTGATCAGCAATCAATTCTCTAAATGCAGAATTGACATACATAACATGTTGACATGAAAATGTCAAAAAATAAATAAAACGATGTATAGAGTATATTTAAATTAAAACTACACGTTATCTATTCTACAGGTCTAAATTACTTGGATTTCTTGGGCTTGAGCATAAAATATGCGATTATTAGTCCAACACCAGCATAAGTAGCCATCGCAACCTGTAAAAGATCTCGATAAATACTCGTATGTTATTTCAAATCGTGATGCCGACTCTTTTTTCTATTCATTATACATCGCACGCAAAACTTACATTTGCTCTTCCTCTAGTAGTTTGGCCATTGAAGATTTTGCTCATGCCTTTGAGTTTACTTTCATCTACGGATGCATCGCCTGCCATTACTGCAAGAAACAGGTACAGTAGCCAGGTCTTTGTGGAAAAACTAATTTTACTTACCGATTACTTTTCGATGGACTGGAAATCAACGGTCGACTTTTAGCGGAATGTGTGGATTGTTGCGCGATGAAATGTGCCGAAAAGCGTCACAAATAACTATTCTCGAGCATTGATTATGTAAGGGACAGCGACAGCCGGTATCAGTGCAGGCAACTACTAAATCGAGCGGCAATATTTCAAATTTTGGATGGTAGACGTTTACGTGAGTTTCTTGTATATGTAAAATAGGGTTAGACATCCTACTGTAGCCATTGCGACCTGAAAATGAAATTACGAAAGTGAACTTCTAATTTAACACCACTTACATTTGCTCTTCCTCGAATCGTCGAATTGTTAAATATTCTTGATATTCCCTTGAGTTTTGGATCATCGTATGGTTCATGTTCGCTGGACATTTTGTGTAGTTAAACGTCAAAGAAAATAAAATATAAAAATATGTATTCTATTGTTTCACATGTTTCTTGTGTAGTTTCAATTATATACAGAAGTTAACGAATTTATGTAACAATATGTTAAATGAAAGTCAACGGTTGAGAAACTTATTAATCGTCCCTTCTGATAAAGTAAGTTTCAACTTGCTCGATGTAAAAGCTGCCTTGATTTTTTACCTATACTGACGTAGTTTTTTGCTTATGTATAAATAAAATAAGTATTAAAAATCTGCAATGTCCCGCACTGAACGTTCTTATAGTTAGATAACTTTTCGAAACACTCGTGGGATCATAGTGGCGGGTGCGATTTACATTTGATAGGCAACTGTGACCGCACCGGTTACAACGATCACATCAATGTGATCGTGGATCGATCATTTTTGGCCGGGACAGATTCGAGCACGGAATGGTAACTACAGTATTTAACTGTCACCTGTCAACTTTGACAATCCGTTACCAAGGCTGAATTGATTTAAAGTTTCAAAATTTACCACACACATTTTTTAAAGTATTTACGAACTGAGCCTAGTTTTTTTTTATTTGAATGTCTTGTAAATAACATGGGATTTCCTATGTAGCGTCAGCCAATGCAGTATCCTGTATATAATTCTTAATTCTTCATTGACTTCAAAGTTACGCAATCTCATTAACTAATAATAATCATATTGCTGACGTTTCGCTTTTAATTGGAAATCACCATCAGACTAGAAATACAATAATTTTGGAATGCTTATATTTGAAATATTATCTTGAAAACCAAATATAATAAAAAATAATGAACATAAAAGATCTGTTCATAAATGGCGAGTAGAACAGCAACAATTAATTTCAACAAGACAGCTCACAGGGTAGCAGCATGGGTTTCAGGATCACAATATAAACGTCCTTGATTGGCCAAGTCGTAGTCCAGATCTCAACCCTGTAGAGAATATGTGGGGGCTTCTAAAAAGAAATTTACACAGTCTACGTATAATATTTCGCAATAGAGATGAGCTCTTCACTACAATTACTAATGCATGGCAAACATTACCTCAGGTCTATCACAGAAATGTATGTCTCTCGATGTCTACCCGATTAAGACGTGTGATAGAGGCCAATGAGGCAGCTATAAAATATTAACTTGAGTTTAACTTATTAATGTTCTAATTTGTTTATTTTTTGTTTTTGTTATTCATCTTTAGACCTTCATATTGTTTAGTAAAATAAGTTTAGTTTTCTTCTTACTTATTGTCATTGTTCTTTGCTTAATATAGTTTAAATAACAGTATTTACACAATTTTGCAAGTATCAACCCATATTCAATTCTTAAAACAGCCTGTGTCAACTTCATGTACTGCTCGAAATTCCGTGACCGCAAATGTAATTGCATGTTAATTAAGTAAAGTGTTAATAAATAGTTACATAGTTAAAGGAGTTTATTCTGTAACAAGCCTTATGTTAAAATAAAGCCCAGACGATAGCGACGCACGTCAATGGCGTAAAATACGTGAGCGAGAGACGTACTCGAAATTCTCGTCAAACTTACGCCACGAGTCGAGTTCCTTCGTTCACGTACGATTACACTCACAATTGCAAATCCAACTGACCAACTGACGTGGAAGTGCTTCGATGAAAGCCTGAGAATGACGTCCAAATGTCGCTTTATATACTTTTTGAAATCGGGCAAATGCTCGAAAGCCCCGTGCGAGGAAGTGCACCAAATACAAGCCAACAACATAAAATAGTGGTCCGCACTGAACTTTCTTATACTTTCTTATATCCGTCTGTACTCTATACGATGGACTACACCCAGCTCTAATTGTGTTGTGGATGGTGTAAGAGTAAAAAATATGTAATCCCTAAAATTGGGTACTTTTTTGCACTTCTTTAATGTTTGTTTTAAATGGAGGGGCAAAAAATAAACTTACACGAGCTTACGAATAAATCATTGTTTGTTGGAACAATATATTTTTCGTCAAACCGTTTCTTTAATGTAGACACATGAACCCAGCCGACTATTGCTGCATTCGTAAGCTACTTTAGTTCTCTGATAATGTTTTTGTCTTCTTATGCTCTTTCAATTTTTTATCAATTATTTGTTTATAAACTTTCATTGCTTAGGTTAACATAGCTATTCCTCGATAGGTATGCCTGTCTCTATGTTTCAATTACCCCCTTTCTTATACATGGGCACTTTTAACCTACCACCAATTATTAAGTATAATATCCTCTTTCCATGAGCAATTCCATGTTTGTAAAAATTGTTTCTTTCCTTTTTTAGGTAAAAATGTTGTTGTTCTTGTGTTATGAACAATAATTAAACGGGGCCATGAAGACTAATTGGTGGATCGCTAGACTGTTTCTGTGTTATTCGATTTTATTATTCTTGCAGCATATCTACCTGTTTATTATCTTGCCTTCATCTGACAAATCATTCTTCACTTATTACCCTTTTGCACCGCTTGAACGAACAACTTTTGTTCTTGTCTAGAAAGTAAATTCTTCACATGGTCGTACATACATATGTTTTAAATGGCTGGTAAAATCGTATCGTCACAAATAAGTCGTGAATCAGTTTGTCAGCATGTCACTTAATCAAAAAATATGTCGAATTGATGGTTCTGTTATCTTTTTCAGACTTATGCAGTTAGTGTGGATTCTCATTTCTTTACGAGTTCAGCAATATTTTGGAGCCTTTTTATAAAGACCGCATCGTTAAGATAGGCGAATATTGAAGAATCACTAGATGTTAAATCTGGGGAGCGTGCAGGAAAGGAATGAACTGCGAATCGACTAATATTATAATCCCCACAAATTTCTCATAGAAATGAAAAATTTTCTCTTGTAGTGTGCGCTGTTGCTGAAGCTGTAATTTCTCAAGTTGTTTTCAATGTTACCAACAAAAGTTTGTAAAATTGTCTCTCTCTTTCCCCATTAATTGTAGATTAAAGAACACAGGTGCAAAAACCTTCTTGATACTGCTAACGAACGATCTACTTTTTCGCTATGCAATGCGGCTCCGCATGCTGATGAGGATTTCACTACTCTATCATTAAATATTGCTTGAAACCAGTGGCAATAACCAACACAAGTTGCGAAATCTCGCTTTTGAAATTCCTTTTGAAATTTTATATGCACATATCTAGGAACGTCTTACTTGAGATGACAATGTTCAATGTTTGGTCGGGCTGTGATTTATGTTTTCAGAAATATTATCCACAACTTCAACTTGGCTCACCAATAGTCCACCCCTTGCCAGTGTTTGCAAAATATGCAATAGTTCTTGTAATTTTCTGTTGTAGTGTGATTATCATGTTGGTATCCAGGAAATTTAACAAGAAAATCTTTATGACAAGCTTGTGAAGTCGGTCCATTCACTATAATTGAAAACGCCGTTTCTAAAATATACTTCCACCATGAAAATATTGTACTCCAGCTCCATTGGTACGAAAAAGCAATACTAGTTGTTAGTTTTGACATAACAATGTCGTTTATTGTCAAATGACACTGATTGTTCACAATTTTTAAGAGCAGCAGCAACCCTTTCAAAGACGTTCAGAACCCTTTTTGTTATTTTAGGTTTGCTATTTGTCAGTTCATAATGTTCACATGAAATTGGCATTAGATGTTACACAGTTGTCATGTCTCGTACGTGAAATTCATCATAACTTTAATGAAAACGTACTCAGTCCACCATAATCAGGCATTTAGTGAAAAAAAAACTAAAGGGTCTCAAATATTGTTTATTAATCAATGTGACTAGAACAATAAAAAATATCGTAGTTTAACCTAGAGCAATAAAGAACAACACACTAAAATGACAATATATATCGCCAAGCTTACAATAAGCTACAGTTATACACAGCGGTCCCTGATGTAACGCATGGACAGTAAACAATTTTACATTTTATTCGTTTGATATTGCCATTAATATAAATAAGAGAAATTAAGCTATCTATTGCAGGCAGGATATTTTAGTCAAGATAGTTATGTAAGCACTTAATAACCTAAAATGATTAAAATGGCGAAAACCAATTCCCAATATTTGACTTTTTAAATGACATGTACAAACTTTATTTCATTACTCATGTCCAGAATGGAACCTAAATTAAAATGTTTTCGTTTGTATCATTACATGATAATCGTTATGTTAAATTAATATATACCGGATAAATTTTTTTTATTTTCTTTCCAAATAGAATTTTTAAAGATAATTTCCCAATTTATCTATCGTACAATATGGAACATTGTTTTTATTTTATATGTTCACGTATTCAATAAAATAACTTTACTTCAAAATCGCATATAAAATTGCAAGAAATATCTTTGAGAATAATACTTCCCTATTCATTTAAAAAACATTGCTGCTTTCCTACGGGGCTACAAATATTTCTGGTACTTACATAATATATCTACGAAGCACATATATTCATTAAGAAACAATATTACAAGTTGCAGACCGATGAATTGGCCAGTTTATCGAGCATAGGAATTAGCCTTTGTCATTTTAATATATTTAGAATAAAAATACATAACTTCATACGTAATCAAAAACAATAAATTGAAAATAATTTCAAAATAATGTCACACATAAATTAACCTAATTTTTTACCTAAACACACTTATAGTATAAAAAGTAATACACATTCGGTACGTTTATTTCAAAAATACGAATAACTACAATAAATACGAAAACCTAATGTAAATTTTACTAAACGTAAAGCGTGTGTATATAATATATAAGTTTAAACGGGAATGACGAAATACATCTTCTAAATGAAAAGGATGCAATCGTAGAAAGCATATGTAACGATACTTTTGAAAATATATATCGTCAGATATCAGCAAATCAGTGTTTGGACGGGATCTTTTCAGACTGGTTCGTGATCAGCCACACTGTCCATGTCAGGATCACTCTCTGCATCTGAACTTGAACTGACTACAAGGTCACCTGCCATCGCCACTCTTGCATATTCATCGGTATCAATCGATTTACAAAAATGTATTGCATATTTCAGTTTTTCTTGTAAAACGGGCTAGAATTTATATGTTATCATGGATTTGAAGTAAAAATCTTTTTTTATTATACACTCACCTTACAGGAATATCGTGGCATCTTCAATAAGAAAAAGCATGTGTAACTCTCAGGCAAGAAGTGGTCAGGGGGACTGTATTTATCCAGAACTTGTATGACAAAATCTCGACCTCTAAAATCAGCAATCGTTCGTGGTAATCTTGTGCGTCCCCAGACGAATCTGAGAAACAACGACCTTTCCTGATTTGTAAATTCTTCCATCACGTCCCAGAACCATTGGATTAATGGTGAGGTGCTGTCAATACCTACAAACACATTTTATTATCTGGAAGTTTACATATTTATAATACGTACCTTTATAAGTCGCAACTGACTTTAATAAAGTTAGAGGGATGTCAGGGGAACCACACACCATTGTTTCTAGTTCATAAGGACTGAAAAGTGACAGCAAGGGAACTGGAACTACTTTAGACATTCCATCCCTAACAGCTTTCACTTGTTCATCAAATTCATGTAACCTAAAAATAATTTATTTCACAATTCGTTTGTTTCACGTTATGGTTAAATAAGAGTGGGACACAATGTGTGAAATGTGAGAAATAATTAAATCTTTAAAATACAAATTTTGCCTAAAACATGAGTTGCTATTTTTCCATTTCAAAAACTGGTCAATTAACACTCTGAGGTATTAAGAACGTTGATGTATGATGTGGTTCAGATTATAGTTAAACGTGAGTGGTCTCTTTTTTGGTGAAATTGATAATACTTGAAATCAATGTTATTTAAATAAACTGAAACAAACTCAAGTATAGCAACTCAATGCCGACAATAGTGAGTAACCACACAACTAGAAACACCAAGTTGAAGTAACACAAACTCATTAGTACAAACCAAAACAAAATATATGAATGCCAATAGAACACGTTATAACAGAAACATGGTATCAATAAACAGATTGTGATATTGGTGGATGTAGTGGATATGTCACACATTGTGAAACAATAAAATTTCTATTTAAATGAAAAACGAAGCTGTATTTAAAGGCAGAACAAATCAAACACAATTTTATTATCGCATCTCCTAAATGAACTAACATAATCATTATATCACTAATACTACAAATTTATAAAACAATAAAGAACAATAAGGTAAGATAAAAGAAAACAAAACTGAAATTAAAAATTATTGAAAAACATATTAGTGGGACATGTCGTTCAGATGATATACTCCATTGATTGAAATTTCATGTAAACTACTACTTCTGGCTGTTCGATAACAAATAATGAACCCACACACGTGCACACACACACACACACACACACACACACACACACACACACACACACAAACCTTCAGTTAAAATATAGAGTTTGTAAATTTTCATGATTAATATACTTTCTTATAAGAAAGTATACACAAGGTATAAGAAAGTAAAAACACCCGCACCACATAGGAAGAGCAGACTGCCCCATATACGGTGGCTGTGGTGCTAAAAAATAAACTCTGCATATACTACGTAACAGTGTGAATACTGTGAATGAAAGAACTAACTTCCTAGGTAGTCCATTCCTTGACCACAGACAATTAAAAAAACCTTTAGCAATATTCTGACATTCGGACATTCGGACAACTACCGTTCTGGCAAATACTTAGGGGCACAATAGGCTGGAAATGGCCACAGTGTGAAGTGAACCGAACCCAAATCCAATCCATACTGCCAGTTAAAAAAAGTCTGGGTAAAGTGGTGAAGTTTTCAAAATAGGAAATATTTATTTTAACTAAAGGAGTTCCATTTTCAATAAACTTTACAATATACATAACTTAGATATTGGTGGAAATTTATTTTGAATAGTTGATAATATCTTTTGATGCCACACTTTCAAAGGTTTATTGATATCCAAAAATAGTGCAGCTTAATGGTTTCAAATGGAATCAAAGAATAAACAGAGAATTTATAGTTACATGAACAGACGACAATGAAAGGGGAATAAAAATAAAGCAAAAAGAGTTTCGTCGCTCAGATATAAAATACAATTCAAGCAGCTTCGATTATTTCTCAGTTTTAGTTTTGCTCAGGCATATTTACTATGATAAAAAAATATGACGCAGAATGAACACTAAATTGAGTAATTGAATACTTGTATTGTTTGAGGGAAATATTTCGATGCACATAATAGTTATATGAATAAGTCATATATTACATCATAATAAAATAGAATAAATTAATAAGAAATATATGTATTAGCAGAAATTAGGCAATGAAGCTGTTCTCCCACCAACTTAAAAGTTTTTGTTCTAATACTATTATTTATCATTAAAGTTATGTTTTGTTTTGTTTTGTCATTAGTATAAAAATAGGTAGCATTTTTTGACCCATATGCACGTCATGTGAGTGCCACTTTATTGTCCCAGGGCGAAAATAACTTTATTGGTCTATGACAAAAAGGTATCACAACAAATATAAATTTGACAATGGAATTTTATCAGATTCAAAATATATATTATTTTCTTAAAAATATAACATGAAATATATAAAAATCTAATATATGCCACGTATTGTATCGTGCCATGTTGGAAGCTTACAAAGGTCTGTAAGACCTCGGGATGTAAACTACATTCTTACCCAAAAAAGTGACACAGGCCTTGATATGTATAAAAAAATACTTCAATCCTAGGAAGAAAAATAATAATTACTAATGTGGTTTAAGAACAGCCTTTACTTTAATAATAAATACAAGTGTTAAAATCAAAAATTATTGTGCACACAACATTTTCGTTCGTATACTCAGTTTATTCTTAAGCCTTCAAAAATCGACAAGGCCACAAGTCCAGTTTAATAAATTTCTTGAAAATTCTTCAACATTTTTAAGAATTAATTGAGTGCACATATACAGCATTTAGAGCAACTTTAACTGCAGAACACAAACTCGAAATTGTAGAGAGCCTCACAATTTCTCACCAGTTCTTCTAATATTTCGTCAAACATCTTTTAGCAATGTTTTACAATTCAATATGATATGGAAACCAAGCGGAATTGCATACACCCTCTAGAAATCTAATCGGATCAGTGAACCAGTAATAAATACTGATGGAAAGTGAAATGAAAGGATGCTGAACATAACTGATGTGTGTCGTGTGTATTAATCATTAATCTAAAATTTAAAACCATATAATTTGTATACCATTATAAACAAAAAAAATGTCCCTCACTCCTCCTTTGTAAAAATTTTGTGTATAAATGTAATTTCTTGTTAGTTTGTTCTCACTTGACAATGACCATAAAAAGTCGAAACTTAAGTCGTGTAGTGTTTGTTTGGATATATATTCATTAGTAATATGTATTTTTAACAATAAATTATTTGTGGTACATTGTCATTTGTTTTATTTCATAAAAAAAATCCTCTTTCGAATGGTAAACGCTTTTATATTGAATATTTTTGAAAATCAGTTTATAAGTAAACTGAATATGAACGACAGAAAATCAATGTCTCCATACTTTGAACTCTCGCTGTATAGATAAAAATAAAGGAAAGATAAATTGAGTAATAAACTGCCCATTTGTTGATATGTTGGTAGGAGCATAAAATGTTCACATTTTTTATTTCTTGAATTGTGGGACTAATTCTTATATATTAATAATACATTTTTTATGTGAAATGTTAATGGTTTGTGAATTGTAATTGTCAAACATTGTTTCCATTTTTTTGGGAAATTATCATTTGCCATACAGTAATGGAATATTTTGGTAATTACTATGTTGTGTATTTATGAGCGAAGTCGATTAAATAATTTCCTTAGAATTCCATCCTCACCAGGTAATATTCTTCTTATATTTGGGCCCTATTCTCTTCTGCATGATTGTCAAAATATGTATTACAGTTCCTTATTTTTATGAGATTAATTTAATCAAATTAAAAATACTTTTAAAGAAGTTATATTTGATATTTATGATCTATAATTATTTCATTGTCTTTTATTTGTCCTATTTCATTAAGAATATATCATTTGGACACTTTTTTAACTTAAAGTAAAGTAATAAAGTATATTGTTTACCAAGGGCGGAAAAATTAAGATTTCAACGAGGGCAGAGTTACCGCCCCGACCGAAGGGAGGGCCGATACTGCCCGAGTTGAAATCGTTTTACGTCAGTGGTGTACACATTTTTTTGCATAACCCAATAATGACAAAAATTCGAATCCATTTGTTTGTATTTAATAATAATTATGAATGTTTATATTACAATTCACTAGTAATATCAATTCACAAAGTAGAATCTACAATAGAAACCATAGCAACCAACATTTCAGCCCGCTGAACAAGCTCTTGTTCGCCCGCTCCGAATTAGTCGGACGGAAATCCGTCATTTTCCGTTAGTTACATGTGTCTAACATGGCACACTTTTGAATGGGTTGTGCAAAAAATATTTACTTAATATTACTTATTCCATTATTATGTTTGTAAAAAACATATTTGATACTTACATTTAGCACTTTAGCAATTGATGTAACAGCAAAATCAACGAGTAAAAAGATGAAAACAGAAAAAGCTATAAAAAATAATATATATACTCATATATACTATAGTATAAATCACTCATAGTCTGACATTTTTATATAATTGAGAATATAATTCACGTCTCACATGGTACATTTTTCATTAATATGATTGGTTAAAATACAAAAACAAAGTCGCAGAAGAGGCTATCAAAACGATGATAATTCTATCACCGCATGTTGACTGTCACCTATGTTTAATGAATGAAATTGTTTACTGTCAAGGTGACAGAAAGTTTCAACGGACGCATGGAAGTCAGGAAATTGTGCTATTAACTAGAAAATGTTTCAACCAGTAGATCACCGTGGATGGGGAGATGCTAGCGAGGACAAGATTCGAAAGTTAATTGAGAAGAAAACCCCAAAAAATACTAAAATTAATAAGGAATCTCAGTTGAAGCAATTCAATTTATTTTCTATTAACGTTCATTACATTCTCTCACCAAATACAACACGTGTTATGATTGATCATCGATGATACCACTCGTTAAAACCTATAGAAAATTGAACTCGTGCTTCGCACTCAGTCAATTTTCATCGGTTTTAAGTCGAGCTATTACTGATGATAATCATAACACTAGTTATATTATCCCCGAATATAAGTTTAAGTTTATACATTATGAAATACTTTTTCAACAAATATGGAGCAGATGCCCGAAATCTGCAATCCATGTGATTTTCCCCCGAAAATTATAATTATTATTATTTAATATATTATTTAGTGATTTTTGAAGAAAATTATACCATAACCATATACCATAAAAAGTCTGTCAAATGTATTACAAATTCTTGAAAATGGGCAAAATTTATGTTACCTACCAATACTACTATCTCAAAACTCACCTAAAGTTTAAAGCAAGCTTGACATATTCAAGCCTGTTCTCGTGCGTGATTCGTTTGTAACGATTACTTAGTGGGACGTCTAAACCACAAGACGATGGCGTAGAAAAGGGCATCTCCAAATTTTGAAAGAGCCTTTCATCAGGGTTCATATCTCTGATACACAGCAGACCCGGAACGTAGTCTCTGTCGACTTCGGTGAGATCTCCAGGGGTCAAATCCATACCTGCGAGTTGTTTCCACACAGGTTCTGCTAAATTTAAACTTAAGGGGGAACCGGTTCGAATAGCAATGCCCATTAACACGCCTACAATTATTTTTAATTATTAGTATGAATAGCTAAATTGAGTAAACCAAACAAACCTAAGAACCTGAACATGTTTAAATGTAAACAGGTCTTTGAGGATGGATTTAGCAAGAAGCAGTCTCTGTTGGTACCAGCTTCTTCTCTACCATTTGGTGTTGGGATTAATAGTGGCAAGGAACCATTCTGTAATTCGTCGCACATTTCTGCAATGCTTTCGCTATAACCACCGCCACAATCGTCAACGCTTTCACCTAAAAAAATGTGGGAGTTAACTTTAATTTATTATGAGCTTTGTGAAAGACTTCATAAAATTTATTGCAAATGCTTTACTATTTGCGTCATTTCTGTTATTTTTGATTATCATTCTCCACCAGCAGAAAAAGATTATGGTTTCAATTTTTTAAAATGCAGAGGAAATACTAAAAATGCAAGAGAAAATTCGTAGTTTGGCCAAGCAAGAAAAAAATCATCTTTCATCAGGATAATGCGTGCATCCACACATGATCATCTGCATTGCAAAAATCAAATAATTGAAATTTCCCGAGATCAAAATAAGGTAGAGAGAAACGGCTTCAATTTCCCTTGTTTAATTTATCAGAAGAAAATTTTTAAATCTGTATCAATTAACGTAGTTTGCTACCATTTAGCGATGTAAGTAAAGCCATTTAAAACTTATTCCTATAGTTGTAGCAAAAATAAATAAATGTGAAGTTTCAAATTGTGTATTGTACAAAAATTGGGGAAAATGAGCAAAAATTTCACTTTCATGTTGTAGGTATTTATTATTTCTAGTATTCGGTTAAAATGTATTTTTTTTTTATTAAGAGAAAATGAGAATAAGTTGCCACATTCAGTAAATCTTCCTACCTCTACCTCTCTAGAAACAATGTCGTTGTAGACTACCTCCAATAGCTGATTGAACCTTGGTAGTACAAGACAGAAAACATTTTGAGGAATCAATAAGTTCATAAAATTAAAATTAAATTCAAATAAATCTTTCAATTATATCAATAATAAACATTATACAAGTGCAAGTAAGGTTTGCTGATTAACAAACATTTTTGTATCTTTTCTTATCTTGCACTGTCACAAAACTAACAGAAATTGCTAATTCTTATATTTATTTGTTAGTTTGGGTAACAGCTGAATTTTCGATAACTGCAATACATATAAATTTTCATTACAGCGATTTTTAGATGTGTTCAAGTTACCTATACAACATTTGTGTTCACAGAAACAAACATATCTACTTTTCATTATTAATTCTGGTGCAAGATTTGATCACTAAGCTTTGGCAGTGATCAAATCCTGTAACGATAGCCACGTCTTCAGAAAAGACTTTATGGGAGATCTATGGGATTGTAAATGATAGGTGCTTGTAAATGATTTTTGTTCTCCAAAGAGGGTAATTTTAAGCTGAGTTATTTTTTATCTCCAAATGACTTGTTCTACCGCAGAGGGACTTAAAGCTGCATTTCTTTGGTTGAAAGTAAACTAGCGTAAAAATACTACAAAAGTACTTTTAATATAAGTACGTCACAGTAGGGATAGTTGTGGGTTTTGTATAAATTTACAAATGTTATAATAGCTTACCCACAAATTTTACTTTCCAAATTCTATGAGGTAAGGAAAGTGCCTCAGTGGTTAAAAGAGGTAGTTTGCTCACCATCTGACCAAACACCGACTTCATACCATCAATACCAGCCAAACCACCTCGTGACCGGGATCTCTTAACTTGTATACGATTTAATTCAATCACAGGTCCATGCTGCTTATCTCTCACCATTGTTGCCTGCACAACCTTACGGAAAGTAGCCTCTTTGATGGTGTAGATCAGTATATTCCGGAGGTCGTGTAACGAACCTGGTCCAGTAATAGGAAACATGGCTATGCAAGGACATATTATCTCACTGAAATGGTGCAACAGCACAAGACGTCGATGTAGTACCCACATTGGTATATCTCGCAGGAGATCATATTCAAGTGGAGCTTGGATTGGTAACCTGGTGGATGCTGAGGGATTGTTCGTGGACCAAGCAAGTGTATGAGCTGAGCCACATGCTACATTCGTTATTTTCTTACCCTGCAATGAACCTAATAATCCACTTAACTCTTTGAAATAAATTGAATTTACCTGAAGAGCTTGCACTAAACGTGGTCTTTGTATGGCGTTGGTAGTGCCATCTCCCAACTGACCTTCGTCATTATCACCCCACGTAAACACTTCCCCCTCATCAGAACAAGCAACACAGTGCAGGGAACCTGTAGCTATGCTGATAATTTTTTTGCCCTGCAAGGCAGCTACTTTCCTTGGTCTACGCACATGATCATCTGGACCATGACCCAACCGATGATAATCACCTTTTCCCCTGATGATAACGAACAAATTGTAAAGAAATCAAATAATCAATTAAATGCTTACCATGTGTATACGCTACCAGATCTTGTAAGAGCAACGGAAAATTGTGACCCACATTCCACTTTAACGACACCGAGTCCCGCCAGACTTTCTATCTTCATGGGTACTTTAATGCCATCTGAACCTCCCCTGCCTTAAAATACAAGAATATATTTAACAAATACTAAAATGGAATTTAATTCCAACTACAATGGGTGCGTTCAGCCAAACGTTTCCAACATTGAGCTCCGCTAGCTTTAGCGGTGTCCTAATTAGAGTTGCTAATGGTTAGCGCTGGATGTAGTGGTCGCCATTATTTTCAACGAAAATAAATATCACTAGGTTAGTTAGCGGAGCCTGGGGATAAGCTGAATTTCAAATTCAAAAAACAGTCGAAGATGTAATTTGTTTCATCTGTTATGCAGATGTGCACAGACGAAAGAAATGCAAATAGGTTTTATAAAACACCCTACGCAGGGTATTGCGATTATTTATTTGCCCTGAATTTTTTCATTCGTACTTTAGTGTTGGTGAATAGGTGTTTTAGTAAAATTTCAGAAAAATAATGGATACTTCGTAAACGATGGAAATGCAATTTAATATTGACAGTTATTAAATGTAGATGTTCCAATTTATTTACTCCCAAGGATATTTGTACGTTGTTTATTTATATACACTGATCGCCAAAAAAAGCAGAGCACCCATAAGGGACGATCGTAAGAACTTGAAATTTTGGTGGTATATACATCTCAAATGAAGGAATAATTGATTAAAATTTCAACATGACCAGCTTTTTGTTTGTTTTTTGTCTTGTGTTAATTTTTTTAAGGTACATTTTTTGTTCTCGTGTGTAAGGCAAACTTAATGATTAGTGACAGTTTAGACGTTGATTTACCTTACTTGTGTCGTTGTCATGCCCCGCGTTCGTCGTAATCAACATTACAATCAATTAACTCCTTTCGAAAGGGGTCTAATTGTGGGAATGCATGAGGCCGGATTACCCTTTTGCGAAATGGCCAGAAGATTGGGTCGAAGTGACTCTACGATCATTCGAGCATAGAGAGATTGGTCCAACGATGGCTCAGAAATACGTAGGAGAAGTAGTGGTTGGCTAGGAATTATGAATGAACGTCAAGAACGGTGTCTTCGGCAACTGGCCTCAACACCGTGTTTCGCCATTCTGGTTTAACACCGTGTGTTATGGTTTGGGGTGCAATACAATGTGGAAGCCGGTCAACTCCAGTCTTCTTTCAAGGAAGTCTGAATGCGGCCCGCTACATCAACGAAGTTTTGGAGCCAGTTTTGTTGCCATACCTTCAAAGACATCGCAACAGTGTTTTCCAGCAAGACAACGCTAGGCCACACATTGCAAGAGTAATGCAGAGAGTTTTTTATGACAATAATGTCAATTTACTGCCATGGCCTGCAAGATCTCCAGATTTGTCGCCAATTGAACATGAATGGGACATGATCGACAAAAGAGTCGAAGATTTTCCAGCGCCCATACGAACTTTGGCTGAACTTCGAGTTCAAATTCAAAGAGCTTGGGATGAAATACCGCAAACAGAAATTGCTCATTTAATTTTAAGTATGCCCCGGCGCTTAAATGAATGCATTCGTTTTGGAGGAGATACCACGCATTATTAATTTTTTAACATTGTTCTTAAATTCAAATTTTCTTGAAATTGTTATCATTCATTGTCTTACTGAATCTCAAATTGTCATCAAAATTTCAAGTTTGTAGAATCGTCCCTTCTGGGTACTCCGCTTTTTTTTACGAATAGTGTATACTGAAAATCTAAGATGACAATTATAATTTATTATATGTATATTTATTTATATTTTAATTAGAAAAAATAATATTCTACATATATGTTTTTTCCTTAGTCATATTTATGTTTACGTATGAAAAAGAACTGGAAATAAAAATGACCCAATTTTAATATGCAAATAAAATATGTATACCTCAATGCAATATTACCTCAGTGTATTTAATAACGTATTCAAATAAAATTGACAAAGACGCTTTAAAGTTAGGTGTATCTAAACACAGAACACAACCATGACATATAACGCATGCATCAGGTAAGAGAATAAGAATAAGAGAAGTGCCAATGTGCCAGATCCAGCACTGGCCAAACATGCTAAATCATTTAACGCTAAATGCTAGAAGTAGCTGAATGCATTCTTGTTCGTGATATATTTCCCCTGGTTTTATTGCTTCTATTTTTCTCTTACTTTCATCACTTTGCTTTTTCCCACATTTATTTCCATTATTGTTCTCTATTTCTTTTATCGATGTGTTAAAAATTTTCCTCATCTTCCTTTTGGTGTAAGCTATCAGTACTACAAGTTGTATATATACTGGGCACCTTATTATTTCAATCATGTACACTATGAAAAGTATTGGGCTTAGGCTATCCCCCTGTTTCAGTTCTCTATCGATTTTAAATTATGTTGATTTCTCTCCCTTTATTCTTACCGCTTCCAGTACTTTTCTGTCTTTATTATTGTGTCCAACACTCATCTTTTCCTGTTCCATACTTTCTCCCTCTTTACTGGTGTCTAAAGCTAGCTGACTTTAGGTCTATGAAAATTTATATATATAAAAGTACTTATATGGTCTTTTGTATTTACATCCTAAAAATATCCAAAATATACCATATTTGTATATTTTGAACAATACTACGACAGGTATATAGTAATTTCAGGCTGTAAAGGACATGTACGTCATCAACAAGTTGCGCGGCGGGAACAATCCAGTGGCAGATCGCATATTGGAAACAACCAGGCGGACGCGAAGCAAATGCAATTGTGTTCTACAAAACTCGTGACACTGCTTTGACTATCACCCACCCACCCACCCACTTTGACAGCTGTTTGTGCGCTGCCACGCCTATGTCTTTTACGTTTCAAATCATCTATACCTTCCTGTAGTTTTCCCTTTCTGTCGTTCTACCCTTTTTATGCAATGGTATTATTATGTTTCTTTCCGATCTTTTGGTATGGTTTTTTTTCTTCATTGTTTCCTTACATATGATCCACATCCATTCATTTATTCTTCCTCCTCCCCATTTGATCATCTCTGGTGCTAACCAATCCGTTCCACTGGCTTTTCCATTTTTCATATGCTTTATCTCTTTACCTCTACTTCCTCTTTCATTACATCTTCCCATTTCATGATTATCCCCCCCCCTCGTCATATTTTATTTCTTCTTTATTCCGTTTTTATCTATACACACAATATTAACTCCATGCTGCTGTTTCCAAAATAAGCCTATTATTTCCTTTGCAGTTTGTTTTCCTTCCAGTTATTTCTTTTTGCTGCATTCTCTTTTGTTGGAATTTCTTCCACCCTTGCACTTTTTTCCATTTATTTTGTTCTTTACCTCCTCATTCTACCTATTTGTTCTTCTCATAATTTGGTTACTCTTTGCTTCCCACATTCTTGCTCACTTGTCTTTATTAGCACTTGCCTTATTCACCTCATCTTCTTTGTATTGACCACACCTCCTTTGCCCACCCACTTTTCCAATGTTCTATTTACTATTTTCCCGTATTCTTTTTTTTTACTTTTTCTATTTTAGTCCTTGCTATTTTTTTTACTTTCACTTCTTTTATATTTGCACTCGTGTTCGTTGTGTACAGTATGTAATCAATTTTGAATAAATTTGTGCTATTGACATTTCTATTTCTATATACATTATTCTTGAGTATTTTTATTATTCTACATAATACGATAAATGTTCATATGATGAAAAAATATTTACACAAAAATCTAATAGCTTTATGCAGTTTATTACCTAATTTTCCATAATCTCCATCCCCCCATGACCAAACATTATCATCGTCAGTGATGCATAGTGTTTGGGCATCACCAGAACCACAAGCCACATCAATCACTCGATATCCGAGCAAAGCTTCAACCTGAAAAAAATAACTGGTTAAATTTTGACAAACAATCATAGTAACTTACTAATTTTGGTTTCAATTGATCCTCACTGTCACCATGTCCGAGCCGACCATATCGACCTTTTCCCCATGTAAATAGTTGCCCAGTACTAGTTATGGCCGCAGAATGTGCACCACCACAAGCTATGTCAACAATTTCATACCCTTGCAGAGCTTCGATTATTTTTGGCCTATCACAGGAACTAAGAAAATATATTATTAAAATTCGTAAAAACATGAAAAAAAAAACGTCAATACTTTCTATTTCCATGTCCCAATTTTCCGTCGTCTCCTTCTCCCCAAGAATAGAGGTCATTATCACCCGAAAGTGCCAAACAATGTTTGCCACCGGAATTTACACCGA
This sequence comes from Geotrupes spiniger, assembly GCA_959613385.1. NCBI lineage: Eukaryota > Metazoa > Arthropoda > Insecta > Coleoptera > Geotrupidae > Geotrupes > Geotrupes spiniger. Next base: position 37,026,953 of record OY390735.1, read on the forward strand.
CTTTCTTAATGAAAACGTGTTGAATTGATTCCAGCAGTGTGGGAACGAGGACTGAATCAGCACCTCCAATTCCAAGTCTCCCACCTGCACCATATCCTATAAATATCTCTCGTTACTACCTACAGTCCAGTAAATAAAGGTGCTGGCCTGGAACTAACTCCCATTAGTATATGATTTGTTAAAAATCTACTTCTTCATGTTGTAATAAATTGAACGAAATAGATTCCCACAAATACAATTTCGAATATGAAAATACTAATTTGTTGTTAATTTACTTTTGAATTATGTTAATAGACGAGCGTTTGCAATGTGACGTTTTCACACTATTAATCGTAAGCTTGCACGTGGATTCCTGCAAAAGGGAATAACGGTCATGTATTTACTAGTGTATAAGTTAATATGATACGGAAATTTTATAATATCCTGCTTGTGTTCTTCATTTGAGTTTGCTTAAATATTCTAATTAATTAATTTTCAAAATGCAGTTTGAGACATTTTTAATTTGATATAATTTTGATGTTCCTGGGAATCAGATCAGGTTTTAGCTTTCTTTTCCTTTATTTACTGGACAACTATTGTTAGTATATATACATATTAAAATAATAACATACCCGTTGCATAAACTTTTCCATCAGCTGTTACTGCAATAAGTGTTTGTTCACCACCTAATATTTGAATCGGCCGCAGACTAGATAAAGACTCACAGGCTGTTGGCATTTTAACTTTAGCTCCTTCGATTCCACCCAACTGCCCTCTATGATTATGGCCCCAACCAAAAATTGTCCCAGATCCACCCCATGTAAGTGTCCAGTCTTCAGGCCTCCTAGTGGTTGTATAAAATATTATCACGAATTAATGTATACCGTAGCATTTCCAAACCTATTCAGCCACACTAATAGTTGTTCATCGTGCTCCTTCTTGAATAAATTGTGTTTCTCATGTTCCCAAATACCATCAGAATTTTCTTGGATGTTGTCGATCAGTTTCTTCCGAACTTCCAAGCAAAAACTTTGAGGTAGTGTTGAACGATGTATGAGTGATTTTGCGACCCTCGCCGCATGGCAATAACGCCTGAACCACGACCATTTATGATTGTCAGTCACGCCAATCATCTTGTCTAATTCTAAATCGCATGCCAATGCAATCAAAACCTAAAAATCAGAGTTAGTCAGAGGTTGAGAAATTATTCACTCACAAAAATGCCTTAAAGAAATCGGAATTCATCAAATGTAAACCAGCACGAACAGACACATCTTCATATTCGTATTGTCTGAGCAACGCCTGTGGAAGTTCATCAAGCAAACTTGTCAGTGGGCTATCAGGAGCTTTCAGTTGATGCATTTGGATGCCGAAACTGGTAGCATCATTCGATACAAGCAGTCTATGAAGTCGTTTTAATGCCCACATACGATGATTAGAAGCTAAAAAAAATTAATTTATTGAATTTATTGAATGTTTGTACATTTTTCACCACTTACTCAAAAAACTAAGTTGAGAACATGCGGCCAATGCTGCTGCTAATCGTGTCATAAGAGCGGCATCTGCAGAAGCATATAAACGTGAGTCAAGAAGACACATAACTGTATCCAAGGACGGTTGACTTAAAACAGATCTGTCTGAACCTAATTCTTTCGGGTTATGATTGGAAATTACGGGATATACTGTAAATCTCCATCCCCATCCATTAACGGAACTGTCACTGGTAAATGACCAACGTAGTTCATCACCTAAACATAATATGAGAATAATGTATGTTATCATGAATAACATTCATTATAACTGTACATTTCCACCTCAATAAAGTATTAAAATGAAGCTAAAAATTTAATTATTCCATTGTTATTGTGTATTTTATTTAATATACTAAATATTGTTAGTTTTGCAAGTAACAAATAATTACATTTACCTGGAATTCTGAGATCTGCTGACCAGTCGGCCCATTCTCTACCTGAACGTGTTGCTAAAATTTTACCACTGCCATCTGTTATTGTGAGTGGATCATGTCGTCGTTCAGTAGAACAACGCCGATCAAATTCAATTCTTAATGCATCAGCAGTTGGTAAACGCACATGGCCTGTAACATTACATACTATTGTCTATTAAGCAATTCTTATCACCAACATTGCAATTTAATCTGAAATTATTTTTTACAATTATAGAGTTTGTTAGCGTGTGTTTGAGTGGATGTGTGTGTGAAATCCTATATAGAGACTGTGATAAAAAGTACATCTACCAGACGAATAGATGTCCACGAGAAAGAACACATAAGAGCTGTGAAACAAAAACATGTCATCATCAAATCAATTCTCTATTCTACAAGAACTCATCATCAAATTAATTCTCTATCTTCGACTATATCCAGCACCATGACGTAACATTGAAATAAAAGAAGATGCAATTGCAATGTTTAGTGAAATAATATATACAATTGTTGAATAATTACATTCTTAAATTGATATTGAATCAAGTAAATAATTACTCAATTTAACAAAATTAAAACATACATACCTCTAAGTGTGACATCATCAATATATGGATGACTGGATTCTTGAACAACTGGTCGTGGAGTGTAGGCAATGGTATGTGTGCTGCTAGCAGTGTCTTCTAATTCGGTTACACACAATTCCAATAACATTGCACCAATGGTTTGATTAGCAACACCCATTGCTATAAAAATGTACAGAAACACTAGTGAAAAAATCTAGCTAAATTAGTCATTCTTACTAATAACAACTGTTGATAATATATCAGTAGCTTGATCATCTTCGATTCTTTCTGCTACTGCCAATTTTAATAGGTCAACCAGGAATCTAGCATCACTTTCTGTTAATAATGACGTAAATTCATCCAAACCAGATACGTCTCCATCACCAATGACCTGTGAAGTTCGACAAGTTTGAAAAATATAATTGTGATAAATACATTCACATACCTCAGCGTGAGAGGTAAGTGTGGCCGCTATTACAGACATGGCACTCGTGGACATCTTGGAGTGTTTTGAAGACAGACTGGCTGAACAACTACTAGCGGTCATTGATTGAAGTAAAATGAGAGGATTTTCCTCACTTTCTGGTGTTGTGTGGCGGCTCTGAAGTAAAGGAAACTACATCGGTTGGGCGTCAACATTCAATGAAATTGTTTATTGTATTACATCGAAGCCTATATCTTACATTTAATCCAGTTAATTCCGCTAAAGAAGCTGGTGCTTCGCCACCACCAATTGCAATTTCACCTTCATGTTTACGGGATGCTTTATTAGAAACCACTTTGTTCACCCCACTTTCTGAATACACATCAGTATGTCCAGACTGTAACATCAACTGTAAGAACTAGGAATATAATTCATGAACAACTTGTAACCTTATTTGTATTTATGATATTTGTATGGCTACAGAGTGCCTTGACGATCGCCTGCCTTAGTTGATGAATATGCATTGCATTAAGTATATGAGTCAATGCTTGTTGTTTCGCTGTGTTGCTTTCTAATGACATGACAATACTGCTTAGGGATGGACCTGCATTTAACTTACGATTCTGCGTAGACTTTTCACCATCGTAGAGTCCCAAAATTGATGCACCTAGTGGATCTTTTGTCACTGGAAACAACACAGGATCTTGCTTGGAGACTGTCTGAATATCTTGCAGAGTCCAAGCTATCGAATGTGAGCTACCACAAGCCACTCGATTGATAAATATTCCCTCAAGTCCTTGGACAAGAGCAGGTTTTCGATTTACAACAGTGGTTCCATTACCTTGTTGACCGTGATCATTGTCACCCCATGCGAACACCTGCCAGAATGCACATTTATAATAATTAAATAGCAGGCCAATTTATTTTACCTGTCCTGCATCTGTTACAGCCAAGCAATGAAGGGCACCTACAGCTATGTGAACAATTTTCTTGTCCTTTAAAGATTCCACTAATGTAGGTTTTCGCACATGTTGATCAGAGCCATGACCCAAACGGAAGTAATCACCTTTACCCCATGTCCATACCTTTGCAAATTTTGTATATATAAACGTGCTAAAACTTCAGGTTCATTTTAACTCACTTCTCCAAGTTTATTCAGTGCCAATGAAAATTGCGCCCCGCATTCAATTTGTGTCGTGCCTAAAGAGTTCAAGCGTTCGATGTTTTGGGGAATGTTGCATCCTTCAGAACCTCCACGTCCTAATTTTCCGAAATCGCCATCGCCCCATGAAAACACCAGCCCCTCATCAGATAGAGCCAGAGTTTGTGCATCTCGACTTCCGCAGGCGATCTGTACTATTCTGTGACCAGTTAAATCCTTTACCTTAAAACAAATTGACCACATAAGATTATTATGTATATACCTGACTAGTGAAGCATTGAGTGCTGCTCTATTATAATGTAAGTGTAATGTAATGAACCAATACCAAATTTGTTATTTTGAAATGACTATGAATCATTTTTAGCTCACTAGAATAGATATATTTATTATATGACTTAATCATTGTGGTAAAAAGATAATTTTATAAAAAAATTTAACAAAAATAACGTTAAGTATACACCATCCGCTGAGTTGATATGTAAACTGAGACGAAATTTACCCCAGCTGCTGAAATTCCACAATATATGCGTTCTTTGAATGCAGCCAATATATTGTTTTTGTGGACATATTTAAACGTGTCAAAACGTTTTTGAGAAATCTGTGGTGTGGTGGTTTGTAAATTTTATATATTAAACAGTGGCGGCTTGTCAGAGGAGACAACGGAGGCAATGAGGCACATGAGTGTTGTTTTTACTTACTTATACTTTATGTATAAGTATAGGAATCATGAAAAATTTCGACCTCGAGATTTTAACGGATATACGCGTTTTGAGGTCCCCTGAATCGTTTCTGACTATTTTCGGAATGACGTCTGTGTGTGTCTGTGCGCGCTCTAGCGTCCAAACGATTATAGCTAGAGCTCTGAAACTTTAAACTTAACATTTGTATGTAGCAAGGAGGAAAACGTCCTATTTTGAACGCAATCACTCAACCGGAAGTGATGGTTTACTCTTATCACCTTTTTCCATATCTCGAAAACAGTACACGTTACGGAAAAAAATATTCTTACATAAATTATAGATATTGATATTTTAAACAACTTTCACTTGAAAAGTTTTTTCGAAAAACGTAGTATAACTAAGTATAAGTAAGTTTCGTGCGGACCACCGCGGATTATTTGTATTTAAAACGCGTATTTTAGTAAATAGTTGTAGTTGTAGAAATTACAATTTTCAAACATCCCAAGATCTTATAGCGCGAAAATATTGTGAAATTTTGCCGGCCGGAGGCAAACTAAATTCAGCCTCACAAACTGCTGCATTTGACGTGCTGAACCGATACAAAACCTAGCGCAGTCCGTATTAACTAGAGACTTTTCTCGATAAAAACACAACGGCTGGAGGCATGCCGCCAGACGCTGCGTCACGGCACATGAATACCCACACTCTCCCACTGTTTCTCGTGCAGTTGTGTGACGCATTATATAGTTTTTCTACTTTGCGTTGGTAATAACTTCATTTTAGCACCCAAAACAGTGCTAAAATGAGTCTGGTATAATTTTTTCCTTTATGTTGGTCGCGGTTTGTCAGCGTATGTCAACGATATGTCAATTGTAACTCATAATCGTTGCATTGTTTTCGTTGCACTATTCTTCGAATTTTTTATATGTTTGTTTGTATTGAGACCGCGACTTATTCGGAAGTAAATTCCCAATCGTAATTTGTGCAATTTCCCGTATTTAGGATGGAGTTCATTGCAGGTTTTCGCAACTCATATTGCGTTACCAACCCGCACAAGTATCCCTAAATGTTGAAATACTTAACAAAGCTTAATTTTTCGCGTAAAAAAGGGCGCAAAGTAGAAAAAATAGTGTAAAATACTCGTACAGAAGGCTATTCAGGGCATTCGTCCGTTCAACCACTTGCCTTCGGCTCGTGTCTTAATTTCGGACTCATGCCTGAAACAGTGCCTTCTGTAACTTGTTTTTTAATATACTATTTTAATACAATTGAGTTAAAATTTTTATTAGCATTTTTGTTTATTTTCTGTTAATAGTACTTTACTTTTTGTTAGTTAGTTATTTTAGTTTGTTAATTACTTTTTTTTAATGTTATTTTGTTTCATGAACAACTTGTTGGGGAGTTCAAACCAAGGAATCTCATGTTTTAAATTGGAGCACATAGTTTTATTTTATTGTGAAATAGAAAATTTTGCAAGGGGCAGGTTGCTCCCGGTGAGTGAATTATCGTTAGTTTAATATTATTTACATATCGGCATGTTTTAGTTGCTGTACCTACTCACAATTTGATGTCCCTTAATATTGTGTAAAGGTGACAATATACCTACATAGGAATATGAATGCATAATATCCGCCTCGTAATTTTATGGGAATATTTTCGGTAAGCACTAAAGTACCTAGTTCATCTTTTATCTTAAACATTTTCGATATTTCGATCAATACAAATAAAAATCATTTAATATTTACATGCAGGACGTTGTACATTACACACATTTGAGTTTGCCTCCTCAAGTAGCAAACCCACGAGCCGCCACTGATATTAATAGTTATTTACAGTCGAATGCGGGAAGTTCAATTTTACAGCGCGACGGCTTCGTTTGAGGCACGAGCCCGAATGGCGAGTGTCTCATTTGCCGGAGCGCTGTAAAATAACTTAACGCATGAGATTTGTATAGAATTTTTTGGCCGATGATTTTATTTTAAATTAATAAGTCATCTTTTTATACCTATATATTTTATTTATTCAACTTGGCAACATTGCATTGTTTATGACAGATTTGACAGATTTGTTACATTTAAATAATTGTATAAAAGTTAATGGTTATTAGGTAGATAGGTACGTTTATTATTAGCTATTTATAATCGAATGTAGGAAATTGCATTTTGCTGCATGAAGTTTATATCTTAAACCCGATGCCCAGCTGAGTGTTTGGACTAATTTAATATTAAATTAATATTTAAATTTTGTGTATTTTGTTATACTTATTGAATTAGAAATTAATATATCTCGTTCTCCTGAACATCGGCTTCATGATTTCAAAATTGTGTATTTTTCCTACGTCTCTGGAGTTTAAAAAGAAGGATTATTTACTTTCCCGCATACTATGCGGGAAAACGCACAGTCGTCGTAAACACGAAGTTACATGTGAGATGAACGGTGCATAGTTACAATGTTTACATGTCGGGAGGCCAAAAAAGTATTTTTGGCCTCCCGACATGTAAACATTGTAACTATGCACCGTTCATGTCACATGTAACTTCGTGTTTACGACGACTGTGCGTTTTCCCCGTTTTCCCGCATAGTATGCGGTAAAGTAAATAATCCTTCTTTTTAAACTCCAGAGACGTAGGAAAAATATGCAATTTTGAAATCATGAAGCCGATGTTCAGGAGAACGAGATATATTAATTTCTAATTCAATAAGTATAACAAAATACATAAAATTTTAATATTACTTTAATATTAAATTAGTCCAAACACTCCGCTGGGCATCGTGTTTAAGATATAAACTTCATGCAGCAAAATGCAATTTCCTACATTCGATTATAAATAGCTAATAATAAACGTACCTACCTACCTAATAACCATTAACTTTTATATAATTATTTAAATGTAACACATCTGTCAAATCTATCATAAACAATGCAATGTTGCCAAGTTGAATAAATAAAATGTATAGGTATAAAAAGATGACTTATTAATTTAAAATAAAACTATCGGCCAAAAATTTTTATACAAATCTCATGCGTTAAGTTATTTTACAGCGCTCCGGCAAATGAGGCACTCGCCCTTCGGGCTCGTGCCTCAAACGAAGCCGTCGCGCTGTAAAATTGAACTTCCCGCATTCGACTGTAAATAACTATTTTGGCCCGTTCATGTCACATGTAACTTCGTGTTTACGACGACTGTGCGTTTTCCCGCATAGTATGCGGGAATAGTTATTTACAGTCGAATGCGGGAAGTTCAATTTTACAGCGCGACGGCTTCGTTTGAGGCACGAGCCCGAAGGGCGAGTGCCTCATTTGCCGGAGCGCTGTAAAATAACTTTACCTACGACCACTGTTGAAAGTGCCCTTTTTTGCACTATACACAGACCATGTAAATAAGTCATTACGCACAGCCGTAAACTAATCGCACAGTCGTAAAGTAATTGCACAGTTTGAAGTTGCTTAGTTACCGAAATGCATTGATAGAATGTATCCAATTGTCAGTAAGCTGTCAATATTATTCTATTTCCCACAACAGTTTTATTATGAATGAATCATAATTTATTGTTATTAAAATGTGTGATAACAACAGTGGCAGATCCACTCCTCCGAAGATTATTGAAAATACCAGATTAGCAAACTGTAACCGCATCAGTTAACAACAAAGATAGTTGTCCAATATTTAATAACTGCAATGTTACCATTAACAATTATTATTAAAAAGCAATAATTACTTATATCATAAATATAAGAAAATGTGTTATAAAATAAAATAGTATGTAATTAAACAATAAAAAAAGGTATTAAAAGAGGTTTTGTATAGAGGTTGTTTGAGTGGTTGAAGCTGGTCGTAGGTAACGTAACGTAGGTGTGTCATTTCGTTGTATCGAGGTTCAAAAATTGGTGACTAAATGTTACTAAGTGAAATATGTCAAATACTAAGTTTACTGTAGGTACAAAGTTTACTATTCTCTGAAATAAAACCAGTATAATTGCTGGTAAGTTTTAAGGTTACTAAGATAAAGTAACAACTACAATTGGAAGTACTGTGAAAAAATACATTTAATAGAATTTCTAATTCCGAAAGAAAAAAAAGACTATGTTCAGAAAATGGAAACTAAAAGACATGAATGAACAAACAGTGTATTTAAACAATTATATGACAAAAGAAGAGCAAGAAATGCAAAAACAACATGCACGTGAACAGAAAAAGTTGAGGAGGATAGGTAAAAGTGGGATATAATAAATTAACTATCGATGGGATACTATGGAACTGGAACAAAGCTACAAAGAGACTTAAAAGAAGGGAATCAAAAAAACGAGGACGTTGTTATGGGGATTGGGCAATAAACAAGGATATGAGAGTATAAAATGATAATGAAAATAGTAAATATGAAATAAAGGTAAAAACAGAAAAGAAAGGAAATCGAAAGGGAAAATATGGAGAATGGAAACATGAAATGTAAGCAGTTTGACAAGAAAGCTGGATGAATTAATAGAAGAATTTGAAAAGGTCACTATGGCTATGATATACTATGGAGAGGAAAAAAAAAGAATTAATATTATGTGGAAATCACTTATTTCTATATATCGAAGTGCAGGTAGAAAATAAGGTGAGCGAAGGAGTTGCATGTAACATAAGGAAAAAATGTGAAATACTTATGAAAATGGACGGCAGAAAACAAGAGAATTTTGATCACATTGATCGAGTTGGCGGTAGGGGCTTGGTGAAACATTGTTATAAATATCAAGTAATGAAAACACTTATAGGGCGACAATTGTTTCGGCTTGTTAGGCCATTATCGAACGGTTACAAACAACTGAAAGTAGGTAGGGAAATTATGAAATTATATACAAATTATCGGCTGTCACAAATAAGCGAACTTAGCTGGGAAACAAGTAATTAGAGTTATTTACTTATTTAGATTTGTTTTTAATTAGTTGTTTCCCAATGTAGTTTGCTTATTTGTAACGTATGTAACGTATGTATTATATAATTTAATGTTTTCCATACCTACTTTCAGTTGTTCGTAACCACTCGATAATGGCCTAACAAGCCAACAATTGTTGCCTTGTATTAAATATTTTGTGAACATTAAACCAAGTTACTCATTATTAAAGAGAATTTTGACGAAAGTAATAGAAGAATGTGGAGGCAGCCTGTCTATACTAGGAGATTTAAGTTGTCAATAAATCAGGCAAAACAAAGGGAAACCACTACAAAGGATAATGGATGAAAATTAATTGAAGTCTGTATCTTAAATCGCATTATAATAGTGTATACTCTTCAGACAAAGATGTAGATAAGCAAGTTATAAGTAGGGCAGATCAATGACTGATTATATAATAATCAACAGAGAATACATGCAACAAGAGCAAGTCTTGAAATATATGCAGAGCACTATTGATTTTGTCAAAAATAAAAATAGAGAACATAATACTATGTTCTCGTAAAGGAAACGTCAAGATAATTTAAAGCAAAAACAAAGCAAAGCAGGAAGTAATTAGAGTTAAGTGAATAAGAGAATATTTTGAATAGATGTTAAATACAACGGAAGTTATAGGAAATGCAGTAGAAGAAGGAAATAACGAAGTTGCAGATGATATGGTATACAACGAAATAAAGATAGAAGGAAATGAAGCTATAAGAAGGTTAAAGCGAGTATGACAGAATAATAACAGAGATGGTAAAGAATCTAGACAAAAATGGAATAGAACATTATTGATGGAGCACAAGGTACTGGAATACTGGCAGGAGTGCCAGGGGGGAATGAGACATTCCAAGATAGTACTGAAGGGCCCATCTGCTGCACGTACCAGGATACTGTTAGGCTTGGGTAGGAAAGACCTGTATACTCTGACAGCCCTGACTACTGGGCATAGTTAGTTATAATTGAGTGGGGCGTTTTTTATCCCCCCCACTGCGACCGCAAGGGTCTATTGTGGCTCACAACTAATTATAGTTCACCCTCCATTTCCATTATCTTTAAATAAAGGAGGATTTTAGTGGGTGAGATTCCGTCAAGTTCTCCCAGCTCCAGTTTTATCTTACCAAAGACTGTGAACCTGATTCTATCCCCGGCGGGGCAGGCACACATAACGTGCTCTGTTGTTTCTTCCGTTTCACAGCATAGTCTGCACTCAGTGGCCTCAGCCATTCCGAGCCTATGCATATGATGCCTTAGTCGGCTATGCCCAGTAACCAGGGCTGTCAGAGTTTGCAGGTCTTTCCTGCCCAGACCTAACAGTATGCTGGTGCGTGCCGCAGATGGGCCCTTTAGTACTGTCTTGGAATATCTCATTCCCTGGCACTCCTGCCAGTTTTCCAGTACCTTGTGCTCTATTCCAGCGTGTCCGGGTATGCAGACCAGGCTAACCTTGTTGACTCTCCCCAATTGAGAGAGCACTGTGCGGCAGTCCCTGGCCGACATCAATGTACATTGATTGTCAGCAAGGACATGCAGTGCTGTTCTGCTGTCACAATTTTTTTTTATCTCCCTGTGCTGCCGAGAGCATAGACTTCTGCCTGTTGGATCGATGCGTGCTTACCAAGACTGAATTCTAATCCAGTTCTTGGTTTGCGGCAGAACACTCCAGCTCCTGCTCCTTCAGTTATCCTAGAGCCTACTGGGCATAGACTAAGGCATCATATGCATAGGCTGGGAGTGGCTGAGGCCACTGAGTAACTGAAGAGACAGCAGAGCACGTTGTGTGCCTGCCCCGCCGGGGACAAAATCAGGTTCACAGTCTTTGGTGAGACAAATCTGGAGCTGGGCGAACTTGACAAAATCTCACCCTCTAAAATCCTCCTTTATTTAAAGTGAATGGGAATTGAGGGTGAACTATAAATAGTTGTGAGCCACAATAGGTCCTTGCAGTGGAGGGGCCATAAACGCCCCACTGATTATAACTAACTAACTAACTACTGAAATTATTTAAGAAGATCTAGAATGAAGAAACGATACCGCAAGACTGAGAAGTATAAATAATTTTACCCCTGCATGAAAATGGAGGGTGTAATAACCATAGGGGTATAACTTTGCTGTGTTTTATGACTAAGATATATGAGAGAATCCTAGAAAGAAGATTAAAAATTGTAGTAGAAGAAGAAGTTGATGGAAACACAAATTTGATTTCAGAAAAGGAAGAGGAGCCAAGGATCATACATTTATGATGTAACTAAAAGAAAATAACATAAACAATACCATATCTATATTAGAATATATATATATGTAGTGATAACGGCAGTTTTAAAAGAATTGGTCCAAAAGACTTTTGTCATTTTTGTGAATGTTGAGTTCTAAATTTTGAAAGGCATAAAACGGCAAAGATAGAAGTGCAAAAATTTTCTCAGTTCCTGTTAAAAGTAAGGAAAGATTTAATTACCTTATTAAGAAAAAGAGATAACTCCTTGAACACTGCTGACACATATAAAGCACTGAAAAAATCACAGCTTTGGAAGTATTGAAGAAAATGACACACATTCAATCAAATGACAATAAAACAAATAGATGTACAAAAGGCGTCTGACATATACAGCCACAATATTTTGAGCTCTTTGTCGCAGCTATAAAAGTTAAGGGGAGATATAACACTAAAATTGAAATTAATTAATTACCGACATATGCAGTAAATTGGCGATATGATGTTGCCCATCAAGTAGTGAATGATATAAATGTTCTAACAACTGTACAAAATAAAAACGATCAAATGTCTTATATCGTATCGTTGGAGACTATATTTTAGTCCTTTTACTAAACTTCACCACCAGAAGAAATATCTCAGAACTATGAAGAATTCTCTGAAGTAATAATACCAACTGAAAATTCTGATGATTAAATTGAAGAGAATATTAATTCACAGGAAGAGAGGGTGTCCCTGTACTAATCAGCACTGATGTACAAGAACACACCAGTTTTAAAGCGACGATCAAATTTTATTTATTTGAAAATACTTTGACAGGTGAATTTATTTGCGGATGTAAAGTTGTACAAAAATATGCGAAAGCGTATGGCGCAAAAATTCGTTCCACTATCACATCTACCAGGTTAAGAACGCTCGAGAAATTTTGGCTTAAATTTTCAACATGTCTGATACCGATATAGAACAGTTGGCAATCTTCATGGAACTCTACTGGAGTCCATAAATATTTACCACACAATCAAAGAAGTTACTACTATTAATGGAAAAAGAAGCAGCAGCTGAATTGAAACGAAAATTATTAATTGAAATATATATAAATTTGGACGAAAATTTATTAACTAACGATAATGATTCTGAAGAGGAAATTAATTTACAGCAGTATATTAATTATTTTGACGAATAATTGACAAAAAAGCAAATCTCAGAAGAAAAATAAATTCTTAGTAAGGGAGAGAAGAAGAGAATGCATAACATCAGATTAAAAACTGGTGTATTCACGACAACAGTGCCTGTTGTCATATTTATACATTTACTTCAACTTTAAACTGCTGGAACTAATTTAATAAGATTTAATTATGTTGTGAGGATAAGGCGGGGCCGAAATGTGTTATTTCCGTTCGAATTAAGTAATAAGATATAAGCACGCTATCTCATATATATAAACACATCCATATAAGGAAAGGCAATCAGTCGCGTATTGACATATCTATTCTATTTGAAAATACCTATCATCAGCATTTTCGAGTATATAAAATGCATCAATTATTTTAAACGTAACACAAGTGTAGACCGAAGCCAATTTAATACGGAATAGAAATAAAACTAGAAATATTATTAATTCCAGCCCTGCTAATGAATCCTAACCAGGGATTTGAGTTATTTAACTCTTGGACATTGGACATATAACACGGATTCTCACCTTGAAATCCTCCAAAGTACTATTAATTGAGAATAATTTACTGTGCCCAAATTGGACAAAATTTAAATAGTTTTTGTTTTTCTCTTTATAGAATACAAAAATAATTTCATTGAAGAAATTGATGTATTGTCGCAGGATTGACAATAGTGTAGAGATCACTTACATAATAAATATGAAACAAACCACACCATGAGACTAGCTAGAATTCAATTCTATGCATTGTGTATATTTGTAATGAAATTAACGCTTTTTCGACATTTTCGTAATTGCAACTTTTATTTGTCTTGATCTACAAGTTTAAAGTGTCTGCCGAAAATATACGTTTTCCACACTGGGTAGACAAATAACTAATGCAATATTACAATTTAATCTTACTTCCTTTTATCCTAGTCATATTACTATTTAATGTAATTAAATACAATTCATGTACATTTACATAATGTGTAATTAAATAGAAAAATGTGCAGTAATGCAAGCTAAATTAAGGCTATTATTGAAGAGAATTTTAGAAGATAATCATCAAGTACTTACTAGCTTTGGTTTCAATTGGGTGACATTATCACCGTGACCTAGTCTGCCATACTCGCCTAAGCCCCATGTGTAAAGTTCACCGCTACTCGTGATAGCCGCTGAATGTGAACTTCCACATGCTATATCCCGTATTCTTTTACTGCGCAAAGTCTCAATCATTTTAGGCTTGTCTAAATTGAGACGATTTCCATGTCCTAATTTTCCATCTTCTCCTTCACCCCAGGAAAATACCTAATAATAAATTTTCTCAATTTACATCAATAAAATAAAATAAGATTATATACCTTTCCATCTAACGTCAATGCCATTGCGTGTTTTCCACCTGAATGTACAGCGACTTTCTTAATAACGTACTGACTTAAAAATGGTATCGGTCTTGGGTAGGATACGTTGTTATTGTGTCCTAAACCGAGCCTACCATTCGTGCCTTCACCACATGCATAAAGCTAAAAAATAATTTAAATACAAAATATAACTATAAAAATACACCAACCTTTCCCTCTTGTGAAACTATAAAAAGGGATTTCGATCCTCCAGCAATATGGGTAGGTCTCAGCTGGCTTAAAAAGTCTGAATGCATCGGTAGCTTAACTTTTGAACCTTTCATTCCACCTAGCTGATCTTTGTCATTCAGACCCCACACGTACACCTTACATATGGTGCTTGATGTTTCTGTGCCTTGCTCTCCCGTTGTTTCCTGTGCTATAATAAGAGCAAAGTGTAAAAACTACGATGTATTTGAAAAATAAGAAACTTACAGACATAAGGAACATTAAGCATATGATCGTGATGCAAATCCCAATCATTGGCAAGGAATGACACAGATGTTTTCAATTCGTTTTCAGAAGGTTTGTTAATTCCGACAATTGCTAAACCATGAACTTTACAATCTATGCCTCCATTCTTGCATTTTATTATGCATATTTCAATCAAAGGGTAATACTAGAAAAAAATTGCATTGACAAGAGAGAGGAACACAGCACCTCTTACCTGGTCTACAGTCGAAAGAATTGCTACAGAAGTGTCAGTGTTTCGCACATAAACCACATTTAATTCTGAAAGTGAACTAACTGAAAATCCTCCACTAACGATTATAACTGAAGGCATGTAGCTACTATCAGCCGGATCAACAGTCATTTTTAAACTCTTTATTATTATGTCAGGATGCATTTCTAACCTAATCCAATGCTGCAAGAAAAACAATAAAAATATTAGTGTGTGATATTGCTTATGGTCCTGTTATCAAGTCTCGCAAAGAATTAGCTTTCTCAGGCATGCTAATGATTTATATCACGTTTTATTATGCAGTTTTATGAAGTCCAATAACTGCTGTGACATTTTTAGCATTATAAACCGGTATCTCTATTTTAGTTACATACATGTTTGTTTCTCAGTGGATCAATATATCAATCAATAAAATAATAGATTTTTGAACAACAAAAACTATCATTATCATTATTAAAACAACATTATACATTTTCTCAATATCTTATGATTAGTACTTTGTATTGAAACATATGATTAAATATCGACTGTCATTCATTGGTACATGTAGGTCACATGAGCGAACAAAAACTTGGCATGTCTGAAAGTATGAATAAAGTATGAAGAACCAAAAGGATAGAAAGTCACATTTATATCGAACAATTACCACCTCAAAATAACATACATTAAACCGAGTATCACTGGTCGAAGAACAATATCTAAAGCTCTGGATCACAATAGTATTCTGAATAAAAGTTAGGATAGGATTAGGATAAGTTAATGAAACGTCAGCGATCTTAGGTTAAATGTATAACTGTTGTTTCTTTGTACGATAATTTACAAATATTAATTTGAACTAAAAAAAATTCTTACTTCCCCTTGTGAACCACAACTCTGCCAAACAGTACCAGGTGTATCGAATTGGGCAGTATGTTGCTGGGATGATACAGTCACATTTTTCACACACCGACTCCAATCTGTCGTTAATAAACCATCGTAATTGACAGTCTCGCTTTTGAAATATCTACCAGGTTTTCCGGCATAAATTTCAGGAGAACCTAAATATAAACAATTTATTCAAAATACAGTTTTAACAATTTCTGAGAAATTGCACGAGAGCTCATTCACTACACATCCAGAGTTCCGTTAACCTATAATGCACAGAATCTTAATTTGAGATTTTTTTTATCGAAATGGCTTTTACTGCCTGTGCAGCAACAAGTTCAGACACACTTGAAATTAAGTTATTGTTCAATAGTACAGTTGATGTTATCCTTTGTAAGCAAACTCAATATATTGTGTGAGTAAAAATATATATATATATAGTTATTAGCACAATACATAGAGCTTCTTGTAGACCGATGTGGTTTTACTTTACGTTTGTGTGTTTTTATTAAAGTAATAAAATAAGTGTATGGCTACGAAACGTACATATTATTATATATTTTATGTATTTTTTATTCAGTAAAAAAACATGTAAATATATACTGCTGAAAATGACAACTTAGTTGTCGAAATGTACATCTAGTGTGAATAACATACTGTGTGGTAAGGGTAAGTTTATTTCAATTTATGTAAATATTTGTTAAATTGAGTAATAAAATTGATTAAAAAAATTATGGCTAATGTTATTTATTATCGGTATGGATGAACGATGATTTCGAATACATTCTAACATAAAAGTAAGCTATAGAAAAAAAAGAATAGGAATAAATACCATTTTCGATTATCCTTCCAAATGTATGTCTGTGATTTTTCCTCGTAAAAAAGCAATTTTCGCAGTAATTATAATGATCACAGTTTCTGCATTTGTACCGAGTTCCCTTGATGGGGTTCAAACTACATCCGTTGCAAGATATTCCTTCATGGCTATAAGGCACCAGCTCCATTTCGGAGATCAAACCTGTCCAATTGGATTGTTTAGGAAAGTCGACCGTCAAATCATGACCATTTGGAGCAATTGCTGCAGCAAAAAAGTTGCAATAAAATATTAATTAGAGCTAAACTTAATCGCACTAACTTGTAACAATACCAACGCTCTCGTGGGTGATGTATCCCCATTTATATCGTGGTGTCGAAATGGTGGGTTTCACTCTTACCTTGTCACCGACTTTAATGATTGTAGGGGTTGGTAAAGATGGTGGGAAACCCAAAAGCTCCACATGTATAAATCTAACCCAGTATGTGCTCACTCTTTGTTGCCAATTAACCTGAAACACTCATCGAATTACTTCCGAACAAAAAGAATATGCCTTGTACCTGCAAATTAAGATCATGTAAACCTTCCCGGTCAATTTTTATGATCTTTCCAATATCTCCACAGTGTACTTCTTCATAACTTTTACAGCACCTCAATAACATGCCAACTTCAGCATTGTCACGAACATACATTGCATATTCATCATTCGATAAGAAATCAGTTCTTTGCCTGAAAGATATTGTGCTTGGTGATAGCATGTTACCAGCCTGAAAACAATTATTACGGATTTTAGCAAGGCGAATCAGGTAGTGTCATATTACTTACACAATCACCAAATGAATGCAAACCAAATTCTATTTGTTCGGAAACGGATTCATCTTCTGAACTAAAATACGAACTAAGAGATTCAGTATCAGATATGGCAACTTCAGGATGTTCCAAGAGCCAAGACACAATTGTTTCAGGTGTCACTGTTCCTTCGGCTGTTACTCCTAAAAATAGATGTGTGATAAATATGCAGATGATACCCAGTATTTCCACAACATAAGCATAAATTTAAAGAGATTATTGGCACTGCTAGGAAAAGAAATCCGAACAATGCATTATAAAATAAAAGATAAACAAATTCCACCATAATATTTGAATGCCTTTCCATTCTACCTCAGCAGTGATTATGCTTCAGAAAACTGGATAACTGTATTAGTAAGTACAAAGAGAATCAAAACGAATTAAACTTTTGATATTTTATGGTTTTCATATACATATATATATGGTTCTTACCCAAAGATTTCATGGCAGTTTCAACACTTTTCTTCGTAAAACCCATTTCCATGATTTGTGAGACAAGTGGACTGATAGGAACTTGATTGCAATCTTCGTTTTTCTTCTTCTTGTGAGCTTTCTCACTAACAACAGACTTAATGGAACATTCACTGTTTGGAGTGGGCAATTCGCTTGCGTTATCTTTATTCGTGTTTTTCCCTATCAATTTATCATTACTAATGCTGCATGGTGTCAACACATTTTCGGAATTCGCTTCGGCTGCCAGATATTGACTCAAATTCAGAGCGGCTAACTGCATATCTTGCAATGTGAATCCTGGCTTTAAAGAGCTTGGCTGGGTTGCCTTTATCAAAAGCTTCTGAATCAACAAGATCGGTTGTTGATTAAATTCATCTTCGATTGATTGTTGATCCAAAGATTGATCTATTGCATTGACTGGATGTCGCAAGACTTTTCTTAGTTTATACTGAGTGTTGTGTAATACCCTTGTTGCATTTAAGACACTTAGCATGTTTTGTTGATTGCGTAAATATACGATGTTAACTTGTCCTATAAACATACATTTTTAAAACACTTATTACCAAAATTTAATATTCATATACCGTATGTTGATTTTCTCTCATAATTATTAGTGTTTTGTTTATTAAGCAATAAAGAAGCCCAGACTTTGGTGAGACTTTCACTAAGTGGCATTTTATCCAAATTAAACGTTGCCTGATTTATGAGCTTTAGATTTGTAAGTGGTACTTTTTTAATATCGCTGGAATCATGCATTTGAACACACAATTTTCCTTTTTGTGTTACTCGAATGATGGTGCCTTGGTTATTTTCTATTTCCACAATAGCACCAATCCTTGGTCTAACATCCCATGCACCAATGACATTCAAGCACGCCGTCACTATTGACTGCTGTTGGTCGGATGTTTGATTAATATTGGCTGTGAAGCAAGCTTCGTTTAACAAGTAAGCAGCCAAATTTAATTTATGTATGAGAATGTAATTCAATGCCTGGTTCCATCCGACCAATCCATGAAGTGACCTAATGAGATTAATCATTTCCTGAGCTAATGTGCTACTATGAGACTGTGTGAGAAGAACCAATGACTTTGATTCACATAACGGCTTGTTTCCAGTATCGTATGAACATGTCAGTATTATAATCCCCAAAATGTTTAACAACCGTTCCAACAAGTTAGATATTTCTGAGTTATCCATATCCCATGAGCGGAGAACTGTTTGGAGAAGCCTGATTGATAAAATCTGCAAATAATAGAGCATCATTAGTACTTAGTAATAATTAGTAAAATAGTTTTGAATAGCATCGATGAATAGCAAATTATATGGACCTAATTTAGGAATCAAACAGGTGTTAATTGGTGAAGTTTGTAGGCCTGTAACTCCAACCCTCTTGGTAAGCTTGGACTGACTACTAGCTCCTATATAAGTTGCCTGATACATACAACCTACCTTCAATGACCCTGACTGTCACAAGTACATCAAATAAAAGCTTGTCAAAACTAATATCATCCTAAGGTGGATGATATTTATGCCAATTTAGATGGATTTTTGAGCGTGTTATGGGATTTATAAATATTACAAATAATTAACACATTCAATGCCCGTGTCACTTATAAATATGTTGAATCCTTTTGAAATCGAATTCAATTGGCTCTGGCAGTGTTGAAATTGGCAAGTGCCTGCCAAAGAAATCTGTGACATAAAAGTGCAGGCAGTTTTACTTTCTTGCAAATGATTTGCCAGTGTCAGTATAATCATATCACACAAATAAGGTTGGTATCTGAGAATGTTATACAAACTTGCAAGGCTAGCGAATGTGTTAAGGAAGGAAATGATCTGTGGGAAATGCATTAATTGTGATATTCAAAATTCATCTATGAACAACCACTTTTCTTAATGTCAAGTTGTGAATGCTACCAAAAACATCTAAACATACAAAATACGAGTAATTTGAAAGATGTAAATAAATTATACAAACTTGTTTCGGTAGATTTACAACATTTCCTCCAGTAGTGTTTGAAGCTGATATAAATCCCAGAAGCATATTGATCCAAGGCTTCGTACTTAAGGCTTGGCACATTTGCTGTGACTGCGCAACACTGCGCACCAATGTTAAATTACACCACTCGTGATTTCCAGAATTCAGCATACTACAATACAAACTGCTTAAGCCATGGACCGTAGCAGGGTACAAACTGCTCTTGCCCAATCCTCCACTGATGGATATATTTCGCAAAAAATTTATGCTACTCTCTCTAAGGAGTTTAATCAGCTGGTTGTCCTTTACAATTTGTGAACCTTAAAAACAACAGAGATTTCTTAAAATTTTGTATTATATTTTGCTAAAATTAACGTACAATATGTACATATCTTAGCACTATATAAAATTTCTGTTCACCCGACAGGTGACGAAATAGGTCTTTTGTAACATTAATTAATGTTAACATTTGT
The DNA here is from genome assembly GCA_959613385.1 of Geotrupes spiniger. Classification (NCBI taxonomy): domain Eukaryota; kingdom Metazoa; phylum Arthropoda; class Insecta; order Coleoptera; family Geotrupidae; genus Geotrupes; species Geotrupes spiniger. The sequence goes on from OY390735.1 coordinate 37,047,501, forward strand.
AATAAATAATATGTATATAAAAGAGTTATTGGAAGTAATTTTCATCAAGCATCAAGACGATGCATGTTACATGTTACTATATATAAAAATTTATGTAATGAAATGTCTTTAATTGTAGAATCGAATGCAAGTATATACAATAATTACCAGCATCAGTCGGCTCTTCCGTGTCTGTATCGGAGGTAACCGGAGACGGTGGCGAGGCTAATGTTAAGTCATATTTACCTTCCTTGCCCATTCGGTAACTGTTTGTTGTTCCATTACCCCATTCCACCCTTACCCATCCATCATCGCCAAGTTCTCCAATTACACGACCCTCACCGGGTGGGCGCCCATCCTGCAACAAATGCACAAAAATACAACATAATGTAGAAATAATAAAGTATATGCCATACCTGGTCTCCCCATTTCCAATCGGCACCTCGTACCACTCTAGTTCCCAACTTCATGAGATTAGCAAGCTCGGAGCCACTTAACGAACTTGTTTTCGGTCGTGAAATTTCGACCATATCGGCATATAAGACATAAAATTCTGATACTTTTCTGAGAATGCTCTGATCGTATCCAGTCTGACGTAACAAAGCCAATACAGAACTAATAACTCCACTGTTTATCAAAGGACCGAGTTCGACGGCTATGTAGTAGTTAGAAGCCAACATTCCTAGTATGGCGAGCAGCATTCGAGCCCTTGGTATATCCCGCAGCAGGGTATACGTTCCCAAATTTAAGTTGACTTTTGCACTCGGCATCTTCAACTTACCGCCCTTCGTTGGTAGATCTTTGAGTATATAGTTTCTTAACGTATCGATACACCACTCGGTTACAGACACTTGTGCTAGGAGTATTTCAGTTTTAAGAATTGGTGTTATTAACTGGATGTTGTCCAGGCAATGACAAATGTTTTCTTCCAATACCATGTTTGCGAGACCCAAGTATCCGTTCAGTATTGAGTATTTCGTTGAGGTTAAGAGATACGTTTCATTGAGCAAGTGACGAATCATTTGCAAGCCATCTTTTCTAATTTTACATCTTTTTATCTAAAATTTTCGTATAATAATAATACTGTATAATTTAACTAGTATATAAGTAATTTTACATATACACCCATGATTATATACTCAAGATTTTATTATTATTATAAACTAAGGCATAAAATGTATTAATGCAATTAATGCTCAACTTCAAAAAAAGCTATTAGCAATTATATTTAATAACATTATATTTATATCTCCATCAATTAAACTAGTTTAGATATAATCAGCATTTTGCCTACACTTTTTAAAGTTTTGGAAAGTATGGTAGAGAAAACTTATTGCAACAAAATTTCATACAAACCTCTTAAATCATCAGTTTGTTACCCAAAACTGTAATATTACAAAACACTACCTTTGACATCACAGAATAGTTTAAATTGTCAGTTTAGTGTTCGATAACAATCTCCAATTTATTTAAGATTTTAATAATCATTTACTTAGAAAGCATGTATCAAAGTGAGAAATATCATTTTCCATCATGTTGGTCTGTGCAGTAAGAACAACGTAATACCGTTATAACTCACTTCCCGGACTCAAAACGAAACTGAAAAATTGGCTATGCGCAGGCTTCTGATTAAAAACCTGTAGATACGGACTGTGCAAACACAGTCAATGGGTGTATGTCTGGTAATAAACCTGTGAAGGCTAAAGTTGCGTTTAATTTATTAAGCAAGCAAATACCAAAAATATATTACAGTTTCCAATGCTTGTTGAAGACAAGAATTGTTATCATTATCTCACACAAATGTGGTACACATTTTTTTTTCATATACATGCACCAAACGGTTTTTGGAAAATAGAGTTTAATGGTCGTTATTAAACACTATTTTTCAAAACTAGAAGTTACAAAATGTACATTATTGAAGCAAACTTATGAAAAGTAATTAACACAAACATTTAGTAGAGAAAGTGATGTGTTTAAAACCATGTATCTGTGGTGCAATTAAATGTAAATGCAAAAACTCATCTGGGGGTCTGGAAAATATACTAGGAATGTAATTAGTGTGGCAAGTATCTTTATAACACCAATAAGTATTAAAATTGTCCATAAATGTTATTATGTTATCTCATTATAGAAATATTCATCAGTTTGCAATATGAGATAAGGATTGGATTTTATGTACTAAACAGGGTGTAAGTGGTGGTGGTGTGAATTATCACTGAATTCCATTGATTAAGTGTCAGGTTGCACAGGCACTATTAAGGGGGGATCCTGCTTTAGAAGGCTCAAAAAATCGTTTTTTATTGCTCAAATCTATGCCTAATATATCTAAGAATATGTATAAAAAGGTATAGCGGCTAATTCGCAATATTTTTAAAGATACAGCACTAAACACAGTGAGGTGTCGAGCAAAAAATATACGAACGCACGAACGCTCGGACAAGCGAAGCGCGCCCCCCTTCCCGCAGTCACATAACACTGAACTATGTACTGAAAAAAGTTCAATCGGTCGTTCGAAACAATAATATTTTGAATTTGTAAGAGCTATAGTAGGATTATAACGAGATATTCCGTAAGTAATCGAAAATTAACATTTTTCCTGATCGTAAACTTTAGAGCGCGTTTTCTCGAGTTTTCGTTTTTACGATTTTTCTAAACTGGTGGGCGTGATTGCGAGAAAACTAGACAAGCAATCAAAACGAAACAAAACTTTTGTTGGCTTCAGTAGCATTCTATTCTATTTGAACTAAAAAGATTAATGAAAAAAAATTCTAAACAACTTTTTTAGCAAGTTGAGATAATTTTCTCTTCCTGCAAAGAGCACATTTATTTTCAAACCTGAGAAAAATCTTGAATTTCAAGATTTTGGGCTTTTTTTTAGTTCACCTAGAAGAAAATATATGCGAATTACAATTTTCTGTGGTTTTTTTTGTTTCAGATAAAAATTACGGGCTACATCTTTCCCACCGATTGTAAATTGCAACTGAAATGTGTTGCACAAATGTGCATAAAAATCGGTTCCGTTTAAATATTTTTCTGTCGACAATTTTTTTTTAATGCTCAAATATGCAATAAAATGCTCTAAAAAGTTCACTAGACTTGCTCATTTTTTTCTGTCCTAAAAAATCCCCCAAAAACGCTATTTTCAGGCCTCCTAAAGCAGGATCCCCCCTTAATGGAACAAATGTTAATCATCGTCTTTATCAATATTTATTGGAGTGGCTATCTGTAATTAATGTTTGCAGGTACGAGAGTCGATCCCCATGATCTGCACCACATAACCTTCATCGCCTCAAACTGAAACATAAGTGGGGTGACAAATTGTAAATATTTGTTACACAACTCTTTCTCGCTATTACATTTTACTCGGTGCCGGTAATGCAGATAAGGTGGATAGTAAGAAAATTAAAAATGGCAAAGTGCAATATAAAGTGTAAAATTCATTTTTGAGGTAGAAAAGAGTGAAAGTAAAAAAAAGACATTGCTAAACAATTCAGAATCTCCTCTAATACATTGTCGACCATCTAAAAAATGAAACGAAAATGACTCACTTGTGTCAACAATGATATAGATGAAGCAATGTTTAACTGGGTCACTATCGAACCTGATAAAAATGTTTCTTGTTTGGGAACTACAATTAGAGAAAGGGCGAAAGAGTTTGCTTTGAAACTAAACGATTTCATAGGATGGTTAGACAAATTCCACAAAAGGTTTGATATCGCTCAAATGTCACTGTATGGTGATGGCAGATTTGCAATGTAGTGGGAAGGGCAAAAATTGTTTTGCCCCGTTTAATTAGTCTTTAGGATAAAAATTACTCTTTTAACATTGATGACACAGGAATTTTCTTTAAATACTTGTCCAACTAAACGCTTACGTTTAAAGGAAAAAAATGCTTTGATGGCAAAACAGTAAGAACATGATTACCGCTACGATTGGTAGTAACATGAGTAGTTCAGAAAAGTTGCTTATTATTGGTAAGTCGAAAAATCCATGTTGCTTTTAATCCTTAAATCATTTGAAGTGGATTATGAACATAATAAAAAAGCTTGGATGGCCAGTAAAATTTATGACAAATGGTTATTAACCCTTTGACTGCGCCACGTGTTTTGAGATTTTGCCTAAATTTGGTGTATTTTCTATAATTCGAATTCCTATGTCGAATTTTATTTTCTGCTCCTTATTCTACAGATACTGTTTAATACTATTTTTAATTGGCAGACAATTGTTTCCAATTGGAAAAAATATTATATCAATAGGCGCACGTAAACCTTTGAATGTTGCAAGTCGACAGGCTAATGCTACTTGTATGAGTATTTGGTACTTTCAAATATACAATATTTATAGGACTTTATTATTTTTAAACTTGACAGCCTGGTCAAAAACTTCGAATCATGTCCTTTCCATTAAATCACATAACATCTGTGATGTTACAAAAGTGTGATGATTTAAAAAATAAAGTCTCACACATACATTTCTTTGCAAATAATAATAAAATAATAACGTAAATTGTTATTGTTGTTTCAAAAAGTATTTATGTTCTGTACTGACTACAAAACTGACAATTTAAGTATACCATATAAATGTGTTCGTGTCACACACGAAACTAAAACTCACCTGGCAGTACATTGCTTTTCGTAAAATATCGATATCACAATTATCTTGCATGATGAAATCCAGAATAGAACTCATTAGATGCTGATTATCATTGCAGGCCCTTTTCATCTTCTTTTCTGTTAATTTCGTTAACAAATTCGTTAAAGCAACATTACTCTCAATTTTTTTTTCTTTCTCTTCTTCAAGCTGCTGAATTACAGTGTCATTTTCCAATTTTTCGGAATTCCACTTTTGCTCCAGTTCGGTTTTTAGATCAGTACAATTCTTTGGAGTGATTTGTTGGCCGCAGTGTTTGCTAGTGTTGGAATTAAATGACTCGGACATCACTCTTTCGGCAGTTGATTTGTCTGCGCCATTTTTTATTTCGTTATTGACATCGTCTGTGTCACTTTTGGACTCCGATAATTTACCTTCCGACGCACATTTCTTCATGCAGTTTTTCGCAATATCCTCACTGGATCTGTGTCGCTCGACACTTTGAGATTGTATGGTTGCATTGACAATGTCTTCAGGCTTCTGTATATCGGACGTATGACGACCACATTTCAATTCCTTGATGACTTTCTTGACTAAGGTTTTGACTCTTGGCTCTCGGTAAAGAATATTGACGTTTTTGAAAGCTTCCATTTCTACACTAACGGCCGGCTTCACCTCGTATAGCAAGAAACGACATTTTTCCAATATTGGTATGCAAATTTCTTTGTAGCTACGATTGAGTTCCTGTCTCATTTTTATGAAATTCCACTTGGCCTGGTGCACCAATTTTACCATTTCTGCTAGTGGCTTTGGTAATTTAACATTTGGCTGGGTAAAGTCTAAAAAATGACAAATGAAGTTTGAAGTTTTTAAATAATATGTTATGAATCTACAGACATGATTACATAACAAGAAATATTTTCCTTATTTGAATAACTAAAGAAGAATTTGCCTTTCTTCCAAGTTGTCAAGTAATATATCCGCATCGCATCCGCAATATATCATCATTACTATGACTTTACGTTTATAATTAGTAATACTGGGTTGGGGTAGGGGAGATAGTAAGTTATTTTAAAAACAAACTAAGTGTACCCAATATTTGTTAATCTTTTGACTTTCACTTCTAATATTACCTTATTTTCGTATATTATTATTATTATTATTATTGTTACGAGTTATTTGGTTCATCAGTGTAACGTTCTTTTTTTAACGTCTATTTGTTTTGTTTTTTAGTTAATTTTTCTTTGTTTGTTTGAATCCAATTAATTTCATTTTTGTTTTTCCCAATGTGTTAGAAGTTTTGTGAGTATTGCATGCCAATTTTAATTTTTACTTTCTTATACCTAATGTAAAAGCAGTGTTATATATATAGTAAACATATATTTTAGGCCTGTTGCTTTTAAGATTAGTTAGAAATGAAGTTGTTACTTTGGATCTGCAGCAATCCCTCTTTTATGTACGGTACGGCAGTGAAGGTAGTTATGTGTGTTAATGAAACGCATACGTTTTGGCCACCCCTAAATTGATTATAACTAGTTTCGACATAACCTCTCTCTCTATCTCTCCCTTTGTGCGCGTATGTGTGTGTGGCGCCTTCTCGCAGTTGCCGTGGCTGCCAGATGTAACTACCCTACTTGAATGTCGTGGTAGACACCGCGTTCGCGATTTCGCTTATCACAGTGATCGCGACAATGGAACTTTATCAAAGTATAAGAAACGTTTTTTAATTTGATAACTACAAGAAAAATATGTTTTTTTTTAAATTTCTATTGTGTGTTTACTCCGTTATACTTGATGTATATTCAGATTTCACACATATTTTGGACTATACTACATACCTTTAGAAATTACTTTTGATGACATCTCGTATATACATTTCAATACATTTATACTAGTGATGGGAATAATCGAGATGCGATACACGAATTAGTCGATTATTAAAATCTCTCGAGATAATCGACTATGCACTCTGAAAATTAGTAGTACTAAATTAGTAGTCGTACGTCGATCACGGAACCGAGCAGCGGACCGAGAAGGTGCCGATATCTCGATATATTTTAACCCCACCACTAAATATTAATAGTAGTTCCAGGTTCGAGATATTTTATTTTAACATTGGACTCGTTTGATTGTGGCAACTAATTAGTCGTATCGCTAAGCGAAGCTTTCTTTCAATTATTTTTTGTAGTCTCGACCGATCGTCATTGTCGGATTGAAGAATACAATAATTTAAATAAGTACAATGGTGTTGATGATATTGCGTTAGTAAATAAAACGCTTCAAAATTTACAATAATATTTATAAACTGCCACAATAATATATAAAAAATATGAGCAAATAACAACAAAAGTATAATTCTCAATAGGAACAAAGGTACCTATATAATAAATTAATAACTCTAGATTAAACAATAATAATAAAAATAAAAAAAAACAAATTTATAAGAATGTGGTATTAAGGAATATAATTTGATCTAAATTTTTAGACGATAGTTTGTTTCGATGTAAATTTGTAAGTTGCACGGCTTTAGAAAACACACTGTTAGTGCTATTAGAACGTTTATGTTGTACGTTGCATTAATTAGTATTAGTACGACTACTACTAATTTTAACTACTAATATTAGTCGATTATTAAATTATATCTATTACTAATAATCGATTATTGAAATATCTCGATTATGCCCATCACTAATTTATACATATGTGATTAAGATGCTAATTTTAATGCCGTTTTACTACTACTAACTACATTTCAATACCATATTATGTGAAACAATTGTAATAATTTAAATATTTTGAAGCCGTGGACTTTTTTATAAAGGTGTCTTGATTATTGTGAATTAAATTCCATGTCCATTATTATAAGTTAGAAATTTTAAAAAATTAGGTCTAATTTATCCATTTGTCCATTATAGCGGTTTCCATTATGAGCAAATCCATTATAGGTGGCTTCCACTTTATATATTTAAATGGAAGAAGGAGAAAATAAATCAAGAAATAAGCAAATCAAATCAATTCCTTATAACTTATAAATATAAAATCGTAACAAAAAGTTGACTTTTGATTTTTAATATTTCCGCAATATCAATCGAATCTAAAAATGAAAGTGTTGAACTAAGTATTTCTAGCTATGTTATAACCTTAAATGATATTTTCTTCTCTAGACCGCCAGTTGGATAACAATATGTTAACAGATCTAGAACGCTAGTCTACACAATTTGATAGAAAAAAATATCACTTCGGAGGCATGTGTCCAACCTTTCACCAGTAGGTAACAATTACAAGTTTTGCTTATGGAATAGGAACAAATTAATAAATAATTATTTATAAAAATCTGATATAGATTTCGGGTATTGAATAAAAAAGTGTGTTCTGAGATCAACTGCAAAAAAAAACAAGGAGAAAATGGACTGACAATGAAAGTAGAGATTAGAGAAGCGATAAGTGATAAGTGAGAACGTGCGGCTAAGAAATGACGAATAAAGAAGAATGGATGAAAGATTAAAACAAATGAAAAAATATATACAGAAGAATATGACAAAACAAGAGCGGGAGATACAACAGAGTATAAGAAAACAGGAGTATTAAAATTGCAAATGTCTACACCGATCATTACTTTGTAATTGCAAAAGTTAAGTATAAATTGATGAAAAAAAAAAAAAACAAAAACGACGACAAACAAAAGTAAGAATGTGGGATGTAAAATGGTTAAAAGACGTAAAAGTAGCACAGCGATATGAGGAGGAAATGGACAAACAACTTAAAGACGAAAATGAACATGAAAAGGACGAAGACATAGGAAACAAATTTAGAAAAATCTAGCAATCAGTATGGGAAATAGCAGGGAGGACGATGAGTTGTGTGATGACCTGATGACGTATGCGAGGTGGCGATTAAAGAGAATACCTAGACAAGAAACCACCATACTTGTACAATAAAATCAGACGTCCATAATTTGTCGACCCGTTTCCGTAGACTTATTTCACCACCGCCACATAAAACAAAATTGTTTGAAAGATCATTTTCGTATTCGATATATAAAAAATATAATGATATACCTGAAGAATATAATGGTCTTAGCTTTTAAGGCTAAAATTTGTAAACGAAGCAAAACCGAATAATGATTACGATGGAAGACATGGACAACGATAGCAAAGCGAGCAATACAAGAGCATTTTATCAAAAGATGAGAAATAGAAGAAAACGCGGAAATAGAAGTACAGTAAGAAGGCCAGAATATGAAGGGGAAATGATACGAGCTGAATAAGGGAACCATGGAGACATAGTAATTGCAATACTAACATATAACAAACATTGTAAATTATGAACAATTTAACAAATAATAAAGGAAAGATACAATGTGAGCAGAGATGATTAAGATGGGTGGGACAAGATATCTAGAAAAACTGCACCATATTATATGCATGGCATGGGAAACAGAGATGATGCCTAAAGATTGGAGGTAAGGAATCATAATACCAATATTGAAAACAGAAAACAGGCGAACTGACATAGAAGAATTAGCTTATTGAAAATAGCGTACAAATTAGTTACAACAGTAGTACAGAATAAACTTGCAGAATATGCCAACCAAATAATAGGAGAATACTAATTCGGATTTAGATCGGGGAGATCAACTACGGACGCTATACATGTGATTAACTAGCTGTATGAAAAGAGTCATGAATATAAATCTTCCCATGATGTTTGTAGATATCGAACGTGCCTTTGACTCTGGTAATGTAACTGTGTTATGTAGAATGATGTAGGAACTCAAAATAGCTCTGAGACTTCGGGTAACGCGAGTCGTGAAGCTGAAAGTTTGAAGGAATGTGGCTCACGTTTGGTAAATATCTTGCTACACAACACGATTCTATATCTTTGAAGATTTCATCAGAGCCCGCTCGGTTAGACTCGCATCGTACTACTGAATTGAGTTTTATTTTTCACAAGGTTTTTGTGGGGACCCCCTTTGTAAGTATAATATCAGAAAACTTAGATGCCCATATCAAAGATCTACAAAAATTATTCAACAGGTTGAAATGTAATAGTACGCTGTAATTGGGTTATGAACTAATTCACAATCGACCCAATTACAACACTCACCGATTAGTAATTCGCATTCTGCAAACGGCCGTTGATTTGATTTCATTTGTTACACTTGCAAGAATGGAAATAATAATTCGTATTGAGGACAATTGATTTGGAAAGCCTCTCGCAATTAATATAAATATCCGCTTGCAGGGCACGATGAGAGTGATACATAGTTAGTCGTGTATAGATAGTCAATAGACAATCATCGACAGAGTTCCGTCGATATGTAGTGCAAATATTAGTATGTACATAATTTGCAACGCGTAACGACAACGTTCGACGTTAGGGTAATGGGCCCGTCCCGCATACTTAAATTGACATAATTGAACAATAAAAACAAATAAAATAGACAATTTAAATATGACCGAAGTTAATTATCATATATTTTATGACATAGATGTTCTTAAATAAATTTATCAAAATTATAATGTGTTTAAACGGTATACACGTTGCGCCATTGTGACATACTAATGGTCCGTGCGCTGATTGGCTAGTCTTCTGTACGAAATGCTGGTTGTTTGGATGTATCACGTCGTGTGTTAACATAATCAAACGTTTCAACAAGTGTTTGTGTGTTTGCTTTTTATTCAATATAAAAAGGGAGCCCGGTTTTGAGAAAGCATCGTCTGAAAATTTACCAGCTGTGGATTTAGAAATGCTAACCGCATTTTTCTCCTCTAATACAGATTTTATAAGCGCTGAAATTCGGAATGTTAAAACTGCTAAGTAAGTATTTGATTATGATAATAATATAAATAATAATTTGAATTACTCTCTAGAGCTAGCAAAGCTGTTTTTTTACACAATTTGTATTACATTTGACTAGATATCGTTTTGTGACTCTTGACAGATTATAAAGCGTTTACCCCTTAGATGCATTTATGTGCCTCCCCACACAAGTGCGCGAAGTTTGAATAGAAGTTGTCTATTGGTGGAATTTCTCAATCCCAAAACACGCAAGTACGAAATTCGGCAATCGTGATTGCCTTCCAGTGTTTTTTAATTTGTATGTAGCGTGTGAAACTGGCTGTCGACGCCCATAGCGTCCGAGACCACGCCTTTCTTGCATATGTTCCTTAAACAATGTATAGCACATTGATGAATAAAAATGTAAAATACATGAGCCCGTTGTCAGTTACACCTGGCCTATTTGAAATAAGACAAATTTCTCAGCTATTGTTGTTTATCATTATATGAATATAATTTAGTTATATTGGATAAAAACAAATTCTTCTTCTATTCTAAACTTACTTAGCAAACATATAAAAAACTACTTACATGCATCTAATATAGGTAGTAAAACATATCCGAGTCCTAAGTGTTTTAGCAACACGGCAAAAAGTACTCTACCGATTTCTTCTACGGGATGTTCAAAAGAAAAATCGACGTGGCTCAAAAAGTTATTCTGCTTAGAGTGCTGCTCTACTATGGCCAAGAAAGCAATAACGTATGAATCCTGTTCGAAAAACCTCCACATTTAACAAACGAAACTGACCGGATAACATACAACTTACGGACAACCTGCTCTCCGCCAACATTAATATGAATGTGTTTATTTTATCTATCGGCATTTGCCAGTTCCTCATCGAACGTTGGCATACGTTCACCCTTGGCTCGGTCGGCGTGTTTCCAGCGGTGGAGTTGGTACTCCTTACTTCTCCTTTTTCCTCTTCAAATGGGTTCGGTGGCTGAACTATCTAAAAATATTAAATATGCAAATAATGGTTGCAATGTTGTGGAAAATACCTGCTCGGCAACAAATGCAGTTAACTTTGAAGGAAGTACTCTATAGATTTGAAATTTTAACTGTGAATATAACGATGATAAAAATTAATATGTTACAGCCCTCAATTTAAAGAAATGCATTTAACTACACATTGTTATTAATTTCATCTCGTATCTCATCCCAGCCGTTTTGATTGTTTGGTAGACATTGCTGTCTGTGCACCATCAGATCCCAAACATATTCTATTGGTGAGTAAGATCTCACGGGCCAAATGAAAATGTTACCGTTGTTATCCTAGAATAACTTTCTGTTTATTATCGAGATATAGATAACGCGCACCGTGACTAGATCAGTGCATGACGAACGTTTAAATTGCGTTTTTGTGGCGATTTAGATTTTAGATTTTGTTATTGATATCTCTATCTCCAAAGCGTCTGGGTGCCCTAAACAGCGGTGTGATTCAAAATATGATAGCGTTAGTAGAAGCTGAATATATTTATTCAATATATTGTGGGCATGATTATTTCTATTCTGAACTCTTGACTAATATATTCCAACTGATTGGGACATCCCAAGAGAACTTTTGCTGTTAAATAATGATGTTGAAGATTTTGTTCACAGGTCCAGTTTGTACCAAGTATACACAGTAGTGTTTCTGCACCTCAACCTTCTCATACAATTTTCCAATGCTTTATTCAAAGGGGCCTATCTGAATGTGAAGGGTGGATTTCTATTATCTGTTAAAATTTCAAATTAGTATTGCACGTACTTCCGTCTGGGTGCAATGTTTTGTTTTGCAGGTGGTGTATAACTAAAAGTAACACTATGCTGTTCACAAAAAATTACTGGTAACTTGGTGCCATCAATCTGTTGTCACCGGCAACATACTGTTATCATAACAGTTAGGTGTATGTGCTTAGCTGACATTGACAGCAAAATATGTTGTGCACTAAGGTCTTTAAAATTGTGTAAAAAGTTTTGTCAGGGTCCACAGTGATAAGGCGCCAATAAACTGAAATCTGATTGAAGGAAAGGTCAATAAAGCTCAATAAATACCCAGCACCACCCAAAACAAAGCCATTAAAACACCAGCCTAAAAAAACTGCAGAAAAAGTCTTATTCGGTTGAAGATGAGGACTTGTCCTCATCTGTTTAGAAGCAATGCCTCGCCAATTGAGGAGCTATTTTATTTGCCAAAACTGCTATTTTGAATCATATGCCATTCAATTCGTGCGACAATTTCTTGTGAAATTTTGCAATAATGTATAAAAAAAAAACAGAAAATGCCATAATTTATTTTTCAAGCTATTTTCAATCATTTCACGTAGAATTTTTTTTTAATGCTTATAACGTTATTTTCCAGGTAATCAATTTGCTGTAAGTGTTCCTTTTTCAGATCTTTCGAACAATGTGCATGAATCAGCCAACTTCTTGCTTAAATGAAAGTTATGGGCAACTCTTACTTTCGTAGATTCTCGCGGGTAAATTCTGTTTTTCCTGGGTCTCGGTTCATTATCTGAGAACCAGGAAAAACATATATACAAAGAAAGATTTTGTCGGTACATTTTATTGACGGAAATCAGCTGATGATGAAAATATAAAGGAATAGATGAATTTACTACCTTAAAGCAAAGGAAATTGAGATTATGCATGTAATTTAGTAAACAAATATGTGAGTTTGGTCAAGGCACCCTCAAGTATATATTAAAATGTCTAATGAAAATAATAATGCGGGTAATATTAATCAAGATATAAAATGATTAAAGAAATAAATAAATGTACGTTATTCTTACTTCAAATGTTCAGTGAAATTTCGTTATAAATGCAATAAATTATAATAATTTATAATTGTCTTGTAACCATTAATGAGGACAGAAGCACTAAAAGGAGGGAAAGGATGGTTTGTCACAGTCCATCATACCTGCAATCCTCCAATAAGAAAGGGAGCGTGCATATAGCCCTTGCAGGTAATCTCTGGGCTTTGGAGTGATAAACTCTGACATTTGTGGTGAGCATGAAGCCCTAAAAGGTAACCCAAATGTCGGGCACAGTCGATGAGCATGGCACAAACTCCCAAACAATCGAGAGGTGCTTGCGGAGCATCTGCTTCTGGTTGGCAATAGTTGCCAACAACATAATTTTCCATCATTTGCAATGAAGATAAACTAAGAGGTGTATTGTTAAATATATGACTAGCGTCTTTCCCTGCATATTTTTGTAGTAATTCCATGACGATTGAGTTCTCACACCTGAAATTTCAATTTGTGAGGTTAATACCGCAATACATTTTAATAATAATAATAACTGACAGGTTTCATTAAATAAACAAAAAAAAATAAGTATTCATAAAATAGATACATTAGCACTGAAGTGCAGAAGAAAATTGTGGATAATTGCAGCCATATATCATTTATTTGGTTTTAGTTGACAAATTTAAATCAAGTAATGATTTACGTTGATTTTTAAGAGTTGTGTGCATGAAGGGAAATTATAGGAAATATCTCATCATATATCGACTTTAGATGATTTGTTTAGTTTACTTGTAGAATAAGACTTTTTAGAGCTATAAAAATGTACGTCAAAGTAAGAGTATTAGATTGGATTAGTTCTTGAGACTAGCCTCTTGTGCTCCAATTTTCATAATCTTTTCTTTTGGATGTGCCTGATTACTAAGTATTAAATTAGTTGCTATTCTCAAAAATACACAGTAACCAGTGGAGCAAATATTATAATATGAACTTATGGCAATACTAACTAATATCTAATAGAGGAGGAAGAACTGTAGATGAAGAGAGAATGATAGTGAGGTTTAGATGTTAAAGATTAATAATTATTGTATGGATGAGGATGAGCCAGCTGGATAGAGGAAAAGAACATGAAGAATAAAGCCTGGAAAAGATGCTTAAGTTGGTAAGGGGCGGTACTTAGAGGAAACTGAGAGTGTTACAGGAAGGTTTATCCCTTACACACCACAGAGAAAGAAGAAAAATAACGACAAAAATGCGAATGGTGTTACGTGAATATGACAAAGGTCGAAACAGTTTATATTTAATTAAAAATGAATTTACCTAAAATCTTGCACATCGTACACCTTATTGTTAATAACGACCCACAGACCGCCATCAAGGTTGTGATTTTCCAGATCTGCCTTCCTTATTAGCGGAAGATCGTCATAAATTTTATGTGATGCAAAATTTGAACGGGATGTCAGTACGCCTGACCAGGCTATATCATCGACATCCAGCGCATCAACGTCTGGACATAGTTTACATAACTTGTCCATGGCCGCTAACAAACCATCAAAGACATGTGGCCAATCCATAGTGAATAAAAACTGCTGGACTTCTTGTTGGAGCAAAATCATACATACAATGACTTCTGGTAACAGAATTTCTGCAAAAAAAAACATTAATTAAATAACAATAGTATTAATGAAGTTGTAATTACGTGTTTGAAACCAATAGTAATTTATGAATAGTAATTTATGATGTGATATTAAAGATATCGAAATAAATGCTTTTCCTCTCATGTTTATTTTGGTTCTTTTTATTTATGGCGCTATTATTTGAAACAAAATGACCAAATTTCATCATGTGCCCTTTTCCTCTTTCGACAATCCCATAATTATGTATATGTGTTGATAAACATTTGGTTCATTTTATGATTTTAACTGTTTGGAAGATCATGAACATTTGACCAGAACAAAGTCACTTGTATCAGTGACGGTTTCGCCGAGGAGGATAGGGAGGCCAAGCTAGCATTTGTTGTTTGCTGAATTAGTTAAATTAAATCTGTTTTTAAAAATAAAAATATTCTCACAAGAATCTTACTGATTGTTACAAGATATACATTTTAACAATTTTGAAAATATTTAAACTTATGCATGTCCAGATTCAAATATATGTTGAGTAACACTAGTTTTTTTCATTCTGTTATGTTTTAGATCAGACATGTAGTCTTTGCAACGAATAAGTGTAGTATGTCCAACATACGACATGTATGTTGGACATACGACACAATATAAAAATTACATTTATTTACAATTTTGGCTTTTGCGTTTTGAAAATCTACGAAATTTAAGATTTTTGACATTTATTTTTATCGAGTTTTTAAAAAGGTTTTAGAAATCTTCTTTAATTGTTGTGTTTTTTTTTACAATTTTAACAGTATTTTACGTTTTTTCTTTTGATAACCTTTAATTTTTGTTTTTTTAAGTATCTTTGGATTTACCTTAATTGTATATTTTTTAAATTTTATTGTATTTAACGTATTTCATTTTTTATGTGCAATTGTATATGTGATTGTCATAAATCTCAGTACTTTAATTTTCCTTTCAGGTGGTTTCATTCGGACACAATTAAAAGTTACTTAATTGACCATTACATTCCTTTCCTGCCTATGGAACATGATCACGTTCGATTATGCATTTTAGATGAATTTAAAATGAAGGGAATTTGGTCTCCTAGTGAAAAGGACATTGAGTAAGTTTGTTTTGTCACTGCACTTAAGTTGCAACATGTAGCCTTTCCTAAACAAATTGATATTTTCTTATAACAAGCTATACTACATCTTGAATTATGTATGAAGTATATAGCTTTGTGTATTTTATTTTACAGAGAAGTTATAGACTTTTTAGAGTGGAGTCCTTTTCCACATAACTTATTTTCAAAAACCGGATGTAAAAGGATAAGTCAAAAAGTTGCAATGATTGTGCAAAAGAACTATTATACATAATGAAAATTCCATTAATTTTACAATTATTTTATTAAAATGTAAAAATTCACAACCTTTCACTGTTTAAATTTTGTAACATTTTTGTGAAAAATTTACTTAACCATGATGTGAATAGTGATTTATTCATAAGAAATAAGGATTCAACTTTGTTCTTTATGTTACTTTGTATTACTAAACTATTTTTTATTGAAACTTATTTAACTTGAGCATAAAGTGTTAATACCAATAAACACAGGTGGATCTTCTGTGACTGTGGCCAATCGATTCAAGACGCAGGTTAATTGCACTGCAAATGCTTCAAACAGTTTTTTTTTAACATTTTGAACTTAAGAAGCGCCAATGTTCAAGGCCTGTGGCAAAGCTGTAGACCATTTCGTAAATTTACACATATTATTAATTCTCTTTCTACCTCAAAGGTTATTAAAGGAAAAGTGCTCATGAAATTTTATATCACGATATAAAATACGAAAAGTGCCTGCAGCATTCGTGCAGTGCGCGAATTAGTTGTCATGATAATGATAGTTATAAATTTTCGAACATTGTGTAAAAAATCTTTATCGCTCAAAGTTCGTTGTTTTATCTCTACGCCCATTACATAATAGAATTATTGTTATTGAAAGTTATTAGTATTTCATAAATAATTCTTCAGCAGAGCCACAAATCTTGAAAACGTCCGCCCAGCTAGCGTTGTGTATACCATTTTCTGAATATACAGCACCAGTTTGGAATACTTTGAATCATGTAAGACATGTCGACACAGCCGTGAATGAAACCTAAAACCAACCACTGTACCCAAACTTTATGGCCGTTACCCCACCACGCATCCAATGCGAAGTTGCGACTGATAATAATGGAGAAAAAAAACAAACATCCGCTCTATGATCATCAACCCTCACATAAACAACTCGGGGTCTAGGAAAAGATTCCAATTTCAAACTAAGGCACTGGAAGGATCGTTGGAAGAAAATCGTCTTGAGATATGGAAGGTACCACTAAACACAAAACTAAACTAAACTACACATAAAATATGAAAAAAATTGCTCCAGGTGGCATGCACACACACCCTATCTGGAAAACCTTCAACTGGATGATCACCTTTTGGTGTACCCAATATTTGAATAACCTTGCACAATGAAAATATTTTGAGCAAATGACAAGGCAATAATGGTCACTAACTTTGGAAGATGAAAAATTAATTTCGTACAACTTACGAGGGTAGATCATTATTTAGTGTCTCTGACATACAGCTCGCCTTAGCAAACATGAGAGCTGAGGGGGTGTGGCGAGAGCGGCACTGCTTTTCAACGTACATTTAGGTTAAAAAATGTTTCGGCGGCAAATTTAAAAGGTAGTGTTGCAATAAAGTTTACAATTTAAAGTTTAATAGCGAAATGAAGACATTAACTAGTGATGGGCATAATCGAGATATTTCAATAATCGATTATTAGTAATCGATATAATTTAATAATCGACTAATAATAGTAGCTAAAATTAGTAGTAGTAGTACTAATACTAATTAATGCAACGTACAACATACACGTTCTAATACAACTAACAGTGTGTTTTCTAAAGCCCTGCAACTTACAAATTTACGTCGAAACAAACTATCTGTCTATATTTGATCTAAATAAATTTAGATCAAATTATATTCCTTAATACCATATTGGAGTTGTTATGAATAGTATGCATTTTATCCTGTTTGTTTTTATTAATTTTTATTATTATTGTTTAATCTAAAGTTATTAATTTATTATATAGGTACCTTTGTTTTTATTGAGAATTATACTTTTGTTGTTATTTGTTATTTTTTATATATTATTGTGGCAGTTTATAAATGTTATAGTAAATTTTGAAGCGTTTTATTTACTAACGCAATATCATCAACACGATTGTACTTATTTAAATTATTGTATTCTTCAATCCGACGATGACGATCGATCGAGACTACAAAAAATAATTGAAAGAGAATCGACCATGGCTTCGCGTAGCGATACGACTAATTAGTTGCCACAATCGAGTGAGTCCAATGTATCTCGAATATCTCGAACCTCGAACCAGTACTAATATTTAGTGGTGGGGTCCCGCTCGCACACATTCCGTGATCGACGTCCGACAACTAATTTAGTAATACTAATTTTCGGAGCGCATAGTCGATTATCTCGGGAGATTTTAATAATCGACTAATTCGTGTATCGCATCTCGATTATTCCCATCACTAATATTAACTATACTACTATAAAATAAGCATATAAAAAATACATAACATAAAATCTGTCAACTACTAACTAACTGTGTAGTGCTGATTTTATTACCTTTACTTCTGATTCAGAATGTCACTTTAAAGTATTAATCATTTGTTGTTACGTTGGTTTAATTGTAGTTTTGTCACTTGTTACCTATTTAAATTTAGAATTTAAGTAGACAAGTTAAGAGAAATTCTAAAAATGGAAAAATCGGAGGTTCGTGCAGTTATAAAATACTTGCAAAAGAAAGGATTAACGCCAAAAAAAATTCATGAAGACATGGTAGGTGTATTAGGTGAGGGTGCTGTTTTTTACCAAGTGGTGAAAAATATGTCTGTCATAATGACAGATAGACGACTGACCATTCGCCATTTCGAGATAAGAGTGGGCTATGGACATATTTTAATATGTTTGATTAAAACTGGATATGCAAAAAAATCAAACTTTTCAGCATCAAAAATACAAGCTTATTATATTGAAACAAACTTACCTTTACCACACAGTATTTTATTAACACTAGATGTAGATTTCGATAACTAAGTTGTCATCTTCAGCAGTATACTATTAAAGCTTATTACAGGCAAATTGTATATAACATATTGATCTTTCTTATGATGACGATTTTGTTGGCCACATCCAGCAGTTTTATTGCTACAAATTATTGAATTATATTGTCGAGTTTGCTTTTTGCGGTTGTTATTCGCGGTTTTAGTGAATTAAATAAAAATAACTTAATACCTCTAATAATATGAAACATTTAGATACCACATTATATAAAACATAAATAAATTGCTCGTATTTCTAAGCAACCAAGCACACAAATGTGATAAACGTTTTGTCGATGTTTACGAATGATCCAACAATCCTAGTGATAATTAAAAATGTTTGGGTCTCATTCTGGAATTTCATGATGTATATGTGTTTTAAGTGACTGTAGTATCTTCATTTTTTCCTTCTCATGAAGTTATTTTATAACGGTGTTCAATTTGGCGGGTCGCTGACGGCAATGTCGATATGTCGCATATCGACTATCTATATTTGGTCCAATTTATTGTTGGAATTAAAACAACGTATTTATTATATCATATTTTTCCGCAAACAGTAATGCAACGTTAAATTATTTGGCGGCTCATGACAAAATGAGAAGGGGGTCGGACAGGAAAGTAACACATTCTTCCGTAATACAAAAGCCAGGTCCGTTTCTTAAATGTAGTTTTCCCTCTAGGCCTAATCCACACTCAGCCTGTATTCCAATATAATCACCCTCATCAATTTGCCTTTTTATTGAAATCTGCGTAACAACTAATATTTAATCCAAAAGTTCATTTTGAATTGTTTATGACTAGCTCGAGAAAATAGCAATTTTACATTTTTGTTGTTTTACAAAAATGTTGTTTCGTCTAACTTGTTATTATGCTTTTGCACATCAAGACGATAAGATGATTGATTGAGATGATTTTACACGTCAACGTACCCCAATGTAGCAAATTCTATGACGCAACAGAGATGTTTATGGCTGACAGAGTGTTTATTTAAATTTATTTAAATGCACGTTTATATTTAATATTTTTGCCGGTGCTCAAATTTCCCATAATGTAAACATTTCGTCTTGTCTAGAGCACAATTGAAAGGTTTCCATGATAAAATAATCGATCATAATAAAATTAGTAATTACTTCGTTAGAATCAATAAAAAAATCACGCTAAATTATATATGAATATATTGTGGGTTACAGCACTTAAACGACATTGTCTCACCCAACCCACACGGGACGCTTACTGTTAATTTAAATTTTTTATTAACTTCATATTGTGAAAATAATGACCAATTATACGTCTTAAAAACCATCCCTGCGTTTATAAATGGACCTAAATGTTTTAAGGAATCATCATTCGTTAATGTACGCGCTTGACTGTCGATCAAAATGAAGTTATTTATATTTTTATTTTTACTGTGCCTTATAGCATGTCAGGTGAGTTTTACGTACACATATCAGAATTCATTTCATATCTGTGCACAGTAGCGGAGACCCCACCACAAAATGTATGAAATATTTTCTCACACAGGCTGTCCCAACGTAATTAAAAATAGTGATTACCATTAAACCTTACCATTAAAGATAGAATAAAAATATCTATACAAAAGCGTAGATTTTTTCGATACAGTTTTTAATGCTGATTAAACATCAATAGTATTGGGCGTATGCAACTGCTCCTAATATATAGCTATGTTAATGTCAAAAATAAGCCATGTTTGAAAAACCATAGTGAAATATCAAATGGAAATTGAGAAATAAAGGATAATTTGATAATAGAAGCCTTCGACTCTGAGATAATAAAGTGTGTTAATTTTTGTAATGAAATTAAAGGTACTTGGATGAGAGTAAAAAAAAGTAGAAAATTAAGTTTAATTAATTCGTCGATTAATTGTATTAATAGTAACCTATTAACAAACAATTTATTTGAATCAAACGTTTTTATAATTATCAATAATATAAAATGTTAGTTAAAATAATAAAAAGGCGAAATTTATTTTTACTTGCACGAAAATATATAAGGTGTGATCCAAATCGCTAATTTCGTCGAAAATATTTCTTGTCCACATATATTAAATGTACCTATCCATTTCTTTTCCGTCATTTATTACTACACAAGCTTTTTCAAAAATGGCTGTTGGTCGCGTTAAATCAGCGATATTTTAAAAAGAGTTGAATATCGCCCAATATTAATGGAGGAAAGGATGATAGATAAGACATGCGTGATGAGCATATTGATGTATGGAGCGGAAGTGTGCGGAGTGAGAGAGGAAAAGTTAGAGAGAATGTTGCAAGGGAACTTGAAGAGGGCGTTGAACCTGGATAGGGCAACGACGGAATACATGGTGTTGTAAGAAACGGGGTATGAAAGGATAGCAGTTGAAGCATGGAGCAGAAGTTTAAAATAAAGCGTTGTGGGAAATGAAGAAAACGAAAAATAGAAGGAGCGAGATATACAGATGGGAAGAAAACCGAGTAAAGTTTTATGAAAAAGCAGGGGCATCAGTGACGGAGGCGTAATGTAGGAGAAGAGAGGAGAACGAACGACGTGGAAACAAGTAGATGCGCAGGAAAGAGAAGGACATATCAGTGGGGCGAAATATAATACAACGTTTAGGAATACACGTGTGTATGGAAGGAAACCGGAATATCTGAAGGATGGAAGAGCAGGGGGGGATCACTTTTCCCCTCCTGAACTTCCATCCGGCAGATATTCCGGCGAGGTCTAGGTGTGGCAACGAGGAAAGAGGAACTAAATATTGGACGGATGAGAGGCACATGATGTGTAGGTTTTGCGGAATAGGGGTGGATGTATGGAAGCACTAGATGGAACAGTGTGTGGATATGGTGTTGAGTGAAGAATATGGGGATATAGAGATCTCAGGAAGCTGAAGATATTGTAGGACGAGAGTAGGAAAAAGGAAAGATGAGCGTGAGAGAAGTAGAGGAACGTAAGGGGAGAAGGGGTGGAGATTATATAGATTGTAAATACATACACACACACACTCACGCGCGCGCATATATATGTTATATATGACACTTTGGCTTCCTGGGTGTAGGTTCGCGTTGCTTGTGAGTTCTTCGATGAACTATTTGTAGCACGAGCTTTCGGCATCCTCACTGTTGCCATAATCATGTGATCTTCGAGTTCGGAACTCGGTGTAGGTTCGCGTTGCTTGTGAGTTCTTCGATGAACTGTTTGTATCACGAGCTTTCGGCATCCTCACTGTTGCCATAGTCATGTGATCTTCGAGTTCGGAACTCGAAGATCACATTATTATAGCAACGCGAACCTACACCCGGGAAGCCAAAGTGTCAAATTTCGGTCGCGAAAACACAACATATATATATATATATATATATATATATATATATATATATATATATATATATATGCTTCTTGGTTCTCGGGTTGTGAACCGCGTTGTGGAAATGTTCCCCGAAGGGTCGCTTCGACGTTTCGGCAGAGTCCCATCTGCCATCTTCAGGAAGCTCTTCTAGGTCTCGCTGACTTAGAAGAACTGACGTTCGTAGTTACTCGCAGATCCTTATGTACCGGTATGTCGTTGGGGTTGACTACGCTCGACTGCTTCTTACTTCGGCTCCTGGTTAATGGACCTTGGTGTGGTGGGCGTGCGATGAACTGTGGCGGTTCCTGTGGCGCTGTCCTCTGAATACTGGTTCTGCTGTATTGTTGAAATACTGGTCTCCATGTTGCAGGCAATCTTTGGGCATCATCTCGTGTGTTGAGGATTTCTTTCCGTTTCTCTATTTCTATCGCTTCCCGTATTATCCTGCTGGTGAACTGTTCGATGCTAGCTATTGTCCTTGTATTGTCAAAGTCGATGCTGTGTCCCGTGTCTAAGAAATGGCTAGCCAAAGACGACGACGAATCTCTTTGTTTTACGGCGCGAATGTGCTCTTGTTTGCGGACTTCGATCCGCCTATTGGATTGTCCGATGTAGGTTTTCTCGCAGTTTCCACACGGTATTTCATATACTCCCTGCGTTTCTAGCGGAATTTTCGCTTTAAAGCTTCTTAGACACGGGACACAGCATCGACTTTGACAATACAAGGACAATAGCTAGCATCGAACAGTTCACCAGCAGGATAATACGGGAAGCGATAGAAATAGAGAAACGGAAAGAAATCCTCAACACACGAGATGATGCCCAAAGATTGCCTGCAACATGGAGACCAGTATTTCAACAATACAGCAGAACCAGTATTCAGAGGACAGCGCCACAGGAACCGCCACAGTTCATCGCACGCCCACCACACCAAGGTCCATTAACCAGGAGCCGAAGTAAGAAGCAGTCGAGCGTAGTCAACCCCAACGACATACCGGTACATAAGGATCTGCGAGTAACTACGAACGTCAGTTCTTCTAAGTCAGCGAGACCTAGAAGAGCTTCCTGAAGATGGCAGATGGGACTCTGCCGAAACGTCGAAGCGACCCTTCGGGGAACATTTCCACAACGCGGTTCACAACCCGAGAACCAAGAAGCACAGATTTCAGCCGCGAGAACTTACGCACCAACATATATATATATATATATATATATATATATATATATATATTAAAAATGTATCTTGTCAAATGTGACAGCAAAATGTAAAATTTACACGAAAGATGGTCCAATCTTACACCTCAATGGTGTAGTGAACATTAATTAAACAGGTCCATGAAGACTAACTGGTGGATCGCTAGACAATATTGTTTCTAGGTTATTACATGTAAAGGTATTTCAACAACTAAGGTTCTTGGTAATCGCTACTGACGAAGGGTAATAACCCAGAAACAATATTGTCTAGCGATCCACCAGTTAGTCTTCATGGACCTGTTTAATTAATGTTCACTACACCATTGAGGTGTAAGATTGGACCATCTTTCGTGTATATATACGAAAGATGGTCTAATCTTACACCTCAATGGTGCACTGAACATTAATTAAAACAGGTCCATGAAGACTAACTGGTGGATCGCTAGACAATATTGTTTCTGGGTTATTACCCTTCGTCAGTAGCGATTACCAAGAATTAGACCATCTTTCGTGTAAATTTTACATTTTGCTGTCAGATTTGACAAGACACATTTTTGATATATATATATATATATATATATATATATATATATACATATATATATATATATATATATATATATATATATGTGCTTGTTGGTTCACAACCCGAGAACCAAGAAGCACAGATTTCAGCCGCGAGAACTTACGCACCAACATATATATATATATATATATATATATATATATATATATATATACCGGGTGGAAAGTATCAAACCCGAACATAGCAGAATGCATTGCAATATACGTTTATGCATATTCCTGCTCCCCATTTCCACCGATAAAAATTATAATGACATCAAATGAAAGAGAATAATAAACGGCGTCAATTGATACTAAAATCTTCTCTTAATACCTTATCATTAGTTTTTTGCATACAAGTATATTCCAATGCAATTCTGCTATGTTCGGGTTTGATACTTTCCACCCGGTATACCAAATGACATTAAAAGTTTGTTACTAGTATCAATGTCGGATTAATCAACATTAGCAGCTGTGTCAAAAAATGTAATAATGTACCTAGGGTTTCATTTGTGTTGGTACATTTTTATGAAATTGAATTTTTATTATCGCTACTGAAGCACAACGGATGCATTTGTTTTCTATATAAATATTTTAACCACTGTCACTAAATTTTCGTATTCTGTTTGTGGCTTGCAGACATTTTTGACCAAAGCACAATGTGGTTCTCGGCCACATGTCAGCGAGGAAGGTAAATACTCACAAAAATGTAGTAATGAAAAATTAACTCATTGCTTATTGCAGATAGAGACTTATTCGACCTCATTAGCTTCGTACTTACACCGATACGAGTTATTATTAGCATAATTCTGTTTCCCGTTAGGCCCATTATTGATTTTATTGTCCTCGTGCTTACACCTTTACGAATACTATTGCAACTGTTATACATTCCAATAAAGATAGTCTCGTTCCCTATCACAATTATATTGACTATCATCGCGTTCCCACTTCGAGTACTTCGTGGAGTGGTGTACTTCCCATTGGCGATCCTTGCGGTACCATTTAAGATAATCAAATATGTACTGTATGTATTCAAAGAATTAATCATGATACCATGCAGGGCGATATGTTACATGGTATCGATACCTATGCAAGTACTGAGCTTCCCGTTGAAACTCATAATATCGCCACTTGATACATTAAGTAAGGCTCTTTGGTTGCCGGAGGCAGTTGTGTCTATACCGCTCTTTATTCTGTATAAAATAATTCAGATACCGATTAAGATAATTATGCTACCGATTCACATGCTGCTCATACCACTCAAAGTCATAACTTTCCCGGTTAGAGTGCTTAGTTTCTTGATCAAAATGCCCGGATATATAGTGTCGATGCCACTTCGTATATTATTGTACCCGCTGAAGGTGTTGAAGGATATCGTACTTAAGGGTCTCGAACTAATTCCACTGATTTTACCAATTCCTGTAGGCATAGCATTCAGAATAGTTACTTTCCCCTTAGTATTACTGCTTAAATGGATAGGAAAACCATGTTCTGGAGCATCCATATTTTATAATCCGTGGAAAGAACTGTTTGAAGATTAGTTAGTCTTGTACAACACTATGTCAATACATTAACATATAAGGAAATAAAAAATTGAAAATTAATGTTGCTTTTGTTTATTGCCACATATGAATGCGCGATAGAATGTTGGCAATAGGTTCGAGCGCTGTATTACGTCAAATGATATGAGCCTCTGATTAAAACCTTCAGTTAAAATCTTATTTGAATAATTAACTGATTCGTCTATTAACGACTCGTGATAGAAAGCAACTACTTTTATAAGTAGCTATTTATCACGAGATGTGAATATTGTTCATTGAAGCGTTAGTCGAGACGAAACAATGTGCCGAGCAGCATTTTGCTACGTCTTTTATACAAGATATTTTCCAAATCGACATAAAGTGCAAATAACTAAAAGATTTAGCGGCATCCGTACGATTGAATGAAATAAATAAGTAAATAGGCCATTGCACGGTAGTAAATTGCAACGCGAGCCGGGCGAAATCGGCCAAACGAATTTTCAAAATAGCACTTTAAATATCGAACAATGCGGGGCAGCCCGTACCATATGGCACCACAAAATATGATAATGTTGGATTAATTAGGGTATTTCAATAAATAACACTTAGTTCAAATTAATTGTAGTTTCAAATTGTTTAATTAGATTGGTAGATGATAAAACTTAATTAAATCATTAAAAAAGTACCACATAATGGATAAAACTTAATTCACCTACTTAATTGTTGCCACCCACATCGTAAAGTATTTGACCTTGAGAAAACTCGTGCTACATTTGTATGTGATGAAACTTAGCTCAAAACGGGTTCCGCATCTATCTGGAAGCTTGGAATCGTTCTGAATCGGCGACGTGTGAGATCTTTTCGGGCGTGTGCGCTGGCAAGTGCAGAGTGCGGTGGCTATGTGAGAGACGAATGTTGTTAAAAGTTTTGGGCGTTTAGCGTTATAATTCCTTTATTATCGATGAACCAAGGTCTTTTATGTAAGCGCCCGATTGGTGACTCTATCACTGAACCACAGTAAGATTGGCATCACTGTTTTACCTCGAGTTGGTGCTACTGGAATCGTGGTAGATCATTGATAGGAGCATTGGATAATCGACGCTCGCACAATAGAAATTGAAGTACATAATTATTCGGGATATTGTGTGCTTTATTAATACCAGTATTGCAAATTTATTTTAAATGAACGAATATTTTAAATGGACATTGTAACAGCTGAAGGGTTATTATCATTTTAGTTATTTCGTTCGTTCGTTTATTTAAGAGTGATGTTATTGTCAAGTTATTTAACATTTTTGTTTTACCGTAATCAATTTTTGTAAATTTTGTTTTTATTTCATAGTCTAGCATCTAGGTAACTACCGACTGTCTACTAACACGGTAAGTCTTTATATTAGTTTAGTTACATTAGCGTTCGTTTTGAAACTCCGCGTGCATCGTTGCGGTGGGTCACTTATACAGTTTTGAATTTTAAATACCACTTATTTTATTTTATGTCCCTTCCCAGTTCACCGGGAAAGTGGGGTAATACCTTTAGCATCCAAAGATATTCATATATATTTAAATTGTAAGTTGAATTGAAATACTTTGTTACAGTTGTGTTTTAATTATGACGTTAAGGTATATTATTCTAGATCAAACGTTGCATATTTAGCGCGCATTTACTTATATTACGGTTCAATGAATACTTATGAAAACGTTGTACAGGTTTATTGCACCCAACTCGCATTCCGCTATGTAAGGGTTGTACTGAACTATACGAAAATAGTAGATTTATTAATGACAAGTGCTTTGAGTACGTTACAGGTAGGCGCATGATTGTTGGTGGAGTTGGGCAGACCGGATGCAGTGACGTTGCTGTTGTTGTTGTGGTTGCCATTGTGGTGCTACTATTGTTGTTGTTGTTGTCATGGGAAGCAGCGGGTGGTGTCTCGCTTATAAAGGTAACCATCTTGTGTTGTTGTGTTGTGTACTTGTGTCATGGATAGCGAAAGTGGGCTATCCTGTCATCGCAGTGCGGGTTGTACTGGGGCACACGACACAATTCTATGAATTGTTGGTATGCGAGCTGTGTGAGGATGGCTTGCATGCGCAAGCATGTAAATCCAACTTCCTGCAACAGTACAATAGGTTCGGAACCGACCTGTGTCGCTCGACCTGGACCGGTTATCCATATATATCTTCTTATTGACGTTACGTACTGACGATTAGATGTACACGAATAGAAGGTGCTAAAGCAAGGGTGCTGGAGCACCTGGTATGTTAATACTAATTATGGTCGGTATTCATAGTTACTAATTACTGTTTGCCTTTTCATGTTGATTGCTGAATAATCTGGTTACCCGAATGCACGCCCATGTGAGAGCACCATCTTTCGTGGAGCAGGAGTTTGATAACGTAGACAAATACTTGACTTGCGAGGGGCTATGTGAAAGGGAATGCAATTATTATTAGGCCCCACTTATTAGAGGCGGAATGTGTTGTATTGATTGACGTTTCGATTGTTTTATCTTATTTGTGCATTTTCCACTACTAATATATACATTTTTTACGTTTGTGTGTAATAAAATATCGTCAAATTTTCCGCAGGGAGAGAAAAAGCAAAGAAATTATCACCGTACTATGTTAAGTGAGTTGGTACGAGGTATGATACCGGCAAATTGGCATAGATATGCAGTGCCTCATGGTTGTACAGTGATTCAATGGATAACAGACTTCAGTAATAGAGTGAAACAATTGCAGCAAGTTTCTCAATTGGTATCAACATCTGGAGCAAAAGAAATTCAGGTGTTTATTAAAAATATTAGAGATGTATTAATTCATGGTCAATGTTCAATTTAAATAATACATACATAAAAGTTTTTGTAGCAAATGATGTTTTATATTTTAGAGATTTAATGTCTGGTTGGGGGGTCTGTTCAATCCAGAAGCTTACATTACCGCAACTAGGCAATGTGTTGCCCAGGCTAACAGTTGGCCTCTTGAAGAATTAGAATTGGAAGTAACAATAACAGATACTAGTGATAAAAATTCAATACCATCTGATTGTTTTGCTATTATCGGTATTTATTAGTGTTGTATGATGATGATGATAAATTTCAAATATTTTGTTTTAAGGCATTAAATTACAAGGCGCTCAAAGTAAAAATAACCAGTTACTTTTGACTTCAAGCATTATGTTGGAAGTTCCCATCACCCTGTTACGATGGATTCGAGTTACTGGAGAAAATAAGAAAACAAGCAGTCATCTAACACTTCCAGTGTACCTGAATTCGACGAGAACCGAGTTGCTGTTTACTGTTGACCTAAATATTGCACCTTGTCAAGAAACACATAGCTTTTATGAACGTGGTGTTGCTTTACTAGCATCAACTGCACTTAATTAATTATATAACATGTTTAACTTATTATTTTCTACAATACTAACTTAAAGTTTTTCGCTTTTCTGTTGAGAATTAAGCAGAAGTAAGCAATGAATGAAAATTTTTCATTCAAGAATAAGGTTTCATGGAAATTAATTAATATTCAAAAATACAATTTTTTAAAATGTTAGTTTCTATAATTCAATGCCTTTCCTTTTTCCAATTGAAATTCTTAGAATAATTCATAAAACTTGTGCAATGTATATTTGATGTTTATATAAAAGCGTTCCTTATATATTAATATTCAACATTTATTAATATCAATTGCATCGGCACAAAGATTCTTCGAATTTAATCCATTGTTTTCATTTTATTGGTGTTTTTTCACGGATTGTTTTTACTCTGTTGCACCACATATGTTTAGTTTGATTATCATTGTTATTAACAATATTATTTCTTAATAACTTGATTAGATCAGTGTTGTTATATGCATCACTCTGAATCATCGATATACATTTAGATTTAGAACGCTATTTATTCCAACTTTATACTGGGATTAGTCGAGTCACATCAGCCAAATATCAGTGCAACAACTTTAAGCTAACTTTTCAAAAGAGTTTTTATAACATCTTTGGAATAGCACGACCTTCTGTTGCGTGTAGTCAGAAATGGGAGGAGTTCAAAACCGTAACAGATAGATATATGCCGTCGATGGCTTTCGGAGTCAAGTTCAAGTCAAGAATATATGACCCCCGAATTAAGAACAACATAGGCAAATGTATCTGCTATCACGGAATAGTCCACAGATAGTGATAGTGATAGCCCATCTCAACTAGTCACTACATATAGCCAACAAAGAAAATCGGCGGCAAGTTGTAAGAAGTAAGAAGAGAGAAAAATCATCTAATAACCAGGAAATGTTACGATCGTAAGTAACAGTTACAGTTTTCTGATAAAGACAAAAAGACTACAGTAAGTAATAACAATGAAAACAATAAAATATCCCAAACTCCAACAATAGTAATGGAGTACTGTATTGAATAATTTCCTACAAGAATTTAATGTTTATTCAACTTCTATCCAATAGAACAGCATGATCTTAAATATGTTGACAATGTTAATATGCGAAATTAAATAATGGCTAAATTATTTCTTCTTCTCTTCTTTTAACGGCATTATAACCATAAATGGGTCTTAGCCTGATCAACGATCCCATTCCATTCCGTTCCCGGGGACAATTCTCCATCCACCGATACACATTGCTCGAAAGTATGGTTTCCACTGAACAATCCTCTTCGTAAATATTTCCCCGTCCATTCTTTGTACATGTCCTAGCCAGGTCACACCGTGACTTTTTGCAACTATAATAATATTCTGCTCTCTTGACAAGCTGATCGAGTTTATGATTCGTTCTTTTTCTCCAAGAACATTTCTCGTTTTGGGCAGGCACACAGTCCATGCCTCACACCCATAGGTAACTACAGGGCGTATTAACGTCTTGCAAATCTTCAGTTTTACATTCCTGTCTAGGATTTTGGACATGACTTTTCATGTGCGTATCCATCAGTTACCTCTTATCTCAATTGAAATTGAGTTTTGTTTATTAAATTGGGCATCTAAGTATGTGAAGCAACGTATTCGAAATGGTAATCAGCTATGCTCAAATTTTTCAAATTTTGTCTTGAGATAAATATCTGGATATTGATCTATTAGGCCTGAAACCACATTCGCGCGGCATATTCGGCCAATGTGTTGTACAGAATGATTAATAGAATTTTACAAACCACACTCAACGTGATTCCTCTGCAGTTAGAACATTCTGCTTTATCCCCTTTTTTATGTATAGGTTGTATGATTCCATTCCTCCAGTAATTTTCCTGTCTCTACCAAAACAAAAATATTTCATCGCGTAATTTAGTGTTGTGTTTTATAATGTTCAATTGATCTTGCGCGTTTACCATATGCCGTCACAAAACATGACAATTATCGATTAGGTTATTTTGAATGAAAAAAAAAAAACTGAATTCAAGTTACGTGCAGTTTCAAATTGTTAACTTATTTGGACTCATTAACAGATCATAAAACTTTGTTCAAATTGTTAATTTATTGCGACAGATTAGCAGATGATAAAACTTAGTTCAAAAATTAATTCATCTAGTTTATTTATTTATTTTCATTGTAGAATATCGCGGCTATCAGAATCTCCTACATATAATACGCTATTTGTTTCGTCGATTCATTTCGTGATTACATATTATAAATTACATGACGATTTTGTGTAAATTTCATCTAGCACTATATTTGTCATAGATTCTGCATAGAACAATTCTACATTTTTAATGGAGGTCATTACTTAAATAAGAGTGTATTCACCCGATCAGTTTCCTAGTTGCTAGAAAGTCGTCGTAGCAACAATACCTGTAGCACAGTTGTAGGAGCAGCAGCAGCAATACGACTTGGGAACACCAGAGGACTCAGGGAAGTGAAAACATTAGTCTTAGTAATCTTAGACAAACGCAAGTGAACGTAAAATCATTAAATAAACAACTGGAAAGAAAAAAAATAATTTTTATCTAGGCTAAATAACTGTGCTTTCAAAATATTATGGATATTTCTACCAGCGAAACTGTCGATTCAATGATGGAGATTCAACCACGAATAGATTCAACACATAAAATGGCGAGTCTAATAGGACAAACAAAAAAACGACAACCAATCCAACCCTCCATCCGTGCTTATTTGAAACACCTAACAAATTCACCGTGTGATTCCTTGGTGAAAGTGACGCTGTGACACTTATCCAGTTCCTCGACGACATTATGTGCATCGATGAAACCAAACTGACAGTCGCAGACAATGTAACCATCTTAATTAGAGACAACGCCATGCTACATCTTTAAATAATTTCTTTTAAGTTTCAGAACGACTTCACATAACAGCCTGGTAGAACAAACCGATCATGCAACGAGACCTCCATGCGCTCCTAGGTATCTCGACAAAGACGATAGTAGAGAGGAACATGGACGCAAGATATCTAACATGAATTGCCTCAGAAACAATGCCAACGAGACCACGATAACGAGGGGTACTGTCCCTAACATACAGTCGAATGCAAAAAAGTAGACAAAAACAGTTTCCTGTAATTGATTTTCCTCAAATTGTTGTGGTATAAATGTGGCTTTTTAAAATCCCCTTTTTCCTTCAAAATTTGACAATCTTTCAAAGTTGACATTCATTTTAAAACGAAGTTTCTTTATTCCAATAAAACTTGAATTTTCTCAGTAAGTTTTCTTAATCCACGTGATATTTGATTTATTTATTCAGTAACGGTGGTTCGGGGCTCTAGTTGTGGGTACCTACGCTTACGGCACACCAGTTCATTAAAATGTCACTGAAATGATAATACTGACGTTTACATGACATTGCTAATATCAAGCAAGTTTGTTCAAGCAGCCGAAAATTTCGTGTCTACTTTTTTTTGCATTCGACTGTAGTAGGCATTGACTGACAATTGAAGGTCATTTATTGACGTTAGTGTATGTAAAATTGCGTCTCTCTATCTTTTCATTTATTCGAAATATTAGTACACTTCTCTTGCGGTTTTTGTATTTTTATTAAAATTGATAAAATTGAAACAAGAGCTGTTATAAAACACCTCTGCAAGACAGGTTTATCATCGCAAGAAATTCATAAGGGCATGACTGAAGTATTCGGTGGTTCTATGCCTTCATACCATGTAATTATAAGTGGTCATAAGATTTCAAACTGTAGAGAGTCCTGTGAAAACGCGCCAGGTGCAGGACCACCAAAAACTGTGGTTACAAAGAAAAAATATTAATTCCATCCATCATATGGTACTGGACGATAGAAGAATTACCGTCGGATTCATGGCGGTATTTCAGTTGGGAGTGTTTAACAAAATTGCACGAAGAATTGGGTCTCAAAAAGTATCTTCACATTGGGTACCAAAAATGCTAACGGCAAATCAAAAACGCATTCGACACCGCATAGACCAATGTGACAATCATTAACAGAGATCCCGATGAATGAAGTTAAGTTTCGTTACAGTGGGTTCGTCACTTTGACCCAGAGTCGAAACGCCAAAGAACGCGGCACTTATGTCACTTAGGCAACGTTTTTTTAGGATTTTGAGGGAGTTATATTTGTGGATTATTTACCACGTGGGCACACCGTAACAGGCCATATTACGCAGATTTTATATCAAAAGTTCGAAAAGCAAGCAAGGAAAAGAAAATAGTAAAATTGAGACGAAGTGTGCTATCGCTGACATTCGCAACGCTGGCTTTGAATTTTTTGAACAACCTCCCTATTCGCCAGATTTGGCCCCTGGTGACTATTTTCTGTTTTTAAAATTAAAAGAACATCTTCGGGGAACCCATTTTATGAACGACGAAGAAGTTATGACAGCCGTAAATGGGTGACTGGCGGAACAAAATACAGAGACAAAATACAAAGACATTTAAGCACTTCAGCACCACTTAAAATGTATTAACCTGTCAGGGGACTATGTTGAAAAATAAAATTATTTCGTTCTTCTCAAATGTTTGTTTCTATGTTAGGGACAATAATTGGTAAACCGCCCTCATATAATACGCACAATGCATTTGTGGCATTTCCAGACACATCGACTGTCGACTTGTCTGGAAATCCGATTAACGTAGGGACGCCATCGACGATAGACATGGTCTTGATGGGGAATGTGGTTAATATCGGGGCCTCATCACCGTAGAAGACCTAAACTGGGGTGATTTTCCGGTTACCTTTCAAGTGGCCAGGTCCAGACACGAACGTCGACGAATCATCATCACGGATTATAAAATTGCGAACTGACCGTCGTTCCGACAAACTCTGGTTGAACTAATGTATGTAACAAACGTTTTGGGAAAATTTTTGAAATATAATTATTCAAACTATAATTGTTTTACTTAATTTGGTAGTACAGAAAACGATTCAGTGGGGCTTTAACTATAATTATAAAGTATCACATAGCAACTAAAGGGCCATGGGTTTCAATGGTGCGAATGGCCCCCCATCACCCTTTGGACGGTAAGTGGGTTAAACTCTCGAATCTTTTCGTAGATTCTTCGTCGTAGTTCTTCTTCATTTTGGGCTTCCCACCCATCGTCGTAAACTTTTCTACCGCGTAAAGCCCAAAACTCTTCTATTTAGTTATCCTCTTTAGATACACATGCGATATTTTGTTGCCCTAACCAATCTTGTGTTCTTCTCGCATAATGGCACGATGTTAGATCCGGCCAGAACATAATATTATCATTAACGTGATGCGTTCGAATAAAATTCACTCTTTTGGGGAGGTATCTTCCAATATAAATGTCTGCATTTACAGCTTCTCCCTTAACTCGCCTAATATAAGGTCTTGAAAAACCAGGTTCCGCAATATCGTACCACACTACTATCGGTGCCAAAGTAATAGTCCCCTGTGTTTGAAGACCTGTATCACAGAAACCGCTTGGCGGAAAAAATGAAATATGCATTGTTAACACGAGCAATAATTTCTACGTAACATACTGTAATACAAATTTTTCTGCCCCTACGTTTAGAAGTAATCATTAGGGAAGTGCAAAAAAACATGCGATTTTTGCGATATCTAACGGATAGCCGACTTTACATTTTTTTCTATTTAGCCGTTCAACAAAACAATTTAAACTTCTACTGGACGTA
The DNA here is from genome assembly GCA_959613385.1 of Geotrupes spiniger. Taxonomy (NCBI): domain Eukaryota; kingdom Metazoa; phylum Arthropoda; class Insecta; order Coleoptera; family Geotrupidae; genus Geotrupes; species Geotrupes spiniger. Next base: position 37,082,095 of record OY390735.1, read on the forward strand.
ATCTGATATGTTGTGCACAGACGGCAAATTTATGTTTTACAACATTAAGGCGGCTTGCCATTATGCATTTTTTCCATGCAATATGCAATATTGATGAATGCGCTTGAGCGTTTTGTTAGTAAGTAAGTATTGCATGCAATTAATTTGTGTATTGCATCTGTTTAGAACATGTTCTATTTTATTCTGGTTATTTCTTTGTTGATTTTCGGTACTACCAACTGATACTCTCACAGAAAGCCGCGCTTCAATATTATACCTAACCTCAATTTCCGTGGACTTTTTGGTTGGTGGCACTAATGTTTCAGAGCGTTTCCTTGCACTGCATCCATCAAAATTGTCAAACCATCACTTTTGTATTGCATATGCACTACATTGCATTTAAAAATTGCATGCAAGAGATTGCATAAATGGCAAGCCCCCTTTATACACACTTTAGCCGCAAATCGTAGTTTTCGTGATTTCTGTTATCTCCGTTACAAGATGTTGCACGACAGCGGGGTGTAGTTCTAAGGAAACCTCAAGTTGTGCTTATCTCGAAACACGCATTGAAATTTAATTGTATCCGTTATTTAATATTTTTAAAATGAAATGAAGTTTGCGTAATTTTTGGCGATCGCGCAGACTCTTGTATCATTTGTAACGGAACTAAATTCAAAATTTCAAACAGTTCACTTATGAAATATATAAATATTAAATCGAAATTATGAAATTTGTGAATAAGCGTGAAGGTATTATTGACATATAAGAAAATCCACGGCTCCGTTAGTGCAATTATTAACGTTTCTTTGAATATAGGCATTCAAAAACAGTTCATTATTATTTTTGCACCGATAGTAAACAAATGCAGTCAATTAAGCCTGATCCGGCTGTTGATTGTAAATACTTTTAATAGCATGATAATGAATACACGTGTGGTAAATAATGATAATAGATTCATATAAAAGAGTAAAAGAGTTGTACTCTGAAATTACAACTGAAGTTCCAGATTTACCCGAATTTTCATAAAGAACATTGTATCGATGGTTTAAAAAACATGAAATTTTCATTTAGAAATTTAGATAATAAACCAGTGTTAATGGAACACTCTCACATAACTGCTCAGAGAGCTAATTTCTTCACATCTCTTCAAAGGTACAGAAATCAGGGATGGGAGTTCTTCTACACGGACGAAACCTGGTGTGGTGCAAATCATACTCCACAGTTCGGATGTGTTGAAAAAATAAACCCCGTAATAAGGATACTTGATCATTATTGAGGTGGAGTTCAACAAGTAAACGGTTATTGAGGCGGTATAAAGCGACCATCGGGGGTAGGTCAAAGGGTAATTATTTTTGTATATTGCTAGCGAGAATGGATTTTTGGAAGGCGATTGTCGTCACAAAATGAATAAACAACATTATGAGTAATGGTACGGGCACGTGCTGGCGGTAATACCAGCAAAATCAATAATTATGATAGGTCGTCATCAAACAATGCTAGATCCTGATTTTAGGAACCTTACATATTATCCCGGAGGAAAGATGACATGATTGCTTGGTTATTGAAAAAAAGGTGGCACTTCAAGAGGGTAATTACTAATTTTTCAAAATTCACTAAACCACAGTTGTTGTCTAAGCCGCATCATTATCAAAAGCTACTACTATTAGAAACTATTGCAAAGCAAGTAAGAGGAGACGATATGAAATTATTGTGGTTACCTGCAGCTCATTGTAAATTTAATGCTATTGAATTAATTTGGGCATACGTGAAAAATAAGGTTGCAACAACAAATAATACTTTTAAAATTAAGGATGTATTGGAATTTTTGTCAGGAAGCTTTGAACGACGTTTCAACGGAGATATGAAATAATTGTGTTGAGCATTGTAAGAAAATTGAGATAACGTACATAGAAAAAGAACACCTTATAGAAATTATGAACCATTTATAATTAACTTAGGAGAAGGTGACGATGATGATGAATTGTCGGACGAGTCAAGTGATAGTTAGGATGACGAACAATGCAATGATGAAATTGATACCGAGGATGCTCTCTTTCCTCATTGCATCATAGAGGATGTTACTGCTAACAATTCCGATACGGCCGAGTCGTCTGCCATAAGCAACTCTACTCAATTTGTGGGTAACGCAATAGGCGTCATTCAAAGGTTTACGCAAAATACTAATCTGACCATAGAACCAATCCAAATAACCACTTCGTTCAGAGAAATAATACGACTATTAATAACATTATGAATACGTCGATTTATCAAGCATTCCTTCCTTCTTATACTGGACCGCAGTCATAACAAATTTTAATTGCACATCCATATTGGAATACGTATCTCGCTCCCAATAATCGAATAATGGGTACAATTAAATTTCAATAAGTATTTCGAGATAGACACATATTGTGGTTTCCTTAGAACTTTATTCCGCTTTCGTGCGATATCTTGCAACGGAGATAACAGAGATCACGAAAACTACCATTTGCGGCTCAAGTATGTATAATGTTGAAAAAATTTCCACTCAGTGCACAACATATCACATTACGTCCAGTCGAAGTCAATTTTTTTTGTTGAAGTTTGTTAAGTAGGAAAAAAATGTAAAGTCGGCTGTTCGTTAGATATCGGAAAATCTGATGCATTTTTGCTTAAAGTATGTTACGTAGAAATTATTGCCGGTTGTAACAATAGTAGTACCTTGTCCTTAAATTTCGTATTTTTCTTATACCTTACGTCATTACGATCGTCCTCTATGTTGTCTGTATAAAAACCTTAGTTTCCTTTTATTTCGGAAACATTATTTTATTTATTGAAATAAATTTATTATTTCTAATAACTTGTATATGTATTTGCAGTTCTGCTCCGGGCAAGCTATTGATAAACCCTACTTGTGTTGGCAAATTGTCCACCTATGCACTTGAATTAAATCGTTTTATAGCAAATACTATATTAAGGCAACTCTGCAATAACGAGCCCTGTCGTTTTAAACCAACATCCAATCAATCTGAGTCCGTGAAACCATACCTCAGAGTGCAATTTACATTTACATGCGAAACACACAATTATTTTATATTTTATATGTAGAATTTTAATTACAACAATGTACGCAATTACTTTATCTAATGTAAATTTTAATGTTTAATGTGTTATGTGTTATATACTGGACATGTGCCAACAATAAGTTGGTACGAATTAATATTTAAAACCGAAGATGCCGTGCATCATGACCTTGAGAATTAATTAAATCTAATTCGAAACGTAGGCACAAGAAAAATAAAGCACGTGATGTAACAGTATTTTTTTGTTGTAAAATATTGACCGAGCGTAATTAGAAATAAACAAAATTTCATGTATTAACGTTTTGTTAATCATAGCGTTTTTATAATAAATGTTCAAAAATACCGCCATTCACCTCTACATTTTCTGCTTCGTCTACGAGGTCGCCTGTAATTAAAAATGTTTATCTAGTATGCCATGTTCGATGCTCAAAAACATTTGATAACTTTGTTGTTCTGATAATGTGTCAGTGTATTGTGACAGTGAATTAATGTTTATTTTTGAGTTTGTACGATTAAAATGCCACACACTTATTCAAATTTAGAATATGCAAAATGGTGTTTGTTTATGGTTTTTGTAATGGGAATGTTACAGCTGCTATTCGTATCGTCATATAGTCAACGGTTTCCGCATCAGAGACATCCTAATAAAAATGTATTTATCAGAGTTTTCAACAAACTGTGCGAGACCGGAAAGCTTCTCAGTGTTAACATAACATCTGAACGAGCTACTCGACAAGATTTAGAAGAGGTAGAAGATATTCTGAATGTAGTAGCAGAAGATGCAATGACCAGCTCACGAAGAATTAGTATTCAGTTGGCCATTCCACAAACAAGGGTAAGAAACAAACTCCACGAGCAAGGCTTACATGCATACCAGAGAATACAATACCTACAACCGGAAGATTATCCTAAACGTATGGAATTTTGTCGGTGGATAAATAATAATGCTTGTGTTGTATCGCGCATACTTTTTATAGATGAAGCAACATTCACCCGTGACGGCATTAATAATACCCACAACTGTCAAGTATGGTCAGAGTCAGAGAGAGTAATTTTCAACGTAAGTTTTCGGTAAACCTGTGGTGTGGTATGGTCGATAGTTATTTAATTGGCCCTTTCATTTTGGAGAATCGCCTCACAGGAGACAACTACTTATTTTTTTACAAAATGAATTACACGGACTACTAGAGGACTCAGAATGCAAATGTACTACCAGCACGATGGAGCTCCTGCACATTTCGCTCGTCAGGTCAAGCAACATTTTGACAAAAGGTTTCCATGGCATTGGATTGGTCGCGGTCCTATTAGTTGGCCTCCAAGATCTCCAGACCTAACAGCACTAGATTATTGTTTACGGGGCTAGTTCAAAGATGAAGTGTAAAAGTAAAACATTCGGGATGCACTAATTCAACATATTAGAAATGCTGCAGCCGATCTTAAACAAAGACATGACTCAATCAGGAGAGCAACAGGCGCCCTTCGTAGACGAAGCAGAAATGTTTAGAGGTGAATGGCGGTATTTTTGAACATTTATTATAAGAACGCTATGATCACCAAAACGAAATGTTGTTTATTTTTAATTACGCTATAACTTGAAAACAAATACAAATCGGATAACAACAATTGAGTTTTTTTACATTATTTTCACATGTACAATACACTTCTGGAGTTTGGTCTGTTCCTCCCGACTCACCCTGTATAAATGCGATCAAAACTAGTCACAATCAATATTTTTGAATTCCTGATAAAATATAGAGCGTTCTAATTATTGCATAATAAGAATTAGCTGTACTCACCAACTACGTCTCCTTTTAGTATCTGTATAACGTACATGTAATTTTTCGTGTTGTGCATGGCAATATCGTAAGCCATGTTTAATGTATCCGTAGCGTGAGTTGTGAGATGATAGAGATATTTTTTCAGCAGTGACTCCGCCGCGTGCAAACAATTGACGTCGTTCGTGTAAATTTTCGCGACCAGCAACCTCTGGAATCTTATCAGCAAATTCAGGCTTGGCGTAGAAGCATTTTTCTGTTGGGACACTTTGTTAGAGTTCTTGAATTCTTGCAGACGCAATTGCGTCATGAGAGCACCGTTCCTGCAATGTTATAGAATATTACAGAGGATACTAAATAAATTGAAAAACAAAATACCGAAGTAGTTGTTTGACCAGATGCAGCAGAGGGATTGTGCTGTGTGAGGTGGACATTTCGAATGTTTCGTCGGCGTCTGCCAGTTCTATGATTTCAGCCCTAAGAGCCTCAAAAAGAGCTGTTTCTAATCCGCTGTCCGCCATCAGACTCCACACCAGCAAGTCAGTCATGAATCGTTGGCCGCAGCTTACTACGCCAGTTTCTACACCTGAACAAAAATTATTTGTCCACATCTTCCAAAACAGCGATAGAAACTAACCGGTATTTGGTAGTAAAGAGCTGAGAGTTTGAGCCCGCTCGTTGGCTGTGGGTAGAAGGATACTCCAACCTGCTTGAAGGGTCGATTGGGCTGCGTGCTGCACTGTAGATAGAATGCCATGTGAACTGGCCAAATAGACAATACGGGATTTTAAACTTCCGAGTAGTTTGCTGCCCGACCCTAGTCCTAAACTTCGCACATCGACGTTGTTTGTTATGATACAATATAACTGCAATAAATATAATATATTGAGTTATTAATATCACACCTAATGAAAGAAACAATATATTGTTATGGTTTTTATTTTAATTAAACTGAATTATTAAATAAAGCACATACAAATAAACACAAATCTCAAAATCGAGCGCAAATGTGTCTAGATATAAAAGTTTCACTGTCGTGAAAAGAAAACACAAATAAAATAATTCATTGCCTTATTTATTAAATATAAATGCAAGTAATGCGAACAAAACTCAGTTTAACATTACAAAACTATACCATAAACTTTGAGACTCGATATAAGGAATACAATTATTTACTCAGGGATTTATGCAGAACGATACACAAAAATAAATCGCTCTAAAATAACAGTAAGTTCAAAGGCAAATACAATAGAACAACCGAACACGACAATTCGTAGTATACTGTTATAAGCAGATAAATTGAAAATCACTTACTGATTTCTACTTCTGGAGTTTCGATTGTTATTGTCGCAGGCTAAATCTTGAGGACAGAATGAATGTGTGCCGATGCCGCTCGGCTTATTTAAATCCGATGCTATTTCACATTATTTTTTATTATTTAATATTAATTTTTCCACTAGTCTTAAGTGCCAATTACCTATTGGTTGTTTGATCGTACAGATATTGCCATGCCCTTCTACAAGCGGCGATTGGGCGTAATTCTCGTTAACAGGGCGATTTCCCGCGCTTCTGTCGACATCGAAGTCGACTCGCGGCCCACGTGCTATGAGTCACCTCTCGGAGTCACGCCCGCAGCTCTCACAATGCGAATATTTCGTAAATTTAAACATACACTTGCGATTTAAATTATATAAATGTAGTATAACTAATTATATCGAGTTTCAATTAAAATTACATTTCTACTAGTTCTATTTACATATTCTAAATTATCTTAATTTAATTTTACGACAAACTCCTTATTTGTTCAATTATTTACATAGAATTATAATTCGAAGTAACATTACGATGCTGAATGTCTCTACGCGGTTCGTATTCGTATTCCATTTTAATCTCAGCACCGTATTTCGTTATTGTTAAATCTATTATTTTCCTGTTAATTTATGACTTTTACAATATACTATAATGATTTCCTTAACAAGAATATTGAATTACAGTTACTATTATGCGAATTTTGAATATTATTTAATATACACTCACTTTCATATGAAATACACCACCCATTAAGAATTAGACTACAATTTTGAAACTTCGGTAAAATAATGCTTTATTATCCACTAAGAATGAAAGTTTCCGCCGAAAAAACTCAATCGTTTTCCTGTACCATTGTTATCTCCACGTTTCAATATTTTCTGCCTAGCACTTAATGAATTTCTGCCCACAAAATGTCAGTTTATTTTATTGTCAAACTGTCAAGTAGACGCGTTGTAATGCCCCCAGTGCGACGTTGTCGAAATTTTTCCCCTATCAATGACTTTGATAGGGGCCGAATTATCGATATGAAAGAGTAAGGTCTCTCATTCCGAAAGATTGGGAGAAGGCTGAATCGGGACCACACTACAGTTACTCGGATATGGTCTTTATGGTCCGAAGAACGTATTCAGAGGCGCCGTCCTGCTGGAAGACCCGCTCGAAGACGCAACGCAGGTGAAGACCGACTCCTTAGGCGGGTGGCTACCAGGTATCGATTTTAAACAAGGTCGATTGCTTTGGATTGGACGAGAGCTTAGAACCGAAACTTGTCGATGGCAACTGTTTAGAGAAGAATTGCATGGTACCGTTCTTGCATGGTGCAAGAACGGTTCACTAATGGAATGATTCAGTGATGAATCAAGGTTTTGTTTATGGGAGAATGATGGTCGTAGAAGGGTGCGGCGACATCGGCCTTAACACCTGGGGTTATGGTTTGGGGAGCGATATGTGCTGGACGAAGGTCAGCCCTTACATTCATTCCAGGCACATTAAACGCACGTCGTTACATCGACAACGTTCTGGAACCGGTGTTAGTACCTTTCATTCAGATGTTGCAGAATGCCACTTTCCAACTGGATAATACAAGACCCCATACTGTGGTTACAAGAAGGTTCCTGGAGCAGGTTGGATTGTAGATTTTGCGATGGCCTGCACGGTCATCGGACTTGTTGCCGATTGAACATGCCTGGGATATGATGGGTCAGCGACTAAGACAAGTACCCAGGCCTTCTCAGAATCTGGATGAACTTCGACACCATCTAGAGATTGCATGGAATGAGATACCCCCGGATGACATCGACCTCTTAGAGAGCATGGTTAGAAGAGTTAATGCATGCATAGCTGCGCGTGGAGATGCTGGGTTATGAACTAATCCACACTCAATCCAATTACAACACTCACCGATTAGTAATTTGCATTCTGCAAACGGTCGTTGTTTTGATTTAATTTGTTACACTAAATTGATTTGGAAAGCCTCTCGCGATTAATCATAAATATCCGCTTGCAGTTGTACAGATAGTCGATATACTATCATGCGTGCGAATATTAGTACGTGCACAGCTTGCAAAGTGTAATGACACCGCTCGACAGTAGGGTAGGTCGGTATCCACTTGGCGATGCTGCGAAACGAACAACCTTGCAAACGAAGCAATTATGTAGAGTTTTAATAAATACATAAATCACAACTACCGACGAGTATAGTTTATTGCAAGCCCTAACTAGTAATATTTCATGGCGATGCTGCCAGGATATTTCATGGCGATCCAGCCAGGATATTTAATGGCGATCCTGCCAGGATATTTCATGGCGATCCTGGTCTAACCAGTAATATATCATGGCGATCCTGCCAGGATATTTCATTGCAATCTTGCCAGGATATTTCAATGTAACTCACTACTAGCTTTTTCTTGAAAAATGTTAATTTTTGTTTTGTTTTTTCAACTAAACGTTCATCTTTTCTTAGTTAATAATATAGAATTATTCTACCGAAGTTTCAAAATTGTAGTCTAATTCTTAATGGGTGGTGTATTTCATATGAAAGTGAGCATAACTACATTTTGTACAAGGTTACATCTAGGGTTAAGAATTCAGGATGAATGTATGATGGTATAGAACGGTGAAATGCCATATGCAAGCACATGCCATCTTGCATGTGCGAGATGACGTCACGTCACTCATAATAAATAACAGTTTATCGAATAATGGCAAAGATATCTTGGTATGTGACATTCGATGATAGAAAACTATACCATGTAGAAATTATTAGACAACTTAGTGAAAACGATTAGTGAACGTGCATATAACCCCAAGCCGTAATTGCTTCGATTTCTACCTGAACTGGTAAATCGAATAAGATGAGTATGAGTGAAATGGGGCGATGCAAATTTAGCGGCAGTTAAGCGAGATACGCTTCATATCTGACGTGCATGCAGTTTTCTCCCGTCCAGTTTTGGGACTTTCAGATATGTTGTACATTCTCTAGATATTGTTACCTACTATAATTCTATGATTTTCGACCGTACTGCGAAGTAACAATTCGAACAACATGATTACGAGGATAATTTTTATTAATCCATCTTTTACTTCCAAATAACATTCTCAAGTTCTAGCTCACAAACGGATTCGCAATATTACGAAACGATTACTTTGAATGTTAAAAGTATCTGACATTTAACCAGTAAACCTGAATTTAACGTAAACACAAGTACAATTTACATGGTGAAACAATGGAAGCCAATCAAGAGGGATAAGCAGAGGATCATTCAGTTGAATAAAAACAAAGCAAAAATTAACATTCAAGAAAAAGCGAGTAGTAGATTGCACCCCCACCAGCACCTATGCATGCATTAACTCTTCTAACCATGCTCTCTATTAAGTGGTTGATGTCCTCCTGGGATATCTCGTTCCATGCAACCTCTAGATGGTGTCGAAGATCATCCAGATTCTCAGGAGGCCTGGGTACTTCTCTTAATCGCCGACCCATCATATCCCAGACATTTTCAATCGGCGACAAGTGCGGTGACGATCAGGCTAGGGTAAAATCTTCAATCCAACCTACTCCAGAAACCTTCTTGTAACCACAGCAGTATGGGGTTTTGCATTATCCTGTTGGAAAGTGGCATTCTGCAACGTTTGCATGAAAGGTACTAACACCGGTTCCAGAACGTTGTCGATGCAACGACGTGCGTTTAATGTGCCTGGAATGAACGTACGGTGTGACCTTCGTCCAGCATATATTGCCCCCCAAATCATAACCCCAGGTGTTAAGGCTGTTTGTCGCCTTTGAACGAACTCAAAATTTCGTCTTTCCCCTCGCCGCACCCTTCTACGACCATTATTCACCCATAAACAAAACCTTGATTCATCACTGAAGACGATGTCATTCCATTGATGAACCCACCCTTACCGTTCTTGCACCATGCAAGTCTGGCTGCTTTATGGGGCGGTGTTAATGGAAGCCGAAGGTAAGGACGGTATGAATGAAGCCTAAAGGAAGAAATTCTTTTGTAAGCAGTCGCCACCGACAAGTGTCGGTTCAAAGCTCTCGTCCAATCCAAAGCAATCGACCTTGTTGTTTGAAATCGATCCCTGGTAGCCACCCGCCTAAGGTGTCGGTCTTCACGTGCGTTGCTTCTTCGGGCGCCAGGACGGTGCCTCTGAATACCTTCGGACCATAAAGACCATATCCGAGCAACTGTAGTGTGGTCCCGATTCAGCCTTCTCCCAATCTCTCGGAATGAGAGACCTGCCTCTTTCATACCGATAATTCGGCCCCTATCAAAGACATTGATATGGGCAAAATTTCGACGATGTCGCACTGGGGACGCATTGCAAGGCGTCTACTTGACAGTTTGACAATAAAATAAACTGACATTTTGTGAGCAGAAATTCATAAGTGCTAGGCAGAAAATATTGAAAGTTGGAGATAACAATGGTGCAGGAAACATAACAGTTGCGTTTTTTCGGCGGAAACTTTCATCGTTTCTTAATTGATAATAAAGCATTATTTTACCGTTTACCATTATTTAAGTTTCAAAATTGTAGTCTAATTCTTAATGGGTGGTGTATTTCATATGAAAGTGAGTGTATGTTACCTGCCCTTCACACCTGCACTTTCAATCCATAAAGTAATGTATTTAATTTTTCCGGAAATCGGCTCGAAAACAACATTTTCCTGTTTATTTACGCGCAGGAAAATTGAATTTTCCGGACTGTACTGTAAAGACTTTACAACACGTAATTTACTTTGTAATTATATTTGCCAACAAAATTGAAAAACTTTTTGAGGAATTTGTAAATATGATTTCCAAAATTGTAAATTTCGTCTTTTTTACAATTTCCGGAAAAAATTAATACAAAACACGTCAGTAAAATCTCTTACTTGACTCGGAGCGTCAAATACTCGGCACAAAGTATTTCAATTAAGCTCCTCTTCAGTAATGCGGCGTTTTCCTGACTTGTATGTAAATAACTATTTTCAGTCTCCGTCTAAAATTACTTTGTTCCATTCGTCCAAATCGTCTTGAAAATGACATTTGCGTGCCGAAAACAGGGATATTGAATTCAACTGAATTTTGCTCTCAAAGATTTTAATTTTATAAGTCATAAAATAATTTTACATTCAAATCATGACACTGTGGAATAAGTACGGTCAATGGAAGAAAAAAATCCCTAACGGGAGGTATTTTAACTTTCTTTCATCTTTCCTTATGCCATTTACGGCATCGGATTTAGAGTTTTCACCCGTCCTCAATTCTTTGTCATCACCTTCATTTCCTCCATTGACTTTCCTCTTTTTATTCCTATTTCCCTTTTTATATCCTCCCATTTCCTTCGTGGTCTTCCAACCTTTCTTTTTCCCTCTCTTCTTGCTTCCATTACCCTTCGCACTGTTCGGTCCTCTCCCATTCCCATTGCGGAGATATTTTAACAATAAATTAATTTGTTTTAATTTTTAAAAAATGCCGGCCGAAAAAGTTTTGTGCATTTTACAATTGCTCACAATATATTTTTAGTCTAGTGACACAAAATACTATTGTACAACTAGAGTTTTTAATTCATTAATAGAGGTTACGGTAACATTGAATGAAATTTTCATAAGAAAAATAGTTCTATGTGCACAATTTAATGGATGTTGGTGCGGTTTGCATAAATGATGCAACGGTTACATACTTCTAGAATTACCATACTATCCATTCAAAAATTTCTGGCAAGTAAATCATGTAAATATGGAGAAATTGTGGTCATCGGATCGCATGTTAAAATGGGGTTATCATCACAAGCAGCGCTGTTTTCAATGTTAATAATTCAATTTTGACAATCTTACGAGCATGATGACAAAACATGATATATGCATGCCGTTGTTTTTGCTGCGGTCGCATAAAGGTTTAACTTTTGCATAATATGGTTTAACAGTCATAACGCATACATCAAAACAAAATAACATACAAGGGATTACGATAAATTCTATTCTTGTTGTTTGGTAAAAAATCGCTCGGTAACTTGTTTATTTATGCTGCTATGACATATGGCAATTTAACGATATGAACATTTTATTTGTGGACTTCGAAATAATATAGATATAGATAATGGGGTGAGACTAATCCACATTCGGTAATAAACGAAAAAGTAATATCACGAAACGTATTAACTGCGAGAGCACATATCGAAATGAAGACGCTGTTTCTGTTGCATAATTTAATTCTTATATCGATAAGCAGTGCAGAAGTGAACGTCAGCAGAAATTTTATGGTAAGTTCATAAATAAAAAGAGCGAATTCATCGTTATTTATTTCATTCCTTTATTTTCAATTGTTCCTCAATTGGTAAACTTTCAATTGTGTTTTGTTAATTTACTTTACTTATGATGCTGAATCAGAGTGTACTTTTACTCGTATTGTTCTCGTATCTTTATTTATGTCTTGTTTCCACTAATTAATGTGTTCGTTCTCCTACTTTTCTCTTCATATATTATTTTTACTTTCTTAAATATTTTATATAGCGAGGAAAGAAAACTTCAAATTTTGCAATATCTCAACTGCGTCAGCTTGCCGTTGAAGATTTTAGTTTCATTTGATATTATTTATGTTAATAATTTTGTCAACTGTTATAATTATTACCGAACCAGTTAGTTTTAAATAAGATTTGGTGTTCTAACGTTTGTAGACAGAAACATGTGGCTACCAGGTCGAATTTTAATGGAAATAGTGATTATATTAGAATTTGAAAATCGGAATTATTTGTGCAACAAAAATAACAAATCTAACGATTTTTTAAAAATACAGTGCATATATTTTTACATTTTTTGATAAAATAACGAATTTGTGTCTGTTACATCGACAAAATACAACACAGTTTAATTAAATCGGCAGAAATAACTTTTTAAATGTATGTTGCCTTTTAATCAAGAAAGTATGTGCGTTACTCTAAGACATCTTTCTCATTTAACACCAAGATTTCTGTCAATATAATATTTTAATTTAGTCTAATTAATATTAAATTCATTTTCAATTTTAGTTAATTATAATTAATTAATTAACACAAATGTTAAAATTTATAATAAATCTTTTCTGTTAATGTAATAAATTCCAGTTAATATTAGTTAATTGAAACATAAATGTATGCGTGTTGGCGATTGATCAAACTTGCCAAGCAATAGTAACATATAGAAATCAATAAATGTAATAAATTATTTCACTTATTGGGCAAGTCATTTCATTGTTGGTTTAATTCTTCATTTGCATTTATTATATGTTGAAAATAAAATTAATGCTAAAACGCTTATTTCGGGTGTGTAACGTGTACGACTACAAAAATATTTGAAAATTGTAGGGTCTTATTAGACTTCAATATAAAAGAACTGACACTGGTTTCACAACAAATTACATTTAATACAAATGTACATTTCAAAAGCCATTGCTTTCATCATCAGTGTTATACATCTCAGAAAATAATAAAAATGACATAATTAAGTTGTCAAGGTATAATTAATAATATATTTTTTCGGTAGATTTCGATAGAGCTTGAAATTCTGAACATAGAAATATGCACAAGTATAACCTTGGCCTTGATAGTCTATAAGATAACGGACCTTAAAATTTGAAAATAAAAAAGCTGTCCCGCTAAGTTTTTTACATTTTTTTAATTTTACTGTAGAAACGGACAAGTTGGCAATCTAATTATAAAAAAAAAACTAAATGAGATGTTCAAACTGATTCCCATTTACTTCTTGGCAATATCCTAGGCGATATTCGAAATCTTGTAGAACATTCCGGATGTTTTCTGGACGAATAGCACTTCGGCTCGAATTCTGTTCTTTAAATCGTCAAATGTAGGTGGCCGATTGAAGTAAACCTTGCTTTTTAGGTAGCCCCACAAAAAGAAATCGAGTGGGGTAAGTTCAGGGGACCGTGCAGGCCACTCAATTGATCCCCTTCTACCAATCCAACGATTGGGAAAAACTTGATTTAAATAATTTCGCACATCCAACGAAAAATGTGGAGGCGCTCCATCTTGTTGATACCATAAGTTATTATTTGGCAAGTCCGGATCTTCTTCATTGGGATAAAGCATCGCAAGAGCGGGTATCAGGTCATCCCTCAAAAAATCTAAGTATTTATCACCCGCCAACGTTCCTTCTATGAAAACGTTAACTTTTTGTGGACACTGCGTGTTGAGCTCCATCATCCAATGAAGATTTTGGGGAGCCCAGTATCGACAGTTCTGCCGATTTACTGCTCCATTAAGGCAAAACGTGCCGTCGTCCGAAAATATTACTCGACTGCCAAATTCGAGATCGGCTGTGCATCGAGCCATCATATCCGCGCAGAATTCCATACGGCGATTCGGATCGTCTTCATTAAGTTCATGTATTAAAACAGCCTTATAGGGATGCCATTTACACTTTTTCAATGTCCTCCACACCGAACATTTACTGACTCATAAATCGCAGCCACCTCGTGTGTGGTTCTATGGGAATTTTCTTGCAGTTCCAGTAGAACATGTAACTGAACATCTTCGGAAACTTTTGGTCGGCCACATCTAGGGAGATCCCTCACATGCCCGAACTCTTCAAATTTTCTTAAAATCTTGGATACGGCTGTTCTTGTAATTGATTCCTGCCCTGGTTATTTATTATTAAAGAGCTCGCAAACTTCATCTTGTACATCCGTCCATGTCCCATCATCATTAAAATTTCTAGTCTTTGCTTTTCACCTATGTATCGTACCATTTTGGTAATTAGAGTAATGTGTCAAAATTGGCAGTTCGCATAAATACAAAACTACTCGAATTTGACCAAGACCAAATAACTAAAAATTTAATTTTTTTTCTCTGTCAGAATTTTTTGGTCTCTTTTTCAGAAACTATCAAGGTCAAGGTTATACTTGTACATATTTCTGCAGTCGGAATTTTAAGCTGTATCCAAATCCGTCGGGAAAAATGTGGGTTGCTATTGAAAAAAAAAAAAAAATCCGATGACATCATAAATCAAAAACAAAAGACGATTGAAAAATTCAGTTGATTTAAAAAGATGTATTTTTTAATATCAAAATTGACCTGCCCGAGGGTTTTTCGCAAATACTGTTTGTTGGAATTTTATTTTAATAGTTCCATACTTTTGAAACGCACTGTATATCTACTAACCAGATCCAGTAATGCATTATTTAAAGGAGACAAATCAGTATTTAATAATGTTGATAGCTTCATAGATATTTAAACAGTGATTTTCGGAATGTTTTAGTAATTTTAAATCATCAATGGTAAAAAGATGTCCAGTATTAACAAAATGGTTAGCTAAAGCAGAAATACTTACATCACGGTTAATTTATGTTCTTTAAATCTAGTTTCCAGATTCCTTCGTGTTTGCCATATATAGCATAAATTAGCTTTAGCTAACCATTTTGTTAATACTGGACATCTTTTTACCATTGATGATTTAAAATTACTAAAACAATCCCAAATTATTGTTTAAATATGTATGAAGCTATTTATATGAAAAAATTCCAATCAAAATTATTAAATACTGATTTGTCTTCTTTAAATAATGCATTACTGGATCTGGTTGCTAGCTATATGTAATTATACCTTGACAACTTAATTATGTCATTTTTATTATTTTCCGAGATGTATAACACTGATGATGAAAGCAATGGCTTTTGAAATGTACATTTGTATTACATGTAATTTCTTGTGAAAGCAGTGTCGGTTCTTTTATATTTAACACAATTTCACAAGCTCATCTAACTTAATAATCTTATTCAGTGTTTTTCAAAGAAATGTTTGAACACGTCAATTTGTGTCATAACGACGGCACATTTAATTGTAATTGTCACTTAAAGATTGTATTTTGTTTTTGAGTTATGACGTAAGCGACTTTTTTAAAGGAAATCCTAATTTGTTATGCTGAATTTGGAAATTCTAAGATCAAATCTGCCAAAACAACTATGACGCTGTATTTTGCAATTTTGAAGATGAATATTAATGAGAAATCGAAAACTGTCAAGTAGGTCAATGATTTGATAGCTTACTTTTACATTGCGTGTATTATAATCATTATGAAATGCAAAAAAAACAAAAAATTATTAAATTAAATGTTCGAACTGACCACAATGTTGTGCAATGCAGTAATCAAGTCTGTACTGAAATTTTTCACGAAGTTTTCGCAAAGTTTCGGGTGGAATTAATCCTATTTCTTTGCGAATTTTATGCTTTAACAGTTCTGTGGGCGCTTTATGTAAAACTGTTTAAATACATTTTAATTACGCCGGGTGATTTCTGAGGGCATTGAACAGGTCCCCCCCTGCCATCCATTTACCAGAAAAAAATTTGTTTAAATAATTCGTAACAGCAAAATGTGCCGGTGCACCATCCTGCTGAAACCATAACGTGTCCCTTGGTAGATCCGGATCTTCATGGTACGGATAAACAACCGCAAGAGCAGGGATTAAATTGTTTCTTAAGCCGTCCAAATACTTTTCACTTGTCAATGAACCTTCGATAAAAATGGTCCTAGAATTCTATCCTCAAATTCCTGCCCAAATGTTAGACTTTTGAGGAAACTGTCTGTGCGTCTCATTCGGTCAGTGCGGATTTTCAGGTGCCCAATATCGATAATTGTATTGCTTTACTGTTCCATTAACCCTCCAGCGGGCGCGCTAACATACTAACATCAAGAGGCGCGCGCGGGCTACGAGTCCGCAATCATTTTCTTTTTAACCAAATACCTATTTATCATTAATTTTACTTATTTACTTTCCTGACTGATTCAACAGCTTGCAGTATTATTAAACTATAATGGTAATTCTTTATAATAACATTAGAAATGATAATGACAGTACATTATATTTTTTTATTGTTGACTTTATGACCATTGGCAATGTTCAAGTTATAAAGAATGATTTAAGAATTATTTTTAAACAGAAACAATAATAAAATCAAATTGAAACATTTGACTAGTATTAAAGTATTTCAGTAAGAAGAATAAAAAAAATTGATACATTTTATTTACAAGCATTCAGTACAAATGAATTTTGCATGTTCTAGGCAATTTGTGACATTTTCGGCAACAAAATCTTGTAGGGCGATTTTTCTTCCTGTCGCAATAAAAACATCTGCCCTTCTGTGGCAATTGGACCGTTGTGTCTTCCATTGGATTATCGGAAATACCACAAATTTCACGAATTCTGATTTTCAGTGTTTGGGGTAAAGTTGCAATTGAAACTCTTTCTTGCAAATGTTGCACCAATAAAGAGAAAGCAAGATCTTGTAGAAATTTTCGTCGCCGCGTACTTGTGTTTGTGACATTATTTGAATTATAAATGACAAAGGAGTTGATGCCAGCAACATTCAGACAAGAATAAAAAACTACTATCGGCCATCTTCTCGTAGTTCTCGTGCAATTGTACGATGCGCACAATTTATCTACTACATCCACTCCTCCTTTTGTGCGGTTGTATGTCATCAAAATTTCTGGTTTGTGTGCATCTCCACTTTCTGGATCTATAGCATCGTCATTGTGCATGCTTGATACTAATAAAACTAAAATTTCTTTTTTTGACAGTACGAGACAAGAGAGCAGTTAGCTTTGAATGCAAACATACTAGATTTCTCAGGACGATTTCCTTGAATTAGATCCCGAGGCAATTCTCTTTTATTTTTCGCAGTGTACCTACGACAATCAAACCATAGTTGTTTCGTAAATTGTCCATCAGAGGAAAACTCATAAACCAATTGCCTAACGTAATATTTCTTCCAGAATTCTTTATAGGTTCAACCAGTCGTTCAACAACATGATATGGTGAATTGCTAACAAAATGTAATCCGTCTGGTTGACGACCAACATATACCTCCAGATTAGCCGTGTAAAACATAGTGGCATCACATAATGCAAATATTTTTATCCCATATTTGTTGGGTTTGCTTGGTATATATTGGCGAAACGAACATCTACCTCGAAATGCTTCTAATTTTTCACCAATCGTGACGAACTCAGATAAACTGTATCCATTTTTACAGTTTGAAACAAACAATTCGAAAATTTGACGAATTGGTGCCAATTTGTCTTCTTTCTTCACGGTCGCTCTTGTCGTCAAAAAGGAGACACCGTAGTAGAAATTTGAAACGTTTTATTGACATTGTAAGTCGAAAAATCTCAATACCTCTGCCGCCGCTTGCCCACAAATCTTCCAAATTGAGATGATTCGCTTTGTATGTTCCGGCCATATACAAAAGGCCAATCAATGCGCGGATTTCATTTTCATTTGTGGGTCTTAGATCTCTTTCACGAGTATAGCTACTAGCTAAAGATTGTATGTTCTTGTTTGTGTTAGTCACAATAATTGATATCATGTTGTCATTTATAAAATACTTCCATATTTCTAAAGACGTTTTCAAATTTCGGGTGCTACTCTTAGGTCCCGGTAGCTGCTTTATTACGCAAGATTTTGAAAGCCTAACACGTTTATTAGCAGACGGTACCATTGCCCAAAGTGTTACATCTTTTCCTTTGTTTTCCCTCACTCCGCAATGTCGTAAAAACTAAACACCTGCACGGTTGAAGTTGCACTTACTGGTATAGTTTAGGTCTATTCATGAAACTAGAGGGCGCCACACCACCAACGTTGACAATGAGTAAGAAATATAACACAAAGTTTTCGAGTGCGGATTGAGAGTCCGCGCGCGCCTGCTGGAGGGTTAAGGTGAAATGTTGCTTCATCAGGAAAAAATATGAAAAGTCGTCATCGATATTACACTGCCTGTCAATCGGGTTGGTAAAACAACCGGGCCTAGTAACCTGTCGCAAAATAATACCTATCCAAATGTTCAATGAAAAACGTACCTGATGTCTGGATTCCATAATAACATGGATATTTTCGTCATGCATATTGTGGAAATTAAAAAAAACCTATCTCCGAAACCGTCCATATGCGGACCCATATTCATTACGACTTTTCGGCATGTTTTGGGCCATACTATCAGCCCTCGAAGTTTGTGACACTTTTATAAAATAAAACAATTTTTTATAACTGACGTTTCGCTATTTTAATTTTAATTTTAAATAGCATCTTCAGACAGCAATTACAACATTAAAAAGCAATTAAGCATTAAGAACAAAAATGATAAAAAAATAAAGAAAATGAGACTAATGTAATTTGATTAATGAACATAATAAAATATAACAAACAACATATCGTAATGTCTTACGAATAAATAAGATTGTTAGCAATTAACACGATAATTTCAAACGCGAGGAATCAAGTTTTAAATTAAGTTGTAAGTCTTGTATCGTAGAAGGTGATCGAAAACAACGAAACACAATCACAAACGGCATGTAGTAATAAGGTATCAATAAAACTCCTACGTAAAAACCTATTTTAATAAATTGCTATAAATTGTGGATATCATTGAATTATCATTTTTAATATTATATGTATTATTTGTAATATTATATGTATTATATCTGTCTATAATTTTAGGATTAAGTAAATCAAAAGTATGTTTATATTTTAATACGTGGGAGCATAATGCTGTAACTTCTGACTTTTTAACTTATTTATTACATTCTTACAATCCTGTCTATGATTTTGAATTCTTCGTTTCAAATATTGTTTAGTTTGTCCAATATAAAAAAATCTGCAGTGGTCCGAACTGAACTTCCTTATACTCAGTTATACTCCATTTTCCGAAAAAACTTTTCAAATGAAAGTTGTTTAAAATTATAATATTCATATCCACCAATGTCAGGAAAGGAAAAAAATGAAACTGGTATTTGAATAATAGGTTTAGAAACATTGGAATCATTCGTCGAATGTAAGATTTTGTTACTTATTTTTTTGGGGTAATTATTAGCTATTGAAATATCGCAAATATATTTTTTATTTTGTGATTTCAATTTATTACTACTTAGTTTATTAAATCGGTTGTATAACGCTAGTATAGTATTGATTTTCTGTTTCATAGGGTGTTGCGACAAGAAAGTCAAAATTCTACCGGAACTAGGCTGAGAGTACCATTTAGTTGAAAGTGATTTGTCATTGTTTCTAATGATAGTAATATCTAAAAAGTTTAATCTATTATTTTTTTCTATTTCTAAGGTAAACTGTAATTGTGAGTGGAAGCTATTAAACACATTTAGTATATTATCATCTTGTTATTAAGGAATAGACATGCAAATATCATCCACATAAATGTATAAAAAATGACTATCGAAAGGTAGTGTTGGAACTATAGGGTTAAGAAGTTTGTTCATAATAAATGATGCCAAAATTGGTGAACATGGATGACCCACAGGGGACCCAGAATATTGATGAAAGAAAGAGTTCCCATAAGCAAAATAACTAGTGTTAAATACAACCGGATAATTCTTATGAAAGTAGATAAATCGATTGATGTGTATGGTTGTATATGGTTCCATTCTTTCTGTATGGTAGTGAATATCAATTGATGTGGTAAGTTAGCGAACAATGATACAACATCCAAAGAAAACAATATATTGTCTTCTGGTAGTTGTATATTTTTAATATTTTGAACAAATGTAAATGAATCTTTAATCGTAAAGGTGAAATTAATTGATAAATTAATTAAAATCCGTGAAACATATACTGAAAGTACGTAAGTAGGTGAATCTATGCATGAAACAATAGGCCTTATTGGGTACCCTGATTTATGGGTCTTAATTAAACAATACATTTTAGGGAAAACGCCATTATTACAAATTAATTTTTTGTACTCTTTGTCATGAATGTATTTTTCCCCACAAGTTCCTTGATTAATTTAATGCTTTTATCCTGCGTAGTATTAGTCGGAGCTGTCTTAGTCATAGTATAAATAGTTTGATCACTAAGTAAATGATTCATTTTATTTTCATGTTCAAATCTATTAATGATAACAGTAGAATTACCTTTATCAACTCTAGAAATTATATTATGTTGTTTTTCCAGAAAACTATTGGCCTTAGCATAATCTTTAACTAACGGATCTCTATTAGGTATATGTTTTTTGGTTTGAATAAAATTGGTAGTACAATTGATTGACGCCAACCTTAATCTATTTTTCTCCTCCTCATTTATGTTATGGGAATTATTCAAGTAATATTCCACGTCAGTAACCAATTTAGTCATAGGTATTTCCATACATGTGAGTTTAACGGTAAATTTTGGAGCCCACGACAAGACATGCATTATATTATCAGTTCAGATAAATTAGTAATCCAGTTATTGTTAAATTGTTTATTGATTTTACTAATTTCATCATCGCGCTTATCAAATGTATCTTTTTGTTGTGATTTTTGTATAATGAAACACTTTTCATAAAATGTCGACATATAGTTATTCATTAGTACCATTTCATTATCACTTGACGCGAATATTGTGGAAATAATGTTATTTATTTCTTTGATAATTTTATTAATTCTGAAGAAAGTTAACGAAATTTCATGACTCAATAACCTAAATTGAAACTGTTGTATAAATTTTTTCTAATTTATTATTATAACTATTGTTTTCAATATAAAAATTCGAAAATATTTTGCTAAAATAATGTAACAACTTTTCCATTCTTACAACGTATCAAGTAAAATTTTCTATTGTTGAACGAAGCTAATTTTTTCAATAAAGTTGACCATCTATTTAATAATGAGGAGTGTTCTTGCCCAATTACATACATTACATTGCAATATATTCGACGAATCATTCCAATATTTCTAAACCTAATATTCAAATACCAGTTTCAAAAAAAAATCCTCTCCTTATATTGGTGGACTGTCAGAACAATTAAATAACAACAGAGCTACTATGACATTTTATAATACAAAAATGGTTGGGGGATTATATACAAAATTAAAAACCACATCACTATTATTGGAATCCAATTTGGTGTATAGGCGTCATGTAATGATTGCAACATTTTTTTATATTGGACAAACTAAACAATATTTGAAATGAAGAATTCAAAATCATAGACAGGATTGTAAGAATATAATAAATAAGGGGAAAAAATCAGAAGTTACAGCATTATGCCCCCACATATTAAAATATCAACATACTTTTGATTTATTTAATCCTAAAATTGAGGTCGCGGATGCAATAACGCTCTGAGCGCGTGGACATCGAAATAAGTATTGTCTAACCGATCGATATTGTGGGGAAGTTCTTTTTTTCGGAAAATGGATGAAACAAAAATACTATCTTGTGTAACTTTCTGCATCTTTTTTACCCGAACTATTTTTTGATACGTCAATTAATTTGTCCAGAAAAAAATAAAATAGTGAAATTTTTTCGCCCGACAATTCAATTAATTTCAATGCTTTTTAAAACTCGAATCGCGAAATCTCGGTAACTATTCGACCAAACTAGTTGAAATTTTTTATGAAACACTGTGATACTTCACTGTTGCGAATAGAGTTATTGCAATCGTCGAAATAATCATTTGTTGGATAATATTCAATAAATAATCAGTTGCGCTATGAAACCATGTTCTTTTTTTTCGACTAGCGAGGAAGTTTTTCGCTATTGGTCTTGCGACATTCTCTTTGCGATATCATTGTTCCTTAGACTGTAACGTAAATTTTGATGTATCACTTGGCGTGATAAGTTTAAAACCTGGAAAGTTGTTGCTTTGTAAACAAAAGGTTCGTTTACCGCGCACGACGCGTTAAGCGCTTCCGTGCTACTTTACTGCATTTTATTCTTGCAAGCATAGGATTAATGCCCAAATTACTTAAGTGTTTATGTGATAATCGTGATTGAAGCATACAGTTATTCTTCTATGCAAGTATACAATCGAACATACAGCGCATATGAATGAAAAAATTGCAATACGATTACCGGCTGTAAACAAAAGTTTATTTTGGTCACACTCGCGATCGTATAAGGAAAAGTCGAATAATTATTATTGTTTTTATAGACCTTTTTTCTAACAACGAAAGAAATACAATAAATAGTATTAACTTGTAATTATTACATCACTAAAATATTAAAAACATCTATCATTTGGGATGTACGGGCGGAAAAAAAATTGCTCGAGCACATTGAAACTGAAAGAGATTATATATATTTGGTACAAAGTGCTCGAAATCCTCCATTTACTATAGTAGGACAGAAAGACTGCACGGTGAAAGATTTTGAATCTTTAATTTAAAAAAAATACAAAGTTCCGAAAGGACTTAAGATCAGTAAAGCAGTTAAAATTCAGTATTTTGGTAATGGTCAAATTAATGTTTTCTACGATTATGATGGCGAACCAATTACCTATAAAATAGAGGCGACAGTGTCATTTGACGATATTGTAAATGCTGCAGAAGCTAAACAAATATGGATTTCACAAGAAAAAAATAAAGATTTAAATGCACTGCTACGATATTTGACTCCAGGAGGTAGAAATTATCATACATCATATTTAGATGATATGCGTGTTAGAGTAAAGACGGTGAGCAAATCTAGTGAAGATAAAAATCTAACAAGCAGGAATGAAAGTAGAAGAAACAAAAGAATCTGCTCCCTAATGATACATGTTTTTAATATTTTAGTGATGTAATAATTACAAGTTAATACTATTCATCGTATTTCTTTCGTTGTTAGAAAAAATTCTATAAAAACAATAATAATTATTCGACTTTTCCTTATACGATCGCGAGTGTGACCAAAATAATCTTTTGTTTACAGCCGGTAATCGTTTGCAATTTTTTCATTCATATGCGCTCTATGTTTGATTGCATACTTGCATAGAAGAATAACTGTATGCTTCAATCACGATTTTTCGGCAGAGTCCCATCTGCCATCTTCAGGAAGCTCTTCTAGGTCTTGCTGACTTAGAAGAACTGTTCTTCTAAGTCAGCGAGACCTAGAAGAGCTTCCTGAAGATGGCAGATGGGACTCTGCCGAAACGTCGAAGCGATCCTTCGGGGAACATTTCCACAACGCGGTTCACAACCCGAGAACCAAGAAGCACATATATATATATATATATATGACATTTTGGCTTCCCGGATGTTGGTTCTTTGATGAACTGTCAGTAGCACGAGCTTTCGACATCCTCACTGTTGCCATAATCATGTTGTCTGCGAGTTCGGAACTGAAGTGAGAGCTATTGTGTGTATATATATATATATATATATATATATATATATATATATATATATATAACACGGGAAACCTCACCAGGCCCGGACACCGGAAGGATTGACAGATTGAGAGCTCTTTCCTGATTCGGTGGATAAGCTCGCGCGTTGATTACGTCCCTGCCCTTTGTACACACCGCCCGTCGCTACTATATATATTCACTTTCATATGAAATATCCCACCCATTAAGAATTAGACTACCATTTTTAAACTTCGGTAAAATAATGCTTTATTATCAACTAAGAAACGATGAAAGTTAAGTTGAAAAAACAAAACGAAAATTAGCATTTTTCAAGAAATAGCTAGTAGTGGGTTGCAAAATCTGCAATCTAACCTTCTTGTAACCACAGCAATATGGGTTGCATTATCCTGTTGGAAAGTGGCATTTTGCATCGTCTGCATGAAAGATACTAACACCGGTTCCAGAACGTTGTCGATGTAATGACGTGCGTTTAATGTGCCTGGAATGAACGTAAGGGGGGACCTTCGTCCAGCACATATCGCCCCCCCCCCCCCAAATCATAACCCTAGATGTTAAGGCTGTGTGTCGTCTTTGAACGATCTCAAATTCCGTCTTTCCCCTCGATGTCGCCGCACCCTTCTACGACCATCATTCACCCATAAACAAAACCTTGATTGATCACTGAAGACGATATCATTCCATTGATGAACCCACCCTTGCCGTTCTTGACACCATGCAAGTCTGGCTGCATTATGGGGAGGTGTTAATGGAAGCCGAAGGTACGGACGGTATGAATGACGCCCAAAGGAAGAAATTCTTCTGTAAACAGCGGCCATCGACAAGTGTCGTTTCAAAGCTCTCGTCCCATCCACAGCAATAGACCTTGTTGTTTGAAATCGATCCCTGGTAACCATCCGCCTAAGGAGTAGGTCTTCACGTGTGTTGCTTCTTCGGGCGGCTTTGAATATCGTCTTCGGACCATGAAGACCATTTCCGAGCAACTGTAGTGTGGTCCCGATTCAGCCTTCTCCCAATCTTTCTGAATGAGAGACCCGTTTCTTTCATGCCGATAATTCGGTCACTATCAAAGTCATTGATATAGGCAAAATTTCGACAACGTCGCACTGGGGGCATTACAAGGCGTCTACTTGACAGTTTGACAATAAAATAAACTTACATTTAGTGCAGAAATTCATTAAGTGCTAGGAAGAAAATATTAAAAGTTGGAGGTAACAATGGTACATGAAACATAATAGTTGAGTTTTTTCGGCGGAAACTTTCTCCGTTCCTTAGTTGATGATGAAGCATTATTTTACCGCTTCAAAATTGTAGTTTAATTTTTAATGGATGGTGTATTTCATATGAAAGTGAGTGTATAAATTATTCATTTTCATTCCACTCTACAGTACATGTTTACATAAAAAAATTAAAAAAATATTCAACGATACCAGTATGACACACCAAAAAACCTACAAAAACAAGTTTTTTTAATTATTAAGTTTGAATTTGTTTAATAAGTACTCTACTACTTTACTACAAATCACGAAGTCGCTGCTGTTCAATTGCATTAATTCGGTGGTTGTCAATAAAATACATGATTGGTATCATCTGATATTAAGTTAAGTGTGGTTTCATGAGGATATTAACAATGTAACTTATTTTTAGGCTAAATCCTACGGTTGCCCCAGTAACATGGGACAAACATCGAACTACTGCCACCTAATAGTAAAGTCGGCTTACCCATACGAATGTCCGTACAAAAATAATCTTGGATTCGAAGACTACAAATCCATAATAGAGAACATCGTCTCAGCGCCAGGCCAACAGGTTTGGGTCACCGTCCAGAGAAACAAAGAGCAGGGCTACTTTGAATGGCAGAATTACGGGTCAAACTACGGAGCCCTCTTTAACGATGGAAGTTCGAGTTCGCATGAATGTGTCACGTATAAGCCGGCAAATGGCAGATATACGATGGCGAATTGCATGAATAATTACCAAGGCCTATGTGTGTATCGAAATGACGTGAGCAATTTCTGTGATGCCTACAATAAAATTTGCAACATTGAAAACTGCCAGTGCACATGGTCTGACTTCATTTGTACAAGCACTTGTGATTACAGCCCGGAAAACTGTCAGTCTTGCAATACCCAGATCGCGGAATATCCAACGCCGGTCATCAGTCTTTCGTTCGACCAGAAAAAAACTATTACAGTCACCATAGAAAATCCTCTGAAATTAAATTACTTCAGCAACGAATTGCCGATTTTTTGCTTTTCTGACGTATACACTCCCAGTGAAAATGAAATTAAATACAGGTTCGCCAGTGATGAAATCACCTTGGAGTCTTCATATGATGACCGAATTACGTATATTTTCGAGGTGAGGAAACTAGGTCCGGGGAAGTACAAATGCGAAGCTTTGGTATATCCGAATTTAGAGAAAATCGAAAGCAACACGATCGTTGCAGGCTCTCCAGACGATTATGGGATAAATTTCGTGTTGTACGTGACTATACATGTGACAAAGTCATACACGTTCATGCCATATAATATACACACCTACACAACGAGTATGATCGAAACGAACGTAAATAAAGATCATTTTCAACTCATTAGACCGGTCGAAATATCCCCCACGTACAATGGTGGAACAAATGTCGACATGACGTTTTATATGACTACGAAAAATTCAGAAGATTTCGTGGAGACTATATACGAAGAATTAGTAAGTGATCTGAAACAATTAGATTTAAAAGATGAGGTAGTAGACTACACTCTGCTGTCGAGTGAATTTTGTCTCTCTACTACTACTACTACGAATGGTGTAGAATTAACTTGGCCGACGACAGTCATTGGCCAAACTACTGAACCGCTGGACCTTGACTTACATGCAAGCGGAATGATCACAAGAACGTGCCTAGGAGATTTTGTTAGCGGAGCATACTGGTCTGAGGTAAGTGTTTGGTTAGTTTAGTTTAGATTTTAATAGTTACTTACTTAATCCTCCGTTATTTCTACCGTGAGGTGTAATAAACAATTGAAATGTTCCCCGTACTTATAGGATCCGTTATTTCTACCGCAAAATTAAAATAAAAAGTAAACAAGGGGACGGCGGATATCGACGAACCACGACAAAAATCAATAATCTAAGAAAAAGAAAATGAAACACACTTGGAATAGCAAATAGTAAAATTGTATTAGCTATTTGATGTACATTTCGCCGGTATCATCAGGAATCCAACAAAAGTACACATCTGTTAACAATATGCTAACATTAATTTTTAGAACTAACATAATGACAAACTGTTTTCGGGGTACAATTGTGATTTGGAAAAACCTTTTGTGATTACCTGGGTACGTGGATTGGTAATATTCTGGGATTAATTAACGGTGGGAAAAATTTTAAAATATAATTATTTAAACTATAATTGTTTTGTTTAATTTGGTAGTATAGGAAACGATCCAGTGAAGCTTTAGCTATAATTATAATCACATAGCAGCTAAAGGGCCATGGGTTTCAATGGTTTGCAATTTGATGCGAATATATCTCATCATCCTTTGGACAGTAAGTGGGTTAAACACACGAATCTTTTAATAGATTTTTCCTTGTAGTTCTTCTTCATTTTGGGGTTCCCACCCACTGCCGTAAACTTTTTTACTGAGTAAAGCCCAAAACTCTTCTATAGGTCGTGCCGTACCTGTGGAACATTCGGGGGTTATTCTCTTTAGGTACACATGGGACATTTTGTTGCCTTAACCAATTCTTCTCGCATAATGGCTTGATGCCAGATCCGGCCAGAACATAACATTATCATTACCATGATGCGTTCGAATAAAATTCACTAATTTGGGGAGGCATCTTCGAATATAAATATCTCCATTTACAGCTTCACCCCTAACTCGTCCTACATAAGGTCTTGAAAAAACAGCTTTAGAAATGGCGTACCACACTAGTATATTGTCCTCAAATTTCGCTTTTTCTTATACCTTACGCCATTACGAACGTCCTCGATGTTGTCAGTATAAAAGCTTTCGCTTCCTTCTATTTCGGAGTTAGATAACGTAAAATATTTTTCGTCGTTTAAAATTATCGTGGCATTGTTTCTGAAATGTTCTAATCTTAATTGTCTGCGCCATCTTGGAATCCTCTCTAATTGAGCAGCAGTGTATTTTCGATATTTTTGTCGCTTTGTATATTTTAAATTATTTTAGGTAATTTCCCTCTTGGTCGTCATATGGGAAATGTGAAATCTTCGGCCTCTTATTTTAGTTTTAAAAAATGGCGACAATGTCGCGTTTGGGCATTTGGCCAACCAAATGCCCAATCTTGGCATATTGCTAACAGATGTGTATATATTAAGATAGGTATTGTAATGTTGCTTAGTTTACTTTTCTTAGATTTCGGATGACGCCGTGTGATCATTGTTTTAAAAAAAGGTTTCACCAAGAGCCGACGATGCAATCAATTAATGGACCAATCTAAGAACTATAATTAGTTCAATACGCTTCCGGTCCTCAGAGGCCCATACTATCTATTCATGCTAGGGTTAAACAAAGAATGGCAAATTCAACAGTTCATTATCCAATATTACTTTATTAATCAAAAGTTTGATTGCTCATTGTTGTAATTATAGAATACTTTACTATGGTGTAGTTTGCCGAAGGTATGATAATAATCAAATAAATTATATTACAGCGAAATAAACACACAACTGATCACAAAAAAACTGTATGAAAAATCAAAAATACACATCCTAAAATGCTACTTTAAATATTTTGGGAAAATACTACAATTGTCTCTTCCTTAAAATGTCATTTATTTAATCGTCGCAGTGTGTTTCGTCCTTCTTCTAGGATATCATCTTCATTCCGATTAATTCGTGAGCCAGTAAGATCGGGTTTTCGGATTTGATTTTGATGACGTCGCATGGGCCCAAATTCAGTTTCCACCAAGTATATTCATTAGAAATGTACGTCTTTTCTTCGTAAAGCCTTTAATGGTGCTGATAATTCAGAAAAATTCTGAATATACTTATTACAATACTTCATCTTTCCAAGAAACGACTGTAGCTCTTGTAAATTTGTCGGACGTGGAAATTCCTTGACATTTGCGAATGTCAAGGTTGCTAAAGAAACTTACACTTAACATGGCAATTTTCTTTTTTATGAGTCGGCTGGGTCTCTTTATCCGTTAGGTAGATTTTAACACCGCCTACCATCGCTTAATTTTCTACCGAACTTTTTCTCAGAATTCGAGCTTAAAACTCTAATGAAAATATTCTGGAAATTCGTGTCTTGCGTAACCTTGTAGTCGATGTCGAACACCCCTAAATGTGTGATAAAAAAGTAATGAACGGACGTGTTTTTATAAATGCCAGCCAGTACAACATTAAAATAAAAATTACATACACATTTCAATTTCAGGTGGAATCATATGATTGCCCGGATAATCTGAAACAATTTTCTGTCTATTGTTACTACTTGTTTGAACGTACAAGTTATCCATACGAATGTCCTTACAAAAATAATCTCGGATTCGAAGATTACAAATCCATACTACCGGAGATTGTCACGTCCGCACCGCCTGACCAAGATATATTCATCAACGTTCAAAGAAACGCATATTACGGATACTACGAATGGTTAGGATATGGGGCTAATTACGGGACGCTCTTCAACGAAATAAGTTTAGGGGATCTGCAGGTATGCGTCGTATATAGATTATCGGACGAAAAATACAGTATGGTGGACTGCGCGTCCCCAAACTTGGGTATATGCGTATATCGAAGTGACGGCACCAGAGATTTTTGCGATGCCTACAACAAAATCTGCGACGCTAGCGCCAAATGTGACTGCATGTCATCCATCCAAGACTACACGTGTATACGTAAATGCAACAATATCGAAGATTGTTCCACTTGCGACATTCAATTCGAACAATATCCGATCCCCAAAATAAATCTTTCCTTTGATCACGATAAAACAATCACAGTCACTATACAGAACGCAATGAAATTGAATTACTTCAGCTACGGATTGCCTATTTTGTGTTTTTCTGATGTGTTCAATCCCAGCGAAAACGAAATACAATACAAGTACTCCAGAGATGAAATATCCGTAAAAGAAACCGATGGCAATCATCCAACTTATACTTTTGAAATAAGTAAGCTAGGGCCAGGAAAATACAGATGTGAAGGTTTGGCATATCCTGACATGGAAAAAGTTGAAAGCAATATCATCGCAACGCAGTCCTCAAATTACTATGGACTAAATTTTGTACTGGAAATGACGATTTTATTGACAGACGCATACACATACGTACCCTATAATATACACACGCATACAATCCAAATGATTAAAAGCAAGATAAATGATGATGTTTTTCAACTTATTCGACCAGTTGAAACTTCACCGCTGAACTATGACGATAATATCGTACTTATTATGTTTTACCTAACAACGAAGAAATCGGAAACGTCGGTGGAAAGCGTATACAGTGAATTATTAAGCGCTCTGGAAAATGTAAAACCGATGGAAGAAGTAGTAGCCTATTCTCTGTTATCGAGCGAGTGGTGCCTTGCAACGACAACAACAATAAACGATATAGAATTAACGTGGCCAACAACAGGCATTGGCCAAACAACTTGGCCAAACGAAAATGGACATCTCATTACAAGAACTTGTATGGGCAACTTTGCAACCGGAGCCTACTGGTCGGAAGTAAGTTTTTTTATTCTTCTTACAATTTAGGTGAATAACATCTGTTGCAGCAAAAACATTTTTTTTTGTAATGTATCTTTTGGTCAAATATAATTTGAATACTCAGAATATTTCCTCTAATCGCGATTCAACTACTCACAGTGCCCTCGGCCATATTATCTACTATTGACCGTGACGTCCGAAGCATATTAATTTGTGCTTTCGGGCTATATTTTATGCACAGCACAGATGCACAAAATAATTCGATTTATTCAATACTGTCGTATATTTATAAGAAAATAAAATTTGTAAATACATCGTTTGTAATGACGATGATGTATCTTATGCAGTATGGCTGTAACCTAAGTGACAGTTTTAAATAGCGTCTAACGACAGTCCATCGAAATTAATGTGGTTAATAAATATGCACAATTTCTTCGAATACAATGTAATTAATATCGCATGAACTCAGTGACATAGTAATCGCTATATCAAGAAGGGCCAGAATTTTTGTACCAACCTTGGCAAACTACTAAAAGGTAGCAATTGATTAAAATTTCATTCATATGGATCAAGTGATAATGGTATACATACGGTATATCATATATTTCATTCATCCTAGTTTCCGCCTTCCGCCTTAGTTCTCACCCCGTCTCTTTACTTTCTGCAAAATTTCGAACCCAGTCTAGCTCAAAATACTTTTCTAATGTAAACCATGTTCCTTTCATCCTGTTCACATTCATCCAGGCAGTGTTGTCACCATTTCTCATTCAAGTGTATATACTTGCTTCCATCTGTCCATTATCTTCATCTCCATGTATTTTGCCCTCTTCCCCTCCTTTCTACCTCGTCTACAGAGACCCGTGCCTTCTCGTGCATGTTGTCCCACTTGGATATATATTTTTTCCAAGCTCCCCTTTTTTACAAGTCCTCTGTAACGTTTTTACCACGCTTTGCTCTCCCCGATCATTCGATCACATTTCATATATCGCCATTTCCCTGCCTCCACCTTCCCACCTGTTATCTTGCCGTACTATGTATTCCGGCGTTAACTTTTATGCCTTCCACTCCACACACCCGCTCCGCACATCAATATACTCCTCATACACGTCTTTCCTACCAACATCCTTTCTTGAAACTTGCAGTCTCTCTTGCTGCACCGACGTTCCTCAACCCTTCTACCTTTCTCGCTGTCCCGTATATGCTTCATATGCATTCGCTGTTAATCTCTCTCTCACACCTCATTACCTAGATAGATTCACTCCTTGACATGTTCAATCTACTGTCACTTTTAGTATATTCCTAATACCACCTCTTTCCTGACCGCCATGGTTTTTTATTTTTAGTATCCAGTTCGGCCCCTATTCTGTCCATGACAATATCATCTGCGGAGACCGACGATATTTTTTAATTCCTTGTCGTATTACTCCACTATCCTGACCTCTCCATAGAATTTCATCGAGCTCTGCTATGTAGATGTGAAAGAGTGGGGGAGGGCTTAGCGGACACTGCTGTCGCAGTCGCCTCGTAGTTTTAAAACTCGGGCATAGCGCTTCCGTAGTGTACACTATATTTCGTCGTATGTTTGTGCCACCGGTTTTGATAGATCTACACAAACCCCCACGCTTACCATTGTAGTTGTCAATAATTGTCTATTTACTATATCGAAAGCTGCCCTTAGACCAACGAACATGGCGTACAATTTGCCTCCTTTATCTCTCAACTACATAGTTGAATACATATGATCATTTCCCAAGCTTTTCTAAATTCTGTCTGACCTTCTGGTAATACCCATCCGTTCTCCAATTCCACTTCTATCATCCCCGCATACAACATGTATACTATATTTAGTAGCGAGATACCACTATAATTTTCTATCCGCTCATTTTCCCCCTTCATCCAAGTTAGTACAATAATTGCCGCATTCCTTCCTTTGGAAAGCTTAATTTTCCCATCCATATATATATATATATATATATATATATATATATATATATATATATATATATATATATATATATATATATATATATGTAATGTAATACGCACGACCGAAATAATTATAATTAGTTATTTTACGGAAAACACTCCGTTGGGTTTGCGGTCTTAATAAGGGCGATTTATTCTATATCTTTATTAATAGTCTATATTTCGTGGATCATTATCCACATCATCAGGACTTCTACAAAAATTATAAATAGAAGATGTAAAATAATTATGGTATAACTTACTCAAATTGATACAATATAAAATTGGACATCCAATAGAATAAGAACTAACAAAAAGGTTCAATTCAAAAGTGTCACCGAAAAACAAATCTTACAAATTAATAAATAAATCAATTTTTGACAGAAAAGCCTACTAATTACAATATCAAAATAGGAAAATGACTTGAACACGAAAAAACGAAGGTTATTGTGTTGAAAAAAATATGATTTAAAATATGAAACAGCAACAGTCACGAGACATCCATAGAGTTAGAAAAAAGAAAGTACTAAGAAGGATCATCCAATAAATTTGTATATATGACACTTAAACCATCGATATCTTGTCTAGAGTTAATAGTATGTGCATTCTCTTTTATGAAGCTCATTTCTAAAAAAATTCTCTTTTGATAATTTCTTTCAATTTCCAAAATCTTAACACCATCCCAATCAATATTATGCTTATCAAATCTGGCATGAGAGGAAAGAGCACAAGCCCTTGGTTTACAATTAATATCACTTTTATGTTGTGTAATCCTCCTTTTTAATTGTTGGCATGTTTGACCAATATAAACATTTCTACAATCCTTACAATTAATTTTATATATAACATTAGTTTTTGATAACATATTAGTACGATCTTTTATGTTAGAGAAAAGGTTTCTAACTGTTTTTACACTAAACTTAGCCACTGTTATGTTACTGTACTGTGTAGAAAATGAATTGATTAATTGACTAGTTAAATTGTGAACATAAGGAAGCGACTTAAAAATCTTAGTCGATGTCATCCGGACTAACGGTCCTGTTAGTATTCAATTGTACATCAACCGAATTAATTTGCTGAATAAAATTCTTTTTAATTCGGTTGATGTACAATTGAATACTAACAGGACCGTTAGTCCGGATGACATTAAGATTTTTAAGTCGCTTCCTTATGTTCACAATTTAACTAGGCAATTAATCAATTCATTTTCTACACAGTACAGTAACATAACAGTGGCTAAGTTTAGTGTAAAAACAGTTAGAAACCTTTTCTCTAACATAAAAGATCGTACTAATATGTTATCAAAAACTAATGTTATATATAAAATTAATTGTAAGGATTGTAGAAATGTTTATATTGGTCAAACATGCCAACAATTAAAAAGGAGGATTACACAACATAAAAGTGATATTAATTGTAAACCAATGGCTTGTGCTCTTTCCTCTCATGCCAGATTTGATAAGCATAATATTGAATGGGATGGTGTTAAGATTTTGGAAATTGAAAGAAATTATCAAAAGAGATTTTTTTTAGAAATGTGCTTCATAAAAGAGAATGCACATACTATTAACTCTAGACAAGATATCGATGGTTTAAGTGTCATATATATACAAATTTATTGGATGATCCTTCTTAGTACTTTCTTTTTTCTAACTCTATGGATGTCCCGTGACTGTTGCTGTTTCATATTTTAAATCATATTTTTTTCAACACAATAACCTTCGTTTTTTCGTGTTCAAGTCATTTTCCTATTTTGATATTGTAATTAGTAGGCGTTTCTGTCAAAAATTGATTTATTTATTAATTTGTAAGATTTGTTTTTTGGTGACACTTTTGAATTGAACCTTTTTGTTAGTTCTTATTCTATTGGATGTCCAATTTTATATTGTATCAATTTGAGTAAGTTGTACCATAATTATTTTACATCTTCTATTTATAATTTTTGTAGAAGTCCTGATGATGTGGATAATGATCCACGAAATATAGACTATTAATAAAGATACAGAATAAATCGCCCTTATTAAGACCGCAAACCCAACGGAGTGTTTTCCGTAAAATAACTAATTATATATATATATATATATATATATATATATATAAACCTTTATTGGCATGTTCACTTTCTTACATTTTGTTCCTCTATATCCCCCCCTTCGCCTCCATCCCTTTCTCCTTCCGCCTGCTCCTACCGCCGCTTTCTGTTTTCTTGGTTCCTTCATCCTCCTGATGTACCAATACCATCTTTTTCCTTCTCTCTTCTTTCTTCACCACTATTTTATCCAATATATATATATATATATATATATATATATATATATATATATATATATATATATGTTCTGCTTTTTTCTCGGGTAATGAACCGCGTTGTAGAATTATCCCTGTAAGGGTTGTTCCGACGTTTCGGCAATGTCACAATTGCCATCTTCAGGTTGGTCTTCTCGGTCTAAGCGATCTAGAAGAACTGAATCGCTTAGACCGAGAAGACCAACCTGAAGATGGCAATTGTGACATTGCCGAAACGTCGGAACAACCCTTACAGGGATAATTCTACAACGCGGTTCATTACCCGAGAAAAAAGCAGAACAGATTTTACCCGCGAGAATCTACGTATCAACATATATATATATATATATATATATATATATATATATATATATATATATATATATATATATAGATAGGTATGTGGAGGTTATTGGGTTTTCTGGTAATAATTAATTAAACTAATGATTTTGTCACGTTTACGTTTCGACTCTTATTTGAGTCTTCTTCAGAATTTTTATTTTGTTGATATCTATAATAATTAAGAGATTTTTTTCAAATGAACATAATAATTACATATTTCAATTACGTACACAAAAACATTTGACAAACATCTATTTTTCATCATTGGTTACATTTGACTCTCGCCTCAATTGATTAACGTTAGGCGTTATTTAAAACTCCACTTGACTCATAGCATACCGCATAAGATACTTTTGTGACGAAAAAATACTATTATGTCATTGATATCAGAAAATAAAATAAATCTGTAACGTTATACTTTAGCCGTTTTTTATGCATATCCCTGTATTATGACATTATTACATGATGGTGTACTTCAATTTCAGGAAAGACGACACTATTGCCCAACCGATTTGGAACAATATTCAAACTACTGCTACCTATCCATGACAACAAGTTATCCATATGAATGCCCATACATAGATAATATCGAATTTGAAGCCTACAAGTCCATACTTTCGGGTATCACCACGTTGTCCGGCCAGGATATTTTCATCAACGTTAAAAAAAATGAAGACCATGGGTATTATGAATGGATGGGCTACGGTGCGAATTATGGGTCGATTTTTGTCGAAGCGATCTCGGGGGATCCTCAGAAATGCATCGTATATCACATATCGGACGATCAATATACATACATGGACTGCACCTCCCCGAATCTAGGTTTATGTGTGTATAGAATTGATGGTAGCTGGGATTTTTGCGACGCCTACAACGAAATTTGCGACGTCGATGCCAAATGTCAGTGCGCATCGTCCATTAAAGGCTACCCTTGTACGGTCACTGACTGCGATAACACCGAAGATTGTTCCACCTGTGATGACCAGTTCGCTCAATACGCAATGCCCACCATCACCCTGTCATTTGATCAAGTGAAAACAATTACGGTCACCATAGAACACCCTCTCAAATTAAATTACTTCGACAACGTATTACCGATTGCCTGTTTTTCTGACGTGTACGTTCCAAGCGAAAATGAAATTAATTACAGATATTCCAAGAATGAAATCACTTTGAAGTTGACCCATTACTCTCAAAAGACGTATACTTTTGAAATAAGACAACTAGGCCCTGGAAAGTACAGATGCGAAGGTTTTGTATACCCGGATTTGCAAAAAATTGAAAGCAACGTAGTAACAGTAGAATCATCAAATAACTATGGGCTAAATTTTGTGCTATATCTGCAGATGCTGTTGACTGACTCTTATACATTTATGCCCTACAACATACACACATACACAACCCAGCTGATCGAATCGAACGTAAAGTATGGTAATTTCCAACTTATTAGACCAATCGAAATTTCGCCTTTGTACAACAATGATGCGAATGTGAATATAACTTTATATCTCACCACTAAAACATCAGTAGTGTCAGTGGAAAATGTGTACGAAGAATTAGCAAACGCCTTGGAAAATTTAAACATAAAACAAGGGAATGAGATAGAACAGTATTCTCTGTTGTCCAGCGAATGGTGCATTACTACGGTGACCATAATAAATGATGTAAAATTAACGTGGCCGACAACACACATCGGCCAAACTGCTGAGCCAAACGAATTTCATCCCAAAGAAAATGGACAGCAGATTAGGAGAACCTGTTTGGGCAATTATAGTAGCGGAGCGTACTGGTCTGAGGTAAGTTTGTTAAGTTCTACGATACGCGGTTGCGCTCACATGTTAACCTGCACCGCAGTTTTGGTTAGTAGTACAGTAAATCCAGTGCATATAGTACAGACAATTTTTATAAATACAAAAACTAGGATATAAGGTGCCAACATTTTGGGAAACTAAATTGTACTCATTCGGTTAAGATTAACCAATGCAATCGTGCAAGTTAAACGTGTAGGCGGAGCAAAACCTTCAGAATAATTTAGTAAATCACCTATCGATGATATTCAGGATCTGAAAAAATAAGTCTGCAAATAAATGTTTCGTCTCGATAAATTCCTCATTTCTTTTAAATTGCATTTCCTTTAATTGTTTACAATTTTTCGTTTAAATTGTGTGACAGCTACCAATTTGATAATGTATTAAGGGAATTGAGTTTCTCAGGACAATGTTGAATGGCATTTTTAAAAATATATTCACCACAGTAATAACGTTTTCCAACTAAGTTGCGAAATATCAGCTTTTCATGTCATTTTAGTTACGAAAAATTGTTCATTTTATAACATGTCAAGTAACAAGCGACATTTTATCTCAAGTGCTCAAAGTTACATCGATTATTCATTAATAGTACGTAAACAATAAAATCATGGGAACAAGTTCACCTCAGAATGTCAACATATCGTTTAAATTGCAAGGAAAACGCCGAGACCTTTATTATTAAATACTTTTTTAAAGTAAATTGGAGACTGTGGTTGGCAAATAAATTGAAACAAACTTACCCTTACCACACAGTATTTTATTCAAACTAGATGTACATTTCGACAACTAAGTGTCATCTTCAGCAGTACACTAACGAACAAATATTTAAATATTTGTTCGTTAGTGTAAAATTGTTAAAATTGAGTTTTTAGTTGGTAACAAATATATAAAAATATTTTTTTCATACCACGGTTCACCTTGATGTGTGTGTCAATCGTGAAAAATGTAAAATGTGTACACGTGCTCCGTTGTCTTCGTTGAAGTTTTATATAGTCATTTAATTAATTTTAATGTGTATCCTGCTTTGTTTATACTGTTTGATGGTTGTTCAACTTTATGTTCAATTTTTGTAAGTATTCTTATTTCAACAACATAACTTTCTTTAATTAAATTGTATTTAGTAATCCTGATGAAGTATCCGTACAGGATGCGAAATATTGGTTAATAAAGAAATAAAGAACATATAATACTTCGTCGTTCAATTGCCGCAATCCCCAAAAAACAAATTTGATGTTTGTTTTGTTATGATATATATATCAACGGTAACTACTCTTCGTAATATATATATATATATATATATATATATATATATATATATATATATATATATATATATATATATATATATATATATTAGGGCGGGTCAAATTGTATGGACCGTTTTTTTTTTATGAAGCGTATAGCAAAAATGTAATCTATAGGTGATTCTGAGAAATTTTGCTCAAGAGACCATAGCTCTAAGTCGGATTTGGAGCCCCCCAAAATTTCAAAATAGAAATTTTTCCATATATACATAGAACAATTTAATTAAATTCGTTATAAAATCGGATAGAATTATAGTAGATTTCTCAATTTGGGCTTGTTTGAAAGGCATTTTTATCACCTTTCAGAATCTGTATTGATACCTGTAGAATAAGTCGTCAATGGCAGCATTGTTCAATTGAACAACTTTGTAACACTGAATAATGACGTTACAAAATAATGACGTTTACCACCACTAAACGTTGCCAAGCTTGCTTTTCCTTCTTCCTTAATCGTTCATCGTGCAATACGCACGCAGTTTGCCAAAATACTTAAATAAAAACTCGGTTATCACAATACCAATATTTACTTTCTTATACATTATGTATAAGTATAGGAATCATGAAAAATTTCGAACTCGAGATTTCAACGGATATACACGTTTTGAGGTCCCCTGAATCGTTTCTGACTATTTTCGGAATGACGTCTGTGTGTGTGTCTGTGTGGTACTGTGTGTCTGTGCGCGCTCTAGCGTCCAAACGATTATAGCTAGAGCTCTTCAACTTTAAACTTAACATTTGTATGTAGCAAGGAGGAAAACGTCCTATTTTGAACGCAATCTCTTAACCGGAAGTGATGGTTTACTCTTATCACCTTGTTCCATATCTCGAAAACGGTACACGTTACTGGAAAACATATTCTTACATAAATTATAGATATTGGGGTAATTACTGTGGGGAATTTGCAAACGGGGTTCTATATATACTAATTCAACACGTGTGCGCTTAAGGGATAATAGCCGCATAAATGACCGGGGAAATTCCGAATTCTGTGTGGTCGTTCGTGAAGTTCTTGCCGTGTTTTTCCGCTTTTTTGATTTCTAGCGTTTCTAACAAATTCAACCGTTTGCCTTTGGTAGTTGTATGCAATGTTTTAAATTTATTTAGATCCGGGAAATGGTTCTTTGTTATGCAGGTCTAGATAATTGATCGTGCCATCTTCGTTGTTTTCTGTCTCTACGGTGAATTGTACTTGCTCGTAGAAGCAATTACCTAGACCTTCAAATTGGGAAAAAAGAACAATACCTGACCTTCGACATATTCAGAAAACATACTTTCTCAGACGCCATAACAAACGCCAATTCTTGTCAATTCAATATAAAAAAATGAGTGCCTTTCGGTCATGGATACACAGGCTTCTAGTATTGCCCCTATCGACTGCCAACTACAGAAGTTGAATAAAGAAGTTGAGATCCTGAAAGCCATTGTAAGAAACAATAATTACCATGAAAGCGTTATCGATCGGTTGATAAGGAAAAAACGTCAGAAGCTATTAACCAAACAATTGTACGCACCGGTGGAGGATGTCCAGCGCAATTATTGCTTTATCAATTATGTTCTTAAGTTTAGTGACAAAATCTCCAATAGGTTACGTCACAGCAACCTAACACCTATTAGTGTAAATAAAAAGAACTTGGGAACTAAATTGGTAAACAATAAAGAGAAACTAGACCAAACATAAAAAAGCGGAGTATACGAAATTAATTGTAAGGACTGTGACGCTCTATATATAGGTCAAACCGGACGCAACTTCAAAAAGCGCCTGAACGAACATAAAAATCTATTCTAAACAACGCAAGAACAACTGGCTTAGATGAACACTGCATAACAAAGAACCATTTCCCGGATCTAAATAAATTTAAAACATTGCATACAACTACCAAAGGCAAACGGTTGAATTTTTTAGAAACGCTAGAAATCAAAAAAGCGGAAAAACACGGCAAGAACATCACGAACGACCACACAGAATTCGGAATTTCCCCGGTCATTTATGCGGCTATTATCCCTTAAGCGCACACGTGTTGAATTAGTATATATAGAACCCCGTTTGCAAATTACCCACAGTTTAATACACTCTTTGAAACTTTAACCAAGTGTTTAATTTTTTAATTTTTTAACTATAATTTTAGATTTAGTCAAAGAGTGCAGTGATAATATCAAAGTTATTATGGATAATCAAGAACCATCAACATCGTCTGCGGTGTCTTCGCAAATGGAAGCAACAACATCAACAAGTTTTGTTTTTGGTTTATCAAGTGATTTAAATGATCTTAGTTTGCCTACTAAATGTGACATTTAAAAATATTATTTTTTTTAAGTGATCGTGCTAAATTTGAAAACAAAATGTTCTCGTATAAAAATTTTACTCCTCACGTAACAGATAAATTGATCCAAATTTGGTGTAAATTAAATATTGAAATCATTAATAGAAAGAGTGTTTTAAAAAAATTAACTGGTTTGCTTGATAAATACCAGAAACATGTACAACATAGAAACAAAAGAGATGAATTTAAAGCATTTGTTGATTTAATAAACGAATTATTTTATATTGGCAAATGTAATTGCAAATTAAAAACAACAGAATGCTCGTGTGGATTGATTCCAGAACATCTAAAAGAATTTATGATGGACCAGCATAATGTTAGAAAATTCACAATACCTGAATATACCTTGAATATTCAAGACGTTGAAGAAGTAGCTACAACAATACCAACACTTACAACTGGTACCGATGATCCAAGTTACGAACCACCTGAATTACACATGGATGAAGATGAAAATGAAGCAACAACAGAAGTTCCAGAAGCAACTGTTCAAATGAGACGAGGTCATTATACTCAAAGATACGATGCCTTAAATTTTGCTATGATGTGTGATAGATTCGGTGTTTCAGATAGAGTCGCTTCATGTTTAGCAACAGCTTTATTCGAAGATATAAATTTTAGAGATGTTCATGGTAATCTTGTTATTATGTATAAATCAAAAGTGGCTAGAGAAAAAGTTAAATCTAGAGATGCAGTGCTCCGTACACGACATACAAATTCTTCCATAACTGCATTCTCTTTCGATGGTAGAAAAAATGACTCATTAACTACAGAGAAAGTTAATGACAAATTTCATACCACTATGGTAAAAGAACCGCATTTAGTTGTTCTGAAAGAGCCCTATAATGAGTTACTTGGATATGTAAATTTGGGTAGTCAAGAAGATGCAAAAACCAAACACAGAAAACTGAATGAATTTTTCAACAATAAAACATTAACAGTTGATCAATTAATTGGCATATGCAGTGATGGTGAGCCAACAAATACTGGAACAGAAAATGGTGTTTTACGATTATTTGAAAAACAGTTAAATAGACCAATTCACTGGTTTATATGTCTGCTTCATTTCAATGAACTGCCATTTCGTCATTTATATGAAGCATTGGACAAAACAGTCACCAGTGGACCACGAGCAGCAAGTGGAAAGTTATTCAAAGCTATTCAAGAATGTGAGAAATTGCAGGTATGTAACACTTTATTTTATTCAATATCATCATTATTTATTGTCATTATTTTACTTTTTCGATTGGGATAAAGTTAAAATAAAATAATTGCATTTTAATTGATCTAAACATTTCATTTTTCAGGTAGTAGCTGATTTTGATCCAATACCACTGGAGAATATGCCTGCAATGATGGATCATGAACATGAGCTCGAACTATCAACAGATGTTAAATATTTATATCAAATAGCTAAAGCAATTTCGAATGGTATTGTTCCAGTTGATTTAGCTAACATTAAACCAGGACCAATTGCACATTCTCGTTGGTTAACCAAAGCAAGTAGATTACTACGATTATATGTAACAACTAATACACCATCGACCAATTTAAAAACTTTGGCAGTTTATATTATTACAGTTTATGTGCCAATGTACTTCAATGTGAAGTTTTATAACTCTGTTGTGTACGGCAGTGCACTTTTATTAAAATTTATACGTTGGACACGATACTTACAACCAAACTTTCGTAATATTGTAGATGGTGTAATTCAAAACAACTCATATTACGCACATCCAGAAAATATCTTATTAACAATGTTATTTGATGATCGAAAAGCAATACGGGATAGAGCTATCAAAAAGATTTTACACTATCGAGAACAATTGTACGATCCAACTAAACTCAGAGTTTACAAAAAATATATCTTAAATTTCAATGCTACCGATTATGTCAATATGGTTGACATGAATAACGACGATATATTATTTGAACCAGCATTTACTCGACAGATTCCATATGATCACTTGGTAGAATAATTAGATTTCGTTGAACCACCACTGGCTGATCCACAAATTCCAATGCACATACAAGGAACAGAAAGACATGTACAATTATTAACGAGTGTTTCAAAACGAGTTATAGAAAAGAATCGTGAAGGAGTTATGGCAGTGACATTAGAAAGTCGTAAGAAAACTCCTCGAATGTAAAGTAAAAAGGACCTTAAA
Organism: Geotrupes spiniger; assembly: GCA_959613385.1. Lineage (NCBI taxonomy): Eukaryota > Metazoa > Arthropoda > Insecta > Coleoptera > Geotrupidae > Geotrupes > Geotrupes spiniger. Next base: position 37,125,192 of record OY390735.1, read on the forward strand.
AAATAATATTACCACGTTAAAACATTAAATTGTAGGTCGAGAATAATATTTAAAAATAAATTGAATAAAAAATGTAAAAATAGTGTTTTCTTGTTGAAACCTTGAAAATGTTGATTTTTTCAAATCGATTTTCCTACAAAAAAATTGATCGTAATAAAAGTTTTTGGAAATTATCTGAACTTTTATAATCTGAATTCTGAATTCTGAATTTATTAGTTAAAAGTTCATTTTAGGCTATTTTTCGACAAAAAATTCCTAATATCTCTACTAAAAATAAAAAAATATTGTTATCAATACAGATTCTGAAAGGTGATAAAAATACCTTTCAAACAAGCCCAGATTGAGAAATCTACTATAATGCTATCCGATTTTATGACGAATTTAATTAAATTATTCTATGTATATATGGAAAAATATATATTTTGAAATTTTGGGGGGCTCCAAATCCAAGTTAGAGCTATGGTCTCTTGAGCAAAATTTCTCAGAATCACCTATATATTACGACTTTGCTATACGCTTCATCAAAAAAAAAATTAACCCGCCCTAATATATATATATATATATATATTATATATATATATATATATATATATATATATATATATATTTGTGAAATATATTGGAGATTGAGAAACACAATATGACTGTAGATTCCACCCTAGACAATAATGTTGTTATTGTTAATTCTATATTTCTATTAAGTCTTCATCATTCATCATATCTTTCCTCTAACTTATCATTCATTAGCACATCCAATGTTACTCTTCTAGTAGGTAATCGTGCACTTCATGTCATGCTTTCATGCTGTTATATATGAATTCGGGAGAGAAAACTTTGACGAATCTTTCCATATCATAAGACAAGTATTTTTCAAATAAAATTGACCTACTCAAGGATTTCTTCCAAAAAGTATAATTGTTACTAATTGTTTATTATTATTATTATTATTATTGTAACAGTATGTTTTGTATTCAAACAAAGAGTTCTTGAGAACATTAAGTGTAACCCACTTTAAAACATTTTTACTGACATTTACAATTATTTTGCACAATTTATTAGTAATTGTATAATATTCAGATTATTTGTAAACATAATTTAGATATAATAAATTTTGATGCAGCTAATATTTTAATTTCTGACACTGATCTTGAACTATATTGTCACATTATGCTTACAAAGAATAATTGCAAACAAGAAGAACATATTGAATTGTTGCATATGTACTTATTATTTTCATAAAATGAATTTAAAAGCCAATTCGTTTCATTATTAATTTAATTTTAGGTAAACTACGAATGCCCTCCGAATATGGAACAATTCTTGGACTATTGCTACACATCACTAACTACAAATTACTCATACGAGTGTCCGTACAAAAATAATCTTGGATTCGAAGATTACGAGTTCATACTTTCAGAAATCACGACGTCCAACCGGGCTATTTGGATCAATGTGATAAAGAACCAAGACCACGGATACTACGAATGGGCTGGCTATGGAACACATTACGGGACACTATTCAACGAAGCAAGATCGCAGGGGTCGCAGGAATGCGTCGTGTATCTAGCAACGAGCAACGAATACAGCATCATGAACTGTGCATCCAGAAATCTGGGGCTGTGCGTCTATCGAAATGATTACATTCGAAATTTTTGCGACGCGTACAACGAAATTTGCGATGTTAATACGAAATGTCAATGCATGTCATCTATAAAAGACTTCACATGTATGAGTAACTGCGATGACGTAAATGAAGATTGTGCCTCTTGCGACTCCCAGTTTACGGACTATCCTAACCCCATCATCGATCTTTCGTTCGATGAAGACAGGACCATTACTGCCACAATACAAAACTCGCGCAAATTGCATTACTTCCGAAATGGATTGCCCATATTGTGTTTTTCTGACGTGTACACTCCCAGCGACAACGAAATTCAATACAAATACTCTAGTGACGAAATCACATTGAGTGAGATTGGCGACGATGAAATATCATATACTTTCGAGATAAGAAAATTAGGCCCCGGAAAGTACAAATGCGAAGCATTGGTATATCCCGATATGCAAAAAATCGAAAGCAATACAATTATAGCAGCCCTTGCAGGTGATTACGGAATAAATTTTGTACTAAAGATGACCTTGCTACTAACGAACTCCTACACATTCATGCCCTACAACATTCATACACGCACTACCCATTTGATTGAATCAAACATAAATGAAGATCATTTTCAACTGGTTAGACCAGTTGAAATGTCACCGTTACACAATGACGGCAAAAACGTTGATATTACGTTCTATCTAACTACGAAACATTCAGTACAGTCGGTAGAAAGTGTGTACGAAGAATTAGTGCGCAACTTGAAAAATTTAAATACCAAAGAGGTAGTACACTACTCTCTGTTGTCAAGCGAATGGTGCCTTACTGAGGTGACGATAGTAAACGATGTGAATTTCACTTGGCCCACGACGGGCATCGGCCAAAGTACCCAGCCCCTTGGTTTTAATGTACAGAAAAACGAAGAAGTAATGACAAGAAATTGCCTTGGTGAATTTCCGAGTGGCGCCTACTGGTCAAACTTCGATTTGCCTTCCGATTTGACAACTCAGCTGTACAACCTAACCATCTCGAACAAACCGGCCGATGAATTAAATTCGGCATTGGCGACTTTACTTGACGACACAGGAAAATTCACTCCGTACGACGTTTTTCTAGCGGCGGTCATTACCCAACATATTGCACAATCGAATCAATCGTTTTCAATCGACACTTACACAAACAACTTGAGCGATATGTCTGAAATAACGTTGCCTACTCTGGAATCAGCACAGATTGGATTTAACGCGACTGACATAATGCTTTACAATTTTGATTTGGCCCTAAGCACTGCCACAACGACACATACCGATCGACAATTTGCCACGAAGATAACCACGCAACATATTTTCGCACAAGTTACGAATTTGAAAGCCACCAATATCAGAGGTAAGTCATAAATAGTTTTTTATGAATTTTATATATTTTTCATAGTTTTTAGCTCCAACAAATACAAAAAACCATGAAATTTTCATGTATTATTCAAGTAACGTGTTTTACTGTAATTCTAAATGTTCTAAACTTTTTTAAAGATTTCCCTAAATTCGACGTCAATAATAGCAGTTTGTGTATTTATTACATTTATCAAGGTTGTGTTATCGCGGAAATAATGTGTTGCTAACGAGTAAAATAGCACATTACTTCATTATTGTCTACATACTAAAATGGCTGTTTTCCATTAAGTATTCAAAAAAAGTATAAATAGGTTTCGGAAAGTGGGAAATGTCCTACATAGCGGACCCCCCCACCTAAAATTAACTGTTCAATAAGCACATTCCGTAATTCCTTTGAACATCAGATATTTTTGCATCTTCGATATGTTTAAATGTTTAAACAAAAACTTGATATTGTTGCATCGTAGACATTATTGTTAACATATTTTTAATTTTTTTTCTATAGCAAACGTTACACTATTATTTTATCAACTTTTTTGAGTAGATAAACTAGCACTTTAACCGCAAGTGTAGGTAAAATGATTTAATTTGTTTTTATTCAATTAAATTTATAAATTCCATCATATTAATTGAAAGAGTTAACGACAACATTCATTGTACAATTATAGTTATTACAAACATTTATTTTTGAAACACCACAACTTGTAAGTGTAAAACATAGTAACAGCCTATACTCTTCTTACTCTTCTATAGAAAAAAAATGTATACACACGACGATAAAATCTCATTATCTTCTCGAGCGTGATTAGCGTCTCGACGCTAAAATTTTATCGTCAGCTTTTATTGTTTGACATTTTACAGATATTTTGCATTTTAACGATTTTTGTTGACAATGCTAATTTGGTTGCGTTAGTGGTTTGTTAAATTTAAGTTTTTTCAATATTTTAGATTATTTTGCATTTTATGCAATTTTTAATTTTTTAAATTGTTATTTCTTTCTGATATTTTCGGCTATTTAACAGTTTGTCATTTTTCAAATTCAAAGTACATTTGATATTGGATATGATTTTTTTCTTTCAAATGTTTGTTTCCATCTAAAACCAATGTTGAGATTTAAAAAATTAAAAACATTTCTTTACATGTTTGCGAATTTTTACAATTTTTGTAAAATGATGTTACGAGCATTTGATATTTTCGCATTTTAGACAGTCGTGATAATGTTGGTTTTTTTTCAAAATTTTTGCCTCGTTGACATTCTTGACAATATTGACAATTTATATTTTTTACTTTTTTCAAAAATATAATACCAAAGTATAATATTTATGATCATTTTTATCATTTGAAAATCCCTTCATTATTTTTACAATTTTTAGTTTTGAAAAATGTTTACTGTATTTTTCAAAATTTCAACCAATTTTTACAATTTTTTCAACATATTGAAACGAAAATTTGAAATTTTATGCGTCGTAGGAAAAATTTTCAAATATACACCTTTAACTGATAAATTAGACACACTTATGCCCGGTTTCACAAACGATTGTCAAATGATGAATTAGTTAACAAGCCTTTAAGACATGTTATTGTTTGTGAAATCCAAAACAATGGTAATTTTGCTTTTAACGCTTCGACAAGGCAATCAATCGTCAAATATTTGACGATTGATTAAAGACTCGTTAACGAATCGTCAAACTTTTGACGATCGTTAACAAGCTGTTAACGACCGATTAGCGTTTGTGAAACCGGGCATTAGTATAGTTCCACAAAATTGTATTTGTTATTCGATGTACATTGTACATTGTACGGCCGAACAAACTCTTGTTCGTCCGCTCTGAGTTCGGAATTAGTCGGACGGAAATCCGTCATTTTCCGTTAGTTACATGTGTCTAAAGACAGCGACAGACCAAGCGCGCCGCGCCGTGCAAAACGTTCGCGAACGTTGCACGCGCGTTCAAATCGGCCGGTTACCGCTCACAAACGCGCACGAACGAGCGTTAGCAAACATTGTCGGTACATCAAAGAAATTTGCTTGTTCGTGCGCGCTCGCTTTTTGCGAACTAAATTCGCGTATGCTCGCAGAACTATCTAAAGGCACGTTTAAACCAAACAAACATAGAGCTAGAGCTAGAACAAGAGTATTCTTTCTCGATCGTTTAGTGTAAACGAAAGATCGTTCTTAGCGTTTACACCAAAATATCAACAAGCAAGAATGAGAACCAAGAACTAGAATTCTTGCACATGTGTTTAGATCAGCCGAACGAATGCTCATTGCTCATTCGTGTCAATTCTGCGGTTGGTAGTGCTTCGTTATGGCTGACTCTGACAGCAATGTTATAATTGCAAGTGCTGCATTTATCATTCTGTCTCAAAAACTCAAAAAGAAAAGAAGGAGGAGACGTTGGTCGGTGACAAATTTAATGCAGCGAAGGATACTGGATAATGTAGGTGAAACGATGACGGATATGCAAGAACAAGAAGAAAGTGGGCAATTCCAAAATTTCTGTAGAATGGCATCAGAGGATTTCGACCATTTATCATATCTGATCGGCGATAAAATTCGGAAATCAAGTACGAATTTTAGAGACTCGATTCCTGCATATGACAGACTAGCAGTGACTTTAAGATTTTTGGCAACTGGAGATTCCTATGAAAGCCTGATATATTTCGAATTATAGGTGCAGTCGGCACCGCTGCCTGATTTCGTACACATTGTATTTTGCCTATTCCGGCGGTAAGATGCAAGAAGCGAGTCCATCTTTTTTTTAATTTCTTCAATATTACGTTCTAGTATATTTGCATTTTCTTGTTTCCGAGTTGTATTTTTATAGTGTTCAAACTTCGGATCCCACTGACATCTGGAATTCCGGTAAGCTTCTATCATAAATAGGCATTTTTCTTGAGACCAATCCATAGTTGAATCGATGACTATATATTCAGATCAATGACTGAGATCGCTCGAACACAAGAACACTTTGAAGAGACCGCTCCAGGGAGCGAGCACGCCTAAACACGCAAGAACGCTCTAAGCAACTGTTCGCACGCTCTAGTACCGTTTACCGTAGAATATTTGTGAATGCAGACGAAACAACGAAAGAATGCTCTACGTCTGTTTACACTAAAAGAATTTGATAGAGAGGGGATAGAATGAGCATTCGCTCGTCTGATGTAAATCGGCCTTAACAGAACGAATGTGCGGATGTTTGGCTATGTTCGACAAGTCCGAGTTTATTGCATCTGTTTCATTCGTAACGATTATGGCGGCTGATGAAGAACTTAAAGCAGCAAGTGCTGCGTTTATTGTATTAAGCGAATTATTAAAAAAAAAGAAAAAGAACAATCGCCGATGGTGATGACAAGAATGTTTAAAAATAGAAATCGTTACAGCGGCAGTGACTTATTGTGTGATTTATCAATTGAAAATACCGGGCAATTCAAAAATTTTTGACTTATTAGGCCCTAAAATACGAAAACGAGACACCAATTTCAGAGAGTGTATACCTGTTAAGGAAAGATTAGTGATAACTCTTCGTTTCTTGGTAACCGGAGACTCATTTACTAGTTTATCGTATTTGTTTAAAGTCTCAAGGCAAAGTATTTCTGCAATAGTTATTGAAGTCTGCAAAGCTGTAGTTGATGCATTAAAAGATCACATACAGGTAAGTTATTGTATATTTAAAGTTATTTTAGTCACTTTATTTCATGTCTTATATAATTTCCACACGTAAATCACAACTGAGTGAATGTGTTCACATACTCTTGTAATGGACTCATTGTATCATCAGAATATGAGGAACTACATTGAAACACCGCTGGAGACGATGGCGGATGACAAGCTGTTAACGGCGATGGACTAAGTAAAGGAATATAATGTTGTTGTTGCTGCTGCTGCTGTTCTTGTGGTGTGTGTGCTGAATATGAGGAACTACATTGAAAAGCTGCTGGTGACGATGCCGGATGACAAGCTGATGTTGACAGCGATGGACTAAGTAAAGGAATATAATGTTGTTGTTGCTGCTGCTGCTGTTCTTGTGGCGTGTGTGCTGAATATGAGGAACTACATTGAAACGCTGCTGGAGACGATGGCGGATGACCACCTGATGTTGACGGCGATGGACTAAGTAAAGGCATATAGTGTTGTTGTTGTTGCTGCTGTTCTTGTTGTGTCTGTGCGATTTTCACATAGTATTCTAATTCTATTTGGAATAGTACATTATTTATACGATGCATCGCTGTAGTTCGCGTTATAGCATCAAATTTTCGAAGTTTGGTTCCAATATGTTCAGCAAAAGTTGCAGATTCATCTTTCTGTTTGTTCGAGATCTTTTGAAGGACATCAAATGCATACGCAACTCGCGGATCTTCTGCAGATTCCACAACTCTGGCCACTCTTGGTATAAATTGATAAAGTTCAAAACCCTTTCATGGTCCCACTCAGTATTATTGCCGTCTTCCATTTTTGAATTTTTGTCTTTGCACGAAAAATGTAATTCAAATAATTTATATTTGCAACACAAACATAAAATTACACTAATAACTAATGGAAATATTAAAATGAGAAAATAACACTTGCACTTGAACTGGTCGAAATCGACTGTCCGCTGCAGAAATGATAAAAATGCAACTACCCTCAATTGAAAGGTGAGGGTAGGTAATAATATTAGACAAAACGCCTACAAAATAGTAGGAGACCAAGAACGACACGTGGTCACAAGATGAGACGCGCGAAATAGCTACATACGGTAAATATATGAATAAGTACATGGCGCCGACAGCACTAAATGGATTTGGAATTTGTTTACGAAATAATCCCAGCTGAAAGGAGCGACAAACATAATTGGAGCTATAAACAAATTCACTACAGATTCTTAATGAGAATCGTGACATAACAATAGTCGGTATAGGACAAAGTTTCAAACAAGTAATATGAAACAGATTGGGGTACAAACTAAAACTCCGTCCAAAGCGAGCGCGAGTTCTATCGCAGATTCTTTGTGTAAAATCAACCGTCGAATAAGTAACAAAAATTGTAAAAGTAATCATCAATTATTGTAATCATTTTTAAATCATTTATTGAAATAAAGTTTGAAATAAAAAGAAAAAGTTAAAAACAAAAGTTTTTAAACACACTTTTCGGAAAAGCCGAAACATAATTCGCGCACGAACAAGCAAATTTCTTTGATGTACCGACAATGGGCGGATAATGTTTGCGGACGTTCGTTCGTGCGCGTTTGTGCGCGGTAGCCCGTCCAAATCGGACGCGCTGCAACGTTCGCGAACGTTTTGCACGGCGCGGCGCGCTTGATCTGTCCCTGCCTTAACATGGCACACTTTCGAACGGGTTGTGCAAAAAAATATTTTAGCAAGTCATAAATGTAAAAGATCTACGTTATATATAACTTTCCTTCTGATAATCAAACGGAAACATCTTTCTTCCGATTTATATGGAAAGAACTTTTGTTTTGTTAATCAGTATTATATATTATTATAGCTATATTCTTTTTGTTTTGCAATTTTTTCTTAAAATTGCTATCGGGAAAAGATACTGCTAGTACTGTGGGATGCCTATACATTATTTTTAATCTAAAAACAAATGCTCCTTTCACTATGGCGTTCATATAATGCAAGGAAAATATTTGCAATAAATTTTACATTTTGCATCAAGCTTATTGTAAAATTGAATATCTTAGAAGATAATTAGAATTTATATTTATGTTCTATTTAAGGTGTCGCAATAGTGGATGATGGAAACCAGTTGACAATGAAGAACCTAACGGATGTAACATCAATTGAAAATTTAGAATTAAATAATGTACTTATCGCAACATTTATACCACCAAAACTATTTCGACAGATCTACGAAACGCTCCCAAAGTCACATGATATGAACTTGATCACTGCGATATTTCTGAATGATGCTTTCTTTAAAGATGAAAACAAGAGCAGCCAAAGTTTTATACTGAGCATACATGTACCTGGATTTTCGGCTGATTTAAAAGAATCCGTGCCAATAATTTTCCGCTCGACTGGCAACCAAGATGGAGATATAAACTGTGGACACTGGAAATATGGTCTCGACGAATCGATGAACGGCATTCAAGGGCGATGGAGACCCGACAATGAAGCGATTTTCCTCGCGAATCATAAAGTATGTCAGTTTTCACACATGACTCACTTTGCTCTGTTGGTAGGTGCACCTAGCAATGAGGTGCTAAATCTGATTTCATTAATCGGTTGTGTGATGTCGTTAATAGGAGCTATTGGTATTATAATCACAGCATTCATATTCAAAACATGGTCAGATTGTAGCGGCACAAAGATACTAGTAAACTATTCAGTAACTATATTGATTCAAATGTTGGTGCTTTTTTGGTCTGGATATGTTAATAATGAGCAGCGTAACCTATGTATTTCTGTTGCAATTATATTGCATTATATCATAATTTCGCAATTTTGTTGGATGTTCATGATAAGTTATTTACAATACAAGAAATACGTAAGAGTACTTGTTAGTGAACCTAGGCACATATTAGTAAAATCTTGTATATTGGGATGGATTCTACCAACAGTACCGGAAATAGCTGTTGCAACTACCAACTTAAATTCTTACACAGATGCTGGATATTGTTATTTATCAGGAAAGGAATTGTATCTAGCATTATTTCTACCAATAAGCATAATAATAATCATAAATATTGTGTTCTTTATAACAATTTTTCGCAGCGTCCTGTATAACAAAACCGAAGCTTATGGCATCAAACGCCAGTTGACAGGTTTAAAAATTAAGCTTGGTGTCATATTGTTCTTTCTCATGGGATTTTCTTGGATTTTCGGTATACTAGCAAATTTATTAAAATCTATCATATTTTCATATATTTTCTGCATAACGAGCACAGCACAAGGCTTTGTAATGTATGTGTATTTCATTGTGTTCAATAAAACCACCAGAAAGATGTGGTTGAAAAAATTGAATCAATTTAGAAGTTTATTAGGGGTCTCCAAAATAAAAGAGAGCCTCGACGACAGCAAAATGTCTACAAGCTGTGAAATTATAAAATCACAAAAATGGTAAACATAGGTTGCAAGCGCTCCAGTTCCTAGCGCAATTATTAAACATTTAAAAAATACAACTTATTCTTTCTCAATATTCTTTCTTATAATTCATATAGTAGCAGTAAAAAGAGTGTAACTTTCGGTTTTTCGAATCATGAAAATTTTCGAATTCGAGATTTTAATGGACATATGCGTTTTGAGGTCCCCTGGGTCGATTCTGCCTATTTTCGGAATGACGCCTGTGTGCGCGCTCTACCACCCAAACGATGAAAACTAGAGCTATGAAGCTATAAACTTAAGATTTGTATATAGCAAGGAGGAAAACGTCCTATTTTGAAAGCTGTATCTCAACCCGAAGTGATGGTTTACTCTTATCACATTTTTTCTCATCTCGAAAAGGTACATGTTATCGAAGAAATTATTCTTACAAGAGTTAAAGATATTGATATTTGATAAACAACTTTTATTTGAAAAGTTTTTTCGAAAAATGTAGTAAGTATAAGAAAGTTCAGTGCGGACCACTGCAGATTTTTTTCATAGCTGTGGCCATTAAAACAAGATGTGTACGGGCTAAAACTTCAAAAACTCATAACATAAAAATTTTAGCCCATAGACATGCTACAATGCAAAGTTATGGCGATCTCGAAACAGTCAGAGTGAGTTTTTATGTGGTTTTAATGGTCTCTTTATGTGATTAATTTATGCGACAGTTTGACGGTTCAAGGTAAAAGTTGTTTAAAATTTCAATATCTTTAACTTTTATAATAACAATTTTATTATTTTTATTTTTATAATAACGATTTGTCGTTTTCGAGATATGCCAAAATATCATAAGAGTAAACCATCACCACTTCCGGTTGAGATATCGCTTTCAAAAAATATTACGTTTTCTTCCTTGCTACATACAAATCCTAAGTTTCAAAACTTTAGCTTTAATCATTTGGGCACCAGAGTGCACACAGACACATGCAGACGTCACTCCGAAAATAATCAGAATAGGCTTAGGCAAGGTCGAAACGTATATTTCCTTTAAATTCGAATATTTTCATAATTACTATATTTTCATAAAGTATAAGTAAAACTATATCCATATACAGAAAATTACATTTTTTAGAGCCGCCATATGCAGTATTATATTATGCAGTGTAAGACCGATTATTTGGATTAATAGGAACCGAAAAATGCGAATAACTGGATTTTTCATTGTGATCAGGTATGAAAAGTAAAATGATGAACACTATTAATTATATTTCTTCCTGTATACGTATTACTGTTGGAACTGCGATAATGCGCAGTCGTATAAGAACATACGAGTATGTATATTCATGCATCGTTTCAGCTATATAGTTGCTTTTATTTGGATAAAGTGCTTTTCGTTGTTAATATTTTTTAACTTAAATCTATTAATAAACATATATTAAATAACATATATTTTTTAACAACAATCTAAACATTTTAATTGGTCCAGATAATCAGATATCCATACAATCGACATGGAGATAAAACGATTATAGATATTCTTATCACAATAATATTATTGTACTATTGTATACTGTTTTGCTAATATATGTCACTTATTCTCTAGAATTTGCATGCCACTTTAAAACGGTGGAAAAAGGGAAGTGTTATAAATTTGTATAAATAGTTTCTATTGAATTGTTGGTGTTTATAAATGTCAAATTCTGGTGACATATTGACAATAACATTATAATTTCATGATACCACCTTTAGGGGGATGTAATTCCATTACTGTTTGTAGAAATAATAAACATAACTAATTAATTGTGTTTCTTCTTTAAATATTAGCACTAACCTTCCAATAAAATTCATATACGAGTACGAGAAGTTTTAACTGAATATTTAATTTTAATATATATTCTTTTTGGTATTAGTGTTTTTTCCATTGGCGCCTTGGGTGGTTTTTGTTGCAAATGTCTTTTCACTGGCGTAATACTGATCAAATAAATTACATATTGAAGCTTTAAAACAGATTTATAAAGGCATTAATGAAATATCCTGATTTTTGTTGTAACATTTAATTAGAACGAACAAGAATAACGACAATATAACAAAACTTTAAGGCAACATAATTAACAATTTAGTACTTAGTATTTCCTCCTCTAGCCTGCAACCTTCTAGGCATGCTCTGCAGAAGCATTAATTCTACAATTGAATTACGAGCTGGATTTCTTGCTCATATAAGTCACTTTAGGATGTCCCATATGTGTTCTATGGGATTTGTCAGGACTCATTGGTGGTCAGTCTAGTGTCTCAATCCGGACATCTTCAAGATACTGGGATACTGTTCTTGCAGCATGCGCACGGGCATTATCATGTATTAGCACAAAATTATCGTACCCAATGAAGCCAGCATAAGGTATAACATGCTCTTTAAGTACATTGCGAATGTACCAATCAGCATTCATTATTAAATTCACCTCAATGAGCTCCATGCGACTCTCCCAACTAATACCACCCCATAACATAATGGAACCACCACCAAATCTAACGTTGCGTGTGAGATTGCACCCCCCGACCTTCTGTATACTAGACCATGTCCATCTGGCTTCCAAAACGGTATCCTTATTTCATCCATAAAAAGAACATGCCACCATTGATGTTCATTCCAGTTAGTATGGACTCTTGCAAATTGTTAATTTGCCTTGTTTTGTAACGTGGAAGAAGTCTACTAGGCACTCTGGCAGGACGTTTTGGCTTTAAACCGAATTCCTTAAGTCTTCTTATTACTTTTTTAACACTTACACTGACTTGTCTTGTAATCAGTAATTCATTTTTGAGATGTGGACCTGTAAGTGTGCGATTTTGTAAAGATTGGATTCTCAAATATTTATCCTCTTTGTACTCTCCAGTCTCATTGTATTGCTTTACTATACGAGAAACAGTGATTGATTAATACTCAATCTCCGTGCAATATCTTCTTGTCTGCAACCTTCATTAGCTAAAGTAACAATTTGAACAGAAACTAATTCGCTTACATGTAGCATCTCACTAACCAAAACTGCAGAATCAATAAACAAAGCACGAGAAATGACATTCCACAACAACAAACAAAACAGTAGCAGTTGATGGTCGTCAAGGCACGCCGTACATTATTTGTAACATTCTTTCTTATTCAGCTATACAAGCTAAATCTAAGCATTCTTTTATCTGTAATAAATTGTGGTATACATAAAATACTCCAGTGAAAAGACATTTGCAACAAAAACCACCGAAGGCGCCAATGGAAAAAACACAAATACCAAAAGAGAACAAAAAATGCAATATTTTTGTCGGCGAGTGTATAATAAATAAAAATATAAAAAGCTCAAATGTCAAAAACACTGCTAACAAAATTTACAAAAGTTGTGAATTTTACACAGGGCTCGCCGGAGTGGTACCTGGTATTAAGATAACCCAACAATGTGTATTGATTGATAAGAATTTCCGAAACACCTTATTGCAAAAAAGGTGTCGCAATAAACTAATATTGCTAAGTGTTGCATTCAACGACTAGCGACTGGCTGCTCACGACACAAGATCTTAGTGCTTTACAGTCAAGAATTTTCACAAATCAAGGTGGAAAGGATAATTTATATTTTTCATATTTTGGAATGGATCAAACATACCATATCATAGAATTTTTTAATGGCAGTACAACCATCAATGCAGGATCAATTATTCTGAGAAATATCATGATATATCTTGGGAAAATTTACTTTACGAAAATTATAATATCATTGATAGAAAATCTATTAAATCTCTTTTCAGGTAAGAAATTGATACATAAAGATAAAGCCAAATGGTATGAATGCAGTTTTACATTTTTGTCAATATGAGATTTTACTATTTCAGATATTACATTTACCTCTAAACACTTAAACATTTTTGAATTATTACCACCTGTGGTCTCATCATGTCCTCGCAATGCTAATTTAAAAAATCCACAGAACGTAATACAATCTATTAGCTTTCCTAAAATTATAGTTTAACTTGTTTATTTTTGCAAAACACCTCAAGACGAGAAGCTACACTTAAAAAAATAACAGTTTATATAATGAAAACGAATGTGTTTATGCAGTATGTACTATTGTCTCTTCGTGTATCTCACAATTGAATTGACTGCGAAGCGGGCACCCATTCAAACACTGAACTGACAAATACATATGCAATTTACAAAAAATAAATTTATTCCAACAAATAAAGTATTGTTTGTTTCTCGTTCTTCTTGGCTTCAGCCACCACTGCTTTCTAGCATTTCAGTCCATTTACCATTTACACAGTTTCTCGATCGTCTAACATGGATTTGCTTCCACTTCCGCCCTTAGCACGTCATTGTCTGAAGTTGTTGGTCTTCCTGATCGATACGAGTCGGAAAGATCACAATTACCGGATTTGAACTTAGAAAACCACATTTGGTATTTACGAACGTCTAATGCATTTGGATAAACATCGCAAATGTTTTTAGTAGCAACTGTTGTATTATTACCCTTGCGAAACTCAAAAAGCATACAATGCCGGATATGTACCTCATCTGGTATTTGGCTGGCCATTTCCCCACAAATTGCAAAGAAAAATTTGAGAATTAAATATTTAATTTAAATATTACTCTAACCTTAGAATAACTTTGACACGATTTTGTGCTACAAAATGGGCTGATAAATGGCAATCGAATATCGACATGCGCAGAAACGACATTACTTTACGGTCCCCCTAATACGTCTGTACCTTTTTGATGTGCTTTTAAATAAACGTTTGAGATTAGTTTTAAAGTTAGAAGGCTTTTTATTTTTTTAACTTGATCCGATACTTAACACCCTGTACATTTTGGTTGATTTTTGCCTCATATACTGATCTTACAGATTGTTTACATTGCTCTTTCCAAGTCCAAGTAACCTAATTTCGTATGATTTAATGTTAAAGATTTGCATATCATAAATTCAGCGTTTGATTTGAGATGGAAAGGTTCCGTTTAAAAAAAATAAATCTCAAAAGTTCGTAAAAATCTAATTTATTTAATGTTAATGTAACTTATAGTTTTCATAAAAATTGTAAAATTCAGTAAAAACAGCATTTCCAGTTTCGAGGCTAGCAGGCAGTTTGCAGTTTTAAAATATTATATAAAGCGGTGTTTCGAGGCCATTTGATCACGGTCATTATGAGGTTCTTTATGAGGCATTTAAAATTCGTTTGATGTTTGATATTTGACAGTTGTTAAAAAGTCTGGTTATTAGTATTTGACAGCTACAAAAACCGAATATCTGAGAAGTCTAAATTAAAAATACAGTGCTCAAGTAAAGAGTAATAAAGTGCTAATGAATTACGTCAACAAAGAAGCTGACTTTCAATTTTGAAGTACATCAAACTGGCACTTATTTGAAAACTGTAAGTCAATTTTAAATTATACAAAGATTTCTATGGCGCTAAGTGGTCTTTTAAACACACCTTCACAAGCCGTGACTTTGTGCGCTTTAGTTAGGTTTTCAATCGCGAAAATCAGTTGAAACTAAAAATCAAGTTAGGTGTCACTTGTCATCAATCTGTCAAAATAACCCGACGCGGCGCGATTTTATAGTGTTATATTGACCACTCGTTAAACAATAAAATCGAGACAGCAAATAAACCCTTGAATGCTGTTCAAGATAGTGCATATTTACCTAAGTAGAACAATTTAGCTTTGTATTGTTTATTAATGTGGCTGAAGATAGTAAAATAATTTCCAAAATTGTAGTATTTTTGTGATGGTCGTAGAAAAAGTATAGTATGCAATTCGTTTTATAAACTTCTCTAGATACTCGTTTTATTAAACACTCGCTTTTACCGGCAACAAATTCTCAACAGCCTTTTGATCGGCGTCGCGTATGTACGGCGGGGTACACGTAAATTCAGCGTTTTCCGCCTCCATATTTGCCCACATATTACAGAAATTATGACGGCTATTAGATTATTTTGAAATTTAATACAAAGTGTCAATATCAGTGAACCCAACCTACGCAAAAGTTCCTAGTCTAATACGAAAACTTGAACAGGCAAAATTTCAAGAATTAGTAAAGCAAAGTATATAAAATAGTATATTACTCTCGTTTAGAAAGGCAATATTGTCGCACTCGTTCTATTAGGGCACTCCTCGCAAGCTCGTCGTGCCCCAAACCACTCGTGCGGCAATCCGTTTCCTTACTAAACTTGTATAATAATATACTATTAATTAATCTTCTTTCTTTCAAGTAATTCAATGCTTATTCATTTTCACATTTCATTTCCACACCACCATCAATGTGACCCAAAAAAAAATCTATGTAATATAACTATACAGGGTGCTGCATTGGCGGACGCAACATAGGAAATCCCATGTTAATTTCGAGGCTTTCAAATATTGGCTTCCCTAATTATTTTACAGCAAAATTCAATTTAAGTTTTTTAAAGAGCACTAGATCATGGTCCAATTGACGCAAATTGGGCATTTTTGCTATGCTCAGTTCGCAAATACATTAAAAAATGTATCGGCGAAATTTTGAAATTACAAATCGAAACATCAATTCAGCTTTGGTCACGAACTGTCAAAGTTGACAGACAGTTCTCTGATAAACTTAACTGACAACGCCCAAATTAAAAATGAGTTATACAACACCAGAAAAAATATTCATAGTAAAGTTATATTATGCAGCAAAGAGTTCCAGAATGTCTTCCATAGCTTTTCGGTTGAATATCCAGATCGACCAATACCGCACAGATCCACTATTCAACGTCTAGTAACAAAGTTTGAGAAACAAGGAACAGTTTTGAATAATTGCAAATGCAATAGGGAAACCCAACCCAACCCAAGGCATTGTCTTATTTCTAATTGCCTCTTTAATGAAAAAACAAAGTCAATGTTAGATACTTGAATAAATTTCTATTATGTTTGTATCCGATGTACAAATTTATTAAATTTGGCCGTTGTCAGTTACGATAATGAGATATCTGTCAACTTTGACAGTCCTGACCAAGGCTGAATTGATGTTTTGATTTAAAATTTAAAAATTTCGCCGATACATTTTTTAATGTATTTGCGAACTGAGCTTAGCAAAAATGCCTAATTTGCGCCAATTGGACCATGATCTAGTGCTCTTTAAAAAACTTAAATGGAATTTTGCTGTAAAATAATTAGGGAAGCCAATATTTGAATGCCTCGAAATTAACATGGGATTTCCTATGTTGCGTCCGCCAATGCAGCACCCTGTATATGAATATTACAATTTTAGATAAATAGATAGGAGAAGCCTCATCTATCAAGTTCATCCTCCTGTAAAAACAGTTTTACTTACCTTGCTAGTAATCTGAAATACTATATCAAATACAGTTCTAAACATAGCAACATCGGTCGACAGTTGAGGAACTTTAGAACAAAAAGTATACTGCTGTTAGATTGTTTCTCAAACATTTTCAAACTTTATTGCAATAAAAAAAGTTAGAATATACATATACCATATAAGAAATTCAAAAAATAATTGCTTCAATTAAAGATTTTATCATACATTATACACCAAAAGCACTAATTTTGGAACGATGGTTTTTTATAAGAGGCTACGGCGGTTATCAATGGCCGCTATATAACTTATTCTGTTCATGTATCTCCGCAGCCAGTAATCACTGTTTTATATATGAGGTGCTATATGACATCTATATTGACCGCTCAGGCATGGATGACATTATGTCGCTCAAGCGGTCATAATAGACTACTCACTTGGCTTTGCAAGATAAATCAAAAATTAAACATTTTAAGCCAAGTATTATTATATCAGAATTCATTCTTGGCCTAGAGAGAAAATTTCTGATAAATTGCATGGAGATGAACATGTCAAAAAATGTTTCTTAACAAAACTATAAATAACATTTAATTTCTTACCTGTAAGTGCAGTAAATTAAGTGCGGTTATCGCAATACATTCTTTATCTTGGGTTATGGGAAATGTAACAGACAAAGATTGACGTGCATTTTCACAAACCACCTCTAACAGTTGATCGAGTAACCTGCAATAAACGTAGATGAAACAAATATAAAATGACTGTACACATCTCTGAACCATACTTGAATGTGTGCTCTGTCAAATCAATGACAAATGGAATGTGAATATTGGGTGCCGAATAATTATAATCTGACCACATGAAACTCTGCATTGGACCACAGCAGGTTCCCACTGATTTCTGACCCTTCAATGCTTCTATCAGCCTTGGTTGTTGTATGAATGTATCGGAACTGTCGCATACTTGTTTATATTCATTCTTGCCCCATCCATACACTTCACCTTCTTCAGTCAATGCTAAGACATGTCCAAATCCCAAACTAATTGACACCACTCTCTTATCTATAAAAATGAAAATTGTTATATAATTTTATGATTAACAGTTACAAGTCGAACAAAATAATAATACATAATGATAACATCAATAGCTGGGTTTCAAGTCCCAGTTTTATCGATGAAGTGGGAAATTATTGTTGCATTTCACTTCTTGGAATCTAGATTTTTTAATAACTTCGTCAGAGAAGGCAATCCTGAATATGATAAATGTATCTTTGCCGAAATGTTGGGATAACCCGTCTAGGTAGGGATAATTCAACTACGCATATCTTTACCCAGGAACCGAGAAAAACATAAATATAAGGCTTTCACAGGCCAAGTGAACCATTACGTTATTCTTCTCCATTCTTCTCGATCAGCAGTTTTCCTACCTTATGCCGTACGCATAACTTAGAGTGGTAAAAGTCAAAATTCCTTAACAGAATTATTAAAAAACGGTAAATGATATTTGTGGAAAAAGATTATTTAATGAGAAATTTAGCACTGCTTCTTTGAATATTTCAACAATTTGCATAACACGACACAGCAACTCGGACGCGAGTTTCTCACAAGTTAATCTTGATCGGCGATGGCTTTTAATAATTTTCATTGCGGAAAATATTTGCTTGTATGTGCGTCTCATCGTGAGAGTGTTCCTAAATTCATGTAATTTTGATAAAAATTATGTATGTAAACATTTTCAAATTTAATTCCTAAATTCGCGTCGTTTTGTAAATTCATTAATTCCATTTGCAACTCATCCGGGAAAGTTTCCATTCCTATATTAAATGGTGAAGAAAAAATGTTAAAACTAAGAACGGTTTTACTGATCTAAATATTTTAAATCGCGAATAAAATTTCGTTATTAATTTTTGTAAATGCTGGACATGTTTTCGGGTTTCTCAAGGAGTTTCTTTTCTCAAGGCCAGGATTAGACAGACGTGCAATAGATACCGGCACACAAATGTGTAACTACAACTTGTAGAATCGCTCGGTGCATAATTCAATATGGAAACCGCAAAAAAACTAGTTGCATTGGTTCGAAAGAATGGGCTACGTTGTCATTGTAATGTGCGAACGACCAGTGCAACGCAACGAGATGTGAAAGGTCTACAGAATCGTAATGAGCGATACACAGTCTAGTTCATCTCATCGCACAGTTTGAATATCGACGAGTTGACCGGACCAGTGCTCTCACACTGAGAGACACATCCATCTAATCTTAGTGTGCAAAATGTGTTGATTGACAACAAATGTTTGCTCCTTTGCTCCAAATATTGAGTTTTTCCTGACTTTTTCTTTGAAGTTCCATGTTTAAATCATTCTAATGCCGAGTTATATCGACGAGAAAGACAAAATCACACATTCACTCTTTATCTTTGAATTAAGGCAAGATATTCTTTCATTTCAACAAGCAATTGAATATCAATATTATCCAATGGAATTGATAGTTCTCCAACATCAATCAACAAAGCCAGTTTTTCAGTTATAAAAAAATTTGAATAGATTCCTCTTATAAAGATCACTACTTTTGATTTATCACTGATGTCACAGCTTTTATCAAGTACTAAGGCACACCCTTCAAATTTTTGAATGCGTTCATCTAAAGCTACAATTATGTTTTGGAACAGGTCTTTAATTCTTCTTCTAATTGTTAATTTTGACAAACTGATTTTGGAAATAATGTCCTTTTTATCAGGAAAAGCTGTTTCTGCAACAGCAGTTGAACATTCCTTAATCATCTCACCATCAGCAATTGGTTCCATCTTTTTGTCTAAAATTTGACTAATGTGCAGCT
This sequence comes from Geotrupes spiniger, assembly GCA_959613385.1. NCBI lineage: Eukaryota > Metazoa > Arthropoda > Insecta > Coleoptera > Geotrupidae > Geotrupes > Geotrupes spiniger. The sequence continues at coordinate 37,145,342 of OY390735.1, forward strand.
TGCTTTCACTGCCAAATCTGATTAAAAAGTTTGGACTTTAAATATATTTTGTTGTTGTTTTCTACTTTTCTTCAACCGATTCAATTGATCCTTCCACATTTGGCTTTTGATGTTTTTATAATAATAATAATAATAATAATAATAATAATTTATTTGTCCCATAATACATAAAAAATGTGTGGGTTATGTCAAACTTACATATAAAACATACAAAGCATAGAATATATACAACCAAACAATACACAACTAATCACATATTGCAGGTATTGTTGGCCACATCACACCTATCACGAAATTCATCAATTGAATAGCTAGTATCATTCAGAAGAAATGTCCTAACGCAGCGCTTAAAATGCATCAAACATGATGCCATTCTTAATTCGTATGGCAGTGCATTAAACAATCGCAAACCCAAGATCCAAGGAGAATTTTCAGTCACCTTCAGTGAATATTTAGATATACGAAAATCAAGTTTGTATCGAGTATTATACGTATGAATATCCCCATTACAAAGAAATTTTTCTTTATTTTTGTATATATGAAGTAATAGCTCCAATATATGAATTGCAGCTAGCGGTAAAACTTTCAACTCCTTGAAATAGGGCCTGCAGGATTGCTTAACGTCAATTCCAGTTATACAACGAATAATTCTTTTCTGTGCCAAAAAAACATCACCACTCGCACTTGACACTCCCCAAAATGGTATACCATACAACAGTCTACTGTGCACATGTGCATAATAAAATGATAGTATACTGCAGCGATCATGACAGTCTTCAAATGTCGCAATTGATAACACACAGAATTAAGTCTACTGACAACTTTACTACAATGTGTTCTCCATGTTAATTCGTCATCAACATGTAATCCCAGGAATTCAATATTAGAGACTCGTTGTATTTCGGCATTATCAGCTAAAACATGAGTGTCAAATTGAGTGTTATTATGAACACTATGAAATATCATATATTTAGTTTTAGCGGCATTCAAAAATAGCTTATTTTGTGAAAACCATGTGTTAATATTGAGTAATAACTTATTAACTTTATTCTCACTCTCTGACACACTATTAGAAGACACAACTGCACTAGTATCGTCAGCAAACATAATTAGATCATTACCTGACATAAAATTAATGATATCGTTTACAAAGATCAAAAACAATATAGGACCCAAAATACTACCAATACTATTTGTGAATACATTGTCAATAGTGGTCTCACTGCACCCTTGTATACGAGTTGGTAGGTGGACACAGCGAACCAGACCAAACGACGACATAACGTCCAATAATCTACGCATCTGGCGAGATTCTTTTCTAAAATTAACATTGAAATCGCCACCCAATATAATTCTACACTTAAGTTTAACTATTTGAAGCAATAATCGACTCATACAATCCATAAAAACTTCATAGTCTCCAAAAGGAGACCTATAACAAAAAACCACACACAATTGTGTCCCTCCAAAAGTACTCCGTAAACCACAAAACTCGAAATTTTTCTCATCATTGTAATCGTGAAAGTCAAGCACTCTATTCATCAGCCCATTCTTTACCCAAATAGCAACCCCACCCCCTCTATACATCTTCCTACAAAAATAGGTACATAAACTGTAACCCTGAATCTTAAAAGCATTAATATTATCCTCCCTAAGCCACGTCTCACACAAACAAATAAATCCCAAACCATGCAAATCAAGTGTTAATGTCTCAAGCTGTAAAATTTTATCATTACTCAAACTCTGCACATTTAGTTTAAGCAAATGAGGATTACACGCTCGCAGTTCGTCGTTATTTAGGATAAAAAATTAGACGTAACACCATCTTCAATAGTACCACCAGCTCCGTCAACTCGCACATCACACACATCATTAATGATAACATCGTTCCGAGTCTTCACATAAATAAGATTACTAGTGTAACAGTAATCTCTATCATTCTTAAGTGAATTATTCAACAGATTCAAAATGTATCTGAGTAATTTAGATTTGCCAATCACATGCATATGCACACCATGTTGAGTAAAGTCATCATTAGTCAAAATCTTACAATCAACGTACTTAATATTACTAGTTATTACAATTTTATCGTAAACAATTTTATTAAAATTATAGATTAATCCATTCAAAGTAAACCTATCCGGACAATACGGCGCAGAAACCAATACAACATTAGTCTTTAAGGACACACTATTCAAAGGCGAAAGTCTCTTCAAATCCAATTTACCACCATTGAAAGCATTATTAGTTCCGCCAAGCACAACTACAAAATCTTCATCACAGAAATCGGCCACTAGAGGCTCAATATTCATCACAACCTCTTCAAGGCAAGCATTAGGCTTACAAATTGTAGTAGTTAGTTAGTTAGTTATAATTGAGTGGGGCGATTATCGCCCCTGCACTGCGACCGCAAGGGTCTATTGTGGCTCACAACTAATTATAGTTCACCCTCCATACCCATTCTCTTTAAATAGAGTAGGATTTTAGTGGGTGAGATTTTGTCAAGTTCTCCCAGCTCCAGTTTTATCTTACCAATGACTGTGAACCTGATTTTGTCCCCGGCGGGGCAGGCACACATCACGTGCTCTGTTGTTTCTTCCGTTTCACAGCATAGTCTGCACTCAGTGGCCTCAGCCACTCCCAGCCTATGCATGTGATGCCTTAGTCGGCTATGCCCAGTAACCAGGGCTGTCAGAGTTGTGGTAACTTGATAACTATTTGCACCATCCAAATTCATCATTATTTCGGTGAAATTACGACCGTGGCTATCAGAAAGAACAAGCACCTTGTTTTTTACAGATTGCTTAATTGATGCAGCTGACGATGATGTACAATTTTTTGTAGTATTTTCAACACTGGATATAGGTCTAACAGAAACATTTTCAGCATTACTATGACCGCATGTCGGTCGTATATCGCACTGCTCACTATCACGTACCTGAGGCATTAATATTGACGTTTTACATTCTCTTTCTCACCCAGCATGCCGACCAATTTACGCAATTTACCATTTTCTTTAACCAAAAAGTTTAATTTTTGTTCTAACAATTCAATTCTTTTGAAGAAATAATTCAACCTGGAGCCTTTACGGCGTCTTTTCTTCAATGATTGAACTACAGTTACATCACTCGAGTCACTTGAGTACGAAGAATTTATGGTAACATTATCATTAGTATTTATTTCATCATTATCATTTATTAAATGGTCCGACCTTAAAATTCTTTTTAATCGACTAACAATCATCCTTTCATCCTTTCATCCTTTTTACCAGTAACAGCAGAATTACGTTTTTGCAATTCCTTTTTTAGTTCACACACCTTTAACTCGGACACATTTATCGATGCACTTTTCATTTTTAACAATTTTCGTACATTATTCGAACAAAATTCACAATGAAACTTGTCACAGAATACAAAACACTTAAAATCGCATATATGGCAAAAATCATCAATTAACTGTTCGTTTTGCCCACGTAAGATGCAAATTAATGCCGGTGCATATACGCACACCGTCTTTGCCTCGATGTTCGCGTGCTTATCGATCATATCGTCTCATATGTATGTCTAATCTACACAAACAGCTTTATCTTTCATCAGAGTGAAAAAATAATCCAATTTCAAATTTTCATTAGAACTTCGCAACTTTTCGTTTTTTTTTTTGTTTGTTTGGTGGTACGACATATTTGCAACTATATCAAATTTGCGTTATTTCTTTGTAAAATTTTTCACGATTTTTATATTTTTTAGTCTGTATTTGCCACAACTTCCCGTTTACTATTTTCTTCCCTATAAATTCTCTGTTTTTCTTCTTTGATTGGCATAGTCTTTCTTTCTTGCTTCTAGTTTTCTCCAATTTCTTCTTACAGTCAATATTGAGCCACTTGTCAACTTACTCTGCTGAGCTCTCTTTACAATCTTTAATCTCCTTCCAGTGATACTCAATATTATCGTCTACTTCATTTTCTTTACTTTTATTCTTGTTCCTATTATTTCCTCGTATTTCTTTTCCCATTCTTGTGTTAATTTTTCTTCAATAAAAAGTCTGTTTTCCTTGTTCTTTTGGGTAGGTTTTTTATCTCATGCATGATCTCCTTCCATTGTGACCGTTACTAAGTAGTGATCTAAGTAAGAATCTGTCTTCTTGTAAAATTCGCCTATTTTGGCATTACATTCGCCTATTATATTATTATTGTCAGTGTATACTGTTTATTTGCTTGTATTATTCAAAAGCAGCTAAACGCACATTTCCTCATGACATACACAAGCGAAATTGCTCGTGTAATTACTTTATAATTTTGTCTTTTCGATTGTGTTGAAGTGTCGTAAAAATAATTACAATAAAATTTTTGATATTTTTTGCATTTTATTTATAAGTAAATTTGTGAATAAAATTTATTTCAACATTAAAATTCATTTGTTTACGATTGTACATCGATGTTGCTAATGTCATTTACATGTCGTGCATTTTCCTTATATTTGAATAATATAATTTTCAATGAAGTTCAATTAAAAAAATTAAATTAAAAATATTTTGCATTTATAGCGTGGATTGAATTTGGTAGGCCAAATCTTTTGAAGGGTCACTCCTAGGATACTAAGGAATATTTGTGTTAAGGGTATGTTAAAGTTTCCCTTCAAATTTGACAGGAATATCTGGCTATCTGACCTATAAATATATTTAGCTGCAATGCTCAAACGCACCTTTGTAATAATGCAAGCCTTCTAAAAATTATATTGGTAATCACAAATATACTTCAAAATGTTTTTATTTGATATAGGTAAAATTTACCAATTTCATTACTTTACTTTGGTACTCACCTTGTAAAGTTTCGATAATTTCTGGAAATCGAATATGATCATCAGTCGCATGTCCTAATCTCCATCCTTCTCCTTTGCCCCAACTAAAAATCCTACCATCCTTTGATAAAGCTACACTGAACTGACCCCCACAATACACTTCAGCAATTTCAATATTTTGCAGTCGTTCTACGAGGCGCGGTATTTTTGAACCATCAGATCCTCCACGACCTAGACAAACAGAAATGATAATTTGTCTTGAATTCACCGAAAAAGTGGAAAGATTGAAAAATGAATGTGAACAAAAAATGAGAGACAGAAAGAGAGGAAGTTACCAAGTTTTCCATAATCACCATCGCCCCAACTGTAAACTTTCCCTTGGCTGGTGACACATAAACTATGGGCGTCGCCGGCGCCACACGCAACTTTAACTATGTGATGACCTGATAGAGCTGCCACCATTGTCGGAGTTGTGCAATCTTCAGATGTACCATGTCCTAATCTGCCGTAATTTCCTCTGCCCCAGGTATACAATATTCCATTGGCAGAAACAGCAGCACTGAAAAAAGCAAACAAATTATTTTTGTCACCGTCATCTTTATATTAAAACAAAAAATCTATACTGAGAAATATATTCAGTAAGTAGTTTCAGAAGAAACTGGCATTTTTACAACACATGAACCAATTTATTGTTGAAATTATTTTTACAGTGGTCATTAGTGTCTAAACCGCAATTTAACTATGCGACTTTTCTTACAATTTTATCTACCGACAATTAACTCAATTGTTTCCTTTAGAAGTGATGTTATGTGATTTCTCTATAGTTCATGTCTTACAAGCGTAGCCCCACTTTTATGATTTCCAATTACTTAAGACATTATCTCTGTCTGGATTTAGTCGTAGTCAATTTTAATTTTGAGGTACATCCTTTAACGAACAGATGCAAAAAAGACGTGATCTCGGACGCTTTGGGCGTCGACAGCCAGTTTCACACGCTACATACAAATTAAAAAACACCGGAACGCAATCACGATTGCCGAATTTTGTAGTTGCGTGTTTTGGGATTGAGAAATTCCACCAATAGACAACTCCTATTCAATCTTCGCACACTTGTGAAGGTTTTATTTATTTTTTGCTTCGAGATATTGGTCCATTGAAATACAAACCATCTTCACATCAAACAGAGTAGAACCCCAACTTTAAGCCTGAACATTTTAAAACTCTTTGTTTTCTAAATTAAATATTGTCTCTTATTTTTACATTGTATTATTTTAGTTCAATATTTATTTTTATAATTTTATTTATAGTTATACTCAATTGTGGTAATATGACATAATATTGCATAGTAAACTAGTTCACCGTACATGGGTCATATTATGTGATATTACAAACTCAACCAAACATACACTGATCGCCAAAAAAAGCAGAGCACCCAGAAGGGACGATCATATAAACTAGAAGTTACCTCAAATTAAGTAATAAATGATTAAAATTTCATCATGACCAGCGTACTTTTTGTTTGTTTTTTGTCTCATGTTAAATTTTTTAAGGTACATTTTTTGTTCTCGTGTGTAAGGCAAACTTAATGATTAGTGACAGTTTAGACGTTGGTTTCCCTTACTTGTGTCGTTGCCCCGAGTTCGTTGTAATCAATATTACAATCAATTAACTCATTTTGAAACGGGTCGAATTGTGGGAATGCTTGAGGCCGGATTACCCTTTCGCGAAATTGCTATAAGATTGGGTCGAAGTGACTCTACAAGCATTCGAGCATGGGGAGCTTGGTCCAACGAAGGCTGAGAAATACTGTAGGAGAGGTAGTGGTCGGCCACGAATTATAAATGAATGTCAAGAAAGGCGTCTTCGGCGACTGGCCTCAATTAACCCGTTTGAGCCAACTCGGTCGGTGGAGGCTACTTGGAGGGCTGTTTTCGAAAGACAGGTGTCTATGCGAACAATTTATCACAGAATTCTTCGACAAATTGTTCGGCTTCCTTTAACCCCAGAGCATCAAGTTGCCATTGGGACATTGGGTCCATGAATGGCATCAAATCACCTTCAGTGATGAATCTCAGTTTTGCCTGTGACAATCTGATGGACAGTTGCGTGTCAGAAGACCTAGAGGACAAAAGGTAAATATGCAATTTGCACTTAGACGCCATTCTGGTTTAACACCAGGTGTTATGGTTTGGGGTGCAATACAATTTGGAACCCGGTCAACTCGTCTTCATTCAAAGAAGTCTGAATGCGGCCTGCTACATCAACGAAGTTTTAGAGCCAGTTTTGTTGCTATACCTTCAAAGACAATGCTAGGCCACACATTGCAAGAGTAACGCAGAGAGTTTTTAATGACAATAATGTCAATTTACTGCCATGACCTGCATGGTCCCCAGATTTATTGCCATTTGAACATAGACCATAGCCACTTTGGCTGAACTTCGAGTTTAAATTCAAAGAGCTTGGGATGAAATACCGCAAACAGAAATTGATCATTTAATTTTAAGTATGCCCCGGAGCTTAAATGAATGCATTCGTTTTGGAGGAGATACCACGCATTATTAATTTTTTAACATTGTTCTTAAATACAGATTTTCTTGAAATTGCTATCATTCATTGTCTTACTCAATCTCAAATTGTCACAAACATTTCAAGTTCGTACGATCGTCCCTTCAATAAACCATGGGCGTGCGCTACAAGCGCATGAATGCAGAAGAAACATAGTTAATACAGTCCCAGGTTCCAATTATTTTTGTTGGTTTATTTCACACTAGTATTATGATTATAATTTTGATAACTGTATTAATAAAAAAATGTCATCTCTTCAACACAAAACATGTTTTATAATGTTGATTCCCAAACATGACAAATTGCTGTAATTATTTACAAAAAATCAGTTACACAGTACATTTACTCAAAAACAGAGTAAACAGTGAAAACATTGTTATATACTTTTTGGCACAGATGAAAAATGCATAGATTTATACCAGCTTTTTATGACGTGAATCGTCAAACTCAATCATTCTTGTTGTTTGCATATTTATAATATTTTTAATCGTATGGTCGTAGAAAAAGTATAGTGTACAACACGTGTGTGAAGATTTTTTTACACTCGTGTGGTTGCTCCACTCTTATTTCTATCCTATTATTATTATTATTATTATTATGTTATCTATGGTATTAAGTTTATCATTTGTTAGACCATGTCTTTATTTGTTAAATGTCTATCAATATGTACTGTCCTAATACAGTGTGATCGAATAAAAAATTAGTCGAAGTTGACCATGAGCAAAAAATGTCCTTCTTTTCCTAAAATTATTTGCGAGTGTCACTCGCAAATGTTGTCAATGAAAATCAAAGCTTTTCTTTTAGGTATCATAATTTAGAAATGAAGCCAAGTTGGAAAACTGTAAATGGCAAAATTCGTATGTTGCCTGTAATGAAAAGTTTCAGGAACAGCCGAATCATTCGTATGACGATGTTTATCAACAAGACTGTGGAACTATTTAGAGAAAGGAAGTGTTCAAAGAAAAACAGGTAGTGGAAGACCAAGAAAACGAACAGTTGAGATGGTGAATAATGCGAGGGAAATCATGGAAGCAACTCCATCTACATACATTTGAAGACTGGGTCAACAATTAAATTTATCATTGGGTACTACACAGCTAATATTAAAAAAGGATTTACAAATGTATCCATATAAAGTTCAAATCTACCATCAGATTTACATTCTTTAATTAAAATACTGTTTTAGTTGTATGACTTTCTTTATTCTAAAAATTATAACTTGACAGTGTCAATAATTTATTTTCAAATTTATGAACTACGAAAAGACATGCGGCTTTTTTCATGACCTACTACTTTGACTAATTTTTTTTCGATCTCGCTGTAGTAAGACGGTTTATAAGGAGCAATTCCCTGATAAAATCAACAATGTACATGTTGAAGTGAGAAATGCTTCCATATAGCATAACTTGCAAAATTTAGTATTAGTAGTTTAGTATTACCTGTATGTTCCACCACATTCTATATCAATTATGTCCTTATCCTTTAGTGCTTCTATTAATGTTGGTTCGTCCTTTGATGAGTTATCACCATGACCTAAAATAAATAAGTACTTATTTTCTCGATAAAATTAAATAAATTAAAATTATTAATTTCATCTATGTCATCAATTATTCATTTTTGCTACCCAAATAAAAGAACATGTTATCACAGTGAGAGTACGTGGTGGTATAATGTAGGAAATATGTTATTGTATACAGTAGCAAATTGGACACATATTCATTAAACAAAACATTGCACATGAAATAATCGTTGACTTGTAATCCTGTGATATAAATATTATACACCACATAACAGAAACAGAGTGGGTAAGTAGGTAAGTAAAAAAAATTCCGTCATTTAAAGAGCCTTCTCATTGTGATACAACGGTACCACTCTACAATGACCCTCAAGGGATGGTGATCCTACCTTTACAAGTATTGTTTCACAAACAACACTAATCTTAACATCATAAGAAAAATTGTGTTACAAAAAATAAGTATCCCAGACTTGCCACATTAGTTCTGTAACAATAAATGTAACAGTTCTTATAGTGTTGTAAGAAACGATATTGTATCTACATTTAATCTACCTTTACAATAAAAGTTTTGATGAATATATTAATAGGGGGACCGGAAAGTAATGTCGTTTTTCTTACATTACATTCAAAAAAAAAATTTTTTAAAAATTTTTATTTCCAATCAATGATGTCATCACCTTCGTTATCAACAACCTTTCTCCGTCTCCGATAACACACAATTGATTTTAGCGCAAAATATTTGGATAGCGCATTTTTTACATCATCTAAATTTGAATTTTTTTTGCCACCAGAATAAGCGGAAATCCGATGGTGCAATATTGGGTGAATATGGTGGGTGAGGCAGTACCTCTCACCTCAATTGATTCATTTTTTCCAGGGTACGTTGTACGCAGTGCGGCCTTGCATTATCATGTTGCAGAATAACGCCTTTTATGTTGACAATCGCGGGGTAGTTTGATTTACTCGATCCAATTGTTGACAGTAAAGGTCTGCATTAACGGTTTGTCAAGGTTTTAGCACTCCAAAATGAACGACCCCACGAATACTCCACCAAACACACAGTTCCTTTTTGGGGTGTAAACCTGGTTTATGCAAATTATGCGGAACCCAAACACCTGCTCTGCTTACTTTACCAGCCTGATGCAAATGTTCTTGGATGGTTGACCAAGGTTGGTTAAGAGTATTTGATAGTTTCTCGATCATCTGACATAGATTTGCTTCCACTTCTGCCCTTAGCATGTCATTGTCTAAAGTTGTTGGTATCCTGATCGATACAAGTCGGAAAAATCAAAATTACCGGATTCGAACTTAGAAAACTACATTTGGCATTTACAAACATCTAATGCATTTAGATAAACATCGCAAATTTTTTTGGTAGCAACTGTTGCATTATTACCCTTGCGGAACTCAAAAAGCGTACAATGCCGGATATGTACCTCATCTGGTATTTGGCTGGCCATTTAACCACAAATTGCAAAGAAAAATTTGAGAATTAAATATTTACGAGTAAACAAGGCACTCTAATCTTAAAATAACTTTGACACGATTTTGTACTACAAAATGAGCTGATAGATGGCAATCGAATATCGACATGTGCAGAAACGACATTACTTTTCGGTCCCCCTAATAGATCACGAACATAAAATTTAAGCATTACCAATCTGAAATTTTTCAATACAATTTGTTCTAAAACACACCTAAAAACTTGAATTGACCACGCTAGGATTATATTGTATGTTTAATGGAACATGAAGTAACTATTTCTAACATTTGTCCCTATCAAACAATTTTTCAGCTAGATATTCCTACCTAAACGTCCTCCATCACCATTTCCCCAGGAATAAACTTCTGAATCCTTAGTCAAAGCGAGATAATGTTTTCCTTCAGTATGTGACGCCACTTTAATTACCTCTTTATCCCTTAAACCTATAAAATAGCACATTAGTAACTCTTCATGATTAAATGTACATATACCTTCGACAAGTTGTGGACACGGTGTCTCCGAACAAAAATACATGAAATATACTTTTCCATTTCTGGTCAAAGCCAGAAGGGTACTTTCTGAACAACACAGCTGCTTAATATTCAACTCAGATATTGCATCACAAGGTTGCGGTGCGACATTGGAAATCCATGCTAGCCATCCCCAGCACCAAACATTCTGACCTCTACAATTTATCGACGACTGAAAACAAGATAGAGAATTAAATTTAAGGTTTGTCTCAAGAATTATTGCCATAAAACGAACATTCATTATTTAAGCATTAACATCGCAACATCACTCAATGCTAATAGTGGGAAAAAAAGCAGTCAGCATGAGATGTATAGATTTTGGATGAAGTGAAGTGAAAAATAAGAGAATGCCCAAAGAAATTGAATAGGACAGGTTCTGGAAAAAAGGCAAAATAGGTATGAATTATTATGCACAATATATGTGTATAGTGAAAGAAAGCCATTTGGAGAATGCAGACGCTGATATAGTAATTATAAGAAAGTGAAGAGCAGGTGGTGAGGTCTATGAAATGTAGATTTAGTCGTGGATGTAGGAATGGTTGAAATTTGATATGCAGTTTAAAGTGAAGAAAAGAAAAAAACTTATAAAATAGAGAGGTCCACTAAATTAAATTCAAACAATAATATGTTACTAACTCTGCTGAATGATTGTTGAGGTATATGGGGAGAAGCCAGTCGATCCAAGTGTGCGATGACCAAAACAGCCGCTTGTCGTAAATCAACTTCAACAGAATCATCATCTGGTACTTGCATAAATTTCAATAGTGTATTCGTGCAGTTGGGGAAAGCCTGCTTTTCATCTTTTTGCAGAATTTCCATTTCGTATATTGGAATTTCCTGAAATCTCCTCAAAAATGGTACCAGTGGTGCCGTTGTCGAATGGGGAAGTGACCTGAAAGAAATATCCAATAATTCAGATGATTCATAGTGACATATTTTATGATAGACAATATCAAATTACAATTACAGCTAATAATCACCTATTATCATCAACATGTGCTTTCTTCTCCCACAGCTGCAGCAACAAAAGCACACTATCTAATATACTACTGAGTGAACCTCTTTGCAGCGCAAGCTCCAGCAATAAATTCAAGGCAATGTGTTGATCTTCTACAGGAACATCACAGTATTGGCGACCACTTGTAACATCACTAAAATTATGGCGTATTACTGTTGAACAAAAGTATTTCATGAATTAACACAAACCCACTAACGACCTGTCGTAGAAATTTTGCTGATCGATCAACAACTTCCAGCCAAATCGGTGATACATTCGAATCTTCAAAAAGTGTCGCAACGGGCAATAATTGTAAAGCTTCCAGAGATTCAGATAATAATTCACTACACAGATCTATATCTTCACCTATAAATACAAATAAATTAGCTTACAATGATGGAAGGAAACCCCTTAATGTTAAATTGAATGAATTGGAAATCCAGCAAACTGTACAGGTTGAATTAACAAAAATAATACAGTTTGCAATGGTTAGTATAGATGATTCATCATTGTCAGAAAACTTCAAAAATCATGTACAAATTAAAGAGATAATTTGGTTAGATTGAATGCATAAATTAGGGTATTTTTTATTTTAGTACTTAGCTAACGGCGGACTGGTATATACGGTAAGGGCTTATTTAGTTATTTCGATTTCGAATATCTATATATTTTAGTTGTTTAAATAAACGTTTGTGGTTAGTTTTAAAGTTAGAATGTCCTACTAAATTCGATCTGACACGGGGCACACTGTATATTTGGCCAGAGCTGTATAAATTTGTTGGTAGACAAATTATAACCTGCCCCCAGGTTCTACTGGAATTAAGCAAGGCACTTCAGCCAAATAACAATGCTTTAAACTTTAAATAATCTTTCAAGAGGATTGCGATAAAAACGTAGGGAAGTTCTGTTTTTTAATATTTTGATACATTTCGGAATGTTTGCATTTATGCAAATTGGCAATTTTTCGTTTTTACATATATCTAAAGTTCGAACAATTTTGTTAGTATTCACATATTTTGACAAAGTATGCTTAAACATTTTGCATTTACGTTATTTTTAGTGACAATTTATCTGAAGCAGGCAAAATTAAATGCTTATTTTTGATGTATGAAAATGTTGGCAATTTGTTTCCATTTTTGATAATTACGCTTACGCTTATTAAATATTTTCACATTTTTGTATTTATTTTTCTACTTTTACAATTTTAACAATTTTTGATAAGCAATTTTGAAAACTTTTGCAAGTAAGTCATATGAAGCAAATTTGAATCAAAGTACAACATTTTTTACTTTTATTGTACCTTATAATTAAGTTAAACTAAGCCATGTAGTCGATTTATTTAATGCGTTCTTTTTTATTATTTTAGAAAATTTCAGCTATTTTGGATAATTTTGAATTTTTTAATATTAACTATTTTGAATTTTTTTACATTTTAAATGATTTTGATATTTTGAAAATTAAGTCAAATGAATCACGTTTACAATCTAAAAACAAATCAAAGTGGTAAATTAAAGAAATTTTTTTTTTTTTAATTTTGATTAATTTTGCATTGTAATATTTTTGTCAATTTAGCTGAAATGAACTAAATACAAATAACCAAACGACGTTACAATTTGTTTCTATTTTGTATTTTTTACGTTTTTAAGTGTTGATCTTTATTTTTTACATCTAACCATTTTTTGTACTCGCAATTTTGCAATTTGCAATTACTTCAAATGCAGCAAAAAAGTATAATTTTCTCATTTTTTAATTTCAAACAATTTTGAAATGTCAATTTTATCAATTTGAAGTCAAACGACGAAGCACTGCACGTGGCTTATTTTTTTCAGTTTTGTTATTGTTGACAATTTAGCCGTTTTGCGAATCTGAAAATGTTGACCATTTTTTTCAATTTTGGACAATTTTGTAGTTTTTTTTAATATTTTGACATTTCTGATATTTAGTTTTTTTTATATTTGACTTTTCTGCATTTATGTAAACCTTAATTTGTATCAAAGTTCATAATATTTTCATATTTTTTGTTTTTTTTATACTTTTCTTAATTTTTATGAATTGTTTAATTTCAGACAATTTGGACAATTTTCGGATAATTTTATAAATTCTCTTACATTTTGAGAATGGATGAAGCACATTTCAATCAAAGGGGCTTGTTTTTGACATTTTTTATATTTTGTCTGTTTCTTTAATTTAGTCAAATCCGGGAACATTACTTGTACATACAATAAATCATTGAAATCAATATTATGATGTAATAAAGTAAAAAGTTGTTTCTTGGAAAATTAAATCATAATACTACATAAAACTTATTTGATATAATATATTACTACCGAATAATTTATGAAGCAAGCTTTTAAAAATCAGTTTTTAATACTATTAATCAGTTAACCGATTAACCGGTTTTAAAACTGAATTTGAAAACTATTCGGTTAATTGGTTAATATCAAAACTAGTTTTGATCGAAACTGGTCAATCGATTTTACCTTTGTTATATTAAAAAACAAGTTACAGAAGGCACAGTGCCTTCAGGCATGAGTCCGTAATAGTATGTAATAGCATGAGTCCGTAATAGTACTTTATACTATTTTTTCTACTGCACCCTTTTTACGTGAAAAATTAAACTTTGTTAAGTATTTCAATATTTAGAGATATTTGCGCGGGTTCTTAACGTTTGTGTGAAATTAAATAAGGAGGCGGTCGAACATTTAATTTAAAATGTCAGTTTTCCCTGACGCAATATGAGTTGCGAAGACTTGCAATGTACTCCACTCGAAATACGGGAAATTGCACAAACTACCATTGGGAATTTACTTCCGAACAGTCGCGTTCTCAATACGAACAAAAATATAAAAGATTCGAGGAATAGTGCAACGAAAACAACGCAACGATTATTAGTTACAACTGACATTTCGTTGACGTTATACGCTGCCAAACAGCTGCCAACATAAAGAAAAAACATTATACCAGACTCATTTTAATACTCGAATTTTCATTTTAACACTGTTTTGGGTGCTAAAATGAAGTTGTTATAAACGCAAAGTAGAAACTACAGTGTGATCGAATAAAACATTAGTCAAAGTTGACCATGTGCAAAAAAACGTCCGTCTTTTCATAAAATTATTTGCGAGTATCACTCTGACGTATATTGACACGAGAAAATGTCAATGAAAATCAAAGCTTTTCTTTTAGTATCATAATTTAGAAATGAAATTAAGTTGGAAAACGGTGAATGGCAAAATTCGTGTTGCCCATAATGAGTTTCAGGAGCAGCCAGAGCAGCCAATCATTCGTATGACGATGTTTATCAACTGCACATCTAATATTAAAAAAGGATTTACAAATGTATATATATAAAGTATAAAGTTCAAGTCTACCATCAGATTCTTCTTCTTCTTTAATTAAAATACTGTTTTAGTTGTATGACTTTCTTTATTCTAAAAATTATAACTTGAAGTTTGACTTGTCAGTGTCAATAATTATTTACAAATTTATGAACTACGAAAAGACATGCGGCTTTTTTTTCATGGCCTACTTTGACTAATTTTTTTTTCGATCTCGCTGTAGTATATTGTTATACAAGTTTAGCAAGGCAACAGATTGTCGCACGAGTGGTTTGGGGCACAATGAGCTTGCGAGGAGGGGATAAATTTCGCGTTTTCTGCCTCCATTTTGCACACAAATTACAGAAATCATGACGGCTATTAGATTATTTTGAAATTTAATACAAAGTGTCAATATCAGTGAACCCAACCTACGCAAAAGTTCCTAGTCTAATACGAAAACTTGAACAGGCAAAATTTCAAGAATTAGTAAAGCAAAGTAGATAAAATAGTACATTACACTCGTTTAGTAAGGTGATATTGTCGCACTCGCCTTACTAAACTTGTATAATAACATACTTTTGACGATTCGTTAACAAGCTGTTAACGACCGATTAGCGTTTGTGAAACCAGGCATTTGTCATGACACAAAGATGGCACGAACATAACTAAACTGAAAGTTACCAAAAACAGTTTAATAATACGACTCATTATTAAACTGTTTTCGATGTAACAATGAGTCCATTATTAACGCAAAGTAGATAATAGCTATTTAAGTCAGAAGGAATGTAAGGACGTATTAACATTTGAGGCAGGCAGGTACAAGCCAAGGCGGAGCCGAGGCTTGTGGCCTGACGAAAATGTTATTTGCCGATACATTCCGTGTTACTTATTAGATTTTTCCCGCTGCCCGAACAAAATTTATCTAAATTTATTAAGAAATCGTTTTGATTTGACACCTGACATCGCAATTAATTTTGTTAATATTAATTGTCCTAAGTTGCTTTGGCTGTGTGTTGTTATGTCACATAAACAATGTAATTATAAACAAAGTTCTCAAAATTAATTTGTGGTCGTTTGTGTGATTAGTAAATATTAATAAATATGGATGTTGATGTATAGAAGAAGCGGCAAAGATTGTCTCCTTAAGTTCATTGCCACAAAAATCGAGAGACAGATACGAGTTTACGTATGGACTATTCAAAAAGTGGTGCTGTAGGAAAAATGTGACGTCGGTTACCAAAAAGGTACTGCTTGCTTACATGCTGGAAAGAACGCAACAACTAAAATCACTGGCAAGTTTATGGTGCGAATACTCCATGCTTAAAGCCACCATTAAGTACAAGGAGAATTTCCACAATTAATAGGCCTCCTTAAAAATAGAAACAAAGGCTATATACCGAAGAAGTCGCAAGTATTGGAAAGAAAACATATCTTGAAGTTTCTGGCACAAGCAGAAGATGTAACGTATCTTCTAATTAAGGTAACCCCATTTTTTTCTTGAAGACAAATTCTATTTTTGCTTTGATTTGTTTTAGACCGTTACAATAGTCGGGATTGCAGGATGTTGCAGAATGGATGAATTCTGCAAAATGGAACTACGTGACAGAGTTGACCATGAAAAATATGTACTAATCAAGATTCCACAGTCAAAAATGATATACCGAGAAGCTTCATGATTGTTGAAAGTCCCGAAGAAGAAATCGATTATTTAAAGATTTTCAAGAAATATTACGAAATTCGTAAGAAGTTTTGAGTAGCTATCAGCCCTCGTTTTTTTATGCGTTGGAAAATGTGTTAATCAACCTGTTGGCAAACACACATTGGCTAGAATGGGAAAATAATGTCATAGAACCAATATATCTGAAATATCTAGAATGGCAATAACCACACAGAAGCTGTTTCAAGCTTCTGGATAGAATGTTACCTTAATGTATTAGTTTTGTATCTAACTCTGTGATCTAACTCTAGCAATGAATATATATGTATGAGAATTATCTTATTTTAATTATTTTTTCCATAATACAATTAATATCAAATGTATATTTTGAAAACCTGAAAGTTAGCACTTCATAATAAAATCAAAAGTTGATTCATCTCTCGAAAGTTAAACAATTTTTCAGAAATCCAATAAATGCGGCGACAGTTGTACGAGACAATAAATGTTGATCTAATTAACAGGTTCTGAGAGCCACGGGCCAACTAGTACCTTTCCAATTCTAATGTGTAAAAATAATATGTCCTCATTCATAAAAAGTTTTATACAAACCTAATCTCCAAGCTCTCCTCAAAAATGCGAAGGAAAAATTAAGTGCAGCTCTAGAACCAACACGAGCAAGTCCAGCAGTCGGATCAGTTGAAATTAATAAAGACTTGTGCCTTTTACATGTCTTTTGATCATTTGTTTCCACGATATGTTTCGTAATATTATGCTTATTATCAAATTCAGATGTACGTGGGGCCCTATTTAAGGCTATGAAATATCGTTTGAATATCGTCAGTCGTTGGTGCAGTCGTATTGATGATAATGAACTGTTTGCTGCCTCAGAACACAATTTTCGCTGTTCGTTGTTCAGACTTAGGATGAAACTACGCAATTGTTCTTGTGCTAAAACAATACAAATAATTAATACTAATATTCTCATCCACTATTTTCACATTATAAATGTACATATGTGACATAAGACCCAACCTTATTCATCAATTTATATCCATTTAAGTTTCCAGTTAAATTTAGACTAGATTTAAAAGTTTATAGTTTTATGTCCATTATAATGACGTCAAGTTCAGGTACACCCCCTGGTCAATTGTCATGAAGCATATTGATAAATATTGATGTGCCAATGTTGATGAAACACTACCGATGTGACTTACAAAGGATACTCACAAAAACAAAATTACCAATTTTGATGAAACTTTTCACAGATGCACAATAGTGTAATTACTAAATTGTGTACAAATTGTTCAAAAACAAATTTAAGGGTAAATGTAATTCGGTCACAGTCTTTTCTGGCTACATCTTTGAAACAAACTGAAATGTGAGAACTTGGAAAATGTAAATAAGAGTTGCTGATTGTCGTGTATGATTTAATTTAAAATTAGCAACCGATTTTATTTTTTACATATGTTATGCTGCTCTTCATCTTTGTGAGATTCTCTGCCCCGACAATCCTTCATACAACTTAATGTTGATTGATTCTGGAGTTACTTGTTGAAACTTCAATTTATAATAAGACTCAAACACCAAATGTTGTAAGTTTCAAAATTTATTTATAAAACTACATATGTTTCGCCAACACTGTGGCTTCATCAGGTGACAAAATAATCATACAGAAAATTTACTTATATACTAATACCGGGTTTGGGGGTGGGGGGGTACTTATACTTTTAGAATTAATAGGGGGAATTGTTTATGTCTACTTGATCATTCAAAATGATACCTAACCTGTTAAATTTGTTAATTTCTAAGCTTTCTAGTGAATTTAGTTTTTTACTTTTTTCTTCAATGTGCAGAATTTCAAATTTGTTGTTAAATTTATGATTATCTCTAAATTAGTAAATTGGAGACAGTGGTTGGCAAATAAATTGAAACAAACTTACCCTTACCATACAGTATTGTATTCACACTAGATGTACATTTCGACAACTTTTTTAGTACACTGCTGAAGATGACAACTTAGTTGTCGAAATGTACATCTAGTGTGAATAAAATACTGTGTGGTAAGGGTAACTTTGTTTCAATTTATTGTTATCGTTAATATGTTTTTAGCTTGGTATTTTTTATGAGCATTGAGTTTAAGTTTGCTTATGGCTAAATCAGCTTCCACACCTAACTTTTCCAGATGTTTTTTCTCCACATTTGGTCTTAAATTAAATTTGAATTTCAAAAGTAAGTTAGTTTCTGTAGGAGTGAATTCCACTTTGTTGAGATTTTTGAATATAATTATAAAATTATAAAAAATAGTAGACATAAATAATTCCCCGCTATTAAATCTAAAAGTGTAATTACACCTCCTCCTTTAAACCCGGCATTAGTATATATTTTCTGTATGATTATTTTGTATTTCATCACCTGATGAAGCCACAGTGTTGGCGAAACATATGTAGTGCTATAAATATAAATTTTGAAACTTACAACATTTGGTGTTTGAGTCTTATTATAATGGTTACTGATTTCACAAGGCGATTGCAATGATATGTTGTAGTGATCGACGACATTGGCAAATTGCACTGTGTACTGTGCATTATACTTTTCATTTTAGCATAATTTTACAAAGCAATCTCCAATAACAATCCTCTATGAACTTTTGAAACTAATGTTCCTAGTTTACGAACTTTTTTCCATTTCAAAAAATACGTATTTTTTAAGTATCTTCAATATCTTTATATTTAATTTACTTGTGTGAAAACTAATCTTAATGGTCACTAAACAACACACCTAAATGTTTCATCTGAGCATTATTTTAACAGTCCAACACTATCTAGGATAAAACCTCACAGTTTGAGTGCAACAATTTGAGGTACATGGTAAATAATTAAATTTTAACTATTGGCATTCTGAACATCAACTCCACGACTGCTCAATACTTGGTATTACCTTCTCTGATTCTAATTACAGCCTGTAAACGCCTTTTGACGTTTAGACAACTGTTACAGCCATTTCGAAAAAAAAAAAACTAGGGTATACATCAATGCAGTAAGCCTTGAAGTAAATATTTGATCCTACCCACAAGTTTTTGGTGTTATTATTCAGTAAAATATGCTATACATTTTGCCCATTACGTGTGTGCTATTAGATGGAAACTTTTTATTGCACCCGAGTGTATGTGGCATCAATAAAATTAACGCAAAAAAAACTGTACAATTCATCGATGGTTGTATTTACCCATTACCTTATTTTTGACTGCACTGATACAGGCTCATTTTGTAAACAAAACTCGCGGTATCCATTTGTCTCACTGGCAATTGTTGCCACTCACTCAAAACAAAATAATGCGGCTAAGGTGTATTTTTATGTCTGAGAAATTATATTATTTGAGCGTATCAATAGCGAGATTTATGAGTGTATATGGTATACGTGCAGTGGAACATAATTTGCAACTATATGATTACTGGGGTTATATATCACTTAGGTGTCACAAAAAAAAAGCGTGTATATTTTTATAACAATTATCGTTCGTCACCTCTAAAATCAACGACTTTATATGATAAAATAAACAAATATATGTCTGTAGCCAAAGCCCAGACAAGAAAGTGCAAAAAAAAACAATATAATGGTCAATAAACGTTCGCCAGAAAGTAGCACATGCTCATATCGCTTATTGACGACACTCGTGTCTCATGAAGTTATGTATCGTCTATTGATGTCACCCGTAGTTAAAAGGTTAATATTGGGTGCTGCCGCCTTTGTTTTGTGATTAATTAGTAATTAAAATAGTACAATATTTAGAAATATAGCCTCGTGGATATGTGAATACTATATGGTACAATAAATATATAATTAAATTGCTGTGCTGTGCTGTGCTCGAAATTACGATTTGCCCTTTAAATATTAAATTAAATGGCAAACTGATGCCAGAAAACTATGTTTGGTAATGTATGATTATATTTTGACTACAATGATAATTACACTATTTTACTTTTCCTACATGATAGTTACATTAAATATTCAACAATTTCCCATAAGAAATCTCATTTATGAACTAACAATTTTATGTGAAATATTTTTCATTAGTGTCATAATTTTGGTAATGGTGATAAAATGGCATATTCTATAAGAAAAATGTGCCGCTACTTGCTACTTTTTTGTATTCACATTTGTCACAATAGTAAAATGTAATGTACATACATGGTTGTGGTCCCCATGTCCAAGAATCTATCAAAAACTGTGGTAAAGGAAATTTCTTTTCTTCTTGTTTAGATTGAGATGCTTCAGCATCAAGTTTTTGACACGGTTGACAATTGCAACCAGCATGAGGCCCACAAATGCTATCACAACAAGTGCACGTTAATACCTAAAACACCTCATTTAAACGTCATCTAATAAATATTACAAAATATTACTCGTAATCCACAGTAATATTTTCCGAGCTCCCCTTTCCGCGCCGTCACGCCAGCACTGTTTAAGAGACCGTCGGAAAAGGGGCCAGTCAATTCCCCGTCGTTAATCAGGCAGTTCCATAGCATGCACAGACTGTCTTGCGAGTGAAAGACAGCGTGCAAGTCAGTTTTTAGCCACTTCAGGTCCAACCGCGGTTGGGGCCTCAATTTTGTCTCAATGTGAGACATTCTCGGACCGTAGTCAACTTACGGACATGGTCTGGAAATTGCAATTAGCTCGTTAATATGACAGCTGATGGCACCACCGCAAATGGCAATTAATTCGATTATTTTACGAAAGCGTACTGAACAATGTTAACAAACAAAGAATTAATACACAGCGTTACAGAAAATGAGCACTAAAAATTTCGTCCGAGTTTTGAAAGCAATTTTCATTACCGAATTGAGTTAAAATGACAACTACTGATCGCCATATTTCCTAAACAAACTAGAGTGCGTTCAGAACACAATTGATTAATTTCGATTTCCCACCACGATTTTGATACAGCCACTTTATATTTTTCTTATTTCTTTATCAAATATTTTTGTTAAAGGAAATATAATCGTGTAAATTTTCTTTATATATTTGTTAAAATGATTACCGTATTTGTATATATTTTATTGGGTATAATAAAGAATTATATTTTCTTGTTAAGGATTCTATTTATAAAATTGGCTGTTTAAATTTAATGAACCTATCAGCGTTTTCTGCTAGCACCAGTGCGTACAATGGTCATGAACAACTGGTACAAACCTGTCAAAATACTCCGGGAAAGCAATAATCTGTCTCTTTTATGCAAGGTTATGAACAGAAATTGTGTTTTTGCCGACATGCAGTTTGTCAGCAATTAAAGACATTCTCCCATCAATTCGTTGTAAAATAACATGTGTTTGCAATGATTACGTCTAGTGCGCTAATGCTGTCACGACGGTGTTGATATATACAGCGTGTCCGAAAAAGAATTACATCTAGTTACCTGTGAAATTTTCTTGCATGTAAATTCTGCTAAAGGCGCAGTTGTTGTCGTTCTCCTTTGTCTCCGCATTTCTCGTATCTGTGCGTCTCTCTCGCGTTCGTTCAACTCCTCACACTAACTGATGAAAATCGACGCGCTCGGGGGGCGTTAGAAAAATCGCTGTGGAATCCACACATTATTATGGAAAATTTTCAAAATTTCCCAAAAACTTCTCGAAAGCCAGACGAACAACTTTTTCGCTGACAGTTTCCTCAACTCGAAACTTCGTCGTTGACTTCGATTGAACTTTCAGAAGCGCGAAACGGATAGGTGTCACTAGACATTAATAAATAACGATGAGTAAAAGGTTTTTTGTTGATTCAAATAAAGCCATCGGTACCGATGGTACCCCACGAGTATCCTCACAAAATTACGATTCATTTCGCGTTTCTTTAGCCGAACTGTCGCGAGTTGATCGAAAAAGAATTATGATTTGAGATGCGTTCAAAATTCATGTTTTTATTTAATATCTCAAAAACAACAGATTCAACCCGAAAACTTCATTCGGAAATATTGTAGCATTTCAAATTATCTGCATGACTGACTTAATTTTTATTTTGAGCGATTTCAAAATCATCCCGAAAAAAATTAAAGCTACGTAATGAAATTATCTGGTTCGAGCGTCGAGGCAGTTATGCTTTCCGCGCCCTCAATTGTCAACTTTCATCTGTCATTAAAGTGTAATAGTATATTATGCAACAAGTTTTATGAACGTAGTTTTAGTCACCAGTTTATTAAGCACGAGCGGAGCGAGTGTTTAATAAAACGAGTGTCTAGAGAAGTTTATAAAACGAATTGCATACTATATTTTTTCTACGACCATCACAAAATACTAACATTTGGAAATTATTTTATTATCTTAAGCCACATTAATAATCAATACAAAACTACTAAATTGTTCTACTTAGGTAAATATACATTAACAGTCACATTAGAAACACTTTGATAATTGCTGAAGAAAACCATTGATTCTCTTAAATTTTCTCCATCAAATAGTGTTTTATTTACTTGATGTAAATTGATGTAATTACTTGTTCTACTTTCATTTTCATCAAAATTAAAGCTTGAACTTTCAGCAATATCAATCTTCTCAGTATTCTTTTGCGCAGCACTATCTTGAACAGCATTCATGATTTTATTTGCTGTCTCGATTTTATTGTTTAACGAGTGGTCAATATAACCCTCGGCAACAGCTGTTGACCGCCAGCCTGCATGGCGCTTTAAACCTGTAATGTTCGCACCCGAGTCAACCAAAATCGTCGTCAAATTTATTTATTCCAATGGGCTGTTTTGTACATTTTCCTTGCTGGTAGTTTAAGAAAAATCGGGTAACACTTGTCAGGTTTTTAGGTCGAAGTTCAATGTATTTCTTGCAGGTATGGTATAAATTACGTCCAACAACAAACTGACGTTCCGTTTTTGTTTTTGTATCAGGAATATGTACCAAAAGGGCAGTGTTGAGGTCTTCAATATGACTTGTTTCAATTTTCATCAATTCTTCTCGCCGACAAGCTCCCATTATGCCAAAAATTAACCCAACCTAAAACATTTTTAATTTTTATATCATTATTCAATTTTGTTTTATACTTTGCCTTTGTAAATAGATATTCTCTATCTGGAGCAGATGGTAAGAATTCTTTAATTTGCTGGGGACTCAAAAGTTTCGACTTTTTTGGTCTGAAGCCGTCTGATTTACGTTTCAGAAACGCACACAATTTGGGATACTTGCTTATATCAACATTGTTTTTTAGATTAATTGCCATCCGTAGCATTGAGTAGATTGCCCACAAAGAAGACTATTTCAACCTTGTTGAAAGATTTTGGAAGTAAGCAAGTAACACATTCTCAGATAATGAATTTGTTTGGTTTTCTCGACGCCAATCTTGGAAAAGTTTATATGCACGTTTATACTGACTTTTTGATTTCTCTGGCAGAAAACTAGCAGTTGCCGATGCCGCTGCTTGAGTAATTTCTGGCGGAGTTCCAATACAAACATCATCTTCACTTCCACTGTCGTTTCGGTTCATTTTTTACATGAATGGCACTTTATTTTTATCACAAAATACAAACTTCCTTGTCGCACCACGTCGGGTTATTTTGACAGATTGACGACAAGTGACACCTAACTTGATTTTGAGTTTCAATTGATTTTCCTGATTAAAAACCTAGAGCTAACTTCAACCCGTGACTAAAGCGCACAAAGTCACGGCTTGTCAAGGTGTGTTTAAAAAGCCACTTAGCGTCATGGAAACATATTCGATAAATGACGTTTTAAATGTGGGAGTAGAAAATAGTATATTATGCAACAAGTTTTATAAACGTAATTTTAGTCACGAGTTTCTTAGGCACGAGCGGGGCGTAGCGGAGCGAGTGTTTAATAAAACGAGTGTCTAGAGAAGTTTATAAAACGAATTGCATACTATACTTTTTCTACGACCATCACAAAAATACTAAAATTTGGAAATTATTTTATTATCTTAAGCCACATTAATAATCAAGCAAGTAACACATTCCCAGATAATGAATTTGTTTGGTTTTCTCGACGCCAATCCTGGAAAAGTTTATATGCACGTTCGTACTGACTTTTTGATTTCTCTGGCAGCAAACTAGCTGTTGCCGTTGCCGCTGCTTGAGTAATTTCTGGTGGAGTTCCAATACAAACATCATCTTCACTTCCACTGTCGTTTCGGTTCATTTTTTACAAGAATGGCACATTATTTTTATCACAAAATACAAACTTCCTTGTCGCGCCACGTCGGGTTATTTTGACAGATTGACGGCAAGTGACACCTAACTTGATTTTGAATTTCAATTGATTTTCCCGATTAAAAACCTAGAACTAACTTCAGCTCGTGACTAAAGCGCACAAAGTCACGGCTTGTCAAGGTGTGTTTAAAAGGCCACTTAGCGTCATGGAAACGTATTCGATAAATGGCTTTGCAAGAAAATGTTTTTATTATAGAGGCCTCGATTTAAAAATAAACGAAAACCACTCCTTAACCAAACGTCATCAACAAAGGTTATTGAGGTTATATTATTCTCCCTCTACTAGCATAACAGCATTGAGTAAGTGCGACACATTTTAATTTACATGAACATTTCAAGGCATACTAGATGTAAATCATTTTTGGACACGCGATATAGTATTTTTCGTAATTCGATAACGCAGGCTATTTATTTCCAAGCAATTGTAAGCAAATAGTATATTGTAATACGAGTTGCAGTTGCGGTCGCGGAATTTCGGGCAGTACGTATGTACAATGGCATCAAATAAATTTCGGACATCAAATTTCCTGTCATTTTAAAAAATAAAATGTGGTCTAGGCTTTAATGTCATAATTTAATATGTATGTTTTAGAAACAAGATAATAACCCTCGAATGAAGAATTGGAAAACTAAATATGCTTTCCTCAACAAAAATAATAACTAAAATTTAGGAAAAGATTAATTCTTATTTCTACATAAATTATATAAATTCAATATTTTTGACTTCTACAATAAAAATAAAATCAATATTTCGTCATAGCCCCATTTGCTGCTATCACATTTTCCAACCTTCTAGGCATTGAGAGACATATATTTCGGAAATATTCCTGAGGTATTGTATGCCATTCTTCCATAATTGCAGTCAACAGCTGGTCCCTATTGTGAAAAAATACCCTTCTACTTTGTAATTTCTTTTGCAACAGTCCCCACAGATTCTCAATAGGATTGATATCCGGGCTTCTACTAGGCCAATCTAGAACATTTATGTTTTGGGCCTGGAGCCGCTCAACAGTTCTTCGTGCCGTATGTACGGTACAATTATCATGTTGGAAAATTGTCATTACGCTATACTCCTCTTACCGATGGAAGCATGATGTGCTCCAGAATCCTAACATAAACATTACTGTTTAAACGATTTTCAACGTTTACTGTTACACCAGGACTAACCGCAGAAATCCAGCCCCATAAATTAACTGAACATCTTTCGCTTCGTTCTGTACTTGCGATGTATCTTTCATAATATCGAGAATTTCTGGGTCTATACACCCTGATGTGGCCATTGTGAGAAAATTGAAATACCTTCTCATCTGAAAATACAACTCGCCTCCAGAAGTCATCGTCACGAGCCCAATGCTCCAAAGCAAATGCTACACGCGCTTCCTTATGTTGAGGTGTTAATCCAACTTGCGGCGGCATAGTTTTTTCCATTACTAACCCTTATACGATTCCGCGCAGTCGAAATTGAACCCGGAAAGTTTCTAATTATTCTTGCGTTAACGGCATTCTTGAAATGTTGATTCAGTAACACATCAACCAAGGCTTCATCTTGTTCAACAGTTGAAATTCGACATCTTCCGGACCCTGGCAGACGTTCTATTATTTGAGTTTGTCTCCATTTCTGTATAATGCAGTGAATAGTGCTTTTGGGTATACCTAACATTTCTTGAATCTGCCTGCATGATCTACCTGTCTGCATGAGAGCTATTACTCTAGATTTGTTAAATTCAGATACTGATGGCATGTTCATATTTCAGTTAATCTGACGTTACTTTGAAGTATTGACAAAATAATTTCAATATGCCAGAAATTATGACATTAAAGCCTAAGCCACATTTTATTTTTTAAAATGACAGGAAATTTGATGTCCGAAATTTATTTGATGCCATTGTACTATGTATGTACGTCAATTTGACTGAAATGAGGTGTGAAAAAGGCTTTACGTATCCTAACCTAACTTTAAACTGTCATTGTTACTGCGAGAGTTGAAGAAGTGACATAGGCTGTTTTAAGAATTGCGTATGGGTTGTTATTTAAACTACATGAAGCAATACAGTAAGAAGAAGTAAGAAGAATTTGGATTTTGAATTCAGATTTTGGCGTTGCTAGCGTATGTCAAGTAAATGACACAAAAATGATTAAAATAAATTTGTCAAAATCACAATAAAGCCTAAGCTACATCGGTTTTTGTTAATGTGTCAGAAAATTGCTGCCCGGAATTCCATGCCCGCGATTGTACAAGACATTCGATTGTCGCACGCATGGGTTTGGAGAAATAAGTACGACAAGATGTATTGCACAACGAGTGTTACATGCAATTTTTTCTATTTGGCTTTCATTAATATTTTTAATTTCATATTAAGATATAAAAAAAAAATTAGTAAGTTTTAATCTCTTAGTGCCGTTTCAGATGAGGCGTAGGATGCGCCCTACGTCCTACGCTTGAAAATCAGTTGGCATTGTGTTAAATGTAGAATTTCACATAAGAGCGTTTGAATCGGCGTACGCGCGACGTAAAATTTACAGCGCGGGCATACGCTTGGCCCGCACGCCTCGCGTAGCTACGTCTGGCGTAGGACGTATCCTACGCCTCATCTGAAACGGCACTTAGGTTAGGTATGACTGACATTTATAATATTTTGACAGTTTAGTTTGAAAATACCCAATTTTCAGATTTTCGTTTTAAATATTCAAGTTCGCGGCATGGAATAACTAGACCAAATTGTTAACACCTTTTTACTTTGCCAACGTGATATTTCTTCGGTGATCGGTGCCATTAGTCTATTAGCAACGATACTCTGTTTTTAAACTTAGAGTGATTTAAATTTACCGCGCTAAAACCTACACATGTAATTGGCGAAAACCGAGTCTGTTTTACATAATGCTAAGTTTCCTTCGTTTCGACATATCAGTTATTCCAAGCGGTTGCATTTCAGTTAACAGTTTTGTGCTCGTAATTGCTTCTTTCGTAATTCCAAAATTAAATAATATGTATATTTTAAAATATGGATATTGTATCCAATACAAGTTTCGTGTCAGCTTCAGTTACAGTGTAAATATGACTTTTCAATTTACTCCTCCTATTTTAAAAACAAGGTATAATGTCAACAACCACCAATCTCACCGAAAAAGTCACTAAAAGCGATTGCAGAAAATTCAATTTTGTCACGAAATCGTCATTGTGACATTGAAATAGAAAAAGAACTTTTTTCTACGAGAACATCGAAAAATGTTCATATCAAGAGTGTAAATTGAATCATAAGAAGCTACATTTTGTACTGAATTTCATTTTGCATCGGTTGCTAGGCAAGTTGCTAGACAACAAATACAATATGAAATATGTTCGTGTTCGGTCTGCTGTTTTTGATAACAAAAACTAAGGCGGCTTAAAGAATATATCGTCAAACAACAAATGCCATCAGTTTGTTACAGTTTGTGCATTACAAATAATTTCGTAGTTATTTCCAAGAAATCAGATAATTAATATGGAAAGTGATAGTCATAGTGAAATGCCATCTACTTCGACAATGGAAAATTGTCAATATCAAGAAGATTTTAGTATCCAACATTCCACAAGTTCTCCAAAAATGATTTTCAATAATTGCACATTTAACTTTAATAAATAAAATGCGTAGGTAGGAAGTTATTTCATAGTTCTTCTTCATAATTGGCTGGGTACTGCTGTCCAGGCTCTAATGAATAGGTAATTTCGTATATTCATGGATCCTAAGGAATAAATAAAATATTTGCATATATATTTGTATCTATTTTTATAATTGTCGTTGTCGTAGAAAAAGTATAGTATGCAACTCACACAAAATAGCAATTTTTCACTCGTTTGAATTGCAACACTCGCCTTCGGCTCGTGTCGCAATCTTTCAAACACGTGCAAAATGTGCATCATTTTGTGCTTGTTGCATAATATACTATTTTCTACAGACGTGATAAAATGTTGACATTTTTACATTCATATTAGTGTGCAAAATGTCACATTGGATTTGTTTCTTGACAACGTGTGCAAAGTATGTATTTCGAGCACTAGTGCGAAATAGTTATTTACAGTCGAATGCGGGAAGTTCAATTTTACAGCGCGACGGCTTTGACGGAGCGCTGTAAAATAACTTAACGCATGAGATTTGTATAAAATTTTTTGGCCGATAGTTTTATTTTAAATTAATAAGTCATCTTTTTATACCTATACATTTTATTTATTCAACTTGGCAACATTGCATTGTTTATGACAGATTTGACAGATGTGTTACATTTAAATAATTGTATAAAAGTTAATGGTTATTAGGTAGGTAGGTACGTTTATTATTAGCTATTTATAATCGAATGTAGGAAATTGCATTTTGCTGCATGAAGTTTATATCTTAAACACGATGCCCAGCGGAGTGTTTGGACTAATTTAATATTAATATTTTATGTATTTTGTTATACTTATTGAATTAGAAATTAATATATCTCGTTCTCCTGAACATCGGCTTCATGATTTCAAAATTGCGTATTTTTCCTACGTCTCTGGAGTTTAAAAAGAAGGATTATTTACTTTACCGCATACTATGCGGGAAAACGGGGAAAACGCACAGTCGTCGTAAACACGAAGTTACATGTGACATGAACGGTGCATAGTTACAATGTTTACATGTCGGGAGGCCAAAAAATATTTCGTGCACGATGAACATACAATCGTTTAACTGTTTGTACGCATTTTCATACTGTGGTTTTGATTTTTCGGGCAATAGGTTAGCAATTACATTATTAGCCACTTCATTAATATCAAACGGTATATCTTCTTCCATTTCCGCCATTTAAAAATAGGTTTTCTAAAAACAACACCGACCAAACTTGTTTAGGAAAAAATATCTGACAAATCTCAATATTTGTAAAATTTTGTTTCTGAGTAACAAAGAAACTAAATACGATAGAATTAATAACAAGCGAATAAAACTCACCAGGGAAGATACATAAATCACTGACACGTGCGAACGACCCGATAAATCTTTGTTTGACTTTCATTATGATTTTATTTAATTATTTTAGTTATTTCAGTAAGTCTGTAGAAAAAATATTGTATGCAACTCGTACGCGAAATGTCAAGAATTATGAAGGATGTAAGGAGCTACAGATGAGCTGATCACATGTTTTCTTATAGCCGAAATGAATCACGAAGGAACACAGAGTAATGTCGCGAAAGGAAGAAAACGAAAAAGCTATGGCGTGGAAAAACTGAAGGACAAGTTGACGCAGTTTAAGAAAAAAATGTCAAAAGGACTACAAACCCCCGAGAGAACAGATAGAGGAAGATTGAACACAGATTGCGAACAGAAGAAAACGTCATGAAAAATACTGGAAGAACCTCATACACACCCAGCTGTGAAAGAGTTTGATGAGGAGGAACAGAATGAAGAGAATAAAAGGAAATGCCAATAAGTGAGGATAGAAATACAAAGAGTATCTAGAAAAGGAGATAAGCTACATAGAGCGAGAGTTAGATAATATAAAATAATCGTGCAAAATCAAAGACATGAGAAATTTTTACCAGAACATAAAAAGCAAAGAACAAGACAAGATAAAACTACATTGTCCAAAAAATAAACTGTATTGCTAGTGAGCAACAAAGAGGAAAAAAGAGAAATATTTGAACAGTATTTTAAAGTGTTAAATGTTACTGAGGGTGGGAAGCCCGAAAATGAACACGAGTTAGAGATAGAACAAGAGGAGGATGCAAAAAAGTCAAGCATATCGTCACGAAAGAATTAGACGACTGTAACAAACAATTGAAAAAGAACGTACAAAGGACAATAGAATTGCAGGTGAAATTCTGAAGTATGGTGGAGAGTTAATAACTAGAATATGGAAAATCATAGAGAAAATATGGGATAAGGAAACAATCTGGATCAAATGGAATAAATCGTTAAGCGCCATAGAAGACTGTAATATAGATATTGCAATGAACAAGTGAGGTGCACCAATGAGGATGTAAAGAAGGGAGGTGTTCATTATGAAACAACTCCAACATAATACAAACCCTGATATGAAAAATTATCTTGGTCAAAGGTTGCCATGGAATGTAAAACCGTTGTCTTAGCTTAAATCATCCTTTTGAAATAATTCTGTCATTGTCAAGCTACACTGACATCATCAATAACTTATAAGTATGTTAGCTACTTATTTCAGCTGCAAAATACTAATGAACTACAAGTTATGCAATACTAATAATGTTTTTATTAACAAGAAAAGTTAAATTACAGTAATTGTTGGAAATGTACCCCATTTTGACAGATTTTGACATGACATTTGACATGATTGACATAAATGTACGATGGGAGCTGCGACAATCATTTTAAAATCCATGACCACCTTTGACCAAGGTAATTTTTGATATCACAGTATGAGCAGAATCTGGGCATATGCCTTTTATTGACTCAAAAGGGAGGAGTTGGTGAAGGCAATGTCAAAGTTCGGAATACCAAGCAAACTGAGAAGACTGGTCTGCATGGCTGTTTGAAAAGCTGAAAATGAAGTAATACTGGACAGAAGTTGGTCGGATGAATGCACAGTTAGAAGAGACCTGAAACAAGGAGACCCATTATCCACTATCCTTTTCAACCTAGTACAGGAAATAGTTCTAAGAGATGTGAGATAAAACTAAAGGCATTATTTATGGTTGCAGACATCAATATAAAGGCGACGCAGTAATTATGACCAGGCCAAGAAAAAGTATAGAAAAATCATTCAAATCATTAGAAGGAAGTTTTGCCCTTCCTTAATATGGCTTCATAATTGTGGAGAAGGGAAGAGAAGGTATAATATCTTGGAGTCATTAACAAGTAAAGGCGAAGAAGATAAAGATATAGAAAATTGCAGACATCTTAACGAAGATGTTAAGAGCGAACAATTTCGAACAAAATAAAGTTGTGCCACTACTAATACACTAATAAGGCAAAAATGTATGCCTGTGATATATGGACACTGAATAAGAAGAATGAAAGCAAACTCGTAGTACGCGAAAGGAACATTTTTAGAAAAATCTGCGGAGGCATTAAAGTTGAGGGAGAATGTAGACGGAGAACCAATAAAGAAATTGAAGAGCTATTCGGAAACAGGGGTATCGTTCAAATAGTAAAAAGCAAAGCGCCAGATGGTTGGGTCATACAGGTAGGATGACCCAAGACAGATGGGTGAAAAGAATTTTATTGGAATAAGATGGCTAGAAGAAGTGAAAAAAGATCCGAGAAAAGTAGGAGTCTTGGACTGAAAATAAGAGCTGCAGAGCTGTTCTATATATAATACGACTAGTAATGGCATAAATATGACGATTTGTACAAAATTCCTTCGTTGATATACTGGACCGTGATAGGCATAGTCGAGATATTACAATAATCGATTATTAGTAATCGATATAATTTAATAATCGACTAATATTAGTTGTTAAAATTGGTAGCCGGGCAACTTACAAATTTACGTCGAAATATTTCAAAAATAAAAGCACCAGCATCTGCACAAAATGTTATATTAGATCCAATGTAAGTTTAATTTTTGTTGAATTGTGTTGCTTAAAAATCGCTAAAATCCAATGCTTCTTGCATTTCCCTAATGATTATTTTTAAACGTAGGGGCAAACATTGAACTTAGTAGGAATGATAGCTGGTTGTAACAATATTTATTTCAATATTTCCACCAACCCGCTTCTTTGATATATCCATTTGAACACAAACGACTATGATTTTTGCATTGATAGTAGTGACAATGGACGATGTACAAAATGTTAAAACAAAAAGACTTTTCCCAACAGATAAATGTTTTGCGTTTTTAAAGAAAACCTTGATTTATTTAATTACAATAACCAGTCACATAGAATAGTATTAGAATGAAATATAAATATGTATAGTATAATTCTAGTAATTATTTGTAACTTGCATTTTTTTAAATTCCCTGAATTCTTAATTTTTGTGGAACCTTCGCCCCATTGGCTTGCCGCTCGCATGCCCCACACGACCGCCATTCTCGGGTCGAAACGGTCCTGGACTGGAGTGGTTTATCAGTTTCGCGTCTATTAATATAAGAAGGAGCGGAAAATATTGAATTCGTAGTGCTTTCTGAACGCGGTATGATTTGATTGGTTGGCCACTTAAAGTAGGGTTCAAGTTGAAATGTGTTGATGTTATAAAAATCAATTTCGAATAAGCGTAGAAACATTCGTAAACCGGTGTTCACGTATGCGCGTGCAGTTGCATTCGGCAGTATGTATGCCTCGTACACGGAGATATTCTTGGCGGGATGCATTCTAATGCTGCCGTTTCTATACGAATCGAGCCAGGTGTTTCGTTATTATTTAAAATTTGGTCTCTACTACGTTTTAGTGTCGATGATCTCAATGATTTTAATTCCACTTTTTTTATTTAAAATACGCAACGTTAGAAACTTGGTGTAAGTATGTAACAGAGGACTGAAGTTGAAGTTAATATTGCCGGATTTTTAGAACTGCATCGTATTTATGTGCACCGATATCGACATTGATTGGATTAAGGTGGACGTTGAGAGGAAAAGAATTCTTGGAAAAAGATCAGTCCTACATCATAGTGTCGAATCATCAAAGTTCACTCGATATATTAGGTAAGGAGTATGTTCAACTAAAATACCTTTGTTTACTAACTGGGTGTGGTTTACCAGGAATGTTTGATATTTGGCCCATAATGGATAAGTGTACGGTTATCGCTAAAAAGGAGTTGATATATATATGGCCTTTCGGACCGGCTGCTTGGCTGTGTGGGCTTATTTTCATAAACAGGGTGAACTCGGAAAAGACACGTAACACTATGAAAGCTGCTACGGATACAATTAAAAAGAATAACGTAACGTACCTTTTTATATCCTTTGACTTTTATTTGTGCATGATATTGTAATTTTGAGTTTGCGTCTACACAACGACATCTGGTTTTTAATACGTCTCGGTGGCATAACTGCAATGGAGAAGGTGGTTCTATGCCCCCAGCGTTTTTGAGATCACATACATAACAGTACTGGACGGCCAATGCTTTTTTAGCTTGCACCACGAATTATGTGTAGTTATGCCGCTGACAATGATCGATGATTTTGTACCTTTATACAAATTAATTCTCTTGTTCATAGACGTAATTTAATGCTTTCTCCTATCAATGTGTTTTTTGGAGCTCCTTAACACGAGTGTTTCATGTATAGTTAATTGTAACTTATTGTGAGTTTATAACATATTTGGGAAATTTTTTTGACTGAAGCTAGAATAATTGAAAATATAATAATATAACTTAATTTTTCATCCATAATATATGGTCAAACATAAACATCGAAATGACATATTCATTAAAAGTAATAACTTCATAGGGCAAGATAATGCTAAAGGAGTAGTACAAATTATGCAGGTGGTTGTAGAGAATTTTAGAATTACAGCAACCTAAATGCTGATTGTCATTGCAATATTCATATTTAAATCACTACCATGCCTTAACTTTCAGAACAAATTTTTGTACTAATTTCTGTTAAATGCTATGCCTAATAAATTTTTTTTGCTAATATTGTAACTGTGGGAAAATGCACAAAAACGACTTAATATATACCTATTGTTTGCACTTGTTGTATGCCAATTGATTTGGTATGCAAGGGGGTATTTATAAATCACAACCCCAAAAGTTGGGTGCCAATTATTATGACGCGAAATAAAGTTGTGTTTATAAACAGTGATTTATGGAAATAGAAATGAAAGAGGAACTAGATATATAATATAAAAAAAACATTTTGGTTTTTACAAAACGATAATAGCAATTATAAAAATCCGCGGTGGTCCGCACGAAACTTACTTATACTTAGTTATACTACGGTTTTCGAAAAAACTTTTCAAATGAAAGTTGTTTATAATTTCAATCTCTTTAACTTATATTAGAACATTTTTTTGATAGCTCGTACCGTTTTCGAGATAATGAAAATGGTGATAAGAGTAAACGATCACTTCCGGTTGAGCTATTGCGTTCAAAATAAATAGGACGTTTTCCTCCGTGCTACATACAAATGTTTCATAGCTCTAGCTATAATCGTATGGACGCTAGAGCGCGCACAGACACACAGACACACAGACAGACGTCATTCCGAAAATAGTCAGAAACGATTCAGGGGACCTCAAAATCCGTTAAAATCTCGAGGTCGAAATTTTTCATGATTCCTATACTTATACATAAAGTATAAGTAAGTAAAAATTTGGACCTAAGACAGCATATTATGAATTAGAAATACAGATTTGTGATCAATCAATCATTTAAATTTTATGTATGATAAATAGTATGATAAATAGTAATCAGTGGTGGCTCGTGACAAAATCGTATCTGCCACGTTGCCACATATTATCCCTATTTTTTCGGGTTTCGTATAGGGACTAATTTCGTACCGTTTTTAGGCATAAAACATTCTTAGGGCCTTCCCCTAGTTCTAAGTATGCACGCAGAATGTTTTGCATGCGGGTAAGTCCATAAATGTTAATTGTTTATCGTTTCTGCGTGTTTTGCATGTTGGCAAACTTTTATCTCGAGTTTAGGGGATTTACCTTTCTTCTCTCTAAATAGTTTATCTTCTGTAGAGGAATCCCCGTTCTCTATGAACTGGTTCGTACTATATAAAGCAAGACAAGCGATTATTTTTGTTTAGTCTCTATTGGAAGTGCAACTGAAAGTTAGCCGTGTTTTCCATTTGTGACGTTTTCCACTTGTGACTTTATACTTTTGTTTGGCGAGGTGGATGCTTATGAAAGAGAAATTATTAGACTAGAGGCACTTTACGATGAAGTACCAACCCAGGACGTTTCTGAAGCATCTGAGTCAGAAGACGAAGGTGCACAAGACACAATTAGCGAACACGATACAGATACGGAGCAAAAAGAACCAGATGAAGATGACAACCAATCAGATACTTTTAGTACAACTTCCAGATCTCTGTATTTTTATGGAGGAGATGGAACCAAGTGGAAAAAGCATGCCGCAGGCCAACGAGTTCGAACAAGGCAGCAAAATATCGTTACCCAATTGCCTGGTGTTCGTGAAGGTGCAATAAACGCAAACACGCCAATTCAGAGTTGGATGCTCTTTTTTGAAGAAATTTTGTCATACAGTTATCGAAAATATCAATTTGTACGTACAAAAAAATAGCACCAAGATACAAGAATAAACATTTACTAATAAAGTAGAAATGACGGCGTTTGTCGGTTTGCTGCATTTGGCCGGTTCTCAGCATGGGGGGGGGGGGGGGGAATTATAACAATTTTAGTCCAAGGAGGGCTTAGGGCTCCAATTATTTCCTGCTAGCTTATCTCAGCGAAGATTTATGTTTCTGATGTGTATACGTTTCGATAGTACAAGGGATGAGCGAAAGAAGTTTGATAAACTTGCTGCAGTTAGACATATTTGAAAAATTCAATGAACAGTATGAAAAACATTATAGTGTGGGTAAATATGTGACTCTAGATGAAATGTTAGGATTTCGTGGAAGATGTGGCTTTCGTATCTATATTCCAAATAAACCCAACCAATATGGGATCAAAGTGTTTTCTACAGTGGATGCAAAATCATTTTACACGTTCGCAATTTGCCATTGAAAATGGTCATACTTTCGTAGTGTGCCTACGTGTCACTGTGGGAGACTGCAGTTTTACTTTTATTTTTATTGACTAGTTTCGTTGTGTGCCTATGTGTCACTATGGCAGGCAGTGGATTATTGACTCTAAATAGTGAAATAATCGAGTCGTTATAATGCAGTCGGAGATAATCTTTGTTTTTCGCTTTTCTTGGGAGGACAATGCCAGTGTGCCCTACCTTCACCAGCCGTCGCTGATGGAAATTAACAACGGCACTTCGCAATTTGATAAACTCTTCACAATCGTTTGTGAAACCGGGCATGGGACATATTAAGCATTTAGAAGGATTAATACTTGATTGCATAGGCAAAGGCATCGATGACTGTCTGACACCGGCAGGGCATGGAATCGATCAAGACAATCGATGGTTGACTGGGGTATTTTCTTCCATTCCTACTGCAACTGTGCGAGCTTCAGAGCGACGTTGGAGCAATGGATGCCTGCCAGACGTCTTTCGAGCAAAGCGGCCGCGAGGGCCACACTTGTCAAACCAAGCCTGAACATCCCGAAAACGGTGCCTGTGGGCCGTTATCTTGCTGGTAGAAATAGCTACGACGCGCGAAGGGATACATGACGTTCTCAAGGATGTCCAGGATGTCTACTTATTTGTGATGCCGATGACGTGGTGACCCACGCCGCGAGCATACCATGACCGAACCCCCACCGTGCTTCATCGCCCGAAGCTGGTAACGAGGAGCGAAGCATTGGCCGACTGAACACCGAATCCACTTATACTATCTCAGCATCCGAACAGAAGGTACTTGGATTCGTCGCTTCAGAGCACATTGCACCACTGCTGTCTCATCCAGTGAAGATGCTCCATCTCTAATTCCACCCGAGCCTAGCGCTTCTTCACGCTGATTATCGGTTTCTTCACTGGTCGCCGCCCATGTTGTCGGAAAGCCTGCAGGCGACATCGAATAGTGCGTAGAGAGCAACTTAGTAATCGTGGATTTGGAGAAGCCGAACTGACGAACGTCTGCTGGATCGGCTCATCAAGATTACTTGTGCCTTGGGTTTTAGTTTGATTGTAAACATGGAAACAATTGATACCGATGCTAACATTAAAAATAACACGAGAATCAACGATATAAATGAAAAATCAATGTTATTTTCGAAAATAGTGTTGCGGTGTTGTAAACGATACACGATGCAAATAGTGCATGTCATAACAAGTATTAGCTGAGAAAAATGTGCCGTGTAAATACTTTCTAACGGCAATCGAAAAATGCGCCGGAGCACTACATTTGTTGCCTTTGGTTCAACGGAATCTCGTCTAAAAGATTACCCAGTATGTTCTGCAGAACGTTCAGATAAGCAGCGCCTGTCAATCGGTTTGGTAAAACAACCCGGGCCTAGTAACCTGTCGCCAAAAATACCCATCCAACTGTTTAATGAAAAACGTACCTGGTGTCTGGATTCCATAATAGCATGGGGGATTTTCGTCGGCCCACACATGCGTATTGTGGAAATAAAAAAAAATCGTGTCTCTGAAACCGTCCATTTGCGAACTCATGTTTATTAAGCGTTTTCGGCATATTTTGGGCCATACTATCAGCCCTCAAAGTTTGTGACACTTTTTTTTACACCCTGTATATAACGACATGCGAGGCTCCAGATATATGTTTAAATGCTTTCAAATGAACGACATTTACCTTTTATAGTCCTTTACCGTTGATAAATCAATCCATTTTTATTAAAAACGCTATAATTTTTACTTAGATACATTTTATTTATTACGACTTATACTTCATTTACAGATCTACTCATCTTATACGATTTTCAAATGTGTCTGTGTGTGCGAGTGTGGGGGGACGGGGGCTCTATCGTCCAAACTATTAAAGCTAAATTTATGAAACTAAAATTAACATTTGTGTAAGGGGCGGAAGAAAGCGTCCTCTTTTGAAAGCAATATTTTAACAGGTAGTGACTGTCGACGCCTGTCACTTTTTGCTCATCCCGTTATTCGAGATATTTTAATTTTATAGAACTTTTGTTGCAAACATTTTCCAAAGAAGTGTACTGCTGGGAAATTGCTTTTGAAATTATGTATATATAAGAAATAAATTCATCTGTACTGACTATGTATGCCACGCCACCGCGTTCGTGACCGCTACCACCCCAGCGACCGCGTCGGTTTGCCAGAATCTAAATTTAAGAAAGTCCAGTGCGGGATACCGCAGATTTTTCGAGTTAAAGATTTTCTGATGGCATTCCTCTAATACTGTCATGTTCGGTACAAAGAAAAGAACTGATCATATTGACTTCTGCACTAGGCTATAACCCAGATGACAGTTTTAAATATCATCTACCGTTAAATCAATCGAAATTCACGAGGTAGGTTCTTCAAGTAAGACACAAGTTTGACATTATGTAATAATGTTTGCAGGATTTTGAGATAACAATGAAACTTAGAAAGAATAAAAATAATAATAAGATTGCTAAAATTTTATCATCCATTTCTTGAAAAAGCTGGCGTTTTGAGACACATTTCCAAGAAATGTATGTAATGTATAGAAATTGTAAGCCACCAAAAATCGAGTAAAATCAAATAATGGACAAGTAATGTGAACCAATGACATAAATGGAAACGAATAAAACATTTTTAAGAATTGGAAAAATGTGTTATTTTAATCAATTTTCACTCCTAAAAACGCGCTTAAAAGAAAAGGAAACAAATACATATTTAAATAACAAGTAAAACGAAAGGGACTGTGATAGCTACCTACAAACATGAAATTAGATCGTATTAATATAAAATATTAATAATCGCATTAGATAATATAGAATGCAGTGCAGTATAAATGTTGAAATCGTCGCACATCATACACTAGCCTTTTTGTAAATTCAACCTGCTTTTGTGTAGTTCATTTCTTTTTATATACTTGAATGTGGTTTGCGTATATTATATTTTGCATTAATTTTTTCTTTCTCAACTATAATGTTATATTGTTTTACAACGCAAATTATTAAAAAAGATATAAGTATAAAATAAATGAAATGAAATAAGTAAACGTAAAATTGATGCTTGATTGGTACCAAAAATGTAATATTCAAACACAAACTCATTGTTACACGTTCATTGTTACAGGTTTGCGTGACTTGATGAACTTCAGCGAATGTGTATGTGGTGGTCTGATGAGGCCATAGATGCCGAAACAACTGTCACACCTTAATACATTCGCTGAAATTTATTTTCATGATAAAGAAAAATAATGATAATTTATGACTTTATAAGAAATTATATAAAATAATCGACAAATGTTGGAATTCGGAATTTGCGTAGAAACACTGTATTTCATTTTTTGATATGTTTTTTTGAAAATGTAAGTATTCCATTGTATGTGTACATAAAAATAACTATATATAATTGCTTTACAGTTATGTAGGCCTCGGACGGTTATTTTCCTAAATTTCCTTATGTCCTTTGTGTTGTCCCTCCAATCCTTGAGAATTTCAAGGTCTCCGATTACTATCGGCGATATCTGAAATTCGAAAATATTATCATTCAACATGCAAATTGTTATCTTCGTGTAAATGAAATATGTATCTGTAATGAAGTCAATACTTTTTACCGTAAGAAAAACACTTTGCATACATTGTATTGTGTTCCAATAAGTAGTTTACGAGGTTTCTTCTTGCATTCAAATTCAAATGAATCTGTCATTTGACTTATAAACAACCCTTAAATTACAATTATGTCCAAAATGCAATGAAGCAATCATACACCTAAATGGTGCCACGAACAATATTAATTATGCTAGTCTGCAAAGACGGTGGATTGGTGTACAATATATTGTTTTGGTGTTATCTCACCTCGTCAACAGCGAATAACAAGAACCTAAGAATATTTACTCCTTCTCATTTCTCCGTGTTTTACTTTCTTCTTTTTTTGTGTGCAATAATTTTTTTCACTTTCCAGTTTCTTGCACGTTTGATCAGTATAGTAAAAACCGTATTACTATTTTGATTTTGCTGTTCCCCTGCTATTTCCAATTTTTATTTCACACCCACCCTGTTTCATTAATAATGATATCATATCCTATCCTAGTTTTTCTTTTTCCTCTCCCTTCTTGTGCCCCTAACCTTATAAATTATTATTAGTTCTGCTCGTAGTTCTTTCAATAAAATAAAATACATACTACCCTTACTCTGTTAGTTAAACCTGTAACACACAAAATTGAATTAGATGGCTATGAAAGTATGAAAATATATTCATAAAAATAATATTGATGGATTCAGATAATGGGCCTAATTCAATTTTGTACAAGTTACTGTAACTGGTCGTCGGCGAGGCATATTAGTCCCTTCAGGTAATGAATTTGTTTACAGTTGTCACCGGGTTAATAGTATATTGTACAACAAGTGTTGAAAAGTCAAGATTTCACACGAGTTTGCAGGATTGAGCCACGAGCCGAAGGCGAGTGGCTTAAGCAAACGAGTGTGAAATCGACTTTTCAACACGTGTTTTACACGATACTTTTCCGACGACCACCATAACAATGAAAATCAAAAGTATATATTGATTAAAGTTTCAGAATTCACAAATGACACATGTTAATAAATGTCAAATTTGATTTGTAACCACGATTGCACTGCCCGTGTTGAAAATTGTATTTTCAACAGCCAATCAGATTGATCGATTTTATATTTCACACGGGTACTCCCTCCATTCGCAATATCCCACTTTCAGTAACAAAAAACGGTGCACAATACAATACATTTCATAATGGTCGTCGGAAAATTTATTTATATTTGCGGCTGCATGTTTCGACGTATGTTTCTTACAAGTGTGTCACATTGAGCTTTTCACGTCAAATTAACTCATCTTTGTACTTCTGTTTTTAAGATTTGCATATCAAATTGGTTGTAATTAAACCTCCTTTTGATTTGAGATGGAAGCTAATGTTTACAAAGCAGATTATAAATTTGTTAAAATACTTTGAATCTGATTTATATTGCTTTTGGGTGCGAGGCTAGATGTAACCGATATCGTGTTTTTAAACCATACATCTCAGTTGTACTGGTATCAAATAGCTATTTACTCCTATATAATAAGTACATAATATAGGTTTTTATTGACAAGCTCTAAAGTTTATCGCAAGCTCGCTTGGCCATAACTAGGGCGAGTCAATAAAACCTGATTATGTACGAATTCAATTCAATTTGCCATTGAAAATTGTCATACTTTCGTAGTGTGCCACTGTGGCAGGTGGCAGTTTTATTTAATTTTTATTGGCTAGTTTCGTAGTATGCCTATGTGTCACTATGGCAAGCAGCAGTTTTACTTTATTTTTATTGACTAGTCAATAATTATGTGGATTATTGACTCTAAATAGTGAAATAATCGAGTCGTTAATATGTTGGAGATAGCTGTAATTATAATTTCAATGATTACAGCTTTAAGAAAAATTGTAAATTTAGGTAAAAATAATAGCTCACCCGGTTTAGAAAATGTCAAATAGCCATATTTTCGGTTTGAAAAATATATAAAGCGCAAGTTGGAGACCAGAATATCTCGTCTTCGTTTTCATGGGTTTCGTCAGGTTATAATTGTTATGAAAATTCGAAGAATCGAATGTCTGAAAGTGAAGGCATTTTTATGAATACAGTGCCAAACCAAGAATTAAAAATAAGGTGCTGGTGATCGAAACCAACGACAAATTCCACTATAAAAATGCGTCGATCAATTTTGAGAACTGTTTACTGTGAGTTTATATTGTTATTATTATTATTATTATTATTATAACTACATACAAAGGTGCAATGAACATTAATGAATCAGGTCCATAAAGATAAAACTATGTATCGCTAGACAATATTGTTTCGGTGTTATTTCACCTCGTCAGTAGCGTATACCGTCTAGTTGTTTTAATGTGT
The DNA here is from genome assembly GCA_959613385.1 of Geotrupes spiniger. Classification (NCBI taxonomy): domain Eukaryota; kingdom Metazoa; phylum Arthropoda; class Insecta; order Coleoptera; family Geotrupidae; genus Geotrupes; species Geotrupes spiniger. The sequence continues at coordinate 37,187,963 of OY390735.1, forward strand.
AAGATTAGTCCATCTGTAAAGTAATTTTTAGATTTTTATAAGGTCAAAAGCCCGACTGTTTGATTATAAATCTGTAATATAAATTCATAATATCATAATATTGTTTTAAATCTTACTATGACAATTGTTACCCAACGTTTCAGGTTATTATAAATTCAACCTTATTTCATCATAACTCACTTTCAACTTTTGGGGCTGCGATTTATAAATACTCTCTTAGCATAGCATCTCAATTCTCACACAACGAGGGGGTTTGTGTTATATTAAAAACGTTTAAAATTACTATAATAATTGGCGCCCAACGTGGGGCTGCGTTTATGTATATGAGACTATTTACGGAACGCTTCGCGTCGCTTGGGAAGAGATTTAATAAAAACGTTGCTAGTCCACGGCGTGTTTGAAAGAAAATTGAGAAGTAACAAATATAAAGGGAAGTGTAAATACAGGATGTCCCTAAAATGCGTGGACATCATTTAACCACAGATTCCTGGTTCGAAAATAAGACGATTTAACTAAACTTATCTACATGTAATTACGTTTCGTTTAGCTAGTATACTGCTTCAAATTTCTTTCAAGAAAAAATTATTTTGTCCATAACGACAGAATGCTTGGATCGATTTGGATAATATTCGGTACTGTACTCCTCACGGATGTAGGTCATCTTTTAAGGTGATATTAGTTATTATCAGTAGACCATTAGTGTACGAAACAATGGTAACCTGGCATAAACCAGTCAAAAACTTTTTAATGTGAAGGCCAATAACTTTCAAAAAAATAGTTTCAGAAAGAGGCGTTCAATAGTATTTTTTTTGTTACTTTGTAATTGATCATATCTGTTAAGGTTTAGACACAAAAAAATAAAATCTGAGGGACCGCGCACTGCATTTCTTAAAACAAATGTAATCTAGCAGTATGATATTCTAAGAAATAAATGAAGATATGATATGTATTAGTGACAAGTAAGCGTACTTTTAATGACAGTAGCTGTTGTTTATCAATTGTGAAGTGTCTCAAATTTCTGTTGGTGTTAGCTAGTGATTTTTAGCAGTTACTATTCCTCGTTATTTCCGTAATAATGGCTGTAAACTACACTAACGCTGAGCAAACGGATATGTTGATGGTTTTAGGATATTGCGAAGGAAATTGTCGCAGAAGTGTTAGAGTGTACAATGAAAGGTTTCCAAATCGCCGCGTGCCCAATCATAATACTTTTGGAAACATTGAAAGACGCCTTCGCGAAATGTGAAAATTTGCACAGCTGATCGTGGACGTGCTCGTACAATTCGCACTCCCAGGATTGAGGAAGAAATTCTGGAAATAGTAGAAGAAAATCCAGAAATAAGTAGTCGATGCTTAGCATTGCAAGCAGGCGTTTCAAAGAATGTTGTTCATAGAGTTCTTAAAGAACAATTGCTGTATCCTTACTATATACAAAACGTCCAGGAGATTTTGCCAGCTGATACCATCGCGCGTCTTGAGTTTTGTAGATTCATACAAGAAAGAAGAGCTGAAGATGTCAATTTTCATACGAAAATTCTCTTCACTGATGAGGCGTGCTTCACAAGGAGGGGTATGACAAATTTGCACAACGAACATGTGTATGCAATTGAAAATCCACATGTCTGCAAGCAACGCCACTTTCAACATGAGTTTAGAATGAATGTATGGGTAGGGATAATCGGCAGTTTCGTCATAGGCCCTGTCATTTCACCAAATCGTTTAAATGGAGAGAATTATTTAGACTTCCTTATAAATACCTTACCAGATTTATTGGAACACTTGCCGTTAGATCTTAGACGCGACATGTGGTTTCTACACGATGGAGCACCACCTCATTTTACATTGGACGTTCGGAATCATCTTCATGTACAACATTTCCTAACAAATGGATACGCAGAGGAGATGATGCTCCTGCAAAATGGGCAGCTCATTCACCAGATTTAAATGTTTGCGATTCTTTTATGTGGGGAGCTCTAAAAAGCAAAGTGTATTCTCGTCCTATAAACACACAGGACGAACTTTGGGCCAGAATACAGAACGCTTCACAATCCATTGAGAATAATGCAGAAATGTTACAACGAGTACAATTCAATTTTTTGCGTCGAATCAACCTTTGTATCCAGGAAGATGGTGGTCACATTGAGCATTTACTGTAGATCTAATAAAGTACATACTTGTTACTATCAATAAATATCATAACAAATTGCCTTATCGTCATTTATTTCTTAGAATATCATACTGCTAGATTACATTTGTTTTAAATGCAGTGCGCGGTCCCTCAGATTTTATTTTTTTGTGTCTAAATCTTAACAGATATGATCAATTACGATGTAACAAAAAAAAAATACTATTGAACGCCTCTTTCTGAAACTATTTTTTTGAAAGTTATTGGCCTTCACATTAAAAAGTTTTTTGACTGGTTTATGCCGCGTTACCATTGTTTCGTACACTAATGGTCTACTGATAATAACTAATAATAATGTAGTGTTATTCGAAATCCGTCAGTAGCAGGAAGCAATCGTAAGTGTATAACAAAATTGATACTCCGTCCATCTGGAAATACCGTTCATCCGAAATCAGTCTCGAATAGAAATAAAGAAGACTTTAATACTTGTTACCGCACCTAAGTATTTAAATGTGTCAACTACTTCAAACTCGTAGCTATCGACTTTGAAATTTATTAACTTCTTATCCCAAAGTCGTACTTATCAATCTTATATTTTTTGTGGTGTATACAGTTCTCTTAAGTCTTTTATTATTTTTTTCTTCTAAGTTTGTCACATTGAAAATCAATAAACAACATGTGAATGCCTATGTCGTGCTCGTAACTGAACACGTGATTAGAGTAGCATTATTCCAGGCATTCGACCAAGCACTGAGTATGCACGTGCTAAGAGGAAATCTGACCGTTGTCACGAAAATAGGACACATTTAAACGCTTTAATATGAATTACAATTAAACAATAGAATTGTAATCCTACCAACGAAACAAAATTAAATTTTCTCTTTCAAAACTTATAGCAATTATTAGTGATTACAAAATTACTGAACATAAAGACGAATTATAATCAAAATTTAGCAGACGAATGCACGTAAATAAATTAAAATGGAACAAAACCATCGCAATACGATTCTATGCCAAATTACTTGTTATATCCTTCAAAACAAGTTTTGTGTTTGCGTCGTATTTTTAAACATACCTATAACATTAATGGAGTAAAATTAAAAGCATTTTTTACCAAATCATTGTACAAGATCGTCAAACATGTACTCAATTTCAATTCGTTTAATTTTTCAAATCGATAACAGTTGTTCGTATGTACACATATGAACATCATTCAGGAAATGAATGTCCAAATATACATTTTATTTATTTATACGAAACACACTAGAAATTTCAATTTACATATATTTCAATCGAGAAATAGTGATGATCGAATAAACTACACATTTTCATTATATAATACTTTGTATTGTATTTGTAACACTGCTATCATACCGCCTTCACCACGACGTTTTAGAAGCATAGGAAACACACCTCAAAATGCGGATTAACTTTTTGGTTAAAGTAGTAGGGAAATTTTAAGAATTTGAACTCGCGCAATTATGTTGTATTTTCTTTGTTTTTGGGTACCAGATAGTACATGCAAATTGTATGCATCATGAACTGTACATAATTCTGGACTTTTTTTCTAGAAACTTTGTTTTTGCTTAAATTACCATCTGCTTCTGAATTTATGTCAAGCTTACTTTTTTGATTAGGTTTGCGTTTGCTCAAAATTTCTTGTTTTCTTCGAGTGGTGTTTTGCTTACACTTTTTCTAGTTAGTGTTGGTTTGTTCATTTCAGTTTCGTTTCATCTAGGAACACTTCTTTTGTTTTCCGTAGGTCAATTACAGTTCTGTCATGTTCTTTTCATCTACTGATAATTTGTTCTTTATCATCGCGATGTTTGTTGACATCTAGTCTAGTGCCATTTGGTCAATTTTCTTATCGTCTAGCACTCTTTCATTAATTTTCTTCTCATACTGTTTCATTTGTTCTTTCTGCCAATATTTTTTCATGCCCCTGTTTTTCTATCTGAACTTGTTCTATATCAGATTGTTCTTAGATTTATTAGTTTTCTTAGTTTTATACGACTTGGATTTTGCTTTTGCTTTCAGCGTATTCTTTCTTTGTTCTGTTTCGCGAACAGAACCGTTAAACTGTTTATTGACATATTATGATCATTAGTTTGAGTACCATTTCCTAATTTGTGTCCTAAAATTTTTCTTTATAAATTTAATTGATTTTTCAAATTCATGTGTTTTTGCATTTTCCATAGGGTGTTCTTTTTCCAACTTTCTTGTAATATTTTTTGGTTTCTCAATCTTTTCTACCGATATGGAATTCAGTTTCTCAATTGCTTTTCTATGTTCTTCTTTCTTGTTGATATGCATTTCATTTACTTTGTAATTTTCTTTACTAACTTTTTTTCTCTATTGGTAAGTTTACTAACTTCGTCGTGGTTTTAATGCATTTTAAGCATTTGTTCCTTTTCCGTTTGCGAAATCTCAGTTTTTTTTTATTTTTTCTTGATTCATGTTTCCAATTTTCTTTCCTTTTGAACTTCTTAATATATGTTCCGTTATTTGATTATTTGCACTGGGTTTTTAATTGCTCTGATCATCTTCTTTTTTATAATTTCTTTTTTCACAGGTGTTTACATTTCAGTACATTGTTATTTATATTCGTTTCTCATTATACTTGGTGATTTTATTATTTTTCGTTAGATTTTTGAAGAAGCAGTTCTAATCAATATTAGGATTGCCTGTTTCCTTGGAAAACTTTGGTCACTACCCTGTTGTTCGAACTAGTAGTCTTCGGTGGTGTCCTTTAATCCAGAAGCAGACCTTTTAGCTAGTTTCGACCCAGTTATTTTTTTACTTTGGCTGCTTTAACCAGTGGCTCGTCATCATCTGAAGACAATTCAGGAGACGTGGCTTCAGCCTTTTTTATGATTCTCCTATGTTGTACGTAATACGCATGTGTACACATGCGCTTATTTCCAGTTTAATCTACGTTTCGGATGAATATTTAACATTTTTTGCATATTTACATAATTTCCTCCTGCATACTGTTGTTATCTTTCGGAAATGCTTATGTATAATGTCAACCAAAATAGCAATTGCTGACGATTATATGTCAGCAATGTCACTGTAGATTATTCGGCATATTTCGAATTGAAGAGCACTACCTGAAAGGTGCAGATATTTATTTCAATACAAAACTAGGAATATTAAAAAGAATATGATATGAAGTAATATTTTATTTTATTTAAACTAAATATTCATTTACCATTTCTTCTTATGAGTGTTCAATTCATGGTGTATGCAGCGTACTCTAAAACTACTCTAAGACATTTTTATGTAATATTTGGCCTTATAGGTTGTTGTGACCCTTTTTGGAGCAACTAGTTTAAACTTTTTTCGTTACTGATTGCGTTCTCTCAATTTACTAATAGTCAGGGGTAAATTTTTGCCATTTCTTGCTCTTGGTATTTTCTTGTCAATGCTTGTAATGCAAGAACGTGTATTCTTTTTTATCCATATATTTGCTTATAACGCATTATTTGCTGCAGGAATAATTGGGTTTTTAGGAGACCTATTTTTGGCTCATCAATTTACATTTGAGAATTTATAATGCTGACAATATTAAAAAATAATTAAATTCGATGGCAGTTGTTCGGTCCCAAATAATCATTTTTAATCTTTGTTTCTCATTACACTTGGTGATTTTACTATTTTTCGTTAGATTTTTGAAGGAGCAGTTCCAATTTAATTTGGATCCGCGCAAACCCGTGTAAACATTCCTTATAATTATTTTAGATACATAGAACAGTTTCAGTATTGGTAATTAGTCCCAAAATCACAACCATTAAACATCGTAATTTAAGTTGTTATATGGCATGCACTCCCGGTAATTTAGATTTTCTAATCCTTTTAAAATCGATGGACCAAATGTCGCGCAAAACATCCCTTGGACAGTATGAAATTCGCTTTCTAGCCAATCACAATACGAGATCTTCGCCTAGTACCGCCTAGCGCCAAAGTAGGGGCATTTCGTTCCCACCAGTGATATCTAGTGAACTTCATTATTTAATTTCGTCCTTAACATTCAGTATCAGAATGACACAACAGTCGAGCAGTATTAATCGAGAATCACTCAAGTATTAATCAAGTATCAGCACATCAGTCTACTTCATTACAGCAGTACAAGCTAACAAGCATACAAAACATCGCAACGGTATACACTAAGTGCAAATTGTAATTGTAAAGTAATTGTAAGTAAAGTATTAATAAATAGTGTACAAAGGTAAAAGGGGTTTTTTATGCAACCAAGCCTTCAAATGATATAATAAAGCCCAGACAATAGCGTAGAGATGTATTTGAAATTCTCGTCGACCTTACAAATCGCCACGAGTCGAGTACACACAAGTCTCTTCGTTCACGTCGTGCAAATAGCAGTGTTGGTGTTCCCCTAAAGCAAAGGAATGTAAGAAATCTTCAGTATTTGGTCTTTTAATATGTAATTTAAGTAGGCTCTGGTAGAATATTTTTGTTTCGATCTTGCCTCCCTATTTTTGTGACTGGTGTAATAACAGTTCGACCCTTGAGCAAATTTACTGTGCATGTACCTTAGTTCTACACATACAAATACATGCATTATTGATCTTTCCACAAATAAATTAATACAAGCATCATCAACCCGCTCTTTCTTTTAATACCGCCACCATTCACAACCATCATCAACCTTTCAAGAAATTTGTACACACAGAAATATACAACTAATTAGCAAATGTTATAACCTCATTGACATATAATATGAGTTCCTTTTTTCAGGTGTAACTAATGATAGAACATTTACTAATATTAAAATGAAGTTTATTTGTAATATTCCAGTCTAAAATATATGAATATCATTCAACTTGAGGAACTAATAGCAAGTGGCAAATGGTTAATGATTATTAAAAATAAAATGGGACCCAACTTATTCCCCTGAGGGATTCCCGAGATTCTTTTAATGGTTTAGTCCCTTAAAACTAACTATATGGTACATGGCTTTTGAATGCTTAAAACGTTTTATGCGTCGCAAGTTTAGTATGAATGATAAAAATCGGAAGTAATTACCCAATAAAAAACAACAACAAAAAACAATTCGTAAAATGTATATTTGATAAATAATTGTTAATGAAAAAATCGTGAATGGAGTTACTTTTTAATCATGGTCAGAATCATTAGGTAGAAAGAAGTCATCTTTATCATTGTCACTATCATTCTCAGTAATAATGAATTGTTGAATTTCTGGACAAACATACGTGTCTTCAACTTCTATCACGTAACGTATACATTTCTGCGACAAATCTTTTGTAATTGATGATGACAGATCTGGGAGGAAGAAACGGAAGTAATTGCTGTTGAAACCATGTTTCAAATAACGTGGAATCCATATCGCAATGGTAATCGGCGGAACAATTTCTTCAATTTTTGACCGATAAAAGCAAAGCATTAGTTACCCATCCTTCCTCACCACCAGCATTTAGAATGATTACTTGCTTTCCTCTACTGGGAGGAGTTTTTAGGGAACAATTTATGGTGCCATCCGATAATCTTCTTTTGAGAGTATCATGGGTGTTGTACCACGTCTCGTCAAGGTACATTGTGCATCTACCTCCTTGGCAAAATTTTCTTATGTTAGTGATGTATCCCACCTCCACTTCTGTAATCGAGGACTTTCCATAATTATAATGCGTTGATTCAACTTTCTTCACAGCAGTTAATTTCAATCCCAATATTTGCTATTTTTTGTTTCACACTACAGCTAAGTAGGCACATAGTTTTTTTTGTAAGCACCATAAATTACTTTTTTAATTTAAGTCTTTAAGTTTTCCGTTCATATTTTTTTCTATCAACGTTTCCACTATTTACTATTTGATGCACTGTTGAAAGGGGCACTGTTGTAAGTTCAGTTGTCACTTTTAAGGGTGAATCACATTTTTTTTTAATTAAAATTTGATACCCAGTTTTAATAATGTTCTTAGCATCCGCTGAAAGATGGTGGTAATGATTTTTATCGATAACTTCCTTTTCATCGCTATCTGCGATTTGGATTACTTCATCTGTAACTGGTTCGGAAACTGTACTTGTTTCCCATGGTTGAAACATTTCCGAAATGCAATAATTTTGTGCGCAGGTACTCATTTTCCTTGTCAAATACCGTTACTTCTTATCCCATACTTACAAAATTCTAATCTCTCTAAATTACTTTGTAAACGGAAATTGCAAATAAATGTTCCAAGTATTTGGAAATAAGCATCTAACAATAAATACCGAGAAAATGAACATTTGGATTAAGCAGGTAAGTAATAAATCATATAAATTCCAATTTTAAATGGGAACATTATAACAGTAAATCGGAGACTGTTGGTGGCAAATAAAACGAAACAAACGTACCCTTACCACACGGTATTGTATTATGCACATTAGCAGTATACTGCTGAAGATGACAACTTAGTTGACGAAATGAACATTTAGTGTATAATAAAATACTGTGTGGTAAGGGTAATTTTGTTTCATTTTAACTATCTGGTATCGATTACTTAAATAGGATTTATATAAATTAACAAGACTTATAGGCACAAAGGGAAAGTAATAGGCATTGTACTTGTTTTTGAATATTCAAACGAGACATAAAAATAGTAAATAACTTCGCTTTTGGCGCATATTAAAAATTGCAAATGATTATTGTTTAACGTTTATTTAATCAAAAAAATATTAAAATGATCTGAAGAAGGACACAATACGAGGTACGTCCCACAACAAGGATGAATGCGAAAGAAATTTTAATAAAATAAGAATGTAAATAATAAGTAAACACTTACCCTGAATTGGAGTCCGTAGTTAGCTAACGACGGAAGCTAGGCTATGAAAATAAAAATAATTACAGGGCTAACGATAAGCAGTAACGGTTCATTGCAACAGAATAAAACATTTAGACATTGTTACTTGTGACTTGCTACACGTTTGTTAAGTAAATAATGGTGATCAAACAAAACTTGATTATTTGTGATACGATGCCAGGACAACAAGGAATTTTTAAAGCGATTTTACAGTAAATGTTATATTTTTCAAATAAAAGTTGTTTAAAATTTCAATATATTGAACTTTTATAGATCATTTTTAAATAACACTGTCGTTCTCAATATACGGAGAAATTATAGGAATAAACCCTCACTTCCGGTTGAAATATTGCTTCCAAATATAAATAACGGGTTGCTTAGTTTGTTGATATTCGATTCTTCGAACTGTCAAACATCTGACTTGGAGAGTCAAACTGATGTGGAGTTGTTTCTTTAAAAACCGGAGAAACTTACTTTTATGACTTTAAAGGTATCCAGGGGCGCTTTATATAGTTTGAAGCCGAAAACATGGCTGGCCATTTTGAAACCATATCTGCCATTTTTTACCTAAATTTGCAATTTGTATGAAAACTGTAAGTATAATTGTTGGAATTCGAATCTTTAAATCTCTGAAAAATCCGAAATAGCTGACATTTAATCTCGAACCCAAAGCGCTGTCGGATAACCCCTTCAACGCATTTTAACATATTTTTCGAATCTGCTTTTCAAACATCCCATCTCAAAACTTTGATAAGCAAATCTCTAAAACTGAGTTAATTTGACGTGGAAAACTCATGTGATTTTTATTATAACAGTAATTTTCAAATAGCCACGTTGCATTTCCATAGATTTAACACTACTTATAACACCGATGTCTCAATTAATTTAATGTAATTTGACTTCGCATATATTTATCAATTTTATTTGGTCCTTTGCGAATGTGTTTGTAAGTCATTTACACTTGTAGTTCTTATATTCTTTCCATAAGACTTATTTTACATTCCTATCCCTGGAGAGATTAGGTATATTTGCCGCATCTCGCATTTACTTATTTTACAATTTATTGCAGGTTTCGAATGACCTACACATATACCAAGTTTATTGTTCTGCTTTTTCTTCACGCGTATAAGCACTGGATTTATACAAATAGTTTCTATGTTAATTTTAACTTTTGCGATGCTGATACTACTTCGACGTTTCATCTATTTTTACACAATATATACCGCGCTTTTTACCTTTGTAGATGGGCTATGTTTAGTTTTGTAATTAACATGTGTGTTGGAAGGGGTGCCAACGTTTGATAAAAAAGAAGCTGTCAAGTATCATACGTTATTTTAAATATTATTAAATTGTAATGATAAAAGGTAAGCAGCAAAAATACTTACTCCTATTCAATAAAAAATAATTATAATAAATGCTCGAAATGCTCTCCTTCACATGCTAAATAAAGTGCTAAGCGATGATAAAATGCTTGCACAATATTTCTTAAGGAATTGGCATTTGTTTCATTACAAGCTGTGGGTATACGATTTCTTAACTCTTCTACATTATGTATTGAGATAATGTTATAAATTTTAGACTTGGTACGTCCCCAAAGAGAAAAATCATTTGGGGATATATCTGGCGAGCGAGCCAGGATGGCCAAGTTATGTGGCCGTATCTAGCTATCCAGCGACCGGGAAATGACTCATTACTCATTACTTAAATTCACGAATATAAAATAAATAAAAATAAACCAACTGTTTAACAGTAACAAAAAATTCTCGTTGATGTGTGATGTGATGTAATGTTTCGTGGAAATCATAACACAAAAAATTATTCAAATTTGTGCTTCTATTTTTTAAAGAAACAATATCATGTACATAATTATTTATTAGTTATTAGCCATCCCGCCCTTTATCGATAATTAATATACCGTCATTGTTAATTGGTTACATGTAGTGGGAACCTTCAAAAGTGACTAAACCAAGCGAACACATACATTTATCTCAACAATTGCAACCCATTCAAATAAACAAATGATGGCGAAAGCATTTCGCTCGTGTCATCGCATTTTAACCGTTTATCAACAGTAACGTACTTGAAATACACTTATTATTAGCAAAACTGGAATCAATCGCGCGATAAGCCAAACGGCATGTCAAAGATAAGGATATTGCTTCAGCGTACTAAAATATAATTTTCTTAAAACTTTTCTTTATGTGCAATCTATATTTAATTGGACAATAAGCTTGGTTCTGGTAGGGCTTCATTTTGGAAGCGTTAATGGTGTTAAGCAATAATCGAATTACGATGTCATTTTTAAATTGTGAAGGACGCGACGTAAAATTTGATCGCTTCCAACGCGATTTTCTATACCTTTATTTTCTTTGTTGATTTGAATTGAATTGATTTGAACAATAATTAATTTCTCCGTATTAGTTAACTCGTTCTTACAAATTCATAATCGTTATTATTAGTTATAATCTTTATTTTTAAACTACCTCATATGTATTATTATATGTAATATTTGCACTATTCATAAAACCATAATCTATAAAGTTCAAGTTATTTAACTTAATGATAAACAATCATTTTCCAAATTCTAACTAGGCGGCGAAACCAATTTTAAAATTAAATAAGAGATTTCTTTAAGAAATTTAAAAACTACCTACCCAAACTAAATTAAATAACAAAAAATGTTTCTTTACGGAATTTATGTAATCCCTAAAATGCTAATAACCTCTGTTTACGAAATTCGTACTGAGTGCAACACCAATAATAATTTATGAATTACTTCCCCGATTTTTATAAAAAAATAATCAACTTCTAAAAGCATTGAAATATATATATATATATATATATATATATATATATATATATATATATATATATATATATTGTTTTTCGTTATTTGATCCCTCCCAATTTAGCTTCGACTTATACAAAGCTATATACTCTGCATATACTAGAGGAGATCAGTATTAACATAGAAGGAAACAAATAGAAGAAATATCAAACGTTTATTTTTCTACATAATCTCCCTGATCGTCGATGCATTTGGTCCAACGATGCTCCAAACCTTTGATTCCTCTGGAAAAAAATCTTTCGCTTGCACTTCCAACTAGTCGTTTACGGCCGTTATCAATTCATTATCGTCGTAATATCTGCCCCCCCGAAGATATTTGGAAATAAAAAGAATTCGCTAGGGGCCAGGGCTGGTGAATATGCGGGATGTTCAAACAATTCAAATCCTGCGTTCAGAATAGCGCCCATTTTCCCCGTCTTTTTTCCTTGACACAATCGCGCAATCTTGAAATTAAGTTGGCATAGTTAGTTAGTTAGTTATAATGAGTGGGGCGTTTAATCGCCCCTCCACTGCGATCGCAAGGGTCTATTGTGGCTCATAACTATTTATAGTTCACCCTCAATTCCCATTCTCCTTAAATAAAGGAGGATTTTAGTGGGTGAGATTTTGTCAAGTTCGCCCAGGTCCAGTTTTGTCTCACCAAAGACTGTGAACATGATTTTGTCCCCGGCAGGGCAAGCACACATGACGTGCTCTGCTTTCTCCTCAGCATAGTCGGCACTCTGTGGTCTCAGCCACTCTCAGCCTATGCATATGATGCCTTAGTCGGCTATGCCCAATAGCCAGGGCTCTTAGAGTGCGCAGGTCTTTCCTACCCAAACCCAACAGTGTCCTGGTACGTGCAGCAGATGGGCCCTTCAGTACTATCTTGGAGTGTCTCATTCCCGGGCACTCCTGCCAGTATTTCAGTATTACCTTGTGCTCCATCCAGCTCTTGTTCGAGCTTCTGGCCAAGGCCCTTGTGGCCCAAGAGCCGGTTCTGGACCAATAAATTCACGAAATAGCTCCGCTCTTTGCCAGGGAATCGGCTGCTTCGTGTCCCTCTATTCCAGCGTATCCGGGTATCCACACCAGGCTAACCTTGTTGACTCTCCCTATTTGAGAGGGCACTGCGCGACAGTCCCTGGTCGACATCAACGTACATTGATTGTCAGCATGGACTTGAAGTGCTGTTCTGCTGCCAGAAAAAAATTATTGTCCTGTGCTGCCGAGGGCTTTTTAATAGCTCTCGCGCACATTTCAATGGCATAGACTGCCTGTCGAATTGATGCATGCTTGCCAATACTGTATACTATTTCAGTCCTTGGTTTGTTGTTTGTTGTTCAGTTGTCCTAGAGCCATCCATACCAGCGCGAATCTGCCTGTAGCAGGGCGACTTGACTACGCTCCCATTCGTCTCTAGTAGAAATTAGGACTTTGTAGGGAAGTCTGAAGCCTGTATATTGTATACATTGTGTCGGCCCTCATACCCAGGATGTCATCCATTTCAATGTCGGTCGACAGCCTGTTCCGTATGAAGGCCAATATCTGCGGCCTTTACACAGCCGCGTTGTGAAAACGATATGTTGCCTTCCTGTCCTTACTTTGTAGCAAAATATGCAAAGGAGGAAGATCCAGTTCAGTTCACTTCCATGGCTGCTTAGCGCCCAGTTACCGCTATGCTGGCCATTCTCTGCAGGCTTACTTCGTAAGGAGGCCGTCCACCAGACAATACAGCCATACGTAATGATCGGTCTAATAACCACCACGTACAACCAGTACATTTACTTGGGGACTAATCTCCACGTTTTTCCACAAATTTCCCGTAGCTGTCTAGCCTTGTGTATCATTTTTTCCATGCGGGAGTTCCAGTTGAGTTTATCTAGTATCACACCTAGATATTGTGCTTTCTCCGCCAATGGTATCATTTCTCCTTTCAGTATGGGTGGGTTGAGTTTCTCAACCTTCCTCCGGTTGGTGAATGGAACAATAACTGTTTTACGAGTGTTTATAGCTAATTGCTCCCTTCGCACCAGCATTGTATGACATTTATCGTTTCTTACAGTGTTACAGAGATGATTGCTTCATTACTGCCTCCTACCAGAATAACAATATCATTAGCAAAGTCCTGTATGTCGACCTCCAAACTGCTGGCAATGGCTAGTAGGTCGTCCACCAGAAGAGTCCATAATAGGGGGGAAAGAGCCCATCCTTGTGGGGAGCCTCTTACCGCCCTAAATTAAACAATTTCTCCGCACAATGATGTGGTCGTTGTTCCTGCCTTGAGCATAACTCCTACCACAGCCACAATAGGTGCAACCCCTCTCGCTACAACAGCTTTACAAAGGGATACAGGTAGTGCTGCGTTGAACGCTCCTTCTATATCAAGGAAGGCAGCCACCGGAATCCCTTCGCAGTCCAGGGATAGGGTAATCTTACCGGCAAGGTTGTTCAGCGCCAGGTCTTTTGATTTGCCCTTTTGATAGGCATACTGATGGACATTCAGGGGATCAGTCACTGGTACTTCCCTCCGTATATACCCATCAATCACCTTTTCTAAGGTCTTCAGGATTAAGGATATCAGGCTGAAGGATTTTGGGTGTGGGTCGTCCCACCTTTGATATGTACACCACCCTCACCTCCGACCAGCTAGATGGTATATAATTCCATGCCAGACTAGCTCTGAACAATCTAATAAGGTGGGGGATCAATGTCTTCTGTCCTTACTGCAATAGTACTGGTAGGATACCATCCCCTCCCGCTGACTTGAACGGTTAGAAGGACTTAACCGCCCAACTAACCGTCTCATATGAGACAACTTTTTTTATCGCCACCCAGTTCTCTTTTTTGGTCGTTTGTCTCGACACATGGAGGTCGGGCTGGCGGTTACTTCATCGTTCAGAAGCTGGCAATCTTTTCCGGAGTCCGTGAATGTACCATCTGGTTGTTTTATCGCCCCTAGCATCTGTATCGGCTCTCTGGATAGAATCTTGAATTCTTGCGTTGCTATGGGTATCGTTTACCCTCTCGCAGAACCTCCTCCAATATTCTCTTTTGGCCCTGCGCACTTCCTTATTGTAGTCCGTTAGAGTATTCTATGAAGGTCCCAGTTGCCTGTTTCTTTAGCCCGATTAAAAAGTTATCGGACATCTCTTCTTCTTTTCCTTAGTTCATGGTTCCACCAAGAGACGTTCCTGTTGTCTTTCTTCTTCCTGAGTGGACAATGTTCATGATATGCTGAGACAACCGCCTCCCTTACTTGGTCCGCAAGTATATCAATCTCCTCACAATTATTCATTGTAGTGATCACGTTTTCCGTAAGTTCACGGAGGGGGCGTCTATAACCGTCCAAATCCGTTTTTCTAAGTTGGCATAGTAGGAGCCTGTTATTGTCGTCATCAAAATCGTGGCGATAAGTTTACCAGCGGAAAAAACATGAAATGTGCGGTGTGGCGGAGAACCTCGGCGATGCCATTTGCTACTTTATTGCTTCGACTCACGATCGAAGTGGTGAACCCACGTTGCATCAACAGTGAAGAATCGAGAAAGAAATTCACCCGGATCTGCTTTAAACTTTGCCAAACTGGCCTCAGAATGTAATACTCTAGAACGTTTCTGATCAGGTGTTAACCTTCGTGGGACCCAACGTGCAGACAACTTTTTTAGCCACAAAATATTTGTTAAAATATTTGCTATAGTACCATAAGAAAAATTCGTCATTACAATATCGTGTATACGATTTCTTTTCTTTCTTTTCTTGGGTAGTGACAGTCACTGGTCGTCCAGCACCCTTCGCATGTTCACATGTTTGTCTTCCCAGTTTAAATTCTCGAGACATATTTTTCACCACTTGGTAAGAAACAGCGCCCTCACCTAATACACCTACCTTGTCTTCATGAATTTCTTTTGGCGACAACCCTTCCTTTTGCAAGTATTTTATAACTGCACGAACCACTTCCATTTTTAGAATTTCTCTACAGTTATCTACTTAAATTCTAAATTATTTAAACAGGCAACAAGTGACAAAACTGCAATTAAACCAACGTAACAACAAATGATTAATACTTTAATGTTTCACTCAACGCCTACTATGTCAGGGACGCTAAATAATGATCTCCCTTTGTTTTTCTATTCTCGAACCCTCATTTTTATAATCTACTTGTTGGTTCCTTTTACAATGTATTGGACTATTTCAAATACTTGTTCAAGTATTGATGAACCACTGTTTAATACCAATGTCTAAAGTCATACATCGTATCTGTAGTGTTATGATAGACAGTCCATCTGTGTCCAAAGTAAATTAGTTTGTCTGCAACTCTGCGATATATTGCACTTAGCGTACTCATTTCAATGTAATGTCATTTAATATTAACAAAATTCTAATTGAGTTTGACTGGTTGTAGATAAAATTTTGTACATATTGCGTAGAATACATTATTAGGCCGTGTAATCATGATCGTATCCCATTTATTTCATAAATTACTAGCCCGCGCTATCATAAGGGGGTTGTGACATTTTTGTAGGGACGTTGATTTTATGCACTCGGAAGTAAGTAATTCACTTACTACCTTTAACATGTAATACTGTTTACCAGTAATTGATTGAAATGTTAAAATTAATTAATTAAAATGTCAAAAATATAAACCAACTTATTCGCGAAAGGGGAAGAAATAATAAACAATTCTGGAGACACATACCCATCTTTATGTTTAAATTACGATGACACACTGCTCAAGTAAACTTAATTTAACCAGCACTTCATGGGCAGTACATCTATACATAATAAAATTGCAAAGTGTTTCTTGATTCTTTGAAAAATATAGGACACCAATTTTGTAAGTGAAATTTCTATGTAATATTTTTTCTAAATTTACGTTTCTAGATAATATGGTAATGTAAAGATACGAATAGTTGTCAGCTCAAGGGAAACCCCAACATATTTATTGCATTACATGTATTCCGCGTATAGAAGTCTTATATGTGTGTCCTAGAAGTTACTATTTTTATGATTAATACAAAATTATTCTTTTGTATATCTTGTTCCAATTCCTGATGACAAATTTTGCAATTCATGTTGCGTACGAAATCACTGGTTTCCTTTCCCACACCTTTCTTCTTGTTTTCCTCTAGTACTGCTGCCACGTTTTTCTTCTTTTGTTAAATCTGTTTCCTCTTTTCTTATTCTCTTCCTTTTTTTAATTTTTTCACCTTTGTCCTTTTTTATTTTAGAAAAATATTGCCGCCTTTCTCGTTTTTGATACTGAGAACAAGGCCAAAACATTTTTTTTTTAATTGAGTTGGTAATTGCTCAGTTATTGAGGGTTCCATTATTATGGAATCTGCAGGCGGCGTCTGACATGTTCTGCTTTTTCCTGCTCTGCTGTTGTCTGTTCGCCCGCAAGAATTTCAGCAGTGGATTCCAATATGGAAGGAACACTTTTTTTCTGAATTTGTAGTGATATGGTTTTGCGTGTGCGTTTTGCATGTACTGCAATGTTGTAATCTGTTTGGTTAATTCGTGGATATCCCTGACACTACAGATATTTGGTCAGATATTTTCAGGCTATTCTCATTATTGCTTGTTTACTTTTCCTAATCAACAATTTTATTTATCTCAGGATGACGATCTCTTTCACCTCTTGTACCACTTTTGTCTTTTGTAGATATTCTCACAGTCCACATGAATTTGTCACCTCGTACATAGTAATATCCAGTTTTCAAATTCTTGTGCCCCTGTAATCCAATGTATCGGCGCCAATCGAACAAAGTTCACAACGGCGATATCAATTTTCTTAGAATAGCTGCTGTGATACGTTTCAGTGTACCATTAGAATGGGGCAGAAATTGTGTCCTTGATGGGGTAACCCAGTGTCTAGAATCCTGAATGAATAAACGGCGTTTTCCAAGATTCCTTTAACGGATGAAAACGTGGCAGGTTTTCATCCATAATGAGTTGGTTGAGTCTAATACAGACCTACCACATATTTAGCAAGGTTCCAACTGTGATGCAATATACCTTACAACATTAAATATCCGCTGCACTTGCCGACATAAAAGTCAAAATAAAAATGAGTATATTTCAAACGATGCCACTCACCTGTGCACGTCATTTAATTTGCTGTTTTTTCTGATTACTATTTTTATAAAAAAATACAACAATTAACACTTTGCATCCGAATAAAATTGTACACAGAATAAAGGGTTTGGAAGATAAAATTGATATATTAGAAAAGGATAAAGAGGACAGGACAGGAATAATCAAGGGTACTCCATATAATAGACACCAAAATGTAAACCACTAAGAAGATAAGGTGATCGTAAGATCGTATATAGTTATATAACCCATAGTAATGGTGAAATAAAACAATTGGCATATTGGCAACAATAAACCATAGACTTATTGTTATATATTGTTATTGGTATGTATATATATATATATATATATATATATATATATATATATATATATATATATATACACGAAAGATGGTCTAATCTTACACCTCAATGGTGTAGTGAACATTAATTAAAACAGGTCCATGAAGACTAACTGGTGGATCGCTAGACAATATTGTTTCTGGGTTATTACCCTTCGTCAGTAGCGATTACCAAGAACCTTAGTTGTTGAAATACCTTTACATGTAGTGGCCATCAAAACTTCTTGGCGCGAGCCAGTCACTCCTAACGAACCACCGACAACAGAACACTGACGAGACGATACCTTGTCTAACACCTTGCGGAGACTAAACAAGAGACGACTGTCAAACGTTCAGTGTCATGTCAGTGTTCATGGACCTGTTTTAATTAATGTTCACTATACCATTGAGGTGTAAGATTAGATCATGTTTCGTGTAAATTTTACATTTTGCTGTCAGATTTGACAAGATACATTTTTAATATATATATATATATATATATATATATATATATATATATATATATAAAGGTTGTCCCAACGATCTGACGATTCTGCCGAAGTTCCCTTACGGCGTTATGTTTGCGAATTCGAAAAAAGTAACTATCTACATGTTTAGACGGTCCCTAGGTTCATATTCTAAAAATATTTTGAGCCGACATGGGCGGTTCGTCAGCGGGGGGGCGGCATAAATTTTACTTTGTTTAAATGGAACACCCTGTATATTTTAACATTTTTGAATTCTATGAAGAATTGTGAATACATCCATGTACAACTTGTTTGTCAAAACTCAACAGAACTGGTGATTTTCAATTTTTTTAGTGAAATTTTAGATATGCAGACTATGCTTCAAAAATCATCTAACTGAGAGGATAGTTGGTGGGAGGGTAATTTTTTATCCGTGGACTAAGGGATCATCAATGTGAGTATTAATGCACCCAAGGATCCCCTTTTGTATACAGGGTGTTGTCAGTATATTTTCAATCTCGCGCAACTTTAAGGGGCAAAATATCATTTTTTTCAAATGACACCTACTATCAAATTTGCCAACACTCGATTCAAAATCAAATTCTGCGTCGACTGATGCTACATATTCCTATACCTATCACTTCAGGTTTTCGAGTAATTTCAGTAAAATACTTTATTTGGTCACAGAATCAATCGCATTACAATTTTCGTAATATTAAACATAGTAGCCTAGTGTCACTTTAACGTTCTTATGACAGTGACAGTCTTTATCAATAAATTTAATAGACACCTTAGTTAATTATTAGTTATTGTCCCAAGCTTGTTTTTGAATGATGAATTTTTCAAAGGAAGAAATGGTAAATATGATTTACACAGTGGGTGAAGCAGACAAGAATTGCCTTTTAGCAATGAGGCTCTATAGGCACAAGTACCCTGATTTAAGACAACCAAATGTTAGATGTCCGCAGAAGCTAGTTGATCGCTTCGAACGCACCGGGAACGTGGCATACGAAAGTAGGAGGGTGATTAATCGTGCTATTATTAACGAGAACAATGACTTAAACGTTTTATTGGAACTCCAAGAGAACCCACATGGAAGTGTGCGGACAATCAGTTCAAGTTTGAATCTAAGCAAATCTTCAGTACATCGGATAATTCAAAACCACAAATTCCACCCATACCATCTAGAATTGCATCAAGCATTAAACGGGAACGACTTCGATAATCGAATTAATTTTGCCAATTTAATGATGGAACGTATCGAGGAAGATCCGGCATTTATCAATAATATTCTTTTTACGGATGAGGCAACGTTTCGCAGCAATGGTGTGGTAAACAGGCATAATGTCCATTATTATGCCACCGACAACCCTCATTGGGTGAGACAAGTTGATCACCAACACCAGTGGTCTCTTAATGTTTGGGGCGGATTATTGGGTAACTATGTAATCGGTCCCTATTTTTTTGAAAACCATCTTACTGGTACCGATTATTACCGGTTTTTGCGAAATGTACTGCATACTTTATTGGAAGATGTGGATTTGCAAACGTTGCGGGATATGTGGTTCCAACAGGACGGAGCTCCACCTCATTTCCATAGAAGGGTAAGACGATATTTAGATCGTTGGATGCCAAACAGATGGATTGGGAGAGGTGGTCCAGTGTTGTGGCCTGCCCGATCACCTGATCTGACCCCGTGCGACTATTTTCTCTGGAGTTTTATAAAATCTCAAGTCTACCTTGAGGCTCCTACCACAAGAGAAAATATGAAAGTTAGGATTCAAGAATGTTTTAATAATATTACTCCTGAAGTCTTACAACGTGTCAGAACTAGTTTTAGACATCGACTGGATATTTGTGTTCAACAAAATGGAAACATATTTGAACACCTTTTGTAAAATAAACTTTGTTTTTTGTATATAAATGTTATTTTACCGTTTTTTACATTTAATTATTACTTGTCATTTGTCAGAATTAAAGTTGGTTTTGCTTGTATAGAGTACATTTCATTATTTTTAGCAACAATCAGCTCACTCGATGGTAAGTGGGCTCTGATGAAGTGGGGCGCCTTAGCTAAGAAGCCCTTGTTGCTTTAAATTAATTAATCTGATGTGACTTTTTAAAATGACTTTAATTGTTCGATGCAATTTGTAGTTTTGTGTTATCCAATTTACTGAAGTGACACTAGACTACTATGTTTAATATTACGAAAATTGTAATGCGATTGATTTTGAGACCAAATAAAGTATTTTACTGAAATTACTCGAAAACCTGAAGTGATAGGTATAGGGATATGTAGCATCAGTCGACGCAGAATTTGATTTTGAATCGAGTGTTGGTAAATTTAATAGTAGGTGTCATTTGAAAAAAATGATATTTTGCCTCTTAAAGTTGCGCGAGATTGAAAATACACTGACAACACCCTGTATACAAAAGGGGATCCTTGGGTGCATTAATACTCACATTGATGATCCATTAGTCCACGGATAAAAAATTACCCTCCCACCAACTATCCTCTCAGTTAGATGATTTTTTGAAGCATAGTCTGCATATTTAAAATTTCAGTAAAAAAATTTAAAATCACCAGTTCTGTTGAGTTTTGACAAACAAGTTGTACATGGATGTATTCACAATTCTTCATAGAATTCAAAAATGTTAAAATATACAGGGTGTTCCATTTAAACAATGTAAAATTTATGTCGGCCCCCGTTGACGAACCGCCCATGTCGGCTCAAAATATTTTTAGAATATGAACCTAGGGACCGTCTAAACATGTAGATACTTACTTTTTTCGAATTCGCAAACATAACACCGTAAGGGAACTTTGTCAGATCGTTGGGACACCTGTATATATATACACGAAAGATGGTCTAATCTTACACCTCCATGATGACTAACTGGTGGATCGCTAGACAATATTGTTTCTGGGTTATTACCCTTCGTCAGTAGCGATTACCAAGAACCTTAGTTGTTGAAATACCTTTACATGTAGTGGCCATCAAAACTTCTTAATTAATGTTCACTACACCATTGAGGTGTAAGATTAGACCATCTTTCGTGTATATATATATATATATATATATATATATATATATATATATATATATATATATATATATATATATATATATATATGTGTGTGTGTGCTTCTTGGTTCTCGGGTTGTGAACCGCGTTGTGGAAATGTTCCCCGAAGGGTCGCTTCGACGTTTCGGCAGAGTCCCATCTGCCATCTTCAGGAAGCTCTTCTAGGTCTCGCTGACTTAGAAGAACTGTCTGACAGTTCTTCTAAGTCAGACAGTTCTTCTAAGTCAGCGAGACCTAGAAGAGCTTCCTGAAGATGGCAGATGGGACTCTGCCGAAACGTCGAAGCGACCCTTCGGGGAACATTTCCACAACGCGGTTCACAACCCGAGAACCAAGAAGCACAGATTTCAGCCGCGAGAACTTACGCACCAACATATATATATATATATATATATATTAGGGCGGGTTAATTTTTTTTTTGATGGAGCGTATAGCAAAATCGTAATCTATAGGTGATTCTGAGAAATTTTGCTCAAGAGACCATAGCTCTAAGTCGGATTTGGAGCCCCCCAAAATTTCAAAATATATATACATAGAATAATTTAATTAAATTCGTCATAAAATCGGATAGCATTATAGTAGATTTCTCAATCTGGGCTTGTTTGAAAGGTATTTTTATCACCTTTCAGAATCTGTATTGATACCAATATTTTTTTTTATTTTTAGTAGAGATATTAAGAATTTTTTGTCGAAAAATAGCCTAAAATGAACTTTTAACTAATAAATTCTGAATTTTCTTAGATTTTCGAGATTATGAAAGTTCAGATAATTTCCAACAACTTTTATTACGATCAATTTTTTTGTTTTCGAACTCATTTTTGTAGGAAAATCGATTTGAAAAAATCAACATTTTCAAGGTTTCAACAAAAAAACACTATTTTTACATTTTTTATTCAATTGATTTTTAAATATTATTCTCGACCTACAATTTAATGTTTTAACGTGGTAATATTATTTTTTAAGGTCCTTTTTACTTTCCATTCGATGAGTTTTCTTACGACTTTCTAATGTCACTGCCATAACTCCTTCACGATTCTTTTCTATAACTCGTTTTGAAACGTTCGTTAATAATTGTACATGTCTTTCTGTTCCTTGTATGTGCATTGGAATTTGTGGATCAGCCAGTGGTGGTTCAACGAAATCTAAGTATTCTACCAAGTGATCATATGGAATCTGTCGAGTAAATGCTGGTTCAAATAATATATCGTCGTTATTCATATCAACCATATTGACATAATCAGTAGCATTGAAATTTAAGATATATTTTTTGTAAACTCTGAGTTTAGTTGGATCGTACAATTTTTCTCGATAGTGTAAAATCTTTTTGATAGCTCTATCCCGTACTGCTTTTCGATCATCAAATAACATTGTTAATAAGATATTTTCTGGATGTGCGTAATATGAGTTGTTTTGAATTACACCATCTACAATATTACGAAAGTTTGGTTGTAAGTATCGTGTCCAACGTATAAATTTTAATAAAAGTGCACTGCCGTACACAACAGAGTTATAAAACTTCACATTGAAGTACATTGGCACATAAACTGTAATAATATAAACTGCCAAAGTTTTTAAATTGGTCGATGGTGTATTAGTTGTTACATATAATCGTAGTAATCTACTTGCTTTGGTTAACCAACCAGAATGTGCAATTGGTCCTGGTTTAATGTTAGCTAAAAATAAAAAAAAATATTGGTATTGTGATAACCGAGTTTTTATTTAAGTATTTTGGCAAACTGTGTGCGCATTGCTCGATGAACGATTAAGGAAGAAGGAAAAGCAAGCTTGGCAACGTTTAGTGTTGGTAAACGTCATTATTTTGTAACGTCATTATTCAGTGTTACAAAGTTGTTCAATTGAACAATGCTGCCATTGACGACTTATTCTACAGGTATCAATAAATACCTTTCAAACAAGCCCAGATTGAGAAATCTACTATAATTCTATCCGATTTTATGACGAATTTAATTAAACTGTTCTATGTATATATGGAAAAATTTCTATTTTGAAATTTTGGGGGGCTCCAAATCCGACTTAGAGCTATGGTCTCTTGAGCAAAACTTCTCAGAATCACCTATAGATTACGTTTTTGCTATACGCTTCATCAAAAAAAAATCGTTCCATACAATTTGACCCGCCCTAATATATATATATACACGAAAGATGGTCTAATCTTATACCTCAATGGTGGATTACCAACTAAGGTTCTTGGTAATCGCTACTGACGAAGGGTAATAACCCAGAAACAATATTGTCTAGCGATCCACCAGTTAGTCTTCATGGACCTGTTTTAATTAATGTTCACTGCACCATTGAGGTGTAAGATTAGACCATCTTTCGTGTATATATATAACGTGAGAGCAACGGAATTATGTTTTACAGTTGGCCCTGGAAGAGGGAGATAGACATACCATGAATGTGTAATTTTAATCCAATAAAATAGTTCATTTAAACTGTCACTTTTTGAAGTATTGTAAAACGTTTTTAATGAAATTTTAACATTATTTGTGAACATGTTGCACGACGTTAAAGAGTTACATTGTGATGTCAGTGGTGGCCATATAACTCATCTTATTTGATAATTACTTTTGGTTGTCATGATTAAAATGTATTATTTAAAATTTTATTGCCAACATAACCTCACAGCTTTGATTTAATCTAAATCTAAGTTACCGGGATAAGGGTTGGTACACCTGTTAGATCGGCGAGTAGTTCTATTATTCAAAATTAATCTAAGACATACGCGAAAACTTCCAAAGCCCTCCCTGAATCACAATTCCATTGCTCACACGTTACATACATACATACAAATGTTACGTTTAAAGTTTCAGAGCTCTAGCTATAATCGTTTGGGCGCTAGAGCGCAGACACATACACTGACGTCATTCCGAAAATAGTCAGAAACGATTCATGGGACCTCAAAACGTGTATATCCGTTGAAATCTCGAGTTCCAAAATTTTCATGATTCCTATACTTACTTATACATAATGTATAAGAAAGTAATAGGTTAAAAAAAAATTTTCAAGAAAAATTAAAAATCACCAACATTTTCGTATTCATGAATTTTAGTAATTTTCTAAAAAATATGGAAATTCCGATTAGTTCAATTCTAAAATTACTAAAATTTATAATTTAAATGAGAACTTGATAACCTTTAAAAATACAAATTTTTTAAAGGTTTATAAAAACATTTAAAAATCTGTTTAAATTTATAAAATTTAGTAATGTGTAAAATTAAAAAAAAAAAATTTCATTTTTACCTTACTAAAATTTATAATTTTAATGTAAAATATTAATACTTTGAATTTTTAATATTTTCAAATTTGAATTATTTTTTGTATTTTATATATATATATAAAAATAGGTTAAAAAAAATTAAAAAAAAATAAAAATTAGATGGGGAATTAGTTTAATTCTGAAGTTACTAAAATTTATAATTTAAATGAGAACTTTAAAAATACTAATTTTTAAAGGTTTATAAATGCTGTTGTATAAATGTATAAAATTTTGTAAAATATTTTTTTTTTTTCAATTTTATGTTATTAATTTTAGGTTAAAAAAATTTAATGTAAAATATTAATGCTTTGAATTTTTAATATTTTTAAATTTGAATTATTTTTTGTATTTTTTATATAAAATAGGTTAAATTTTTTTTCAAGAGAAATTAAAAATTAGACCTAAATTTTCGTATTCGTGAATTTTAGTATTTTTTTAAATAAAAATTTGATGGGAAATTTCGATTAGTTTAATTCTAAAATTACTAAAATTTATAATTTAATTGAGTTTGGTAACCATTAAAAATACCAATTTTTAAAGGTTAATAAAAATTTTCAAAAATCTGTTTATATTTATAAAATTTAGTGATTCTAGGATTTTTTTAAATTACTAAATTTTATGATTTTAAGTAAAAGCTAAACAAACCCTTAAAAATGGGGTATTTTTGCAAAAAAATTCTAAATTAGGAGTAGATATTTGTTTGGGAAATTTTAATAATCATTAATTTTAGTAATTTTTGGAAGAAGCTACTTTATATAGAGAATTTCCGAGTAAGGGTGCATTGAAATTACTAAATTTTATGATTTTAAGTAAAAGCTAAACAAACCCTTAAAAATGGGGTATTTTTGCAAAAAATTCTAAATTTGGAGTAGATATTTGTTTGGGAAATTTTAATAATCATTAATTTTAGTAATTTTTGGAAGAAGCTACTTTATATAGAGAATTTCCGAGTAAGGGTGCATTGAAATTACTAAATTTTATGATTTTAAGTAAAAGCTAAACAAACCCTTAAAAAGGGGGTATTTTTGCAAAAAAATCTAAATTAGGAGTAAATATTTGTTTGGGAAATTTTAATAATAAGTAATTTTAGAAATTTTTAGAAGAAGTTACGTTACATAGAGAATTTTCGAGTAAGGGTGCATTATTATAGATTTAAAAAATGTACTTATGATTTTGTCCATATTTACGGTGAAAAGTTATAGAGATGTCACAAATATTTTATGCTAGAGAATGCGTAATTCATTAATTTATCGAAAACATCAAAAAAGATTATTTTCCAATTATATTTAACACGTGTACACCAGTGGCTGATAATAAATAGTAGGCGGAGAATTAGTTCAAGGTTTAATGTAACTTTTTGACAATTTGCATAATCAATTTCAAACCTCCACCTACTTGAATCAGTTGTTGCTGTGTATGTGTTACACAATTCAGAAACAATAATGTTACATGTATTGGTTTTAATGAATAAAGGGTGAGTCTGAACGTCATGCACACGCATGAAATAAAAATGAATTATAAATAGCCGATTAAAATTGTTGTTTTTCTTTAATATATATATATTAAAGTTTATTAAAGGTTGATGTTAGAAACCACTAGGGTTACTATCTATATAAATCTGGTTTGATTCCGAAACGGTAGAACGTACTGTACGAGCAAATATTCCGAGAGGCGGGCAAATTTTATTATGGATCGACATTCACATTTTAACAAATATTTATAATATTTATCGATTAATAAACGTCTTGCTATAAATTTGATCTTATCTACGAGATATGTAAAAATATTTTAATTTATTTGATGTCGCTAGTTTAAACTTACTTGCCCTACGTCCGGATTGGAGCACGAATATTTATATGACAAGGATGAGATAACATTTCAAATCGTTATATGTAATGATATTCAAAATTGTATTATGAAATGATTCCCCAATCCTGTAAAGGCACATAAAAACATGTAGAACATCCCGTATTCATAAAGCTATAATAGAGTCTGCCATGATGTCAACAGTGATTCAAAAATGTAGTAAACTTGAATTAAATAATGTATAACTTATCAGAAATAATCCCATCCTGCGCCGCCATCCGCGTTGTTAAATATTTTATTGCGCAAAATTTAGCCAGTAGTCTCGTACTTTGTATCAATTAACCATCAATTAACAAAAGAAAATCTCAATAGTTTATTAAGTCAAACTATCAAAGGTCTACAACTAAGTTGAAAATATGGTTTTAAATTGCTGTCACTGAATTAACTAGATAATTGTTGGTAATACAAATCTCAGATTTATGTTATTCCCTCATGTCTATATTCGCTATGATGACGTAGCGATAATTTATAGTATTTTATCTACGATCGTGCAAAAATAACTATTATATTAATGGTTTAGTATTGATTTTCATTGCTAAAGTTGCATTTTAAGGTACTAGTGTTTTTTTCAATTTTTAGGGCACAGAAATGTCAAATTTTACATAAAAATCGTATTCGTCAATGCGCTATATAAACGATATAATTTCATTCGGCAAAAAGTAATTACCAGTTGTCAAACTGACATTTACACAATATTACTTTAAAAGTCTTATTAACTATTTACATTTGTACACGATCGAAGATAAAACGTCGTAAGACACACATGTCTAAAACACTCACGACGAGTGTTTTAGAAGCTGTTCATGCAATAACAAATAACTGTCTACACTTGTATCTTAACATACTAAAATAATGTTACAGAACAAATAACTTTTCATTTGGCGGTGAACAACACACACCTACATATGTTGAAAACGTTTTACCTTCCTAATAAATATTTGATGGAAATGGAAGCTGGAAAAATGGAAATGTAGGACATAAGAATTATGAAATTATAAATTAGCAAGTAAGTGACACATTAATTTTAACAAAACTGTGGACGTCAAAGAAACGCAGACTATTGTAATTTATTAATATAAATATACAAGACATCGCGGATGAGACGGAGTTGCGATACTTCGACTTCGATGAAGTAAACCAATACCAATAAAACACATATCACAACCGAACTGTGTTAGAATATATCATGATCATGGGTACAGTAATAGGGGTTACAAGCGTATCAATCATGAAGAAACATAGTTAACTCCAACAGTTTTCAACTTCGTTATTATATTACAAATGAATTAACCATTTGAACGTTTGTGATATATGTAAGTAGCACACGACCTAGATTGCCCAAATCATTACAACACAATTGCAGCGTTAACAATAAATACGAGTACATCAAATGTACCGTGATATCAAAAATTACCTTGGTCAAGGGTGTTCATGGATTTTAAAATGATTGTCGCTGCTCCCTACGTCGCCTCGTCCTACGGGGACGAGGCTCGACACAACCGTGGATCGATCCCACCAATGACTACCCAGATGAAAATCTTATGCCACCTTTTAGAGGCTTTTACGTGGGTCCCTCCGGTTACTCGGTAATTGTCGTTAGGTCAAGCTAAAAGCTGGTTTTTAAAGAATGTGTGACATGAAAACTGTGATTGGTGCTCCCACCCACATTGACACCTACCGTGCAATAGAGAGTTTTACGTAGGAGGTGGGTTCACCGATCCACATACCCTATACGGTAGGAGGAAGGGTAGTCTGGATGACCAGTTGGTGTAGAACAGGGAGAAGAAACAAAGGGGCCTAACGCAGTACACCATTACCATCCATACCCCATAGCCATGCAACGACTATGAGAATATGAAAGGCGATAATTCAAAATACGAGGGGAGATCATTATTTAGCGTCCCTGGCATAGTAGGCGTTGAGTGATGTTGAATCAATTTGATACTTTAAAGTATTAATAATTTGTTGTTACACTGGCTCATTTGTAGTTTTGTCACTTGTTACCTGTTCAAATAATTTTGTGGACAAGTTTAGAGAAATTCTAAGAATGGAAAAGTCCGAGATTCGTGCAGTTATAAAATACTTGCAAAAGAATGGGTTGTCGCTAGAAGAAATTCATGAAGACATGGTAGAAAAGTGGTGAAAAATATGTCTCGAGAATTTAAACTGGGAAGACAAACATGTGAACATGTGAAGGGTGCTGGACGACTAGTGACTGTTACTATCCAAGAAAATGTTAATCGTATACACGATATGGTAATGACAGATAGACGACTGACCATTCGCCGAATAGCTGAAATTATGAGTTTTACTTACAGTACTATAGAAAATATTTTAATAATAAATGTTTTGGGGCTAAACAAGTTGTGTGCACGTTGGGTCCCACGAATGTTGACACCTGATTAGAATCGTTCTAGAGTATTACATACTGAAGCCAGTTTGGCAAAGTTTAAAGCAGATCCGGACGAATTTCTTTCTCAATTCGTCACTGTTGATGAAACGTGGGTTCACCACTTCGATCCCGAGTCGAAGCAACAAAGTATGGAGTGGCATCGCCGAGGTTCCCCGCCATCCCGCAAATTTCGTGTTTTGCCATCCGCTGGTAAATTTATGGCCACAATTTTTTGGGACACATGGGGAATTTTGATGACTGATTTCTTCGGACATACAGGCTCCTACTATGCCAACTTAATTTCAAGTTTACGCGATTGTGGCAAGGAAAAAACAGGGAAAATTGAGCAAAGGAATTCTGTTTCATCAAGACAACGCTCTTGTCTACAAAAGCCATGTTACTATAAGCGCTATTCTGAACGCGGGATTTGAATTGTTTGAACATCCCGCATATTCACCAGACCTGGCCCCTCGTGATTTCTTTTTATTTCCAAAATTAAAAAATATCTTCGGTGGGCCAGATATTACGACGATAATGAAGTGATGACGGCTGTGAACGAATGGTTGGAAGAGCGGCGGAAAGATTTTTTTCCAAAGGAATCAAAGGTTTGGAGCATCGTTGGACCAAATGCATTGAAGGAGAATATGTAGAAAAATAAACGTTTGATATTTCTTCAATTTGTTTCCTTCTATGTTAGGGACAGTATTTACTGATCTCCCCTAGTTTCTTTCCCAAACGTAGAATACTTATTGCTCTATTTAATCCCAAAAAAACCAATTGTCTTCTTTAAATGCAAAGCAACCTGCGATAGCAAAATAAATGGAAAAAATCAAGAAATCACTTTAGGGATTTTTTTATCGAAAAATTTTACTAGTAATAATTGTTCAGAATTGCCCAAAAACACTAAATTCAAAATTTCATGAAAATTAAAAATGTTAAAATTTTCTTCAAAAGCAATTCCCAATCGGTAAATATTATTTCCATATATATATATATATATATATATATATATATATATATATATATATATATATATATATATATATTAAAGAAAAAAGGTTTTTCGCGGGACAACTATATAAAAGAGGAAAGTTTTTTATGGGCATAACCCGCATGGAAGCACGCAGCCGCCAACACGTGTTTCTGACTTATTAGTCGTCATCAGGGCGGCATAGCCAAATTAAAGGATGGACAAAATTTGGAGGTAAACAAAATATATTATTATATAGTTGTCCCGCGAAAAACCTTTTTTCTTTAATTATATCCTGGGCTCGGTTGTTCACGCAGGTGGCTATGTCCTCCCGCGTGGCCGGTTTTAATGTTCCCACACGATGTGTGGGTGTTTTGACTTGATGCCACAATGTGGCGGTCGGCTACTTGTTGTGCACTCCGGTTGTTTTGTTTACCTCCAAATTTTGTCCATCCTTTAATTTGGCTATGCCGCCCTGATGACGACTAATAAGTCAGAAACACGTGTTGGCGGCTGCGTGCTTCCATGCGGGTTATGCCCATAAAAAACTTTCCTCTTTTATATAGTTGTCCCGCGAAAAACCTTTTTTCTTTAATTATATCCTGGGCTCGGTTGTTCACGCAGGTGGCTATGTCCTCCCGCGTGGCCGGTTTTAATGTTCCCACACGATGTGTAGGTGTTTTGACTTGATGCCACAATGTGGCGGTCGGCTACTTGTTGTGCACTCCGGTTGTTTTGTTTACCTCCAAATTTTGTCCATCCTTTAATTTGGCTATGCCGCCCTGATGACGACTAATAAGTCAGAAACACGTGTTGGCGGCTGCGTGCTTCCATGCGGGTTATGCCCATAAAAAACTCCTCTTTTATATATATATATATATATATATATATATATATATATGAAAAAAGGTTTTTAACGCGGGGCTTCTATATATAAGAGGAATATTTTAATGGGCATACACCCACATGGAAGCACGCAGCCGCCGACATGTGTTTCTGACTTATTAGTTGTCATCAGGACAATACCTTGATATCCTTGGGCATTAGTGGGACTGGCATATATTCAATTTTGCATGAACATTTGCTCGTCAAAAAAAAATGTTCGCATTGGATCCCACATAATTTGACAATCGCTCAAAAACAGGCTCATGAAGATTAGTCGAAAGAAATGCTCAAAAAATACGATCGCGATGCTTCCAAAAACGTCTATGACATAGTAACAGGTGACGAATCATGGATCTACGCGTATGAGTCTGTTCGATCCCACACCTACATATGTGGATTTAATTAAGATAATTTAGATCCGCGCAAACCGTGTAAATATTTGTCACAATTATTTTTAAGTATGTAGAATAGTTTTATCTTAATCCGCACGACCCTGTCCAGGTACAGATGGTGCCGCGGATGCGGCCAGCTGTCTGTCGGTTCGGTCATTTACATTTTAATACTTGTTTTGCAAATTTAAAATCTAAACACTCTTGTACGGTCACGTACAAGACTTTGTGTATTCTTAAAACATTTGCGACTCAAATTCCCGTTTTATAAGCCGTCATTTCACGATTGCCGCACTTTCACAAAGGCGGTTGTATACCATATAACCAATTTACGAATATTTAAATTATTATATAGCTTTCGGGATTTTAGATAGATCCTCTGAACCAAATGTTCCAAACTTCCCTTTCTTTCATCGGTTTAAATTCATTATTTACCGGTCACGACGAGTTCTTCATCTTACATTAAAGTGGGAACATTTCATTCCAACCAATTACACAAAAGGACGTTAGTATTTAAGGAACGTTTTCACCCCTAGACAGACATAATCAAATTATCATTATCATTATCATTATCAAATTATAACATTACCATGACAACAGTCAAAGTAACAACATTATCACGACACCAGTCGAACAGTTCGTATCAAACAACAGTCTTAACAGTTACACACAGTAGCACATCCAGTGTATCTTCATCAGTGTCAATTGTAATTGAGCGAAGTTGTATATTGTAAATATTAATAATAAATAGTGTACATAGTTAAAAGAGTTTATCTGAACAAGCCTTCGAACGATTGAATAACTCCCAGATGGTAGCGACGCAGATTATTTAGCGTAACATACGTGAGCGAGAAAATCGAAATACTCGTCGAATTTACAACTCGCCACGAGTCGATTACACGCAGTACCTTGTCCACGTATCCGAAAGTAAACAGAAATCGACTGTATGGATCTTTCAAGATGCCAAACGCAACAAAAATTGTTCGCGCACGAAGCGTTTCTCTTTCTTCGGAAAAACCGGACATGTGACAACTGTACCATTAGTGCAACGTCGGACGGTCAATTCTGAATGGTACACAAGCATTTGCTTGCCAGAAGTATTCGAGAAAATAAGAGAAACCAACCGCCGAAGAAAGATCAATCTCCACCAAGACAATGCGAGCTCTCACACGTAGGCGCAAACAAGACAGTTTTTGACAACTAAAATAGTTGAATTGATGGGTCATCCGCCGTACAGCCTTGATCTGGCACCCAATGACTTTCTATTTCCTCACATCAAGAATAAATCGACGATTTCGACGCCTGGAGAAGCTCTTATGGAGAATGTTTTGAAAAACAATACAGCCATTTGTGATGATTAATTTTAGTTTCTGTTCTCTATTCCTGAAATATAAAAGGCAACCCTCGCACGAACAGATTGCTTTCGATTCTTAAGGTAACTGGCGAACAGGGATAGTGAATTGGATTGAATTGTCCAATACCATAATGTTGCAATTTTTTTAATAACAGGGTATGTGAAACCGTGTCAAAAGCTTTACGTAGGTCTAATAGTATACCGATGGTTTCTTTCCTTTATTGAAGTTATTGGAAACAATATTAGTCTGTTTCATTATTGCTTATTCAGTACATTTATTTTCTCGAAAACCGAATTGGCTGTCTGACAGAATATTGTTTCTTAAACATTTTTCAAAAAGTTTTGCATATTTATTTATTAATGATATTGGCCTATAATTTGACCTATTTGCCCTTGCTCCATCTTTGTATATCCAGACAATTAGGCAATTTTTTTTAAATGTTCAGGCACTGGGGAAGTTTGGAAACATAAATTAATAATATGTACTAAAGGTTTGACAAAAAATAAATTGTATTTCTTTATAAAAGAGATTTTAATATTATCGCTTCCTGGCGAACTATTAATCTTTAATATTTGTATCTGTTGTAAAATTTCGGTTTCAGTCACAGGCAAAAGAAACATTGAATTCAAGACAGTATTTCCTGTCACTCAACATAATTATTATCCCCGTTCTTTCTTTTTATTTGAACAAGCTCCCCTCCAATCCTACTAAAAAAAATCATGACAAGCGTTCGCTTTTCGTACATCATCATGTACTACTTCTCCTGAATCTTTAATAATTCCTGATACTTCATTTGTTTGGTCTCTTTATCGTTAGTGATTTGTCGAACTGTTTTCCATGTGTGCTTTACACAATACTTTGCTTCCGATAATTGTTTCTGATAGTGCTTTTCTTTTGCTTTTCTTAGCAATTTACTAAGAAAATTTCGATATGATTTGTATTCAGTTATCAAGTTTTCATTTAGATGATCACTCGCGAGATTTTTCCTTACAATGTCTCTGCGTTTTATAGATGTAATAAGACCATGTTTTGATTTTGTAATGTTTCGATTTATATCTGGTTTAGTTTTCTATAATAGTTTGAATTTTTCTAATAAAGGAATTACACCCCGAATTCGAATTAGTACATTTATATGTACAAGACCACGATTCGCCTTCAAGTTCTTTAGCTAGAGCACGGAACCATAATATTTTGTTATA
Organism: Geotrupes spiniger; assembly: GCA_959613385.1. Classification (NCBI taxonomy): domain Eukaryota; kingdom Metazoa; phylum Arthropoda; class Insecta; order Coleoptera; family Geotrupidae; genus Geotrupes; species Geotrupes spiniger. The sequence continues at coordinate 37,222,029 of OY390735.1, forward strand.
GCCCCATTTGCTTGAAGAACCTTTTCAAGTCTTCTAGGCATAGAACCAATTAAAGTAAGCCATAGATTTTCATCGTGATTTAATTCTTCCCACGATTCTTGAACAGCTTCCCACAGTTGGTTGGCATTTTGAGGGAAAAAGTCTCTTCTGTAATTTTTTTAACGAGTAAACCCCAAACATTCTCAATCGGGTTTATGTCGGGGCTTCTTGAAGGCCAAGGAAGAAGCTCAATATTATTAACAAACCATTCCCTGATTATTGCTGCAGTGTGAACTGGAGAATTATCAGATTTTATATTGGTAGACAAAATTATTGGTCCCGTATAATTGGGTTACCGATGGCAGCATAATATCTTTCTATAAGTTTGACTGTTAAAACGCCCTTCAATCCGCCAAGCAACACCTGGACCTTGAACGCACATCCAAGCCCACACGTTAATTGAAAATCTCCCCGATCTGTTATCCGAAGTAACATATCTTTCTTGGAATCGACAATTATCTGGACGGTAAACGCGTAAGTGACCAGAATTTCGGGACTGAAACATTTTATCATCGGTAAAAGTTACACTGTTCCAAAATTGTCTTGGCCGGTGCACATAATTTAGACAAAAAATTGTTCGTGCCTGCTTCTGTTCTTCAGTTAACACTACTTTCTTAGCGCTTGACCGGTTCCGTAGGTCCGAATATTTTATCCTACGATGAACTGTAGCCTGTGAGCCAGGAAAATTAGTTGCCACAATGGCCTCTCTCGCTACATCAAAGGGATTTTCCCTGAAATGATTTAATAAGGCTTAATCTTTTCGACGGTGGAAACTTTTCGACACCCTGACCCCTGTTGTCTTGCAATGGTCTCGTCATGTTCCCATCTGCTTTTTACCCTTTGGACGGTACTTTTCGCCAAATGGTAATGCCGCGCTGCTGCTTTAATAGACCAACCTTCTTCTAATTTAGAGAGAATCAAAATTTTGTCAGATTCGCTCAACTTTGACATTTTATTTGTTATTGTGACATCGACAGTACTGATTTACTCCATTGAAAAAAACTGTACTCGATTTCATTGAAACCAACTCTACATACACTCACTCTAGGTCCTTTTGTGATGTTACACGAAGTTTCTTGCCGTCTGAGTTTACGTAATCTGCCCCTCAATGGTCCACACTTTCAATCTGCCGTACTTTTTTATGGCTTTCTAAAGGACACCGGCACGTTTTCTAGTCAAGTCCTCCTTGATCATTATTCTTTTACCTTTTAGAGCGCTTTTATTTGTAAAAATTAATGAACGCAGTTTATAATTTACACATTTGATGATTGCTCTTAGTTTCCCGTTCTTATTAATGCCTACCCGATGACAGCGGTCAATTGCGATAGGATCTAACTAGATGTTCAAATGCTTCGAAATTACCCCTTGGACAATTCAATAACTGCTAATAACTGCATTAGCAATTGCCGAAACAAAATCTTTATTTTTAAATAACGAAATCACACATTTTTTTATCCTGCATCTCTTTTTCCTTTAGTTGATTTCTTGTACTCAACATCTTTTTTTTTCTCGGAACCGCAAAAACCAATCTATTCCTTGTTTGCTTTAATTGTTTAAAATTTTAGTGCCGTAGTAAACACTAATAAACTACTTCTGCTAGCTTTCGTTTTCAGGAACAATCCCGTGTTTTAGAATATAGTTCTCTCTAGAATTCAGTCCAAGAATCACTTTTGTACGTACTCTTTTTACCACCTAAATTGGCAAAATACTCGGAACACAAGGCCAGCACTACTTTACTCTCGCATCTGCGAATCTGCGAATAATCCTGTAAACGCAGCTTCACCTAATCATTAAAGAATATTATCCTCTTGAATGGTAATAACCTATTATTTAAATTAATATAAAATTTAGAAATGTCTACCTTAGACAAACTTAGAAATGAAATAAATCAATGTCACAGTCATACCAGTCACTGTATAAATCAATTCAGTACCATATAATTACTTTACAGCGCCATCAAAAAAGGATTATGTACCAATAGATATGAGATACGTATGTACGTTTTGCAGTAAAACACTTATTCATATACTGAATACAATATAATATATTAAAAGCAAAACAAGAACTTTAAATTTAAGCAAAACCGTTATACACTTAATTTCCGCCTCTTTCTTGTATTCTTTGACCTTTTTGTGTGGTTTTATTTTATATCTCTTTATCGTTTACTTTATGTGACTATGACTTATTTATATTTATATATCATTCAATTATCACATTTACGTTCTGTTTAGCTGTTCGTGCCTTATTGCTTATTTATTTATTACAATAAATATTTGATCGAGTTGAAATAGGTTGCCATAGATTATGATAACAATGTTTGCATTTCGTGAAAAATTTAAGATAGCCAATTTAAAAAGCTATCGAGGAATTTAATATCGGCGTATTGTACAAATTACACGCACGTACTTCAAACAGCATTATATCGATTGATGGATTATTATCAGATTGTGTAACCGTTATCGACAATTCAAGTAGCTATCTCGTCGCTATTTAAATGGGGCGATACGAAAATGTGTAATCTATGTATGTGTTGTACAACTTGAAGTCAGACGTCACGAAATTTCGAATTCAACACCTGGCATGCCTAATTGTGAAAATATAAACGCGCAGAGAATATTTAAAGGATTTTATCTTCACATTATCATGATTTTACCGACGTTTACCTACCAAGGTCAGAAGTTATGTTGTTGCGATGAAATTATCAAGGAGCTAAGACAGCCACGAATGGTGTAGTATTAGTGATACTGCATAGTAATCACCCATAAAGAATCGCAGTCACCTATTTATTTTCATTTCAACTAGGCATAATGGCGCGTTTACAAACTTCGACCTCGATCGAACGTTCGACGTATAAACTTTGTTTCAACCAAGTCGATCCACTTGCACAACGTAATGTATAGTCGAGAATCGGGTATATTTTATATTAACTATGTTTTAAACCAAGGCAAAATTGATTTGAAAGATCGTAAAATTACAAACTTTCTTTTAAATATAAAAATAATTAAAAAAATTGTTTATTGTAAAAAATTGCATACGTTAACAAAATGTAAAATTAATGAACATTTTAATACATATTATAAAAATGAGCAAAAGTTCACATTTTCGTTTCAATATGTTGTAAGATGCAGGTTTAAGAAAAAAATAAAACATTTTTCAACTTTAAAAACATTGTAAAATTTTTGCAGCCTTGTCAAGAATGCAAGATATAAAAGTTTGGTCGCAACATTATTTAAAAAATGCATTTTTTATAGACTTATAGAAAAAAATTTCATAAGAATTTTCAAATCTTAATTTCAATATGTTGAAAAAATATGTATATTAAAAAAAGTATTGGAAAAAATTGTAGACATTAAAAAATGTAAAATTAATGAAAATTTTAAAATATATTTATCCTTCGTGCATGTTGATAATTCAATTCCAAATTTCAAAAAATTAATCTGTATAATTTCGTGTCGTTGGGGCAAAGCCATCCATCGGTGCTTAGGACATGGACATCGTGGCGAGGGACTAACGAACATGCTGATCGTCATCTCCAACAAATTGCCACAGGGCATGTATTTCGTTGCAAATAGGATCCACTGAGGCCTAGGACAAATGATCGGCTTACAGCATCGTATGGTCTTCACTCCTATCTTGTCAAAATCTACCATTTCACTATAGCTAAGCTCAATGGTATCAAAACGAGAGCAACACCACAAATTATATTACATTATAAATAAGTACAAATTATTGCAGACATTTTTAATATTTACCTTAATCGATGGAAAAATATTTAACGATTTAACGATGGGAATGGGAATAGAAAAGCATTGAGAGGAATAGTAAAATAAATTGTGAGGGTGATAACCATCAAGCATTTATTAAAATAGTGACAGGAACAGGATGGATATGTTTACATACTTGTAGGGTTTCAAAAAAATCTCCTGATTGTCCGGAAGCCACCGCCAATAGTTGCATTAACTTAATCTCAAGCTCATAATAATACGATATTTAAAGATCAAATCAATTACTGGCTGGAGCTTGTCTTTGTAGTTGCCATTATTTTATTTTGCTCACATTTTAACGAAGTTTATGAGAGGTCTTCCCTAGCAACTTGTGATTTCTTATTATTGGTACTTGGAGATTCCCAGAAGCAATATATATGCATTTAGATCAACAATACTTGGAGTTTCCGACTTTCATGAAGTACCATTATACTTTCGAATACTCCAATAATATAACAATAAGTTTAATCCCCGGAGTCGGCTGCTGCTCGCTTTGTAGCTTTGGTGTTAAACCTATCCACCACAAATTACATTTTTAATTTTTACACTGCAGATACTTTTTAAAATATATTTTAAAATTTTCATTAATTTTACATTTTTTAATGTCTACAATTTTTTCCAATACTTTTTTTAATATACATATTTTTTCAACATATTGAAATTAAGATTTGAAAATTCTTATGAAATTTTTTTCTATAAGTCTATAAAAAATGCATTTTTTAAATAATGTTGCGACCAAACTTTTATATCTTGCATTCTTGACAAGGCTGCAAAAATTTTACAATGTTTTTAAAGTTGAAAAATGTTTTATTTTTTTCTTAAACCTGCATCTTACAACATATTGAAACGAAAATGTGAACTTTTGCTCATTTTTATAATATGTATTAAAATGTTCATTAATTTTACATTTTGTTAACGTATGCAATTTTTTACAATAAACAATTTTTTTAATTATTTTTATATTTAAAAGAAAGTTTGTAATTTTACGATCTTTCAAATCAATTTTGCCTTGGTTTAAAACATAGTTAATATAAAATATACCCGATTCTCGACTATACATTACGTTGTGCAAGTGGATCGACTTGGTTGAAACAAAGTTTATACGTCGAACGTTCGATCGAGGTCGAAGTTTGTAAACGCGCCATTATGCCTAGTTGAAATGAAAATAAATAGGTGACTGCGATTCTTTATGGGTGATTACTATGCAGTATCACTAATACTACACCATTCGTGGCTGTCTTAGCTCCTTGATAATTTCATCGCAACAACATAACTTCTGACCTTGGTAGGTAAACGTCGGTAAAATCATGATAATGTGAAGATAAAATCCTTTAAATATTCTCTGCGCGTTTATATTTTCACAATTAGGCATGCCAGGTGTTGAATTCGAAATTTCGTGACGTCTGACTTCAAGTTGTACAACACATACATAGATTACACATTTTCGTATCGCCCCATTTAAATAGCGACGAGATAGCTACTTGAATTGTCGATAACGGTTACACAATCTGATAATAATCCATCAATCGATATAATGCTGTTTGAAGTACGTGCGTGTAATTTGTACAATACGCCGATATTAAATTCCTCGATAGCTTTTTAAATTGGCTATCTTAAATTTTTCACGAAATGCAAACATTGTTATCATAATCTATGGCAACCTATTTCAACTCGATCAAATATTTATTGTAATAAATAAATAAGCAATAAGGCACGAACAGCTAAACAGAACGTAAATGTGATAATTGAATGATATATAAATATAAATAAGTCATAGTCACATAAAGTAAACGATAAAGAGATATAAAATAAAACCACACAAAAAGGTCAAAGAATACAAGAAAGAGGCGGAAATTAAGTGTATAACGGTTTTGCTTAAATTTAAAGTTCTTGTTTTGCTTTTAATATATTATATTGTATTCAGTATATGAATAAGTGTTTTACTGCAAAACGTACATACGTATCTCATATCTATTGGTACATAATCCTTTTTTGATGGCGCTGTAAAGTAATTATATGGTACTGAATTGATTTATACAGTGACTGGTATGACTGTGACATTGATTTATTTCATTTCTAAGTTTGTCTAAGGTAGACATTTCTAAATTTTATATTAATTTAAATAATAGGTTATTACCATTCAAGAGGATAATATTCTTTAATGATTAGGTGAAGCTGCGTTTACAGGATTATTCGCAGATTCGCAGATGCGAGAGTAAAGTAGTGCTGGCCTTGTGTTCCGAGTATTTTGCCAATTTAGGTGGTAAAAAGAGTACGTACAAAAGTGATTCTTGGACTGAATTCTAGAGAGAACTATATTCTAAAACACGGGATTGTTCCTGAAAACGAAAGCTAGCAGAAGTAGTTTATTAGTGTTTACTACGGCACTAAAATTTTAAACAATTAAAGCAAACAAGGAATAGATTGGTTTTTGCGGTTCCGAGAAAAAAAAAGATGTTGAGTACAAGAAATCAACTAAAGGAAAAAGAGATGCAGGATAAAAAAATGTGTGATTTCGTTATTTAAAAATAAAGATTTTGTTTCGGAAATTGCTAATGCACATTGTACATGCAAGAAAAAATGTATAATAAGCCGAGTATCACAAAGGAAACAAAAAGTTATAATTGAAAAAAAATTTAAATTGCAAAAAATACAAAAAAATCTAAAATATCGAAAACCTCAAAATTACTAAAACAAAATTAGCAAAATTGTCAAAAACATGAAAAATGCAAACATTCTTTGAAATGTAAACCAGAAAGATTGTCAACATTTTAAAAATTGCAACACGTTGTAGACATTGGTTAATATTTTGAAAATGCATGAATATCATATTTTGTGTCAATATTTTGAAAAAAATGTTTAAATCACATATTAAAAAAAAATGTCAACGTCATTTTGAATAAACTTCATAAAAAATATAACATTTTCATGTAAAAATTGAAAAACGAATTAAGTTCATTTTCCAACATTATCGCGTATCATATTATATAATCAGGAAGGAGCTAACAATATAAATTGTTATTTATGTACGCTTCTATGCAGAAGAAATGCGTACAACTGATGTGCATGATTTTGGCAATATTTTGTTAAAGTAAACGGGGCTTTTTCTAACTATTACTTGGTAACATGGAACTCATGAAAACTTCAACAATAGGTAACACATGTATTGTTTAACAGAACTTAATGGTATATTTTAAAATGTACTTAAATTAGTATTTGGTCATAGCACCATTTCTTGCAATTACTTCGTTTAATCTTCTAGGCATAGAATGAACAAGATTCATTTTCGGATAAAGTTTCCCATTCATTTCTACATTTTCCCATATATCTTCTGCAGTACGAAGCCTAATATTTAATTTTGTAATTTTTTTTGGCTATGAGACCCCATATATTCTCGATGTGATTAAGGTCGAGACTTCTGACAGGATGCAGAAGGTTTCAATATTATTATTGTCTAACCATTGTCTAATAATATTAGCGGTATGCACGGGGCAATTGTTCTGCTGATATATAATCGCTATTTATGAAACAAGTACATAATATAGGTCTTTATTGGACGAGCCCTATGAGTTATGGACGAGCGAGTCTGATAAATAGGGCGAGTTCAAAAAGATTATGTACGAGTTGTATACATACATGTTTGACTCGCAATGAAAGATTTTTTCAATTCTTATTTGTGAGAATCTTTAATAATCTACATGATACCTACCTACAAAGTAGGTAGGTATGCATTCGCCATTGACATAGATACGTAGTTGTCGGCGAAATAGTATATTAAAGTATGAGTGGATATTAAGGTCTTTAAAACACGCGCTAGTTTTCGAGCACGACGGCGTAGCCGGAGTGCTCGAAATAGAGCAAGTGTTTTAAAGACCAGTTATCCACGAATACTTACGCTATTTTTTTTTTATTGGTACACTTTTAAATCATAAATACTGGAATTAATATTACAAAAAATGGAAATGAACTAATAATCTGAAATGATTACATTAGTCATACGCTGATATGACATCAGTATACCTTTCGTTGTCATGGAAAATGAAAAAAAAAAATTAATTTGCAATCTGTCACTTAAGAGTTAATGTTGTGACCACAGTTGTTACATGTTGTATTTCGTTTAAAAATTAATGCTAACATTAATTACTTATACAATAAAGCAAAATCGCGGTTAATGCCGCAAAAATTGGAATACGCGTATAGAAAAGAATACGACAAGTTTATCAAATGGATGGAAGAGCAAAGGATAACAGATACAGATGAACGAGTTGTACTTGCTTACCTTTAGAAAATGTCGGAGGAGTACAAGCCGTCGACTATGTGGGCTATCCATTCCAAATTGCAAAGTATGTTGAGGGTAAACAAAGGGGTCGATATAAAATCATTTGTGATGGTACATGCATTCATGAAGGCAATTAGCAAGAATGACGTAGCCAAGAAGGCATATGTATTCAAGGAAGTCGATTTGCGGAAGTTTTTCGTAGATGCACCGGACATTATGTATTTATTTTTGAAGGTGGTAGCCATTTTCGGTATCTTTGGCTCTTGTAGAAGATGTGAATTGTGCGATTTACGCTTACATGACATCAAGGAAGAAAGAATCGTATTGCTTATTACTATCCGAGCATCTAAGACAGTGAAGGGTCGACGTTTTACTATTGCCGACAGTGATGGAATTAATTATATGCGTTTGGTGAAGCAGTATTTATAATTGCGCCCCCAAAATGTAAGTACAAACCGAGTTTTCTTACGGTATGATAAGGGCAAGTGCACCAATCAAGTGGTTGGAATTAATACATTTGGATCATGTCCCTTGCAAATTGCACGTTATCTTAAATTGGACGATCCTGAGAAATACACGGGACATGCGTTTCGACGTACGTCCGCTACCATTATGGCGAATAGTGGCATGACAATACATCAAATCCAACGAAAAGTAGGATGGAAATCGGCAGCTGTGGCGACTGGTTACGTTGAAGAGAGTATTAGCAATAAGAAGAATGTTTCAAACATCATAGGGAGTGCTATTAGTGGAAGTGCAACCTCAATGACTTCCGAAAATGTTAGCGGTATTAATTTTAACAGCATTTCTTCTGACTTAAGAAACCGAAGTATAAATATTTCAAACAATACCAACTGTACTTTTCACATTAATTTAAAAAATTAAGATTGTTGAATATTTGAATAAAACTTTTGAAACATATGTTAGTAGTAATTTATTTGACGTTACGAGGTACTTCTCTCAGATCAATCAAAATGACATTTAGACGTCATGTTTCTTGGGTTGTTGATGTTGCCGTGGGAACTTTAAAACACGCGCGTTTTTCAAAGTTGGATTTAAACACGCTAAGGGGTACTTTAAATAAGCAAAATAGGTTACCAATAAAAAAATATATTTTGACAAGTGTGTGAAACTGCTAAAGATTATTAATTTATTGATTCTGACTTAAAAATGGATCTAAGAGAACCAACAGTGGATTTGGACTACGTAAAGGAAATGGCGCTTCATCCTTTTGGCAATCAAATCGAAATCTATATATGTTTACAGAGATTACCGTATGTGGTGTATAAAGAACATATATTTTGAAATAATTTGACATTGACAGGACTCCAAACTACTTTATCATTATGGACTAGTCCGATAAAGTATCACTTTATGTCATAAAACAGCTGATTACGGTCGAGTCAAACATAAAATTGTTTTCAGGATATAAATGGCGAACTGAAGGCAGCATGACATATTCGCATATGCGCTGGTAACTGTCCGAATTAAATCTCTTCAATTCGCCAACAAGTTCCAAGACCACGATAACTAAACCATGCCCACACTTTCACCGAGAATCTTCCGCTTCTTTGAGGCAGACTAACGTATTCCTCATTGAATCGTGTTCCTCGTAGTCTATATATGCGAACGTGTCCATCATTAGTATTCTTGAAAACCTTTTCGTCTGTAAATACTATGTTTTCCCAAAACTGCCGATCCCTATGACTATAATTTAAGGCATACAACTGTCGAGATTGCTTGTCTTCGTCCGAAAAGGCATAGCATAATTACCTAGTTCGGAATTTTTAATTCTCCGACATCCTGTTGGTTGTGATCCTGGAAAGTTTGTTTTCGCGATTGCATCCCTGGCTGTTTTAAATGGGTGTTCTTCCAAGTGTCTGATAGCGTGGTCATCTTCAGCAATAGTGGATATTTTTGGACGACCAACAACAGCTCTTCTTGCTAAAGCAGCGTCTTGTTCCCAACGACGTTTAATTTTAAAAACAGAATACTCTTGTGCAACTGACCTAATTGACCAACCTGCTTCTAGCTTTGTTACAATGCGAGCTCTTATCACTTCTGTTGTCTGCGGATGCATTATATTCAATTAAAAGAATGACGTTTGTTAAAGACTGTCACTGACATAAAAACTAAAATTTTTAAAGAGAACTATAGAAACAGTCTGAAAATTATCCCATTTAAAACTTGGATAGATTTCGGCGTTACTTGTTGAAACTCCATTATAACAAATTAAAACAAAATTGCTTGGTTTCACTACATTTTATTGTAACTCTACAATTGTTTCACCACACCGTGGCTTCACCAGGTAAATGAATATAATCTACCTGATGAAGCCACGGTGTGGTGAAAGAATTGTAGAGTTAAAATAAAATTTTATGAAACCAAGCAATTTTGTTTTAATTTGTTATTCCATTTACACGATGAAACAGTAAGTGTACGCTTTTACTTTGGTGCTGAGAATGAATTTTTTTCAAGGCGGCCGGCAGCCGAAAAATCAAAAATGTTCTCCGAAAATTTCAAGTCGATCCGATCAAAATTGAGCGAGTTACGGCCGTTTTTATCGTTACGGGATGCGAGCCGCGCGACCCTAGTATACGATAAAGGAGCAGGTACGCGTTGTGGTATGAAGAACACGAATCGGTGTCCTCAGCAAACCACACAGGATTCTCCACGAAAAATGGAGGTTGACGGTATCGTCGTAATGTTTAAACATTCAGAAGAAAAATATGGCCAACACTACGTTAATTATAACTCTTGACTTATAACTTCAGACTTTAAAGGCTTTAAACAGCTTTTTCAAGAACCGGTGACCACGATATCTTAAAAACCAGTGGACAGTTTTACTTCAAATGTTTCGTACTTTCTTCTTATATCTGAAGCTAGTCCTTAATAGAAGGATTTTTTGTTTCGTTGCATACTTTTTTTATATCAAGGAAAATGAAGTGATTTTTCACCGAAATTTAGATTTTCACTTTCAATCGCCGACCATTTTTTCAAAAATTAATATTTTATCAAATCATTCGATTAAGGACTAGATAATACGATACAAAAACTTAATTAATTTGGTTTTTTGATTTGAGACCGCGAGTCACCGCGAAGGGCCTTTGTTGAACAGCGGTCCGGGAAATATATGATATCTGCTACATTTGTGAATTTTTTCACATTAAAAAAATTATAAAACATAATATATATGTGAAAATGTGAAAAACCTGCAATTATTTTCCCAAAAAAATTCGCAAAAACACGCATTTTCTTCGGCCGCCAACTAGATGTAACCGCTTAAATGCATCAGTAATGTTATTAATGCGGCTATTTTTTTCTTGCATGATGTAATCTATCGTATTTGTATATTTTATGTCTTGAATCTACAGCATCTTCTCCAAAATAACCGATAGGAAGTACCGAGTTTCCAATTATATCTGTCGACTGAATAAGTACTTTATGTACCGTCGCAGTCATTTTTTGTTTGAATTATTGAAGCTTCGAAGCAAAATTTTTCGAATTTTTCCAAGTTGATCGGAAATTGACATGATACGCTATCAATATAATTTTAAGATTGAATATTAAAGACTCATCACAATACCAACAATTTCCTAAAAAAACACTGATGTTCAAAAGCACACCGAACCGTGTTGCCGTCGTTGCAGCTACCAAAACCTTCAATTTTTTGTAGATCTACTCGCAAGCCAAGTTTTTCCCAAAATGCTTATTGTATTCTTTCTTTTTTATCTTCAACGGCTTTTTTCATCTATTTTTCTTACCTGTCTTAAGATCCAACAGTAAATGTTGCTTATTCCGTAGTGCCTTCTTTGTCACGAAACTATTCACTCTTATAATTGTTGATGTTTTTAAAATCGGTAGGCTTAGCACCACATATTGGAAATGCTTGTTAGATTTTGTGCCTGTTAAAAAAATTAGGACTTTTCCATCAATAAGAGTTAAATGCAATTTGTAAAATATCTCGATACTATTTCCTTCTTCGAGTTCGACTTTAAAACTTCTTAAGTTTGCAATTTAATTTTTTTAAACTGCCATCTTCTTCGCTAATATACCTTCTTTGGTCTCTTTTACAGATTAAAGTTTTTTTGGATGGCAATATCTAATGGAATGCGAGCAATTGTCCAACAGTATTCTTCCTGAAGATTCTGTCAGTCTTAGTGGGATCAGGGTGGTAGCCAAAAGGGATGAATCGGTTTGCAATGATTTGCCAAGTTCAGTAAAGTTCTGCTTGAATTACGATTGGCCAGTGCTGCTATCGAAGGCATAGCTTACAATTAATTCTGCTTTCAAAGAATGAGCTTTGCCTTCACATATGGCTTGCTTAATAACTTCATGTTGTATTTCTACTTTTCATTCATTTCATTATCTTCTTTCATCCATATTTTACATAGTTCAGTGTTTTTAAAACTGGCTTGTCCTGGAAAACAATCAATTTCTAAGAAAGCGCGAAGAATCGCAAGTTTATATTAATAAAATAAACACACAAGACATCATTTTTGCTTTTAAAAAAATATCATGTACAACTGTGGACATTGTCTTCAAAGTTTCCACAAACTAAGAAAAAATTATAAAACTTTTCTTTTTAGATTATCGGTTGTAATTGAGTTTATTTTATTTATATAACAAATATTTGATTGTTATGTGATCAAAAACATGCAATGCTTACCTTTATTCTCCATTCTTTAAATTTTTTGAAACTTCTTTTCTAATATCGAAAATACGTCATTTAAAATTGCATTAAAAAATGCAACACAACAAATCAACTTTTCAGCCACGCCGAATAACGGTAACGAATTTGCATAAGCTTAATTTTTACATGCTTCCAAAAAATTAATTTTTGCCACTTTCTTCGACTTTTCGACTATTGTGCATTGTAAAGTTCTATATTAATGGTATTAATTATGATATTACTTGTCCAATTCTCTAATTGTGCTAAATTGTGCCAATTCTCTAGCTGTGCTAAATGCAACCTCATCAGACTTTGTACGTTAAATGAAAAAATACTAGATGTTTGTCGATTACGTGGTTCCCAGTTGAGAATTTTGAAGAGGAGAATCCTGCCGTCGAACTTGCATCATTATTGCACCCATAACTAATTTCAGTACTGTTATATATGTTATAATTTAGCCATTCGTTATGGTATCTATACGGTATGGGGGACGAATATTGTACAATATTTACATTACATTTCATTAAAGTTGCTTGTAAAGTCGCATATGCATTTCGGTAACATTTTCCAGCCTTCTAACCTATACACATAGCAAGGAAGAAAACCCCCTATATTGAAAGCAATATCTCAACCAAAAGTGAAGGTTAAGTATGATCAAATTTATCCATCTCGAAAACGAGTTATCGAAAAAATTGTTGTTTGAAAGTGTTTCTTTGTTGTAGGCCAACTATTACTTTGGCACCGATAGTATATATCTATTTTAAGTAGCATAGGGACGTATTTTTAAGACACCTTAATTGATCCGTCATTTTATAATTTGCATTCTGGATTCGTAATCACCGAGACCAAAACTCACATGTGGTATGTTGTAATTTTGGCCAGCTTTTCGATCATTTGGCACACTGTATTGGCATACTTTTTTGTATGGATACAACTACATCAAAGTGAAAAAGAAATCACGTCCTGCCGGTTCCTAGAAATGATAGAAGGGTACACAGGAAACAGCGTGGTTTATTTGAGCATATTTGTTTCAGTGCGGACATCAAGTAAACAAACTGTTAGCTGTGCAGAAAATACGCTAATTATAGATACGCGAGTGTTATTGACTTTATAATGGCAACTAATCACAAATGCAAATACAATCTAAATAAAAAACTTGTTTACAATTACCGTTAAGTTAATCTATTTATTGTGTCAATGTTACCAAATTAAATACCGTTGATATATAAATAAACTTGCAATGCACAATTCAATTAAGTACTTAAAAGCTTACATTATAAAACTTGTTTCCATATCGTTTGCCATTTAGAAAAAGATTTCACACGTTAATTATTTTAATTATATTTGCATTAGTAAAAGTGTTCAACGAATCAATGTAGAATATAAGGAGAACGAGAAAATATTTACAAAGTTTATACAATTTGAAATTTAATTTAAACATTTTAAAATATAAAAATGTATCTAAGGTGATTTTAAAGTCTAGAGATAGCAGTTCTAAAAATGAATCGACTGCATATAGGGATCTGCCGTTAAACTCGTGAATCCACTATATTCCATGCATTCATGAAATCTATTGTTCCATCGTGGAGTTTGTTTGAGCCCATACACTCTTTAAACGGCAAAATCGATTTGATCCATCATGAAAACCTTGTGGTTAAGACATATAAATCTTAGTGTCTTATGTTACCGTAAAGAAATTCGGATTTCACATTGAATTGGCCATGAACAGAATATCCATTGGCTGCAGTTGCACGAATTAAATCACATCGGGCTACAGGACTGAATGTTTCATCATAATCTAATCCAGCACGCTGAAATACCTCACGGGCGACTAAGCGATCTCGAAGTACCCAACGATTGTCGACTCGTTTACCTGGTGGCAGAGGTACCAAATCCCAAGTGTCCATTTCTTTAAAGACTTTTTCTCCTATAACTTGTCACGGCATCGCGAAACTGGGTTCGATCGAGTTCTTGTTGAGCAGCTTCAATCAAATATGCCAATGAGGTTGATACCTACTTCATACTTACTTCATAGTCATGAAATTTTACTGGCTGTCATATCCTACGAATAGGAAGAAAATTTCGAACTGGGATGTAACTGCTTCCTTGAATGTTACCTAATCCAGCATCATTGGGTTCCGGAGAGTTTTTTTATGTGATTTTATAGATCTGAGGTATTTTTGTTGCAATCGAGTTGTTTGTGGTATACAGTTTTCAGGAGGAAAGTCAAGATTTCGCGACGTTATTATATGTTGTTTCGATGGTAGCCAAACTTTGTAAAAATCTTTTTCGGTTATATACCCAACGAAGTATGCAAATACAGCTTTGTCATCGAACACATTCATTCGGAAAGTTTCTTGATTGGTGGCCATTTCAGATTTTTCTGATTTGCCAGGTACACACTCGTCACAAAAAGATGAAGGGTCTGAACACCTAACTGAAATTCCATAGCGGAATAAAATATTGCGCACATACCATTTGTCCTGATGGCCAAGCCGTTCGTGCAACCCCTACAGTTGATCTTCGACTGTAGCAAGATTAGCTTCTACTCGCAATTTTGGAGTACGAACGCGCATGTTCATAGACTACATTGATTCATTGAGTTTATCTGCTGCAACTATTTTGTTATCACATTGAACGTTTACATCGTCAGAGTGATGAGCCTACATTTCCCTGCTTTGTAGTTTGAAGAACGGAGAAAATCCAACGTTGGGTACATACCAGACGTCCTTTAAAGTAGCAGACGATCACGTATTCCCAATGCACACGTCAACATTGACGCTGCCTGGCCCATATGCAAGAATGCAACTTTTATTTGCCATTTCAACAGATCGAAGAATTGAAAATTTCTCAAATTTGGCAAAATGGTTTGTTGCACTGGAATCAGATATCCAGGAATCAACTGAAACAAAGTATGTGTTAACTGACAAACTAGTTGCAAGGCACGTACCTGGTTTGCTGCTATTTTTTCGAAATGAAATCAGAATTATTGTTGCTGTTATTGTTGTTGGCCCAAATGTTCGTTGTAATTCTATGCTCACGGCTATGCATTTTCGACAATTTGCTGCCACATGAACAAAGTTCTTACAATAATTACACGTGACCTTTTCTTTCTTCTCAGAACTTGAAGAATTTGTCATTAATTTATTTTGATTCATCTGATGTCGCAACTTTGCGTGAAAAGCACTAGCTGCTTGAGACGATACTTGCATCGCTAGCGAACTTTCAATCAAACACAAATTTTCTTTGAGAAGAATTTCTGGAATTATTTAAATAAAGAGTCTATGGTGACGTCCTACGTAACGATGAATGCGAACGAACTTTTAATAAAATGGAAAAGTAAATCAAATAAATAACCACTTACTGTGAATTCCAGTCCTTGGTTAGCTAACGACCTAAATAAAAATAAAAGAATACAGGATTAACAAAAATATGTTAACGGTTCATTGCGGCCGAATAAATCAATTATACATGAACTTACTATAACTATACAGGATATTAAAGCGTTATAAAATGGTATCCACAACAGTGAGCGGAAATCAGAATTCTAAAAAAAAATTCGCCGCACTACAACCACCACCTTCACTCATCAAAAGTCACACACACAAGAGAACACACTTCCGCGTCGCTGAAACAAAGCGAAACCCAACGCTCTCGGAAATCTGAGAAACAACTCGCACCGCGACACACCTAGTAGCGGACAAATATTAAACCCAAAAAAATTATAGCACGCGGGAGTTGCCCAATCACATGAAATAGGTCCGCGGTGCAGCGTAAAATTAACGTAACAATCTCTAAACTAAGCCGAGTCTGTGGAGAAAACCAATTAATCAAGTACTCCACCCAAATTCAACCCACATCTTACAGCCACTAGATGTTGCTGTGTTTGCAAAACCAGGTAATATTTGACTCGGTTTTTAGGTAATAAACATTTTTTATCTACGAAACATAGTAACTACGACATTTTTAGCTCAAATAGTCATAAAACAATCGTAACTTTTGGCGATTAATAACTCTCCATCTATTGATTGAAAACCGATGAAGTTATATTTTTAGAAAGATTTATCAAAAATATTTTTAAATACTAAAACACACTTTACTACCTCAAAGTTGAAATATAGCATTTATTCATTTCTTAATTTTCACCTGTTACTTCACCGTGAATGTTCTTCGCATGATTGATGATCACCAAGGCAATTGAATATCGCCCGCGGCACATTTATGTAATATTAAAGAACGAAATCAGTTTTTAATCTGTTTTAGTTAAAAAAAAAATATGTGTGTAAATGTGCAATAACGAACGTAATTACTGCGGGGCAAGCCGTTTAAACACGAAGATGTAATAGTAATTATTATTAATTTCTTCATAATTGAATCTTCGTATTTTTAAACAGCAGCTGATAAATTTATATATTTCCTTTAAACATCACAAAATATAAAGAAACATGGAATGCTGTAAAAAGTACATTTGTTGTTGATTTTTAAAAGTATGGCAAAATCATATTATACGGTGTATGTTTTTGTGAATGTGACTATAAATTTTTTAAATTCGTGCAATTCGTCGTTTATATAGTCCGTTTGGTTTTTGAATTATAGATAATTTGTATAGATGTGGATTGCATCCTGTGATTACATTTTATGTATAACTAAGATGCATTTTCCTATTATATTGTATTATTTGATATTAACTAACCACTAATCATGCAAATGTTGTGGCGAGAAATCTTCTGTTAGGAAGGAAAATTGAGTCAAAAATTATTCATTCGTAAAATATTTCGTTTTTCAGATAAAATTGTGGGTTTTCCCTGAAGGAACAAGACACAATACCGGTGAAATTCATATGTTTAAGAAAGGAGCCTTTCATATGGCGATCGATGCCCAACTACCTATATTACCAGTTGTGTACAGTCAGTCTTACTTCCTAGATGAAAAGAATCGGAGGTTCGATCACGGTAAACAATTCTCATCAATTCGAAATTGATATCGAATACAGTTTTACTAAATCAGTTATTGTTATAGGGAAAGTCGTCATAACTGCGCTTCCTCCAATTTCTACGCAGGGTATGGAGACCAACGATGTGGATAGACTGATTGAGAAGACCATGGAGGTCATGAAAGTGACGTTTCACGAGACAAGCAAGGAAGTGATGCAGTCACTTTGAGAGCAAACTAGTCAGCCCTTTGTATTATTTTTATCGAGTATTTGTACATATTTGTATTAGTCCATTGCCATGATGTAATATTTTTTTTAAAGATTATTTTTTTATACGGACAGTATCGACAATGGATACTTACTGATTTATATATCAGCTCTTTGTTTATCATATTTATACAATTAGGACGTAACAATTCGTGTGCCTGTACTTAAAACGATCGACGTAGCCGTTTTGGTTGTATGTTAGTTGTCATTCGGTCAATAAGTCAATAGGGACCTTTCGTTTCATATTTATTATCACTGGGAACAACATAAAGAATTGTCAATTATATGAAATATTTCCATGTGCTTATCGTTAATAATTCAACAACCAAATATATCTGATCTATTGGATTAAATCTTCCATGACATTTAGGGTTGCCAGATTTTGAACATTTATGTTTGCAGTGGTGCAGAATGACAAAGGTATAGATTTCATATAAAAATTCAAGCTTGCATCCCATAATAATTTAAAATTATATAAGTTAATTATGGAGTTATCATCTACAAACAACACATTTGAAATTGTACCTCACAATGAAATAATATGGAAAATAATTTAGTTCTGAGACATTTCCATGTATTGAAATGTTATTTTTTAGTTTTAAGGTTTACATGAACTAAACACAACTATAAAAAAAACTGTAACATGAAAATTCGAATGGAGATAGTTCTGACAAACTTGAAACATCTGGCAATGCTAAGGTTAATAGTTTTTAAATCTTTAATTAATTATTAATTTGAATAAACCTGCAATAAACGTGCAATGTATTTTGAATATATGCATTTGGATTGTTTTCAACAGAATTGCATGAAAATATATGCCACAGTCTTGTCTTTTCGTTTCAAGTGCATGGTAATAGTCATATGAACAAGCATAACATTCATCGTAAAATACAAGAAATATTGTTCATCTGTATGATAGTCGACTCTTCCATTGTATATTTATATTTAATTCGTATTTGATATCGTACTCAAGTTATGTCTATAATTCTATCTAAGCGCCATAATATATTGTATTTTATTACTTATAGTATACATGTCTATTACTTTTAATTTATATAACTATATTTTTTTAATCTTAATATGTGATACTTTTTGCACGTATGTGTTCTTGCCACGCATATATCATGACATAATTTGATTTTTATTAGACCTACATCACGTATTATTTTTTTAATGTTTTAATTTATGATAAAAGCACAACTATATTAGTTACCAAAGATTATATTTATTCATGTGTATGAAAAAAAAAATCGTATATGAAAACAATTAGTTTTATTTCATTTATCTTTCAGTTGAAGTGTACAATGTAAAAATATGTTTATTACGTGATACATCATACTTGACTTTTGATATATCAACTTACCAATATGTAGTTTATGATTAGGCAATTTTCGTGACAAATTGCTAAAATTTGTAAGTAAAACTTTATTATCTCATCGCATTATGTATAAAATGTTTTGTATGAAACGTAATATGTGGATCATTTCCTGTGAGAAAAAATAATATGCGTATAATAATAGAGTAATGGAATAAATTTACGTAATTTGTGATTCATAAAATCATAACATAACACTGTCCGCTCGTTTTAGGATGGTGAGAGCTCTGCTCATGAAATGGTTTTCAATTATTTCATAACGGAAAGTTATAAAAGTTCTACAGAAATAAAGAACATTGTGTTCAGAGCAAAACAGGCGTGTCAATAAGCCATTGAAAGGATTGTGAAAGAAAGAAATAATCCACGACATGAAGAACAACTTATTTTTAAAAGTCCTTGTTAAGACACTTACAACGGTCTTGTAAGTGTACAGTTACTGAGCTGGAAGATTATGGAAAAGTTGACTTTCGAAACGTAATTTACAAATTTTACAAAACCGAAAGATGCTGAGTTACATTTCGGGCTTCATAAGAAAAATTACGTCAAAATATTGATTGGGCGAGTCAATTAACTTCGAACAATTATGAATGAATTGCGATTCAGGTTTTGAAAACTAAAAAACAACCATAAATTGTTAATCGAAAAAAGAGATATTCGAGCACGTCGGATCGATTACTTGCAGAAAATAATGTACTTCAGAGAACAAATCCGTCCAATAGTTTTTCACGATGAAACATATGTTCATAGTGGGCACACTATTTCCAAAAGCTGAAGTCACGTACTAATAATGCTCTTTTCACAAATATCTCTAAGGGAGACTAATTATTATTCACGTAGGTGGAGATCAACGTTTTTTACCAAATTGTATCCAAATCTTTAAATCTGGTACTACATCTTTCGATTACCATTTGGAAGTGAATGGAACCATTTATGAGAAATGGGTTAGAGAAAAATTAATTAGTCTGTCGTGGTTATAGACTTTACCACAATGTTCAAATGAATCACCCACCAAACAGCAATTCTAGAAAGGCAGAAATGATACAAAAAATATTCCATTTATACCCACAATGCTGAATTTACAGCTCTATGAAATAATAAATGCTCACAAAAAAACATTTTGCAGTACAAATTTGATAGCATATTTCAAGGAAGTGGCCACACTATTTTAAGGAGTCCTCCATACCATCCAAATTTAAATCCTATTGAACTAATATGGGCAACAGTAAAACAAGTGGGAACACTTGACAACATCCAGTTTAGTGGTGATGATGAAGATTTGCAAAATGATATACTCCTACATAATTATCTAATATAATTTTTGCAATATGTGTAGATTGTTAATACACTTTATTTTATAATAGTTTTCATTATGCCAAAATAATTTAAAAATTAAATTGAACTATGCCACTGCCTGGCTCATTCAAACTTTAATTTTCCCGAGTGATGTCTGAAGATATCTTCGGACAGCCTAAAACGTGTGGACTATACAAAACTGTCAAATGTTAGTATTTCAGTTATATATCCTAAAAAAAATTCAGGGAATCTAAGATATATAAATTTGCGTTAGAAAATTTACGACAAATGTTATTAGGTTATTTATTATTAATTAGGTTTCTTGTGTAAAGATGATTTATCACATATTTTAGCAACAGGCCTGTCTGTTTGTCAGTAACTTCGATAGACAATTCCCAATGATGAACAAGAAGGTAACGATAAACTGCCCATTTGTTTTAAGAACAACCAAAGCAAGAATTGATGTAGACTATGGTTTAAATTGCAAACAAATAAGTTTTAAATTAAAATCCCTTGCAATACGTTAAGAAAATCAAGATACATATTTCAGTAACTAAATTGCTGTTTTTTAAATTATTTGATTAAAATGAATAATCGAGAAATGTAAATGGTGCCGCAATAAGGTTAGACATTATTTTGACTGCATATCTTATTTTCATCGCAGCTATGGTAATTCAGCGATGATATGAATAAAAATATTACATGTTGTAAATGAATGCAAATTTGCATGTATTAAATAGCTAAGAAATTAAAAAGGCAACTAATTATAAACCCAATCAATAATCCCAAGGAAAATTGAGACATGAATACAAATTAGTGAGGTGTAAGACAGTATCCCAAGCAAATTACTGTTATACTTAAAAAATCAATTATAGTAATCTTCATAGTTGCTAGCTTTCGAAATGGCGATGTATCCACCTAAACTCACAAACTGTACCAGTATTTAAAAGCAAGTGGATGTGCCAACTATTGAACTAATTGTGGTTTCGGAGGAGGATATATTCGTTCATGGAGAAATTTGATTAGCTGAGCAAGGTCTATTGTTGAATATACCATTAAAATTATTTATAATGCCTGAAACCAAATTCTGAATTACGTTTCATGAAAAAACTTTCACATAATTGACGACATTTCAATAGCACACTGCCACATGACTCATTATTACATTATTAGTTTTTTTATTTATGTAAAATTACGAACAGAGAAGATGTCCCTGTAGTAAAACAAGCGAACAGTTCGATCTATCTCCTTTAAAAACCAGGTACCGGTCATAAAATGCAAATATGTATTACGGTCACATCTACCCGGGGTTTGGCATTGCGTTTAACAATACTACTTAGATTTTCTTTAATGAAAAACCGTAAATATGTGTTTGTATTAAAAATGTTTGCTTTGATTTATTTATTATTTTTGAAATCATTTCATCTTTTCATTTCACACTTTTCTAATTAATTTCATTTGTCCTTTTGTGACGAATGATAAAAGTATTTCGATCACCTAGTACGGTGATTTAAGTGGTTTAAGCTATAGCCAATTAGTACATTGGCTATAGTTTAAAATGTTGGTGTTCTTAAGCATACAGTGATTCACATCAAAGTAAAACATGAACGTAAATTGCACATTAGTTTGCATTTAAAATATATCTTGTACTCCTAATATTTGTTTTTGTGATTGAATAATGTCATCACTTTGCATTCGTATATAACATAGATACTGAATATAGTTTTTTCTTGTCGTAAAATCACGAAGTTTCTTAGATAAAGAATATTCTTCACAATAACGACGGTAGGAAATCGGGGTTGATCAGTATACACACTTACCTAGATCAAAATATAAAAGCCAGTTACTTGTTATGAAATAAGAATTTGAGAGATTGAAAAAACATTCTGTTGAGAGTCACATACGATATTAATGAATACGAATTAGATATTCCTTTAATGAAGATTTCTAATAAACGCAAATAGGATCAGTTTTTGTTTAAAAGTACTTCTTGCAATTATTAACTGCTCCTTCTTCTGATATCATTCCAATCGTAATTTCATATTCAAAATATAGAAATATGTATATTTTTCGTCTATTTTAAATATTCCTTTGAATTATTTATTTATTCTAATTTCATATATCGCAAATAAGTTTAATTATATTATTAAGTTATTCTTCATTGTAATACAATATACACTTATAACAAACCGTACGGAAGTACACAAATTGAATAAAATCTTATATAGTTTACATATTGTTCATACACGTACATATACGCGGGAACTTTACAGTATTCGTGCAATATTTAATTCCTAATAATTAAACTTTGTCCAATGGATATTTTTATTGGAAATGTTTGACAAGATTTCTAAAAATGTATCAGTAATCTGAAATATATCTCAAAAGTACACACATAGAAAAGCTACTCTTGATGTGTTCGGATAGAGCGACAAAAAGCAACTCAATGTAATATTAAGCGCCTGAGTTATAAAACATTAGATTCCGAAATGATTTAGAACGACGTTGCGTGGTGTGGAATCGAGCGCTGCTGCACATAAAAATGCATTTTTTTTGTTAAACCGTGACATAAATTTTTCTCAAAACATAATATTATCGGCAACATATACAAAACAGGAAACTTAAATGTAAAAACTAAACATTGATTAATATTTTGTATAATAGCCATTGCTTCCAATGCATTCGGTTAGGCGATTTCTCATTGATTCTCATGATTCTATCAGAAAAAGTTAATACTGAAATATTTTGAAATGCGAACTTATATAACAATTTGATTCGAGTCGATATATGCTGAAGAACCGCAAAATTGAAATTAGTATGGGCACCTACTTAGTTCGGCGATTGGTCAATATCACGTTACATTATTTGCTGTGTAAGCCTGGAATCGTTCTTAATTGCATTTATTTAATTCTGTGCACTACTCTTATTATTCGTCAAAAACGATGAAATTAATGTCTACAAAAATGTATAAGATTTCATATATTAGTAAGGATTTGTTGTAAATCAACATAGCATCGAAATATTTGTATTTGCATAATTGATTAAATGCTTTCGGAAATAATAAATATTTTTAAATGCAGACTAATATATATTTACGTTTATTGGAATATCTAAATTGTTATTTTTAATGCAATCGCAGTTGGGGTAGTAGCATATTTGCATTTTATAATGTCTGTTCTTTAAAGGGGATAGTTCGAACTGTTCGCTTATTTTATTACAGGGACATCTTCTCTGTTCGTAATTGTACATTTACTGATAAAACAAAAGTATCTATCTATCTATCAATTTATGCTACTACATTGATAAATGACTCACTACATAGAAATAGAAACTAAACTATTATTGATAGAATACCTCTTTCAAATAAAAGTAATGATCCATATTCGAATTCTCACGCACCTCGTCACCATGTGACATCAGTCAACTAGTTTGTGACGATTGTTCTTGGTTTGAAACACAAACCAAATGATTTCTTATCCCTAAAGTGTTCTTGTTCACAATAATGGAGTAAATCTGCAATGTTAAGCAGAGTTCATTTTTATAAATAATGTAAATAGATATCTTTATATTCCAATAAGTTCTGAAATACAACAAAGGAGTCACAGGGTACTTAATCATAATAAGGCTAGAGGAAATTAAGGCGCTTCTTATGCTCCTATTATCATTAAATTTAACAACTACTATGTGAAAGATGTAATATATAAGAACAAAAGAAGATTCAAGGATACCAGCATTGTCGATTGAGAAGACCTAACAAAGATGCGCCAAAATCTTTATCGGCTGGCGGTGCAGCGATTCAGCACGAAGGGCATGTGGACTAGGGATGGAATTATTTACGTTAAATTGCAACACAGAGTTCATAAATTATCATATACTAATGGACTTAATTAACTGAAATGAATGTGTAACTATTTTTTACGTTTTCTATTATAGCTTGTTTATGTATTTTTCTATTATTAAGACGTTAATTGATAATTGGAATTTTTTTTGTTAATTGGATATTTACTTTAGGGATAAGAAATCATTTGCTTTATGTTTGAAGCCTAGAACAATTGTTTTTCACAAACTAGTTGACTGATGTCACGCGGTGACGAGGCGCATGAGAACCGAATATGAATCATTACTCTTATTAGAAATAAATATTCAATTAATAATAATTTAGTTACTATTTATATTTATCAATTTAATAGCATAAATTGATAAATACATTTTTTATCAGTATATGTACATAAGTAAAAGCCTACTATGTAATAATGACTATTATCAATTAAATGAAAGTTTTTTCATGAAAACTCATCCAAAATTTGGTCTAAAGTATTATAAATAATTTTAATGATTTATTCAACAATAGACCTTGTTTTCTTATGCCCATGCTGGTTGCCTCGCTATTCAAATTTCTCCATGAACCATGGTCCTAATGCTAATCCAAAACCACAATTAGTTCAATACTTTTAGTTATAGCTAGACGTCTATAGGTGGTATATGGACTTGCTTTTAAATAGTTAGTAGTACTTATGTTTTTTTAAGTAAAACACTATTAACAGCCAGATTCATCATTGGGGTCTATGCCGTTAGTCGGACTAACTCGGTTTGCGCCTGTGCAAAGCTATTCATGAAACTTACGCCTTTTTTTACGCCCCTATTTAAGCCAATATTTGCGCGAAAAGTTAGACCTGCTTGTTGGGGTGTGTAAGTCGTGGCGTAACTGTTGCGTTGTTCTCATTTTGTTAATTTACGCGAATTTCTCTTAACGAAAAGTACTTTTCAGTGCTATACAACATTTTCAGAGTAATCAAAGTAAGTATTAAATCATATTTTACAAATTTGTTTGAGTGTAAATTTTTTTCGGCTACTAATAAGTTGCAATTAGAACTATTTTATTTCATCAAGTTTCCGCACCTGAGTATTATTCTACATTTATAACGTTATAGTAAACATGGTACTGGGTCCAGGGAAGAATATGCTTGCTCTGGAGGAGGAATATGGCCAAGGTTAGGAGCCAGGGCAAAATATGACTGGGCAACTGCCATTGACAAATATATGAAGTGTCAGATTGTTTCACGATCGATTAGACCCACTACAAGTGCCCGAGGTGAGTAAACACTTTTCAATATGACTAATCAAATTTAAATATTACTGCAATATTATTGTAGGTACTATAGTTTGCCACGGCATATGATTATACGAGCTAATACCACAACTGGAACACCCTACAATAAGAGAAGTTCTTTATCCGTGATGCTACAAGTACTCATTGGCTTAAGATGTGTAGCATCGGGTGGCTTCCAAAGCTCAATTGCAGACATTGTTCATGTGAGCCAGTCAACATGTAGTCGAGTACTGACACATTACTGTGCACCTATTGTATAAATGATCCTGGTTATATAATCGGTGTTAAGAAAGTATTTCATGGAATAGATAATATACCAAATGTGATAGGAGCCATAGATTGCAGTCGTGTATTGTTGTTGATGCCTTCAAAAGAAGATACACCCAACCATATAAACAGTAAATGCCAAACATCTTTAAATGTACAGGTGTATGTAATGCACAGCTCCAGATTTTTAATTTGGTTAGATGGCTTGGTTACATGGTTTTGCATAATGTGCATTAATGCAAACATTAGTCTAGAGCAGGATCAATTGATTCCTCTGGATGAACAGCCGAAGAGGTCGATTACAAATTATAGACATGAATATTCACCGTTTTAAATTTGTGTCTAAAGCGTGTGTTGTAATACGTTCTAACATGCATTCCTTTTTTTTGTATATTTATTTGTACGCATCAGCATTATAAATTATTAGCAGCATTATGTGCTGCGAAAGCGCAACGTGTAATTTACTGAATATGTTTTTATTCTGATTTAATAAATTTGTATTCCTAGCAAGTTTTATTATTTTGTATACAAAGCTAAGTTTTCAAAAAAATTATTTAATAGTTTTGTATTAATCCTAATTTTAAACAGACCTTCCAAAATCATGTTTTTTTTGTAAAGAAAATATTAAAAAAAAACGAGCATAATTTAAATAAAATTTTCAATTATTTGAATAGAACTAAAAAAGACCACTATAAATAAATTAAATATTTAGAAAAAAAGCTTCAAAATAAACTTGATAATGTTGACATTTGTCCAGAGCAGGATTAATCGATCCTTTGGATGATCAACCGCCATCCCATGAAGTGGTTTATATAAACCTCTCACTGGCGTAAAACTCAACCTGTACCCAGTTGGTTGCAGTGCAATGCTATTGGTTTTTCAGTTTACTTATTATTATAGTATTGTGTTTTGTGTAATTAATAACGGCAGTAATTATAGCTTGTGAAACTTATTTTTATAGTTTGAAATAATCCTTACGTCTGTTACGAGATAAAAAGATGCAATCAAATATTTTTTATTTATATTCTATTATTTTATTTATGAAGCCAAACTAATTGTTACTTAAAAAGTCCTATCGCCTGTCTCTGCGCCCCAACTCGAGAATGGCGCGCTCACACAATTGTCAAGGTTAGACGAATTTTGTCTGGTTTATAATGCGAAACGATGACGTCGTGTATGTCGTCAGAGATTAATTTGCGCCCGGGCTACGCGATTTTCATGAATAGGCCTACGCCGTTTATTTAGACCTGTGCAAGACTGGCGTAAGTTTTTGGCGCAACTAGCGTTAGTCCGACTAACGTTACGCCTCGTTGATGAATCCCTGGGTAATGCTTGGGATATTGTCTTATAGCTCAGTAATTTGTATTCATATCTCGAGTTTCAGCGAAATAAGAACATTACTGATTAGGTTTATAATCATTTATACTTTTAATTTGTCAGCAATTTAATGCATGCAAATTTTCATTCATTTACAATGTGTCTATATTTTTGACATTTGTAAGATCTGATACTGTTTAAATCCACATATACTTTACAACAGGGCCATGCAACAAATATATGTTTCTTAGGCAATATTTTACCTCTTTTATTGATTCTATTTTATGCACTATTTTTATACCTAAAATATTTTGGTTCATAATAATAGATCAGCATTCTCTGTATCCTTATGAATACCTACAACTTTAATTTTTGGTTTCATGTTTGCGTTTCTTTGCTCTATATTTTTTATTCTTTAGATGCGTTTCTTTATTTTATATATTTAATTTTTTTCTTTTATCTTTGGAATGTCTTCATTTTTCTTTAGGTTTAAAAGTATAACATCGCATACTTATTATTACTACACGATGTTGTTTTAACCCTTATACAGTATGTCCCTGGATTGAGTTTACAATAGGTATGATTGACCAAAAATTTTCGAATTGGAATTTCATGTTTTTGGATTCCGCCCTGCTTAGTCTGAAACTTATTTTTAGTATATTTTCGATTTTTTTTTAAATCAAGTAGGCCATTACAGTTAGGCAAACACTATTTTAGTTCTAGGTAAACTACCTTTTCCGTTCACTGTATGCCAAAGTGTTACTAAGAAAAGTTGTACAGAATGTAAAGTTATGACATTATGCAATCATTTCATAATGATCGGCCTACTTTGATAAAATCCAATATTAGTCAGTATTGCAGTTGAAACAGCAATAATAACGTGAGGTGACTTAATAATTACAAAAACAAAAACCATCGATCATATGTCAAGTATTTATTGCAGTGTGACAAATGTCGTTATCTTTCAAATCGTTAAAGTAATATCACAAAACTGATTTTCATTGCGAAGTAATGACAATATTTTTACAATTAAATGCTAACGTTAGAACAGAAAATATATTTAGTACAGTGTTACGGACGTGGAAAAAGTTACCGTTAGTTAAGAAACTGCGACAGCGGATTGAATTATGCAGCGACGAAGGTGGAGGGCTAATAGAATAACTTAATAGTTGTTTTTTGTTTTAATAATTTAATTAAAAATGTCTTATATTTTTTCTGAAAATTTGTACACCATAACTTTACATTCTGTACAACTTTTCTTAGTAAGACTTTGACGTACTGTGAACGGAAAAGGTAGTTTACCTAGAACTAAAATAGTGTTTGCAAAACTGTAAAGGCCTATTTGATTTAAAAAAATCGAAAGTAAACTAAAAATAAGTTTCAGACCAAGAAGGGCGGAACTTCAAATTTGAAATTCCAATTCAAAAATTTTTGGTCAATCATATCTATTGTAAACTCAATCCGGGGACATACGGTATATTACAATTATTATTTGAGATTATCAAATCTATACTATATAATAAGACGTTTAAGCGCAAATTCTGATATACATGTTTTCCTTTGGTAATTGGTATTTTATGTAGGCAATGTGATAAATCATGCTTAGACAAAAAAATAATAAACATTTCCCGTAAATTTTTATATCTTAAATTTCCATTCCCATGAAAATTTGTAAAGATATATAACTGAAATACTAAGCATATGTGACAGTTTTATAAGTGTTATGATTTTATGAATCACAAATTACCTACATTTGTTCTCCGTACACGAACATTCTCCATAATTTCAAGAGTAAGTAAATAAATGAAATGCGTCTATATATAATGCGATGAAGACATAATACAGTCTGTAGTTCTGCTTTTGTATTTTGATAAAAGACATGATGGATGATCTCATTGATATTTGTATAAAATATCTTTGGGAAAGTTAATCCCTTAGGATTAACATTAGTTTTTATGTTGATGGAAATGTTTTAGTCAGGAATGATAGACAGAGAAGTGGTGGTGTGATTTATATACGTTCAGCTTTAAAATTTAAAACTATTGAAATAAATATTGAGCAGTTGCAGATATCAGTGGATATGTGGTAAAAAATATATTGTAGCAGTTATTAGTTAGACCACCCACTTCTAATGTTATTAAAGTTACTGGGGAGCTGGAGTCGTCGATGTGTATGCCGATGGTTTGTGATATTATTTGTATGGGTGACTAATATATATTTATTGCAACATGATTCCTATATTGCTAAAAAATTACCTATTTCTAAAGTGGTCTAGGTATCGTATAAATTGATAATAATCCAACTAAATTCACAAAAACATCTCAAACACTCGTTGACTTTATAATAATACGAGTAATAATAATGAAGATAATTTTATTTTTGACTCTGCCATGCGCTGTGTTGAACTTGATCATGAGCTCATATATTCTAAAAAAACTCAAACTCTACTAAATAGCAAACAAGTCTTTGTTTTTTTACAGAGATCAAACATATCGATTGCAATAGCTTCTACTATGATTTGTGTTGTCCTTTGCATCAGATATTTTGAGACGATCTTTCTCACCATGGCCAGTGAAAACACTAAATGTTTGATGAACATACGTGACGAAGCTTACAAGTCCTTCAAAAAGTCTAAAAATGAACATAAATGGGGAATATTACAAATTACTTCGTAATTTTTGTAAATCAGTGGTCTAAAGCGAAAAGGAAGCTTATTTAAAACTATAATTTCAAAACTCTAGTGTGAGATATGTGGAAGCAGTTACGCAAATTTTATATCTATAATGAAGGCTCTACATCTGTCCCTGAGCAGCTAAATATATATACTTTGTTTTAGCACAAGCATTTAAGCATAGCTATTAGTCAGTTGAAGGTCGATTTAAGCAAAATATATGATAACTCAAGAATTTAATATATTTGATGAATTTAAACAATCTTTGCAAATTGTTGGAAATGATAAGTTACTTCCTATTGCTGAGGCAAAAAATATTAGTGTTGTTTTGAACTATGTTTCAAAACTCACATCTCAAAATGTGTACAAAAATCTATGAGGATACAGCAGTTTTGCAACTGCTGTATCCTCACAGATCATATTTGAATACTAAAACCAAGGCTTTGCTTTGTCAATCATTCATATTGTCACAATTCACATATTGTTCATCAGTAATTTCTCAATGTTTGGATTTTATAACCAAAGGTTGAATACGGAAAGTTCAAAATTAATTTTATGATTTATTTTTGGAATCAAGAAATTCTCCAGAATATCTTATAAACCTTTTGTCAGGTTTAAAAATATGATCACTATATAAATAAAGCAGGTTTTGTAAGCAAATCGTTCCCGCAAAACTTTATCTACCAAAGCGAAAATTCAATCCAAACTTACACGAACATATGCCGAAACCTATATTCCCTCCAAACAAAGTTGTTACCTGAAACTGAAGGATTGTTCTTCTGCTGTAAGAAACTCCATAATCTTAAAGTCTACATTGCACTTGCATCATACAATGTTAAGAACTAATGTAACGGCACGTTAAATGTTTATTTCCTAAATGAATACATAATTTATACGACATTGATAACTGGTACAACAAAGTAGAAGAAACTTACATTTAATACATAAACATGAAATAATATATTTCATTAAACAAGTTATCATTAATGTACAGTTCAGAAATAGTAGAGTGTTAATATACTTATAGGTATAATCTTGGTTGAAAGTGTACACAAGTATCTAACATTTTAGAACCCTGGGCCTTTCGATTGACTTTCTGTCCAAGCTTTGGCGATGGTTCTTTTCATTTCGTCATCACCTTGTTCGTACCTAAAATAAATCAAATGATAAGTACAATGCACAAAGGAAATACCTGAAAAATGAGTACGAAAAATTATATGTACATACATGTTTCTCATAATAGACATCAAACCTTCATTAGGATCTGCTGATTTTTCCGTATCAGGAATTATCTTTTTAGAATCGCTAGTCTTCTTTTCAATTTCCGTTACATGAGACCAAGTTGTAACCTCCTCTTTAGCAACACTAATTATCACCATATCTGAAAAGTAAGGTAAATTTAAAGAACAAATAAATATGGTACAAAAGGGCATTTACCTGTCTTAATTTTCCAAGAACTCAAACCAGGATTTACAACATGTAATAGTTTATTTATGGTAAGAATGTAATCCTTATTTTCCAGACTTTTCACGTTCAGTTCTAACGATTTGCTTGTAAAATTACAATAAACGTTTTCAATTGGCAATGTGTGTACTTTCGGCAACGTGACGTAAAATTTCACATACTTTGAAGTTTGATCCCAGGCTTAAATACACACACAACATATATATATACGTAACTTACATTACATCTTAAAACTCACCATAGTTATTCAACTTCACTTGATAACACTTAGTTACGGTGGCAACTGGAACCGTGTTTGTGAGAACGGCCCTTTGCTGTTCTTCCAATTTAATCAATTCAGATGCCATTCTCCTAGCTTCTATGGATAAGATATCTTTAATTTTTGTTCTTGTTGCTTGCTTTTGCAGAGTTTCAAGTTCTGCAATGTCCATTTTCAGCTGAAATTTAGATGATAGCAAGTTACTTTAAATAATTCCATATTCGAAATAATTTCTGTAACTTACGTCAGCGATTTTATCAGTCATGTTGAACGATCTATTTAACTGAAGATGGTAAGAAATTATAATATTTTTTTGTAAAGTTAGGTTAGCTACTGCACGCAAATTGTTAACCACACGCTGGAACCAATCGAATAATCTTTAAATTGACGTTTCTAGAAAATTCCTTGTCTGTTCCCGTTAGACACAATTCTTACTGGACATAATATTTTTAAATGCCAACTTTAGGGCGCTAAAAATATTGTGTCCGCTTTATTAATTTATCTACTTTGCGTTAATAATGGACTCATTGTTACATCGTAAACAGTTTAATAATGAGTCGTATTATTAAACTGTTTTTGGTAACTTTTAGTTTGGATATGTTCGTGTCATGACATAATCTGTCATATATCTTCTTGAATTTTACCGGCAACAAATTCTCAACATCCTTTTGAGCGGCTTCATGTATGAGCCGCGGTGAACATGTAAATTCAGCATTTTCTGCCTCCATTTTGCACACAAATTACAGAAATTATGACGGCTATTAGATTATTTTGAAATTTAATACAAAGTGTCAATATCAGTGAACCCAACCTACGCAAAAGTCCCTATACTCTGTTTTTAAACTAGGAGGAGTGATTTAAATTTGCCGCGCTAAAATCTACACTTGTAATTGGCGAAAACCGAGTCTGTTTTACATAATGCTATGTTGCCTATGATTCTACATATCAGCTATTCCAGGCGGTTGCATTTCAGTTAAAAGTTTTGTGCTCGTAATTGCTTTTTTCGTAATTCCAAAAGCAAATAAATCAGTATTTTTAAATATGGATATTGTACCCAATACAAGTTTTGCGTCAGTTTCAGTTTCAGTGTAAATATGGCTTTTCAATTTACTCCTCCTAATTTAGAAACAAGGTATAGACTAACTCGAAAACTTGAACAGGCGAAATTTCAAGAATTAGTAAAGCAAAGTAGATAAAATAGTATATTACACTCGTTTAGTAAGGCAATATTGTCGCACTTGTTCTATCGAGGCACTCCTCGTAAGCTCGCCGTGCCCCAAATCACTCGTGCGACAATCTGTTGCCTTACTAAACTTGTTTAATAATTTCAATAATAATAATACCTTCCCCTTCTCACATATTTATTAAACACTTTTAATATGTACATATTTTAACAACTATGTTGTCATCTTCAGAAAAATTAGGTATCTACGATAAACAAAACAAACATAAAAATAGCAACCAACACTAACGCTATAAAATAGTAAATAAATATGAACCTTACAAGTTAAAAATTGTATCTTATAGCAATTCATAAAGTGGTGACCTCGGAATCTGTCCATAATCTGAATTAATTAAATTTAATCTGTTCTTAAAAATAAAAATACTTTCAAAAGAATCTAACTGATTGTTATAAGATACATTTCTTAACAATTTTAACAGTGTTTAATAAATATGTGAGAAGAGGAAGGTATTATTATTATTGAAATATAAGAAGATCCACAGGCTCCATCATTACATTTATTGTTTAATAATATAACGTGCGTTCAAGAAAAATCCTAATTTAGGAGAGCTCTGATATTCAATTGACGTTTAGAGGTACTTTAGCCACAACCAAAATGTCAATTTAATTTTAACAAGACGTCAAAAGTGAAAACTTCTTTACTAATTAAAAATGGGTATCATAACAGAGCAGAAAGCAAAATTATTGGAATGCTATTTTCGATTAGGGCAAAAACTTGATGGTGTTTGGCATTATTCCATTCCTGAGAGCTTTACAGATTTCCATGTACATATAATGGGTTTTTGAGATTAGAATCTCATCTGTCAATACTGTCATTATTGTAGTTTCTTTTGGTTGTGGCTAAAGTATATTTAAACACCAATTGAATTTCAGAGCCCTCCTAAATTAAGATTTTTCTTGAACGCACGTTACTACAGCGAGATCGAAAAAAAATTAGTCAAAGTAGGTCATGAAGAAAAAGCCGCATGTCTTTTCGTAGTTCATAAATTTGAAAATAATTATTGACACTGACAAGTCAAACTTCAAGTTAGAATTTTTAGAATAAAGAAAGTCATACAACTAAAACAGTATTTTAATTAAAGAAGGTGAATCTGATGGTAGACTTGAACTTTATACGAATACATTTGTAAATACTTTTTTTAATATTAGCTGTGTAGTACCAAATGATAAATTTAATTGTTGACCCAGTCTCCGTATGGATGTAGATGGTGTTGCTTTCATGATTTTCCTCGCATTATTCACCACCTCAGTTGTTCGTTTTCTTGGTCTTCCACTACCTGTTTTTCTTTGAACACTTCCATTTTCTCTAAATAGTTCCACAGTCTTGTTGATAAACATCGTCATACGAATGATTGGCTGCTCCTGAAACTCTTCATTACGGACAACATACGAATTTTGCCATTCACCGTTTTCCAACTTGACTCCATTTATAAATTATGATACTAAAAGAAAAGCTTTGATTTTCATTGAAAACATTTTTTCGTGTCAATATACGTCAGAGTGACACTCGCAAATAATTTTAGGAAAAGAAGGACGTTTTTTTGCTCATGGTCAACTTCGACTATTTTTTTATTCAATCACACTGTATTATGGATATTGGCGGACAGAATTGCGATTTAGAGACTAATAATATGTATCATAAACAAGCTGTAGAACAACATTCCTTCATACCTTTAATAAGCATAATTTGGAAGTCATTAACCATCTACATCAACAGCGTCTCAAAATGGAAGAAAACAGGGACGACGTCCTATAGTTGAAACTATAATCTTCCTCGGGTGGCAAAATTTAGCATTCCGTGCACCGATACTTCATAGCACTGATGTTTCCAAAGTATCTGACGTGACTATAAACGGAGAGAATTGCAGAGAGCTTTTAAAGTTTCGAGCATCAGCTGTAGATAAAAAAATAGAGAACATTTAGAGTTAGCTTCTACTACATATACCGGGTGGAAAGTATCAAACCCGAACATAGCAGAACTGCATTGGAATATACGTTTATGCATATTCCTGCTCCCAATTTCCACCGATAAAAATTATAATGACATCAAATGAAAGAGAATAATAAACGGCGTCAATTGATACTAAAATCTTCTCTTAATACCTTATCATTAGTTTTTTACAAAGCAATTTAAATCAATTATGCAGTTGTCAAATCTGACAAATAGTGAGTTGTGCCGACAGAAGCACGGCCGTCCATAGTTTATAGCACCTGGGTTTTTAATATTAATTGCTTTGTAAAAAACTAATGATAAGGTATTAAGAGAAGAGTAGTATCAATTGACGCCGTTTATTATTCTCTTTCATTTGATGTCATTATAAGTTTTATCGGTGGAAATGGGGAGCAGGTATATGCATAAAAGTATATTCCAATGCAATTCTGCTATGTTCGGGTTTGATACTTTCCACCCGGTATAATACAACGCAAAGTACACTTATTTCATGCTGCGGGAAAGAGATACCTGAGCAAAGTTTGAATAACGTGCGGGCATCACGGTGCTATTCGATACTTTTTGACGAGACAATAATGCCCCAGTATCCCAGTACAGTTATGAAAGAAGTAATTGCTTTCTTTAAATTACTTCCTAAACAAAAAACTTAGCTCTTTGGGATGTGTGCTTACATCGCTTTGTGAGACCCGATGGGTAGAGCGGCATGAAGGTGTACTCCAATTTTCTGTTGACCTCGCAAAGATTGTGGAGACTTTAGGAAAGATTTGAGTGGCGAGACCCTAGCTGACAAGGCTGATTCACCGGTGACAACTTTATGCAACACACCATTCATCAGTATTGTGTGATTGTATGTTTAACGCAGCCTCTGAGTAAATTGTTACAGAAGACGGTGCTCGATCTTAATAGCAATGCTATGCAAGTTAATAACCCAATTGTTGCTGTGGGGAGAGAAATGGATTCAAGAAACAGACCAGCAAAAAGAGCTTCCGCTAACTGCTCTGGATATATTGGATCGGTGCGATAAGGAGAAAGTGAATCTACCTTTTACTCCAAAATCGTTATTTAAAAAAATCTTCCTGGCCTGGTAACGAATAATAAATAATCCTGGTTGCGATTGAATTGATTATGTCAGATGTAACTGACATACAGTCTATCTTAGGGAATTAGATACACATTTGACTGACAGTACCGAAATTGGTTGTTGTGTGTATTTGCCATCTTTTCATTGGCTTTTATTAACAAGATTGGTTATGAAATTTGTTGCGCAAGTATTATCTATAACTGATACTTTGACTCTATTGTTGCAAACTAAGCTTATTTTCATTTGCATGGCAACACTGACATTAAACCGGAAGTTGCAATGTTATTTGTTACGTTAATCATGCGGCCATGCATTTGTGAATACCTATTCACGCCGTGTTCGTGATTGCGATCGTGTTTGTTGGACGTTTACCAAAGTATAGAAAACTCAGTGCAGAGCACTGCAGATTTCTATCTTTATCTACACGTCTTTGTATGTCTTCCACTTTTACACGATCTTTAACTTTTAGGTTTAGTATGCTTCTGAGCATTTTGTCACTGATGAGTCGGTTTAAAGAGCGTTTAGTTATCGCCCGTATGTGCTGCATACGTCAATGCAGGAATTACGCTTTTGTTAAACCCTTTCTTTTTAATGGTAACTAATAAGTTCCCTTTAAACACGTATTTGAGCCACCTAATTTTTTTTCCACGCTTTACTTATTCGATGTTGTATTTCCTTCTCTTCTTTATTTTTGAACGCGATAATCTGTCCTAAATGTTTCTGAAGTATTTTCTACTTTCTTTCCATTAATTGTTTTTTTCTACCATGTAATTTTTAGCACCATTTTCTTGCTTTGTTCATTTAACTGATTTTGCATTTTTTTCATCTTGCTTCTACCATCCCCAAATCTGAGATTTGACCGCCATTTTCCGTTTATATCGATTCCTCTATTTTCCCATTTTAATTTTCGAAAAACCTGTTCCAGCTTTGTGATAACTAATATTGGTGACGCAGGTTCCCCTTCCTTGTCGTACTCCCCTTTTTATTTAAAATGTTGGCCCTGTTTTTTTCTTTCTTATTGACGCTTTTGTATTTTCGTAGATGTTTGTCATATTATCTTTCAACGTTTTGTTTATTCAAAGCCTGTTGGTATTCCAGAGAATCAAATGCTTTGGCATAGTCAACGAATCCTATGACTAGGGGAATGTTATATTCGTTATGTTTCTCCATCACTTGGTTGATGGTATGACGGTGATCTATAGCTGAAGATGTTCCACTGAATCCTGAATTTCGCTTATATAACTTTAAAGGATTAATCGAGTTGTGTCTGAAAATTAATTTAAACCTGTAGCGTGTAACGTCTACATGAATAAGGGAATTTGTGTTTGTTTATAAATGGAGTAAAAGAATCAATTAGATTTGTTTTACAATTGCTGTCTCACATTTCAGACGATAGCCGCTATTCGGTAGTATTCGTTACGTGCAACTTTCACAGTAATAAACAATTTCAACTGCCGTAAGGTTTCTTTCACTTATGACCAGAGCGCGGACATTATATGCAAGTCGGCAAGCGACGTACTCGATATAGTACTTGATCATCATCGATCCAGTCGACCAGCGGTCGACTGGACCGTATACAGCAAGAGCGTAAAACAAGTGATGAACTTCACATACCTGGGCGCTAATATAACAAGCCCTAGGGACCTAGAGAAAGAAGTGAAGGCCCAAACAGTAAAACATCGTTAATATCGGGATATCTGAGGGATATAATATGGCGAAACAAGTACATGTCCGTCGAAAGCAAGACAAGAATATACAAGACCTGTGTAAGACCAATCATGACATACACCATCGAAACCAGAGCAGAAAACGCAACAACGAAGCGACTTCTCAGAACAGCGGAGATGAAAACTTTGAGATGCATGACAGGGTGTAGTCTACGAGATCACATTAGAAGCGACGACATCAGAGCGCAGTGCAACATTCAAGAAGTGGTGAGATGGGGCCGCAATAGAAGAAGAGAGTGGAGAGACCATGTTGACAGGATGGATAATTCCAGTTTACCAAAAATTACCAAAGAAGGACTCCCGGTATCGATAAGACCTACTGGAAGATCCCCAATACAATGGTACGAAAGCTGGAGCTCGGCGTCTGAACAACGGCTGTAATCGAAGACAAACAGAATGCAATCCCACAACAAAGTAGAAACAAGTCTGATCATAACAGTTGTTTGGATTGGTTCTGGACGTAAGGTAAGATTAGTATTCTCTGAAAACCTTTGAATGGTGTTGACTGTTACCCAGGGTTAACAGGGTTAGTTAGTAGAATTGTTAGCGGTACGATACCTTGTGTATCACTCCCTGTAATGCAATAAGGAAAGTGAGTATCCTCAATATCAATTTCATTATGGTACTTTTCGTTATAATCACTGTCATCGTCATCTTCTTCTAAGTTAACAATATAATACATCTTATATAATTCCATAATTTCGTTTTCTTACCATGTATTTTTTTTCAATATTCTTGCAATTTTTCCAAATCTCCGTTGAAACACTGCATCGTTAATTTTGAAGGTATTATTGTTTGTTGCAAATTTATTTTTCACAAATGCCCAAATTAATTCAATGGCGTAATGAACTACAGGTAAGCATGTCATCTTCATTCCAAGCTGATGTAGGGCTTCTATAAGCAGGATCTAGCATTGCATGTTAAGGGGCTTGATCTATCATAATTGAAGACACAGGTAGATGAGATGTGTGTTTTCATAATGTCTACTTTAAGATATGGAGTATTTTCATCTAACGTATCTTTATAATAATACCTCCCATATTCTTCCACACGGATCCACTTTACATTGTCTCGCAAACTTATTCTTTTTTGATTAAGTACAGTTTTGTCACTGTTTCTGATATAAGTTTACAATGATGTTCCACGTTAACGACAACAGATTTTTTATTACTAGAAGATTTTATGACATCACGATATTGGTCAGGGGTATAAAGTGTCTCGATTGTCTTCAACTTTTTCTCGATGCATCCAAAATCTCTGTCAGAATCTAGAAATGAATGACCCACTGGAAACGTATGATCTATTATCTTAACATATCCTTTATACATCAGGTACTGGTAAAGGCATATTACGTTAAAATTCTTATTTTGCCCAGAACCCCAGATCAGACCTGATGATAAGGTGCTGAATATTTTTATTCTCACCATTCAAAATTTGTATACAAGTATGAAGACAACTGCCTATCTCGAAACTACCTTTGGCAGCAATGTCTTCTGTCCATGTTAAAAAGTAGGACTTGTCACCAGAAGACGTAATAGTGTGCACCCCAAAATTATATGTTGTGAGTCTTGGCCGGGGCATCGTTTGTTGAAGGTCCATTGTCAAATAGCATACTTCAGTATACTCCTTTTTGCTGCTCAAATGCGTATTTGTAGTTTTCTGTATGTTTTGCACTTTTTAGGTACTGTATGTGTCACTCCTAGGCTGGCCGAAAGATAAGTTGAAATAATGTGAGAAAATGTTGCAATGAAAGCTCTTTGAAAACAAATAGGTTTTAGGTAGCTTATTTTCTTTGCAGTGCTCCAAGTACAATTTAAGCATTCTAGATATATTCAAAAGAAGAGATAAATACTTTTTATTAACATTGCGATTTCTTGAATAGAGTGGCTGTTCTGCAGGGAATGATTTTATATGCGATATTTTGGCATCAATAACTTGAGTTGAGATTTTATGTGGTCTTGTTTCATGCTGACCTCTTTTATCTGGAGATGGAGCAGAAGTGCCAGAATTTAGTTGTTGCTGTATTATTTGAACTTTCTTATTTTAAATTTGAATACATACAGTAATATCTCTCTGCTTATTGGCGAATGTATATTTGAATGAAGTTACTTTTGGTTTCGAAATATTTTTCCTATGTATTTTGACAGGTTTCACTGAAATTGTTTTAAAAGGCAATGCGTTTTTAGCGTTTATGTCTATAGCATAATTTTTTCAGTATTTTATTGACACTAGATATACATTTCGACAACTAAGTTGTCATCTTCAGCAGATCGGGAAAAGTTCCAGGAACTCGGTCACCAAAAAGGCTTCCTTCGGAGCGTAGGAATCTTTTATCCAGTGGGGTAGCACGACCGATTCTCATTTTTCTACCTTCCCAACTTTCCATTCTCGCGGATACTCACTCAAAATGCTCGTCGTCAACTTGGATGCAATTATTTATTGTTTATACATCTCCGTCAAATTAGGGTTAGGTCTCTTTTCATTAGTTAATTAATAAAAACAAAAGTATGGTTTAATTAACTTTATTATAAAAGAAACAAGATTAAATTAAATGAAAATAAGCACAAAGAATAAAATATGCGTTAAAAGTAGCGACGAACGAACTTATAATCGACAAAAAGACGATCCTAACTAAAACCTTTATACTTCTTAATTTTCACTTTGAAGGAAGGAAAGAAAAACTTACCCTTACAGATTCCCCTTTTAAAATTTAATTCATCAAACCAAAAATAGAAATTGTTACTAATAAAAATTCTTACATTTCCTCTTGATCCTATAAATTCCACTAATGAATCGGAAGAGGGATAATTCGTCTTTGTTTAATCTTCTTCTTGCACAAACTTTATTTTTACCCGAAATTCGTAAACAAAATCAAATCTATTTGAACTCAAATAATAGAATTTTTCACTTTTCTACGCGTTTTTTAATTTTAACGCTACCGATTATTTTAATTATTTTCCGAGATGTTACTCTAGACTTCGTCAATTTAACTTAACACCGCGCGACATTTTCATGTTCGGGCCCTTACGACGACTTAACTCCTTTTTTTGAGGAGTCCACCAACGACTTCTGCTTCCCGAAGAAGCCCGTTAACGTCTGTTTTTTCGTCAAACCTCCCCTCCCTCGTCTTAAAAATCATATTTTGCATAATATTTTCTTCGAAGACGGGGCACGTTGGACCGCCATAAGGTGTATGTTGATTTATCGATAAATATTTCGAATTTGTCACGTCCGGGCCATTGATTATTTTGACCGTCTGCTAATTTTTTTGCGCACTTCGCTGAGAGCGTAATATTCGGCAATGTAATTAATCTAATCAGTTGCTTAAGCATACCCGCATCCTGTCGACAATGAGCAAGATTGAAAATACAATTTCAAAGACACAAACTCAGCGTCTGGGGGCATAATTCATTTTGTTTATATTTCTGCGTATCTTCTGCGTTAGATTATTTGAACACGCCCCTGCATATTAACTAATATGCGGCAATTAATAATATTTCTATTGCTCCCTTTATTTTTTTTCTATGCCGTATTAAATTTGTGACTGTCTATATTAATACAAATTCCACTCTGCAGATTTTTTCTTTTTCTGTACCCATTATATATTTTGCGTAAAAAATATGAAGTAGATTGCATTAAAACAAAAGAGTGTTATAGTACTTTATCATGAAAACCCCATGGTAATGTATTAGTATAAAGGCAACTAACAATCCGCTTATCATCATTAGGATTTAATGCGATCTTTTCCTGTTGAATTGTGTATACTTCGTATCGCTCGATCGCATTACATTTTGTGACGTTTTAATAATCGCATTGTTGAATAGACAATCGCAATAATCATCAAAGGTGATTGTTTTGCTGAGGGTTGAAGTTTTTATACCTGTAGCTTTTTTGTGAACTCCAAAATTTGAAATAATGTTGTTTATGTCTTCTTCATTTACACCATCTTCTTTGAGCTCTTTTATTTACTTGAAAATCCAATCTGAATCATCACTATTTATGACTTTGAATGAATACATTTTAGATCTTAAGCCAATATGACATAATTTTCGCACTATTTTCGTCTTTCATTAAACCAATAACATTTTTGTTTTTTAACGGTATTCCATATGGGTTATTTGGCATATAGTATGATGTATCGTATTTATGAATATCATCTTTTATATGTTTATATATATATATATATATATATATATATATATATCATCTACAAAAAATTGATAAATTAAACTGGCAGTATCAGTATATAATAATTTTGCAGCATTATTAATTTTTTTTAATATAATTGTAATGAAAGTCATATAGGAAAGTTTTTGCTATATCCAGAACAAATAGTGGTTTTACCCCTTAATATACCTGTAGATTTTTTCAATTTTTAATTTTTTATCATATAAAGTAGTCAATAATTTCAAAGTTTATGATTACGATACTGGAGGCACTAAATGTACCTGATATCATATGCTCACAGTCTTTTTTTGAAATTCCACTTTTATTAAGCTTGCTATAAAATGATTCTTGTGGTGGTAAAACAGTTTCATTACATTTTTCAAAACAGTCAATATACTGAAAATACTTTTTTGGACTTCCATTCGCCTGTATATTGAAAAAATTGTTTATAAAATACACAAATACTAAATAAACAAAATGAAATAACTAAATATTCGACGTTTCGGCAACCTATGAGCTGTTGCCGTCTTCAGGTAAACTAACACTAAAGTTCCTAACTAATTTTTGACCTATATATACAACTTCTAGAGCGTGACGAGTTGCTCAAGTGTATCCGTGTGTAGAGGTTTTAAGTTGCTGTTGGAGTTAATGTAGGCTGCTTCTTTAAATTTCCTTTTATACCAGTGTTTCTCCTTATGTATTATTCGTGGAATCATCCCAATATAAACGATGTTGCTTGGACCATGCATGTTCTACCAGTCCCGATCTCGTGGTCTCACCTTTTTCCGTGTTCGTTTTAAGTTCTTTTACTCTCACTTGGAGTGGTCTCTTCGTTTCTCCTATATATTTCTATCCACATTGGCAAGGTATTTCATATATGCAGTTTTCTTTGTACGATCCGGTGTAGTCCTAGTTAATTTGGGACGGATGGTGTCTGTAGTTGAGAAGTACGTTTTTATGTTGTACTTTTGTCCAATCCGCTTTATCTTCTCGGATGTTCCCGGTATGTATGGAATACTGTTTACCATATGTACCTCATTTGTTTCCGTCCTGCTTGTCGATGTGTCCTTCTGTTCTGTGCAAATGGCTTTCTTGATGATACCCGTTCTGTTGCAGTGTCCTTGTAATTGTTTGGTTTCCTCCTGGTATGCAATTTGGGTACAGCAATGTGTTTTTGCCCGGTGAAGCAACTGTTTTGCTATGCCTGTTTTGTTTGTTTGGAATGGTTGGACTCGTAGTGTAGGTATCTACCTGTGTTTGTCTTTTTTCTGTATACACTCGTGATTAGTCGGCCTTCATTTTTCTCTACCTTGACATCCAAAAATTGTAGGCAACCTCCTTCTTCTTTCTCGCATGTGAATTTAATTGATCGATTCCTGGTATTGAGAAATTGTCGGAATTTGTTCAATTCTTCGTTGACGTGGCTCCAAATTATAAAAGTGTCATCTACGTATCGCAGCCATGTTTTTTGTTTGTGTGTTGCTTCTTCGAGTGCCTGTGCTTCGAAATATTCCATATATAAGTTGGTAATATAATTTGTATTGTAACGGTCATAAATTTAACAATAAAAGCGTTAAATAAAATAACAAATCTAACAGCAACTAAATACGACGCTGAGACGAGAGTAGAACTGTTAGAGTAGTAAAGTAGTAGAACGAACCGCGTAGAGAGATTCGGCATCGTAATATTGCTCCGAATAATAACTCCATGTAAATAATTAAAAAAATAAGAATGTTTGTCGTAGAATTAATTTAATTAATTTCAATGCTTTTTAAAACTCGAATTGCGAAATCTCGGGAACTATTCGACCAAACTAGTTGAAATGTTTAATGGAACACTGTGACACTTCACTGTCGCGAATAAAGTTATTGCAATCGTCGAAATAATCATTTGTTGGATAATATTCAATAAATAATCAGTTGCGCTATGAAACCATGTTCTTTTTTTTCGACTAGCCATCAAGGTTTTCGCTATTGATCTTGCGACATTCTCTTTGCGATATCATTGTTCCTTAAACTGTAACGTAAATTTTGATGTATCACTTGGCGTGATAAGTTTAAAACCTGGAAAGTTGTTGCTTTGTAAACAAAAGGTTCGTTTACCGCGCACGACGCGTCAAGCGCTTCCGATCTATTCCCGCTACTTTACTGCATTTTATTCTTGCAAGCATAGATTAATGCCCAAATTGCTTAAGTGTTTATGTGATAATCGTGATTGAAGCATACAGTTATTCTTCTATACAAGTACGCAATCAAACATACAGCGCATATGAATGAAAAAATTGCAATACGATTACCGGCTGTAAACAAAAAAATATTTTGGTCACACTCGCGATCGTATAAGGAAAAGTCGAATAATTATTACATCACTAAAATATTAAAAACATCTATCATTTGGGATGTACGGGCGGAAAAAAATTTCCCGAGCACATTGAAACTGAAAGAGATTATATAGATTTGGTACAAAGTGCTCGAAATCCTCTATTTACTACTGTAGAACAGAAAGACTGGACGGTGAAAGATTTTGAATCTTTAATTTTAAAAAAATACAAAGTTCCGAAAGGACTTAAGATCAGTGAAGCAGTTAAAATTCAGTATTTTGGTGATGGTCAAATTAATGTTTTCTACGATTATGGTGGCGAACCAATTACCTATAAAATAGAGACGACAGTGTCATTTGACGATATTGTAAATGCTGCAGAAGCTAAACAAATAGGGATTTCACAAGAAAAAAAATAAAGATTTAAATGCACTGCTACGATATTTGACTCCAGGAGGTAGAAATTATTTTACATCATATTTAGATGATATGCGTGTTAGAGTAAATATGGTGAGCAAATCTAGTGAAGATAAAAAATCTAACAAGCAGGAATGTAAGTA
The DNA here is from genome assembly GCA_959613385.1 of Geotrupes spiniger. Lineage (NCBI taxonomy): Eukaryota > Metazoa > Arthropoda > Insecta > Coleoptera > Geotrupidae > Geotrupes > Geotrupes spiniger. The sequence continues at coordinate 37,266,787 of OY390735.1, forward strand.
GAAGAAACAAAAGAATCTTCTCCCTAATGATAGATGTTTTTAATATTTTAGTGATGTAATAATTACTGTAGTTAATACTATTCATTGTATTTTTTTCGTTGTTTGAAAAAATGTCTATAAAAACAATAATAATTATTCGACTTTTCCTTATACGATCGCGAGTGTGACCAAAATAATCTTTTGTTTACAGCCGGTAATAGTATTGCAATTTTTTCATTCATATGCGCTGTATGTTTGATTGCGTACTTGCATAGAAGAATAATTGTATGCTTCAATCACGATTATCACATGAACACTTAAGTAATTTGGGCATTAATCTATGCTTGCAAGAATAAAATGCAGTAAAGTAGCGGGAATAGATTCGGAAGCGCTTGACGCGTCGTGCGCGGTAAACGAATCTTTTGTTTACAAAGCAACAACTTTCCAGGTTTTAAACTTATCACGCCAAGTGATACATCAAAATTTACGTTACAGTCTAAGGAACAATGATATCGCAAAGAGAATGTCACAAGACCAATAGCGAAAAACTTCCTCGCTAGTCGAAAAAAAAGAACATGGTTTCATAGCGCAACTGATTATTTATTGAATATTATCCAACAAATGATTATTTCGACGATTGCAATAACTTTATTCGCGACAGTGAAGTGTCACAGTGTTCCATTAAAAATTTCAACTAGTTTGGTCGAATAGTTCCCGAGATTTCGCGATTGGAGTTTTAAAAAGCATTGAAATTAATTGAATTGGCGAACGAAAAAATTTCACTATTTTATTTTTTTCTGGACAAATTAATTGACGGATCAAAAAATAGTTCAGGTAAAAAATATGCGGAAAGTTACACAAAATAGTATTTTTTTTTCATCTATTTTCCGAAAAACAAATTTCCCCAAAATATCGATCGGTTGGACAATACTTATTCCCAGTTTCGCGCGCTCCGCGCGTTATTGCATCCGCGACCTCAATTGCATCCAACCAGCATTTAGAACCTGCTTGCAACTGCGATCCGTTTCAAACAACCAATAGCTACTCTGGATGACTTTCGCATCGGGCATGTAAGCACACCGGCATCGGCACGGAGCATTCGATTCGAAATCAGTCCTCGACATCGAGAGCGAAAGCTTCGTTTGCGACAATATTCGAAACCCCAGAAGTAGAAATCAGTAAGTGTGTTTCAATTTATTGGTTGTTAACAGTATACTACGAATTTGTCGAATTCAAATTTGTTTAATTTGTATTGTCTTTGAGCCCAGTTTAATTTAGAACGATTTATTTGTATAAATTTACATTTGGCTATTATTATTATATCGATATACAAATTCCCGCCACTCTCTTCTGTCTCTCGCTGTTATTTTCGCACGCACCCACGTTTCTGCCTTACTCGTTATTAGTTCCCCTATCACGTCATCCCAACTTCTTTATGGTCGCCCTGTACTCCTTCTTCCTAACGGTTTTGCTTCCCATATCTCTCTTACCGGTCTGTTCATATCCATCTTACACAAATTTAATTCCCCTCGCTCTTCTTAGGTACTTCATTCCCATTTATTCTAACTTTTTCTTCATTCTGTCTGATAATATATATAGTTTATTACTTTTTGCTAAATTGTTCCACTTGTTATAACGCTGTTCCGTTGATTTGTATATTTATCTGTTGCTTTTCTTTTGAAACTACCATTATCTTCTTCTTATTTATATTTATTGTCATTCCATTTTCTATTTGTACTGTATTCCAAATTGTTAAGTTACTTTGTAAACCCCTTTCACTCTCCGCCATTATTATAATATCATCCGCAAATGCGCATTCGGAGAAGTACGGGCTGCAGATGTCAATAACCTATTTGCAGTATACTAAGTACTGTTATACCTCTCTAGTTGTTACACTGCTTGTTATCACCTTTTTTATGTATTGGAACTATTTGTCCCACTTCCCTCTCCTTGGGAATCTTTTCTTCACTTCATAATTTATTATATAACATCAGCAGTAGTTCTTGTCCCCCACTTCCCATTTCTTTGATCATTTCTGCAGTGATTTTATCATGGTCTGGCGATTTGCCATTTTTTATTTTCCTTAGCGCCTCGGTAAGTTCCTCCTCTGATATACTTGTTGCCTCCCCTCCCCAAATTTTTGCCGACTTTTTCTCGCTGTTTATATTTATCATATGCATTCGGTGTCTTCTTACCCAAATATTGTTTCCACAGTTTTTTGCCTTTACATGCGTTTTTATTTCGTCATTCCACCACACTGTCCTCTTTGTTTGTTTATATATTCTGTTCACCCCACATATATCACTAGCTGTTTTAAGTATCAATGTTTTAATTCTCTTCCACAATTCTTCTATTGTCATTTGTTCCCACTTCAGCTTGTCGTTTTGAATTTCATTTCTTATACCTTCCTCATATTTTAACGGTATTTCCGTTTGTTGTAATTTATATGATTTTATTGTTTCTTGTTTCTCCTTCGTTACTTCTGGTTTTTCCGTAACGTTTTTTCTTAATATTTTCATTTTTCCTTGCAATAGGTAGTGGTCCCTATATATTTCAGCACTTTTATATCTTTTACTATCCTTCTATTTTTTCTTTCTACCAGGATATAATTTATTATAGATCTCTCATTTCTGCTTAACATTACTCTGGTAAACTTGTGTATGTCTTTATGTTTATAAAATGTGTTAGCCACTATTAAGTAATTAATTAATTTTTCCTGGTGCCAACTCTAGTGTTAAAGTGCCACTAAAACCTTTCCATCACTAATTTCTGTAATCGCTGATAGCTCCTCCCAGAATTTGTCTTTTTTTCGTTTTCGTTAGGCCCATAGACTGCTATTAATGTGATTTTTTCCCCTTCTCTTAAAAATTCCACTGTTAATATCCTTTCAGACCACCCTTTCCAAGTTGTAATATTTTGAAGTAGATTTTGATGGACTATGCATGCTATTCCTTGTGCTGCTCTATTCGTCTGTAGTACTCCGCTATGCAATAACCGGTGCCCATCTGTTAAATCAATTTCCCCTGTCCCTTTCTTTTTTGTCTCTGGTATCACTAGAACGTCCAATGCCCTTTTATTAAATTTATATAAGATTTCGTCCTCCTTATTCGTCTTATTCCATACTCCTAACTTTCGTATATCGTACTAGTGTTTATTGTTATTACATATCCCACGTTTGCCCTTTTCCCTTTTTTGGTATATCCGGTCATCCCTCTCGCTCACTTTCCTTGCCCCTTTTTCTTTACAAGGTTTTATTTTGTTTTCCATTTTCTTACCCTTTTCGTTTGCCCGGTCCGCAAAAGTACATGAAATATTTAAAAAGTAAAACTACCGGTAGTGCTCGATGATCGTCCAGTGGAAGTTTCACATTATGTTCGGTGTAATAATAAAAATACAGTGAAGGAAAATATATTGCCCCCTTAAAACAGCTGGTGATAATGTAAAGTTATTCAAAATTTTCCCGCAACGTTCTACTGGATAACATACTAAGTTCAGATAAGTGACATTTTACTCGACGAGTATTAGATTTGAGTACGAACGTCAGCAAGTACTTGAATGACATACGAGCCATACGCGTATATACAGGGTGTCCCAACGATCTGACAAAGTTCCCTTACGGCGTTATGTTTGCGAATTCGAAAAAAGTAAGTATCTACATGTTTAGACGGTCCCTAGATTCATATTCTAAAAATATTTTGAGCCGACATGGGCGGTTCGTCAGCGGGGGACGACATAAATTTTACTTTGTTTAAATGGAACACCCTGTATATTTTAACATTTTTGAATTCTATGAAGAATTGTGAATACATCGATGTACAAGTTGTTTGTCAAAACTCAACAGAACTGGTGATTTTCAATTTTTTTAGTGAAATTTTAGATATGCAGACTATGTTTCAAAAAATCATGTAACTGAGAGGGTAGTTGGTGGAAGGGTATTTTTTTGTCCGTGGACTAAGGGATCATCAATGTAAGTATTAATACACCCAAGGATTCCATTTTGTATACAGGGTGTTGGCAGTGAATTTTCAATCTCGCGCAACTTTAAGAGGCAAAATATCATTTTTTTCAAATGACACCTACCATCAAATTTACCAACACTCGATTCAAAATCAAATTCTGCGTCGACTGATGCTACATATTCCTATACCTATCACTTCAGGTTTTCGAGTAATTTCAGTAAAATACTTTATTTGGTCACAAAATCAATCGCATTACAATTTTCGTAATATTAAACATAGTAGCCTAGTGTCACTTTAACGTTCTTATGACAGTGACAGTCTTTCTCAATAAATTTAATAGACGCCTTAGTTAATTATTAGTTAAGTTATTGTCCCAAGCTTGTTTTTGAATGATGAATTTTTCAAAGGAAGAAATGGTAAATATGATTTACACAGTGGGTGAAGCAGACAAGAATTGCCTTTTAGCAATGAGGCTCTATAGGCAGAAGTACCCTGATTTAAGACAACCAAATGTTAGATGTCTGCAGAAGCTAGTTGATCGCTTCGAACGCACCGGGAACGTGGCATACGAGAGTAGGAGGGTGATTAATCGTGCTATTATTAACGAGAACAATGACTTAAACGTTTTATTGGAACTCCAAGAGAACCCACATGGAAGTGTACGGACAATCAGTTCAAGTTTGAATCTAAGCAGATCTTCAGTACATCGGATAATTCAAAACCACAAATTCCACCCATACCATCTAGAATTGCATCAAGCATTAAACGGGAACGACTTCGATAATCGAATTAATTTTGCCAATTTAATGATGGAACGTATCGAGGAAGATCCGGCATTTATCAATAATATTCTTTTTACGGATGAGGCAACGTTTCGCAGCAATGGTGTGGTAAACAAGCATAATGTCCATTATTATGCAACCGAAAACCCTCATTGGGTGAGACAAGTTGATCACCAACACCAGTGGTCTCTTAATGTTTGGGGCGGATTATTGGGTAACTATGTAATCGGTCCCTATTTTTTTGAAAACCATCTTACTGGTACCGATTATTACCGGTTTTTGCGAAATGATGCAGTACATTGGAAGATGTGGATTTGCAAACGTTGCGGGATATGTGGTTCCAACAGGACGGAGCTCCACCTCATTTCCATAGAAGGGTAAGACGATATTTAGATCGTTTGATGCCGAACAGATGGATTGGGAGAGGTGGGTGGACCAGTGTTGTGGCCTGCCCGATCACCTGATCTGACCCCGTGCGACTATTTTCTCTGGGGTTTTATAAAATCTCAAGTCTACCTTGAGGCTCCTACCACAAGAGAAAATATGAAAGTTAGGATTCAAGAATGTTTTAATAATATTACTCCTGAAGTCTTACAACGTGTCAGAACTAGTTTTAGACATCGATTGGATATTTGTGTTCAACAAAATGGAAACATATTTGAACACCTTTTGTAAAATAAATTTTGTTTTTTTGTATATAAATGTTATTTTATCGTTTTTTACATTTAATTACTACTTGTCATTTGTCAGAATTAAAGTTGGTTTTGCTTGTATAGAGTACATTTCATTATTTTTAGCAACAATCAGCTCGATGGTAAGTGGGATCTGATGAAGTGGGCCGCCTTAGCTAAGAAGCCCTTGTTGCTTTAAATTAATTAATCTGATGTGACTTTTTAAAATGACTTTAATTGTTCGATGTAATTTGTAGTTTTGTGTTATCCAATTTACTGAAGTGGCACTAGACTACTATGTTTAATATTACGAAAATTGTAATGCAATTGATTTTGAGACCAAATAAAGTATTTTACTGAAATTACTCGAAAACCTGAAGTGATAGGTATAGGAATATGTAGCACCAGTCGACGCAGAATTTGAGTTGCGCGAGATTGAAAATTCACTGCCAACACCCTGTATACAAAAGGGGATCCTTGGGTGCATTAATACTCACATTGATGATCCCTTAGTCCACGGATAAAAAATTACCCTCCCACCAACTACCCTCTCAGTTACATGATTTTTTGAAGCATAGTCTGCATATCTAAAATTTCACTAAAAAAATTGAAAATCAACAGTTCTGTTGAGTTTTGACAAACAACTTGTACATCGATGTATTCACAATTCTTCATAGAATTCAAAAATGTTAAAATATACAGGGTGTTTATTAATTTTATTATGTTCCTACGTCCTTATATAAATTTGTTAGAACTGTTAAAACAAAAATAAATTTGTTAGAACTGTTAAAACAAAATGTAGTAAACAAGTACCAGTATTAGATTTGAGAAGGAAATAAATAAAGACATTTTATTTTTATTTTAGATAAACTTTGTCTACCATTATTAATTGCATTAAGAAAATTAAAAAGACAAATATTTTTTATAAATCACTAAAAGTTATTAATTACTGCAGAAAGAAAATTTTTGTAAAAATAAACCAAAATAACAACACATGTTTTATAAATTACAAAAAAGTGTATATTTAAAACTAATTAAACACTATCTTTTTATTAATATTAGTATACTTTGGAACACATAGCTATGGCGAGTTGTTGTAATATCATTTATTTTTTAACATCGCATCGCGTAAAATTAAGTTACATTAGTCTTTACGTTTTGTACGCGTCATAATGTTTATAAAATTAATAGTCGTATTGACTTAGTCACTTAACATTTTTAAAACACTTCCTTCTCGACATATGTTTCACGTGCAACCGCATCATCGTGAGAATTATTGATATCAATATATCAATATCAATATCAATCAATAATTCTCCCAATGATACGGTTAAACGTGAAAAATATGTCGAGAAGGAAATGTTAAGTGACGAAGTCAATACGACTATTCATTTTATAAACATTATGACGCGTACAAAACATAAAGACTAATGTAACTTAATTTTAAAGTGTATGTGACGTGAAAAGAACATTGGACATTACAACAACTCACCACAGGTACATACTTGTTCCAAAGTTATACTAATATTAATAAAAACGTAAACAATATGGACTCCGGCAAACACAATAGATTTTTTTAAATAATTAAACACTATCGTTGTCACTAGATTCCTGTTCACTGATTTCAGAATCATCTGATAAACCAGTGTTTACCATGAAACATAATGTTTCTACGGCTTCATCTAGCAACCCATCGCGTTGCCACTTTCTTCTTCTAATTGCTTAACGTGTTTGCAGTGTTGATTCCAATCTGAAGGACCTATCTCTGAAAATGCATTTCTAACTATTTCAATTTCTTTTCAATTTCAACACCACTTTGATTAACATTCTTCATGGCACCCTTATGTTTAGCCAAACTCCATATCAATTCTATTGGATTGAGGTCGCAATGGTAAGGTGGAAGGCGCAGTACAGTGTGACCATGTTTTTTCAACAGTTCATCAACATAATATGTCCTCTTGTGATTTAATTGCTTTACTAAGCCCAATAGTTCAGCCTTTCTCATGTCGTTGGTTGTTGACACTCCTTTACTGTCTAACCATTCCCTCATACTTGCTTTATTGGTTTGTTAATTTGTACTTCATGGTAAGGAGCATTATCCATAACGACAATCCCATTTGGTGGCAAATTTGAAATTAACTGTGTTTCCAACCATCTCATGAAATTATTATGGTTCATGTCATCGTGGAAATCTCCAGACTTGCTTTTTGATTTAAAGATGAGAAGTGCATTATCAACGAAACCATACGATCCTCCTGCATGAACAATTATGTATCTCTGGCCGGTTCGGTCAGTTTTATAAACACCACATTCGTCTTCTGCTTGCCAGCACTTATTGACTACATAAGATGGATGGATATAAGTTTCGTCTAAAAATGTCACTGGCCTCTTACTTTCTCCTAAAGCATAATTTACCTCTATTTCTCGTAAATAGCGAGACCGCCACGCAACAATGTCGTTACGTTCCATCAATAACTTTCTTTTATTGTGGCATTTTTTGTATTTAAAGCCGTTGTAATAAAGATTTTCTTAGTGTTTCTTTACCCCCAACGTAGCCAATCTTCTCCTTCGTAGGAACTTGTTTATCTATCGTGTAAACTTCATTAACAGTTCTCTTCAAAACGCCTAAATCAAAATCATCCAAAATTATTTTGTTGGACCCCCACATCGTCGTTTTTTTGAAGGAGACTTGAAATTAATAAATACAAACGTGATAACCTGTCAATTTGCTAGCTACTTTCACTTTTGTCACGGAAGGTACAACGCCAGCAGGAGTGATAGGTATTGGCTTAAACTTTTACCGCCACGAATTTTAAAATTAGTTGGCATATTTTCCGATGGACTTGTTTGCTTGGTAGCGCTGCATTTTAAAACCCAGTTCGAGAAGCTTCGTTAAGTCTACTACCTGTAAAATCCCACAAACGATATGAGAAATTATTCACGTTATATTATAACACGTTCGTTGAGTGAAGAAATATTTAATAATATTAAACGAAGCGTGGATATTGTTTGATAAGAACTTCTGCGACCTTCCTAGCTGACTTACAGGCACTTAAGAGGCATGGAGGTTGGCGTTCAATAAGCGTGGCTGCGGGATACGTTGAGGAAAGCATTGCCAATAAGATGAAAAAAGATATTTCATCAACCACAACCAGATGCAGAAATTATATTGGACCAAACCAGTTATCAACAACAGGTTGGCTTAGTAAGATTAGGCAATTTAACCATGTAAATAATAGTATATTATTATAAAAGTTTGTGCGAGTGTGACAATATCGCCTTACTAAACGAGTGTAATATACTATTTTATCGACTTTGCTTTACTAATTCTTGAAATTTCGCCTGTTCAAGTTTTCGTATTAGACTAGGAACTTTCGCGTAGGTTGGGTTCACTGATATTGACACTTTATTAAATTTCAAAATAATCTAATAGCGGTCATAATTTCTGTAATTTGTGCGCAAAATGGAGACAGAAAATGCTGAATTCACGTGCACACACACGCGAAGCAGCTCAAAAGCCTGTTGAGAATTTGTTGCCGGTAAAATCCAAGAGGATATATGATAAAGACTATGGCGTGACACGAACATAACCAAACTAAAAGTTACCAAAAGTAGTTTAATAATACGACTCATTATTAAACTGTTTTCGATGAAATAATGAGTCCATTATTAACGCAAAGAAGATAATAGTATATTACATCCGAGGTGGAAAGTGTTTCATTACAGCCGAGGGATAAGGATAGTTATATCCCGAGGCGTAATTAAACTTTTCAGCGAGGATTGTGTACTAGTTTATTTACAATCGCCACAGTTTTTATTCAATAATTATTAAAATACGAATAGATTTGATGTTTTCCAATATAGTAAGTTGATGAAGTAGATTATGACATTGCATTTAATTCATTTGACATTTGTTCAATCAGTCTGACATTTGCAATAATTATTATTCGAATAATTGTGAGAATCATAGAGATGAGATGAAAGTTCAGATAGTGAAATGGATCATGGCACTCCACCTGAGTTAAAAGAAGCAGCTGCCGAAGCGTTTCCAAATTTATTACAGCCTTAAATATTATTGAACATGTAATTGTCTAATGGTTGGCAGCGCTTACTTTTTCGCCCATGGTGTTGGGAACGGTTGCTATGGTTTGTATCGCAGTTTCTAATTTGTGAATTAACATTACTTACTAGTGAATTGTACAGTCGCGGGCACGGAATTTCGGTCAGTACGTACGTCAATTTGACTGACATGAGGTGTGAAATAGGCTTTTCGTCGCACTAGATCGTTACGTAGCGAATAACGTTCCACATTTCAAAAACGTTAAGCTATCGATAATTCCCTGGCAACACTAAGCGGGCTGTTATGAAAAGAGGGCCGTTAAGGATCCATAACAGCCCGCTTTTGATAACAGCCCGCTCTTAATCGATCGTACAACATTTAGTTGTCACGGAAACAATGACATCTATCATTTTAAAATTATAAATTATAACATTTTTCATTCCAAATTTTTACCTTCTTGGATAAGCTAGTGCGACGAAAACCGTTGTACATACCACGGGCTGTTAAGGGCCATAACGGCTCTCGGTAGCATTAAGGCCCTCACTTCGTTCGTAACGGCTACCTCAGCCGTTATGGCCTTCTTAACAGCCCTTTGCATGTAAATAACTATTACGTATCCTAACCTAACTTTAAACTGTCACTGTTACTGCGAAAGTTGAATAAGTGACATAGGCTGTTTTAAGAAGTGAGTATGGGTTGTTATTTAAACTATATTAAGCAAAGAACAATGACAATAAATAAGAAGAATTTGGATTTAGAATTCAGATTTTGGCGCTGCTAGCGTATGTCAAGTAAATGACACAAAAATGACAATAAAGCCTAAGCTACATCGGTTTTTGTTAATGTGTCAGAAAATTGCTGCCCGAAATTCCGTGCCCGCGACTGTAATATAAACATTCATAATTATTATTAATAGAGATAACTTATACATATTAAATTATTTAGCGGAAAGGAAAAAAACAAGAAAAAGAGAAAAATTATATGCCATGTACGTGGATTTAAAAGCAGCGTTCGACGGAATAAATAGCAGAAGATTGATGAAGATGATGGACACGTTGGGAATATCGTGGAGAATTAGGAAGAAAATAGAAGAAATATATAGGGAGACTTGGAGCCAAGTAAGGACGTAAGGGACAACAAAGATGTTCAAGACAACAAGAGCTCCAAGAGGACTAAGGCAGGGCTGTCCGTTAAGTACAGCGATGTTTAATTCATATGTATCGGACATGGAGGAGGTGTTAAAGAAAGGACAGGAGGGGGGAGTGAAGGTGGGAAATATAAGCTCCTCGCTCGCATACGCCGATGATATTGTAATATTGGCAGAGACCGAGGAGGGGCTAAAGGGGGCGGCAGGACGGATGGGAAAAAAAGAGAATTGCTAGTGAGTACAGAAAAGACAAAGATTATGGTGTTCGGGAATGGAAGGGGGGAGAAGGAGGGAAGTAACAATCGATTGGAAGGGTGACGAAATAACAGAGGTGAAAGTGTGGATGTATCTGGGATGCGTGATGGAGAATGGGAATAACTACGGGGGCACATTAAGTATGTATGCGACAAGGCGAGGAATGCGGAAGAAGGGTTAGTAAAGATGTTGTAGAGTAAGGGAGAATGGCAGTTTAGAGAGAGGATGGCAGTGTAGGACGTGTGTGTGCGAGGAGTATATAGATGTATGGGGCGGAAGTAAGGGGAGTAAAAGAGAAGAGAATGATGCAAGGGGCGTTGAAGAGGACACTACAGCTTGAAATATCGACGCCAGAATATATGTATAGTGCTGCAGGAAACGGGATTGGAAAAGATGGCGGTGGAGGCAGCAAGGCGGGTAGTGAGATATGAAGAAAGGATGCGGACATGGGGAGAGCAGAGGGAGTTACAGAAAAGAGGAGAAAAGAGAACAGGATTATCAAAATGGGAAGAAAACAGATTGAGGATTGAGGATGGAAACAAATACTGGATGGATGAGACGTGTAGAAGGTGTGTGTTCTGCGCGAATGGGGTGGATGTATGGATGGAGGAGTGTGCGGGGGTAGAATGTAGTGAAGAAGAGAAAAAGAAAGGAAGGGAATGGAAAAAGTGTCTAGACGAGAATGGAGAAGAAGTGGAACTTCTAGCAAAAGTAAAGGATTCCCGAGAAGCCAGGAGATAAAAGAAAGGAGCACGGAAGAACGTGGAGGGAGTAGAGCAAGAGGAAAGATAGAATTAATTGATATTATTGAAATTACATATATATCATGGTTATATAGAAAAGTTGTAAGAATTAGGATGCCAATAAAGGTAGTTTTTTTATTAAATACAAACAAATGGATTCGAATTTTTGTCATTATTGAGTTGTGCAAAAAATAATGTGTTCACCACTGGCGCAAAACGATTTTAACTGGTGCAGTATCGGCACTCCCTTCGGTTGGGTCGCTAACTCTACCCTCGTTAAAATCTTAATTTTTCCGCCCTTGATAAACAATATACTATTTCAAAATTGTATTTTTTTTTAATGACATAGCGACATTGCTTTGTAGTAATGATCACTATGCTGTAAAGTGGCCCATTACTGTACGATTTGGATAAAAATGATAAAAAATATAAAACACCAAAATTTACCCTAATATACATGTAAATTTATACAATTGCAGTTCGTAGATAAATTTAACACACGTACATAACAAAATCTTAACCAAATAACCAAATGCAAAGGAAAATATACATTACGATCAAATATGATTTCGCGGCTTTGGGTCATACGTTGTTGCGGAGTGTTGTGGGGCTGTCGATGTGTGTATCAGTGCGACGCAACTCGAAGGTTCGTTTGTAAGTGATGTCAGTGAATTTTGGAATTTTAGATAACTCTTGTAGAGTCTTACCTAGTAACAGAAATAGCCCACGAACTATCTTTCAGACTGTTGGGAAACATGTAGTGATAAAAGCTCTTTCGTAATATTATTGCACGAAATAGTAATTTAAATATGTAGTTCACGGCATACATGTGTTATCAAACACTAAACTTATTAATTTCGGCGGGTTTTTCTAAATAAGTCTAAAAGCACGTCCTGCTTTTACACTTACACCGAAGGCAAAATGGTATCAACACGTATCAACTTAATATCTTCCATAAAATGTGCATCCCTCGATCTAAATAACAGAAATATACATTGCATAATAAATACAATTATAATTTCGTGCTTTTGTTTTCAAAACGTAACAACTGGGACGTCCCGATACGTAGGCTATGAATAAAAAATGTACGTGTATCTCAATAATATTTTAATTGTCATAAAAATCTTTATTGATATCTAATGAATATCGTTTTCATCCCCGTGTGTATATCTACATAGAAAAAATTAATTAACATTTTTGTATACATAATTTAACAGACAATAATTTAGAAAATACAATTAAATATCTATTAACATTATATCTAATACATAAAAATAATAATATTCATACACTAAATGTCCAATAATCCATGATTAAATAATTTATAAAAATTGGCTAAGATTCATATCAATTCTTTCGTAAGTAGCAAAAACGTATTTCATTCAAATATTCTCTTACACTCCAATACATCTAAATACAGTTAAAACGACGAGCAGTACCACATCACATACCTGAAATGTATATTAAAAAGAAGACCACCATGCATGCATAAAAATTATGTTATAAAAACGAAAATTCAGAGACGGTTTAAATTAACAATGGAATGCAACTCAGATTACGTTATGACACGATTTACAATATATTAGAAATCAATATGCAGTTATCCTTTCATGAAATAAAATAAAGGAATAAAATTTTCTTAGTCGTACTGACTAGGAACTAACAGTTGAACTTGTTAGTTTAATAAATAACTGACCACAATTATACATAATCCTTAAAATATCTCGATGATTTAACAATGTGATGTTTTTTGTTTTTTAGCATTCACCAAATTCTCATAAGGCACTTATGTGTATTAATATCACAATTTAAGTACATTTTGGAAAAATATCTTTCAATTACTTAAAATCAACATGATGCTTATATTAACGAATCACAATTTGTTTTATAATGGCATATGATAAATAGCACCCAACGATTCCCGTCCTTTTATGTAATCTTCCATACTCTGGTGGTTATGAATGTCATGTTTCACTTCCAATACGCCATTTCGCGATAACAGTCTCGCTTTGCATCCTGTCCGCCGATTTTTCACGCACTCCCAGTAACGATGAGATACGTTCACTCCCTGCACCTGGGAACCCGATTTGCCGCTTGGTCTGTAAACGTTATCGTTATACACAAGATGGGCCATGCCTTTCCTACTTCTCGTGAACATATATGAACCTAAAAATCACATGGACATAATTAGCGTTAGTTAGTCATGGAAATTCTTCACTATTGCTTTTAAATGAAGTTGATGAACAACAAACTGTGCAAAGGTTGAATAAATTATGAACTTTGTAGGTTTAAATTATTCAAAGGTTTAAGGAAAGACTCCGTTGTAAAGTTTTGATGTAAATTTTGTGCAGTGTCCACCGATACTGTTATAACGGATTCTACTCTACGGGCATCTTTTAATTACTAGGGTACCCAAATTAATTTACGTCGTATCGTAGTGATATAAGATTGCATTCCGTTTCATCTAATAAAGTTGAACACACTAAGGGAACGTTCACCATTTCGATTGAATCAACGCTAACTTCACACAAAGTATTTGTGACACTCATAATATTTGATGATGTATCTCAATACGTAATTTAATTTATTCAGTGATCTTGGGGAGTATTCATTTGAGTTTTACCGAGTAAGGACATGCTCGGAGCGCTCTCACTGTCTGGGGTCGCTAAACTATCGCGGAAATATCATGTTTCGAGTGCAACAAAACTGCACCGGGTATGAATCAGAATAATGGTGTTATTTTAGCAGACACCAGAGATTATCATTTGCAACTTGCAAGCGCAGCTACAACATGCGGTAAATGAGATTAATCAACTGTAAATTCAGGTATGTACTTTACAAGATCGGAACGAGTTATTACAATTAAAGGCAAAGGGAAGTTTGCCAGAAAAGAAATCGTACAGTCCAGCAAATTCAGCTTTTAGCTGAATCCAAAAAACCAAAAACAAGAATAGGAAAAAATGCAAGGCTGTCGAATCTCCCGAAAAAGTAGCTGAGAGCCCTAAGAAGCAATCAGAGGAAACACCCAAAGTCATTAAACCACCGCCGGTAATTTTAAGTAACATAAAGGATTACCAAATCGTCAAAGATAAAAAAACGGGAAACTTTGAATATAAGACCATTATGATGAGTAACAACCAAATTAAAGTAAATGTCAGCTCTAATGAAGAGTACAGAGCTGCCTTAATAAGCAATTCTAATATAGAATGGCACTCTTATAAAAATAAAGCCGTGAGGTGCATTAAAGTAATGGTTAGAAATTTACATCCTTCAACTCTAGCTGAAGAGATCTCCAATGAACTTGAAGAAAGGATGTTTAAAATATTAGTGGTAACCCAAAAACTCAAGAGAACTACCGGCAACAATAAGGTGAAACACATTCGCTTACCATTGTACATGTTGGAGTTTCATAGATCAGAAGATATCAAAAAATCTATGATATTCAATACATTAACCGTATGAAAGTCAAAATAGAAGCAGTAAAGAATAGCAAGCGTATTCCGCAACGTAAAAGATGTCAAAGACATGGCCACACATGGAAGTTTTGCAGAAGAACACCAGCCTGCGTTAAATGCGCAGGAGAACACCTGCCAAGTGCATTAATTGCTCGAAGCTCTTCCTGCGAATTATAGAGGATGTACAGTAGCAAAGACACAAAGAAGGCCACTCCTCAACCAAAACAAATTGTCCCAAACACAGTAAAACCTGAGATATCGTATGCCCAACGCATACAACAAAAGATAACCGAACCAACACTTGCCTCATCGACAACTGAACCATCTATGAATCAGCTTATGCAGAATATGATGGATACATTAAATCGAGTCAATGCAAGACTCGATATATTAGAAGTTAGGAGCACTGGTGTTATATCAAGGACAAAATAAATCATGGACCAAAAAGATCTACGAATCGCTGCCTGGAATGCCAACGGTATTCTAAACAAAAAGAATGACCTCGAAGTCTTTCTAAATACGCAACATATTGAAGTCTGTCTCATATCAGAGACACATATGACAAATCATACCTCAAAATAAGAGGATACAAAACATATCATACCATATATCTGGATAACCAGTCCAGGTCTGGTTGTGCAATCCTAATAAAATAATCACTCAATCACTTTGAGGAATGCCAACTACAAAGAGCAGATATCCAACCGTTGTAGGAATTAAGTCAACAAAACAAACAATGAAATTTTGCGCTATATACAGCCCACCGCGGAATAACCTCAAAAAGGACGAGTATCTTACCCTTCTGAGACACTTAGGTGAGAGATTCATTGTTGGACGAGACTCTAAACATGTAGATTGGGGTTCCAAACTTAGCACCACCAAAGAAAAAGAATTAAGGAAAGCAATTCAAGAGATGAATTGCAACCATCACTCAACAGAAAAACCGACCTACTGGCCTACTGATACCGATAAAATCCTAGATTTACTAGACTTCTTCATCACCAGGAAAGTATCTTCCAACTTCATAGAAATAGAAGAGAACTTTGACATGGATTCCGATCATTCGGCGATTATATTAACACTAAGCAAAAAGATAATAAAAAGAACAGCTAGAGCTACTCTCACAAAAAAAACTACTGATTGGGAAAGCTTTCAGATAGACATTCAGAATAACATCAACCTGAACATCAGTCTGAGAACTACTAATCAACTAGAAGAAGAAGCTAAGAAATTCATCAGCCTTATCCAAACAACGGCATACAACAATACCAAAGAGATCACACATATAACCAAACGTGTAAATTATCCTCTGATCAGAACTGGTCAAGGAAAAACGAAGAGCTAGAAGAAGGTGGCAACAATCGGGGGATCCCGCAGATAAAACCATACTTAATAACAAGTCTCAGCAGCTTAAAAGAGAAATACGAAAACTTAAAGAAGATTTTATATGCACCTATCTACAAGAGTTATCAGCAAACGAGGAAACTGACTACACGTTGCGAAAGGCAATCAAGAAGATTAAAAGACCGAAGACGGCTATTACCCCGATCAGAAACAGCAATGGATCATGGGCCAGAGACAATAAGCAAAAAGCAGAGCTGTTTGCAGAACACTTGGCTGAGATATTTACCCCCAACCCAGAGCAAGTAAACCAAGATATCATTAACATCGAAAATCAAATAACTGAAAATATCACACAGGTTACTCCGAAAGAGGTAGCAGATGAGGTAAAAACCAACCTGAATCCAAAGAAAGCCCCAGGATTCGACCTCATAACTGGAGAAATTTTACCTGCCTAGAAAAGGTATAGTCATGCCTTTAGATTGAAACATACGCCAGCATGCTGGAAAGTTGCAGAAGTGATTATGATACCAAAGCCAGGAAAGCAACCGAATGACGTTAAATCATATAGACCAATGTCTCTCTCCTGCCCATAATCTCAAAACTATTTGAAAAGCTGCTGCTCAAGAGATTGAGCAGCAGATTAATAGTAAATAACTTAATCCCAGATTATCAATTTGGATTCAGCCAAAAGCACTCTACAATAAACCAAGTGCATAGAATAACTGACGTCATCAAACGTGCGCTAGAAGAAAAGTAAGTTTGTTCAGCAATCTTCTTAGATGTGGCTCAAGCCTTTGACAAGGTATGGCACGCAGGACTAATACACAAATTAAACAAATTGTTACCAAAACAACATGCGGACATATTAACATCGTACATATCAGATAGATTATTCAGCATCAAACAAGAGGACGAATACTCTGACCTAAATGAGATAAAAGCGGGTGTGCCACAAGGCAGTGTGCTTGGGCCCATTCTACACCTACTATATACTAGCGACTTACCAGTGTTAGAAGAAACAGTCATTGCTACATTCGCTGATGATACTGCTCTTCTCGCAGTGGATCAAGACCAGGAAAGATCTGTTAGTAAGCCCCAGACAGCAAGCAATGTGATAGTTGATTGGACCAGACAATGGAGGATCAAACTTAATGAGCTTAAATCTGTACAGGTAAACTACACTAACAAGAAAATAGCAGACCCACATCTGATAGGTATTAATGGAACAACTATACCACACTCGACTAATGCAAAATACCTCGGCATGAATCTAGACGTCAAACTTAGATGGAAGGAGCATGTAAAGAAGAAAAGAACTGAACTAAACCTAACATACAAACAGCACTATTAGTTGATTGGAAGAAACTCAAAACTCTCAATCTCCAACAAAGTATTAATCTACAACCAGATTTTAAAATCAGTGTGGTTATACGGTATTCAGCTTTGGGGCTGTGCCAGCGACTCTAATGTTAAGTGTATACAAACATTCCAGAATAAAGTGCTGCGTAACATAGTGGACCAACACCATGTCCGAAGACCAAAGAGGAAAAAACCTGCTGACCATGAGTAGTGGGTTGAGTAAAAGCAGAGCACAGTGCGCTAGTGAAGTAAAGCGTAAATAGTTCAGAAGAAACCTAGAAGACGTAATTGGATGAACTCTAGCAGATAAATACTTACTTTAAGATTTACGAGATTAAAATTAATGGTTAGTCTTCATATACTAGTTTTAATTGACGTAAATAAAAAAAAAACGGTCGCTATGCATACAGGATTTTTAGCATGTCCTTATTTAACATGTATGCATGTTTATATTTATATTGTTTAAGCCTACTTTAATACTAACATTATGTGTTTTTTGGGGATTGGATGACTATAATTTTGTTAATTTTATTTTGGCACATATGATTTTCTATATAATGAAATGCTCTTATATACGTAGATGACACTAACATCGGTGCATTTTTGTATTTGTCAGACTCTAACTAATGTTTGGAATTTCGTTGGTGAGTCATATAATAAGCGAGATGTGATAATTAAAGTCTTAATTAATTACTGTTATGCAACGATTGAGCATGTTGAACCAGTAGTTCGTGTAGACCGCTGCTAAATCGGTTATACATTCAAATGAATTAAAAGACAAACATTTTATTAATTCCGGCCGGAGGAATAAACAATTAAAGTAGTATATTATTATACAAGTTTAATAAGAGGCCTTATTGTAGCACGCGTGGGTTTGGGGCACGACGAGCGAAGCGAGGAGTGCTCCAATGGAACAAGTGCTACAATGCCTCTTAGTAAACGAGTATAATATACTATTTTATCTACTTTGCGTTACTGATTTAATATAAATTCAAAATTTCGAATACAAAAAAATGTGGCATTATAACCTAGGGATGTTTACGAGTAACGATGGCGACATCGTTAAGTCATATTTGTCAGGCGGCAATGACATTTAAATATTAAAATTCCTTTAAATTTTGTAAAAAACTACAAAAATATGGCAGAAGAGAAGGATTGAAGTTATGTTGCTTTTGTACAAGTTTTTCGGTTTGTATGTTGCTCAAATAGCGCATTAATAATTATAATAAATTTAACACGTTTCTGAGATTGTGGTTATGTATTCGATATTTGACGCGTGTGATTGAGCAGTGGAATGAAATGTCGCCAATTTTACAGAACAAATAGTTACCAAAAACAGTTTCATAATAGCCTCTATAATAAAACTGTTTTGAGCCCATTTCAGTATCATAATGGACCTATTGTTAACGCAAAGTAGACAAAAAAATATATAATGTCGACTGGCGTTCCCACCCACGTAGCATAAACAGAGAAAAATTATAATTGCCGCGTAATGGGGATCCGAATCAGATATCGAGACGAACCAAACCACGAAAGTAAATATAATAATAATAATAATAAGCCAGTTGAATGGACGAAACTAAAGTACGACCCGCGCAATATGACATGATTACAGATAGAGAAAGCAAAAACTTAACGAATAACTCGGAACCATTCATCATCGAACATGCGAAAGACAAAACTTTGGTTTACGGGCCTCAGAGTCCACCCAGAGGAAAGTTAAAAGAAAAAGACATCAACATTTAACATCGGGACGATTAAGATCAGCTCTAATAATAATAATAAATAGTCGGTCTCAAAATAATAAGATATAATTATAATAGCATCCTCAGACTAAAAAAAACATATAACAAGCAATTACAATTTAGAACAAAAAGAAAAAACAATTCAAAATATGTAAAAATATAAAACATAAAAACCAAACAAATACTGAAAAACTTACCTAATGTAACTAAATTAGTGAAACAATAAAAGTATAGGCATAAACATATTAAAAATTGAAAGTCGTTTCTGAATGTTCGGTTACCCTACACGTTGTTATTGGCCCCTCTGCTAATGAACTCGGTTGACCGGTGAGAGATACAAATTTTAGGTTAAATTGTTATTAATGTTGTTATCTATCCATATTGAGAACAATAAAGTAGGGAAAACAAGAGAGAACATTGGTTTTTAACTCGAAAAAGGCGAAAAAGTGGTGATTTGGTAATTTTTACAAATTGAGCCATAACTACCGGTGAAATAGTCAAATTGGGTTGGGTTGGGTCAAGGATCAAGTGTGTAAGACCGTCATACATACTTGGTGAAAGTTTGGTGAAGATTGGTACACTAGGAAAAAAGTTATCGTCAAAAAACCAAAAATTCATTGTTCATTGGCCACCACTGTATATATATATATATATATATATATATATATAACAAAAGAAAGACCTTATTGGGCAAAGCCCGCGTGGAAACACGCAACCGCCGACACGTGTTTCTGACTTATTAGTCGTCATCAGGACGGTATAGCCAAATTAAAAGATGGACAAAATTTGGAGATACAAAACAATCGGACAATGCGTGTTTCCACGCGGGCTTTGCCCAATAAGGTCTTTCTTTTGTTATGTCTTTGTTCCCGCATCAACAACCTTTTTTCATTATTATATCCTGGGCTCGGTTGTTCACGCAGGTGGCTATGTCCTCCCGCGTGGCTATGTTGAATGTTCCCACAATATTGTGGGTATTTTGACTGTTGTCATAATGTGGAGGTCGGTTGCTTGTGTTGACTCCGATTGTTTTGTATCTCCAAATTTTGTCCATCTTTTAATTTGGCTATACCGTCCTGATGACGACTAATAAGTCAGAAACACGTGTCGGCGGTTGCGTGTTTCCACGCGGGCTTTGCCCAATAAGGTCTTTCTTTTGTTATGTCTTTGTTCCCGCATCAACAACCTTTTTTCATTATTATATCCTGGGCTCGGTTGTTCACGCAGGTGGCTATGTCCTCCCGCGTGGCTATGTTGAATGTTCCCACAATATTGTGGGTATTTTGACTGTTGTCATAATGTGGAGGTCGGTTGCTTGTGTTGACTCCGATTGTTTTGTATCTCCAAATTTTGTCCATCTTTTAATTTGGCTATACCGTCCTGATGACGACTAATAAGTCAGAAACACGTGTCGGCGGTTGCGTGTTTCCACGCGGGCTTTGCCCAATAAGGTCTTTCTTTTGTTATGTCTTTGTTCCCGCATCAACAACCTTCATTATATATATATATATTAGGGCGGGTTAATTTTTTTTTTGATGAAGCGTATAGCAAAATCGTAATATATAGGTGATTCTGAGAAATTTTGCTCAAGAGACCATAGCTCTAACTTGGATTTGGAGCCCCCCAAAATTTCAAAATATATATTTTTCCATATATACATAGAATAATTTAATTAAATTCGTCATAAAATCGGATAGCATTATAGTAGATTTCTCAATCTGCGCTTGTTTGAAAGGTATTTTTATCACCTTTCAGAATCTGTATTGATACCAATATTTTTTTTATTTTTAGTAGAGATATTAGGAATTTTTTGTCGAAAAATAGCCTAAAATGAACTTTTAACTAATAAATTCAGAATTCAGAATATAAAAGTTCAGATAATTTCCAAAAACTTTTATTACGATCAATTTTTTTGTAGGAAAATCGATTTGAAAAAATCAACATTTTCAAGGTTTCAACAAGAAAACACTATTTTTACATTTTTTATTCAATTTATTTTTAAATATTATTCTCGACCTACAATTTAATGTTTTAACGTGGTAATATTATTTTTTAAGGTCCTTTTTACTTTCCATTCGAGGAGTTTTCTTACGACTTTCTAATGTCACTGCCATAACTCCTTCACGATTCTTTTCTATAACTCGTTTTGAAACACTCGTTAATAATTGTACATGTCTTTCTGTTCCTTGTATGTGCATTGGAATTTGTGGATCAGCCAGTGGTGGTTCAACGAAATCTAAGTATTCAACCAAGTGATCATATGGAATCTGTCGAGTAAATGCTGGTTCAAATAATATATCGTCGTTATTCATGTCAACCATATTGACATAATCGGTAGCATTGAAATTTAAGATATATTTTTTGTAAACTCTGAGTTTAGTTGGATCGTACAATTGTTCTCGATAGTGTAAAATCTTTTTGATAGCTCTATCCCGTATTGCTTTTCGATCATCAAATAACATTGTTAATAAGATATTTTCTGGATGTGCGTAATATGAGTTGTTTTGAATTACACCATCTACAATATTACGAAAGTTTGGTTGTAAGTATCGTGTCCAACGTATAAATTTTAATAAAAGTGCACTGCCGTACACAACAGAGTTATAAAACTTCACATTGAAGTACATTGGCACATAAACTGTAATAATATAAACTGCCAAAGTTTTTAAATTGGTCGATGGTGTATTAGTTGTTACATATAATCGTAGTAATCTACTTGCTTTGGTTAACCAACGAGAATGTGCAATTGGTCCTGGTTTAATGTTAGCTAAATCAACTGGAACAATACCATTCGAAATTGCTTTAGCTATTTGATATAAATATTTAACATCTGTTGATAGTTCGAGCTCATGTTCATGATCCATCATCGCAGGCATATTCTCCAGTGGTATTGGATCAAAATCAGCTACTACCTGAAAAATGAAATGTTTAGATCAATTAATATGCAATTATTTTATTTTAACTTTATCCCAATCGAAAAAGTAAAATAATGACAATAAATAATGATGATATTAAATAAAATAAAGTGTTACATACCTGCAATTTCTCACATTCTTGAATAGCTTTGAATAACTTTCCACTTGCTGCTCGTGGTCCACTGGTGACTGTTTTGTCCAATGCTTCATATAAATGACGAAATGGCAGTTCATTGAAATGAAGCAGACATATAAACCAGTGAATTGGTCTATTTAACTGTTTTTCAAATAATCGTAAAACACCATTTTCTGTTCCAGTATTTGTTGGCTCACCATCACTGCATATGCCAATTAATTGATCAACTGTTAATGTTTTATTGTTGAAAAATTCATTCAGTTTTCTGTGTTTGGTTTTTGCATCTTCTTGACTACCCAAATTTACATATCCAAGTAACTCATTATAGGGCTCTTTCAGAACAACTAAATGCGGTTCTTTTACCATAGTGGTATGAAATTTGTCATTAACTTTCTCTGTAGTTAATGAGTCATTTTTTCTACAATCGAAAGAGAATGCAGTTATGGAAGAATTTGTATGTCGTGTACGGAGCACTGCATCTCTAGATTTAACTTTTTCTCTAGCCACTTTTGATTTATCCATAATAACAAGATTACCATGAACATCTCTAAAATTTATATCTTCGAATAAAGCTGTTGCTAAACATGAAGCGACTCTATCTGAAACACCGAATCTATCACACATCATAGCAAAATTTAAGGCATCGCATCTTTGAGTATAATGACCTCGTCTCATTTGAACAGTTGCTTCTGGAACTTCTGTTGTTGCTTCATTTTCATCTTCATCCATGTGTAATTCAGGTGGTTCGTAACTTGGATCATCGGTACCAGTTGTAAGTGTTGGTATTGTTGTAGCTACTTCTTCAACGTCTTGAATATTCAAGGTATATTCAGGTATTGTGAATTTTCTAACATTATGCTGGTCCATCATAAATTCTTTTAGATGTTCTGGAATCAATCCACACGAGCATTCTGTTGTTTTTAATTTGCAATTACATTTGCCAATATAAAATAATTCGTTTATTGAATCAACAAATGCTTTAAATTCATCTCTTTTGTTTCTATGTTGTACATGTTTCTGGTATTTATCAAGCAAACCAGTTAATTTTTTTAAAACACTCTTTCTATTAATGATTTCAATATTTAATTTACACCAAATTTGGATCAATTTATCTGTTACGTGAGGAGTAAAATTTTTATACGAGAACATTTTGTTTTCAAATTTAGCACGATCACTCAAAAAAAAATAATATTTTAAAATGTCACATTTAGTAGGCAAACTAAGATCATTTAAATCACTTGATAAACCAAAAACAACAATATCTTGGTGAGGCATGTTAGTCAATCTAGAGTCAAAACTTGTTGATGTTGTTGCTTCCATTTGCGAAGACACCGCAGACGATGTTGATGGTTCTTGATTATCCATAATAACTTTGATATTATCACTGCACTCTTTGACTAAATCTAAAATTATAGTTAAAAAATTTAAAAATTAAACACTTGGTTAAAGTTTCACATGTATTTTATTTACAATTTCTCTTACAGCTGTTTCGGCGGTTAGGCCATTTTCAAAGAGTGTATTAAACTGTGGGTAATTTGCAAACGGGGTTCTATATATACTAATTCAACACGTGTGCGCTTAAGGGATAATAGCCGCATAAATGACCGGGGAAATTCCGAATTCTGTGTGGTCGTTCGTGATGTTCTTGCCGTGTTTTTCCGCTTTTTTGATTTCTAGCGTTTCTAAAAAATTCAACCGTTTGCCTTTGGTAGTTGTATGCAATGTTTTAAATTTATTTAGATCCGGGAAATGGTTCTTTGTTATGCAGTGTTCATCTAAGCCAGTTGTTCTTGCGTTGTTTAGAATAGATTTTTATGTTCGTTCAGGCGCTTTTTGAAGTTGCGTCCGGTTTGACCTATATATAGAGCGTCACAGTCCTTACAATTAATTTCGTATACTCCGCTTTTTTATGTTTGGTCTAGTTTCTCTTTATTGTTTACCAATTTAGTTCCCAAGTTCTTTTTATTTGCACTAATAGGTGTTAGGTTGCTGTGACGTAACCTATTGGAGATTTTGTCACTAAACTTAAGAACATAATTGATAAAGCAATAATTGCGCTGGACATCCTCCACCGGTGCGTACAATTGTTTGGTTAATAGCTTCTGACGTTTTTTCCTTATCAACCGATCGATGACGCTTTCATGGTAATTATTGTTTCTTACAATGGCTTTCAGGATCTCAACTTCTTTATTCAACTTCTGTAGTTGGCAGTCGATAGGGGCAATACTAGAAGCCTGTGTATCCATGACCGAAAGGCACTCATTTTTATATTGAATTGACAAGAATTGGCATTTGTTATGGCGTCTGAGAAAGTATGTTTTCTGAATATGTCGAAGGTCAGGTGTTGTTCTTTTTTCCCAATTTGAAGGTCTAGGTAATTGCTTCTACGAGCAAGTACAATTCACCGTAGAGACAGAAAACAACGAAGATGGCACGATCAATTATCTAGACCTGCATAACAAAGAACCATTTCCCGGATCTAAATAAATTTAAAACATTGCATACAACTACCAAAGGCAAACGGTTGAATTTGTTAGAAACGCTAGAAATCAAAAAAGCGGAAAAACACGGCAAGAACATCACGAACGACCACACAGAATTCGGAATTTCCCCGGTCATTTATGCGGCTATTATCCCTTAAGCGCACACGTGTTGAATTAGTATATATAGAACCCCGTTTGCAAATTCCCCACAGTAATTACCCCAATATCTATAATTTATGTAAGAATATGTTTTCCAGTAACGTGTACCGTTTTCGAGATATGGAAAAAGGTGATAAGAGTAAACCATCACTTCCGGTTAAGAGATTGCGTTCAAAATAGGACGTTTTCCTCCTTGCTACATACAAATGTTAAGTTTAAAGTTGAAGAGCTCTAGCTATAATCGTTTGGACGCTAGAGCGCGCATAGACACACAGTACCACACAGACACACAGACACACACACAGACGTCATTCCGAAAATAGTCAGAAACGATTCAGGGGACCTCAAATCGTGTATATCCGTTGAAATCTCGAGTTCGAAATTTTTCATGATTCCTATACTTATACATAATGTATAAGAAAGTAAATATTGGTATTGTGATAACCGAGTTTTTATTTAAGTATTTTGGCAAACTGCGTATTGCACGATGAACGATTAAGGAAGAAGGAAAAGCAAGCTTGGCAACGTTTAGTGGTGGTAAACGTCATTATTTTGTAACGTCATTATTCAGTGTTACAAAGTTGTTCAATTGAACAATACTGCCATTGACGACTTATTCTACAGGTGTCAATACAGATTCTGAAAGGTGATAAAAATACCTTTCAAACAAGCCCAAATTGAGAAATCTACTATAATTCTATCCGATTTTATGACGAATTTAATTAAATTGTTCTATGTATATATGGAAAAATCTCTATTTTGAAATTTTGGGGGGCTCCAAATCCGACTTAGAGCTATGGTCTCTTGAGCAAAATTTCTCAGAATCACCTATAGATTACATTTTTGCTATACGCTTCATAAAAAAAAATCGGTCCATACAATTTGACCCGCCCTAATATATATATATATATATATATATATAAATTCCGAAGAGTAGTTGCCGTTGATATATTATATCATAACAAAACAAACATCAAATTTGTTTTTTTTGGGGGATTGCGGCAATTAAACGACGAAGTATCGTATGTTCTTTATTTATTTATGAACCAATATTTCGCACCCTATACGGATGCTTCATCAGGATTACTAAATAGAATTTAATTAATGAAAGTTATGTTGTTGCAATAATAATAATACTTACAAAAAATTGAACATAAAGTTGAACAACCACCAAACAGTATAAACAAGCAGGATGCACATTAAAATTAATTAATTGATAGTATAAATGTGTACACGTGCTCCGTTGTCTTCGTTGAAGTTTTATACTATCAATTAATTAATTTTAATGTGTATCCTGCTTGTTTATACTGTTTGGTGGTTGTTCAACTTTATGTTCAATTTTTTGTAAGTATTATTATTATTGCAACAACATAACTTTCATTAATTAAATTCTATTTAGTAATCCTGATGAAGCATCCGTATAGGGTGCGAAATATTGGTTCATAAATAAATAAAGAACATACGATACTTCGTCGTTTAATTGCCGCAATCCCCCAAAAAAACAAATTTGATGTTTGTTTTGTTATGATATATATATATATATATATATATATATATATATATATAACATATATAACATATCATAACAAACAATATTGTCTAGCGATCCACCAGTTAGTCTTCATGGACCTGTTTTAATTAATGTTCACTACACCATTGAGGTGTAAGATTAGACCATCTTTCGTGTAAATTTTACATTTTTCTGTCATATTTGACAAGACACATTTTCAATATATATATATAATGTCCATGTGTTTTTATGTAAAAAACACATGGATATTTGATATTGGTGTCCGTGGAGATGTATAAATAAAGATAGTAATTTTTGGACGTTTATAACGGACACACGTGTTTCAATTACGTTCAAAAGGTAGAAGAATCATTACATTATTGGCAATCCAACGTGGGGTAACACTTCAAAGAAATAAAAAGAAGTATCATTACATTATATATATATATACATATATATATATATATATATATATATATATATATATACATATATATATT
Organism: Geotrupes spiniger; assembly: GCA_959613385.1. Classification (NCBI taxonomy): domain Eukaryota; kingdom Metazoa; phylum Arthropoda; class Insecta; order Coleoptera; family Geotrupidae; genus Geotrupes; species Geotrupes spiniger. Next base: position 37,293,989 of record OY390735.1, read on the forward strand.
CTAAAACGTTGAATATTATATGTCTCGTCATGTAAATAATTAAGATAGAGTTAGTTTAAATATGTTTAAGATATTAGAATTAAGAGTAGAATATTAACCCGTAAATATAGAATTTATAATATAAATATAACGAGATAATTTAATTCGTATTTGCACGTGAACGGTTGGCGCGAGAAAAGTCTTGAAAAGATTGTACGATTTGCAGCTAAGTCAACAAAAAAGAAGCGGTCGCATATGTAATTATGTTAAAGAACTTGAAGCCCAGCCGATTTATGGTCATTCGGATCTATCGGAGGACTCGACGTGGGTTTTGTACGAGCAAACGACTGACAAGTCTAATTGATTTATAGCGCTCGGTACCGACGAAATCACGTGCGATCACGTGATATCCTCTGCGAGGGCGAATGCTTGTAAGTGTTCGAGGGAATCCATGTGGGCGTACTTGATATAAATAAGCGTAAGCTCGATGGCTAAAAAAAACAGTCGAAAAATCGACACAGTCGTCAACAGTCGACAGAATCTTCTTCAGTTACTCGTGTATAAATAACGTTCAGTAAGTTTCTTGTATATTGTTAATATTATATGCCAAAAATACAACGAATGTCTATTTGTTTATATGCTTTGCGTCTTGCCTGAACCCCGATAAATATACTGTTTCTTTATTAAAATTTAACCTGAGATAATTTGAGTTCGTTGTTTGATTTTGAATTGTGTAAATTTGAGTTTTTATTTGTATATGTGTAATTTGCCATTTTTGTATACCTGTGCATTTTTAATTGTCTTTTAAACTACTTTCACAATTTATTTGATTTTATTTTCATTTCAAATAAAATCCCATTTATAAAATCAATACTAACGTAACAATATATATATATATATGAGATATCGGTTGGTGTGGGTCTTCTTTCGGTACACAGTGTGGCTAAGGGGATGATCTTCTGTCTTCGTAAGTAGGACGTCTAGGAACTGATTGTATTCCTACACTTACCATTGTGAATTTAATTTGGTCGTGTTGTTCATTCAGATGGTTGAGGAAAGTAGCTAGTTCTGTTCTTCCGTGTGACCATATTACGAAAGTATCGTCAACATATCGTAGCCATATATCTGGTTTGAGTTTCGCAGTGTCTAATGCTGTGGTTTCCAGGTGATCCATGAATAAATTTGCAATTACTGGTGACAGCGGTGATCCCATTGGTGCTCCTTCCCTCTGTTTGTACCGTTGATCTTCATACATGAGTATTCTTCAAACAGTGTTAAATCCATTATATGTTTAGCTGGTTTGTGCTTCTGTTTGATTATCTCTATGGCTTCTTTGAGCGGTATTTGAGTAAAGAGTGACACGACGTCAAAACTTACTAACAGTTGGTCTTGCCGCACTACCTGGTTTTTCAACAGTTCAATCAAATGATCTGCATTTTTTACATATGATTTTGATTGTTCAGCGCACGGTTGAAGTTGTTTTGCAAGATACCTTGCTAGTGGTTGAGTTGGTGATCCTCTGGAACTCAAAATTGGTCGTAATGGTACATCCTGCTTGTGGATTTTGGGTAGTTCGTATATCCGTATATATACATTGGGCAGTCTAACAGAAGAATTGATATCCGAAAGAAAGAACACATAAGAGCAGTGAAACAAAAGGATACATCATCATCTCTAGTGAAGCACATATTAGAGACGGGGCACAACATAGATTTTTAGAACACGAAAACCATAGCTAACATACCACACTTCACGACACGGATAATACGGGAAGCTGTTGAAATAGAAAAGCAGCCACAAAATATGAACAAACAGGATGCTCAAAGATTTCCAAGAACATGGAGACCAGCACTTACTGGCCGGACAAATAGCAAGTCCGTGATAGACAAAAATAAAATATCACCACCCACTGAGCTACAAGAACGACACGGCCGGCTGACCCGAAGCCAGAGTAGAAACCAAGCATGCACATCGACCCGTAACGAAACCACACCATATAAAGACAGAGCAGTAACTTCAAACATCACTTCTTCTAAATCGCTTAGACCGAGAAGACCAACCTGAAGATGGCAATTGTGACATTGAAATTATTAGCAATGTGGAAGCAGCCTCACAAAAACTGAGCAAGGACACAGCTGAGATAATTCGTCAAGAGGTATCACGAGTCCTACAGTACAGCACACCTCCAAAAAGAAACATCACAAGAGAAGAATATCTTTCTTCGGGCTGACAAAGGCAACGCTACGGTCGTCATGAATACCGACGAATACAACAAGAAAATGAAGACAATATTAGAAGATCCTGCATATAAACCCACACCAACAGATCCTAAAACATATTTAGAGAAGACCACCAAGGACAAAATTGCAGCATCACCTATCGACCCAGAGACGAAGAAGCTACTTATACCAAGAGAATACCAAAAGATGCCCGAAACTATACGGACTGCTCAAAATCCACAAGCAGGATGTACCATTACGACCAATTGTCCAGAGGATCACCAACTCAACTACTAGCAAGATATTTTGCAAAACAACTCCAACCGTACGCTGAACAATCAAAATCATATGTAAAAAATGCAGATCATTTGATTGAACTGTTGAAAAACCAGGTAGTGCGGCCAGACTAACTGTTAGTAAGTTTTGACGTCGTGTCACTCTTTAGTCAAATACCGGTCAAAGAAGCCATAGAGATAATCAAACAGAAGCACAAACCAGCTAAACATATAATGGATTTAGCAGAACACTGTATGAAGACCAACGGTACAAACAGAGGGAAGGAGCACCAATGGGATCACCGCTGTCACCAGTAATAGCAAATTTATTCGCTCCTAGACGTCCTACTTACGAAGACAGAAGATCATCGCCTGAACCACACTGTGTACGGAAAGAAGACCCACACCAACCGATATCTCAACGCCGAATCAGGCATTACAAGCAAATGGCTACACCAAACGAGAAATACAAAAAGCAACTAAACCAAGACAGAAGAAAACTGAAGATGCAGACAGGAAGCCTATAGCAATAGCATTCTTGCCGTATGTCAAGGGAACTACGGACAAAATTAGCCAAATCTTGCGCAAGGAAAATATCGACACGGTTTTTAAACCACACCTGAAGATAGAAGCGCTATTGAGGAATCCGAAAAGTAAAATTCCCTTAGAGGAACAAGGTGCGTATGAAATTACATGCAAAGACTGTGACAGCAAGTACATTGGGCAGTCTAACAGAAGAATTGATATCCGAAAGAAAGAACACATAAGAGCAGTGAAACAAAAGGATACATCATCTCTAGAAATCCAAATTTTCGGAATTTCTTTCTTTTTCCTCTGTTACTGTCACAGATCTGTCATTTGAGTAATAACAAAACGTCTCTACGAGCACTTTGTGTAAATCAAGAAATGAAAATTTTCGGATTTTTTTTCTTTTTCCTCTGTTACTATCACAGATCTGTCATTTGAGTAACAACAAAACGTCTCTACGAGCCATTTGCGTAAATCAAGTAAGATTTCACATATTAGACACGGGGCTCAACATAGATTTTAAGAACACGAAAACCATAGCTAAGATACCACACTTCACGACACGGATAATACGGGAAGCTATTGAAATAGAAAAGCAGCCTCAAAATATGAACAAACGGGATGATGCTCAAAGACTTCCAAGAACATGGAGACCAGCACTTGCTGGCCGGACAAATAGCAAGTCCGTGATAGACAAAACGAAAATATCACCACCCACTGAGCTACAAGAACGACACGGCCCACTGACCCGAAGCCAGAGTATAAACCAAGCATGCACATCGACCCGGAACGAACCCACAGCATATAAAGACAGAGCAGTAACTTCAAACGTCAGTTCTTCTAGATCGCTTAAACCGAGAAGACCGACTTGAAGATGGCAATTGTCACATTGCCGAAACGTCGGAACAACTCTTACAGGGATAATTCTACAACGCGCATTAAAAATGTGTCTTGTCAAATCTGACAGCAAAATGTAAAATTTACACGAAAGATGGTCGTATCCCCAAACCTTATTTTCCCTTCTCTTTCCTGCGCATCTACTTGTTTCCACTTTCCACGTTGTTCCCATATCTTCTCTTGCATTGTGCTTCCGTCACTGATGTCCCTATCTTTTCGTACAATTTTATTCGGTTTGCGTCCCATCTCGATATCTCGCTCCATATATTTTCCTTTTTCTTCATCTCCCCCAAGCATTAAAATTCCCCTGTAGTAGTCTACCACACCCTTGTCACCTTCCTTCCACTTTGGCACTACCATAGCCCATACATCCATCCCTCGCTATCTATTCCATCCTCCCCTGCTGCTTCTCTATTCTTGAGTTTTCACGTTTTGAATGTAATAAAATAATAACATTTAAAACATTAAACGTATACAAATTTAAAGAGTCTAAATGGCAAATGCTTCGTAATTCATTTTTATGATATTAAAATTTGGATCTGTGGGGGTGATAAATGATCATAAAATGAACGGAATTACGTTTAGGATTTGAGAAAATAGCGGTATAACAAGAGTTGGCATACTGCACTGATGACGTCACAGCCCAGATTTACATGCAGACACAGATCACACATACGTACATTTCGTACGGAATAGAAATGCATTTATATCGTTAAATTGCTCGAATTAAAACGAATTAGGCAACATTATTTTTCATATTAATGTGTCAAATTAGGGCGGCTTAAAATATTTGTGTATTTGTATTAAAATTTGTCATGACTGATTATATAGAAGCGCCGCCACTGACCATACTAAAGAAAGTCAGTTGTTACGTTCATTATTGTCTGCATCCTCGGACAATAGTGTAGTGTCGGTAAATTTCTCAAATAGACCTATTTCGAGTATATATGGGCAATTACAATTGGTTACTTTATCGCTTATGACCCTTTTTGGCGATCAACGCGTTTGGTTGCATCGCTATGCTGTTAGTTTCGCAAAAACCCGGAAGGGCGAACAGGTGAAGTGTAAGATCATTCTTTTCTAGCGTTGTGCTTGACAAGCGAAGGTTGGAGGATATATTGTTTGGTGAATTTTGAGAATTGCGTTCTGCGACATAATTCTTTTACACTGACATACCGTCAGTTGTAATCCTACAATAGTACACAGTATTTTTGTTCTTAAAAATCCGATTTATCTGATTATGACTCCATTACCGAATCACAGTAAATTCGACTGCTACTTCAAGTTGGTGCTACTGGTATCTTATTGCATCATTGAAAAGGGCATTGGAAAATCGACCCAATATGCAATCGCATATTTACTGCCGGGACCGGACTCTACTCTTCGCGACCAATACTACAATATGGAACATTTGTATAGGAATGAAATTGAAAATTTCAAACACTTATGAAATATATAAATACTAAAATGAAATTATTAAATTTGTGAATAAGCGTGAAGGTATTATTTTTAAAGTTTTCATTTTTTCTGTCAAACCGTTTCTTTGAATATAGGTCTTCGGTCGATTATTATTTTTGCACCGATCTCAATCAATGTACTATTATTTATGCAAAAATGCCGAAGCATTGAACTAAAAAGTCAAATAAGTAATAATAAATGATGAAAAAGATAAGAATGGACCAACTATTGATGTGAAGAAAGTCGTGGAAAGAACGGCTAAAGCTGGTGGAGTCACCACAAGAACTGTTAAAAGAGTAATAAGGAGAAAGGTATTCAACTTTTATATGGAACGGAAATTTCCCACTGTAAAAGAATTGTACTCTGAAATTACAACTCAAGGGCCAGATTTGCCCGAATTTTCGCAATTTTCCTATACCTTTTCGAGAACATTGTACCGATGGTTAAAAAACATGAAGTTTTCATTTAGAAAATTAGATAATAAACCAGTGTTATCTAATTAAACCACATAACTGCTCAGAGAGCTAATTTCTTCACATCTCTTCAAAGGTACAGAAATCAGGGATGGGAAATCTTCTACACGGACGAAACCTGGTGTGGAGCAAATCATGCTCGACAGTTCGAATGGGTTGAAAAAGTAAAGGATAAAGGATAAGGATGCTTTTGACCATTATCGAGGTGGAGTTCAACAAGTAAACGGTTATAGAGACGGTATAAAGCGACCATCTGGTGCAAGTTAAAGGGTAATTATTTTGCATATTGGTAGCGAGAATGGATTTTTGGAAGGATGTCGTAAATGCTTTATAGGCGAAAAAGGGAAAGCAAAGGCCGATTATCATAACGAAATGAATAAACAACATTATGAGGTATGGTACCGGCGCGTGCTGTCTGTAATACCAGCAAAATCAATAATTATGATAGATCAAGATTATCATATAATGCTAGATCCTGATTTTAGGAAGCCTACATTATCATGGAGGAAAGATGAGATGATTGCTTGGTTACTGAAAAACAAGGTGGCACTTCAGGAGGGAATTGCTAATTTTTCAACGTTGACTAAACCACAGCTATTGCTAATGTCTAAGCCTCATCGTTATCAAAAGGTACTACTATTAGAAACTATTGCAAAGCAAATAAGAGGAGACGATGTGAAATTATTGTGGTTACCTGTAGCTCATTGAGAATTTAATGCTATTGAATTAATTTGAAATACGTGAAAAATAAAGTTGCAACGAGAATAATACTTTTAAAATTAAGGATGTATTGAATTTATGTCAGAAAGCTTTGAACGACGTTTCAACGGAGTTATGGAAGAATTGCGTTGAGCATTGTAAGAAAATTGAGATATCGTACATAGAAAAAGATAATAAATGGTAATAATTATTATTATCAAATAATGGGTACAATTAAATTTCAATACGTATTTCGTGAGAGACACAAGTTGAAGTTTCCTTAGAACTACATTCCGATTTCGTGCGATATCTTGTAACGGAGATAACAGAGATCACGAAAAGTTCGATTTGCAGCTAAAGTACGTACAATGTTAAAAAAATAAAATTTCCACTCTGTGCACAACATATCAGATTACGTCCAGTCGAAGTTTCATTTTTTTGTCGAAAAGCTAAGTAGGAAAAAAATTGTACAGTCGGCTATCCGTTAGAATCGCAAAAATCGGATTCTTTTTTACACTTCCCTAATGATTACTTCTAAACGTCCCTGCACAAAAATTTAAACTTACTGTAAGTTTAAATTTTTGTTACGTAGAAATGATTGCTGGTTGTACATTTTTTCGGCCAAGCGGTTTCTTTGATATACGACGTCAAACTGAGGGGGCTATTACTTTCGCACCGATAGTAGACGGATGTATCGTCCGGTGCGATTTTTTAGAGGCCGCAAGTCCGCACATACACCAACAACGTCGTCAATTCTTTCAAACCAGTAGCACTAGACAGGCGTACAGATCTCCGAAATGTACAGAACGTTGGTTTATATGAATAAATATTAGCAGTTAGTTTTAGAATTAGAACGGTCTTTATCTTCCTTCCACCTTGTTCTTGTGATACAAGACACACTGCGTTACTACACTTAGTTTCAGTTAGTTAGTTAGTACACTTAGTTTCAGTTAGTTAGTATACTAGTGTTGGCAAAATTCATAGAAAGATATATAAATCCTAGCCGAGAATTCAAATTAAATTTAAAATGTAGCGATACGGACAATAGAAATACAGAATGACGATATTACCGTAAACCACGCTTGTTTGTGGCGATTACTAATATATATAAAAGGGGTACAGCAACAGAAGGTAGAACTGTCCCCAAGATTATAATAATTCTTTTGCTTTTTAGCTTAAGTTGGGGCGGTTTATAATCTAGAGAACCTAGGCTTAGCACAGCGTGTTTCGTGTCATATCCACGCAAGTAAAAAATGAAGAGCGTTCTAATTTTAAAACTAACCGCAAAGGTTTATTTAAACAAAAGCACTCCAAAATGATATAAATGTATTTAAATGTAACCCCGTAATACCGTGTCACCGCAACTATGAAAGACACCACATTTTGATAAAAAGAAAAGTAACTAAAGTGAATAAATAAACACTTACCGTGAATTCCAGTCCGTAGTTAGCTAACGGCGGAGGCTAGACAATGAAATAAAAACAGAATATAGGACTAACAAAAAGGTGAACGGCTCATTGCGGCAGAATAATTGAACTATACAACTGACGACTTTGAATTTTTCAAAAACTTGAAACCATAAAACACATAGGTTAAACAACATAATGTTAATGTAACTCTCAAGTAAAGGCGATGCACGTTATTTTGACACAATACGCCACCCGAATCATTGTAATGTCCGGTTATCGTAATAGTTGACAATGTTCATTTGAAATTAGGCCTGAAGAGGGAGTCACTAGCCGAATACTTGCGTAATGATCACACGATCGGCGCAGCGGTTAGGGTGGATAAAATTTTTTTTTAAATAAATTCACAGCCGAGTTTTCCAGGCACCGCACACTGACAGATCAAAAATGGATGCATACCAGAAAAAAAACAAAACCCATGCCATATTTCGACGAGGAATTACGACGCATATGATGCGCTTCCAACTTTCCACAACTTTGAAGTCGATAAAATCCCATAAAGGCTATATCCTCTACTTGATGATAACAACGTGTTGTAGCTGGCTATATATATAACAACTGTGAACGATAATTTGACGCTCCACGCCAAAAAATTCTCATAAAACTCACTGTACAACACAATACTCGACTAAACAAACGACACGTACAAAAGAGAGCGAACGAGCGAGCGTCGAAACAGAGTGACAACCACGTCCGCAGGCTAAATGCGAATCGCGTCGCAATACATCTGCGTGGGCAGATGTTAGATATTAAATCCAAAACAAAAAATGCGATGAAGTTGTTAAACACATGGCAATGTCGTCCGCGGGTGCAGCGTAAAATGAACGTAACAAACGTTGTGTTTTTGTGTTTTTGTTGAACATTGAACTTCAAAACGACAAACTTAGATACAAATTTTAAAGATTTAAAATTTACTTGAAATTGAAAGTTAATTATACATATATAAACATAAACATATTTCATGAACAATCTTAACTTCGTCGAAAAATTAAATTATGTCTATTTTTACTTAAGTGGAGCTTTTTGGTTGTGACTTGTTTGTAAGTTGTTAATGTTTATTAAACAATAATTAAATTGCGAATTATTGAAAAAGTTACTAATTGAGTTTCATTGCACGAACTGATAACCTTCTTTAATTTATTCGAATTTACGGTGAGATATGCCTACCACGCGATAAAAATACACCAAGATTTGGCGTATATAATTTATGTATGCGTGTTACCTTATGTAGAAGTGTATTGTTGTGACTGAAGATAAGTTATGAGAATTGGAAAATATATGTACTACCACGTATGATACGAAATACATGTAGGTGTAGATAAATAATATAAATTAAAAATGTGTCTTGTCAAATCTGACAGCAAAATGTAAAATTTACACGAAAGATGGTCTAATCTTACACCTCAATGGTGCAGTGAACATTAATTAAAACAGGTCCATGAAGACCTACTACTGACGAAGGGTAATAACCCAGAAAGAATATTGTCTAGCGATCCACCAGTTAGTCTTCATGGACCTGTTTTAATTAATGTTCACTGCACCATTGAGGTGTAAGATTAGACCATCTTTCGTATAAATAATATATGTACAATGTGCAGAAAACTTATTCGGCATATCAAAGGTTGTGTTATCGGTAAGTAAATTATAATCTACAGAGAAAAACCTTAAATATTGAAATGAAATCAGAATAACAAGCTGTGTAAAGGAGTTATGCGGAAATAATTAAATATAAACTTGAAATGTGTGGTGCAACACAACAAATAACTGAGGACGATTAATAAATATGTTTCAATCAATTCATTAAAATAAACGTTATATCGTAATTATAAGATGTAAATCTGATGCAGTTTCTTAAAGTCAACTTTACCGTGATTCAATAAAAATCCTTCGTTTACTAACGGCAACTGACTCCCAAAGGTAAATCGCGGTAATGTCGATATATATGTTTTATAGAGTGATTTGATCACATTAAGATGTACATATCAAAATGCTTGAAAACATCATAGTTTGATTTGAGATGGAAATGTTTAAGACCTGGTTAATTAAATTAGACAAAGGTAAATAATTTGTTGGTCAAACAAGATTTCGTTTCGATGCTAATTCATTATTTAAAAATGTTATGGGTTCGAGGTTAGAATTTTAAGCGATCAGAAATCTCCGAGCTCAGGGTATCAGATGTTTGTAGTTTACTTAATGTAATTCTGATTTCAACGTTTGTACTTATACTTTTTATGAAAATTGTAAAACAGCAGGCAGGTTCCCGGTTTCAAAACGCTGTATGAAGCGGTGTTTTGGGGGCCATTATCATTCTCCGGTTTTCAAGTCAGTTGATAATCCGAATTTTGTGAGGTTATTTGTGTTCGGATAGTAGAGATTAATGTGAAATTTAACTTTGAAAATTCAAGCCAATATATAATTATGAAGTGCAGCTGAATCGGTGAAATAAACGACATTCAAATTTAAGGTGCATCGAACGAATATACGTATATTTGCTGTAATACACAGACTGTTCTAAATCCTAAAATTTAATTGTGTTTAATTGATTGGTATTGGGAGATGATCATATGATTTTAATTAATTACTACAGTCTCGTAAGTATGACGCATACAAATTTAATTGAGGAAATAAACTTTTATTAAAGTATTTCCAGCATAAAACTCACAAATTACTAAATTATTAATTAACTTTAATTTTATTTTTAATATTAATTTACCATTAGAAATATTAAGGGTAGTTTTGATTAATTAATAGCCTTCCGCCATGAGTACCCCTCTTTTTTATTTTCAACGTGTGCAATGTTATTACTTAAATATTTATTTTTATATTATTTAAACTTCTTTATATTAGAAGACATTTTTATTGATTATTAAGCTAACAACTAAATCATTATCTAAGCCTTTTCTATCCTCTTATCTAGTGTATAATGGAAGGTTTTTCGACATCTCTTACGTGTGGGCAGCAACAAAGCCTAAATAATTCAAAAAAAGTAATCCTTTAAATATTGCAAAGGGTTGGTCATGAAATCGAAACACTTGCCCGGCTGTCGAATGATCTTTTCGAATCGGGCATCCGCGATCTAATATAAAGAGCCGAAGAGATTTAACTTAATTCCACAGATATGCAGGAGGCTTCACTGTTATCCAGTAATGAAAAATAATAAATCAGCAGCTCCAATAGATTTTTAAGAATAGACTGCCAATGTGTTTGTTGAGTTATTCCAAAGATAGAAGTGAAAACCCAAAAAGAACAGCATATTCCATTGCATTTTAATATTTGGGGCATTTGTAGCAAAAAGAATTTATAAAGAACCACGTTATTACATTAAAATTTGCCTTTTAAAAATGATTTAAAATGAGATATTGGAACAAAATTTAAATAAAAAACTCAACAAATGGCTTGTAGGAGATTGCCCAACTGAGCTGATCGTACTAAAGCCAATTTCAGACGTAATTATCTTTGAAATCAAAAAAGTATTTTACTTCATCAAAAAGTATAGTGGTTCATTTACTTGAAGCTGCGTTTAAATTAATTAAATTAATAAGATACTGTCACACTGCTTTGTTCACACAATCAAGATCGTGTAACATTATTCTTTTAGATTATTATTTTGTTAAAAAAATGATGAAAAGGTTATTTAAAATCAAATACAATGTCCATGTTGAAGTTTAATTTAAAACCAAATTAACAATTTTTATATATAAAAAAAAAACATCATTCCCGAATAATAATTAAAACATTATTCTCTGTAAAAATAGTAAAAATTCAACAATTTTAATATCAAAAATAATAGAAAATAATCGCGTTCTAAAAGAAAATTTTGATTCGATTTTTTAATTCGGTGGAATTTCAACAATTCCACTCCATAAACGACAAACTTGAAAACAAGCGAAAATTTCGACTTCCTAACACTGGGATTAAAAATCAAAAAAAAAAAAACGATAAACCTAATCTTCATTTAAAAACATCACGAGTTGCGACGAAACCACCGATATAAATAAACTTATTAAATAGCAACAAACATAAAAGATCATTCATTTTAAGTAACGAAAAATAATCACACAGTGAATCGTAAATAAAATATATATCTCTAAAATAATTAAATAAAACTCATCCTATAAGTAAATGGCTTTGATTTGGTGTAAGTCTAGTTGTATCATTTTCGTAAGTGGTGCCAGACAATTTGTATTTGTGGTTCGAATATTAATATTTTTCAATTTATTAGAGTGAATATACAAATATATTTGCAACAGAAGAATCTTAACAACGTATAAGATCTACTTTAAAAGGCTTAGAATACCACAACCTTTTGACTAGAAAAAAAGAATTATTTAACTTTAAGTAGTTATCACTCCAATGTATGGTTTACATGAGTGATTAGTAGACATGTGAAATACAATGAAAACAGTATCACAAAATATTAAAGATTTTTTTTATTGTCAAACTAGTTAAGTTCTCTCTTAAATCGTTGTTGCAGTTCTAACCTAACCTAACTAAATGTTCATGAGCACATATGAGCAGTATTGCGTGTTGAATAGTACGAGTGGACAGCCCAAAAATGAATTTATAATAAGGTACGAAAGTTCACATTCTAATCTTTGAGGGACTACCATCTGGCACCACTTACTTGAGAACCGTAGCCGCAGTCGGATTTTTCACGAAAGTTCCGGCGATGGACTGCAACTGGAGGCCTGCAACCGTTGGATGACATCGTGCAGTTGTGTGTGGTTGTGGCCGCTGTAGGAGAGGAGAATGGGGCCGCTTGAGGTCGTCACGCAGCCTTCGCAATTTAACGTCCGTTGCTTGACGCACACCCACAAGCTTCGATTTTCACGTCTGCCGCTCAGCGTATACATGTGTCCATTGTGTATCAGCACCGGATGGCCCTTTCGACTCTTCACGAAGAACAGACCACCTGCGGCAAAACCCATACTCACTCTCCAACAGCAACTACAAACACTTACACCCAACATGCATATAAAACAAATTTAGAAACCCTTAGCGAATGAAAATGTTTGTATTCTTTAGTCTCAAATGAATATATACAATATGTAACGCAGCAAGAACGTGCCTGTGTATTTCGCTGTTGCATGGCGCAAACAAGTCGTTAAGATGCTACAGATAGAATGTACTTATACATCATTCATGACGCTACTATTGCAATCGAAGCAGCTGATTTTGATTTCTTACTTCTATTTACATTTCGTTGCTTTTTCTCATTTACTTTTAACATTTTCTTTTTTCCAATTTTTGTATGTTTATTTGTATTTTCATTTCAAGGTAATCTCAAGATCAATTACAGAGTGCTCTTTGATTGGCGTCCATACTGACTTATAGTTGTTAGAAACGACTCCAGCATTCACTATCAAGGATACTCAATTCAAGACCGTGATTATTATGAATTTTACCTCTAAAATAAAATTCAAATGCATCGACTGAGAGTTAAATCTATAAGCTGAGGATAACTAGTCAACTATATGAACCACTAAATCAGCAACCCTACATTATTACTGGTCCTTTCGTTAATATATTGAAATTGTGTTTTCGTAATTTCTGCTAAGAGGTGTGTGGTGATCTCATGACCTCATAACAGGGCTCGTGCCGTACGTTTTATTATAGTTTGGTATGAATCGTTATATGCTGAATACAAGCATACTTTTAATGCTATAGGGGTAGTATGGTGATGAGTAAAATAAACAAATAACTCGTGTTGTCACTTGCCGCGTGAGCAAATATTGTAATTTTACTTAATTCATTACTTGTAATACTTTTATCATTCTTCGAAGAAGGAATTAATGGTGAGCAAAATATATGGGACAGATTATGTAATAATATTTGTATTTGCTAATTGATTAAAGGATTTCAGACATAATAAATAAATCAAAGAAATATTTAAAAATACATATTTACGTTTATGAATTAAACGAATATCTAAATCGTATTTTTAAACGTAATAGCAACCGATGTATCGGCGAACGTAATATTTGCATCTTATGGTCGGTACCCAGTAGCTGATTTTTAAAGCGGAACCAAGCCACTTGTATTATTATCGGCTCATTAAATATGTTTGCTGTGGTATATTCGTATGTACAGTCGAATGCAAAAAAAAGTAGACACGAAATTTTCGGCTGCTTGAACAAACTTGATATTAGCATGTAAACGTCAGTATTGTCATTTCAGTGATATTTTAATGAACTGGTGAGCCGAAAGCGATACAAAGCTTTTTAAGAAATTACACATTGACCTACATATTGATACAGGCAAAAGAATTTATTAATGTTGTACACTTAACACGCTGAGTTTCCGCAGACTGGTTCCATTGAAATAAAATCCAGTCGGAATTTGTGGGGTAAATTATTTCCGTGTTCAATTAAGGGCTAGCTCGTGGAGGTACAGATAGTTGATATGCACAAGTGGGGTGCATCTAGACTCGGAGCTTTGCATATATATTCCCGATAGTGTAGCAATTTGCATTGTTCTGCCAGAACAATTTATCTATTTTTGTTTTCCACTAAGTAGGTTGTGGAATATTTAAATCAAGATAGTCAGAGTTTTGCTTGATCGATAATGGAATAATAATAATTATAATGTAGGTACATAATAGTATAAATAAGAGTATAATTTTTTTTATATAAGCGTTGACAGTTATAGTTTTCTCGAGGACATACAAATTTTCGTTTTCTGGTGGTGGTGGCAACATTTCAATCGTTGTTAATGGATTGTTTGCATTGTAACTCATTTATTAGTTCGCCCGCTGAAATCATCACTAAATGTTAAGCATAGAAAAGGTTTTTGCTTTTTGAAGTCTGCCAGTAATTATCAATGCTGCTTTTATTTATGAGCAATGATGCATGACCTCTCAATAATATTTGAACATGGATTGGTTCCTTTTTTCGTCTCGTATGTGTTCAATTATCTCGTCCACACATCGTATCGTTGTTTCCATTTTCGGCGAGTATTCAAGGTTCTCTTCATAACCTTTTATTTAAAAAGTTCTTTCAATAAATGTAAGAAAGTTCAATGCGGACCACGGCAGACTTTTTATATTATTTCTCATTATATTTTAATTGGGTTCATTAAGTGACCATAGCCAAACAAGTAGTCGGTGATCTAAGGTCGAAAATATTTGATATCAGTCTACACTACGGCAACAAGTTCCTTTTCAAATGTGGAATATTTTTGCTCAGTTTCCGAAAGTATTCTCAATGCATAGCATAGCAATTTATCTTGTCCTACGGTTCCTCGTACTGCTCCTAGGGCAACGTCTGAAGCAATCCTGACTACAACTTCTTTAGTAAAGTCGGGAAATTGTAGTGCAGGGATCTCGGCAATCTGCTTCTATCGTTGGCTGAACATCCTTGGTTTGCGTGAACTTCAACAATCAAGATCACATCGTCACATTTCCCATTAACTGACTTGATTGGAAAGTCAACATAAGTAAACACGCGCATTTGTCATGAATCGTGTGCCACCTAATATTAAAATATTTATTTAAATGTTTTTAAATAGCGATTTTATTTTGTTTTGTACCGCACATAATAATTAAACTACAATTTTAGAAGATTAACAATGACTGCGAAGGGTGTGGATTACAGACCAAAACGAATTAACTAACTGCCCAAAGCGAATGTGTTTTTATAATAAAACTTATTTAATGTATCATCATCGCTATGAGCATCGTACGGTGCATGTGTTAACTATACTACCATTCAAGATAGATTATTTAAATTTCTTATACTTTATGGGTAGTACAGTAATCATGAAAATTTCCGAACTCGAGATTTTAACGGATATACACGTTTTCAGGTTTCCTGAATCGATTATGACTATTTTCAGAATGATGTCTGTTGATGTGTGTGCGCCTGTGTGCACTCTAGCGAAACACTATAACATTTTGAACTTAAGATTTGTATACAGCGAGAAAGAAAACGTCCTATTTTGAAAGCAATATCTCACCTGGAAGTGATGGTTTATTCCTATCACCATTTTCCCTATATCGAAAACAGTACGAATTACGGAAATTTTTTTATGAAAAACCGTACGAGTTACCGAAAAAATGTTATGCAAAACCATACCCTACCATTTCACTCTTCTAGAGATCATCAGCAGCATGGTTCACTTTGCAGCATCGTATCGCATGCTGCTGATGAGCTCCAGAAGAGTGAAACGGTGGCGTCCAGCATTATACTCTATATTCTTTTCGCTGCATTTGTGTGCATGAAAACAGATACAGTGATTTTAATTCCAACCAAATTTTAATATAATAATAGAACAAACTCAATAAACAGATAAAGTTATAAACTAAGCACTAATTACATAAATAGAACAAAAAATTTACTTGCTTATAGAAGAAGAAGGAATTAGCATAGGTGTCGGAAAATTGAACAATAAAGGGTACAGGATACATTAAGAAACCAATGTTCTAGAGTATGTTTAAAAAAAAACTTGTCATCTATTGTTTAAAATCAAATATATAAGAAATTTTTCTCTCGATCATCATGTATATGGCAAACTACATACATATATTGCATGTTTTAATTTGGACCGAAAGACAGAAAAATAGATATAGCAGAAGTAATGTATGTTGTTATTGAAAGATAGTTTAGCAGTAGAAAATGATTAAAATGTAAATCATTAAGTAAATAGTAAATACACCATAATACATGAATTATAAGAAAATGTGCATTAATTTTCATTCATTTATGTTTGATTTTTTGGGTAATTGAGAAATAGAATTAGAATTCATCATTATTTGATCATAATTAATTGTTTTCCATCTATTACATACATCTTTTTTTTAATTATTCGTAAATAATTGTTTCACATTTCTGTGTAATAGTTTTAAGAGTTTCATAAATTATTGTTTGATTTTTCTCTGTAACTGGAACTGTTCGGTAACAGGTAACAGTATTTTCGTTATTTATTTGATAATTGACTTGTATATAGATAATATATTTATTTTTACAAAATATAGAATATTTTAAAAAAATGTACTTCTCTGTTTTCTGAAAAAGTATTTCTACCACAAATTCTATATCAGTTTATAAGTTATTTTATTGCAGAATAATAAATAATAAAATTAATAATAACAACAGCAAAATGTACTCAAATATGTCATAAATTTACAAACTATTACCATTTTTAATAAAATGTAAATATATATTTCACCAATTGAATTGCCATCTTCAGTATTCTGAAAGAAAAAATGTTAAACTAGAAAACATACATCCTTCGAAGATATACTCTTCACTGGATCACCAGTGCGGCAACATCCTCTTATTTTTAATTACTCATAAATCAAGTACGATAACCGGTTTTAATTTATTATAATTAATAATATAAATTATAACCAAATAGGTAATAACAAAAAAATACAGAACATAAATTAACCAGGATATAAAAATCTTGTTCAAATTAATATATAATACGCTTAAGCGATATGGAAAATTGTATGGCAACATAATTAATTATTAAAAATTAATTACTTGTAGAAAATAACGATTTTCCTCAATATAAAGATCACATTTTATTGTGATAAAGTGAACATTTCATAAGCCCTGCGCTTCAGTTCATCAGTAATCAGTAAAATTATCTCAAAAAATAATATACAAATAATATCATTTATAGTATAAATTGACTGCTTAAAATTAACTATGCAATGGCCAATGGCATCAACAGGTTGGCATGAGTACACGATATCTTTCGGTAAAATGAAAAATGGATATACAATTTGTTTTGGAGCAAAACAGGTGATACAAATGAAACTTACTGAATAATTCACTTTAGTTAAACAGGAACGAATGTAGAGTTAAGAAACAAGCAAAATGACTTTAATTATTTTAATATAAAATAGAAGTGCACAAAAATAAACTTCGAGATTTTAAGAATAATATATATATATTTATATATAAAAGGAAATTTATCACTCACACAGATCTACTGTAATACAAAGAGAGCTTAAAATTATATTAAAAGTATTAATACTAAAAAAAACTCAGCAGTTCGTAAAAATATTAAACTAAAATCTTACTCTATGCGTACCTTAATCAAATTAAATTATAATTACATCTAGTACACTTATCCCATAATTTTCTCAACTTAAAATTGAAGTTATACACGTCTCCACAATTTGAATGTGAACTTACGACACGCATCAGATCAACAAGGAATGTTAATTATACAGTTAGGAAATAGAACTTTAAAATTTAACTTAACATTAATGAGATTCTCGAACAGTCAATGTGTCATAATTTTATTTACAAATGAGGGACAATTTTAAAGTTCTAGTTACTATAAGCATAAATAATTATAACTCCAACTCCAAGGAAATAAAGTTTATTAGAATGCTGTAGACTGATCGAGATCGATGTCAGTTGTTTATAAACACACACAAGGCTTGTTTTGGTTATACCTGGTGCTCAAATTAAAAGTGATTTACTTTTAACTTGAGAGGTTGAAATGATAGTTCTACATCGTTTTAGAAGTGTATCCAAAACAAACTTATAGTTAACTCCATGTTGCAACTGTTAAGTACAAAGTTGTTACATAAATGCGTTTATTTACGCCTTAATTGAAACATCGAAATGTCGATTAAATCATGTTTACGAGTCATTGCAAAAAATAATGCTTTTAAATTAGTAAATACAACTCATAATTAAAATAGATATTTGCAGCAAAAATGTGTCAAAATATGATCTACACAGCAAGTAATGCAAATTTAGGGCAGCTTTCCATCAAGCCGACAGAGTTGTGCCCGAGTTTTATTGGTAGTAAATAATATATGAATATATGTGTGGTGGTACAGCTGTAATCATCATGATACATTCGCTGAAATTTATTTCCAACAAAGCGGTCTTCATTGCCAATGGTGGCTGAATAACTTGTTAGTACCAACTTTGTTGGTCGAAAAGACCTCTGCAATTGTATAGCAGTAAGAGTGTGTGGGCATTCACGTCATCAGAGTTTTATTGTTCAAAATGAAAACAAAACCCAACTGACATAAACAAAACAGAAAGTATTTCATCTAAACCCATTAAAAACGGCAACTCACAATCATAGAGTACAAGAGAAGGTACAAGCTGCAATGTACCAGTTTGTAGAGGAGCAAAGTAAGAAATACAATAGTAATGTAAGAAGTTGGTACTTTTAACTCTTTACTTAATACTATACAGTTACATTTTAATTACTGCCTCATCGATAGAAATGAAATGATTTATATGTGTGTATCACCATCAGAAAATAATTTCGTGCATAAAGACACTATTTCATCTCCATTTATCATGAACATATTATCTGGGTGTGAACTGATAACTTTGAATTTATCTACTGTTCACATAAAAAATTTATAAATAATTGACATCGAAATGATTCAACTTGGAATGTCATCTAAACATGGAAATACTCCATCATTTGTTTCATATAAAAATAGGTAGCATGAAATTTGCATATGTACATAAAAGGTCTTTTCTTAATAAAGAAAAGAAACTGTAAAATTAAGCGAATAAGAAAAATTATTAGAGAATTTCTTTCTGCTAAAAACTTCACTGTCTCAGTCATTTTCATTTGTAGAGAACTTCAATATCGACCTGAAAAAAATCGTTTTTAACGTCGAATACTACGAATTTTCACAAAACTCAACTGTTTCCGGCCTGTACCAGAACCTCCCGGAATTGTTCGATAGGAACTATGGTGTCTTCTTCTGGATTGATAATCTCGGGAATGACGGCGTGGGAATGTCCAGAAGGCCACTTGACGATCTGCCCGTTTCTCGTCCAACAGGTTGCCTGGCACTTAAATTGGTTTCGGCTGAACTTACAGTACCAAAAACATTTGCTTTTGTACGTGCTCTTCTTAAAGAATGTATGCCCGTCTACGATGAGCCGGGGATTCCCTCTTTTTCCCAAAACACACTGCAGGGTCCCTGCAGATAAAATAATACGTTAACATTTAAATACCAAAAACACATACAACTACTCTATTATATGGCATTCAGTTCATTTTTAGCTAGCTACACTACTTTCATGTTATCTTCAGCTACACATAATCAAAATCGTTATGTTAAACATCAATAAAATAATCGTTTTATGTTATATTATTATATAAAAATGTACGTACAATACAATTAAAAGAACAAAAAACAAAGTAAGAAAGGTACGTATGCCATATAATAACAATTTGATAAAATAAACTTAAGGTATTTAAAAGTTTTGTGTATTATTTTATTGAGGTTCCCGGTACACTGACACAATATAAACCAAAACACTGACACCATATAATAACACCGCAAATTTCAAATCATCAATTTGAAGGCGCTATTTTATAATAACCTTACAATAATGTTCCCAAATACGCTTTGATGGACTGATCTTATTAATTTTGAAACTCACATTGCATGAAGAAAATCAGAGCAACAGACACATAAAAGAGTGTCTCAAGTTCAATTCAAAATATCTCTACTACTTTTGGACTGTACCAATACTATAATATAAATGTCAATTGAGACCCAAGAATGGATGCCACCAACATATTTTAATATACGATTGGACAGCTAAAGCGATTCAGAACGTCTTAATGAAATTATGTAACTATCTAACATATCTAACATGAAAGCAACGTTTACACAAACGGATTCAAAATATAACGTTAACAATTTCAAAATCGAACCACAGAATAAAATAGAGTTAAATGGAAGTTAAACGATAAAAAAATAACCAATTGAAAGTACTATTGAAGGTAGAAAAAGAAATATATGTAGGATGGAAATGAAATAAGCAAAAGTAAAACAACGTATAGAATTAAAGAAAGAAGTAAAGAAAACATTCCAGAAGATTCAAAAAGAGGAAGAAAAAAATTGAAGAATAAAACTAAAAGAGGACGTAACAAAATGTATGGAAGAGAAATAGGAAATGAAATCTCAGCTAAAAAAAAAATTTTAATCTAAAGAAAAGCAAACGATGCAATAGTAGTTGAAATTCAGCTTCTGGGAAGATAATGAAGTAATGGTAATGAGTTGTGAAAAGTTGTGAAACAAAACGACGTCACGGTAAAGGAAATTAAATGAAAGATTATAAAACCGACAGAGGAAAGGAAAATGTAGAAGAGGTTAACAGAAACTAACAAGAGATAGTTTAACCTATGGGACCATAAGGTGGCAGTATTAAAGAAGATATACCTAAAAATAACAAGAAAATAAAATACCGGGCAAGGCCAAGGCAAAGAATAAGGAAAGAATCTACGAGGATCAAAACGGTACAACTTGGAAGTTCTGGCATTATAAGAACCTAAGCATTACCAGAAACTAAGCAATGAGACCAGATATTTATCATGAGATATATTGTTACCAGGACTGTAAAAGCAATTAATAAGTAAATGATAAATTTTTCGAAAGAATATTTCAACTTCTTTTACTTGACATATACAAATCTAAATCTTAACATGCGATTGAAGGTATGAACTCGGTACTAACATGAAATTTCGAGAATCAGAGAAGTTCCCGAACAAACTAGCTAAGGAAACCAGCCACATAAAATTCCTATGTGCAGCAAGAAATAATAATTTAAAACGCCTAAAAATAAATTATACAACAACGAAAACAGGGAAAGAACAAAGTTAGTTAATATCGATGGCATTGGTGAATTTAAAATACTGGAAAGCGAACTACAAAGAACGATCGATCACGCTTCTTATTAACGCATTTACGTGAAAATGAGATCAACACACGAAACAAAGCGTAGGGAACATGAAGACCACTAAAATAAGAAACTGGATAAACAACAAAAAGAGACAAAGAGGAAACAAGAACTTATACAAAGGAAAGCGTTACTATTTCTGCTTATACAAAGAAGAAATGTCCATTTTGGAGAAAGACCTATGCCCGGTTTCACAAACGCTAATCGGTCGTTAACAGCTTGTTAACGAATCGTCAAAAGTTTGACGATTCGTTAATGAGTCTTTAATCAATCGGCAAATATTTGACGATTAATTACCTTGACGAACCGTTAAAAGCAAAATTACTATTGTTTTGGATTTCACAAACAATAGCGAGTCTTTAAAGACTTGTTAACTAATTCATCATTTGACAATCGTTTGTGAAACCGGGGACTAACCTTGCAATAACACCAAAAACTATTCCTACATTGGACATCATATCCGAAGTGGATACGGTAAATGCAATCTATCCAATATATACAGATGGGAAGTATTGGAGGCGGTGGCTTAAAGAACCAAAAATCGACACAATAAAACACCACAAAGGAAGAAAATGAAGGCTTGAAGAAGTTGAGATCTGTAACGACCATCAACATTTTGCCGACAGACAAAGGAAATACAATACATACAACAAAAAATTGTTGAATATTTTAAGTGCGCAACACTCAAGAGAAATCCAACTGCATATTGGTATAAAGTCAAGTTGTGGCAAACCACGACCAAACATCCATAATGAAAACATACCACTACGACCAATATAATCAGTTCTAGAGGATCACCATGCCACAGGGTAGCAAAAATTCTAGTACCATTTTTTCAACCAGGAAGAACCAGCTTTTATGTGAAGACAACACTTTGCCAACATTACAAAGGATCTCCCAGTGAGCTTGGACATCCAGAGTTTGTTGCAACTAACGAAACCTTAACAATAATTCAAAAACTGTTAGAAAAGGACGCAAGGACCAACATATCAATAGATGTACCAATGCATATGTTTGAAAGTTATTTTCTTCCTGCACTACTTGGAGCGAAGAAGAAATTAACTTTTGCTATGGGTAATCATATGAAACCATGAAAACGTCAAATTGAAGTTTTTCATACAATACTTGCACACCAGAAGCAGCACGATAAAATTTACGACGAATTAAAATGTCTACGTGGTGAGGAAAGAAGGCAAACAAAAAATTCCGGCTTTGAATTGAGTCTTATTTTCTAAGGTTTTTTTTGTGGACCTCCTCCCGTGCCACATCAATCGCGTTATCGTCACGCAAGCAACTGGCTAGTGACGCGACGTTCGAATACAGTGAGGTTGGCACCGCTACATCACTTGGGACCCCTAGGCTCGAAGGGAAACGGAACCAGCGCGTGACCGAAGCCGCGTTGATCAGCCCGGATCGACACATCCACACATGCACATGGACCTAATTTCAAACGAGCATAGACATACGCTCTATTGTGAATCGTCGCGATAGCGGAATGATTTATTTTCGCGTTGGTATTTCGGGGACTTTTGGTTTCAAATATTGTTTTGTAGGGCAACATAGTTGCGAATACCATTAGTGTCAAGTCGTTTAATCACTTTTATTTTACCCCAATTGATTGATGTATAGCAAGTTTATGTAAAATTGTCTATTCTGCCGCAATGAACTTTACTTCTAATCATTAACCCAGTAATTATTTTGTCGCCTAGCATCCGCCGTCAGCTAACTACGATCTGGAATTCACGGTAAGTGTTTATTTACTTCTTCATTTTATTAAAAATATTCTATCACGTGCATCGTTGGGGTTGGACGTATTAAGGTCCGGGAGAGAGATAAAGACGTCATGCCGAATATAATCAGATTCAGGTTCAAACGTGTATTTCCGTTAAAATATCGAGATCGATAATTTTCATGAATACTATAATTCATTATACATTAAGAATAAGAAAGTAAAAACAAGAGAAATACAAAATAGATACAGAATACTGTCGTGATCCTACGCCACATATTTGTGTTTATAAACAGGTTGAATAATAATTAATACAAAATATTTTAAGACACAAGTGTAAAGAGTAATTCGTTACTGCGCGAATAGTTCACAACACGGGCGAGTTCAAAAGACGCAATGCAATGAAGATACTTTTTACATGTGTATTACAAACTTTTATATATCGTACAAAAATTTCTTAATAAATGTTTAATGCTACTTTTAAAGTAATATTTTTTAAATGTCAATTTGACTGCTGGTAATTATTTTTTGCTGAATGAAATACCGATATCGTCTACATATAGTGTAGACGTATTGCTACATATAGTGCATTGACAAATACGTTTCTTACATTAAATTTGATAAAAAGCACTAGTGCCTTAAAACGCACTAGTGCCTTAAAACGCACCTCTATGGTTCTCTCAATTATTCAATGTGCGAAACCAGATTAATTGAACAAATGTCAAATTAATTTCAGCGTATGTATTTTCATAAGCTATTACTTACTATATTGGAAAACGTAAAATATACTCGTATTTTATAATTGAAAAAAAAGGTGATTGTGATACAATCCTCGGTGAAAAGTTTCATTATGACTCGGCTGTAATGAAATACTTCCCACTTCCGATGTATATATTTGTTAAGTTCCATTTTTGCGATACATCCGCGGACGATGCGCGAACTATTATTTTTAAACGAACGCCTCTTTATCGTCGAGATTCACGACGGAGAAATTTTGTTTTCGCGCCAATAAGCGAGTTCGAATTAAAGTAGTGTCTGGTTTCGCAACCTTCAGTTGCGCTTTCAATTATAATTAAGTCGTTAACAAATGTATTACAGGTTCATGTATAATTGTATCGGTCTACAACAATGACCCGCTCCTTCCTTATCGTTAGCCCTGGAATTATGTTTATTTTCACCGTCTAGCGCCGCGTTAGCTAACTCGGACCGGAATTCACGGTAAGTTTTATTTATTTACTGTATTTACTTTCTCATTTTATTAACGATTTCTTGCGTGCCCATCGTTGCAGAGGGATGGACTGGTGTGTCCTATTTCGGATATAAATCTTGTATATGTATTCGTTCATGTGACAAGATCAGAAGAATCATGAAAAGAAGCGTTGAACTGTAAAAACTTTTCGTTAAAAGTGCCGATGCGACAGATTTAGCATCTAGCAGTAGTCTAGGCACAGTTTACCATAGATGGTAAAATTCGTAACACGAGTCAGTCGTCAGTCGTGTCGAATGGAACATAATCCAGGCGCCGTCAAGCAACAATAAACGGAAAACCGGGGAAAATCGACGAACCTCTCCTGGAATCAATGTTCGGCCCACTGCTTACGGAAAATCACCACTAAAGACGTAAGGCAAGACGTCCTTGGCAGTCACGTTAATGTGGAAAACCTTGAAGCCGACGGGTTGCAAAGACTCATCATACTTCGTTATTAAACTGGCTTTTAGACTAGGATTGCCAAATTGCGTTGCCCTACGAGCTGTCAAACTCTGGAACGGATCTTGACGTAATGAGAAGGTCCAAACCGATTTAACAAAACATTCGCAACCACTCTCTCATAAAGTACAATATCTAATTCACGAGTTCAAGGATTTGTACCAAAAGCCGTCATCCACTTGAAACCGAACGCAATGCCTATCCGCATCGGTGCCACCATCGGCAGTGAAAAACAAGCTAACACGTTTAAAGGTCGACGGCATCATTGAATGAGTGGATCATGGAGTGACACAGATCACGTGATAATGTTAAAAAATTAAAAAAAGAAGCAGTCCGTAAACACAGTGGTGATTTTCATGTCTCTGTGGACCCGAATAAGCACACTGATGTGCACAGACTTAATAGCAAAGGTTACCAATGGCAAGTCTTTCATCGTGACCTGAAAGATGCTTACCTCCAAATGGAAGTCGTCGAACAGTCTAGAAACGTGTTGATGACCCACATCAGATATTTTCGCTATAAACGAATATCATTAAGATTCTCGTCCTCACTAGCAATTTGGAGAATCTGCTAAACGGTATTCCACATACTTGGACAATATGATCGTGACCGAACGGTCAGAACTTAACCTAACCCAAATTAAAATAGCCAAAGGAAAAGAAAGTAATACGAAAACATATTTAATATCTTTGCGTTAAGGAATGCATTTTAATGAATCAAATATTGAATCGAAATGTCAATACCTGAACTGACCTTGTATATGCGTAAACAAACTAATAGGCGTCACACTTTTATTTTTTATTTAGGTCACAACTACATTAGCTTGATCCTTTGAAAAATAAAAAAATGGTCTAGTTATGGTATGTAGTATAACTTGAAATGGAATATGCTTCTTTGCCAAGAGGTAGTGTGTCGAACCTAGGCTGTTAAAAGTCTTTTTAAAGAGGTTCTAAACTATTTTAAAAATGGAGTGTTTGTTGAAACACACGTTGTCTTTATAGCCATATAAATATTGATTGGTAATTTTGTTAAAATTTTTTGTTAATTTACACGAAAATATATCGATGTTAAATATCTGTATCTGTTGTAATATACGAGTAGAGAATCTAAAAGTACATGACATAATATCGAGTGCAGGTAATAAAAATTCTAGTATTAGATCAGTAAGATAATACTGAATTGAGTAAAAGCAATTTTATATTACATATCATAATTAGACATCTGGGTAATTTATTATAGATTTTAGATAGGGAATAGTTTGGAGATTTTTCATGAGCCGATAATTTAAAAGGTAGTAAATCTCGTTGAGGGGTAACGTGTTTGGATGAACAGTTAGGTTGTTTTTTTACAAATAATACTGGTTTATATATGTACATACAAGGAACAATTTTATTTATAAGTTGACAATCAAGTTTATTAATACATATTCGATTAGTTTGATATATCAACGTGCGTTTTTATAAATAATGACTGTACCATCGCTCAATCAACTATTGGCTATATGGTAACAAAGATAAGAAACGAACTGTGGAAGCACGAAATGTAGGCTGCTAATTTAGTTGACCGTATTGCCTGGACACTGCACATAAATGTAACGTAATCTGCAGACAAAGGAGTCAAGAGAAATATTATTATTAAATATATGTCACTAAACAGTCTGCAACAATTAAAATCACTTCTAGTGTATAAACTTGAAAGGTATTCTTATGGATACATAATGGTTAATTTATTGTTTGATATTTGTGTATCGAAGGTAAAAGGCGATATTAAAGTTTTAACAGTTTCCTATACATTTTTTTTACAAGTATAAAGTATTATATCCTAACCCTGAAAATAACACATCTAGCTAACTGGTGAAATCTGGCCAGTTGTAAAAGGCACTATATACCAACATAATTGCGAAGTAAATAGAAAATTGAGAATAAGCTACCACCATGTCCAGATAATGCCCTTTATGCCCAACACAGTAGTACTGCTGGTCTTTTCAGTATTGTGTTATAACTTAACTTGTCTGTACATTTGCTTCCCTTCTTTATTCCTTTATGTTTATTATTAAAATGAATACAGAAAGTAATTTACGTATAAGCATCGTAAGCTGTGTTGGGGTGATGTTGAAATTGCTACTACCAAATTAAATTGGAACCATAGAATTATATTCGTTAATTGCGTATTCAGATCACTCAACAGCAATTTGACGTTATTTGACAAATTGGAACTTGCATTAATTAATCAAATCAAAGTCGCGGGATGCGAAATAATCATCTGTGGAGACCTTAATATAGATTTATTAAAAGAAGGGGTGGCATAAAGAGAACTCACTAATAATTTGCTAGAATATAATCTGATAAATGGAGTATATGTCCCAACTAGAATTACCGTACAAATTCAATCCAGTATTGATGTGTTTTTTACAAATTTTAGTGGATGTGAAGTCAGTGTCATCGACAACCACATGTCAGACCATACACATCAGATCGCCGAATTAACTATAACGCAGATAGTTGATGAACAATGTGTTAAACAAAGATGCTATATGAAACGTACTATGCTAAAATTCCAAACCTTAATGAAGCGTGATCTTCACGATGAAGCTTGTGACTTCGAAAATGAAGATGTAAAGACATTATGCGGCATTTGAAAATCTAATAAAAACAATTATAACAACAATAGAATTATGCAGTCTACAAACATAAACAAGACGTGTTGGAGCATTATAAACGAAGAGAGAAACTTGTACAAACCAAGGGAAATAAAATTAACAAGGTGAGATATTGTGATACCGGCCAAGAAAGTCACAGATGCCTTCAACAAATATTTTGCAGAAATTACCACTAGCTGTCCTCAGCCGAAAATACGTCATGTGAATAGCGCCGAACTAATCAACAGCATATACATTACTAATGTCACGACAATTGAGGCGGAAAAAGCTATACAAAAATGTTGCAAAAACAAATTCCTTCGGAATTGATGGTATACCAGGTAAGGTTATACTACCAATAAAGGACGTCATAAACGGACCACTGAGCATCATCATTAACAAATTGTTCGAAACTGATATATATGATGTTGCTAATTATTGGCCTATCTCACTGCAAAATCAATGCTTGAAAATATTTGAAGATTGTTTCCAAAGAAGGTTTTATTCATTTCTGGAAAAGTTTCAGCAATTGAGTACATCACAACACGGTTTTAGAAAACATAGATTACAGCCATCGATCAATTGATTAAAATCATTTGCGAGGCACTCGAAAATAAAGATAAAATTGTTGGACTCTTCTTTAATATGTCGCGAGCCTTCGACTCTGTTGATCATTAATAGACAAGCTGACCAAGAAAGTGGATACCTTCGTACTTCTCTGGCAGAAGCCAATGTGTGGGTCAACAACATATTGTCCGAAACCTTACAAATGGCTAGGGGTGTGCCACAGGGCTCCATTCTCGGACCACTCCTATTTATTATAATGATGGACGACCTCCCACTAATATGCCCAGATGCAGAAAAAATACTATATGCAGACAACACAACTATGTCGATAGTTGAAGATACCACAAACAACTTAATCAATACTGCACAAAATGCTATAACCGAATTGGTGTCGTAATAATGGCATTAAATTGAACGCGCATAAAACTCAAATGATGCAATTCCACGTGATTAACCAAAAAATCGACCGAACTTCATTAATAAGAGTTAATCACACATCTATCTTCTAATCAGATTCAAAAAATTCAAAAAAAAATCCTGCACATAATAGAATAGGAACCAGCTGTGCGGGACTGTTCAAACAATACAAGATCATGACTGTGTACTCCCTTTACGTGTTTAAACTTGTGCTTCACAACTCTGACAAACAAGTTATGAGAAATAAAGACTTCCATGGACACGGCACCAGGGGTCGCAGCTTAGTGCGGGAAAATTTCTGCAGACATACTATTTCTCAACATTCAGTGGACTACATGAGTTCCAAATGTTACAATAAGTTACCACTAGCAATTAGATCTTAAAAAAAGCCACGGTCTTTCAAAAAATTGTGCGTCGAGATCTTTATAGATAATGTTTTGTATATGTACCATAGACGAATATTTAAATCATTGAAAATTATATGTTATTTATCTGATTCAGACATTCGGATGTTTTTTCTAGCATGTCATGACTTATCTCTTTATGTTAAATACATATAATTACATTTTATAGGCGTAATAAATATCTATCTATCTGGCTCATAGTGACTTCTTCTTATTCCCAAATTTCAAAACAATCGCTCTGAGCAAAAAGATTTGAAACAAGTGAAGCGGTGACAGCCGAGACAAATGCATATTTTGAAGTGTTTCTGGAAGAATAGTTTTTGGATGGTTTGAAAAAATTGGAAAACTCGCTATGCTAAATGTGTACAGTTGAAACGGGATGAAAAATAAAATATTTATTTTACAGTAAAATAACTTATCGGCTCACTATAAAATCACCAAAGTATTCCATATCTAAAATTTATAATAAATTGCCCAGGGATGTCAGGTTGATTACATATTTAAATGCTTTCAGAGTCTCTAAAATCATATGTAATATAAAATTGCTTTTATTCAGTTCAGGACTTTCTTAGTGCGAAAGTTAGATGTAAATAAATGAAATATTGACCTTGTGCTATTATCTTTTTGTATGTACTAACAGTACAGCTAATGTGGCAGATATAAATAAATATTATTATAAAAATAATATGCATATTCTCTCACTGATAATATGTGGTCCTAATTTTCAAATGTAAAAGATAATTCAATACGATACAACTAAAAAATAATATTCAAGAATTTGGTTGTTTATATAAATTGTTAATGTGATGCACTATCAAATCAAGTTCTGTTATTAAAGGACAATGACAATCAATACATTACAAAAACACATTAAGCAACTAAATTCAGATTTCATTAAAAAAATAATATATCAACCTACCAGGACTGGAGGTATCAGTTGGTATTTTTTGTGAAGGCGACATCAAATCTGCTTTTGAATCCGACGGTTCGCCCAAAGTGGTGTCCAACATAGACGACATATCCAGGTGTTCATTGTACGTTGGATCCTTAAATTCATCATCACTTGGATCTAAAGGTTCTTGTTTAGGATTAACAGCGGAGTGTGCATATTCAGACGATGGAAGTGCAGGTTCAACCAAACGGGGTTGTTTAACAGGTACATATGGGGACGATGTTGAGATAGGTGGTGACTTCATGGATCTCGTTGTCTCGATCGGTTTTAAATGTTGAATGGGCTTTAAAACTCTTTTTATTGGTCGTCGTTTTAAAAACTGTTTGCTGTCTGGTGCATTGCCGTATTGTTGAGGGCTATTCGTGTGACTGTCATTTAAACCATTCAAATCCTGCAAAAACTAAATTAGGAGTAATATAAATATTACTAAATGAATCTTACCGGATTTGAACTGTTGTCGGTTAACCCTTTAACTTTGAGCGTTTCGGCAACTCTCATAAATGTCGGTATTTCTTCTTGGCTAACGCTTACTTCTCCCTGATACATGAACTGCAGTAGATTGGACAATGCAGAATAATTAACATCTTGTAAAATCACGATCGGGTGTTTGCAGGGATTCATTCTAAACAGTTCCTTAAAATAAGGACTGCAAACCGACAAGACCATTTTGTGTGCTTTTATAAACTTTCCCTCTGCCGCCAAAGTTACATCCACCAAGTCTTCGTTTTGGTATAACGTGTGAAAACCGGAGCTGAGGTTATTGTGGAAATTATTCCAGCACAACGAAAATTGTTCTCCTTCCATTTTGGTGCAAATATCTGAAAAGCGTCTAGGGGTTAGACGTACTAATTGCAGAATGTGAAGTTCGAACGAGAAAGGTCGCAATAACTTACTCAAATGAATGTTATTTGTGTTTAACTTTAACGTATTTTGCGATACGTTTGTATTTTCAACGCCAAACCACTAAACCACCATACCCAAACATTAAAATGGAGGACAGGACCATTTTATTTTTTACGTTCCAGAGAAACACCGAAACATGGTCATTACACATAATGGCCAAATTTCATACTAACCTATTTATGCAATTTATTTTAAAACTTTTTTAAGATTTTGATGTTTTGACCATAAATGTAATATAGGGGTTCTGATTAAATGGAATGAAATTACGAAGGTGACGAGACTGAAGAAATTGGGCTGTTCGAAATACGGGAACACCGTATTAAGCAACCGAACTAGCGGCATTTAAAAATAGACTGTTCACTAATTTTCAAAAATTAGTAAATTGTTCATCAATTATGTCAATGTCAGTTTTGACAAAGCGGTAAGTAAACCGTAATTTTTGACCAAATATACACTGTGTATCAGCCAAATGGAATAAATTCGACAATAAATAAATGGGGACGTGGTCAAAAAAACGCTCGGACACGTCGATTGGTATTTTTAGTTGCGCATTTTTTTTTCAATGAAAACTTTTTAAACAGAGTGTGTCATGTAAGAGTGGCCAATACCAACTTCCTTATTTTAAATACAACACCCTGTATATTATAAAATTTTTGGATTCTTTAGAAAATTCTAGACATATTTCCTGTACAATGCCCTACACCTATCTTCAACTGTTTCGAAAATATTTTCAGATTTATTGCAAAAATTAACATTAAAAAAGAAAATTATTCGCTACAACACACTCAAAAACTAATATATTGCGTTTACCCGTTAGATGCATTCCCACACAAGTGCGCGAAGATTGAATAAAAGTTGTCTATTGGTAAAATTTCTCAATCCCAAAACACGCAACTACAAAATTCGGCAATCGTGATTGCGTTCCGGTGTTTTTAATTTGTATGTAGCGTGTGAAACTGGCTGTTGACGCTCATAGCGTCCGAGACCACGCCTTTTTTGCATCTGGTCGTTAAACGATATTACATAGAAGTAATACTGGTTTTCTATTTCGATGTCACAATGACGATTTTGTGATACTGTTTTTACAAAAAAGTAGTTGCACAAAACTGAATTTTGTGCAACCGCTTTTAATGACTTTTCCTGTGAGGTTGGTGGTTGTTCACATTAATTGCTAATAGACTATACTCTGTTTTTAAACTAGGAGGAGTGATTTAAATTTGTCGCGCTAAAACCTACACCTGTAATTGGCTAAAACCGAGTCTGTTTTACATAATGCTAAGTTTCCTTTGTTTCGACATATCAGCTATTCCAAGCGGTTGCATTTCAATTAACAGTTTTGTGCTCGTAATTGCTTTTTTCGTAATTCCAAATGTAAATAATATATTGTAAAGGTCATAAATTTAACAATAAAATAACAGATTAATTTAATTTAACAATAAAATAGCAGATTTAACAGCAACAAAATACGACGCTGAGACGAGAGTAGAACTTTTAGAACGAACCGCATAGAGAGATTGTGCATCGTAATATTGCTCCGAATAATAAATCCATGTAATTAATTGAATAAATAAGGATGTTTGTCGTAGAATTAAGTTAATTAAGGTATGTAGAATATTAGACTAAAATTAGGAATAATATAATTATAAAGTAGAACTCGATATAATAGGCTTTAATACATTAATATAATTTATAAAACTTCCCAATGCCAGAGCAGTGGTCGAAAATCGACTCGACTTGTCGATGCAAAAACGCGCGAAAATGTTGCCTCCAACCAGCATTTAGAAACTGCTTGGCAACCGTGGTCCGTTTTAAACAACCAATAACTACTCTGGATTACTTTCGGTAAAATTTAGATTGAATGTAAAATAGCATCGGGTATATAAGCAGACCGATATCGGTACGGAGCATTCGATTCGAAGTGAGTGAGTCCTTAACACTGAGACCGAAAGCTTCGCTTGCGACAATATTTGAAACTCCAGAAGTAGAAATCAGTAAGTGCGTTTCAATTTATTGGTTGTTAACAGAATACTACGAATTTGTCGAATTCAATTGTTTAATTGTATTGCTGTTGAGCCAACTGTCAAATTAGAACAATATATTTATGTATCGTTCTGAAAAGCCCTGAGTGAAGAATTGTATTATTTATTTCGAGTCTCAATTTGTATGGTGTAGTTTTGTAACTGTTAAACTGAGTTTTATTCGTAATACTTGCATTCATATCTTATAAATAAAGCTTTGATTTATTTTATTTGTGTTTTCTTTTTACGACAGTGAAATTTTTCTATTTGGACACATTTACGCTCGACTTTGTGATTTGTGTTTATTTTTCTGTGCTTCATTTAAATATTAATACCATTACAAAATATATTTTTAAATATGGATATTGTACCCAATACAAGTTTCGCGTTAGCTTCAGTTTCAGTGTAAATATGACTTGTCAATTTACTCCTCGTAGTTTTAAAACAAGGTATAATTGCACCAATCACGGAAGAAATCGCATGTTGGCAAAGTAAAAAGGCGTTAACTTGTGGTCTAGCTATTCCATGCCGCGAACTTGAATATTTAAAACGAAAATCTGAAAATTCGGTATTTTGAGACTGAAATGTCAAAATATTATGGATGTCAGTCATACCCAACCTAAGAGATTTAAAACTCACTAAATGGTTTTTTTATATCTTATGCCCGTATTCACAAAAGTTCGTAATGCGATATAACTTAAGTATAGTTGTCTATGGATATAACGCATCGTAATACGAATCAGTTGACGTCTCCTACATAATTTTGAGGTTATAGTGAATAGTATACGTTTAAAATTAATTGTCGTGCTCATAAATATATAATACAAAGGTAAAGTATAAAATTTGATATGATAATTTTATACTTGTGTATTATTTCGGATGTAGGTACATATTTCAACATGTCATCTTCCGAAAATTCAGATTCGGACATAGAATTTGTGGAGGAAATCTTGCGGGCTATGCCAAGAGAAAGATTTATCAGAGATCGCCGCAATCCATTTGATTTGTTTGATGATCTGGAATTCAAACTACGATACCGGTTTGATAAGCAGACAGTCAATGAATTTATAGATTTTATTGGCCCCCAATTGGAAAGAACTACACGTAGAAATAAAGCTCTGTCTGTTGCCAATCAAATTTTAATTGCGCTGAGATTTTATGCATCTGGTACTTTCCAACAAAACCTAGGTGACCATCTAAACATAAGCCAAGCCACTCAAGTAGAATAATAAAACAAGTAACAGATGCTATTGCACGAATGCTACCCCAATACATTTATATGCCACAAATAAGGGATGACATATGCAAAGTGCAAAACAATTTTTACCAACAATGGCATTTTCCATGTGTAATAGGAGCTGTTGATTGCACACACATTAAAATACAATCGGTGGGAGGAGAACATGCGGAACTTTATAGAAATCGAAAAGGATGGATTTCTTATAACGTGCAGTGTATCTGCAATGCAAATTTAAAATTTATGCATATCATAGCAAGGTGGCCAGGGTCTGTACATGACTAATACTATCTTTTATGATTCGGCTTTACGAGTGGAACTTGAAAATGGGCATTTTCAAGATTCTTATTTATTAGGAGATGGTGGATATGCCTGTAAGCCGTATTTACTGACTCCATTACAGAATCCCAACAATGAAGCCGAGAATAGGTACAATCATATTCAAACGAGGAATTGTATCGAATGTGCATTTGGAGTCTGGAAAAGAAGATTTCCATGTTTGTCTGTTGGAATGAGGTTGAAAAAGGAGACAATATTGTCCGTGATTGTTGCAACTGCCATTTTGCATAACATTGCTATTGATTTAAAAGATAATTTACCCGACGCGACCCTAATATTGTCATACCTCAGGAAGCATATGAAATGGTTCCCATCGATAATGTGCAGCATAATGATCATACAAGAGTATGTCAAGCAGTCATAAATAATGTATTTTCTTTGTAATTTCAACTATCTCTTTTACTAATAGGATAGGTATAAGAACGAAAACCAGTAAACTGAAATGTATACAAGATGTTTATTAAAATTATAAATTTTTTTTGTCCATCTCTACTTGTTGCATTTTTAATTTATTTGCCTGTACCGCCTCTTCCATCTCACTGCACCTCAATTTGCTTCGCAGTATTTCTGTTTCTAATTTTAGATTTTCTAAATGCTGCTCTTGTATTTTAAGAGCCAAGGCATTTTTTCATTATTATAAATTTTTTCAGCTTTCGCTTTTCTTTTACGGGAGTTTATGATTTCATTTAAATTATTATACACATGAGATGAACTAGATTTGTTTATGTATTTCTTGTTCTGCTTTGGCGTCACACTATGTCTACATTCTGAATTTTTGGGGGAAATCGGTAGATGTGCTGGCAATCGGAGATGTGCTGGCAATTGCAGATGTACTGGCAGTTGCAGATCAGCTGGCAATTGCAGAAGCAAAATTCTTCACGTAATGTTGTACTTCTTGTTGAGTAGATTCGCAAATATCATTTTCGGGTTCCACTACAATAATGATAGGGTCGTCTACAAGAAGAAGTGCTTTAGTATTGATAGAAAAGTGATTAATGTTATATTACCTGTAATATTTTGGCGGTAAGTTGCGTCGCTGTCAAATATATTGACATCGGGTACGAATTGTTGCTTCATTATACCAAGAAGGCGTTCACCATTAGCACCCAACGCCTTCTTGAAAGTTCCTCCACCGGTTAAGTGTATATTAGCCTACGCAATAAAAATAATCAGTTTCATGTGAATGTATTGAATGTTGTACAATCACCTTATCATCTGCTTGCTCTTTCCTAGTTTTTCTTTTAAAATTATCGTAAAAGTTTTTAATTTGGTTTGTGGTTCTTGGGGGGGGGGCATCATTGCAGCTGTTAAATTCAGCAGTAATGTTGTCCCGCTGCTGTCTACTTTTTTTTGCATTCGACTGTACTATTATTTCTTGGTAATGTAAAAAAACAAAAATACCATTAATGTCAATGTAGCGGATGTTCAAAATGCTCGACGCGAACGTCTTGGCAACATCCTAATCATAAATAGAAATTTCCTCTAACGTTACTCAACATCTCAGGCGTGACCGATCTAATCGCGTTTTTCGTATTCTTAAGTCACCTAAGTCGAGGGTTTTAGTTTTGTATACAATACTTTTGACATAGAAGAAGTCTAACGACGTCAGATCAGGGGATCGAGTTGCCATTCCATCAATCCTTGCCTCCCTAGCCATCGATTTGGAAATATTCGGTTGAGGTACTGCCGGACATTGATTTGGTAATGGGGTACTCCAGGTACTCCATCTTACTGAAGCCATATCATATTCGCTGAAACTATGGGTTTGCTGGATCATGATATAAGTGTGTCAAACTTGGTACGACATTAATTTGTAAGTATACTCTGTTTTTAAACTAGGAGGAGTGTTCAATCCCAATCTCCATATTTTCCTCGGCAAGCCGAGGATCGAGGCTTATACCCGCCTCGTTTGGGTTACAAAAATGCTCATCGGCCATAAGAGTCCCACGAGTAGCTAGGGAAGAAAAGGTCCATCATAGCAGAGCCCCGCATGCCATGATAAGGCTAATACTCCGGAAGGTCGCCCGGTATTCCGGAGTTGGAAACCAGTGGGAACTGGACTTCTAACCAGCCATGCATCCCTTCAGCCTGGCCCCCCACCTTAGGATTTAGGATTTTTGTTGAGGTTAACTTCTCTTGGCCAAGACGGTTAAGTCATGATCCCCCGCACTGCCTTTCCGCCTAGGCTTCCAGGAAATGCCTGGTTTAACGGTGAAGCTTGCAAGATGCAGTCCTCCGCCGGCATCGTTTTAACCTTGTGCAGGCCCTTGGCTACGACACGACAGCCGGGCAGGATGGATCGTTAAGGCCGAGCATTTTTATCAACCCCTCACCATTCAGCCATCGGCACGATACCTCCACCTTGGCTTGAGTTCATCTGTTGGTCCACGGGCCCTTATTCAATATATTCAGGCCAACCCGTCATTGCAAAGGCGGGCTCCCCCATCCGCCACCCGGGGGACGCACTCAGTAGGAGTAACGACATTTGTATAAAGAACTCTTAATATATGGAACTGATAAAATATTGTGGGATATTGATCTGTAAAATTTAATTAACAAGTAAATGAAGAGAGTAACATTTAATGTAGAAAATAACGTAACGCACATAATGTACATATCGGCGTACGCGTACAGGCAGGCCAGGTCGAATAAGAGGGAGGAGCAGTATTTGGACAATACGCGATTTAGGGATAGAATTAAGATGTTAGAATGTAAATTAAAACCATACTGAACCATAGAATTTAGGAAGACACTTTACATCGAAAGATACGTACAGTCAGGGAATTTAGTAACGGAACGAAAACGTCTAAGGTATAAGCAATCTGCGTACAAAGAGCCCATTATGATGTAGCTGAATCGTACCGAGATATGTAGGCGTGGGGGTGATAGTAAATTCGAAATGTTCGATGTAACATATGCTTCGCTTGCATCCGAGACGTAATTATATACTTATGTGTAGTTTGTTGTAGGAGGTTTTTCTTTCAAATTTGCATATATATTTTGCTTAACGTGTATAAATGTGCGATCGTTACGTTATAAGGTTTAAACATTTTATTTAAATTTCCCGATAGATTTGTAATATATGATTCTCTAAATAGTATTCAACACGGGGTGAACGACGAAGACAGAAACGAGAGGGAAAAGGACAACCTACATTCTGTCGTCGTTCGAGCGGTGGAGATTATTTCTTGTTATGGTCATATTTATCGAGGATGAAACAAATTAGTTTTGTAATTTCGCTTATATAACTTTAAAGGATTAATAGAGTTGGGTCTGAAAATTAATTTTAACCTGTAGCGTGTAACGTCTACATGAATAAGGGAATTTGTGTTTGTTTATAAATGGAGTAAAAGAATCAATTTTTCAAGCAATGAACATTAATATGACAAATGCCATTAAATAAAACCTACTGCGGTGACAAGGCCGTCTTTCTACAAACTTACTGTGAAAACTAGGGAAAACCTTGTTACGGTATTCGACCAATATTTAGTTCACTACAATACAATTCAAAAAAAGCATAAAAAGTTCCCTCAAATGGAAAGTCGTTTATATTAAAAATTCCGGAAGTGGTCCGATGTGGCGGGAAATTCGAAATTCCGGACGTTTGTCGAATGTAAAAATCGTTTGTAGGTAGGATTTGAAGTCTATGGCAGACCGCGCGCTAGCGCCGACTGCTCTAGCGATCGAGCCACCACTGTATTTGTTTTGGAGGTCGAATGAATGAATGTTGAATTCATTTGGAATCTTTTTAAAGATATGTTTGGGTTATTTTTTTATAATTGACGATGAATTGAACATTGGTCATTCTAGTACTTTTGTGTTAATAGTCTGCTTAGCTAGATTATTCAGAATTAGTGTTTTGTGGCGTTAACATTAATTTGTAATATTGAGTTCTTTTAATATTGAATTTATGTTAAGACTCACAAAATTCCAAGAGTCCAATATTTGATTCTTTACAATGCAATTTTTGACAAACGACGTGTGTGTGTGTGTGTGTGTGTGTGTGTGTGTGTGTGTGTGTGTGTGTGTGTGTGTGTGTGTGTGTGTGTGTGTGTGTGTGTGTGTGTGTGTGTGTGTGTGTGTGTGTGTGTGTGTGTGTGTGTGTGTGTGTGTGTGTGTGTGTGTGAATAAATGTTTATACTGAGGGAGAAGCTTTTCATTTCACTTCCATCGTTAAGGTAGTAAATGTGTTAAAGAGTGATAGCGCAACGAAATATAATGTCGAAGAAACCGAAAAGTGGAAACAGTCGACGACGAATTATCGAACGGAACGGTCGAGGTTTGATTAATAAATTGATAGACAAGTTACCTGTGGAATTGTACATCCCAGGATACCAGTTTTGTGGGCCAGGGACAAAATTAGTGAAAAGATTAGCGCGGGGAGATCGAGAAGTGAACAAGTTAGAAGAAGCTTGTAAGAAACACTATATCGTATACGACGCTACGTCAGATTTGGTTACTAGACACGCGGCCGATAGGGAGTTGTATAAAACAGCAAAGGAACGATTGCTATGTAAAGACGCAAGTGTAGGTGAAAAAGTATCATCCGCCGCCGTAGCCTCCGCAATGAAAGGAAAAACCGTGCTCGGTATGAGGGTCTTTAAACGACGCTGGAAGGCAAAAGCAAAAAGGTTAGCCTACAAAAAAGGTAAGAAGCGTGGAGGTCAGTTGTCTTTTCAATATGCAATAAAGATACAAAACATTATTCCAAAAGGCAAAACTTGCTCACAAAGCGTTAAGGAATCTGCGCAGAAACATACGTGAACCGCACGGAAGAATCATAAAGTTCCCCAAGACTGGCGGCTTCCTACCGTTGATACCCTTATTCACAGCATCCTAGGGGGAGCCCTAGGATCTCTCGGAGGCGGTGCAGCTGCCATAGCGAAAGCCGTAACGGGCGCAAAATCAGCAAGAGATCAACTGCAAGAAGCAGAACGACATAACCGCGTAATGGAAGCAAAACCTGTATGGAGCGGTTTTTACATTAAACCGTATAAACAAGGGTGTGGATTATATTTTAGTAAAGTAAAGTCCAAAAAAGATAAGAAAACGAGAAAGCGGAATTGTCAATTTGGATGATGCGCTCGGTCGAGGGGCCCATTGGGTAGCATATAAGAAGCAAGATAAACATATAACATTTCGATAGTTAAGGTGATTTAAGACCTCCACTGGAAATGGAACAATATTTATTATCGAACGATAGGAGGGGCATTATAAATTACAATTACCGCAGATATCAAGAGGATACCGACGTCAATTGTGTCTGGAGTTTTTAACAGATATAAAAGATCACATGTAACGTACAGTCGTAGTACGGCAGCAATGGATCGACAGGAAAGTGCATCCTACACGTTCACATTAACAGGTAAATCGTCAGAATTATCCTGTAATTTTAATCCTATTGAGAACGTTGACGAAAGTAATAATTTATTGCATTATACAGCCATCGGATTTTTGCTGGAGCCTATAGAGATCCCCGTGGAGACGTACGACGTGGACGATATTGCCGCCGCCGTGAACAAAGAAGCCGCAAAACGAGGTCCTGAGATCAACATAAAAATAAAAGATAACCACAATACTCAGAAAACTACAATAAAAAGTTCGCGAAGTCTAGATTTTACTAAAGATCGAAGCGTAGGTTCTTTGTTGGGATTTAAGAAGCGGAAGATTCGAGCAGACGCAGAAGAAGAATCGGATAATATAGTAAACATAAACAAAGTAAAAAATTGCAAATATATTGCAATTTGATCAACGGCTCCTACAACAACAGGCAACCGGCCCACGTCCTTTACCATTTTTTCCCGAACGTCCCGGCAGGATTCAAAATAACAGAGGGCCCCCAACAACCTATTTATTTACCCGTAACAGGTAATGTCATCAGTACGCGTCTTAGATCAAGACGGTAACTTAGTGAATTTCCGAGGAGAGGAAGTTACTATAAGACTTCGTTTGAGATCTACAGAATAAAACGATGGGAATAGTGTACGACAATCGAAAGATACGAACGGACGATCGCGGGAGGCAGAAGTATAAAGGGAAAGTGAAAAGTCAAGCAATATAAATGGATATATTAAACGTAGCCGACAAAATCAAAGTCGACAATTCGATAGTAAGCTATGAGTATCACTCACATCAACCATTCGGCTCCACAAGTTTCGATAACAACGATTAAATTCGAATCTCTATTCCGGAAATTGACAATTACACGTTACCCAGCGAAAGGTATCTGTACGTAGAAGGTAGTTTACGCAAGATCGGCGCGGACGGTAATGTGACGAATGATGCCAGTGCAACTGCGCAGCTAATTAATAACCCGGTGGCCTTCATATTCAGTGACATACAATATTTGATAAATGGGGTGCAAGTCGAATCCGTAAGAAACGTTGGGATAACGTCATGCATGAATAGTACATTGTACAACAAGTGTTGAAAAGGCAAGATTTCACACCAGTTTGCAGGATTGAGCAAACGAGTGTGAAATCGACTTTTCAATACGTGTTTTACACGATACTTTTCCGACGACCACCATAACAATAAAAATCAAAACTATATATTGATATGTTCGTCAGTTTCAGAATTCACAAATAACACATGTTAATTGTCAAATTTCATTGGTAACCACGATTGCACTACCAGTGTTGAAATAGTTATTTACACAGTTTCGTAACTATCTGCCATTAGGGTTTGTTGGTTGAAGTTCCCTCGAATATTAGTAAGCTGCTGTGTGAAATGACCTTAATATATTAAAATGAAGTTTCTGTTTTACCGACTAACGGACTTTCAGCATTCTAACGTCACTTTCTCAGGTTTTTTAAAAAATACACTTGAGGTCGTGTAAAAAATAGTGTTCATAACTCGCTCGAAAGTGTTATATCGTCTGCTCGTTTCTACACTCGCTGACGCTCGTGAAACAACATTCTCACTCGCACGATATAACTTACTTTCGACACTTGTTATGAAAATAACTATTTCAACATCGCTGACAGCCAATTAGATTGATCGATTTTATATTTTACATTGGTACTCCCTCCATTCGCAATCTCCCACTTTCAGTAACAAAAAACGGTGCACAATTCAATACATTTCATAACGGAAAAGGTTATCTATCATTCAGTCCTAGCGACGTATTAAAATTGGAGAACGCCGGTTGGAGTGTTGAAAGTGACGTAAGTGATCCAACCAAACCAGGAATCATAAAGGCAACAGCGAGCGCTCTAGACAAGAAAGGAAATTTCGGGTTGAGCGTTCCGCTAAATACATTGTTGGGCGTCGCGGAAGATTTTAAGAAAATTTTGATGAACGTGCGGCAAGAGTTGGTATTGATTCGCAATAACGATGACACGGACGTAATCGTCAACAGCGTCGAGGAGAAA
The DNA here is from genome assembly GCA_959613385.1 of Geotrupes spiniger. Classification (NCBI taxonomy): domain Eukaryota; kingdom Metazoa; phylum Arthropoda; class Insecta; order Coleoptera; family Geotrupidae; genus Geotrupes; species Geotrupes spiniger. Next base: position 37,335,953 of record OY390735.1, read on the forward strand.
GTAAAGTTAGTCATCGATAAAGTACTGTGGAGGGTACCACACGTAGCAGTAGGACTGCGAGAGCAAGTTGCCTTGACAAAATTATCGGGAAGGAACATTGAAATGCACATACCCTTCAGAAGAAATCCACGAATACCCATCTATACCCAAAAGCACAAAGCAATCATGGTCAGTGAAAACCGCCCCTCAACTCGAAACGCCGAGGTTCATCATTATCGGTTTCCAAACGGGGAAGATGAAAGCAACCATGGCGAAATTTGATAACATCGGCTTAACCAATATGACATTGTTTTTAAGCAAGCCCCGGCCGAGGCAAAGACGGTGTGCATATATGCGCCGGCATTAATTTGCATCTTACGTGGGCAAAACGAACAGTTAATTGATGATTTTTGCCATATATGCGATTTTAAGTGTGTTGTATTCTGTGACACAAGTTTCATTGTGAATTTTGTTCGAATAATGTACGAAAATTGTTAAAAATGAAAAGTGCATCGATAAATGTGTCCGAGTTAAAGGTGTGTGAACTAAAAAAGGAATTGCAAAAACGTAATTCTGCTGTTACTGGTAAAAAGGATGAACTTGTTAGTCGATTAAAAAGAATTTTAAGGTCGGACCATTTAATAAATGATAATGATGAAATAAATACTAATGATAATGTTACCGTAAATTCTTCGTACTCAAGTGACTCGAGTGATGTAACTGTAGTTCAATCATTGAAGAAAAGACGCCGTAAAGGCTCCAGGTTGAATTATTTCTTCAAAAGAATTGAATTGTTAGAACAAAAATTAAACTTTTTGGTTAAAGAAAATGGTAAATTGCGTAAATTGGTCGGAATGCTGGGTGAGAAAGAGAATGTAAAGTCAACGTCAATATTAATGCCTCAGGTACGTGATAGTGAGCAGTGCGATATACGACCGACGTGCGGTCATAGTAATGCTGAAAATGTTTCTGTTAGACCTATATCCAGTGTTGAAAATACTACAAAAAATTGTACATCATCGTCAGCTGCATCAATTAAGCAATCTGTAAAAAACAAGGTGCTTGTTCTTTCTGATAGCCACGGTCGTAATTTCACTAAAATAATGATGAATTTGGATGGTGCAAATAGTTATCAAATTACTACAATTTGTAAGCCTAATGCTTGCCTTGAAGAGGTTGTCATGAATATTGAGCCTCTAGTGGCCGATTTCTGTGATGAAGATTTTGTAGTTGTGCTTGTCGGAACTAATAATGCTTTCAATGGTGGTAAATTGGATGTGAAGAGACTTTCGCCTTTGAATAGTGTGTCCTTAAAGACTAATGTTGTATTGGTTTCTGCGCCGTATTGTCCGGATAGGTTTACTTTGAATGGATTAATCTATAATTTTAATAAAATTGTTGTAATTGTAAGAACTAGTAATATTAAGTACGTTGATTGTAATAAGATTTTGACTAATGATGACTTTACTCAACATGGTGTGCATATGCGTGTGATTGGCAAATCTAAATTACTCAGATACATTTTGAATCTGTTGAATAATTCACTTAAGAATGATAGAGATTACTGTTACACTAGTAATCTTATTTATGTGAAACCGACTCGGAACAATGTTATCATTAATGATGTGTGTGATGTGCGAGTTGACGGAGCTGGTGGTACTATTGAAGATGGTGTTACGTCTAATTTTTTATCCTAAATAACGACGAACTGCGAGCGTGTAATCCTCATTTGCTTATGCTAAATGTGCAGAGTTTGAGTAATGATAAAATTTTACAGCTTGAGACATTAACACTTGATTTGCATGGTTTTGGGATTTATTTGTTTTTGCGAGACGTGGCTTAGGGAGGATAATATTAATGCTTTTAAGATTCAGGGTTACAGTTTATGTACCTATTTTTGTAGGAAGATGTATAGATGGGGTGGGGTTGCTATTTGGGTAAAGAATGGGCTGATGAATAGAGTGCTTGACTTTCAGGATTACAATGATGAGAAAAATTTCGAGTTTTGTGGTTTACGGAGTACTTTTGGAGGGACACAATTGTGTGTGGTTTTTTGTTATAGGTCTCCTTCTGGAGACTATGAAGTTTTTATGGATTGTATGAGTCGATTATTGCTTCAAATAGTTAAGCTTAAGTGTAGAATTATATTGGGTGGCGATTTCAATGTTAATTTTAGAAAAGAATCTCGCCAGATGCGTAGATTATTGGACGTTATGTCGTCGTTTGGTCTGGTTCGCTGTGTCCACCTACCAACTCGTATACAAGGGTGCAGTGAGACCACTATTGACAATGTATTCACAAATAGTATTGGGAATGTTGGTATGGTTGGTGTTGTGGACACACTGATTTCTGATCATAGAATGATGGTGGTTACATTGCCCCTAGCTGATGCTAATAGGATTAAGGAGTATAGACACTATAGATGTTTCAGCGACGTGAATGTACTACGTATGAAGGAAGTATTGAATAGTATCTCATGGGACTTCTTATGGCAATTTAAAGATGTAAATTATGCTTTTGACTTTTTTTATGAGCTTTTTATGAAGTGTTTCAATGAATCTCTCCTTTTGAGGAGACGCATTGACAAATCTAATTGTAGTAAGAATTGGGTGACCAGTGAGATGAAGCGTTCTAGTGACAAACTGAGGAGTTTACATGTTCTTCAGGAGGATTTTCCTATTTTAAGGGATCGGTATTTATTTGAAAAAAAAGCATAGGATTTTGTTAAGAGATACTAAATCTAACTATTATGCAAAAAAAATCTCGTGTGCCCCTAATTCTGCAAAAGCGGCATGGGATGCTATGCATGAGTTGTCAGGTGCGACTCGCAGAAGGGAGAATATCATCTTGCAGTGTGACGGGGAGTTAATGACCGACCCTCATGATGTAAGTAAATGTTTTAATAGTCATTTTATCGATTCGGTTCGTGAAGTTCTTTCTCAGGTTCCTGTTTGTAACAGTAATATTAATTGTAATATCAGCGTCATGAGTAGTATGTTCATTTTGCCTTATAATGAATGCGAGGTTGGTGATTTATTTGGGAAACTAAAGAATAAAGCATCTGCTGGTCCAGATGGTATACCTTGTAACTTATTAAAAAAAATCTCGGATAATTTGATAGTTCCTTTAACATTCTTGATAAATTTGTCACTTTCAACGGGAGTTTTTCCTGATAAATTGAAAATATCGTTGGTTATTCCGGTTCATGAAAAGGGCAGTAAGTTGGACGTTAATAATTATCGGCCACTTACTATATCATCAACTTTTTCCAAGATTTTTCAGTATGCAATGTTTCATAGATTAACTTCACACTTAGATAAATATGATATTCTGACTGATCGTCAGCATGGTTTCAGAACAAATCATTCCACAATGACAGCAATTCACGATTTTTATAGGCGTGTTTTGGGCTGCTTGGATGCGGGTGAATTACCTTGGGGTGTTTTTTGTGATCTGAGTCGTGCATTTGATTGCGTTGATCACGATCTTTTGTTGGTTAAGCTGAATTTGTATGGTGTTCGTGGTGTTGTTGTTGATTGGTTCAGGGGTTATTTGAGGGGCAGAAGCCAATATGTCAGTGTTCCTCACGGTATTAATAGTGTAAGTTCTTTGAATCTACCAGTTGAGCGGGCCGTACCCCAGGGTAGTATTTTGGGTCATATATTGTTTTTGATCTTTGTAAACGATATCATTAATTTTATGCCAGGTAATGATTTAATTATGTTTGCTGACGATACTAGTGCAGTTGTGTCTTCTAATAGTGTGTCAGAGAGTGAGAATAAAGTTAATAAGTTATTACTCAATATTAACACATGGTTTTCACAAAATAAGCTATTTTTGAATGCCGCTAAAACTAAATATATGATATTTCATAGTGTTCATAATAACACTCATGTTTTAGCTGATAATGCCGAAATACAACGAGTCTCTAATATTGAATTCCTGGGATTACATGTTGATGATGAATTAACATGGAGAACACATTGTAGTAAAGTTGTCAGTAGACTTAATTCTGTGTGTTATCAATTGGGACATTTGAAGACTGTCATTGATCGCTGCAGTATACTATCATTTTATTATGCACATGTGCACAGTAGACTGTTGTATGGTATACCATTTTGGGGAGCGTCAAGTGCGAGTGGTGATGTTTTTTTGGCACAGAAAAGAATTATCCGTTGTATAACTGGAATTGACGTTCAGCAATCCTGCAGGCCCTATTTCAAGGAGTTGAAAGTTTTACCGCTAGCTGCAATTCATATATTGGAGCTATTACTTCATATATACAAAAATAAAGAAAATTTTCTTTATAATGGGGATATTCATACGTATAATACTCGATACAAACTTGAGTTTCGTATATCTAAATATTCACTGAAGGTGACTGAAAATTCTCCTTGGATCTTGGGTTTGCGATTGTTTAATGCATTGCCATACGAATTAAGAATGGCATCATGTTTGATGCATTTTAAGCGCTGCGTTAGAACATTTCTTCTGAATGAGACTATCTATTCAATTGATGCATTTCGTGATAGGTGTGATGTGGCCAACAATACCTGCAATATGTGATTAGTTGTGTATTGTTTGGTTGTGTATATTCTATGCTTTGTATGTTTTATATGTAAGTTTGACATAAGCCACACATTTTTATGTATTATGGGACAAATAAATTATTGTTATTATTATTATTATAAATGGCGAACGATACCCCTACGACAATTTAAACATCGACTTTGACAACAATCATATTGCGGTGTTGTACGACATGTACGCACGCTTTCAACACTCATATTATTACAAATCGAACGAACCGTTATTATCACCAAGCCAATTTGTATCGAACACGCCATTGATCGGAATAGATTCTAGCTATCAAGCGTTGAAATAAGAATCGAATACAGTACAAAGAAGGAAATTTCTGACGGAACAACCGCATATTGCTTGATAAAGCAGTGCAGTATTCCCCACTCACGAAGATCGTCAAGCAGTTCACTTGAATATAAGCTGGCTCAACTATAACATTGAACCAGTACCCGATCGCGTAGTGTTCGAGCTAAGGTGTTCACCCCCACCCTTTGGAAAAATTTGGTCCAAATGGCCCTCAGAACTTGCATTTTTAAATCCTTGTTTTCTTCAAATGGCCTTGACTTTAAGCTGCAGAAAGTTGGTTCTAGCAATCATTTTGGCCGTGACCGATCATTCAACTCCTCCTTGGAAGTCGTGGGAAATGTAACGTGAGAGCAACGGAATTATGTTTTAGAGTTGGCCCTGGAAGAGGGAGATAGACATACCATGAATGTGTAATTTTAATCCAATAAAATAGTTCATTTAAACTGTCACTTTTTGAAGTATTGTAAAACAGTTTTTAATGAAATTTTAACACCATTTGTGAACATGTTGCACAACGTTAAAGGGAGAGTTACATTGTGATGCCGGTGGTGGCCATATAACTCATATTATTTGATATTACTATTGGTTGTCATGATTAAAATGTATTATTTAAAATTTTATTGCCAACATAACCTCAGTTTTTACAGCTTTGCCTGCAGTTTGCTTTAATCTAAATTTAAGTTACCGGGAAAAGGGTTGGTACACCTGTTAGTAACGATGAGTAGTTCTATTACTCAAAATTAATCTAAGACATACGCGAAAACTTCCTCCCTGAATCCAGTGGTCTCATATTAGAAACGCCGCTGGCGCGTTCCCCTCAAGCCGCTAGCTAAAAGTGGTAAAAGTGGGAACGGTAGTCGACCTGAGCCGAAAGCGAGGTCGGGTCGCCTTTCGTCTCGCGATCTAAAAATAGACTCCATAACGTCGACTATACGATACGTACATCAATCAGGTTTCGCGTTTCGCGGTAATTTTCGCGCCAAATTAAAACGCGTATAGACTCCGTGGATTTCGGTGTTTCTAACGCATAAGTTGCACTTGCAGGTGCAATTACAAGTGTAAGTACAAACGCAAGTTCGAAGTCAACGATGGAGCGCGCTGGGGCGTTTTCTACGGCAACCATCGAGGGAGTTCACAGTGTTCACACTATTGACGGTCACATCCTTAACAATTGTATGGAGAAGTTGAATCGAGAGGATCCGCATACATTCCGGTGTAATGCATGCGAAGTTAACTTAATTTTGCGAAGCGAATCGAAGGTCACTGCTCATATCGCATCTAGGCGACACCAAACTGGTGCCGCTGAATTGGCTCGCGGAATTAGAGAAAAAAAGAAAGGGCCCTATTCACATCCATTTTCCACAGCGTGGACTACCGACAGTAGGTATAAGTCGTGGATTCGATGCGTTCCAGAGGACTGCTATAAGTTTCAATGTATTATATGTGATGTGATACAAAACTGCCGAGGGGGAATTTCGAATTTAGACCGACACTCTAGTAAAGATGAACATAAAGCTCAATGTTTCGCGAACGGTATTGTAATAGTAGATGAAATCCCCCCCCCCCCCCGAAGTAGTCCAGGATAGCATCGATAGCTTTAAAGACTCGGTACGAATCGCTGAATTGGACTATGTCAGATTATGTAGCGAATTAAGCATTCCTTATGCGCAGATGAATCCAATTTTAAATTTTTTCAAAGAGGTAGATCCAGCTATTCTACAAAAAATGACTGCGGGCGCGGCTAAAGTTTCGGGAATTGTACGTAACATTCTTGGCCGTTACGAAGAGGATTGTTCGATTCAGATGCTTAGGAATGTTAAATTCGCGATTTTTATCGACGAGGGAACCCAGAACAATAAAAGCTGGCTCACCTTCTTGGTGCGATACGTCGATCCAGAGACACTCGATTTTGTTACGGCATTGCCGAAGCTATTAGAGTTAAACGCAACAAAATTAACTGCATCGGATATTTTCAAGCAGTTCAAGGATTACATGGTAAAACATGCAATACCTTTTTCGAATATTATAGCAATGGCTTACGATCACGCTTCGGTTATGAACGCGGAGAAACTGTCTTTCAAAGCGTTACTCCGTAAGGAGAATCCGAGCGTGATCGTAATCACTTGCGTCTGTCATGCTCTTGCATTAATATCAAAGCATTCCCGCGAAAAAACAATTCCTAATATAGTCGAAGAGTCAATGACGTCGATCGTTGACCACCAGAATTATGCGAAGCGGTCGCAAATTTTAGCCGAGTTCGTCGATGCCTGTCAAGGCTTAGACCTGAAACTCGTTAAGTATTCGAAAACGCGGTGGCTCGGGCGTCACGACGCCATCAAGAGATTACGCCTCTTGATGCCGTCGTTACAGGTATGCTTCTCCGAAGCTATAATCGAAGAAGGTAATTCTAAAAAACTAGAAAAACTAGAACAATTGAATGTATTTCTCAATGACCTCGAGATGCACGCGTATCTAGCTTTTCTGCAGTACGTTTTGGCGAAATTTAATGATATAAACCTCTTTTTTCAACATTCTGAAACTCGAGTTCTTTTGTTGCAAGAGAAATGCCTTCAATTTTTGTCGCGGATGGCACGTCACTTCATACGGAAACCACTCCTTCCTCATGTGCAATCGGGGCACGTTCGATTCGAAGAGAGTTGCAATCAATTGCCCTTGGACGAAGTATCCCTCGGAGAAGAATGCCACGACGTGATTCAAAAACTGGCGTCGAACAATGATGGTGAAAACGACGAAACCGTTCGTCGCATTCGCCAGAATTGTTTAAATTTTTATGTAGAGGCTGCAAATCAAATCCAACGAAGATTGTTTTATATCAATGATGAATTTTTTACTTCTTTGGTAGCTTTCGGTAGCGAATCGGCCTTGAAAGACGAGGAACGGGATTGTAGATTTAAAGAAGTTTGGATTGTCGCGGAAAAATTCGGCGGATTTGATAAGGACGCAATGAACAAAGAGTGGCGTTCCTTGTTCTCATAGTATAAAAACGGTTCAATTAGAAAAGAAATCGACATGTTATCATTCGATGACATGTGGAAAGAGATACTGCTTAGAGTATATAACAGTGGAGATTTCAAGTATCCACAATTAAAGGTTTAATACGTTCTTTGCCACACTCGAATCATCTTTGCATCACAGCATCTTTGTATAAATCGCCAAACAAGAAGCAACGTGGATTAACGTTGTACGCGCCCGATGAGGAAATGCCACAAGAATAGAGTTATGCAAATTGTGACAGAATTTTTCTCGACACATTTCGACAATTCTCATTATGTCCAAAATTTCAAAGAATCATTCCGCTCAAATTGCTGACATTCTCATGTGTTTCGATGGAATTTTTCCCAATTATTCAAAATCTTCTAAGGCTTTCCGTAATCGTTTTCAATAATAAACTTTGAAAATTTAGTACTCGCAAAGCTCCTCTATTACCTGCTTCTACAAAATTGTAAGCTGCGCAAATTGTAAATATGGAAATGTGATATAATTCCAAAATTTTTAGACAAAGCTGTTATTATTCAAACTTTTTAAGTGTCAAAATTGATTTTAAATATCAATCTATTCTATCTAAATTTCACAAACAAATGTTAAATCTCTGTATTTCGGATATTATAATACTCTTGAAAAGTTTGAATAATGACATCTTTCGATTACGTTCTGACATTTACACATACGTATCATACAATATTGCAGATAGTTTCTTTAATGACCAATTTCACAATTATGAACAAATTTCCAACAAAGTGAAAAAATCCACATACCGTACCTTAAAGTGGTTGGATAATTTGACATCTCTTATAAATTGAAATTAGTATTAGAGTTTAGGTCCTAAATTTTCAATTCCTAGTAAATCTATTGACAATATAATCGCTTGCATTGAAAGTGCAAGCGATGAAATTGAACCAGATATTCGAAATTCAATTCGGTCTAAATGTGTAAACATCATTACTTATTTCAAAAAATATTATAAGGAAAATAACAAATCTAATCCTTTTCAACGTTATTCCAATAACACTAAATCTAAATCTAAATCAGATACTATAACACACATTTTCAATTCATATCACCCACGTTTACAATTTACACTGGAAACAGAACCAAACAACTCCATAAATTTTTTAAATATACAAATTACACACACCAACATTAACATTTTCACAAATAGGTATATTAAGGAAACTAACTGTAATAGATATATAAACTTCGATTCCGAAACACCTTTAACATATAAAGAAGTGTTATTAATAGCCTTGTTGATCAAGGAATTAAATTATTCCGTCCAAAATTTCGAAAAGCAAATTTTGAGAAAATTAAATCTTTTTTTAATTACTAATAATTTTTATATACACATAAATACATTACAACATCTAACAAAACCACTGACACTGCTTTATCCGAACATGCTAAAAACACAGGACCCATTTTTGATTTTGATAACTAAAGAGTGCAACTATAAGAAGCGTTTGATTTTGGAGATGACACACATACAAAAAGACACTAACGCTATAAACTTTAAAACTGACTCTCTCACTTTAAGCAAAATTTATAATAACTTATTACAATGATCCTGCACCTTTCTTGATTGAATTTTTTGATTTTACTTTTGTTTTATTGTATTATTAGTTTTTTATTTTAAGTTATGTGATCAATGTTGAAACTATCCCCGCCCCCTTTTTTATATAGATCTGTTTTATTGTTTCATTTGATATATGCCTGTGTTCACCTTTACATTGGCCGTCTTTATATGGCGTTGGATGGTGTTGCACAAGCATGTATATATATTTAATTTTTTTTTCACTCGGCCTTAGCGTGAACATTGGTCAATTTTTTTTTTTAATTTAATTTAACTTTATTATTATTAGTACATTAGTATATACATATATTCTAAATAAACTTATCTAACTTATTAAAAGTAATAATAATAAATGAATGCGAACACAATAATTACTATATAACCACACAATAACCAATAATTACTATGCACTACCTGCAATAATCAAGAATTTAAGAAGAATGAAGAATGAAACCGTTCGGCACTCGCACAAAACCCGCAAGGTTTGTGTGTGCAAGCGTAGAGGTATAATATATATATATATATATATATATATATATATATATATATATATATATATATATATATATATATATATATATATTGTTGTGATTGTTTTATTTTATTTAATTTATCGTTGAGATTCTAATGAAAGTTTTGTATGGTTGGTTGCTTTCCGATAGGTTCTTTTTATGTGAGCACCTTAAAAGATCTCTTTATCTCAGGGAATGCCGTGGGGTGTAGAAGGATGTGTATTGATTGGAGTGTAGTTAAAAACTTATTTGCAAACGATAACACAATATTTATTACTTTCTAAATGATTCAAAATATTAAACACTGAGTGCAGACAATTAGGCAACTTCTTATACTATGCGTATAACGCGTCATAGAAGGTTAGGTTTCGGTAGTTATTATTTATTCTCGCGGACTCTTCGATGGCGGTTTTAAGTGTGATCTCTAGAGATTTTATTTAAACTAGGGGAATGTACTGTGGTATTGGAGTAGGTGCTGGATAACAGGTAATTATATGTGTTACAAGTATGAGTGTGCAATCCTTTATATTCAGTATATATTTGTAAATTATTAGGATTCTTTTTTGATTTTTTCCGAAGGCTTTCACGTTTTCTAATTGATGTTACTAGACCTATCGTAATCCACGGTTTCAATTTTCGATTTTTTGCATTTATTTTTTTATAGTATGAACATTTTTCCATTGCTATGCTAATTTTATTTAAAAAGATCCCTGCTGCGACATCCACATTCGTACATTTTGATACATCGTCCCATGTTTCACTTTCAAAATATTCATGCAACATATTATAGTTCGTTAATTTCATTTTTGAATTTGTAGTTGTTTCCTTTTGTTTTTCTGATACTTCAGATTGTATGCACAAAATCACGGGATTATGATCAGTTATACAATATTTTAGGATGAGTCATACGTTTGTTTGTGTTGGTAAGTTGTCTAACAAAAATATGATCTAAACATGAGTCATTTTCGCGTCCTACTCTCGTCGGTGAGTTAATCATGGACGAGAATCCATACGAATATAGTGTAAAAAAATGTAAAAATGTAAAAAAATATCAACATTTGTCGAGGGCGGTCTGTAACTTGCTAAAATACCATATGTTGCATTATTTTCTTTTAAAACCAATCGATTGAATGAAAATTCTGTAATTTTAATTATATCGTGCTGCACTTGTATATATTTTTTAACATATATTACGCAGCCATCATTCTGATTAAATGTACTTTCATTATAAAAAATATTAAATCCTTGTATTGAAAAATGTTCTAGTGACTCTAAATACCACGTTTCTGATAAAATGATTATACTTAGTATATTATAATTAGTACCTAATATTTAAGATGTGTGCCCAATGATGAACTCTTTGTGGAGCTGGTCTTTATGATAACTTATTACAATGATCCTGCACCTTTCTTGATTGAATTTTTTTATTTTACTTTTATTTTATTGTATTATTAGTTTTTTATTTTAAGTTATTTGATCAATGTTGAAACTATCCCCCGCCCCCTTTTTTATATAGATCTGTTTTATTGTTTCATTTGATACTGTGTTCACCTTTACATTGGCCGGCATTATATGGCGTTGGACGGTGTTGCACAAGCATGTATATATATTTAATTTTTTTTCACGGCTTAGCGTGAACATTGGTCATATTAGTACCTAATATTTAAGATGTGTGCCCAATGATGAACTCTTTGTGGAGCTGGTCTTTATGATAACTTATTACAATGATCCTGCACCTTTCTTGATTGAATTTTTTGATTTTACTTTTGTTTTATTGTATTATTAGTTTTTTATTTTAAGTTATTTGATCAATGTTGAAACTATCCCCGCCCCCTTTTTTATATAGATCTGTTTTATTGTTTCATTTGATACATGCCTGTGTTCACCTTTACATTGGCCATCTTTATATGGCGTTGGAGGGTGTTGCACAAGCATGTATATATAAAAGGGCTATTTTTTGCAAAAGTTTTCTGAATTGGGAGCATATATTTGTTTGGTAAATTCTAATGATCATAAATATATATTATTTTTTTTTCACTCGGCCTTAGTTTGAACATTTTACTGTATATTAATTAAGATGGTGGTTTTATGCCTCAGCGCTTTCCACCAAATGTAAGAGCCAAATAAACGTTCGATTTTACTTGGCTCAAAACCAGTGTTTAATTATTCCAAAGCCCTTCCCTCTCTTTATGGTACAGACATGGAATGCCTGACCATCCTAGGTCAAGAATAGATTAGATTAGATTAGATTATAATTTATTCACGTAAGCCAACATTACATGGATGTGAACATTCAAGGTATACAATTAAAATTAAATTAAAAATACAATTGATACAGTAATAAGATTACCACAGTCACGAGAAAGAAAATAATACAGTAGACGTCACAAAATAAAAATAAATGACTAATTACTAGCATAAAATTCGCCGAGTGTATAAAATGTATTTGATATGAAATAACACTTAAGTTTTCTCCGGAAAATGTCCTTGTCGTCCAACGACCTTAAATGCATAGGGAATTGATTAAAATAACAACCAGCATATTTAGGAGATTTTTTAAATCAACTCCGTGAAAACGCATCCAAATAAGATTATCACAATTGCGCGTGTTATGTCTGTACTAACTGTATTATAGCAGTTTTTATTTGAAAAAACATGTAAAATAAGCTTAAATATATAAATACTAATGAATGTAAGTTTGGAATGTTTTTAAAAATGTCACGACACGAATCAATCCTACCCAGGTGGAACATCATTCTAATTATTCTCTTTCGGATTAAAAAAATACGATCACATTCACTGGCATGTCCCCATAATAATATGTTATATGACATGACAAAATATGCCAGCGCATAATAGACATTTACTAATGAGTAAGTAAACAGTTTTTTTTTTAATTGCAAATGGCAAAGAATGCACGATTTAATAGGGAACATATATCATCAATTTCCGCACTCCAATGTAGATTGAAATCTATAATGGTACCGAAAAATTTACAAGAGTTCAGTGAAATATTAGGAATTCCCAACGCCCTATTGTTAATCTCACATCATATTATGCCTTTTAATATGAACAGCACGCAAAATGAGTCTTTTATCGATTTTTTCGAGTATTAAGAAATTTTCTATAGAATTGTTAACAACAAATATTGCTTGCAATCATTCTCCGTTGCATTCATCATTCATTTTAATTTTCGTGGTATTTTTTTTGTCATTTTCATTGCGTTTGTAGAAGCGGGGTACGGGATTTTAATTTGGCGTATAGTCGACCGAACTTGCCTTTCGACTGCCGTCCCCACTTTTAGCCTTCCCCTCAAGCCACTTGAGAGGAACGCGCTAGCGGCGTTTCGAATATGAACACACTGCCTGAATCACAATTCCGTTGCTCACACGTTATGACCATGAATGTTTGACCGGGCACTCACCTGACGCACGCGGACCGTGAGAATACAGAGACCACAAGTACTTCCATATATAAACACACTTCCTTCACTTATGCGGCAGTGCAATTACAAAAGTCGTCCGATGTGCATCGTGTCATCTTATGTACAGTAGCCTGCGACCGGTGTACATCGAGTGTAGATTGAACTCCAGAGTGTGCGCGATAATTGTTTAACGAAGGTAACTTGTTCTAACTATTTCTACGTTTCTCACATGTCCTCATTGAATGTACGACTGGTTTTACATGAACTATAACGCGATCTTGTGTTACAGCTTCACCGTTGCAGTGTCCTGGTGTTGGTAATTGTCACAAGTTGATTTTTCCATTTGGTAGAAGATTGATGACCCCACCGGGACACAAACGTCATTCAATCTTAGTCGTTGACGAACTTAATTAGTAAGTGACACCGTTCATATATTGTAATGAAATAATTTATATATTTTGTGGATATTGCATATGAGTGAGTTTTGATTTTTTTCGATATTTTCTATGTGACTGAGAATATGTCTGCGTGTCAGTGTAGCCGTTGCTTTAGAATTATTATGTGTAATACTGTTCTAAGTGCTAACAATTGTTATTCGATTTGCAGATTTCTTCAGTTTTCGTCGCTCACGTAGCACCAACGTAAGCAGTAAGTGACCGTTTGTGTCTTTTATATGAGTGCGTATATATAGTTGTAGAAATTGGACGTATGAGTGACTTTAAATTTGTAGATATTGTAGAGCGTTTATATCTGAGTGAGAATTTGTTTGCGTGCCAGTGTAGTTATTGCTTCAGGAGTATTATGTGAAATATGACTTTAGTATTCTGCAGCAACTTAGTGCTAACAGTCGTTGGACCGCAGATTTCTTCACCCAGTTTCGCCACCCATCGTCCACTGCTGAGGCTACAGCAACGCAAAAGTAAGTTTAACTTTGAGTCACAATAACCTAACTAATATCATTATGAATTGTTTGTGATAAAGATGTCGCAGAAATCATCCTCTATCTTCTCACCCCCGTTCGAATGGCGTGTCACCGCCGAGGATGATTTTGACGCCCTCGATTTGGACGCATTGGAACAATTTGTGTTTGCGAATATGCCCGCGCCAGATGTTTCCGAAATAAAAAATAACGAACAGGAGGTCAAACATAAAATTGAAGCATCTCCGCGGTTAACATGTACATCACCACAGCGCATGGCTGAACGATCTACATCAGCTGATTTATGTGTTGACCGCCGAAGCCCAACTTTACGTTCCAGCTCCCGTGCAAGCTGCAAACGTTTGTCTTCTCAACAACTTGATGCGAAACGAAAATTGTCCGGTTCCATGCACATTTTTAAGAAGACCGTCCATATCCCAAGAGGTATTGACCGAACAACGTTGCGAATCCAATACTTCTTTGGAGATGATGACCGTTTCACAGAGTAGTGAGACGTGAACTGTCGTGGCAGTTAAGGAAAAAGTCAAAATGTTATCTAATGTTTGTATTAAACCCGCACCACTCTCTTCTTGCAAACTTTTACGGGCTTTACTAACGAGACCGCGAAATGAAACGCTTCGCACACCTTACCCAGCTCTTCCGCCACCCACGTCAAGATGTACAACAAAGGTACACCTTAACGTTGGGAAACCTTCGACAATGTCACTCTTTGTATAACATGTAACATCGAGGGTACCACCAAACAGCGTTAAAGTTGACATGTGTGCTTCCTCCACGTCGAAGGTTTTCAAACCTTCCACGTCTGGGACTCCATCTAGCAACATTAACGCACATGTTTGGTGCCCCTTCGAAGTTACACATTCGTGACCCCCAAAACGTCAACGTTGATGGGCGTACCCTCTCGACGTCCACTGTGGTCGGAGCTTGCACGTCGAGGGGTGAATCTAAGACCGTGAACGTTGACGTTCACCGCCCAACGTCACTGGTCGCAATAGCGAATATGAACGCTAACACATCGTTGACGTTGAAAGCTGACAATACTTTTTTAAAATATTTGGATAGGCATAGTGACGATGGCGTCGCTGACGTAATTGCTGATGCCGTAGCTACCATTCGGATCACTTTACAACAAAAATTAGCTTCTTTACAAAATTGTTTAACAGATTATCAAACGTTTAAAAAACTATGTCGCTCGGTAGAGAATCCAGCTTCGACTAAGGCTTTAAATGCTAAGATTGCTGAGGTGGAGGCGATTCTTTCAAACTTGTCTTAGCTTCCGGCAAAGTTTTAAGTCTTTCCTTTAGTTGTCAGGCTGTCGTTTCATGTTCATTTTTTTTTGTTTCAATGGAAAATCTCAGGTGCCTGTCGCTAGGAGTTGTTAATTCCACTATCACTAATAAGCGTTATGTGTTAAAGCTAGTGGGCGTGCTACCGATCGCACTCCTACTAGAGTTAGTACACCGGTGGACGGACGAGTGCTGGAGGCAGATTGAGAAATGCGGCTGCCTGCGGTTGACAGATGTCTTACCGCCTGTGGAAAATTTCGGTAAGAAAATGTCACATCGCACCATCACGAAAATTTTCCACGGCATCCCAAATGATTGGGCGTTCGAGGCATGTTTCCCTGAAGATACATATTATCTTGTAAGTTTCTTCTACTATGAAAGTAAATTTGGTAATCGCAGATGTAATCGACATCTACATATTGCACTGCAAAAGTCTGGGAATGTGTTTAAATGTCAGCGGACAGGAATCGTAGCACACCGTGACAACCATCAGATACGGAAACTACTCACCATTGTTTTAAACAAACGTCGCTGGTGTGCCATGTGTGTACGCAGAGCTTTATTTAAAGTGCATGTTCTGGATGAAAGGGAAGTGTTTGACGCAACCACTTCAGACATGGATGTAAATGAATGAGGCAGTGCAATATTTAGGATTTCTAGTCATTATGAGTTAGTTTGTTCCCACAGAAACTTACACGGTAGTATATCCATCTTCTCTTTGCCTATTACTTTCATTTTACCCCATCAGTTAAATTTTAAGTTCTAGATTAAGTTGTACATATCTGTTTATATCATTGATTATAGATTAATTATACATATATTTATATTATTGATTGTAGCAGACGTATAAATCTCTATTGACATTTCATGTTTTTGACGAGGACGTCGAAAACACATATTTTACCACATATGTACACTAGCCTTATGTTTGCGAAAGAGTTCGAAATATACAGGTGTCCCTAAAATGCGTGGACATCACTTAACCACAGATTCCTGGTTTGAAAATAAGACGATTTAACTAAACTTATCTATATGCAATTACGTTTCGTTTAGCTAGTATACTGCTCTTTCAAGAAAAAATTATTTTGTCCATAACGACAGAACGCTTGGATCGATTTGGATAATATTCGGTATTGTACTCCTCACGGATGTAGGTCATCTTTTAAGGTGATATTAGTTATTATCAGTAGACCATTAGTGTACGAAACAATGGTAACCCGGCATAAACCAGTCAAAAAGTTTTTAATGTGAAGGCCAATAACTTTCAAAAAAATAGTTTCAGAAAGAGGCGTTCAATAGTATTTTTTTTGTTACTTTGTAATTGATGATATCTGTTAAGGTTTAGACACAAAGAAATAAAATCTGAGGGACCGCGCACTGCATTTCTTAAAACAAATGTAATCTAGCAGTATGATATTCTAAGAAATAAATGAAGATATGATATGTATTAGTGACAAGTAAGCGTACTTTTAATGACAGTAGCCGTTGTTTATCAATTGTGAAGTGTCTCAAATTTCTGTTGGTGTTAGCTATTGATTTTTAGCAGTTAATATTCTTCGTTATTTCCGTAATAATGGCTGTAAACTACACTAACGCTGAGCAAACGGATATGTTGATGGTTTTAGGATATTGCGAAGGAAATTGTCGCAGAAGTGTTAGAGTGTACAACGAAAGGTTTCCAAATCGTCGCGTGCCCAATCATAAAACTTTTGGAAACATTGAAAGACGCCTTCGCCAACGGTTTACAGTAATTATCGATTTGAAGTTCTGCAATTCCTTGAGTAATTTTGTAATAATGGTGTTGAGGTATTTCGATAACTCTTGTTAGTTTGGGTAGTAATCAAACGTCGTCAACGGTTAGCATTTTCCAAACAGTGTTTGCGTTTGGTTAATGTTAATTTTTATTCTATGGGTAATAATATGTCAATTTAAAAGACTAACTATTATTGTAATAGTAGATTGTTATACAAGTTAAGAAAAGTGCTAGTTTACCAGCGAGTGTAAATGAATTCACGAGCGAGCGTAGCGAAGCGAGTGGAGGCATTTTACACAAGCATGGTAAAACCACTTTTCTTACGTGTTTAACTTGTTATTTTTACTTTCTTATACATTATGTATATGTGTGTGTGTCTGTGCGCGCTCTAGCGTCCAATGAAATATTTACCATAGCGATCGTTCAAAATACATACCCTCGAACTTACATCATCGAGGACAGCAAAGGGGAATTAATTCGTGGAGGCTTCTATGAACTCGAATTACACACTGTCAAACATCCAGACGTGTATTTGGTGGAAAAAGTACTTCGTCGTAAAGGAAACCGAGCGCTCGTCAAATGATTAGGGATGGATACCACTCATAATCAATGGCTTCATGAAGACAACGTATTGTGATAATTGATTAACGTCAATAAACATACTTTGATCCTTATAAACAAATTTTTATTTCATAACCATGTACAATGATAATAGTAGTGTAGTAGTGATACAGTGTTCTGCTAAAAATCGTAAACTGTGATATTTGCAACAATTACATACTTCTTATTTCAAATGAATTACCATTAATGTTTACAATTACGTGCAATAAGTTCATTCTAACATTTTTCAAGAACCATTAAATCCAATACAATAGGTATAAATTTATTATGACATAACACTCTTTATTCAGCCGCTGCTTGGAACAGTTGTAGTAAATTATCCAGCCGTTCTTCTTGACGTACATCAGTGATCGTCTTATGACCCCACGCCAATGTATGACAACCGTCCTTCATTATGAATCGTTTGTCATCCTTCGCTGATAGGGCCACCTTGTTTTTCACTTCGGTGTACACTGTGTGAAAGGAAGATCGAAACACATACATTTGTTTAAATACCAACTCACCAACTTCAACCACTCGTTTGTAATCCATTACACTTAAATCTTTCTCAATAACATATCGTTTGACGCCTTTAGCTTTCTTGGTCGTTCCATTTAGCGATGTCACACAATACCAGTTCCATAAAACGATGTTAGTATAGTGTTCGGATATTCGTCTTTCCTTTTTCCGACGACAGATATCCCCGTGGGATGTTGTGCACATTCGGCACGGTATAATTTGTATCGAACATGTCGATATTTTCTTTTATATCCTCGTATACGTTATCGGTGCAAATTTCCAAAATTAAGGAATCGGTGTCAGTGTATAACAGGGACATGTTCGACCAGTACTTCTTTTTTAAAAATTATAAAAGAAATCATAAATTACTATTTTTGATAATTCTAACACGCAAAATTCAACGTATAGTGGCTTTGTGTATTTTACTTCCACAACTTTCATTTCTATAGCTGCCAGATTCTCGCAAAATATTTTTGATGACTTGAAGGTCGGTTTGGCTATTAACGCTTCCCCGCCAGGCCTTCTAAAACGACTTTCCCAATATGTTACCAATCTCATTTCGACCCTATTTTCGACATTCTCCATTGTTTAATGATTTTTTTCGAAGTCGTTCTGAGCATTTTGACGTTTTGCCGAATTAAAATCTATGTATTCTTTCATTCACTCTGAATGTCTAAATTTTAAAGCTCTATGTATTTTCTTAACCCGCAAACCATTTTGTAGGCATTGTTTTAAATTTGCATAATGAATTATATAATTTGATTTGTCATTTAAATTTGCTATTAATTTTGCTTGTTTTGATTTACCGATACATGTACTTTCGGGACAGAACGGCAAATCGTTGTGCTCGTCGTGCACATTTTCAGGATATTCGAGATCCACCTCAAATACATATCCAATTTCTTTATCATCTATATTGTCCATATCTATCGCATTTATTTCAGCTTCCGTTAGCCTCATGAAGTCACCAATTGGCAATTTACATCGCATCGCATACCCGTATGGATTGGTAGCATCTAAATATAAAATGTATTTTGGTTTTCCCTCATCATAGTCTTCGAGAAATTTATTATTTGCTACAGCTGATCGCTTCGAGCACATACTAAGTCCGCCTCTAATTCCCTTCTTGAAAAAATGTAGCATAATATCTGTCAACAGCTCCAATTTGACACGTGTCATTCGCAATAGAGCGTCTCAACTAAAGCCGGGCGCTGTAAAGTAGTGGCACGGATCTAATTTATAGAATTCGATACATATCTTCCTAAAATTCTCAAAAATATCCGCAAGCAAGAGAACATCTGATTTTAGATACACATATGCATAGTCTCCCAACGTTTGACAACCGAAAGTATCCCACACCCTTCTGGCGCGAGCGTAATCATCTTCGGATACATTTTTGGCGGTTAACGCATCGAAAAAGTGTTCATGCTCCGGCAGCATTGGATACTTTAGCTTCGCGAAAGAATCTAAAAACGAATAGGGAAATACTCCCTTTTGACGCATAAGCATAAATTTTGTTGGAAATTGCTTCTTAATTTTGAGACATTGATCGTCCTCCAAAAAAGATCCTAACTTTTGTAGGGAACATGCCATAAATCGGAATGAATCAACAAATCGAAGTTTCATAAACACTTTGCGTTGTTTCCCTTTTGCATCTGTGGTTTCCCCTACGTGCACCTTTTTCGAGAATGTTTTTATTTTGCGCTATGACGTCAACTTCTTCTTCATTCAATGCAATGTTTTTCACAAACATGTGAGTATCATAATTCGACAAGTTGTGAAAAAATATTGGTATAAACTTGAGTATTTGGTAATTTACGTTGCAGATTGAATGGGCAGCACCACGATATGCTCCCGTTAGATGGTCATGATCGTATACTTTCTGATTTTTGTCGGTGATTCTTTTGTCACAAATATGACACACCAACGTAGCATCGTGTAGAAATTGTTCCAAAAAATCCAACGGAATCATTTCCTTGGTTCTATTTAAATGCTTTTTATATATTTCTGTCACATCGTTCGCTATAAATTCGTTAGCTGCGTTTCGTCCATGATAAATTTCAAATTTTGAAAGTGCATCATCGTATGTGCATTTAATAAAATATGCGAATGCATATGGCTCATGTTCAAAACATTTCTCAGTATATGATACATTTTGGTTGGGTACTCTTTCTTCCCTGTTTACAGGCTTTAAGAATGCCTCAAAATCGGCATAAATTACGAAAGGTAATTTCATTTGTTTTTCGAAATTTTCAAATTGCAAAATGTTTGCCTTCTCGACGTTTCCATATTTATTAATTTTTAAATCAGTGGTCGATACACTGGCCTTCACTATAGTAAAATCGTCGCTTTGGTGACGTATCAACTTATGTTCTGATGTAAAATACACCAAACACCCGTTGCAAATAAATATTTTGTGTCTATTATGGGACGCTTGCGAATTGACAAGCCGTGATAAATATTTTTGATCCAACAGTAATGACTATTGCCTATATTATCCGTTATTAACAACAAATTCACATGTCGGAGCCCTTTCCGTTGACAGATATGTATTGTTATAACATGATGGATCATTTTTCCCCGTTGAACCACGAGTTCAATCCATATACGTTTATCGTTATATTATTCTGTTCCTCAAATGTGGGTATGTTTCTGATACTTACAGGAAATTCCATATTGTCGAAATTAAGCCAAGTCGTTGAAAAAGGGTGGTACGACGATGTCCGATGTGGTAGACCGGTGAGTTGGTACATGGCGGATGTCACCGCCCAAGCGAAACAGCAATTATCCTGATTTTGTATGTTGATTACAGCTTTCTTTGCTTTTATGCAACCTGGTAACTCTATATAACTGGATGCCCTCGTAGGATTATATTTGTTGCAGTTCACCTCCATATACAAAATTTCGACCAGCGCCTGTAACATTTAGATAATCACTTCTCTGTTTGTTTATTATTGTTATTTTTTTCTTACCTGAATCCCTTTCTTGAAATTCCGACATTTTCGTTTTGATTTCCTTGATAAAGTCCTCATAAATTTGGTACAAGTCTTCGTTAATATTTTGTTTCTGGTGTTGAAAGATTTTATTTCAGAGTCGTCCTTAGTGTGTAAAAAATATATGCCGAAACAGTCTAAATTTACTTTCAGACTGCCATGCATATGTAGCACTGACAGCAACAGAGCAACGACTTTTTCTCTTATTGCACTCGCATATTCAACAATGTCCACTTCATGATCACTTCCAGTTACTCGAAAACTTGTGATTCTATCACCAAATGCGCTACCTATTTTTTCCACTCCATCGTCAATAATTACAAAGGCGTTACGCTTGTGGTTGTTGCTGCGTAGGTGAGCCGAATAATAATAATAATCTTGTTTACATACTCGATACATATGGAACACAATGTGGCATTTGACGAATGTGCCTCCTCAATTTTCTGTGGTTTGCCGATGCAGCTCGTTTCTTGATGTCTTCGGAGATTATCCGAACGGGTGAAGTCTTGTGCACAATGGTCGCAAGTCAACATTTTCAATTTTAGCAGAACACTGTTCACTACTACACTTCACAACTGCTTACTTTATGACGAAATTTGTCTCGCAGTTCCTTCATAGTGGATCCCTCCTCGGACAAGCTCAAGGGTGGGGTTGACCTTGACTAAAGTAGTTATCCTTAAACTGAACCAAGGCTATTCGCGGCCAAGGTCACGACCTATATTGGTATTTAGCGTTAAACTGACAATGAGCTTGACCACAGACCTGACCTCGACCTTCCAATTGATCCGGTTTTGCCTATTCATATTCTTTGACCTCGACCTCGACCTTCATTTGCCAATTCATAAACCTCCTCCTGGAACAATGTAGATCAAGGTCAGGGTCACGGTCACCCAGTGTGTCCTGAACCTTGATCTTGACCTGCATTGTTCCAGGAGGAGGTTTATGAATTGGCAAATCCCTACTACTAGTCTTTTAAACTACGTTCACAATTCATTTGATTTAATTTCAAGGGTTGAGGTGAAACTCTACAGTTGTTAGAATTAAACCTACATACAACATTAGGACCTCCATCCCTACACTGTACAGTACTGATATACGTTGCAGAAAATATTGCACAAGTATAAAGCTTGTTCTATGTGCAAAGTAACAGCCCAAAGTATCAAGATTAATATTTAAGATAAAGAATATATTTAAATATTTCGATATTTAATATTACTTCCCTGGTCCTTTTCAACTTAAGTACTACAATATTATATAATATTATATTAAATGTATTTAATGTTTGTAAAATAAATATATATATATGAAATTAATTGTTTCTGTTCGCCGTTTAAGAAATATTTAAGTTTAGTAAAAAATGTAAATCACACCTTTTAATGGGTGAAATAAAATGTAATCTACTTGAGCCACACACCACTTCATTCAAACTAAATATACATTTCAGACAACTATGTTGTCATCAGTATGCTGAAGATGACAATATAGTTGCCCAAAATGTAAATTTTGTTTTAATAAAGAGCTGTGTAGCTAGGATAAATTTAATTTTTTTCAAAATTATATTTACAGTGTATCAATCATTTTCAAATTTAGTTGGGCAACAACCCGATAGATGTCGCGAATTTGTTCCAAATCTTTTCTATTGAGTGACGATTCTACTCAAGTATAGTTGTCTATGAGTATATAGTCGGAATTACGAGAAAGTGCGTACACGTCATCAATTTTTAATGACGTCAAATTTTATATGTTTACATGTTTCTCACACAAAAGATACTCTTCAAGATCGTATGCAACCAAACAGACAACAGCGTGTGTATGCTTATGTGTATATGTATGTGGAGGTATGCAACCAGATATACCAGATATTACGGCCGTCGATTGATCTACGTATGTAAACTTACTAGAACGCACAGAAACGGTTCGCCGATCCTTACGAGATCAAATACCCTAGATTCAAATTCATTTCGTCTTTTTCATGACAAATATAGAAAACTAAGTGAATAATAATATCTATAACATTGCTTCGCATCGCCTTGTAAATAGGCCTGGTTTCACTCCATATTCCAATACAAGAAAATGGCATTTTATAATTTCTACATGTTGGCATTATAAAACAAGCATCGATGACGTGCACGCACCTTCTCGTAATTCGGACTATAGTTGTCTATGCCAGCTACATATTTGCTTGAAACCTACATCATCAACATCAAAAGAATAGACTGTGGTTATTTGTATTGATTGATGTTATTGTAAAAATTGGTAGATCTTCCCGATCTATATCGAATATAATTAATAATAATTGACAACATTAAACAACGCTAACCCCAAAATAATTAATAGCTGAAAGGGAAGCAAATGTAAGTACTACCAATAAATATAACCGTACAAATGGAACAAATAAATCAAGAAGAACCATCAATGAATAAACTAGACACACTTATAGAAAGTGCTACGGACTATGTGCAAAAGCTACATTGCGATACCACAAAATGGTAAAGTCGTACAATTTTTAAAAAAAAAACTTAACATACAGTGTGCTTGTAGGACACAGCCGTTTAAGTGCGCAATGTCCTCTTGTCACAATGCATTTGTTAAATATGATCCAGAGCATAAACATCCATTCAAGTTTCACAACTTTCCATATAATCAACACCTTCGACAGATTTGGATATCAAAATGTGGGATTGGACCCAATGTAGACACGAATTTTCTAAAAGTCTGCAGTGATCATTTTCGGCTAGATGATTACGAAAGGAACTTCAAAGAGGAATTTAAAAATTCCCATTATAAGCGAAAGCTAAAAGACGATGCTGTCCCGTCAGGAAAGTTCAGTAATTCAAGTATTACCTTGAATATCGACAATGTAAATCAGCTGGAGTACAATCACAATGTTATGAACCTAGAGGAGACACCTCCATCGTTCGACTTGATCAAGCCGGTCGTCGATGAAAATATCGTTTTAAAGGAAAAAATCGAGAAATTGAAGAGGGATAAAATGGAAATTTTTCATAAAATGAAACTGTACGATAAGAAAGTCCGCGTGAAAAAGAGGGACGTTCTGATTGTAAAGAATCAAATGGAAAAGCTTAAAAGCAGTATTTTATCAGTAAATGAGCAGAGGAACTTGTTGTCGAGGGTATTTTCTGACGCGCAAATTAACGTGCTCTTAGGTAAAAGGAAAGTTGTTTGGAACAACGATGATCTTGCTATGGCCTTTAGCTTGAGGCAGATGAGCAGCAAGGATTGTTACTTATATTTGAAACAAACTCTCAACTTTCCTTTACCATCCTTGTCTTGTGTGCAGAAATGGATGGCATCTAATTGAACTGTCTTATATTTATATTTACTTAGAGATTAAAAAAAAGCAATTATATAAATATTGAAAGAACAATCTTGAATTAATAAAAATTCAAACACTGATTTTTTTGATTTAGTAGATACCTTGCCTGCAATTTATTTTGATTTTGTTTTAGGTAGAAAAGTTCACTCGCATGACTGCTAAATGGACAAAATGTTAAAGTGCTCTGTGTATGGTTGTTTGAATAACATAACGAACAGTGATCCTTCAATTCAGTTTTATTTCTTTCCAAAACATCCTGTTGTAGCACAACAATGGGCAAATGCTTGCTGTGTTTGGAGATCCGACGAAATAGATATGAACACAGGTACATTTGTGAAATAATAGCTCCAATCTATTTACTCAAAAATATAATTTTACTTGGCTTAGTTAGTTATAATAAGTGGGGTGTTTAATCGCCCATCCACTGCGGCCGCAAGGGTCGCTTAGATTTACCAACGAATAAATACTTTAGTATTATTAATACTAATTTATTAATTATGTTGATTCTCTAACAAAAAAAGTTTAATGTTAATGATTCACATTATAATGGACAATCTTAAAGCATGTTTTAAAATGTTCTGCATTATCAGTTGTTATTTAGTCTTACTTTCAGTAGAATAGTTCTAAATTTCCAAGGACTTGTCTTCCATCCCACATTTAGGCTCAAATTACCTACATTCAAATGAAAAACTGGTGTGTAATATATACGATGTCCTCTTTGTTGAATATATTCAGTCAGAATATATTTAGAGCACCTTCGTATATTTGGATATATTTTTTGATGTTGCAATGGAAATATTTCCTAAGGGCAACATCAATTGAGTATAGAAAGAGGGAAAATATTTAGAATATACGGAAGTGATCGAATGATATTTGTCATGATTATATCACGAACTAACAATAATAATTATATGATTATAAGAAAACATCATTTATTACGGAACAAAACAATATAAACATTGAAAGTATTTTTAAGAATGATTTACTTCATTAGTTTCCAGTTTAGGCTACTAATAATTAATATTGAAAGTACAATTATTGTAATTGATGGCTGAGTTATTTTTATTCGTAACTTCTTGTTGATCTCCTTGTTGGACATTCATTTGTAGTGATCGTGATGATGTACTTGAAACGTTTGAATTACGCAAATGTGAAATTACATCCAAATGTTTATCGGCAATGAATTGTAAATATGGTTTTATGGAATGAGTAGAATTATGTCCCGTAATTTTAATTCCGATGACTTACAGCGGTGGATCGATTTGAATGGTTCATTATTTTTACCAATTTAGTCTTCAGGCCCGCACGTTCTGCGGAAGTTTTACTAATTTCGCATTTACCAATGGGCATATTTTAAACCAAGTACTACTATTTTCCAAGTGTTGTTAACAATTAAAAAAATATGTTCAGTTTTTATATTGGAGGTCCTCTTAGAAATAAGTTTTTTGAATAATCTGATGGGACAAAATTTGGTATTCTTTTGATTTCGCGTCAGATATTTGCTCTCAGTCAAACGCTTATCACCTGCTTGTGAAGTTTTTGAAAAAATTGAATTATATTCAATTCTATCGCCGAAACTGCCATTGTTATTAATTTCTTCCTTGAAATAGTGTAATTTGCAATTTGCCGCTTCGCCTCCATGCCACGCAAGCTGTCCGGGATGTCTTCGTCGAATTGTTGTAAAATGTTGTTTAAATCTTCTACAGATAATGGAGCAAAGCTCTGCTTTCGGGTCTCCGGTATGGCTTGTAACTGACTTCTAATTGTATTTCTAGCATCTCTTGCCATTTTAAAAGCCACGCCGCCGAATGGATCAATTTTTCGTTGGTACTCTCAGCAAAATTTGTCTTGTAATAATTTAGCCGTGTTGTTCCAAATTGTTTTAACTGCCGATTTTTTGTAAACACTTCCATCTATTTTTCTCATATTATAAGCCCAGTTGTTAAGTATTTCTGCCAAGTGGTGGTCCGTGCTGTTTTCGTCGAACATATAATTTTTCTCACTACAAAAAAAGTCCATAAATTGTTTCTATACATATTTGTCAGACGATTTTTCGAGTTCATTTCGGCAGGTTGACACTTTCAAAATCTTTGACTGGTGTTTGAGAAAAGTCATTTATTGTTACTCATGCTTGCTACGATAAAATAGATGTTATCGTAAAAAGCCAATACGAAAGTGAAACACCAAACTGAATATACAGTTTTTGAAAGGCGCTATTGGTCATTTTGCAATGAACAACAACTTATATTCGAGAAACATCACCATTAGTGGGTCGTTTTTTTAAATTACGAAACATTATTATTAGATTTGAGTGATATAATCATAAAAGTCTCCCTTGCTATCGGAAGTTGTTCACGTAGTTGCGCCATGAGGATGCTACAACTATTGAAGCTTTTGACTTGTTCCAGACATGTTCTATTGGTGATAGATATGGAGATCTTGCGAGCTATGACAAGATATCAACATTTTGCTGTTCAAGATACCCTCGAGTCATGGTGGTAGTGTATGGTCGTTATCTTGTTGCCAGATACTAAAAAGTTTCAGGTTCCAATCTATCGTTAATGTAGCGATGGGCGTTTAGATTTCCAAGAACAAAAACTAGAGATGCTCTACTACCAAACCATAACTCCAGGTATTAAGCCTGAATGGTGTCATAAAGCAAATTTTAATTGCACTCTGTGTTTTTGAAGACATATCCTACCATGATTCAGCCGGCACTATGCCAATGCTCAACGTGCTGGTGTTAAAGGAAGTTGCAGAATTGCGTGAAATGCAGACAAACCGAAAGAGCAGTTTACTGATTGTGGTGCATTTTGATGAACACAAGGCATTGCAAACTTTTTCATAACAATATCACACATTTAAGTGATAGTTAATTATCTGATAGAACGACTTCAAGAAAAAATCCGCGGTGGTCCGCACGAAACTTTCTTATACTTAGTTATACTACGTTTTTCGAAAAAACTTTTCAAATGAAAGTTGTTTAAAATATCAATATCTATAATTTATGTAAGAATATTTTTCTCCGTAACGTGTACCGTTTTCGAGATATGGAAAAAGGTGATAAGAGTAAACCATCACTTCTGGTTGAGAGATTGCGTTCAAAATAGGACGTTTCCCTCCTTGCTACATACAAATGTTAAGTTTAAAGTTTCAGAGCTCTAGCTTTAATCGTTTGGGCCGTAAAGCGCGCACAGACACACAGACACAGACGTCATTCCAAAAATAGACAGGATCGATTCAGGGGTCCTCAAAACGTGTATATCCGTTGAAATCTCGAGTTTGAAAATTTTCATGATTCCTATACTTATACATAATGTATAAGAAAGTAAAAAGTTATCGAAGAATTTAACTTTAACTTTAATTTAACTCAAAACAACTTTAAAACAAGAAACTCGTAAGTAGAGGAATATTTATGAACCAAATTTTAATCATTTTTAATTTTTACTACGTTTGTTTCTGGGTACTTCGCTTTGTTTGGGGTCAGTGTATATTAAATTAGGGTTACTAAAATAGCATTGTAAAAGTAAAGCCCGTTGCACACAGCTCATATCGCTACATGATTTTCCATGGGATCTCCAAATTTTGCGTTGAATTTCAAGATTTTCAATTTAAATTATGTAAATGTGATATAAATGAACCTAATTTATGGTTTTTAGAAATTTTTTTTTGTCGTTAAATTTAGCTCATTTCGGTACAAAGTCACTTGTGGGAATATTTTGTCAAATATAAAAATACACTCCACCAAGTTGATTTTGTATTATTTTTTTATATTATCCATAACCCAAATCGTGGGTATACAAATCGTCAAAAATAAGGTATTCCATTTAAAAATCAAAGTTCATTTTTTATTACAAGCACCAACTTGAATAATTATTAGTGTGTTGAAATATGGAAAATAATCCTTACTATATGTACACCACATACATAGTGATTATCTATGATTTAATTTTTATTACTTAGTAAAATGACTAAAATGTACATAAATGAAATAGTATAAAGTGTACTTATCTGTATTACATTTTCAATTTCCTAAACAATTTCGATCACAAGATTTACCAGAAAACAAGTTTATCTATACCACAAGAATACAAGAAACAAGCTACAGTCAATTACAAAATGAATGACACAAGAACATCACTTCCAATCCAATAAATATAATTTCAACCCGATGGAACCCAAAAAATATAACTATCCGTTGAGTATCAATTAAAATTTCGAACTGCCTGCATGACGTTAATTTGAACAAATGCTATCAGTCTTTGCAGCTGAAGTGATGATTCGCCTTCGTACAATACTTGTGAATTATTCTGTTCATCTTTATTTACGTTGATGAACAGAATTACAATTAGAAATACGACGTTTCAACAACACTGAATTTTATGTCGTCTTCAGATACACTAAAATCAATGTACCAAGTATAAGTGACAAGTTAATTATATGTACCACTTTGTGCGTAAAATATTTGACTGTTGCAACTGATGTAAGAACATTCTTTAAATCATCAACTCATTGAATACCTATCTCATCTATAGAATTCCGGTGGTCACGTCGATGTTGAGTCAAACGGATATGTGAATCGCATGTGACGATTTATAACCGAAACTATGCTTAAATATTTCAGCGATGCATACAAATTGTGTGCAACAAACAAACAGTAACGTACGTAGGGCCAACAAACAGGTAAAAATAAAATAACGCACTTCCAAACTGTTGATATTAAATATTTCCATTACAACAATATCATACCTAGAGCCAACAAACACTTAAAAACAGAATAACAAACTTCCAATAACAACGAGACAAGTGAGACTTTTAAGATAATTATTTATAAATTTTGGCCTCTTATACCCCGTACACGTCATCTCCCCCGGATCAGAATGCATTCATTGCTTCCACTTGCTGATAAAATGTTTCTTTTGTTTCCAATTATTTCTCCTTGGTTCGGATGTGCACAAGTTTTGTGACAATAAGTTTCCTGTAAAAATGCCTACTGGGGACCAACCAACTTTTCTGTAGAGCACGTTCAGGTTTCATGGCATCAGAAACTCGTCCGCACCCTACTCCTTTCTGGAGTAGGTTCACTGTCAGTACTATCAGCTGAGTGGATTTCTCTGAATTGCCTTCTGCTAAGAATTTAGTGAGACATTCCCCTGAGGCCTAACCACCTTTTTCTGCCTACTTTCTCAACCAGGCTTGGTAGCAGTTATGGTGGACTTTTAGTTGGTTTCCATCCCCTTATGTAAATTGCTGCATAGCATACCATAGTTTTTCATTTTATGGTATATTTTTCACTAATATAAAAAATTATTATTCTCATGCTCTACATTTCAATTTTCAGCACGGATATGTTCGGAACATTTCGATGCCGACAGCTACACGTCGGAATATAAAATGGTTGACTATCTAGGCATCTATACAAAGGTATTAAAGTATGATGCCATTCCAACTCTGTATCTACCTCAGCCAACAATAGCGGTGATCAAATCGTCCATGGAAGAAGCAACATCCACAGAAATGAAACACATTATTGTGTATGGTGTAGAAAATCCTCAAGACCAAAACTTTAATCCTACCTTCCCGTCAAACGCCATAATTATAGAAAATCCTGAGCCGCAAATTGAGGCGCCAATTTCAAAATACGAAGAACTGAAATCTGTCGCACTGAGCGTTTCGTCCCAGTCGAATCATCCCGATGAAAAAACGGAAGTACCGAATGAGCCCGTAGAATACGACGAAAAGTACCAACTGTACAAGTCGGTGGTGAGCTATCGGCAGTTGAATAATTTGAAACAAGAAAATGATAAACTAAAAAAAGAGCTCGCAAAATTGGAACAAAATATTGATCTTTGCAAACAAAAAGTCAAAGACAAAGTCGACTTGTATAGGAAAAAGGATCTTGAGTACAGTAAATTATTGAAATTGTATAACTCTCTTGAAAGAAAATCTATGTCTATTGGTGATCAAAAAAATTTACTGTCTAAAGTGTTTTCGGAGTCGCAAATCAAGATCCTGTCTGGCAAAAAGAAGATTTATTGGAGCAATGATGATATGGCGATAGGATACACAATACGACACATGAGTAGCAAACGGTGTTATATGTATCTGTCGAAGAATTTGAATATACCCTTACCAGCGTTATCTAGTATTAAACGCTGGCAAACATTAAAGAAAGGGGAATTCGTTAAGGAAGAAAAAATGAAAGTTGAAAAAGACGATAAAAATGAAGAGAGTGATGAATAAATCATTTTACGTTTTTATGAGTGAAGAAATAAGAATAACGTTTACTTATTATGTTACATATTTGTATAGTATAGAAGTAAACACTAAAAATTCCATTAGAAAAACTTTTGTTGTAGAAGTTGTTTGTATTTACCGGGACACTGAATATAGTAATTATAACACTGAAGAAACCCAGTGAGGATGAAGTGGATGAGTCACAAGATCATTCCTACATTTTTTGACCGACAATTTTTTTCTCAACATTTGTATGATTTGACAATGTTCCACTAGTCCTTACAAGTTTTTACATTTATTGGATTATAACTTTTTACAGATATTTTAGAACCCATAGTTTCTTTCTCAGTGTTCTGTTTAATCATATCAGCAGTAACCCTAGGATTGTTCGTGAGAAAAAACAAAACAGGCAAATAGAAAAAAAAATTTATTCATTTCTATTGGGTCGATGTTTCGTGCACCGCTTTCGCATTTGTCACTGCCATACTACCCCATCTGTAATCTGTCACATGTGTTATAGTAGGTTTCAGGCTGTAAAGGACATGTACGTCATCAACGAGTTGCGCGGCAGGATCAAATCAGTGGCAGATCGGACTGGTATTTCAAACAACCAGCCGGACACGAAGCATATCGAACTATTCACGTATTGTTTTCATAAGCTTGCAGTTCGTCGTGTATGACCTTGTTGATCGGTCATTACTGCAAAGGACTTCGATGATACGCTCCTTGATATGCAACAATTCTGAAACATAGTTTATGTGCAGAAACCGACTTAGATCAGCTTAATTTAAGATATTACAAAATCAGCATACCCCACAGAATTATAATGTAACCCGGTGTCAAAAGCCTGAGACTTTGGGCTGTAAGCAACCACCTTCAACAAGCCCAGAAACTACTGAACTTTTGTATTTGGTTAGTTTGTGTTAAAATTGTTTCAAATATAAAATAGAAAGAAATATAGAGTCTAGACTAGTGCTGGCAAGATGCTAACAAAATCGAAACATGTTAACAGGTTTCAATGAAAACTGGTTTTGATACTAACTGGTTTTAAAATCTATTCTCACAACTTGTTTGTGTGAATTATTCGGTAGTAATATATTATCATATGTCAAACAAGTTTTATGAAGTATATTATGATTTATTCTTCTAAGGAACAACTCTTTACTTAATTACATCATTATAATTAATTCATTTCAACAATTTATTGTTGCTTATAATTTCAATGTCTTCTTTCGATACCATATACCGTTTTCTTTCACTTCCGGTTGAGATATTGCTTCCAAAATAGGAGGTTTTCTTTCTTGTTACAGACAAATCTTAAATTTAGAGGTTCATATTATTCGCTTCAATAGTTTGGGCGCTAGAGGGTGCACACTCGCAAAGACATACCTAGACGTCATTTCAACAATAGTCGATTCACCTCAAAACGTGTATATTCGTTAAAATCTCGAGTTCGAAAATTTTCATGATTCCTATACTTTCTTTTACATAAGGTATAAGAAAGTAAAAACGCGTTTTAATTGTCAAAAGATAAGAAAAGTGAGAAAGTTGTCTGAAAATATACAAATTATAAAAATTAAGAAAAATGAGAAAAAAACAAAATGTCAACCTTGTTTGAAATTTAAAACGTAAAAAATTGTCCAAAATAGAAACAAATTGTCAACATTTTCAGCCGTGCAAAATAATTATTTAAATTTACATACTTCGGCTAATTATCAAAAAATAATATAGTAAAAATCGGCAAAATACATTTTTCTTGAATTGAAACTTCATTTATTTAATTTTTTACTTTATTTGCTTAATTATCAAATATGAGAATATTAAAATTTACATTTACATAAACGCAAAAATTATCAAAATATTAACAAAACGTAAAAAATTGTTCGACATAAAAACAAATTGTCATTTAATTTTGCTTAAGCTAAATTGTCAAAACATGACAAAAATGTAAACATATCAATAATATCAATAATATCAAAATATTTAAAAACAACAAATTTCGTCTTTTGTTTATTTCAGCTATAAATATAAATATAAAAATGGCAAAATTGTTAAAAGTTCTTTAATAAACCGATTTCGTGTATTTTTTAGAATAAATTTAAAAATTTTTGAAATGTAAAAAATGTCAAAATATTTAAAATGTAATAAATTTCAAAATAGAAACAATTTGTTGAAGAAAATTTCTAAAATAAAAATAACGGAATAATTTATTCGACTGATTGGTTTAGTATAACTTTGAACTTTGAATTTTTTGAAGAATATATTCAAAATTCTTGTATTAATAATAAAATAATGAAAAATTGAAAGAAATGTTTCAACATAAAATAGGATATTCAGGCAATTTTTTTTTTCATTCAATTCAGGATACCATGCTCACTGCAATTAGTTTTAAATGGAATTTAATTATTTTTCATGCAAAACTGGCCCATTTCGACAAAATTTGTGTAAAAGTGTTAAGGCAGAAATATACAAGCCATAGTTGTTGCTGCAATACGAGTATCTAAAGTATCACAAGTAACTCTCGAATAAGACTCGTTAAATTTGTAATGTAAACAATAGTATGAAACCAGGCCAACAGGAAATACAAACGGGCTCTTTCATTTGGGGCTTTCATCATTCTACTGGCTGGTACCTGAATTTTGAATAATTATATTTTAGTAAAATATGGAAATATGTTCACTTATTGGACTGAAAGTCCTCAATAAATTAGCTCGAATACTAGGAGGTGTCTCAAACAAATATTCTTCCTGCTCTTATTGGGTAGTTTTGGATTGATTTCCGTCATAAGGAATAATCTTTGAGTTTGAATGCAAGTCATTGAGGAGCCAAATGTACATTTTTTAATATTACTCATGTAAAATATAATTATTAGTTATAAAAAATATATTAATAACAAGACAGACCTTCCAAAAACTGTTTTATGAACCTTTAAAGTTTTAAACTTAAGCTGGCTAAACCTTCACTTTCAACTATCAAATAAAACATAAAACAAAATATTAATTAGTCCGTAAAAATAAAATACAAAAATAAAGTAAAATATTTTAATGTTAATGGCATGGGTCCCATTCACATTAAAATATTTTACTTTATTTTTGTCTTTTTTTTTTGTTTTTCGGAAACCAGTTTTCAAGTACGAAGCGATTTCTCACTTTTGTTTTGATGGCAGTCATAGATGAGAAACTTAACTCGCATAAATATGATGTTACGAATGAAACAAAACATTTAATAGGTTCATTCGCCAACTGAGGGTATCCTGTATCCTTTTGGTCCAAAATTGTAGGCAAATGCACATCACACATAACCTTGATGTGAACAAGGCATTACATATGTACTATCGTGCTCAAAAGTATCTGGGACAGCATGCGTCTGTAGACACTTTCAAAATTCAAACGTTCCCCTAGACACTTCCGCTTAGTTGTGTAAATTGGAGTTGTTATTACTGCCTTTTGCATATTAAAAAACTGACGTTTTTAGAAAATTGTCACTTTTTCATAGCTTACTATTTTAAATTCTTATGTGCACCTAAACCAATGCACACAGCCGAAATTTTGCTGTCCCAGATACTTTTGAGCGCGATGGTACCGATTGTATGTACAAGCCACCTGGGCCATTTTTATCACTCATGTCATTATACCGTGATATCAAAAATTACCTTGGTCACGGGTGGTCATGTATTTTAAAATGATTCTCGCCGCTCCCATCGTACATTTATGTCAATTACTTGTTGACTGTTAAAATGTGTCCCATACAAGTTTCGCGTCAATTTCAGTTTCAGTGTAAATATGGCTTTTCCATTTACTTCTCCTAATTTAAAAACAAGGTATAGTGCTATAACACAAATTATATTAAGCATCAAGTGGCAACACTGACTTCAATGTCAATGTCCTGGCCCCGTGCACAACGCACGCAACGTCCGTAATGTGAAAGTTGTTGTTAATTTTGCAGTGGTCGGAATAGAAACATCGCCAAAATTATTTCATGCGGAAGGAAAGTTACTATTGCACAACAGTAATTAAAAAGTGCACACTTCTCGATAAAATGGCTTTAAATAATGTGATAAGAACCAGCTTGACCTTTAACAAAGTTTTACATCAATGTTCGAAAAAATTAGGACACAAATTACATCTCAATCGGCGAATATTTTGCACCACTATGCCTATGTTAAACAAAAAAGAGTAAGTTTTCGCTAAGTAACGTAAGTTAATTAGAAGTATTGTACAGCAGTATTTTAGGGTTGAAGTGACTTTTGTTAAAGCGAATGGTGAACGAATTAAAGCAAAAGGAAAAATCGGGGAATCCTTACTGGATGTTGTGGTAAACAACGACGTGGACTTAGATGGATTTGGGGCATGTGAAGGTACGCTAACTTGCTCGACGTGTCATTTGATATTTAAAAAAGAAGACTTTGATGATTTACCGGAAAAACCCACAGATGAAGAATTGGATATGTTAGATTTAGCTTACGATCTGACTGATACGTCAAGGCTGGGGTGCCAAATAATATTAAGTGAAAAGCTAAATGGATTAGAAGTGCACGTACCTGCTACGATAAACGATATTAGGAGCAACTAAAGTAGGAAAATTGAAACGTACCTAGTCTTGTTTTATTACTAAGTGTAATTTTCGTACCTTCGTTCTTAGTATATACATAGTTAATTTTAAAACTATATTGTGTTGAAAAATAAATATTTTTAATAGTACCAATGATTATTAAACATCCGCTTTGCAGTGATCATATTTTGTATCAGTCAGTCACCTAGGTGGGTATAGCAGTTTTGGCAAGTATCTATCAATACCAATATCATTAATTTTATATTCATGACTCAAGTAGGAAGCATAGTATAGGTACACATGAAGCATGTGACCTTGCTGTTGTGTAAATTCGCCGACATTTAATATTTTAGAACAAGTTAAATTTCATTTTAGTTTTGACTTATATATACAATGTATTGTGGAGCTTCAGTTCTTCTCCCACAAGGATAATGGACACTTTTCTCGAGTGGTTGCTTTAAATGTTAACCACGCTTCTTTTTCTGACTGTCATATCAAATCAAATTGCAGATGTCACGTCCTCAGGATTTCATTCAGTTTAGCATTAAACAAATGTAGGATCTTGTATACATACTGAGAATTTAACTTGTCATTGTGCTAAAACCTAAAGATAACCAAACTAAACATTTCAAAACATCAATTTTTGAAATTAATAGCTCACAGAGGAAATAGTAATCAAATCTTATTTAATGTCTTGTTAATGGCATATTGAGTAATTTTAATGCTGCGAATATTTAACACAATCATGTGCAGCAAAGAAAAATAAATTGGAACACTAACGTTGTATCAGACTGGTAGTAGCTTGAGAACTGTGACAGATTTATTTTCAATAAAATATCCAGAAAAGCCTATTCATTGTATTATTTAAAAAAAGCACATCATTGGGCTGCATAATAAATTTACAAAAGAACTAACCCTTTCATGCTGAAGACATGAAATTTATGCTATGTTGAGGAAAACCCGATACAAGATATTATAATGTAAGTAAAAGTTTTGTATTCAAAACACCAAAAGAAACTATAAACCATACAAATTCCGACACCAACAATTATTTGGGGAGGACAAAACAAACAAAGTTTTCCACAACTTTAGATATTTCAGAAGATTATTTTCGTTGATAAAGAGTCCGGTTGATTTCTTCTATTTACTGAGGGTTTCATACTGATGGGAAGTAAGAAATACAACGTCGGTGTGAGGAGTTAAAATGTGCAGGTGGGGATGACGGTGTCGATGCAAAAATAAAACATTCAAAACAAATTTTTTATTGCTATACGAATGAACGCTCTTGGTTCACGCTTTTGAATCGTTATAGTTGTTATAAATATGTTATGGTGTCATGTTATTTTGTTATAAATATACTACAGTATTATTTTGAAAATAAGCATACAATTTAGTTTTAAAAATCGAAAGTCCTGATAATGAACCTCAATTAGATGAGGTTCAAGTCAAATCTTAGATTAAGTACAAAAATAAAAGCATTCTCAGGATTTAGAAGTAGGAAAAATCAGTTTGCTTTATAAAATGTTTAAAATTTTATGTAATTGGAATTTCTTTTCTTTGCGTTGTTCATTCACATTTTACACACCACTCGTTTTAATAGTCTACTTTAAATTTCTAGTATAGACATTTGTTTGCATCATTCCAAGAAAAATAAATAACATTATTTATTTATTTAATTATTATAATTAACTTTTAAACTTATTACGGTTTTAGAATATTTAATACAATCAATAATTTCTTTAGTGTGAACTACAGTTTTAAAGCTTTCAAAGTATATGCTATTAATTTTGCGACCCCCATTTTTTAACTCCAGTTATAGAAATGTATGTGAATTGCTCGCGTAGTTTACTGGTTCGGTCCAAAGCACGTCAATCTTTACTCTTTAGACATGCTCAATTTTAAAATGTGTAAGATGATTGACGCCACCGAACAATTTATGAATATTTAACATCTTGAACTCAACACACATAATCCTTTCTTTCAGATAAAGGCAATTACCTCTATAAAATGTGGAGTACCATAGAGATAATAGCGGAAGAACATATACGAGTAAGAACCTGCTAAAGAGGAGCTGCGATTAGCAGGGGCATAATAAAAGGAACTCCTTTTATAACCGTAATTTGTGATGGAAGTTGGGGAAAAAAATATCAGGTTATACCTCTTTATCCTCTAACAGCAGCGATAATTGGTGCTAGAACAAGGAGTAATTTTTATCATTGTGAAATAAATTTTATTTGGTACATAAGGAAGCTGAGTCTTAAGGGAAAGAAATTGGACAACGTCTATGTTTCAAAAATTGGATTGTATGGAAGCAGATATAAAACGATGATAGCGGATATGGATACCAGCTACTGTAAAAAGTTATTAGATTTGGATCAGTAAAAAGTACGGTATTAAATTAGAAAAAATTGAATGCCGAAATCATTTATTAAGGAACTACTCCAGAAAAATAAGTAATTTGGTTAACCCTTATGTGCACACCCGGGTACCCGGGTGTCCACGTCGTCATATTTTTGGGCCTCAAGATCCC
The DNA here is from genome assembly GCA_959613385.1 of Geotrupes spiniger. NCBI lineage: Eukaryota > Metazoa > Arthropoda > Insecta > Coleoptera > Geotrupidae > Geotrupes > Geotrupes spiniger. The sequence goes on from OY390735.1 coordinate 37,374,089, forward strand.
CATTATTTGACTCACAGGTTTCTCATAAACCGAACAGGATTTTAGTGTTTTCCGACGTCTCTTGACAGTTTCTTTGTAACATATATACCCTGCTGTGTTTCCGAGGGTACAATAATAATAAAAAAAAATTAAATTGAGAAAAAATAATATTTTAGTTTATAATTTATTGCTAAATTAATACTTTAAGCGAATATAATTTTTATTTACGGAGAACATTAGTTTTAATTTCGTGTACATTTCGTTTACATGTCATGGAAATGGCAATGAGTTGAGTAGGGAAAATTAAGTGGGGTTTAGAGAAGTGGGAAACGATAACAATATATAAACGACCGCAGACAGTTCCAGAGCAGTTCCACGACAGTTCCACGACAGTTCCTGAAGAGTTCCCGGACAAGACAGAAGAAGAAGGAAGCAGTCGGAGAACCACGGAGCCAGAGTCCAACAACTGGACAGGTATGCAGAAACTTAATTCATAATTAATTTGTAACCAGGTTTATGTTCAGGGAAAAATAATTAACACTTATATTTATTGAAGGTGTATATGTAGCGTATAAAAATCTAACTTTATTAAATGTTTTAACACTTGTGTACGTGTTAATAGTATTATTATTACAAAGGTTTGATTAATGTAGATTAAGATTGATGCTCGTGTAAGCGTCAATAGGAAATAAAGCAAATAATATTTAAGAAACATTTCATTTAATGCTTATGTACGCTTTAAATGGATAGAAATTTAGGACCGATGCTTATGTAAGCGTCGATAGGCAATTAAGAAAAATAATAATTAAGAAACATTTCATTTAATGCTTATGTACGCTTTAAATGGATAGAAATTTAGGACCGATGCTTATGTAAGCGTCGATAGGAAATTAAGAGAAATAATAATTAAGAAACATTTCATTTAATGCTTATGTACGCTTTAAATGGATAGAAATTTAAGACCGATGCTTATGTAAGCGTCGATAGGCAATTAAGAAAAATAACAATTAAGAAACATTTCATTTAATGCTTATGTACGCTTTAAATGAATAGAAAATTAAGATTGGTGCTTATGTACGCATCAACAAATAGGAAATTAAGCAAGTAACATTTTAAGAAAAATTCCATTTAATGCTTGTGTACGCATCAAATGGACAGAAAAGTATTAGTTAACATTTAATAACCACGAGCGCATCAAGGAAAAGACCGCGCTTTTATTTTCTTAATAGGCTCAACAATCGGACGCTCGGCATCGACGATACGACGGGCGAAACCGTTTGGCAGCGACGAAGGCCACGCCAGGGGACCGAGTCAAGACCGAAGTACCGAATTGTATTAATTAAAATACGCAAGTTGTTTGTTAATTTCAGAAAATAAATGTTAGGTAAAGAATTTAGAAAACTTTTTATTTCAACGTGTCCACCTGATATCTGTTCTCAACATAATAAATATGTCTATGTAGCACGGTAAAATATAAAAAATTCAAGTTTTACAAAGGTTCACGGTCGTTTGATTAATTCGAAAAACATAGACCATTACATAGCAATATATACCCGAGGAGTCTGTCAATGGGACATTTATAGAAGTACTCTAACGGACTACAATAAGGAAGTAAGCCAAGGCCAAAAGAGAATCTTGGAGGAGGTTCTGCGAGAGGGTAAACGATACCCCTAGCACCGCACGCATTCACAAGATTCTATCTATTCAAACATCTTATCATCCCTTCCTCCCACTTAGATATTTCCCTTCTCTTTTCCTTATTTCCTCCATTGCCTTCCTAACTAAACATTGCTGTGCCCCATCAGCGAGATCGAAAAAAAAATTAGCCAAAGTAGATCATGGCAAAAAAGCCGCATGTCTTTTCCTAGTTCATAAATTTGAAAATAATTATTGACACTGACAAGTCAAACTTTGCGTTATAATGCTTGGAATAAAGAAAGTGACAAAACTAAAACAGTATTTTATTTAAAGAAGGTGTTGAAAGTGTTGTCCATTATTTTCCAGACATAACTGCACGCGTCGCTTCATATTTTCAGTAACGGGGATAAGCATTTCAGGTGTGATTTCTTCCAACTGTCAATATACGTCAGATTGACACTCGCAAATAATTTTAGGAAAAGAAGGGAGTTTTTTTGCTCATGGCCAACTTTGACTAATTTTTTATTCGATCACACTGTAGTATATTTTTTCCTGCAAGGCCCCATTCGTGGCGGGAAATTTGAAATCTGCTTTTTAAAAATGTCAAAAGTTTAAAGGCAAACTTGCCGCTAATGAGAAACTGATTATTCTCAATGTCTTTAAAGGACTAACAGGATCATCCTCAGTTTAACAAAACTGTTTTATTAACCAAATGTTGCAACATCTTGCTAATTTTCAAAATTTTAGCGATGAAATTGTACTAGGCCTTGCAGGAAAACACAAACTTTAGTATTTTGCGTCTTGTAAAGTATTTACAGTACAGTCCGGAAAATTCAATTTTTCTGCGCGTAAATAAGCAGGAAATAGTATTTTGTGTATCTAGGCCAAAAAGTACTGTTTTTTCGTCCGAGTTTTCTTTACGACCGAGGCGTAGCCGAGGTCGGAAAGCAAACGAGGACGAAAAAACACTTTTTGGCCGTGGTGCACACAAAATTTTTTAGGCGACCCTCATAACATTTTCAAATTTATTGCAACATTTACTTATAATTTATTTACATAGTCATTTATGACAACTGAACAATTGTACATATTTGTGACACCTTCAGACATGTTTATGTTTTCTTTGTCTACATTCGAAGTTATTTCGGCTTTATAAACAATAATTACCCAATAATCAGTTTAAAATCTATCACCAACACGTATTTACTAATGTAAACAAGATGTACAGTTTGATATTGACGGCAATGTGGTTATTTTTATACAATTTCGGTAACTGTCGGTAGATGGCGCCACCCTATTGCGGACGAAAAATAAAAAGCGGACGAAAAACGATTACTTTTCGTCCGCGTTTGACGACTGAAATTTCAATTTTTCGTGTCGGTCGCCTAAAAATGTTGTTTTCGATACGATTTCCGGAAAATTAGTTCAGATAGTAAAATGGAGCATGGCACTCCACCTGAGTTAAAAGAAGCAGCTGCTGAAGCGTTTCCAAATTTATCCAAATTTATTAAAGCCTTAAATATAATTGAACATGTAATTGTCTAATGATTGGCAGCCCTTACTTTTTCACCCGGGGGTGAAAAGTGATTACTTTCGACTCGTGGGAAAATAATGACGGTTAGGAATGATGTACTTTCAACATATTACTATAGTGATTGTGAATAAATAACATTTATAATAGGGGATTTTTAATGTTCCATTTATTTTCTCATAGAGTGGCGTCGCATGATGGCAGTATTATTTCTTCTGTTACTTTTCGTTGCAAACTTAAAAATTTAATGATATTGGTCAACGTGGCAAATTATATATCCTATAAAAAGAAATGTAATTCACATAACCTCTAATTTACGTATTTGCATTGTACAGCTCCCCTTAGAGAGTCGGAAAATATGCGAACTAAAGGAATTTTATTTAAAATATTTTAAACGGGAAAATATTCAACCAATCACGCTCAAGTATACTGGTTTGGTACCTTCCGAATCAGAAGTAAAGGTAATAAAATCTGCACTAGACAGTAGTTGACAGATTTTATGTTATGCATTTTTTTATATGGATATTTTGTAATAGCCTAGTTAATTTCTTCATTTCGTTATTAAACTTTAAATTGTGACAAAACTTTATTGCAACACTACCTTTTAAATTTGCCGCCGAAATACTTTTTAACCTGAATGTACGTTGAAAAGCAGTGCAGCTCTCGCCACGCCCCCTCAGCCCTCATGTTTCCTAAGGCGAGCTGTACACATCGTGTAAAGTCAACTTGTCATTTTTACGCCACCAATGTTTTATTTAAAAACGAAATTTATATTATTCTCTGCTTAATCTTTGTAGGGTGTCATTAAATTTTAATTACTGACGAACTGCATGTAGAGAATGCCCAGTTTTATTGGCAGGTCAATGAGTGAACAAGACAGATTTATGTTGTTATAATGTTTCCCACAATATTTTTGAGTTTTGTACCAGCTATATGTTCGCCAATCGTACATACCATCGGTTGCCCATTCAACATTTTATAAATAAAGCTGTTTATAACTGTCATTATATTACGTTCAACGAACAGATGCAAAAAAGGTGTGGTCTACGCCCTCCGCGTCAACAGCCAGTTTCACACGCCATATACAAATCAAAAAATCCGCGGTGGTCCGCAAGAAACTTTCTTAATACTTTATTGCTGAAAAAAAAATTCAAACAAATTATATAACCTTTATACGAACAATTTTTGCTATAACGCGAACCGTTTTCGAGATATAGAAAACGTTGATTTGATTAAACCATCAGTTTGAGATATTGCTTTCAAAATGTGACGTTTTTTTCCACGCTATATACTAATTCTAAGCTTAAGTGCCTTTTCACACGTGCCGGATTGGAACCGAGGCCGGGTAGTCGGTACCGACTAGCCGGATTTATTTGAGCCTTTCACACTAAGCCGGTTTACATCCGGTTATATATATGACGAACGAAAACAATACTACGTACGTACGTAGAATTTGGCAAATAGTCAGAATACAGTATAAAAACACAGCTCAAATGAATGAAACCGGATTGGAACCGGGTGGCAGCGTCCGGCGCGTGTGAAAGCGTCAATTTAAATCAATGCACCACTACGAGCTCGGCCGCCGACTAGCCGGTCTCCGGTGACCGTGATTGCAGTGGAGGCATCCGTGCCTTTTCACACACAGCCGGTGCCGGGCAGTCGGTACCGACTCTCCGGTGGCAAGTGTATTGAGTCTTAGTGCCTTTTCACACACAGCCGGTGCCGGGCAGTCGGTACCGACTGTCCGGTGGCAAGTGTATTGAGTCTTAGTGCCTTTTCACACACAGCCGGTGCCGGGCAGTCGGTACCGACTGTCCGGTGGCAAGTGTATTGAGACCTTTCACACGTAGTAATTTTGCCGACTACCCGGTTTACGACATTTCGGTCCCGGACAGCAGCCGGGTGCCTCCACTGCAATCACGGTCGCCGGAGACCGGCTAGTCGGCGGCCGAGCTCGTAGTGGTGCATTGATTTAAATTGACGCTTTCACACACGCCGGACATTGCCACCCGGTTCCAATCCGGTTTCATTCATTTGAGCTGTGTTTTTATACTGTATTCTGACTATTTGCCAAATTCTACGTACGTACGTAGTATTGTTTTCGTTCATCACATATACAACCGGATGTAAACCGGCTTAGTGTGAAAGGCTCAAATAAATCCGGCTAGTCGGTACCGACAACCCGGCCTCGGTTCCAATCCGGCACGTGTGAAAAGGCACTTATGGGACCTTTCACACGCAGTAATTTTGCCGACTACCCGGTTTACGACATTTCGGTCCCGGGCAGCAGCCGGGTGCCTCCACTGCAATCACGGTCGCCGGAGACCGGCTAGTCGGCGGCCGAGCTCGTAGTGGTGCATTGATTTAAATTGACGCTTTCACACACGCCGGACGTTGCCATCCGGTTCCAATCCGGTTTCATTCATTTGAGCTGTGTTTTTATACTGTATTCTTTCTGTTGTATTGTTTTCGTTCGTCACATATACAACCGGATGTAAACCGGCTTAGTGTGAAAGGCTCAAATAAATCCGGCTAGTCGGTACCGACTACCCGGCCTCGGTTCCAATCCGGCACGTGTGAAAAGGCACTCCGGCTGCTGTCCGGGACCGAAATGTCGTAAACCGGGTAGTCGGCAAAATTACTACGTGTGAAAGGTCTCATAAGACTCCATACACTTGCCACCGGACAGCCGGTACCGTGCGCGCTCAGCTACACGTATTTTTAGCGGCCCGATCGCAATAGTGGTTCTCACTGAACTTTCTTATACTCAGTTATACTACATTTTTCGAAAAAACTTTTCAAATAAAAGTTGTTTAAAATTTCAATATCTTTAACTTATATAAGAATATTTTTTTGATAAATCGTGCCGTTTTCGAGATACGGAAAAAGGGGATAAGAGTAAACCCTCACTTCCGGTTGAGCAATTGTTCTCAAAATAGGACGTTTTCTTTTCAGCTATATGCAAATCTTAAGTTTAAAATTTCACAGCTGTAGCTATAATCGTTTGGACGCTAGAGCGCGCCCCCCCACACACACGCACGCACACACACACACGCACGCACGCACGCACACGCACACACACACACACACACACACACACACACACACACACACACACACACACACACACACACACACACACACACACACACGTCATGCCGAAAATAGCCAGAAACGATTCAGGGGACCTCGAAACGTGTATATCCGTTGAAATCTCGAGGTCGAAATTTTTCATGATTCCTATACTTATACATAATGTATAAGAAAGTAAAAATCCGCGGTGGTCCGCACGAAACTTACCTATACTTAATTATACTACGTTTTTCGAACAAACTTTTCAAACGAAACTTGTTTAAAATATCAATATTTATAATTTATGTAAGAATATTTTTTCCGTAACCTGTACCGTTTTCGAGATATGAAAAAATGTGATAAGAGTAAACCATCACTTCCGGTTGAGGGATTGCGTTCAAAATAGGACGTTTTCCTCCTTGCTACATACAAATGTTAAATTTAAAGTTTCAGAGCTCTAGCTATAATCGTTTGGACGCTAGAGCGCGCACAGACAGACAGCCAGACACACAGACGTCATTCCGAAAATAATCACGATCGATTCAGGGGACCTCAAAACGTGTATATCCGTTGAAATCTCGAGTTCGAAAATTTGCATGATTCCTATACTTATACATAATGTAAAAATAAGTAAAAATCCGCGGTGGTCCGCACGAAACTTTCTTTAACTTAGTTATACTACGTTTTTCGAAAAAACTTTTCAAATGAAAGTTGTTTAAAATGTCAATATCTATAATTAATGTAAGAATTTTTTTCCGTAACGTGTACCGTTTTAGAGATATGGAAAAAGGTGATAAGAGTAAACCATCACTTCTGGTTGAGAGATTGCGTTCAAAATAGGACGTTTTCCTCCTTGCTACATACAAATGTTAAGTTTCAGAGCTCTAGTTTTAATCGTTTGGGCCGTACAGACGTCATTTCAAAAATAGTCACAATCGATTCAGGGGACCTCAAAACGTATATATCCGTGGAAATCTCGAGTTCGAAAATTTCCATGATTCCTATACTTACTTATACATAATGTATAAGAAAGTAAAAACACCGGAACGCAATCACGATTGCCGGATTTCGTAGTCGCGTGTTTTCGGATTGAGAAATTCCACCAATAGACAACTTCTATTCAAACTTCGCGCACTTGTGTGGGGAGGCGCATAATTATATCTAATGGGTAAACGGATTTTAGTAGCCTATGGAAATACATTCAAATTAATTTGACATCTGTTCAATTAATCTGGCATTCTTTAATTAAGTATATTTTTTGAATAATTATGAGAGGCATAGATGTGAGAAGTTATGGTTAAATGTTCATATAGTCAAATGGAGCATCGTACCCTATCTGTTCAATTTAATTATATTCAAATATATTCTTTAGTTCTCTAGGGTTCTTAAATATTACTGAAGGATTTAGAAATACCATAAATTAGAATACTATATAGATGGCCTCAAGGCAACATTTTTGGAACATTGTTAACAGTGCCATCCCATTTTTGCAAAATGAACTAGAAACGTTTAGCGGCAAAATTAAAATTTTAATGAAAATTATTTCATGCAAGTGAAGTAATAACATAGTACATTCACCGTAAATAATAACATACTTTAGTTATACTGTACCCTGAAATATGAGCAATTTCTCACATAACCTTTGATAAGTCCCATTGTAAAAAATAAACTGTAACAATAAAACTTTCACGTATTTAATGAAGCTATTAACTACACTATTGAAATATCAAACATATTAACAACTATATATGTAACAATAAACAACCCAAAAATGCACATTAAACAACGATACAACAAGAAATAGTAATTTCAATTTCAAATTACGATTTACGTCAATGTGCCAACCATTTTAATTTGATATATTTCTAGAAATTGTAGTTGGCAATGTAACTCGATTATTCAACACACACCTTTGAACTTTGCTAGGTGAACTATCCCAAGTTCAATTCATGTTCCTATTTGTATGCAGTGATTATAATTTGTAACTGGGCATTTTTAAATTACTCCCTAAATATAATCATTAGGAAATTTACCAAGCATATAAATGTATGTGAAATATTTCAGTTTTACATCACAGTGGTATTATTACTTTTCAAATGACGTAAATAACCACCGACGTATAATCATGACGTAAACCATTAAAATTACGTATTTTCATTTGAATATGTATTGCCGTGCTTTTAAATAATTTTTAGCCCCTGGCGGACAACAGTAGAATTGTGTCCTTTACATGTAGAATTCTGGAAGTTATAACGGTTGGCAACAGGCACTGCCACTACGAATAAAATAAAATGTAAATATTGCTGTCAAACTTAACCTCAAAATATTTTTAATTTAAATTTCACTGTGATAACATGTTTAACTTATCGAATAAGATTTGTAGCAAAGGAAGGACAGGTAAGGCTTTTCGTTGTTCATGATTTTTAATTCATTCCATTAATTCTATTTTTCAGACGTGTTCCGATATTTTTGTAGCAAACCGACGAAAAGCAAACTGAACAAACCTCAACACTCGAAGTCTCTTAAGAAAACTTTCGGACAACCAACATCATTCACACATTCTCATTTAATAAAACCTGGGGAAGTGACTCCGCTCGTGCAACGTAGTGAATTCCAGGACCGCAGGCAGAAACTCATTGAATCAGTTGTTTACTATGCATCAAAAAACACCAAGAAAACCGACAGACATATAGTGCGTAGATAATTTCCAATTCTATTGATATCAACTATCACATTTCAGATGGTAATTCCTTCAGCTAGCAAACAGTACATGTCCGATAAAATTCCGTATGTCTTTCGGCAGAACTCGGATTTTTTGTATTTGAGTGGGTGTTTAGAACCTGACAGTTGTCTAATAATAGCCACTACTGAGATGGCCGGTGAGCATTTTGCGACGTTATTCATGCGAGAAAAAGACAATCATTCTGAGTTATGGGATGGCCCTAGAACAGGGCCAGAAGAAGCAACTAATTTGTTTGGCGTTGACCAAGCGTTGTCTACTGCCGAATTGGAAAATTTTTTTGGTTGTTACATGAAATCGAACCAATCAACGACCTTATGGTCTGTTTTAGTCGAAATTTTTGAATGGACTTGTAATTTTTATTTTGCTTCAGGTATGATGTTTTGTCACCAGTGCAATTGAATGTGCATAAAGTCATGCTCAATTATTTCAAGGCAACTGACAAGAAACAGTGGGAATCTCCAAAACCATTTATTCACAGACTCAGGGTTATAAAATCACCATCGGAAATAGCTTTAATGCAAAAATCTTGCAATATTGCATCAGAGGCAATTGTAAAAACCATTTCTACCTCAAAGCCAGGTACGTGCACTACATTTTCCATTTTTATATGTTCTGGTTTCTTACAGTTTTTATATACGAGTTTTTGGATGTATCATGGATTTCATTACTATTATTTAATTTTGTTATCTTTTTACATTTTTCTGTTATTTTATGTTAAAGTCTTCATTAATTATTTATTACCAATTTTTAATTTTCACAAAGTTTGATATCAGCATAAAGTCTGTCATAAAATTTACCTTGCTTTTTAGGAATCACTGAGCATCAAATATTTGCTCAAGTGGATTATCAGTGCAGGATGAATGGTGCAGAAATATTGGCGTATCCTCCAGTTGTAGCCGGCGGTGAAAGGGCCACTATCATCCACTATATTAACAATAATCAAATTGTCTCCAATGGAGATATGGTGTTGATGGATGCTGGTTAGACAGCTTACTTTACGAAACCTTTGCTAGTTCTAATCGTGATGTTTTTTAAAGGTTGTGAATGTCATGGTTACAGCAGTGATATAACCAGGACGTGGCCAATAAATGGAAAATTCAATTTAACCCAAAAGGCCTTATACGAGTGTGTGTTAAGCGTCCAGGACAATCTCATTAAGATGTGCGAGACTTTTCCCACGTTGGATAAATTATTTGATTGTATGTGCTTGCTACTGGGTAAAGGATTGCAAGACATTGGCCTGATACCGAAGAATGCCGACCACAATACTATTTTGAGGGTAAAATTTTTTGGTGGGGCAATATGATGATTTGACATTTTTTTATATTGTTTAGACAGCATATCAGTTCTGTCCACATCATGTTTCTCACTATCTTGGAATGGATGTCCACGACACGCCAACAGTTCCTCGTAGTATCAAAATAGTCCCAGGGATGGTAATTACAATTGAGCCAGGTAAATTAATTAATTTTTTGTGAAGGTGTGTAGTGTGCAATGCTGTAAACATTGTAACCTGGTCATAATCTTAAGGCACAAATAGATAGAAAACACTGCTTATCCAAATTAGTTAGAAATATTGTATTAAAATTTTTGAAAAATGTATGCACCATATACAGATTATAGGTGTTCCTTACAGCAAGGTATAGTAGACATTCAGTAGGCACAACTACTGTAGTCACCTTTTAAGGAAGTTTTTAAACAAACCATCCAGCAACATTTACCGCAACAAAGCTGGACATGACTAGTTGAAAGAGGTAGACAGTCATTTTCATTTAAAATTCATAGATATTGCTGCTGCAGCTCGAAAGGGTTTTTTGTATATTACGACGTAATAATTATCGTTTATTATTAGCTCAAATGCATTCCTATTAAAATGACTTAATGCATGAGTCTTGTATAAGACTTTTTGGCCGACAAGCTCTAAATAATAATTTTAATAAAATTTAAAAAACTTAAATATGAGTGTGATCTGACATTTAATGACATTTGCATATTTTCGAACACAAAAAATTGTGGCGAATCGATTGAGCATATTAAACTTTGCTATTAAATCGAGACCTGTCGTTGTGGAAGCAAGTGTTAAATTACATAAATTTCATTGTAGCAAACCTTGCTCTTTAAACCTCTCTAATTGCTGCAATTGGAAGGTGTGGGTCATTGATATTTCTACGTTCAGGATGTATAAAACATATTTATAATAATAATTATATTATAATATCAAAAGAATAGATAAAAGAAAATAGTCTGGCATTCAGGAATCTTTGCCGATAGTTTGGAAGTTTAAGCTTTTGGTCCCACACACTCTAATGTGTGTGTGGGACCACTTTAGGATTAATACAATAAATTTTTTGACGTCTGTTTTTGTCACATTACTTTTAATATAATATAACTGGTTTTGATATTTCTTTTTTATAAATAAAATAATAATAATATATAATAATAAAATTTTTGTTAAATTATATATTTGCATAACATTTTAGATCTTATTACAGTAAATCAGTAGTTGAATAAAACACTTATTAATATTAACGTTTATTGCGACCTCTTTCTGTACAATATGGTATTTTGGAAGATATTTGACAATCAAATTAAATAGAAATATTTACAGTTATTATTTTGTCCCTTTGTTGGTCGGTTTCATGCTGATGAGACTTGATGGTGTCTTCTCTAGATTAGTGACATTTGGACAATACCAGCAGTTTCCATCATAGTTGGACAGTGTTAGTCATATAACAACAATGTGCGTTTTCACGCACTTACACTTACTATGGTGTATTGCTACTTTCAGCCATGTTGAGGAAGCTGTCTCCATCTGCAGTCAGGTGCCCTATACCTGACTGCCTGCAATCTCACAATCTGCATTTGGACTCGTAGTCGGTTTCAGTAAGCGCTGTGAAGCGGTGTGAACTATTTTTCTGAGAGTATTTTATTTTAGGTGCAACGTACAACCCAAGCACCTACACTACCGTCCACGGAACTTTGGCCAAGTAATAAATGTTTAAGAAATCCAAAAATAAGAGGCAACTAATACTAAAAAAGTAAATTTATTATTCAAAGGCATAAAAATTATTACAATCCAACGAAATATTAAAAAAAAAAGATTTTTCTCCACCTTAAGTGTGTTTAGCATGCATACATATTAAGATTATCATCATTGAATCCAATGAAATTTATTACATTAAGGTATTTGTAAAAATTTCTCCCTTGGCCAAACTTCCATGGACGGTAGTGTACTTCAACCTTTGTTGTACGTTATCAATTTACCCCTATTCTAGCTATTTTATTCTATCTATCTATTGCTGCCTAATCATGAACTATGTAGTTGTTGAGGGGTTGTAGTGCGAAAGTTTCATTGGCTATCTCAGTCCTCTCTTCAAAAACATTATCAATATTTCACTTCACTACAACCCACCTAGAAATATAATTATATATGTAATAAGGTATTTTGTAAATCCTTACCAACATCACATCCATAGTAATTGCAAGAGGTTGCTGAATCGAAATTAGAATCCAAGGTATGACTGCTATAGGCTGCAATCAGTAAGTATCAGGTTCATCTAAAATTAATAAATTGTTAACATTCGTCATTTTTCACATGTGAAGTTAGTGAAGGAGTGAGACAGGTGAAATTTAAATTTTAGTTTCTTTTGCCGCCCTACATTAAAAATGTCATCTATAAATTTGGTTGTTCAATTTCATATTTCCAATTAATGAAAATAAATTTTGAAAAAAAAACATGCATAATGGTGACATTTTTTTATATAAACCTATATCTACTGCTTTACATTTTGACCATTGGTACATTCTTCAAACTGCACATGACACATTCAATGCAAACACTTGATAGATTGTAACAAATGTTGGCACGGACGCAGCTTTTCACATTGCTTGCACTTACAATATTGCAACCTCATTATCGTTCTTGTGTTCTCACTCTTGTTCGATAATTTATCTTTACATTTGCACATTGTTTTTTCAAACCACCTACTTATATGACAAAGCAGTCTGTATAGCAGATTGTATGTTTAACTTTGTACTTCTGCAATATTTTACAAAACGCTCATAACATATATCCTGAACTCTCACATTTAACATTAAAAATAATTCAGTGGAAATTAGCATATCCCGATATTCAAATCAGGTGACAGGTCTTTAGAAACTAACTACCATCCTATTTCGATCTCCAAAATACTATAACATATTGCGTCTGATGCTATTTATAATAATACTTTTCGTAACATTATAGACTTACATCAAAATGGTTTTCTTACTGGCACTCAAACCAACTTGTCGCAATTCTCTCACTTATTTAATTTTTTTGGAAATGGGATGTCAAGTTGATCAACGTTGATTTTTCTAAAGCTGTTAACCAAGTCGACTATACTCGGAATTATGAGACGGTGCGTGCACGTCATCAATTTTTAATGACGTCAAATTTTATATGTTTACATCTTTCTCACACAAAAGATACTCTTCAAGATCGTATGCAACCAAACAGACAGCGTGTGTATGTATATGTATGTGGTGGTATGCAACCAGATATACCAGATACTACGCCCGTCGATTGATCTACGTATGTAAACGTACTAGAACGTACAGAAACCGTTCGTCGATCTTTACGACATCAAATACCCTAGATTCAAATTCATTTCGTCTTTTTCATGACAAATATAGAAAACTAAGTGATAATAATAATATCTATAACATTGCTTCGCATCGCCTTGTAAATAGGTCTGGTTTCACTCCATATTCCAATACAAGAAAATGGCATTTTATAATTTCTACATGTTGGCATTATAAAACAAGCATCGATGACGTGCACGCACCTTCTCATAATTCCGAGTATATATACTGCTATTTAAGAAACTCTCTTTATATTATACAAACTGCACCCAAATTGTTCAAATTTCCTCATCAGGTGTACATCAAGGAAAGCATTTAGCTCCTGTTCTCTTTTTACTTTTTATTAGTGATATGAACCACTCAACTTCATTGCAAACATCTCGTTTAGGCCGACAATTTGAAAATACGAACCCAACTGTATCATCTCCTGAAGATTGGAAGTATGTGATTTTATCAAATATCCGTGTGTAGGTACAAACATTATTGCAATTATAGTTACTATTTAATTCCTTAGTTAGATCAATATAAGAACATGCAGTATGGTATCCCTATTGCTACACTAACATTAACAGAATTGAGAGCTTACAAAGAAAAATGGTAAATTTTCTTTTGTGTAAAGTTCATATTGTCAAGTTATGATTGTCCTGAGATATTACGATTGTGAGGAATTGAATTGTTGGAAAGCAGGTGTAAAGTCGATCTTAAAAATTCCTGAGCTATTATCACATTTATTTTTCAAGTTCCACTATTCCATTTCGTTTTTATCTGCCATGTCATTTCAGTGAATATGGAAGACATAATCCAATCGCCAGGTTTACCACTCAGTAGAAGTTATACAACATCGCTATTTTTAATAGCTCAATCATATAAAACTCTGGATTTCTTTTAATTTTACCTTTAGGTTCATTTAGTTATAATGTGGATTTAAATTTTCTCCTCTTTTGTTAAATTTATTGTACTCTTTTATTTATGTATTATATAGTGCATTATTTTTAAGTCATTTTCCGTAAATGTACATCTATTCCAAATAAATAAAATCCAACATAAGTAAAACTGCGTTTTGAAAAATACTCTGCATTAAATGTTAAATGTAATTTAGGTCACAGTAATTAATTTTTAATAATTAAAAATAAAAAATCACTGCAAAGAAGTACCTAAGTCAGGAAAGCCCCTCCAAAACATAATACCATACAAAAACACCATCATATACCGACGGAAAATACTGAAAGGGATACTTGGGTTGTGTCATGTGCATTGTTCATCACTAATTGGCGTATTTGTTCCTACTGAATGTTAACCATGCTGTGCTTACAAATCGAGCAAGTTTATGGGTAAACACGTTTTACTTATTTTGCATTTCGTGAAAAGATAACCAGCAATACCATACCCACTCGCTACAACATTTAATAGGAAAACATATTGAGACAAGTTGTGTACCAAAGATAACTAATACGATTACATATTTAGCTCTATTAAACATCATTTGTTTCAGTAACTTCGCGTTACTTTTTATAATTATAACACAAGATTTGGGAACAAGGTTTTCGTAGTCTGTTACACGGTCATAATAAAATGTAATTAACTATAGAAAGTAGGTTGGATTTGCACTGGATCGGTACTCTTGGGTGAAATTTTTAGCCGTTGTTGTGAGTAAGGCATCATTGCAAACCAAACCAAAGATAATAACTATATTGCTGATAAAATGACACCTGGAATTTCTGACAGGTCTTTTTCCTATGCTGGGTATCTTTTGCTAATGAACTTGCAATAATGGTATCAACGATATCATCCAAGAGTCTCAATCACATACTCGTTGCAAATCTCATCTGCTTTTTATAATTCTTTCCATTTTATAATGCCTGAGTAACATTTCACCGGAAAAATTTATAAACTCATTAAAAGCTAAAAGTGTTCTTTATACGGAGTATATCCTTAACATTTTAGTAATGATCATCAAGTATGATACTGCAAGTTGTGTAAAACTATTTTTAATTTTAGGCTGGATGTTGATTACAAAGATTAGCACACATTTTACTTAACCACTAAGTAAAATTGGTGTAATTTTTGTCAATATTTGTATTTTATTTTATTTGAAAAAATTGCAGGTTTGTATTTCAATGAAAAACATAAAATTCCAAAAGAATTTCAAGGAATTGGAATTCGTATCGAAGATGACGTGCTGATCACGGAAAATGGCCCAGTTGTCTTAACGAAAAACTGTCCAAAATCACTTTCCGACATTGAGAGAATAGCAAGTGAAAATTTATAAGTGCAACGATCTTCCGAAAGAAACAAAACCGCTTGTTTTCTTACGTTACGTTACGTAATTGCAAACAGGAAAATAAAACGCCCGACGAAATATATTTTTTCATTGTGTATATAAGTATTTATTACTTGTAAAATATTTGTGTGAATATTTTATAAATATATTTTGTTTTAAATTTATTTTGTAATAAATAACCCTATTTTCTAAAATAAAACAGAGTATTTTCTGTAACTAAAATTTACACCTTGGACTATTTCACCTTAAAAATTATGAATTTATCAAGGTGTTGCATCTAAAATACTTAGAATGTCATGCATAACCTTGCATACAAAGATTTATGATACAAAATTCAACTAAAAGAGATTCAATTGTTCAGATTTATGCAAGTTGACCAATTTTCAACTTAACAACTTATTATTAAAGTTCCAACTATTTTATAAAAATCATTTTAAATATATTATTCTAGCGCTGTAGTAATGTAACTGTACTTTTAGCATCACTCTTATTACAAGATACATAGTCGTTTATTATAATGTATGCGGAAACAGGTCCCTTGGAGCCACAGCCTGTGGTGATAGCTATATTATTATAGTTACACAACGATACCAGTATTTTGCATCAGTGTTTTTTGTAGGTTCTGTGTATATAATTATTATTGAATATTATAACTGGTGAAGGCTTTAATTTGTTGAAAAACAACTCGATCTTCATCTATCTCACTTTCGCTGATTTGAACTATTATTCTAAACAGTAATCATAACACATACTACTGTTAATAAAATCATGTAATATTTAGCCTTCGGAAGTGCCCCGATAACTCCTATATGTACTTATCTACTATCATTGTTGCAAGATCCTTTTTCTTCCTTCATTTACCATTAAAAATATATGATACTAATACCATTTCTGTGACATAAATATCAAACATTACAAATCAATTAATTACACTAATTATGACTCAAGATAAGGCACCATTTTCATTTTCATAGCTAAACCTAGATTGAAAATTAGTTCTTTGAGTTACATCCAATCACCACTCCAGTTCAACGGGTACACCTCCAGGATACTCGCCAGTTAAACATGCTGTGCAGTGTCCAATTTTGGTTGGACTCTTGCATTTGAGATCCCACTTTACAGCTTTGATGAGGCCGTCAACACTCAAATATTGCAATGTATCTGCTCCTAAAACACATAATCACAATTAATACAAATTTATCTTAATTATAGGACAAATATAAGTGTACACTATTGTATGTAAAATACGGTTAACACAGTGAAAAATTGAAATAGATGAAGTATTTTTAACAAATAGTATCCTTTGTCTTTTGTACACTTGCTGTAAAATTTCGTTGCATATGGAATAATTTGTTAACAAAGTCCTTCTTGTTGAATGTACTTCATTCTCCTAACACTGTCTTTACAGAACTTCTGAAGAAGCTGGCAGCATGATCAGCGAAACATCAAATTATAATCAAAGCAAAACTGAAGAAATTCCTTCAAAAGTTCTACTTGTTGTTGTCTCTCATTACAAATTACATTTCAGTTATTGTACTGATCATAAAAACTACTGTCAATGAAAATGGAGAATATACTTGCAACCTCACAGAAATAATCGGATCTGTGGAGGTGGAGGTTGGAGATAATGTGTGTGGTTGATATAAAAACCTTTTGAATCATAGAATGGTATGTGAATCAACATTTCCAATTTCTTCCACTTTCAAAAGCGATGGAATTATTTGTTTTTTCTATTAAGTCAATTTACTATAGGCTACTTAAAATTTAAAAAAGTGAAATGAGTGTATATTTACTGTAGAGTATGTTTGAAAGACTGATTAAATGGCTTAGGCAAAATAATGGTGGAGAGTACTCCATGTCAATTCATAATATTTGTTTCTAAAATCAGTAAGAATTTGATAGAAACCCCATCTTATTAGTTGCAAAGCACACACTCAGTTGCAAGTATATAATACAAAACCTCGACTCTATGAGTCATTCTAAATGCATATTTCATTGGAGACGTACCAACATGTATTGCAAGTTCCTTGGGTGTTAATTTATTTGCAATAAGTTCTTCTCTGGTTGGTATATTGATACCCATATAACAAGGAAATAGTAGAGGCGGACTTGCTATTCTGATGTGAACTTCTTTCGCTCCAGCATTTTTAAGCAATTTAATTATAGGGCCAATCGTGTTGCCCCTCACTATTGAATCGTCAATCAGAATTATTCGCTTTCCTCTAACGTTTTCAGCCAATGCACCTTAAATGATAGAAATTTAGTAAATTTGCAATTAGTCAAACATGATGGCATACCGAATTTTTTCGCTACGGCCAATTGTCGCAATCTATTACTTGGTTGAATGAATGATCTCCCAACATACCTATTTTTACATAAAACCTCTGCGAATGATATGCCAGACTGAAAAAAATTTAATATCGTTTATTACAGGTTTCTAAAATAATGTAATATCTAGGAAATGCATGTTTATTTTCTTAATTACGGGAAGCATTTTTTTTTGATAATAATGACGAAGTATGTATAAGTTGTTGTATGTAAAATGTATCAACGTACCTGTCTGGAAAACCCATGAGCAGCAGCTGTACCTGATTCAGGTACTGAGCTTACAATATCGGCCTCAACAGGATGCTCAATGGCCAGCTGTTTTCCGCATTGCAATCTGACCGCATAAACCATCTGCCCTTCGAATATGCTATCTGATCTTGCAAAGTAAACATATTCGAATATGCAGAATGCTTGGGCTTTATTTTCTGGCCTTTCCACTATATCTATTGACTTGATACCATCCTTGGTCATTTCGATGATTTCACCGGGAAATACCTCTCGAACATATTGTGCGCCGATTGATAAGAAACCACAAGATTCTGATGCCACAACCCAACCTTCGGCTTCTCTACTGTCATCACAGTCTCCATCAAGAGCTGAAAAGACCATATTAAATCAGTTGATTTGCAGATGTAAATGTATGGTTTGTAGCAAGGACTACAATTTAGAATTATGCTATAATTCAAGTTCAAATTACAATTTAATCCACAATTGTCTTTATTCAAGAGCCCGAGATCTAAATAAATATTACATTAGCGTACAGTAGACGAAATAGTTTCTAGACAGTAGCTCCAGACATTGAAGTCTTTACATGTTTCCTTGTGTGCTTGTTTAGATTTCCCTCTGAAAATTTGATACATTATCATATTCCCTATAGTGAAGTTGTTTTAATTGAATTAATGTTTATGTCCTGCCTGTGCACTGAGTTGCGAAAAAACGATTTGTTTACTGATGACTTCAACCAATACTTGGGAAATCAATAAAATATTTTAAATTATTTAAATTAATAACTGCTTTTGTGTCATTTATTAGACACGTTTTGGATTAATTGTTGCCCGTATAGTCTTCGTTTAAGTAGTTCATTGTTCAATTCTATTACCAAATTTCTGTTTCTTGTGTTCATTACGTAAGTATTTGTATTGATTATTACGATTTGTAAAGGTGTCTTCGAAAGTTGTTCTGTTAATATCAGTTACTAATTAGACTGTACGTTTGATGATTGCAGTTTCCGGGGACATATGCTTAAATTTTGTACAAGAATTAATTTTAATTACTGTTAAAGGAAAACATTCTAGAAAATAATTTTGCAATGTTTCAGAAAAATACATGAAAGTATCATCAAATTGTGTGAATAATATTTCCAGCAAAGGCTGGCAATGTTAGGGTTTTTGATATTCTAAGATCTGAGCAAAATGATCATTGCCTAGAATGTTGTCGACACAGGTGCGTGAGGTCACACCCGTTGGCTCGCTACCAAAGTATGTATTGAATGATGAGATTAAGTCATAAAATAATACTAAAATACTAGCGGCAAAATACATTGGTATTCGTGCATAATAAGTAAACCATTCGCTATATTTTTTTAATTATTTGGATCGAAACGAATAATTACCTAAATTCGAATTATTTTGATGCCTCTTACCAAATTAATAATGTATAATAATACGAGTATAAGCTACTGCTAATAAGTACTGTCTTTGAGAATATGATCTTTGCTGTAAGTTATTTATTATATTGCTCTATAACAAATTTAATGTTTGAAATTAATACTTGAATGATTTGGACCTTACTAAAATTTAGCCAATTCAAGGAATTAAAATAAATATCGAAAATATTCATGACTTATAAAAGATGTTTGTAGCAAAATGGTATCCTAAAAAGTTAAACCAGCAACATTGCATTCCCACTGTTTCCGGAACGAGTTAATACGATATTTGTTCGTGTTTTATGAAATTAATTAATGGTCCGAACAACTCCAATTTGTGGAAGGTTAGTGATATCTAAATAAACACAACTTATAGCATCAAACTTGGTGACCAAGATAAATCTTGGACATCACACGACGAAAGATAGAAAAAGTTTCGAAGTACCCGAGTTATGTGAACCATAAAACCATAGTAATACTATCTTTGTTCTTGCAGTACAAAAGGTTTTAATGCTAAGAATAAGGAGAAATGTAACATATCCCAGCGTCAGCTGTCAAACCTGTTTCATCAAAATAAATTGAAGCTGTAGTTTCTTTTGGGTCCATTAAAATGAACTAAATGATTTAATAAGAAATTTGGATCATCCGAAAGACGCGTCAGAATTGTTGGCAGACTTCGTGAGAAGTTTCGACAGGATCTCGAAACAGAATTATGCGGCTATTTCACTTGAGATAGACTTTAGTACATTCTCCTGTTCTTGATTTAGTTACAAAGTTGGCAGCTGCTCGATTCAAGAAAGAAAAATGGCTTATTTTCATTGATTCAACCATGAGAAGTCTAAAAGGTATAATAAAGGTACATATAATGGTAATATGTTGAGCTCCATTCCTGTCTTCTTGGAGATTCTTTTAGAGACAATGTGGAACATAATTAGATGCTTTGCGGAAATCTAATGGTGCTTTGGTTGCTTCTTGGTCAGGAATCAGGATTTACAATGTTTTCATGCTTTATTTGCGAATGGGATAGCCATGCAAGGCACAAACATTTGAAAAAAGTAGCAACTTCGGAAAGATCTCATCCCAGTACAAAAACATACAACGTAATAAATTGGTGAATCCTACAAAAGTCTTTTTATCCTTTACCAAATTTCCGACTTTACCTGAAACAAAGTTAAAAAAGGAATACCTATTTTCAATAATAATAAAAAAACACTTCAATTCCTTATACCCTGACATATAGACAATCAACTACTATTTATAAGTAATTATGAACCTATTGTTATTTTTATTAAAGTTTAATCTCGGTGCAGTAAGCGAAGAATAGGGAATACATATTTTCACTTTTTATTTATATATTTTTATTATTATTTTGTGTTACTAATCGGTTATAACGTAGACATAAGAAAGAAGCACGAGTTGCACCCCAGCAGAACGTACATTTGCAACCACGCGCGATTAGGTGCAGTGGCGTGCGAAAGTGTGCATTATAAAGATGTAACCATAGAGTTGTGTAAAACTAATTCTAATAAGTTGTCGACAATTTTTAACCGACACGCTTATTTAAAATGAACTTTAAATATTGAAAGTCCTATCAAAAATAAGGAATAAAACTTTTTGAAACCCAAAACAAACTTGCCCTGAAGTTTTTTCTCGCAGTTGTGTAAACACATTAATGTAATACACAAAAAAAATGAAAATGAATTACGACTACATGTGAGTTAATCGAATAAGGGATCTAGGTGAGTCAATAACACAGAAACGAAACCCAACTCTACCGATCCCAACCCAAACCAACCCAACCTAACCCAATACAACCCAACCTAACCGAACCTCACCAAACTATTTTTGTCAAGAATCGGAGCCGAAATGGTATAAAATTAGTTGTTGAAACAAAAACATCTCTAAAAACAGTTTTTGTTGTAGACTTCTTATCTATTTAGTTTTTTAAAAATCTTTCATTACATAAAAAGGTGAAAATCATGCATATTTTGCAATACTTACGCTCATTGGAAGCTAATATCTTTCCGAGACACAGCGGCCGGTTACCATAAGGATCTCGAACGGCGTATATCTTATCTCTAAACATAATGACTAACGAATAACTTAAAGGTGCCAGTTGCATGAGATGTTTGATGCGTGCAGGCCAGTCAGGTCCATTGCTTTCTCCTTCTGGCGGATTGAGACAAAGAGCCTGCGTGATCAACTCGCTGTCTGAGTGCGTAGATAAACCTACACCTCTACCTAATACCTGAAGATAAAAAAAAGGAACCTTACTTAAATGCTCACGATATTTTTTTTACTACCGTACCATTTTACGTAAGCTATCACAATTTACTAATTCACCGTTGTGGGCGACAGCGAGGGCCCCATGTGCGGTGTGTACAACAAACGGCTGGCAGTTGATTTCGTCTGAGGCAGCGCTTGTGGAATACCTGGTGTGCCCGATGCCTAAGTTGCCTTTCAACTTTCGAATGTCTTCATCGGTGAATATGTTGTTGATCATACCCATGCCTTTACATACGTTGAAGGACTTGACACATTTTCCCTCGCTGGTTACAATACCAGCAGATTCCTGTCCTCTGGAATAAAGTAACTTAATTTATTATATTATTTGTAGAAAGAAAGTTGAAAATTTTGACTTAATAAACACACATAAGAAACTATTTATAGTATTATATTAAAATAACCACACGATGAAAGGTATAAAGGAAATAAAGAAGAACCAGAAGTAATATGAGGATAAAATAAACCATACAATGTAATGGAAATGAATAGAATAAAAGAGGAAGACCCAGAAAATATGAGAATATGGATTACGAGAAGAAGCAGCGAAAAGCAAAATAAGATAAGGAGAAATTAAATAAGCTACCCACGGGGATAACATGGAAAGAAAAGTGTAGACCACCTCAGCATTGAACTCAATTCCGCGCGTCTTAGACCCAACAGCAGAAAGGCATAGGATTGTGTAAGTAAGAATTAGGTTTAAAAAGAACTAAACAATTACAAATAAATGATAGGAAATGTATGTAACAACGATATGACCAAGGAGAAATCAAACTATTCTTGGAAACAATGGGTTTGTTAAATTTAATCAGACCTAGTCGATGCATACGTATTTGTGTTTTTAGTTGAATAAACCATAAATCTATTGAAGTAAGCGGTGTCAAAGAATCTTCTCTTATTCTTTCACCAATTTCATATTTTTTTGCATTAAATAATGATATTTTGATGTTGTTGTAATCTCGAAATTTTTTGATAATTTCATTTCTTTCCAACTCAATTCCGAAATGTCAATATCTTGCAAATAGTTCTATAAATAGCTACTTCACAACTTAACAAACTATTTAAAATTTGTTCAGACAATTAATCTTAAATATTTGACTGACAAAACGAGAGACACGCATGTCTATGTTGTTCTAGGTATTAGAAAGCCAAGCATTATTAAAAGGTAAAAGAAAATAAAGTTTCATCTGTTGAACGAAGGAACTAAAAATAATAGTAAAATAAATGGAATGATACAAAACTGTGAAGTAATTAAATTCAAACTTTTGGAGGAAAGTGCAGGTGAATCGGACTCGATTGAAGCAGATGATTCTAGTGAAACTAATTTCAACCCTGAAACACCAGCTAATGACTTTGATTTTTCACTTGAAAATGTAGAGGGAGACTTCCTTTTAGTCAATTTCCATACCGAAACCACTTTGGTACATTATGCATGAATTATATTATAATATAGCAAATAGGTTATTACGAAATAAGAACAAAATAATACACTGCGGCTCAAAAAAATCTGGACACCCCCAAAATGTTTGTTGTGGTGCATGAAAAATAATGAAATCCTCTAAATTGTGTTTAAAATAAAGAGCATCTTAGTAAGAAATTATAAAAAAAAATTAAGGAATATTTAATAAATCATATGGTGACATTCCAAAAGAACACCACAATTCTACGTCTCCGGTCGGGGTTGGCGACGTCTCACTCTTTTACCAAGAAAATCCCCGACGTGCTCTATTGATTTCAAGTCGGGACTATTGGCTGGCCACGGAAGAAGTCGTATACCAACTTCTTCCAAGTATCGGTCAACAATTCTCGCAATGTGCAGGCGATTATTATCATCAATAACAAGAAAATTCTCGCGAACAAATGGCGCAGATGGAACCATGTGTGGTTCTAAACATTCGAGGATGTGCCTGTGTGCCATCATTGAGTCGTTTTCAAAAACACCAAATCGGTGTCTAAAGATATACCAGTCCAGATCATTACTCTGTCCCCATAAAATCTAGTCTGGGAGGTATGCAGCATTGACTGTATCGCTCTCCTGTCTTCACCATACCTTCTCAGGACCGTCTAGTGATGTAGGACTAAATCTATGTTCATCTGTAAAGAGCACGTTTTTCCATTCATTGTCACCCCAATTCACATTCTGGTGTGAAAACTCAAGCCCCGCTCTTCGAAGTACTACTGTCACAGCTTGTAGCTGCTGTTTTCGCAGATAAACCTCCTTGTTTGAGTCTCCTCTGTACTGTTTGAGCTGAAATCCTTACTCCACGAGCATCAGCTAATCGTCCCGCAAGGATAGTTGATGGCCATCCCCTATCTCGCAACACAAGAAGATACAGAAAACTGTCATCTCGATTCGTTGTTGACCTGCTTCGACCAGATCCGGTTCTTCTTGTGAATTCATGTGTTTCACGGAACCGCGAGAGCTTGTCTTGCACAGTACTTCGCGGTATGTTAAAATGTTGTGCAATATACCGCACACTTCGGCCATCGTTGCTTAAAGCAACAATTTGAGCATTAATTTCATGTAACATGGTACACAAATTGGTCAAATCTGTCATCTAAAAAGTGGCTTGGAAAAGAAACACAATCCAAACAAAAAACTTGATAAGTTTTAGATGCATACACATTGGGAAAATGACTTAACGCTAATGTTTATCTAAAGAGTACAATATAATAATTAGGATTTTCTTTTAAAACCTTATCAAGGCAATAGTTATTTAATTACTTGAGTTAAATTCTCACAAAAAATTAATTAAGTACTTATCCGGAAATTTTTGAGCACCAGTGTAGAATATAGAGCTGACAAAGGTATTAAAACGGTAATTTTAAAAGCAACTAAAAATAGGGAAGGTCACTAAGACCTGTAGTCACAATTCATTAGCCAAATCTTTAGCAATTTAACACATAGTTTTAAACACAATATCAACAATTCTTACAATATGGTCAACCTATTAAAGACTATCACTCTGTCTGACAATTACATCTTGATCTCCCTAACTCACTCTACAAATATTCCTAAGGATTTAGTGCTCGAAATTATTAATGATATACACGGGTATGAAAAAAGAATTATTTATTGGAATTATGAATTTTATTTATAATGGACAGCAGTTACTTCACATATAACAAGAAGTTTTGCCATCAGAACTTTGGTACATCCATGCTCCCCGATATTGTCCAATTTGATAGTGGCTAACTTGATTACCAAATGCATTTCGAAACATGGGATGCACGATGCAAATATAATGTGCAAAATACAAATGAGTATAAAAAGTAGTGTACATGCTCAAATTTGAGCCTAAAACGATTGAAATATAGGGGAAAGGTTTAAAAAATTTTAAAGAAAAAAATCGTTAGTTGCACGGTGGCAATTGGCATTCGGAATTCCGTACGCAACCCAAAATACTTTGCTTAGAACACCCATTTCAAACAATAAATCACAATACTGTTTCAATAGTAGTTTTGAAATGAATTGAAAATTTATTACAGATGTAAAGAATTTTTAGGTGTGTAGAAAAGTAAAAGTAATTATAGATCCAAAGTAAAAATTTATAACAAGTCAGGAAAAATTGCAACATTTGCATGTGCAGTGAGAACCAACTTCCGGGAATATACTACGCTAAGAATTTGCTGTTTTAGAGTTAGGTATAGACTAATCGTTTGAGGAAACTTATTAAATGCTTGGGCCACAAAAGCAATATAATTGTTTTTAATATGAAACATTTGTACTGACGAATGTACATGTGTTGCTACAATCAATTGCATGGACATTTTGTAACAACACACAGTTTGATAGACTATTAAAAAATAGGTTTTAAACAATATTAATGAAAACCGTATTTATGAAGTACGATAAATTTTCTGCTGAACTATAGTATAGAACTATAGTACTTAGTTGTCATTGGCTAAAATCGAATTAGTATCTTTTAGTATTGTGATACTTATTTGCACAAACAAATTTTATTAAATTTCATTGCTTTTTATCAACCACACAACTGTTTTTTAAACGATGTATTATAATACAATATGGCCAATGCCGAGATAAAGCCATATCCCTTAAACTTGAAACTTGTCCGAGTGAACCGTCCTATACTATTGCGAATGCCTCTACTCGCGCATCCTAGCGATATACGAACCTATGTTGAAGAGCAACCAGTCCCCAACAAAGTATTTGTGATATTTCCAACGTCGTCGGCCAATCTCCAACGCCGATGCATCCAAAAACGCCGCATTCGTGCGTCAGACCCGATTGGACGACACCTCGGCCGAACCGCTTGCCCAACCGCAACCTTTCGAGATCCTTTTGGATTTTTTGCGTTTCATCTTGGGAAATGTTTCGACCATCTGACATCTGAAAGTAAAAATCACGTAAACGACAAAAACACATTTCTCAATCAATATTTGTGCAAAGAGTATTTTTCCTTCCTGTTGATTTAACTAAGACCCGATAACCCGATGCCCTCGTTCCTATTACGAAATGCGCGGTCTAGTAAGAACAATTACGCAGGACCTTTTCGAAAGAACATTTGCTGCGGTAAGGTTATCGTCGGATATATTTGTTTAGCGTATATCGAAATGTGTTTACTTGATTTTTATTGTTTTTAATTCGCAATCACCAACGGTTTACAGTAATTATCGATTTGAAGTTCTGCAATTCCTTGAGTAATTTTGTAATAATGTTGTTGAGGTATTTCGATAACTGTTGTTAGTTTGGGTAGTAATCAAACGTCGTCAACGGTTAGCATTCTCTAAACAGTGTATGCGATTGGTAAATGATAATGTTTTACTCTATGGGTAATAATATGTCAATTTAAAATACTTACTATTATTGTAATGGTAGATTGTTATACAAGTTAAGAAAAGTGCTAGTTTACCAGCGAGTGTAAATGAATTCACGAGCGAGCGTAGCGAAGCGAGTGGAGTCATTTTACACGAGCATGGTAAAACCACTTTTCTTACGTGTTTAACATGTTATTTTTTTGTATACTTAGTGGAAAAATTTTAGAGAAAGTAGGTAATTTTTTCACAAATGTATTAAATCATTAAGTTTGTGTATTTATTACATTTATCAAGATTGTGTTATCGCGGAAATATTGCTAACGAGTAAAATGGCACATTACTTTTTCTACATACTAAAACAACAACAAATTCTTCACTATAAAATAAATATTTATCTTTAGCCGTAAGGTAATAAATCGTCGAACAAAACACTCTTCGTAATGTTATAGTTCACACACCAGTTATTGCAATTAACGTGTTTTGTGAAAGATCTATGCAATAAACAATATGTCAAATGGCATTAAATCAATCCTAGTGCCGACTTTCTACACACTGCAATATTTACTCTATAAACTAGGAAAAAGCATTTCAAAAACCTAGTTTTCGATAAATATTTAATTCAATACTTCCCCCCTTAAGTAATATACATTTGTTAAAATAATTCCGGGTAAAATCCATTATCACGAAGTTTGAATTTTTTTAATAATTTAATATTAAGTCAATGTTAATTTAAACCAATATTAAAAATTAATAGTAGTAGTAGTAAGACTTTTATTCTGGCATCAATTTCCTAACACAACCACACCCATCTTCTATCCATCCATATATGATTTACGATATTCAGCAATGTTATCCAAACTTCTTACGGTGCCCATCGCCATCCGTTACTCTATATATCATCCTCCCCTGCGGTCTCTTTCTTCCTCTAACACGTTCCGTCATTGCCCTTCATCATGTTTTTCGTCAGCCCCCTTTCCCCTCCACATACATTCAGAAAATAAATCATCCATTCCCCTTTGTCTTTGGTATTTTTTTCATTATCTTATTAGGGATATTTTTATTTAAATTTTTAATATATATCGTGGGTTTGTCTGGTGAATGATTAAATCGAAGTATATCAGTTCGTCTCTGTTTCTATTGGAGATTGATTTCGGATGCACGGTATTTCCAGATGCACGAAGTATCAATTTTGTTATACAATTACGATTGCTTCCTGGTATTACCGATTTTTAACAAGACTGCATTATTCGTCTTTATGTCTTGTTAAAATTTAAGCACTTGTATTACACTCCACTTAATATTTGACGTTCATACACGGCTACTTCTCAATTTTCTTTCAAACAAGCCGTTGACTAGCAGCGTTTTTATTAAATCTCTTCCCAAGCGACGTGAAGCGTATGACTGGCAAAATGACACTAAACTAAAAGACTCGTCGTCTTTTTACATTCCTTAAATAGTCTCACCAATGATGATCTGAACGAAATTGGTTTCGTTAGACTTTTAAACATTTCCTTAATAAACTCACACATTTTTTTCTGTTTTTGACAGTCCGTACACATAGACATTCATATTTCACTAAATTTTGCTTCAATTCTTCCTCGAAACGTTCACTTTAGATCATTTTTAGATCCCACGAATCTTTTTCTCATACATTCTGACGACTTATACTCAACCGAAATTATTACATATTTCTTATCCGAAATTGTGTCCTCTTTCTTTATATGTACTCTTCGTTGGGTATAATATTTTATATGTTAAAATTCCATTTCTCTCTCTCTACGTTGCATCTTACATGAGTTTTATTATTTTTAGAATTGCATATTATAACTATTTTCTTTACGCTAAAACTTTTTATATTTCGGTAAATTTCATAATTTTGCATCAAGCATAATATACAGTGCATTTTTTTTACGATGCCTCATAGGGATTTACATAGTAAAAACTTTACCTCGTGTTAATGGTGTTTTGGCTGGATAAATTTTAGTCAAATTTAATACACATTTAATTTGCAATATCTTTTAGCGATCTTTAACATGTTTGAGTAATTTTAATGAGTTGTGTATTTGAAATTTTGATTAAAAATGTTGATAATTTTAAATATTTTTCCCACATAGTAGCCTTGTTTCACTGACGTTAACGAATTGACGTATTGTATTATAGCAGACCAAATAACTGGGAGGAATTGAGAGCAAGGGTATTCGCAACATCTGCAGAAATTAGTGTCCGACAGCTTCAGAATGTTAAAAACCATTTTAAAGATAGATTAGGCTGTTCTTTATTATGCCGAAGTTTAATTTTATGTACTTATGTACTCGGAATTCGCAAAATTGTCGTTCTAGGTGTTTTTGTGTAGGTATGTTTTTTTTAAAGTCATGTGACGTCATGATAACCAATATCGGGTTCACCTCACCCATTTCTACTAATTTTCTTAACATCGTTCAAAGAGAGAAAAATCCGGCCAAAGTCGTCCAATAATTGTTTCTCATTCTACACAATAAATGAAATGATTGGAAACATACTACTAGCTCATGTTATAAAAAAGAAATGTGCGATACTCACTTTTTGTCAAATGGCAACTTATTCTTCTTTCAATTAGAGATTTATTTCTGATTGTCATGGCATGATGTAACACTTGCATATATTTTTTCATCATTACAAAGAAATTAAAAAATTAAAATGTGTAAATAATACATAAATGTGTTCATCCACTGATCATATTGACTTATACAGTGGGATATGACGCCAGTGGCAGTTTCAAATGACGTATATCATCAATCAATTGACGCTATAAAATTGTAGTTAAAACTGCAAGTAAGATAGACTTTATATTATTTAACAGCATCACCACTTTGAAATAATGATAATAATAATAATTTACTAAAATTGTCTTACATTATATAATATGAATTATGTGCTTCTCGTGGAACTGCATCCATTTGAAAACACCATCTCACCATATACACAATATAACATTTCTTTTGTGTATGAGAATTCATTCTTGAAAATTCATCTAGTTTTAAGTAACGAGTCTTAATTGAAAGCATGAGTAGAAGTGAGACAGTGCTTGATGTAGGGGTAGTCCTGTGCGGCCTCACGGCGACGCCGAGTACGGCAAGTCCACAGATTTCCACTGCTTGCAATGCAATTTTTGGTAACGACAAAGGTGTCTGATGCTCTATGCGATCTTGCAGAACGCTTGAAACTGGAACGGTGCAAGTAGACTAGGATTTGAAAACAGCTAAAACTGTTCATCTTTCTGGCAAACTTTCGAAAAAGAACCTTTGCACTTTCTGTTGACAGAAAATATAGAAAATGTGCATGGGAAGCAAAAGATGCCACTAAAAAGTTGCGAATATTTTAAGAAATTATATTACGGTACGGTAAGTTAATAAAACTACATTTTTTTATAAGCTACTGACATGAAGCGGTTGCATAAAACATGCAGTTAAATTGTTTAGCATATAATTTTTAAAACAAACGAACTTTAAGTTTTGAGCGCTCAGCGAATGTAAAAATGCTTCGTAATCAAAAGAAAAATGTTAATATGTATGCACTGTTTACAAATAAATCGATGTAATTCAGAATATATTCATTTAATCAAACGTCGACCACATCCGATCATTTTGATAAGGGAGTTTGAGATTCCTTCCGTTCATTAATATTCTATTTTGTGTCCTCCATAAAGATATTTCCATTTTTTATATAATCCTAACCTTCTCATTGCTTGAAATGGTTTGTTCCTGTTAATTGAGTCGTACGTCTGTCTAAAGTCGATGTAAACTTAGATTTTGTTCCTAATTATTTTATTGAATCTGGTTCCTGCCTTGTCCTTGATATTCTCCTATTAGATCGTCATGTAATCTGTTTTTGATTATCTTCGCTACATCTTATATGTCAAATAATTAATGTTGTAAGCCGTTACTTTGTGATATTCCATAATTAAACGCAAATTAAGAACGAACCGTTTGTCAATGATCAAGTTGGTTGAAACTGTTCTTAATTTGCGTCTTATATGTCACATTGATCAGTGCAATCCCCCTGGAGTTATTGGTCTTTCTTGGATACGAAAGGGTATTTCTTGGACCCTTCCGTATTGATGGGTATTGTTAGTGTCTGATTCCACACGCCTGGGATTTTTGCTTCTTGCCAAACCTTGACTACCATTGGCATTGGCATCCATATCTTGTTCTTAATGCTTTACCTTCGTATTTTTTAATTTCCACTATTATGTTATTTTGCACTCTTGTTATTTTGTTGTTGTTGTGTGCATTCTTCTACATCTTTTTTTGTGCCTGCACTTTCAATTTCTTCCCTTTCTGCATTCTCTTCTTCTTCCATTTCATGTTCAGTTCTGTCCTCTTTTGACTCGATCTACTGGACAAATCGGTTTAGTTTGCCCCCTGTACTAATAGCCCTTCTCTGTTTGTCATGTAACTATTGACCATTGTTCTTTTTCATTTCCTGATAGAAGTTTCTTCTTTATTTATTTTGTACGATTATCGTATGTTTTATTAGTTCTTGTTCTAAGTGGATTTTCCTGTTCCTTCTACACATCGCTTTAGCTTCTTTTCTTATTTGTTCGCGCTTTCTTTTATTTTCTTCGTTCTGTTCTTCTATTACCATTAGTCTAGCTGTATTTCTTTGTTCCAAGATTTATCCACACTCCGGATCAAACCACTTACTTGTTTGCCGATTTTCCGATTCTTCCTGTATTTTTATTGCCACCCCTTTCATTGCTAATTTGTGCCCATTCCTCACACACATTGTGCCCATTCCTCACATCGCTTTATGCGGTTTTGTTCCTATTTTTTTGACATTGTTACCACCTCGTCTTTCAATTGTGCCAGATCTACCTCTTTATTTTCTTTGCTTCATTTGCTCCTCTGTAGCTTCTCACGTTCGTTACGATTCTTATATGTTTCATTTCCATCAAGACATGGTCATTTTGGTTTTTTGCCTTTCCATTTAGCGATATCGATGTTTCCTTATGTATGTAACGAAGAATCCCTCAAAGTCAATAACTTCCTTTTTTGAATCTGTCATTAATTATTAACCCTACCCCCAGCTTCCTGGTATCCATTCCGCTGTTAAAAAATATATAGTCTTCCACTTCTGTTATAGTTCTGCCCTTTTGTTTCGTTTCTTGTCAATATGTCTGTCTTGTACCTTTTCACTTCTCTAATTAGGTGCTTCAGGGTTGCTTCAGCAAAAGTACTTCTAATATTTCCAAGTGCGTATCCTTATTCTATTTTGTTTATTTGTCGTATAAACAAATACTAACTAACCTTATATCCCAATATACTATAGTATAGTAAGTTTTTTGCTAACTTTCCACAGTCTGATTTTGTTGTGAATTTGTTGTGAGTCATCGCGATGTTGTCCTAATAGTTGTTAAATAAGTAAATGATTGTTTGTGCCTGTTGTGGTAAGGATGGCGAACCTTATAGAATTGTGAGCTGCATTGAAGACCATGCAAAACCCGGAAGAAATTCCTTCAATCGTATCACTGGTTGATGTCGTCGAGTGTAAATGTTCTATTTTAACCTACACCTTCTCTATTGTTGTCTACAGTCCAGCCGGAACTTAAAGTAACAGCGATAGATAATTTTCAGCCGTGCTCAACTTAAAACAATTTAATAAGATTTACAATAACCGGAGAAAATAGTAGATCTTGATTTCTAAAAATAACACCATCCCAGCGTTAGGACGAATTTAAGCTACAAAACCGTAATAAATGGAAATCAACAGGGCGAATATGTTACTACCGCTGATATAGTAGAATACGCACTTACCAAAAACCTAACTGATGCTTCTTCAAATCAAGACGAAAATAAATTTCAGCATATGTATCAAGGGGTGACAGCTGTTTCGTCTTTCAGGATCCGTCAGATTGCCAAAATCCATAGATCCACTGAATTGGATGTAGTCATGCAAACACGAGTTTCGAAAAGTTTGTGAGAGTACACTAACGCCATCTAAACGTCAATACTCTGTCACTCGTGCTGCGGTGTGATCATAAAGGTATGCTTTGATCGACTAAGCATTCGTTAAAGACGTCCAAACTATTATGTCCCGTAAAAATGAAAGAAACATACAATTAGCCCCATTTTCAAGAAATGAGATAGATCTCATATTGTTAACTATAGTCCCACTTCAATTCTTTGCAATTTTACTAAGCTATTTAGTCCAATATCATTTATAATTTTTCTGAAGATGACAACATATTGAAATATGTACATATTAAAAGTGTTTAATAAATATGTGAGAAGGGGAAGGTATTATTATTATTGAAATATAAGAAGATCCACAGGCTCCATCATTTCATTTATCATTTATAAGGTTCATCCATGACGATCGACACTTAACATGACTTGCGTTGCCCAGGACATACATATGTGCTTCTTTTGAAGATAGCAGCCAATTGAACGTGATGTATAGAGATTTCAGGAGCATTCGACACCATTGATCACCACGTATTGGTAGATAAACTACACCGATTTTTTAAATGCTATCACGCTTGTATATATACGTTGTCGTTCTCCTTGCATTACTGTACATACATTAATCTACCTGATGCAACCACTGTGTGGTGAAACAATTGTCGTAGCAATACAACAAATAAGTGAAACAAAAAAAATTAATTTGTACACCGATTTTGATTTAATATCAACCTAATAACTGTTATGGAGTCTTAATTATGCAATGGATGGTGTCAAGAGAACAAGCTTCTATTAAATACTGACAGCATAAATAAGTGTTAATATATAAAGCCCTAGTTAAACACTGGATGATACTATTTTTTTATCCCGAACTGCAGGTACACCTCAGACTAAGATGTCGTGAATGCCTCTACTTTACTCTGGCTACAACTGTCTGGAATATAGAACATGACTTTGTTAATGATGGATCACAATATGGCATGTTGTATTAATTTTAATTATGCAATAATAAGCATTAATTAATTTAATTTAACTACTAACTAATAGATAGAAAGTTAAATACATTTGCGTATTAATTTTAATGATTTAATACGATGACAAATGCATTCATAAAGAGTATGAACAAAATTGATCAAACAATAATTAAAATTCATTTCAAGAATCCATAGAACGAATTTATAATATTAATTAATATTTGGCTAGCCGTGGATAAATCCTTACAACGTATGGCGCCTCACAACTTTATTTATTTTAAAAAATTTAAAACATTGTATATTTTAAAAAATGTAAAAAATTGGTGTCAACAAAGAATGTAGACTAAAAAAAGATGCAAACATTTTAATATACGTTTATCCTTATAAGTGAAAACGAAGCCAAGAAAGCGAATAGCGCTTTTAAAATTAAAAAAAAGTCAAAAAAATTGTACACACAACCAACATTTTATGAAACAGGTGAAAGTTTCAAAAAGTTATTATTATAACTAAATTCAAATCAAATTTACCAAAAACATTTAGAAAAACTGTCAAAAACATCGTTCAAAGTGCAAACATTCTTTGAAATATATAACAATGTCAAAATTTTAAAATTGTAAAAATTGGTTAAAAATTGTCAACATTATTAAAATTGTCTAAGATGCATAATTATCAATTTTTTTCGAAAATGTAAAAATCCTTTCATTAACAGATATTAAATATCGCCAACGTGATTAAAAAAACTGGATAAAAAATTGTCAAGAAAATCTACGATACAATAATATAAAATTTTTGAAATAGAATGTGAAACAAAAATAACTTTTCATTATCTAAGGTGCAAAAATATCAAATGCATTTTTCAAAAATTATAAAAATTCGTAGACATGTAAAAAAATGTCAAAATGGTCTAATATGGAAAATTTTTAAGACAACAAAATCTCTGTATGTTTTAATTTGCAAAAGTAACAAAAAAATGTTAAAATGGAAAAGTGTCTAAAATGCAACGCTGCTAAACTTATCAGGTAAAAAGATACAATACAATATATTGAAAAAATGTTTAGCAAAACATAAAAATTATTTAAATGTCAAAGAAATCGTACTTCTGTAAAGGTTGACATTGCTTCTCAATCAAACTTAAATTGAATGGCCACTATTTCTTACATTAAACGACGTAAAAAAAATCGTCGCAAAAATTCTATAAAACGTAAAATTTTCAGCATTTTGAAATTGCAAAAAAAATTAAAAATTTTGAAAAATATAAAAATTTGTGCATAAATATCAAATTTTGTTTCTACAATGCAAAAATATCAAGTTTCAACATTTTGACAAAATTATAAACATTCGGGGACATTGTAAATATTGTGAAATTTGTTAACATTATCAAGATTGTCTAAGATGCTTAAACATCAGACATTTTGCCTACATTTTAACAAAATTGTAAAAATTCGTACATTAAAAAAATTAACGATATGTCGAAGTTGTCAATAATATCTACGATGTCAAAATATCAAATTTTCGTTTTTATCGTTTTCAAAAAAACTGGCTAAAAATTATCCATATTACCAATAACATTAAAAAAAAAAAATTGCCCACATGCCCAAGAATGAATAATGACGCAAAATTTTAATGATTCGTAGACATGTAAAAAATTGTTAAAATATTGAAAAATGTAACAGCAAAAAATATCATAAAGTAATAACTGTGAAAAAATGTGAAATCTTGCGAAACTAGCGAAAATTAAAGAAAAAAACAGCAAAAAAATCAAAATGCAGAGCATATAAATCATATACATTTGTTTTATCAATTTTTTTACCGATTCATCAATCAAACTAAAATTGAATGGCCACTTAAATTTATGCAGGGGAAAGCTTTAATTTCTTACGTTAAAATTTGTTTGTGGTTTCAAACATCTTTTGTTTGCGAGATTTAATAATTTTTATTTACGTATTAAGATCTTAAAAACTATTAAAACCAGATAGAAAATTAAAAAAAGAATAACAAAAAATAATCCAAACTAAAACCAACAATTTTCCAACACACAGAGGAATGTCACAATGTGAGCACTTGATGTAGGTTTCTCTCTTTTTGTCATATTTCTTACAGACTCTGCAAAGTCTTTTCACAAGCTTAGGCTGCCTCATATTTCCTAAAAGCCTAAATGATGTATCTTCACGAGAGGCTTTTTTAATTACATTTCCAAAACTGAATTAACATATTGAATTTCAATCGATTTTTTGCAACTTGCAAAAAACAAGAAAATTTTATTTTCTTTGCTGGATTCAGTATCTTGTATACCACAAATGAATTGAGTGAAGTACAATTTAACAAGAACATAAAAGCTTTTTTTGTCACAGTTTTTCTTATAATTGGATTATAAGAAATTGATCTGCCAAATCAACAATTGCAACACAACAATTATTTTGCCAGTTTTTTTTTATTTATTTTAATCATTTTCAATAATTCAATAATGTATGCTTGACATCAACCTTACATCTCTTTTGTCCTTCCAGACGTGTAGTTAAAACTTCACCTTTTCTACGGAAATCATGTTGCCCCTTTCTTAACTTAAATCTTTTTAGATCTTAAGGTGACCCACGATTTTCCCTAATGGTATCACAAAGTCTAATCTTGAAATAATTTCTTAGGGTGGATGATTAAGTGAAACAACTCCCAGTAGTTCCTGTGACAATAACCGCTGTTTCAGGTAGGCCAACAATCCATTCGCATTAAAGACTGTAATTGGTTGTAATTTCATAAGCATCTAAAAGATTTATGACGAGATTTTACAAATTTTGTCCATTACCGCTGTATAATTTAAATTTAGATATATACAGTGTGTTTCACTTAAGGGTGTAATACCATCATATCTTTTTTATTTTTAGTTCAATTTTAGTAATTTTTTTTCCCAAACGTAGAATATTTATTGCTCTATTTACTCCCAACAAACCAATTGTCTTCTTTAAATGCAAAGCAACCTGCGATGGCAAAATAAATGAACAAAATCAAGAAATCACTTTAGGGATTTTTTTATCGAAAAATTTTACTAGTAATAATTGTTCTGAATTGCCCAAAAACCCTAAATCCAAAATATCATGAAAATTAAAAATGTGAAAATTTTCTTCAAAAGTAGTTCCAATTCAGTAAATATTATTTGCACAGGTGGCTGCGCCTAAACAACAACAACTTTAAACAACTTTGACAGTTCAGAGTTTATTTCAAACAAAATTTTCACAGCATACTTTCTTCGGCGCAGCTAATAATAAGCATTTACGGACTTTTATGGGAAATTTTAATATTTTTAATTTTCATAAAATTTTGAATTTAGGGTTTTTGGGCAATTCTGATCAATTATTACTAGTAAATTTTTCAATAAAAAAATCCCTAAAGTGATTTCTTGATTTTTGCCGTTTATTTTGCCATCGCAGGTTGCTTTGCATTTAAAGAAGACAATTGGTTTTTGGGAGTAAATAGAGCAATAGGTATTTTTGAGAAAAAAATACTAAAATTGGACTAAAAATAAAAAAGATATGAGGGTGAAACACACTGTATATACATATATATTCACTGTCTAGTAAGCGATATTTATTAATCTTTCCTGGGTTGTAAACACGGGAACTTAGTCGACCTCTGTAAGGTATCATTATTTTGTCCAATGACAAATTTTATTTCGGTTTATCAACTTTATCAAATTTATTTAAAACAAATTCTTTATTGGTTCTATTTTGAAAAGTCGACTTGCGTTTTCTGTCGTTTTATCATTATCATAAAAATGTAAGGATTGTAGTATTTGTTTGAATCTATTATATTGTTGAATTGTTTCGTTCGTTTTTAAAATCTATATCTTCGGAATTGCTACTCTCAGATTAATTTACAAGTAGTGAAGTATGAATCATTATTAAGACAATAATAATTTCATACGTTGAATTAATTAATATATTCATTCGTAGAAAATAACTATGTATGAACTCGGTTCGTACATCGAAATAATCCATGCGATAGTATCTACAGAAACACGTATGGTTCAATGAATTCATCGACACAATGAACTAGTTATAGTGTAATGAATTAAATTAATAATTAATAATAGTAGATCGTTATACAAGTTAAGAAAAGTGCTAGTTTACAAGCGAGTGTAAATGAATTCACGAGCGAGCGTAGCGAAGCGAGTGGAGTCATTTTACACGAGCATGGTAAAATCACTTTTCTTACGTGTTTAACCTGCTTTTTTGTATTCTTAGTGGAAACATTTTAGAGAAAGTAGGTAATTTTTTCACAAATGTATTAAATCATGAAATTTGTGTATTTATTACATTTATCAAGGTTGTGTTATCGCTGAAATAATATGTGTTGCTAACGAGTAACGTGTCACTAACGATTAAAGTGTTGCTAACGAGTAAAATGGCACATTACTTTATTATTTTCTACATAC
This sequence comes from Geotrupes spiniger, assembly GCA_959613385.1. Lineage (NCBI taxonomy): Eukaryota > Metazoa > Arthropoda > Insecta > Coleoptera > Geotrupidae > Geotrupes > Geotrupes spiniger. The sequence continues at coordinate 37,412,330 of OY390735.1, forward strand.
TAGCTGTTGTCCAGTAAGTATACAAAAAAAAATATTTCGTTGGTTTGGTGACCAAACTGTATAATTTATTATCCACAGTCGCAGAGATACCGCATGTGCACATTTCATGCACAACTTAATTCATAACAATTTTAACAATCTTTCTTAGCTATGCTTTGTTATTTTCAATCTTTCTATTTTTCTTCAATTATTATTATCATTACTTCACTACATGTACAATTGTACAATTACAAACAGAGGAGATGTCCCTGTAATAAAACAAGCGAGCGGTTCGAACTATCCCCTTTAAAGAACATACACCGAGCGGCCTATCATAAAATGTAAATACGCTACTACCCTAACTGCGATCGCATTAAAAATAACAATTTAGATATTCGTATAAACGTGAATATATATTCGTTTGCATTTAAAATGTGATATATGAAATCATATACATTTTTGTAGACATTAATTTCATCGTTTTTTGAAGAATAATAAGAGTAGTGCACAGAATTAAATAAATGCAATTAAGAACGATTTCATGCTTGCACAGCAAGTAATGTAACGTGATATTGACCAATCGCCGAACTAAGTAGGTGCCCATACTAATTTCAATTTTGCAGTTCTTCGGCATACATCGACTCGAATCAAATTGTTATATTTCCTTTAATTATTAACTTTTTCTGATAGAATAATTTAATTAGTTTGTTCAAATGAGACATACACTTTTAAGTATTATATAACATTGACAGTGAGCCAGTGATAGTGATTTTTAGAATAATGTAAGGAAAGAGATGAATATTAAATGTACTCATTGTGAAAAATCCACAAATGTTATTAAAAGATTAGGACAATGAACATAAAATTGTTGAGCTTTGATTTTGACTTTATGTCAAAATATTATTATACAAAGTATATAGTATACTCACAACTTGTTTTAATTGCTTTCACCACTTTTTATACCAATTACTCGTTTTCTTTCAAATACAATTATCTTATTGGTATGTATTGGCGCGTATACTTTTTCGGACCATTAGTAGATGGTTTGTTGAAAAAAAAACTTCATTCGGCTTGTTTTTAAAATGGAAAATATTCCATATTATAAAAACCAACGCAAGATTGTGATTTAAAACATTTTTGTTTACTGCTGGAAACTTCTTCATTTATACGTGTTTCGCTGGACAGGAGAAAATCATCGTATATGATATTCCCACATGGAATTGCTTAAATAAATATCTTGAAATATTGACCACAGCCTATTTCGTTAATTATTCTTAGTTTGCTTCTGGTTAGTGCATAAATAAGAATTATTTATCATTAAGTAAAAATTCTACACTGCAAAACAGTGTTGTGTTTCCCTGCAGTGAACGAATATATAGTTATTTACTTAACAATGATTGTTTTATGCTGAACTAATATGCAAATGTTACAAAGATTAATAATGCACATGTAAAACAAGTTCGTCGTTGGGTGCAACGGGGGCAAAACGTAGGCGATCGGCCTTTGGAGACCATCAGAACGGGTGTTCGCGGCATAATGACACCACTTGAGGATGGTGTCATCGTGAGGGTGGTTGAGAATAGCCCATTCATTACAGGTGTCAGAATAAGGGAGGAATTACATTTGAATTGCTCCACCATGACAGTAAGGGGACGCCTGCGTGAAAGTGGTTACCACGCCAGACAGCCTGCTGGGAAAATTGAACTGTCCGAGGCACATGCTGCACCTAGGGTTCGCTTTTGCGAAGCGAATATCGACAGGGATTGGCAGATTTTTGCGGATGAAAAAACTTTTTCATCTTCGCAAGATGTTCCAGTAGTGTTATGGCAAAAGAACAACACCCAATATATTCGGGAACATGTTAGGCCAAATGCAACAAGCGGTCGCATAACGGCCGGATTTTGGGGGTGGACGACAGCTGCCGGCCCCAGCGAATTAATACCAGTTTCGTCCCAACGCTTCAATTCGCAGCGGTACATTGGAATACTTGAAGATATTGTGATCCCTTCAGTCAGAATTGTCTACCCAGAAGATGAAATTGAGGTGATCACTTTTGTACACGACAGCTGTCCTATACATACATCGGCAGCAGTTATGAATTGGTTTGATGATCAAAACGATATTGAATTGTTGGATTGGCCGGCAAAACCTCCGGAGTGGAACCACATAGAGGAAATGTGGGCGGCAATAGTGAAGTCTTTGGAGGATGTGCCTGGTTTCGGTGTCAGGGAAAGAACAATACAGCAGCTCACGGCATGGGGGAGACTCCGAGGCACATAGTTTTGCAGCAACACCGTTCAGTCAATGAGAAATCGTCTAACCGAATGCATTGGAAGCAATGGATATTACACAAAATATTAATTTGTATATGTTGCCTATAATTTTGAGAAAAATATATATCACGATTTAATAACAAAAATTGCATTTTTATGTGGTACTTCTTGCAGCAGTGCTTCTAAATCATTTCGGAACCTCATGTTTTATACTTCAGGCGCTTTATATTGCATTTAGTTGCTTCTTGTCGCTGTATCCGAACATGACAAGAGTACCTTTTCTACGTGTGTACTTTTGAGATATATTTCAGATTATTGATACATTTTTAGAAATCTAGTAAAACATTTCTAATTAAAAATATCCATTAGACAAAGTTTCATTATTATGAATTAAATATTGGACGAATACTATAAAGTTCCCGTGTATATAAAAAAAATTATCGTCATTGCATAAGTTGCAATAATTTTATTATTCATAATTAGGCGCGAAGTGAACAATATGTAAACTATATAAGATTTTATTCGATTTGTGTACTTCCGTACGGTTTGTTACAAGTGTATATTGTATTACAATTAAGAATAACTGAATAATAATTATTTGCGATATATGAAACTAGAATAAATAAATAATTCAAAGAAATATTTAAAATGGATGAAAAATATACATATTTCTATGTTTTGAATATCCAATTACGATTTTTTTTTAACAGTTGGAATGATAATAACTGGAAGAAATACTTTTAAACAAAAACTGGTCCTATTTGCGTTTATTAGAAAACTCCATTAAAGGAATATCTAATTCGTATTCATTAATATCGTATGTTACTCCCAACAGAATATTATACTTTTTCAATCTCTCAAATTCTTTTTTCATAATAAGTAACTGGTTTTTATATTTTGATCTAGGTAAGTTTATATACTGATCATCCCGGATTTCCTACCGCCGTTATTGTCAAGAATATACTTTATCTAAGAAACATTGTAGTTTTACGACAAGAAAAAACTATATTCAGTATCTATGTTATATACGAATGCAAAATTCATGTAGCAATTGAAGCAAGTGATGACATTATGCAATCAGAAGAACAAATATTAGGAGTACAAGATATAGTTTAAATGCAAACTAATATGCAATTTACTTTCATATGTTATACTTTGATGTGAATCACTGTATGCTTAAGAACAGAAATATTTTAAGCTATAGCCAATGTACTAATTGGCTACAGCTTAAACCACTTAAATCACCGTACTAGGTGATCGAAATAATTTTATCATTCTTCACAAAAGGGCAAATGAAATTAATGGTTAGAAAAGTGTACGAGACATATATTTTGTATATTTCCATGGTGTGTAAATTTACCTAGCATCTGAAATGTTTCACGGAATTATCATATGTAATTATATTTGTATTTACGTAATAGATGAAATGATTTCAAAAATAATAAATAAATCAAAGCAAACATTTTTAATACAAACTAACACATATTTACGTGTTTTCATTAAAGAAAATCTAAGTAGTATTGTTAAACGCAATGCCAAACCCCGGGTAGATGCGACCGTAATACATATTTGCATTTTATGACCGGTACCTGTTTTTTAAAGGAGATAGATCGAACTGTTCGCTTGTTTAACGACAGGGACATTATTTCTGTGCATGATAGTACATGTGCAAACTTGTGTCTATACCGTATGTCCCCGGATTGAGTTTACAATTATTGACCAAAAATTTTCGAATTGGAATTTCATGTTTTGGGGTTCCGCCCTGCGTGGTCTGAAACGTATTTTTAGTTTACTTTCGATTTTTGTTTTATGTAGACCTTTACAGTTGGGCAAACACTATTTTAGTTCTAGGTAAACTACCTTTTCCGTTCACAGTACGCCAAAGTGTTACTAAGAAAAGTTGTTCAGAATAAAGTTATGCAAGTTTTCATAATGATCGACCAACTTGTAAAAATCCAGTATTGGTCAGTATTGCAATTGAAACAGCAATGATAACACGAGGTGGCTTAATAATTACAAAAACAAAAACCATCGATTACATGTTAAGTATTTATTGTAGTATGACAAATGTCGTTATCTTTCAAATCGTTAAAGTAATATCACAAAACTGATTTTCATTGCGAAGTAATGACAATATTTTTACAATTAAATGCTAACGTTAGTACAGTGTTAGGGACGTGGACAAAGTTACTGTTAGTTAAGGAACTGCGACGGCGGATTGAATTTATGCAGCGACGAAGGTGGAGGGTTAATAGAATAACTAATAGTTGTTTTTTGTTTCAATAATTTAATTACACATTGCTTATATTTTTCTGAAATAACTGGCATAACGCCATAACTTTACATTCTGAACAACTTTTCTTAGTAACACTTTGACGTACTGTGAATGAAAAAGATACTACCTGAGGTAGTACTTAGAACTAAAATAATGTTCCAAAGTAAACTAAAAATAAGTTTCAGACCAAGCAGGGCGGAATCCCAAAACATGAAATTCCAATTTGAAATTTTTTGGTCAATCATACCTATTATACTCAATCCAGGGATATACGGTATATATATGACTAGACTAGTCGTCAAAAACGGAATATTAAAAAAAATAAATAAAACATAAACACATAAAAATTATCTGGGACAGTCAATTAGTCAAGCAAAATTTACTTCGTTATCAATATAGTCCAAACACCATTACAAATGATGATCATATATTGTAAATGCGCTAAAAAAGTTCTTAGATTCTCTTTATAACTATTTATTTCACTTATTTGTGGCATTAATTGATTTTTTATTATACTAATGTTATGGATGTTTACATAATTTAATTTACAGCTGTTGATCTTGAACTTTTAATTATGGCCACCATTTAAACGTTGAAAACGACGAACGGCGCAATAATATTACATTACAATCTATTACTACGAGTAGTTTGATCACTGGATTGTAGAATAATTCAATTAATAACACCGATTTGTTGACTGGCAACTTTTATTGCAACTTACAATTAATACGATACATAATCCATTACAATTACAGGTTTCAAATTTTACAGACTATTTCTCACTTTATTGACATCACAAGTTTAATACTTTTTCAAAAAGTCAAGAGAAATCATTCAATTTATATAAGAATTTAATGAAATTATTTTTAAAATTACAATTTTTTAATACTTGGTCATCGCACCATTTCGGTTGACAACTTCGGTAAGTCTTCGTAGCATTGAGTTAACCAAACCATTTTCCGATGCATTATTGATTAGTTCTAATAATTCTTGAGCATTTTGGGGTTTAATATTTTGGATCCGGATGTTAAAAAAGTCTTTTCATCCGTAAAGATTACATTATTCCAAAAATTATTATGGAGAACCATTTGTTCTAGAGCATACCCCATACGCGATTCTTTGTGTTCTTGTCTTAAAATATTTTTTTTTGCCGCTGAACGGCAACGCAACTCAGACTTTCTCTAAGTACTTCAATTAACCTTCTGTCTTGTTCCTCAGTTGATTTTTTTTCGTCCTTGTCCTGGATTCCTTCGTATTCTTCTTGTCTCCATTTTTTTTAATAAAATAAGACCGATTTTTTATTAATATTATAGCGGTGAGCAATGCACCTGATGGACATTCCTTGTTCTGCTCTAGCAATTACTGAGCACTTCACAAGATCGGTAATTGAGGCATTTTTTCTTTTGACAAAGCAATATGACAAAAATGTCAGAATTAAACAGTTAGATACACACAACTAAATTTTCTAAAAAAAAAAAAAAACGTTACTTGATTTTTCGGGGTGTTAACTATGTCCACTAGTGTACCTAATATTTTTTAATCTTAAAAATATAACGTTAGTAAAGTACAATTTCTATAGCGCGTCGGCCCCTCAGCAGTGAATAGAACCGAGGAATTGTCTTCACTGCCGTGTATGCCAAGATTTACCGAATACATTGTTCGAGGAAAAAATCAACACGAACAGCGTAAAATTGGCATTTTCTATTCATAATTAATAGAAAAGAAAAACAAAGCTAGTTTTTCTTCTGGCATCAACGGTTTTCGAACTTTCAGTATCATGTGACTCATCACGTCGGAAGAAAAATAAAGCTCATATCTTTTGTATGAAAGTCATTCGCGCCAGTTTCAACTGGTCCTCAGTATTGTCAGATAGCGATGATAGTTTTGATGAAAACATATGCAGTGTAATTATTAAATTATTAAAATTATTATGTTTTATTTGAGTTGCTTATTTCTTCTTGTGATTTAGAACTCGTAAGATTAAATTATATTTAAAAAATCCAAAATTGAAAGAGGTAGTCAAACTGAAAACAATCATAAAAATATTTGTATTATTAAAATTTGTATGTAAGTTCAGGTCAAAGTAGGTGTAAAAATCGATGATAAACATAGTAATAATAGTGTCAATAGTTATTGTGAAACTTTGTATTTGCAAAAACAAGTAGATTTTTTATTATTAAGAATGATTGTAATATTTAAGACAAAGAAATATAATTTGAGTACATATTGCATGGGCCGCAACACTGCTAATAACTGAATAGAATATTAATGATTTTTTGGTCGAAAAAATGTGACATTTTTTAATGGCACTGCGATGTGCTTTATCTTAATAACTGTTCGTGTTTATATATATATATATATATATATAACTTTTTTTACTTGAATCCGAAAATACTATTTTTGAACTCGCCACAATAGTTAACCGCGAACCTAAATTTCACACGCCCGTACTTCGATGCGTGAAGACGTATTCGGCACATTTGTGCTTCAAAAACTTGGATTATTACTCGCTTTAATATGCTAATACAATAGTGGAAAAATATTGTTTGCATCGCGAGCGCAACATATTTTCTGCGGATTTCAAATTTAGTGCATTCCAGCCCACTAAAATATGTATTTCGGGCTCTTGGTACAAAAATACTATTAAGTCAAATTGTATTCACAATGATAATGGCTATGTTACTAATAATTCCTGTATTGAAATCTATTCAGGTTCATGCATACTGGTATTAAATAAATGCACTGAACATAAAATTTCGGCACGAAAAGGACATTATTGTATACTAATTTATGGTTGGGTGATTTATGGTTTTTTTATAATTATATATTTGTTATTGATTTTACGTTAATCTATAGTAAGTATAATGTTCCGCGGTTAGATTTTATTTAATATAATTAGATACTTTAAACTTCAATCGTTCCCGGACACCAAAATGTATATTTATGTACACCCCTAGACGATGCGAAGAGTTGAGCACGCGATCAAACGTTCGGCAACCGAAGAACAATTATGTAACCGAAAAAAATCACTTACCTCGCAAATTAGTAGTCGAATGGTTTCAATTTACTTAAATCACACACAAATATCGCTTATTAAAAGTTACTGCACTTTTCCCAGCTTTATTTAAGGGACCACGTGCGGTCCCCACCACGCGGCTTTAATTACACGCACCACGTGGGTGCTTCCTTTGCGAAATAAGATCGATCGGTTCGGCGATTTATGGTTCTCATGTATACAAAATATGCGTAATCAACAATCGCCTAGAAACAAATATGTTTTTAAGTTAGAAATACGTTTCGGCATGTATTTGGTTGCGATTTAAATAAAAATTATAAACGCGCCGAACGCATGCGTAGTTTAAGCACAAGACAATTCATAAATGGTAGCAACTTATCCGATCACGTTAGACCGTTGCAAACTACGTTCTTAGTCTATTTTCGGCATTTTTTTTTTCATTTTAAAGGGCGTTTATCATTGTCGACGATGGTGAAAGTTACAGAAGGTAGTGAAGGTAAGTGTCGCGATATTTTTGTAAATTACAGAAACGAAGTGATTTGAAGGTTAACCAGGAGTGTACAAAACTTCGTAGTTTTATTTCATGTTTTTAATTGTTTTGTTTTCAGTTGGAGGACTTAAACTGGGAAAGGTTATAATCGAAGGAAAGACGAAACAAGTTTACGATTTGCCGTCCATGCCTGGTCACTGCTTGCTGTTAAGTAAAGATAGAATCACTGCGGGCGATGGTGTGAAAGCCCACGATTTGGCTGGAAAAGCTGCCATTTCAAACAAGACGAACGCTAAAGTGTTCGAAATTCTCAACGCCGTTGGTAAGTAAAACTTCTGAAAGCACATGTGAGAGGAAACATATCAGTTTCAAAGGAACTTATTTAGTTCTGATCTACTATAAGGCAAAGCGGGAGAGCCGAACAAAATATCGCTGGTTGCCAAATTAGTGAATCCCAATATTTTCCTTGTTGTGGGATGCAATGTAATCAAGAAAAATCTGCCTTGTACGTTTTCAATAAACATCATATGCTATACTTTCAAATATAATGAGAACCAATGTCTCAAAAACAATGAAACAATGAAATGTTAATTAAGAAAGAATGTCACTGAAATAGTTATAAGTTATATTTTCAAACTTCGTCTAGGTATCAAAACTGCTTTCGTAAAACTAGCATCAGAAACTGCGTTCATTGCGAAAAAATGTGATATGGTACCTATTGAGTGGGTAACTAGACGTCTAGCAACCGGTTCCTTCTTAAAGAGACATGTCGGCGTCGATGAAGGTTATCGCTTCTACCCACCAAAACACGAGACTTTCTTCAAGGACGACGCCAATCACGACCCCCAGTGGTCTGAGGAACAGATCATATCAGCAAAGTTCAAGTTTAATGGTCGCACTATCGGTAAGTTGAACTTTCTACGATCTTATCACATTTGTTTTTTGTTTACTATGAGTGTAGTGGAATATTTCACCATAATTACACAATTTAATGATTGCAGTTGTTTTCCACTGTTTGCATTCTATTTTGTTGCTCGGTGTCAAGTTATTTACAGAATTTCAAGCTTTGCAATAATTTTTGTTTTGTTTATAAAATCAATGCACCTTTGTGATCTGTAAACAAGTAACTTATGTCTTCATTTACAAATGTGACAAATTTATTATATTAGTTTTTATCGAACTAACGTAGTCTTCCAACTACTTTTATAATTTTATGAAGCAATAAAATATGCTTCAAACATTTAAAGCATTTAAACCAATTAATATAGCTTGAAGCGAATATTGAAATAAATTTTATTTGTGGCCTGTTTAAATTGTGGAATGTTTATGGCCAATTAATTAATTACTATTATTAATTATAAAAAAACAAGTGAGCTATATATATGTGAGTATCAAAATAGCCTTTGTTAATCTTGTATCTGCGGCCGAATTGTTGTTTTTACCAAAAACTGAGAAAACTGGAAGTTTTGATGCTGTTGTTTGGTAATTAAGTATCACTGCTATTTCTGCAATCAATGTATGAAACTTCAAATGTGAGTGAAGCATCACCCAATCGTACCCTTGTATATTTAATGGTGGGCTCCAAAGTGAGGCGAGTGAGTTCGAATAAAATGCCATGAAATCACATTTTTTAATAAAACGACCTGTCCATCACTATTTGAAATGAAAAATTATACAATATCCATGGAACTTTGTCCTGTTGTAGATATGAATTGGTTTTTTCACCTTGCAGCAAAAAGACTTAATGTCTCTGTCGATTAACGCGAGGTGAATTCACTTTTGTTAATTAACTTGAGGCAGACATGCCTTTGTGGCAAAGTAAATGACATACGCAGACCTTACTAACACCATCCTGTCGACAGCTTTGGTCTTTTATGTGAAAAGACAGGTTGGGCATATACAGTGTGTTTCACTTAAGAGTGTAACACCATCATATCTTTTTTATTTTTAGTCCAATTTTAGTAATTTTTTTCTCAAACGTGGAATACTTATTGCTCTATTTACTCACAAAAAGCCAATTGTCTTCTTCAAATGCAAAGCAATCTGCGATGGCAAAATAAACGGCAAAAATCAAGAAATCACTTTAGGGATTTTTTTATCGAAAAATTTTACTAGTACTAATTGATCAGAATTGCCCAAAAACCCTAAATCCAAAATTTTATGAAAATTAAAAATGTTAAAATTTTTCGTAAAAGTCCATAAATACTTATTATTAGCTGCGCCGAAAAACGTATACTGTGAAAATTTTGTTTGAAATAAAACCTGCCAAAGTTGTTTAAAGTTGTTGTTTAGGCGCAGCCACCTGTGAAAATAATATTTACCGAATTAGAATTACTTTTGAAGAAAATGTTAACATTTTTATTTTCATGAAAATTTTGGATTTAGGGTTTTTGGGCAATTCTGAACAATTATTACTCGTAAAATTTTTCGATAAAAAATCCCTAAAGTGATTTCTTGATTTTTTCCATTTATTTTGCCATCGCAGGTTACTTTGCATTTAAAAAAGACAATTGGTTTTCTGGGAGTAAATAGAGCAATAAGTATTCTACGTTTGGAAAAAAAATTACTAAAATTGGACTAAAAATAAAAAAGATATGATGGTGTTACACTCTTAAGTGAAACACATTGTATATCGATTATGGGAACATCGATAATTGCAAGATCGATATATCAAAATATCGATTGTTGCTAGAGAATTAACCCTCCGGTTAAAGGGTGGATTCATAATCACACCAACTGTGTTTTATTTTTTTTATTAATGCATTTGTTAACCTGGTCTATTTTGCAATGCTAAGAGTAAAAATAGTTGTGAAAAAACATTATCTTGGGACATTTATTAAAAAAACTTACATGTAATGTAAGTTTTCAAAAGAAATTATAAATTGAAGAAACGGAAAAGACAATAACAATAACATACAATTATTTGTAAAGTATGTGGCTGAATAAGTTTTAAAAAAGTATATATAATGAGTGTACATAAATTTGACGCAAAATATTGAATGGAAAATTTCGATAATCAAATTTTGCCGCACAGTCGGCGCAGCATGGTTTTGTGCGATCCAAACAAATACAGGAAGCACAAAACTTGCACGAATATCTTGATTTTCGGTCAGTTGAAGTCGGTCGAGGCTCGAGGTGACTGAAACACCTGAGAATTTAGCCGCTGATAGCCTTACATTCCGTGGTAAATTTGGTATATTTTCATGTATTCTATCACTAAGCCTTTGCCCAAATTTTCCAAAAATAGTCGTCTGCTTTTTGAAAATTCTCCATCTGGATTGTTCGTTTTATTTATTATCAATGCGTTGATTGCTCCTACGTTGAGCATGCCGAAAAAAACACCAATGGCCATCTTCTTGTGTTTCGAGCTACATTATAAGATGTAACCATCCTGTCGACTGCATCACCACCGCTTTTTGTGGAATTGTAGAATGTTATCTCTGGTTTTTTATTATCACCAGTATTTTACTCTATTTCGTCACCGTAGTGCATTGACGATACAAGTAATACATTCTTTGACTTTTTTGGGACATATGAAGTGTCATATCGGCATGGAATGCAAAAAATGAAGACTTTACAGGTCTATCTTTAACACTTTTAACTTCTTTCGGCAAACACTTTCGACTGGATCGTATTGTACCAACTATAGTTAGGCTGTGATCATGCAACAAACGACTTACAACTTCCACGCTAGTAAACCATCGATCCATGGTAACATTCCTTCCGGTTCCTGAGATGTGGTTTGTCATTCTTAGAATGACGGCTGTTACAAAATTGTCTATCTGAAAGGGACATTCAGGTTGTCTTCCAGCATAGATCTCCAAATGCGACGTGTAAAATGTTTTTGCATCCACTGTAGAAAACACTTTGATCCCATATTTGTTGGGTTTATTTGGAATGTAGATACGAAAGCCACATCTTCCACGAAATCCTAACAACATTTCATCTAGAGTCACATATTTACCCACACTATAATGTGTTTTTTACACTGTTCATTGATTTTTTGAAATATGTCTCTAACGGCAGAAAGTTTATCCAACTTCTTTCGCTCATCCCTTGTATCGGTATTGACGATACGTATACACATCATCAGAAACATAAATCTTCGCTGAGATAAGCTAGCAGGAAATAATTGGAGCCCTAGGTCCTCCTCGGACCAAAATTCGTATAATTTTTTTCGCCCCCCATCCTGAGAACCGCCCAAATACAGCAAACCGATAAACGCCTTCATTTCCACTTCATTAGTAAGTACAACGTCGTATTTATTCTTGTATCTTGGCGCAATTTTTTGTATATACAAATTGGTATTTTCGATAACTGTGTCCAAAATTTCTTCAACAAAGAGCATCCAACACTGAATTGGCGTGTTTGCATTTGTTGCACCAGGCAAGGGGGTAACGATATTATGCTGCCTTGTTCCAACTCGTTGGCCTGGGGCATGCTTTTTCCACTTGGTTCTATCTCCTCCATAAAAATACAGAGATCTGGAGGTTGTAGTAGAAGTATCTGATTGGTTGTCATCTTCATCTTGTTCTTCTTGCTCCGTATCTGTATCGTGTTCACTAATTATGTCTTGTGCACCTTCGTCATCTGGCTCAGATGCTTCAGAAACGTCCAGGGTTAGTTGTTCGTCGTAAAGTGCCTCTAGTCTAATGATTTCCCTTTCATAAGCATCCATCTCGCCAAACAAAAATAACAAAGTCTAGTGGAAAACGTCATAAATGGAAAACACGGCTAACTTTGAGTTGCACTTCCAATAGAGATTAAACAAAAGTAATCGCTGGTCTTGCTTTATATAGTACGAACCAAGTTCATAAAGAACGGGGATTCCTCTACAGAAGATAAACTATTTAGAGTAAGAAAAATAAATCCCCTAAACTCGAGATAAAAGTTTGCTAACATGCAAAACACGCAGAAACGATAAACAAATTTAGAGACTTACCCGTATGCAAAAGATCCTGCGTGAATACTTAGAAACTAGGGGAAGGCCCTAAAAATGTTTTATGCCTAAAAACAGCACAAAATTACTCCCTTTACGAAATACGAAAAAATAAATTGTAGGGGAAAAACTTACACGGGTTGGGTCTGACAGGCCCAACGCCCTTTTGGCAGCCAAACGACATATGATAAAATTAAGACAAATTAAGGAAAACATGTCTTTATTAAATTTAGGAAGGTACCAAAAAGCTAAATAAATTAAAAAAAATATTTTGACATAACAAAAAAAAAAAATTTTTGCCTGGGCCTCACAGACCCAGCCCGTCAACCGGACGGTTAAAGAAACGCGAAACTAATTAAAGAATTAAAATTTATTTCAAACTTTAAATGATACGAAAGCTAATATTAGATTTTAGTGTTTAATAAACATTCTATTTATAAAGAAAACTGTTAATGTTCGTATTATTCCGACCATAACAAAGTTCTAATAAACTTTATTACCAATGATCATTACACAGACATATGCAACACCAAACATTTAAAAATAAATAATCAATAAAATTACACATGTACAAGTTTAGTCAACTAATAAATATCAATGACTGGTAGTTAAGGAATTCTTGGTATGGACAGTTTTCTACAAGCATAATTTTTAATGTGTTTTCAAACGATTTCAAACTATTGATACTCTTAACATTCACAGGTAGAGCATTGTAGGTTTGTTAGATTTGTTGGGTTGGGATTCTTAGATGATTAGTGTGTCCATATGAATATAAATATTTTAGAAAGACTCAAACACTAAATTTAAACATTTAGTGTTTGAGTGAAGTTTCAACAAGTAACTCCAGAATCAATCGACAATATAAATATTTTAGTTATAATTTTTTCTAACAAAAAACAGAAAGACTGTAAAATATGAAGGCATAGCTATGTTAATAATTTAAGTTTTTTGAACATTAGTCTACAACTATTTCCCGTTTTTTGTTTCAACATACATCTATTACATACATATCATTATTCGCTCAGCAATAAAAACGTGGTTACTATGTGTAGATGTCCCCCAGCGTATTGACTGGACATGAGCGAAATAGTAGGATTTTAAAGTATCCAAATTCACATATGGTATACCCCACAATATTCAACTGACTTATGATGTAGGAGCATTGGTCGAACCAATCAAGATTGCCTCCACCAACTTCGATTGAGTTGTAGGATTGAATATCGGCAATGAAAAAGATGTGTAGGCCCAGATCCTACTCATACGTGTTGTTTTGTAGTTGTTATATAATGAACGCCTAATCAATGGTCTATCACCTTGGTACTCCGGCACTTGTGTATTAAAATATATCTTAGCTGGTTTCTGATTATCCTTGCAAACACATTATACCCAACATCTAAGACTGCTATTCCTCTCTAGTTACTACAGTCTTCTATGGCGCCTTTCTTATTAAGTACGATAAGTTCTTCTACTTTTCATGACGGTATGCTTACTACCTGTTCTTCTACATCCTCCTCTTGTTTTGTGTGCATATCGTGTTCATTTTAGGGCTTCCTCAGTAATATTAAGCAATGCTTTAAAACACTGTGCGAATATTTCCCTTTCTTCCTCCTAGTTGCCCAACAAGCAATCCATCTTTAGTTTCAGATAATGCTGTTGTCTCTTGTCTTGTTCTTTGCTTCTTTTATGTTCTGGTAAAAATTTCTCAGTTCGTTGCTTTTGTATGATTCTTCTATACCCTTTATCTGTCGCTCATCAAACCACTTCTTAGCTGGACGTTTATTAGGTTCTTCCATAGTTTTCCTGATATTACCTTTAGAATCTATATCCATTCTTCCTCTATTTGCTCTTTGGGGCCTGTTTGGCTTGTAGCCGTCCACTTATCCTCAGTTTTTCCATGTCATAGCTTTTTCGTTTTCCTCCTCCTATGGTATTACTCTTGATTCTTTCTTTATTTCGGTTATAACCAACATGTAATCGCTGTCTACATCTCTGTAGCTGTTTACATCCTTTATAGTTCTTGCAAATTTCCCTTAATCAAAACGTTTTGTTTCTCCGTTTGGTGATACACATGTTTTTTGTGTACATTTTTGTGGTCGAATGCTGTACTTACTATTTTCATATAATTCTCCAATGTAATTCTCTTCCCCTTCCCATTATCATGACTATATGTGCGTTTTTACCTTCTGTTCATATCTCCTAATAAACATTTGATATCGAACTTCAGAATTGGACCCGTAGCAGTATCCAATTCCTCATAAATGCAACATTAATGCTGCTAGTTTATGGACCATACTTATGTGCACACCCTGGTACCCGGATGCCCACCTCGTCATATTTTTGCTCATAACTCGGAGAAAAATTGAAATATCGGCCTGGGCCTCAAGATCCCCATTATTTGACCCTTTCTGAAGCTAAAACCACAATCGTATTTTTTTCAAATTTTTTAAGATATAAATAAACGACGTTCAAATGCATGTGCTTAGCAGACACGCCCGGATACCCGGGTTCCCACTCGATGAAAATTGGCATTTCGAGTCGGGAATCAATCAATATCATTGATGAATCTCTCATTGAGGCAGCAGGGGTTAATAAATAACTAATTAAACTAATTTTCGAGGTATATTAGAGTATGTTTACATTCCTCCAGCGCAATGGATACATCTGATTGTCGATGAACCATGCTCATCGCAAATAGGTTTCTCGCAATCAGAACAAGATTTTCGTGTTATCATATATAACACGAACGTATAATTTTCTTCCTGCCTGTACTGTCTTGAGGTTGAGCTTGCCTTTCAGGAATAGTGGAAGGACCAGCTTGTGGCCCGATCACGCTTTCAATCGCAATTATTGTGTTGATGTTGCGCATTATTTGGCCATTCGCTAGTTCTTCGCCCAGTTGACGCAAGAATATACGTCGCTGATTAGTTTTCTTTGCAATCATCTTATTGTTCCCATAATATATTATATATGAAGAGTGCACATGTCTAGGATATTGAAAAACATAGCAAGCGGCAATCTTTGAGTGCGCTTGGCGTGGTGTATCAGGTAACCATTAGATCCATAGTATCTACACAGGT
Organism: Geotrupes spiniger; assembly: GCA_959613385.1. Classification (NCBI taxonomy): domain Eukaryota; kingdom Metazoa; phylum Arthropoda; class Insecta; order Coleoptera; family Geotrupidae; genus Geotrupes; species Geotrupes spiniger. The sequence continues at coordinate 37,428,379 of OY390735.1, forward strand.
TTATATTTATTATAACATGAGATCATGTGAGGTTTTCTCTTTCTATCGTCATTCACATCAGTATCAGAGTATATTGTCGATAGTAAAGTACGTGTGACACCTTCGTGAACACCAAAGAGAGTAGAGCATTCTTCTTTAGATTTATGGGGAGCCATTTGGATTAGGAAAGTAAGGCTTATTTTTTCTTATAGTACCAACAATAGTTAATTTCCATAACAGTAAGTGCTTAGCAAGAGGTAACGTAGTGAAATTATTATCCATAGTGACATTTCTGCCACGTCCTCTGAATGCTGCCGCAAGTTCTCTTACAACCCTCTCTCCTAGATTTTTTTACGAACGTTTCCAGAAAATTTCTGGGCCTGAGTTGCACAGTACGAGCGTTTGGAAAGTACGAGGGGCCAAAAAACCATTTGGCCGAACTCGGCGGGCGAGGACCGCTGGGAATCTGGCAAAACGCGGCCGGTCACTGCGTTGGAGAAAGTTTACGGCCGTCGCTGTGGCACGATTTTATAATTACGGCTAAAACTGAACGACGAAAACTACTTTTATATATCTTATATTAATGAAGTAAATTGATTCCAAACGGTTCTGTTCATATGAAAATTCAGGAATCAAGAAAAACCAGTGGTGGGCACCCGGGTACCCCAGGTGTGTAACGACGTCGTAAAAGTTGGGTGTCCACATAAGGGTTAACAGTGGTGGATAAAAATAGAATTCTGACCTCTAGGATCTCCTTTCCAGTTGAAAAATCTCGCAACCTTTAGATTAAGAGTTTTTTGTGTTTATGTTTGTTGTAACAATAAATTAAGAAAACTAAATAGAGGTAACAGTAATGAACATAGAAGAATTAGAAACTACCATACTTGAATTAAAAACAGGTAAAGCACCGGTGGGGGGGGGGGGCAATAGAACCTGAAATGGTTACTGGAGATATATAGAAAAACATGAAAAGAGGAGAAGATACCAAAACTGTTGGAAGACAATAGGAGAATGTCGAATTTCTCATTGATGAAAATCTTAATGAAACTAAATTTTTAGGCCTGCTCCGGGAACGTATTGTTCCAGAAATTTAAAGAATGAATATCAATAATATGATTTTACAAATGGTTGAAGCATCACCCGATTCTACTAGGCATATTACATGTTGGCTTGACAGAAATATTGATAACTCTCACCTTTAAACTATTAATAAAAGCTACAATGGGTTCGTAATTCATTATAAATAGTATTTGAGCCTAGGTTATTCGATAACAATTTAGTGACAAACACAACTACGCGGTTGGTTGCCTATCTGTCAGGGCCCAATGTAATTTGAATGTGTTTAATGAATAAAGGAATTTCATATCGATATATTTCTTATGGTCCATTTTAGCATTTATTTAATTTTGTTAAAATCTTCCAGTTCTTATTTTATATAACCTTGCAATTGATGAAGTTCTTGGTTTGATTGTAAACATCATTACCCAATTTATTGACATAAATAAAATCCCAGAACTAATATATAATTCTCCTAACACATTTTCATTTTTTTCATTAAATTCATCATTGATTCATCTCCTAAATTCAATTTTTGTCAATTTCTCAGTTTGATTACAAATTTAGTTTATTAAGTTGTACTTTAGATCATATTAAAGTGATATTAGATTTAATTTCTTATTGTCTCTAATGCTACCTTATCCACACATTAGATGTGTAAGATAGGCAATTTAAACAATGTCTTTGTTTTTCAGGTCAAGCTGAAGTAGAAATCATGCAAAAAATAAGTATTTTGGTATTTGAAGTATTGGAAAAAGCGTGGGCTACAAGAAACTGTGCACTCATTGATATGAAGATCGAATTTGGAGTTGACGAGAACGGTAAGCATATCTTGCCTTCTTTCATATCCAAGCAACATACATATAACGGGTGTTTTTTAAATTTGGCGTCGAAGTTGGCCATGAATGTTTAACTGTGAACGAACCACAATGTTGTACATATACTCGTCACTTAAGTAACAACTTTTGACAATTTATTTATTTTTTTGAATTTGAAATTTTTTTTAAGCAAATCATATTTTCGTAACGGGCACCATGTTGATCGACGAATCATCAGCCGAAATACAGCCATAACTTACCCCATCAAGATCCTGCGACCTCACTCCGTGTGACGTGACGAGTTGCGTGAGGCAATAGTTGCCAAAATTGATGAATTAATAATAATACTCAAGTGTTGGTGAATGTTTTGATTATTTGTTATAAACCTTATTTCCTCATTCAAGTTTTTTTTCGTTTGTTATAACACTACAAATGATTTTAATCGCATTAACGTATTGAACTGACGATTAATTAAGTTAAAAGTGAGGTTAGACCAGTTAGACATAGGTTAAAATGTCAAATTAATAATAATGGTTCGCTCACAATTAAACATTCATGGCCAGCTCTGACACCCAAATTTAAAAAAACACCCGTTATATCCTTATCAAGTACATTCGCACAATATCAAAATACGCAGGGTACTTGCTTATAAAAGAAAATTTCAGTTGTCACACTGACAAAAAGATAGATGTACCGCGTAGAAACCCTCAACCCCTATAAATAACGCTGCTATACTCGGAATTATGAGAAGGTGCGTGCACGTCATCGATGCTTGTTTTATAATGCCTACATGTAGAAATTATAAAATGCCATTTTCTTGTATTGGAATATGGAGTGAAACCAGGCCTATTTACAAGGCGATGCGAAGCAATGTTACAGGTATTATTATTATCACTTAGTTTTCTATATTTGTCATGAAAAAGACGAAATGAATTTGAATCTAGGGTATTTGATGTCGTAAAGATCGACGAACCGTTTCTGTACGTTCTAGTATGTTTAAATACCTAGATCAATCGACGTAGCGTAGTATCTGGTATATCTGGTTGCATACCGCCACATACATATACATACACACGCTGTCTGTTTGGTTGCATACGATCTTGAAGAGTATCTTTTGTGTTTTGTGTGAGAACCATAGAAACATATAAAATTTGACGTCATTAAAAATTGATGACGTGCACGCACCTTCTCATAATTCCAAGTATACATTCAGTTAAATTACTGGTGTGAAACATTTACGATTTCACTCTAGGTTTCCACTATTTTCGTCATTCATACTTATAATAAAAATTTTAAGTATAGTCGGAATTACGAGAAGGTGCGTGCACGTCATCATGTTTCTCACACAAAAGATACTCTTCAAGATCGTATGCAACCAAACAGACAGCGTGTGTATGTATATGTATGTGGTGGTATGCAACCAGATATACTACGCCCGTCGATTGATCTACGTATGTAAACGTACTAGAACGTACAGAAACGGTTCGTCGATCTTTACGACATCAAATACCCTAGATTCAAATTCATTTCGTCTTTTTCATGACAAATATAGAAAACTAAGTGATAATAATAATATCTATAACATTGCTTCGCATCGCCTTGTAAATAGGCCTGGTTTCACTCCATATTCCAATACAAGAAAATGGCATTTTATAATTTCTACATGTTGGCATTATAAAACAAGCATCGATGACGTGCACGCACCTTCTCATAATTCCGAGTATAATTGGATTTATGTATTATTTAATTTATAAATATCGAAATGTTGAATAAGAAGAAACAAGTGTGTTTTAATATAAGTAGTATTCTTTGATCATTTAATTCAGTCTAACTTGGAAATATTTCTTTCAATTTTTACTTAAAAAACTACACTAATAAATATTTATAGTTTTGTCAAATTTACATAATCTGATTATTTAATAAAAATAAAATTTTCAGGCGATATACTGTTAGCAGACATTATTGATTCTGATTCGTGGAGGTTATGGCCATCAGGTGATAAAAGGCTCATGGTGGATAAGCAAGTATACAGAAATCTAACTTCCGTTACCCAGTCGGACCTCGATACGGTGAAACGAAACTTTGAATGGGTGAGCGAACAACTCGAACATCTTACGCCAAAAAATGATCATCTTGTTGCTATCTTGATGGGCAGTCCATCTGACAAGGATCACTGTCTGAAAATCAAGAAGCATTGTGAGGACGTGGGCCTCAACGCTAAGATTAGAGTGACATCAGCTCATAAAGGAACAGAGGATACTTTAAAGATGGTGCGTCATTATGAATCGCTGCCATTGAAAGTAATTTTTATTGCCGTTGCTGGCCGTTCAAATGGATTGGGTCCAGTGATTTCCGGAAATTCCAGTCAGCCAGTCATTAATTGTCCACCAGTTAAGGCGGAAAATATTGATCGTGACGTTTGGTCAAGTTTGGACGTTCCATCTGGTCTCGGTTGTAGTACTGTTATATATCCAGAAAGTGCTGCCCTAAATGCAGCGCAGATGGTTGGTTTATCGAATTATGTGGTTTGGAGCAAGTTGCGAGTGAAGCAGTTGAACAATTACGTGTCTTTGAAAATGGCTGATAAAGGATTGCAAAAAGAACTCTAAGATATAAAAGAATTTCATTTTAGTATACATCTCTACTTGTAAGAAGACTGTTAATTGCTTATTTGGCTTTTATATTTTTGTTAATAAATTTGCTTTATAGTATTTCGACATTTTCTTAGACAATCATATATCCAATACCATGCACCTAAATTTCTTAGGGTAGTATAGAAACATTATTTCAAAAACAATACCTTATTTATAATTGTATATTAAAAAACTAATTTCGTTAGTTAGGTTTTATTGCACAAATCCAAGTTTAGTAAACAAACAGTGATGCTTGATAATGAATCGACCACTAATGACATGGATTTTTTACTATATTTTTCTGTTTTGCATCTTCTATGTTCTTATTAAATAAACAAATTGTAATTTCAAAATTTAGAGAATGTTGTGGAAGTTAGTGAGATTTGAAAATTGAATTTTGCTTTGAAAAAGTTAAATGTACTAGGCTATTAAAACATTCAAAGGGGCTGCAAATGCATTCATTTTGGGTGCTTTAATGGCAGAACAGAGATTTCATAATGCAAAAGTACGTCGTTTCGGGAACGTCTGACTTTGATCCATACTCTGTCTGATCGGAACTTGTTTTTCAGCTCATCTCCAGCGTTATTTAATGGTTGACTTGGGTTGGGTTCGGCCAACCCAATCCAACCGGACAATTACGGATAACAGCACGAAAATTTGAAATTAATCTGAACACAACCAGTATATTTAACGTTTGGCTGGAAATTAAGTGTAATTTTTCTTCTAGTTTTCCAGCAACTAGAAGAAAAATTGTAAAATACCATCATAGTAAATAATAATAATACTAAACAGCATTGCAAAACTTGTAAACCCAACTGCTGGAGGAATGCAAGATAAATAAATTAAATGTCACTGGAAAAGTACATTTATTAAATATCTAAATGTTATTGGAAAACCAAATTTAGTTAAAATAATAAATCCTAAGACCAGACTAAATTACTCGACGATGGAAATTCTTATAATTATAATTATAATAATTTTTCCGACAGCAGATATTGGAGAACTGACCATTGCTGTCCTGAGATAGGCATCTTATACATCTTATAGATATAGATATAGATAGGCATCTTATACACCCATACACAATAGAATGATTGATTTACGGGAGCATTTTGACGTAGAATAGTAAAATTCAAGTGATTACGGTTTGCCATGTCACACCATAATTGTATTAATCAAAATCGATTATTATCCAATTTTGTGTTAAGTTTAATTTATTTCATACTATTCAACAAATTTAATTGTAATGTGATGAAAATTTTATTTAATTTAATTTCTGTCTTTCACTGAGAAAGTTTACAAGGTAATTTTTGCATTATAATGTGAATTAAATTTTATGGTAAATTTACATTTAATTTCTATTATTAGCAGAAACTGTAATGGCGGGGAGGAGCTCACATTATTTTTGTTTTGTCAAACATTTATACTGGTTTTTAAATGTGCTATATTGAAAAAAAATCATTTTTGCTATTTAGCTATTTCAATTAAATCATTTAAATATTTTTTATGGTCATTTTTATACCAACATTTAATTATTCTATTTTATTCCTTTTTTAATACGTTTTAATTTAAATGTATATATGATTATTCACAAATTGTTTTATATTTTTACTTTTAAATTGATATTAATTAATGCATTAATTTAAGTGATTAGTAAAAAGTATTTTTTTATCTTCATACTTTTTTAAAATATTCCTTTTGAATATTCGATTCGAGCATTTAGTTCGAATTGAGACAGTTGTACACTCTTGCTATTCTTAAATGTATAAGAATATATTCTTGTTGCGTGCCACAAATTGATCATAATTACTTTACAAGAACTGAATTTAAACAAAAAATTAACACAGTGAAGAATAATGCAGCATCGCAAAAGCATTTTACTTACTTTTTACCGAAAGTCTATAATAATTACTTGCATTGCAAGACACTGGATATTATCATTGTCACAAACGGTAATTGATAAAATCTATGACGAAGTGGTAGGATATATACATGTATCAGTTTTGTGTTAATTTAAAGATATCCTGGAAAGTTATATTAAATCGCTTTAATGAATTGCAAGGTTTCCTTTTGACATGATAATTACACTGATAACCTAATGCAAACTGTTTACAGTGTTAGTGGTTTGATCTTCGTCGTATTATGTATGCTTGTGTTGTCAAGTTATTTAGAATATGCTTAAATTTATATATTTTTTAAGATACTATGTATTTATATTTAATATTTAGCATAATTTGTTTTTGAATTGTATTTTATTGTAGTAATTTTATTTTGTGAGAACATGGTTACCCTTTTAGTTGTTGGCAATGTTGTACTATTATTAGAAGAAATCGCTAATGAGTTTTGTTGAATTGTATTTTTTTGTTACGTGTATTTCTTTTTTCAATTGAATGCTTACAACAGCGATTTGGTATACGAGCAAGAAATACATACAAACAATGTTTGTTGGGATTTATGTTACTTTTACAAATTGTAATACAACAAACACACGGAACAATAAAAAAGGTTCAAAAGTTTCATAAACCAAACCATATAACGTTTATATATTGAACAGTGAACATTGAGTGCGAAATTTTTAAATGTGTATAAAGAAAAATGGCAGATTCAAATTTGGATGATGCGGAAATGGTGATACGTCATAGTACACGCTACCAGCAAATGACTGTGTTATGTTATGAGACGTTATCGATGATAGATTTGTAGAATTTATGAATGACGAGGAGAGTGACAATGATGATGATGATGTTGCATTTGACGTCGAGATTGAAGATAATGACGACCTAACATATCAGCCAAACCTTGACGTTGATGAGTTGAATGCCGAAACCGAACCGCATGTGGTAATCAATCAGTCGCTAGATGACGTCGAAGACAAATTAGAAACTGTTCCTGCCACTACCGAAACTTTACAGTTATTTTACATCTAAAAATGGCACAAAATTGAGCAAAGTTGCACCACCGAATACCCGCATTCGTGCTCATAACGTATACTATATAAGAAAGAAACCAGGACCAGTGAAAGACACATATGATCCCCACACCATATTCCGCACGCTCATCACCGAAGATATAACGTATATTATCATATGGGAAACCAATCGAAAAGCCAGGGAAGTAACTGTATGGAATTGGGCAAATTTTACGAAAAAAGGAATGGAAAATAATCACTCTAGAGTTCGATGCATTTTTTGCTATCGTTTTGTATGTTGGGCAGTCTAAATCGAATTATGGGCCCTCTAAGGAACTGTGGGGCCCAACCCATGCAAGGGCAGAATGTTGTGTATCAATTAGTGGAAAGATATGTGAATACAGGCCGCACAATTTTTTCTCCACGTTGGATGTGGTGCTTACATTGATGAGGCAGAAAACTGCATTTGTTGGAGCAGTACGCACAAATAAAACATTTCTTCCATGTGAGTTCCTGAAAAGTCAAATAACACTTTTTGGGACAAACTGCATATAAGAACCATCACATGTCGTTTTGCAATTTTACTAATATTCCACCTTCCAAGCTAGAAGAATTTAGGCGATCTGTTACAAATAAAATCACGGTCATTAAATTCTTAACAGGCTAAATTCCAGATTTGGCGTTGCCTTTGATCAGGTTTGGAGGTGAGATTGATTATAGATATGGTCCTGCGGCAAGGGCTTCACTATTACTAAATTTTTTAATTTTTCGATGGTTTGCACCATGACAATCATTGAAATTTCATTTCATCCGCTCCCAAAGGGTCCACAGACATATATCTAACGACTGCATTCTTTGGGGGGCGAAGGGGATGACAATACCACAATTCTATTTCCTCTGCACACATTTGCAACAAGAGATCAATTCTTCTATGTCGGCTATAAATAAACCTAACTTAATGTCTCTGAGAGAACAATTAATACTGAATTTAGGTCCCAGGGATGGAAAATGTCATCCGGAAAGTGTGTCACGTTGAGAAACCAACTGTTGTTATTTCTGAATAAAGTGAAATTTGGATTATTTTTCAATTTATTGCATTCATCAATGTTATTTTTCTGAATTTAATTTTTTGTGAGTTTTAAAATCATTGAAGTGAGATGCCGAAGTGAGGAGGCCAACAAATATTCGATGGAAGAGAAATATGAGGTGCAAGTTCTGTGGAAAAGGTTGATATGAATGGGAACATTGGTTGGGAGGTTGTAAAGAGATCACCTTGAAAGAGGGCGGAAAGAAGGAAGACTGGAAAAAAAATTTGGGAGAGAACGGAGATGAAAGAAGAAAGAGGTGGAACCAAAGAGAGATATAAAGAAATTTTAGAAAGTGCATAGGCCGATAAAGGTTTTTTACCACGTGTAGTATTCACCACCAGTGCGGACTGGTGGTTAATAGATATTGGCCGGAGTATTGAGTGTAAATTCGAATAAATGAAAGGATATCAGGGTAAACGGTTCGTTTCTGGTGTCAGTAAAACTCAATTAGTTACTTTTTCAATATTTTGCAATTTAATTATTGCTTCTTTTTTCTATGCAGCAAGTATTTGAAACATTGTGTGCCTCAATGTCATCACGAGCAGAAATACACACATTGTCTCTGATGTATTCATTTATAATTCTTGTAAAATTAGATATCAGTGTAAAGCCATTTTATTACAGAACACTGTATATCACATCTCCGCTATCCAGTGTTCTGTATACGTCTACTTTATTTTCACTTGGTAAAATCTCAAGGTCGAATTGTTTATTATAAAGTCTTTGCATATTTACGTGCATTATCAGGAACTTTTTGTTCGTTCTTTTGGTTTCGTTTGTAAAAATTGATTGATATGCTTCCGTTTCATTTTTTTACGTCATAACTTTTTCTACGGTTCGAACATTGGCATGCATCGCACCATGTCGTGCTCCGTATTTATTTTTAAGTTAAATTTCATACTTGCTGCCGCACAGTTTACGCTTTTTTATTTAATTTTTGCATTATTCTAAAGTATGTTTACTAGCACATAATGGACATGTTATGTCGAATTTGCAATCTCTCACAAGAAGTGGTGGGATTTGAAGCATCAGGTTATTATCCTTGTAAAGTTGGCCTAAGGATCACACGAGAAATTAATTAAGCCCGTAAAAAAAAAGGTAAGCGACGTTCATTTTTGCAATTGCTCACGACACAATTGGCTTAAGCCATAATACTATATTATTGTTTTATTATATTGTTTGCTTGCCAATTTGTACAATTAATTTACCAAGGGATTCAGTAGAACTGGCTTGCATGTGGTGTACATCTGCAACAATGTCTTCAGTAATAATTGACACGTCCTGTGAGAGGATCATCAGGAAATTCTTGCCATTGATTGTAGCTATTATTAGGAGAAATCATCCACAATTCATTCTAGTGGCGAATGTAGGCCATAATAATAAAACTATTTTTCTCTTGAGATAACGATTTTTAAAATATACAGAAACTAATTTCAACATTATTTTACAAAAAGATTGATATAAAAACGCACAAATAGTGATTAATTATTTGGAAAACATAAAATATTATAACCTCAAAATAAGCGATAAATACACTGCCATGATCTTTTCACCGTAGCAACCATGTAACAAATAAAGTATTCTAGGGATTTTTGAAAAATCTGCAGCAACCACTTCTTACCTGATCTTACAGGTTACAGCTAGTAATGAAAAAATTGAATTTAGCTCGAGATGTACAAAACACGTTTAGATAAAGAAACTCTTGTTAGCAATTTAGTTGTTTTTTGAATTAAGGCTTTGTTTAAATAACTACTACTTTTATGGCAGCATGGAAAAAAAAATATTATTTGTTCAAATAACTTTAAATATAAAAATATAATGTTTCCTCTACAGGATCTGCCATTGTCAATTTGAATTAAACCGAGACCTCGCAGCACGGATTCAAAGTTAGTGTCTTTATTTTCTAGCAGGTGTTGGTACGTGTTTTATTCCGTTGCGCAAAAGATTCCGTTCTGGCGCCTAATGCCATGATGCTGTTGTAGCGGTTAGCGTTTCGTTGCGAGGTGTGATTGCAATTTGTGCTAAACATGTCAAACATAAGCTTAGATAAGGATACTTTTCATCGCCGATTGAAAAAGCTGCATTCAACATGGCAAAATTCGGATGGCGAGAATGGATTTTCAAAGATGGATTCTTTAGTAACTACTGTTGGTGTGGACGAAGAAATTGTGTACAGCAAATCAGGCGCGTTGCAAACATGGCTTTTGGGTTACGAGCTAACAGACACAATTATGGTTTTAACGGAGAATGCTATCTACTTCTTAGCCAGTAAAAAGAAGATAGATTTTTTGCGACAGGCAGAAAACAGCAAAGACGAAAACAGTATTGCCTTGAAGTTGTTAACCAGGGACCGTAATGATAAAGATGAAACGAATTTTAAAACACTCAAAGCTGCCATTAAAGGCAGCAAGAACGGTAAAACGTTGGGTGTATTTTCTAAAGAAAATTACCCCGGTGAATTCATGGACTCGTGGCGTGCCTCGATTAAGGAAGAAGATTTTTCTACTGTTGACGTAAGTTCAGCTGTTGCTTATGTTATATGTCCTAAAGAAGATTCAGAAATCATAACTATAAAAAAAGCTTGTTCTGTAACCGTCGATGTTTTTACAAAATACTTAAAAGATCAAATTATGGAAATTATTGATTCTGATAAAAAAGTTAAACATAGCAAATTGGCCGAAGGCGTTGAGATAGCAATCACTGATAAAAAATATGTGTCTGGAGTTGATGTAGGGCAGGTGGATATGTGCTACCCAGCTATTATACAATCTGGTGGAAATTACAATCTTAAATTTAGTGTCGTCAGTGATAAAAACTTTTTACATTTCGGAGCAATTATTTGTTCACTAGGCGCACGCTACAAATCTTATTGTTCGAATATAGTCCGCACATTGTTGGTTAATCCGTCTGAAGAAGTTCAAAACAATTACAACTTTTTATTAAATTTGGAGGAAGAAGTTATTAAAAAGTTGACTTCTGGCACAAAATTATCCGAAGTATTCGAAACTGGCGTTAATTATGTCAAAAAGGAAAAACCTAACTTACTTAACAATCTTACCAAGAACTTCGGTTTTGCGATGGGCATTGAATTTAAAGAAAACTCTTTAACGATTAGTCCAAAAACAACATTAACAGCTAAAAAGGGTATGGTTTTTAATATAAATATGGGATTTAGTAATTTGCAAAATAAAGAAGCCTCTGATAAAGAAGGGAAACTGTATGCTGTTTTCATCGGAGACACAGTTTTGGTGAACGATGGACAGCCTGCTAGCGTGTTAACTATATCAAAGAAGAAAATCAAAAATATCGGCATATTTTTAAAAGACGAGTCCGAGGATGATGACAATGAAGAAGAGGAAAAACAAACCACGAAAAAGGCTCAGATTTTAGGTCGTGGGAAAAGAACTGCCGTGATTGAATCAAAGTTACGGTCCGAACATACCACCGAGGAAAAACGTAAAGAACATCAAAAAGAACTATCTCAGCAGTTGAATGAAAAAGCGAAGGAACGTCTGGCGAAACAATCTGGAGCGAAAGATGTTGAAAAAGTTCGTAAAAATACAATTTCTTATAAAAGTGTGAATCAAATGCCCAGAGAACCTGAAGTTAAGGAATTAAAATTGTACGTTGATCAAAAGTATGAAACAGTTATATTACCAATTTATGGCGTTCCGGTACCATTCCATATTTCAACAATTAAGAATATTTCACAATCGGTTGAAGGTGATTATACGTATTTACGTATAAATTTTTTCCATCCTGGCTCTACAATGGGCAAAAATGAGAGTGGAACTTATCAGCAACCTGATGCCACTTTCCTTAAGGAAGTTACATATAGAAGTACGAATACTAAAGAGCCGGGAGAAATTTCTCCGCCATCGTCTAATTTAAATACTGCATTCCGTTTAATAAAAGAGGTATGATTCCAATTTGCTCTCGTTTTAATTGTTAACTACCTAAATTTTATTCGCAGGTACAAAGGAAATTTAAAACTCGTGAAGCCGAGGAACGTGAGAAAGAAGATTTGGTTAAACAAGATACGTTAATTTTATCACAAAATAAGGGTAATCCAAAACTCAAAGATTTATACATTCGTCCGAACATTGTCACGAAAAGGATGACAGGGTCTTTGGAAGCACACACAAACGGTTTTAGATATACGTCAGTGAGAGGAGATAAGGTGGACATTTTATACAACAACATTAAGAATGCTTTCTTCCAACCATGTGATGGTGAAATGATCATTTTATTACATTTCCATTTAAAACATGCTATTATGTTTGGAAAAAAGAAACACGTTGATGTTCAATTTTACACTGAAGTTGGAGAAATTACAACAGATCTTGGAAAGCATCAACATATGCACGATAGAGATGATTTGGCTGCAGAACAGTCTGAGAGGGAACTAAGACATAAACTTAAAACCGCTTTTAAAAGTTTTTGCGAAAAGGTAATGTAATGTGAATAATTAATACATTGATGATTAATTAATAACATACATTAATCAAAATATAATTGAATATAATAATAAGTAAGAAAAAATATAATTACTCCTGTTAAATTGTAAAAACAGGCACTAACCGAAAAATTTCCCTACATTAACTGAAAATGTCATTAAGTAAAAGTAACAGGGACAGTGTTTATCAATAATATCCTCATTTTCTGTTTCAGGTTGAAAGTATGACGAAAGTAGAAATAGAATTCGACACACCTTTTCGCGAGTTGGGTTTTCCTGGAGCACCATTTAGATCAACCGTATTACTTCAACCAACGTCAGGTTGCCTCGTCAATCTTACTGAGTGGCCTCCATTTGTAATTACTTTAGAAGATGTGGAACTTGTTCATTTTGAGCGAGTTCAATTCCACCTTAAGAACTTTGATATGGTGTTTGTTTTCAAAGATTATCACCGAAGAACAGCAATGGTTAATGCCGTTCCAATGAATATGCTGGACCATGTTAAAGAATGGCTTAATTCTTGTGATATTCGATATTCCGAAGGGGTGCAGTCGTTGAACTGGGTTAAAATTATGAAGACAATTACCGATGACCCAGAAGGATTTTTTGAGAGTGGTGGTTGGACATTTTTGGATCCTGAATCTGATGTAGAGGATGCTGCCCAAGATGAAGAATCTGAAGCAGAAGATGATGTTTATGAACCGACCGATGTAGAAACTGCATCTGAGGAGAGTGAAGAAGATTCAGAATATTCTGAAGGTGATACGGAAAGTGATGGTGGATCTGAAGAAACTTTGGGTAAACAATTTTTTTCTTGACTTAATAATGTGTGATGTAACTTGTTTTTTTTTAAATAGGATCTGATGAGGACTCTGGAAAGGACTGGTCAGATCTTGAAAGAGAGGCAGCAGAGGAAGATAGAGAGCGAGGTGTTAGATATGAAGAACCTGAGATGGGTGGTGCCAAATCAGGTGACAGATTTGCAGATCGTAATAAAGGAAAAAATGACAAGCATAAATCAAATGATAAACGCAAATCTAATGATAAGCACAATAGATCTGGTGACAAACATTCTTCATCGAGCAAACATTCTTCTTCAACAAGCAGACATTCTTCTTCAAAGAAGCACTCCTCGTCTGGAAAACATTCTTCATCGTCAAGACATAATTCCAGTTCCTCTGGTTCTAAACATAATAGTAGCCGAGACAGGCATTCATCATCCAGTTCCAAGAGAGATTCATCTTCGAGAGATAAAAATAAAAGTTCACATAATGATAAGAAAAGAAGCAGAGATGACAGTGTTGATAAACATAAATCGAAGAAATCTAAGAAATAGTTTTACTAAGTTTAAATTTGTATTCTCTTCATTTCTTTTCTTATTATGCTCTGTATTACTACTTTGTCTATGTTATCAGTAACAAATAGTTTGAATATTTTCTTAATGTAGGCTAAATGAGCATTTATTTTCTTACTTACAAGTGACTTATTATATCATAGTAGTAATAAAATTTACTATGTGTTAAATTAAAACTTTTATTTGCAACACATTTAAATGATTGTATGAATTCAAACTGATAACATGAACAAAATATTTACTACAGAGTTATTTAGATATTTTGTAAGTTTAGTCTTAATTAAATTTTAGTTTTCATGTGTTGTTTAATGAGATATTTATAATTATATAATTAAATTGTGTATCAAACATATTTATGAAAATCTATTATTTAATATTGGTATTGTTAAGATGAGTATGCTGAGTTTGATAATTAAATGTTGTTCATGATCCTTTGTTGGGATCATGAATAATACAAACAGTGCGAACTAAACCTGGGATATTAAAATTATTTTGCAAAAAGTTACTGTCGGCAACTTATCAACAGTTGCATAGCACTCACTAACAATACTACAAGCTTCTTCCTATGGCACTACAGCCCTCCTTGGGCCTTGACCTGTAGCTTCTGCCTCAATGACGCTCTATCTGTCGCCGCTCTCCTCCAGGATCGGATTCCCATAAATTCACGTGCATTCGTTTGTATCTTGTCCTCCCATCGTTTTTGGGGTCTCCCCACTGGCCTTTTTCTGTCCATTCGACTGTTTAGGGTTCTCTTTGGAAGTCTATCATCATCCATTCTTGACACATGCTCGGCCCACCGTAATCGGTGTAACGTAATGAATTTTTATAGATGGGGTTCTTTATAGAGTGGGTACAGTTCATTGTTAAATCTAGACCTCCAGATGTTATCCTTTTTAACAGGTCCTAGTATCCTTATTATTGTCTTGTACACACTAGTTTTGTTGTTACAGTGTACTTCTTTTGATTTTAGCACGGCTGACTATGGGAAGTAGGCTCTGTTGGTTATATTTATTCGTCTGCGTATCTCTCCCTCTTTGGTACCGAGTGAGTTCAGCTCTGTCCCCAGGTACACAAAATGGCTCACCATCTCGATATTATCTTCCATCACAGCTTGTGTGTCCTTATTATCCTTTTTCTTCTTTTTAACATCTTTGTCTTTGTCGTTTTAATTTTCATTCCAATGCTTTTTGCGTGTAGCTTTAATTCTGAGTAGGCTTGCTGTGCTGCATCTACCCTTCTCATGATGTTGATATTATCCGCATACTACAAGCTTAGTCCACATTTATTGTGGGCGATCTTTAGTACCAGTAATAACTGTTTATCCTGTAACTTTTTTTGAATTATGAGGCCGGTACAAGTTATCAAAAAAGAGTTCTTATAAAAGTTAAAGATTTTTTAATTTGAAAGACCTTTTGTTTTAAAACTTTCGAGAATATGTATCTTGCTAGGAAAAGGCTGTTTACTGTATGCAAATTCGTTATCATGGTATTTGTACCATTTCATGCTAGAATCGTGACCGCTCCACCACTGGAATCTAAGTATGAAAAATTCAGTGAGGGATAATATATTTTGTACAAAGTTGATAAAGATGAATTTGTTTATGTTGGTGAACTAACACCAAGCTATTTTCATTTGACAATTGAGAGATCTTGTTTCTTGACATATATAAATTTCATTAATTTGTCTAAGAAATTGTAGTGCCATTTTTTGATTAACAACTTGTAATATGTATATATCGGCACACATTTATTAACAATTTGTTTGTGTGATAATAAAAAAAGACTCGCCTCTTTCCCCACACTGGCGTGAAGTTAACAGTTTTACTATGCCCGATTTCACAAACGCCAATCGGTCGTTAACGGCTTGTTAAAAAATAATCAAAAGTTTGCCGATTCGTTATCGAGTCTTTAATCCATCGTAAAATACCAAATGTATTTGACCTGTCCATCGTCAAATATTTGACAATGAATTAAAGACTCGATAACGAATTGACAATTTTTTGACGATTCGTTAACAAGCCGTTAACGACTGATTAGCGTTTGTGAAACCGGGCACTAGAGATGTAGAAAACTAGTAATCGAAAGGAGGCACGAAAAATATATTGTGGGAAGCTGGTTTTGCTAAAATAGTTCAGATATCACCACGTTCTAAGTTTCCCGGCAGAAATTATGAAATGAAATTGAAATTGAAGTGTATTTAAGCTGCCAATTTTATGAGTAATCACTTATTGAATATATCGACTTAATTGTGGTCACATTCAGTGAACTCACCTATTGCATAATGTTTGTAATTTTGACATTGGTTCTATTTACTAAACACAACAATTGGTACTCAACTGAATGTATATCATGGCTATTCTATGTTTAGTCAATGCATGAAAATTGAAAATGTCTTCAAATGGCAACAATAACTATGTATAAAAATGTCATATGATACAAAAAAGGAGTGGCACACATACCATAAAGCTGCAAATCCACTGAAGCAATATGTAACATGCGACACTGATGCATGCCGTACAGTCTTTTCATTGAAGGAACATGAACAAGAAACAAGTTTCCTTGCCACATGCTACAAATTGATTGTTGATGCCTGAATACATGCGTCAGTTCTCGATATTATTCAACACATCGAACAGTGTCGTTTGTTATCCAACAGTATAGTTCACCCGAATTATAGAACAACAAAATTAGTAATTGTAAAGACAAATTAGTTAAAAACAGCAAGCAGATACAGTGGTACAGTGGCTGAGGTATAAAATTAAGTCAAGAATTTGCTTTCAGCATTCCAATGTGAGCGAAAAAAAAATTATCCAAAAAAAATGGCTCTTCTACAAAAAAGGAAAATGCTTTCAAGTATTTTATTGGATGTCTATGAAATTAGATCAACATTATTAACTGCTGACATTGATGAGGAGGACTTTGATGTGAGTTTTTTCAAATAACTAAATAAGAACTTAATTAAAATATATATTTGAATAACAGAAGTTAGGCATAGAGGTCCTGCCAAGATATAGAATATCTCATTTCGCACTTCTTTAGCTTCAAAAGTTGATCTTCGTGCTCTATGTGGCACATTCTGCAGACCAGTATCACTGTGCCCTCCATGATCCAAGAATAATATTTCCATCTTGCGTTTCATTGTCTAAAGTTCCTTGGCAGTGTATTGATCGAGATGTTTTACTCCTTCTCAAAAAGTTATGAAGATGAATTTTTACTCCTTCTCAAAAAGTTATGAAGATGAATGCCACAAGTGCCTTTGCTGCGGTGGCTGTCAAAGTGTTTCATGAGTTTCTGTAGACGGAACGCATCACCCGTCAAGGTTGCATAAGGCGATAACTCATTGCTACCAGGAAACGGATCTGGGTGAGTAATTTTAGCTTTCCTTTGTTAACTATAGAATGACGTTTCTTGAAAACACCTCCGTCAGATATCCTGCCTTGACAGTCAACAATAGTGTATATGAAATTATAATTTCTGTCAGCAATGGCCATCGAAGCAATGTTAAAGGCACAAGGTCCAACACAATGCGGATAATTTCAGGAAACTTCGAAATCTCGTGCTATCTTTCTCCATTTGACTTCAGAGCATGGCATCTGAAAAAATTTAGAAGTAATATATTTATCTAGTAATTGCATTTTTGTTATTGCAGGAAGAGCAACAATAAGGCAGCCGAGTTGAGTGAGCAATAAACGCGACAGGAACAGATGTGACGAGGTATGTGAAAAATATGTAAAAGACATGGAAGGGTTTATCTCCTTCGGATCACGAAGTGGAGGCATATAGTATATTTAGAAATGTCGATCAGAGAGAAGAATACTGAAAATGTGTGGAACATGTAGCTAACGAGCTGCAAAATTGAAGCCAGTACATCTCTTCACAACTATGAAAGTAGTAGTTGTGGCACTGTTCTATCTTCTGGGACCAAGAATATGCTTACTCATACTAGTACTCATCCTCGAGTATACCTCTTCACAATTATAGTTACACTGATCTATCATCTGAAGCATCTTATGAAACATCCAAGCATTCAGAAAACCTTTCGTCTTTTTTTATAATAGGTGATTCTCTCTCAAGGAAGTACTCAAAATCGTTATTAATTCATGTAAAATTTCAAAATAAAGCTTCATCGTCAGCAACCAAGTTTTTGTATAAAGTACACTGAGTTCCTTGACCACCAACATATAGTTCTCTTCTCCAACACAGTGGTTCACTTCTTTGTTTTTTGATTCAGAGCTATTGCCTAAATGAAATCATTTAGACGTATGCTACAAGTATAGATGACGCATGCAATGTGGGGAGACAAATTTCACATGCGAAATAATTGAATTTTGTAGCACATAGTCGCACATCTATTATCGGGCAACACTGGGAAACAAATATCATGCCTCATTGTCGTTCAGTGTCCCTTCAGTAGATGGGGCTACTTGGAACATTTTAGTAGTTTTTCTTTTTAAATTTGCAGTATTTTTTTTATAAGAAACATTAGTAAGGTATATTTCATGAAATATTTTGCTGATTTATTTGCACATATTTAATGTTCCAAATTACAATGTTGCCTTTTTGGGATGATGCGAATTTTATCATTAAAATATGTTCCAAACCAATATAATCACAATTTATTTGCTTCTCTGATAATTTCTTAGGGATTTTTTTTTTCTATTGTGATGGCTTAACTCGGAGGAACATTGATTTTTCTTCTTCTAATTTTCGTGATTTCTAACCTGTTATTATATTTTTCAAATTATTGGGCTGCATTTGATCTAGTGTTTCTTTTCAGAATAGCGGAAAATTATGCCTTTGGAAGCATCTCATGCAAGACAATTTTTAATGGACAGAAAAATGAAACGTATAATGGCTGGCAAACGTGGGTGCTGTTTGGGGGCAAGAAAACAAAATCGACATCATGCTGCTTATACAAGGTTATTATTTAGTTATTATATATTATATACTCAGTGACATATAAACTGCACCACCTAGAAGGGGTGCAAATTTTTGGACCAAATTTGGCAGAAACATTGGACTAGTCTAAGGTAACAATTGATTAAAATTTGATAAAGAAAACACTTCATCTTTTTGATTTTTCTTTAATAACACGTGCTCAATGGGCGACAAATCGGGAGATCTTGGCGGCCAAGGCAAAAGATTAACATTGGCCTCTTCAAAGAAGTCAAGAGAAACCCTTGCTACGTGAGGTTGTGCATTATCTTGCAGCCCTCGAAGATATGGAAGAACATGTGGTTCTACCACTTCGTCAATGTAGCGTCGGGTGGTCATACTGCCCCGAATGAAGAGCAAGGGTGACCTACTGCCGTAAGCAATAGCATCCCACACCATCAATCCCACAGTTCGGTGAACATGCCTCGCAATCGAAAAATCAGGATTGCGCCTTTCTCCACGTCTTCGTCCATCATGCATTCCTAAACAAAACCGCGATTCGTCACTAAAGACAACTCGATGCCACTCCAAGTTCCATTGAAGTTTTTCCGTGCACCAGGCCAAATGTTCCTGGCTATGTTGAGCAGTGAGGGGTAGCACAAGATGTGGGCGGTAAGACAGCAAGCCAAAGGTTCTTATTCGACGATAAACTGTTCGCAAGCCTATCGGACGACCTTGTTCACCTAACCATTGATCAGCTATTGATCTAGTTGTAGAGAATCGGTCTCTCAAGGCCATTAGTCTTAAGCGGTGATCTTGACGTTCATTGGTTCGTCTTTGAGCCCCAGTGCCTCTTCTCCGACGTTCAACCCCATGTTCAGACCACGCTTGATAAACACGCATTATTGTTGAGTGGTGCCGTCCCAAACGGTTGCCGATTTCTCGAAACGAGAAACCTGCTTCTCGTAAACCAACAATCCGCCCTCGGTCAAAGTCACTCAACTGCTGGTAAACTTGAGGCCTCCTTCCTCTAGGCATCATTGAACACTTGAAACACTTTAAACTAAAGAACGGGATCCGAAAAAGTGGAACAAATTCAAAAAATGACTCGATAATTGCTTGTCTATCAATTGTCTAAAAAATGACACAAACGTCAAAAATCCCATGACTACTTGATGATTGGGTTTCAAATTTTAAAAAACTATTTCCCTGGACTAGTCCACTATTTCTGCCAAATTTGGTCCAAAAATTCCCACCCCTTCTAGGTGGTGCAGTTTATATGTCACTGAGTATATACTTTTGCAAACGAAAATGTCAAACCACCCGGTTTCAGATCTGTTATACATACATATGTACAAGGCACCAGTAACACCCATTAGGAGTATAGATTTCTAGCTTTATACGCAATATAGGCAGCAATGTACCGCTAGAAGTTCCAGCAAACATTAAGGAAATTGATGTTTTTGACAAGTCCATAATTCTCGAAAGGTGCTTACAGCCACATGTTACTATGACATGTTTTTTCTGAATCAATCAATTGGTCAAAGTAGGTATTAATAACTGCCTCATTCATATCAGCCCTAGCAAGTTTCAAATTTTCAGAGAATCTAACAAGCTTCTTATTTCTTTTCAGAAAATATGTTGTCTAGTCACGGCCAGGAAGATTTTCGTGAAATTGTTTGATTTGCAGGACAAATTGACGCAGGTCTTTTTTGTAACCTGATTGCTAAAGGCAGGTGCACGTTGACTGCCGCGGCACTTTTCACAATTTCACAGTGCAAAGGCTTGTAGACTTAATTTTGTTCCAACGATTTTCTTGCATTACTGAACGAACAAACGAATTTGTACGCTGCACAAGAAATGGCAAAATATTCAAGTCTAACAAAATCTAAAAGGCTATTACGTTGGAAAGACGTTGACACTGCTGAAATGTGTTCTTCTTTTACAAATGGGACCTTGTTCTTTTCCTACAATAGAACATTATCGGAGTACAAACGAAATGTATAATGTTATGTTTTGACGATCATATACGAGTCAGAATAGGTTTCAATTGTTACTTTGCTATTTTCATTTAGTTAATAACTCAATACTATCTTCCGACACTATGTAAGGTGCAACCTATTCTAAATCATGTCAACAATATTATGTGTCAAAACTATGTGCCAAATAAAAATATTTGTATCGACGAATCAATGATGTTATGGCGTGGAAGATTATAATTTCGCCAGTATATAAAAAATAAGAAGCACAAGTTTATGAACTTTGTGAGTCTGATGGTATTGTTCTCAAAATTCAAATTTATAGCGGAAAATCTGAAGGGAATGAAAATAATTTAGATCACACTGCTGACGTTGTTTTACAATTACTGAGGACTATCTGGACATACAGTCTACATGGATAATTTTTATAACTCTGTTACGCTTACAAATATGCTGCCACGAAATAATAGAAAAGGAAATCCCAAGGATGTTGTAAATCGTAAACTAAAAAAAGGAGATACTTTGGCAGCGAAATGGTCCTGTTACTGTTTGTAAATGGAAGGACAAGCGAGACGTTCTTACTATTTCAATCAAGCACGTTGTTGAAATGGTGGAGGTGGTCAATAGAAATAAAAAGATTTCGATGAAACCGAATATAATTCTCGACTACAACAACGGAATGTCTGACATTGACCGATCAGATCTAATGTTATCATACTACACAGCTCTTCGATAGACAATTAGGTGGCCAAAAAAAGTTGCATTACATATTATTGAGAGATATATACATATACATAATGCACACAAAAAAAAGTAAATTGTTCCACACTAAAACTAATAAAGTTCAGAGAAGAATTTGTGAAAACATTGATTGGCGAAAATATTCAATCAGCTTCAGCTAATAAATGTAAATTGGGCGACCTTCATTATTCATTATTCATTATTCAAGTATTCCCGCTACTGCAAGGAAGCAATGGCCGACAAAGCCAGTCTATGAAGAGAAGCCAGCATTGGTTGTATATTTTTTGGTTCATTTGTTGGCTCTATTTTTAAATATTTTAATGAATATTAATTGTTTATACTATTTAAAATTGAATTTCTTAATGCACCGCACCTTAAATATGTTTTAAGTAATATTAAATTTAAACAACCAAATTTGGTTATTCAAAGTAATATTAAAGGTATAAATTGACGACGTAGATGACGTTTTGTTTATTAAAGTCGTGGCGAATATTATCAGATTTTGGTTATAATTTCTCAAGAATGAACATATTTGATGATGGTGATATTTTTGAAGATGATTTAGACATACTAGGAGTTATTGACAATGGATTCCTCGGTTACGATATGCAAGGTCTGATCACTTCCATGACATGGATGAATTTACCTTTTACAGAAGATTTCGGTCACCTTTCAGACGTGGCATATATTATGGGAGTGCATCCATCAACTGCATATAGAATTATAAAGCGTGCGTCGGAAGCCATAGCTGGATTACGTCCGCGATTTATTAGGATTCCGGCAAATGATGAAATACCAAGAACACAAATCATTTTTTTTCGCGTTGCTCGTTTTCCAAGAGTTGTAGGCGCCATTGATGGTACCCACATACGTATACGGTCTTCTGGTGGTGAAGATGGCGAAATATTTCGGAACCGCAAGGGATATTTTTCTATAAACTGCCAAGTAGCATGTGACGCGAATATGAAAATTCTAGACGTTGTTACAAGATGGCCAGGTTCTGCACACGATGCTACCATATTTAATAACAGCAGGTTAAAAGCAAGATTTGAAAATCGGGAATTCCCAAACTGTATTTTACTTGGTATAATTATGCTATTGATAAATTTTCTAAAGTTTTTTAATTCTTTTCTTTAGGAGACAGGAGACCATAAAAATATTTTTGTCGCCTTTGGCACAACCAGCTACGAGAGCCCAGCAATTATATAATCGAATATTAGAATACGCAATGTGATAGAAAGGGTTTTTCGTTGTTGGAAAAGGAGATTCCCTGTTCTGGCCTACGGATCTAGAGTTATACTTCACAATTATTGTGGCAACTGCTGTTTTACAAAATGTTTTCTTAAGTATGAACGAAGCTCATCCTCCACCAGCAGAAAATATTAATCAAGAAGAGCTTGATATCTTAATCAGCGAGGGATACATATACTCAGTGATATAAACTGCATCACCTAGAAGGGGTGGGAATTTTTGGACCAAATTTGGCAGAAATAGTGGACTAGTCCAGGGAAATAGTTGATTAAAATTTGAAACCCAATCATCAAGTAGTTATGGGATTTTTGACATTTGTGTCATTTTTTAGAGGTGGTGATAGACAAGCAATTATCGAGTCATTTTTTGAATTTGTTCCACTTTTTCGGATCCCGTTCTTTAGTTTAAAGTGTTTCAAGTGTTTAATGATGCCTAGAGGAAGGAGACCTCAAGTTTACCAGCAGTTGAGTGACTTTGACCAAGGGCGGATTGTTGGTTTACGAGAAGCAGGTTTTTCGTTTAGAGAAATCGGCAACCGTTTGGGACGGCACCACTCAACAATAATTCGTGTTTATCAAACGTGGTGTGAACATGGGGTTGAACGTCGGAGAAGAGGCACTGGGGCTCAAAGACGAACCAATGAACGTCAAGATCGCCGCTTAAGACTAATGGCCTTGAGAGACCGATTCTCTACAACTAGATCAATAGCTGGTCAATGGTTAGGTGAACAAGGTCGTCCGATAGGCTTGCGAACAGTTTATCGTCGAATAAGAACCTTTGGCTTGCTGTCTTACCGCCCACATCACATCACAATAATAAATCATGATTATCTTTAATCTGTAATAATATACATACCTCATTGCAATATTTAACTTTAAACTATATAGTAATAATGTATGTAATTAACTAAAATACAAATATTTTTTTAAAACAACCAATATATTATTCACGCAAACCTAAGTCTTTTTTCAAATGCTTAATTTCCAGTTCCAGACCCTCTATCTTCTCTTTGTTCGTGCAATTTTTGCTGCATAATTCTTTCAACTTCTACCTCTGCAATTTGCACACGAAGATCAAGTAATTTTTCATACTTCTCACCAAGATGTGACGAAGTCAGTGCAGTAACTGCAGGTCTACGTCGACCAGCATCATATTCCTGTCTTTGAAACATGCGACGAACCCTGGATCTGGTATGTTTTTTTTTCCAATACAACTTGTACTGGCTTTTGGTGTTGTTGACTGACTACAAATGTTTGATGATGGCCATTCACGAGGCTCTTCATTATTTTTTTAAATTATTGATGTTAATTCGGGGAACAATACTTCGTGTGTAGAAAATTGTCCTAAATCGATGTCGTTTACTCCAAATTCCACATCAATTTCGTTAAAATTATCATTTCTTCGCTTCGCGAGAGATGACTTACTGGTTTTGGTGGTTTTCATTTTCTTCAATATAATCCATATCAAATGTATTACACATACCTTGGAGAGATTTCTTGTTTATTATATCTTATGTTAATTTGGGTGTTTATCGATAACAGTTTTTTTCTTTCCTCCTCCAGTTTTGTTGAGCTCGATTCTCTCACTAGCAGCGGTTTTTCTTGGTGCTTGGACGATGTTTAAGTACTGTCTCTTGAGTGTCTTGGGAACGCAAAATCGTGTTTGGGGCTTCTGGATTAAATTTATTAGTAATTATTTGTCAGTGCTTCTCTTTTTCTGCTACCGAAACACCATCCGCTTTATTGTTGGAACCGACATTTTTATACTTGTACACTAACAATTCTTACTAATGAAATTAAAGAACAAATTGAAGATACTACATTTCATGTTGTATAAGCATGGGGGTAATCAGAGTAAGTTTAATAACGTACTTTTCTCCAGAGGAGAAACATTAGCGGAAACGAGAAACGAGGTCCGTTTTACAACTTGTGCCATCTCAAAACATTTACAAAATTTTGCAAAGAAAACGCTAATGTTACAGTTATAGTAAATTGTCGCAATCTTTTCATTTTTTAATATTAATTAATATAGATTTATTTTTTATGGTGCAATATTACTGCTTTTAAGCAGTTAATAATGTTTTAGTTAATATGTTTTAGATCACATAATAAAAATAGATAGACTGATGTAGAATTCTCATAATTTTAACGCCAAGTTAATTGTTACATGGCTACTTTTTATTAAAACTTGGAACTCTTGATTATTAGATTTTGGTTTTCAAACTTTAAAAGCAATTATCTAGAAAATTTCAAAATATAATTTTTTACATTATTTGGTCTATATGCGCTTGCCAAACTCATAAAAAATAGGGAATCCATTTTAAAAAAGTAACGCTTACATTAAAATGTGCGTCACTTAGGATAAAAATTGACCTGTTCGATGAGTTCTTTGAAACACATTTGATAAAAGTTCTATTTCAATAGTTCCAGACTTTATACTCGTACTGTACAATGGTGCTATGATTTGGAGAACGCATGTAAAAGGTAACATGCTTAAGAAAACTTGTTTGTCAGTGAATGAAAATATTCGATTATTAACACTATCAGCTATTAACATATATTGCGAATTCAGATAAATGTACAATGGCATCAAATAAATTTCGGACATCAAATTTCCTGTCATTTTAAAAAATTAAATGTGGTTTAGGCTTTAATGTCATAATTTAATATGTATGTTTTAGAAAGAAGATAATAAATCTCAAATGAAGAATTGGTAAACTAAACATGCTTTCCTCAACAAAAATAACAACTTTAAAATTTAGGAAAAGATTAATTCTTATTTCTACATAAATTATATATATCCAATATTTTTGACTTCTACATTAAAAATAAAAATAAAATCAATATTTCGTCATAGCCCCATTTGCTGCTATCACATTTTCCAACCTTCTACGCATTGAGAGACATATATTTCGGAAATAGTCCTGAGGTATTGTATGCCATTCTTCCATAATTGCAGTCAACAGCTCCTCCCTATTGTGAAAAATTACCCTTCTGCTTTGTAATTTCTTTAGCAACAGTCCCCACATATTCTCAATAGGATTGATATCCGGGATTCTACTAGGCCAATCTAGAATATTTATGTTTTGGGCCTGGAGCCACTAAACAGTTCTTCGTGCCGTATGTATGGTACAATTATCATGTTGGAAAATAAAATTGTCATTACGATATACTCCTCTTACCGATGGAAGCATGATGTGCTCCAGGATCCTAACATAAACATCACTGTTTAAACGATTTTCAACGTTTACTGTTACACCAGGACTAACCGCAGAAATCCAGCCCCATAAATTAACTGAAAATCTTCCGCTTCGTTCTGTACTTGCGATGTATCTTTCATGATATCGAGAATATCTGGGTCTATACACCCTGATGAGGCCATTGTGAGAAGATTGAAATACCTTCTCGTCTGAAAATACAACTCGCCTCCAGAAGTCATCGTCACGAGCCAAATGCTCCAAAGCAAATGTTACACGCGCTTCCTTACGTTGAGGTGTTAATCCAATTTTTTCTGCGGCGGCATAGTTTTTTACTAACCCTTATATGATTCCGCGCAGTCGAAATTGAACCAGGAAAGTTATTAATTATTCTTGTGTTAACGGCATTCTTGAAAGGGTGATTCAGTAACACATCAAACAAGGCTTCATCTTGTTCAACCGTTGAAATTCGTGCTCTTCCGGACGTTCTATTATTTGAGTTTGTCTCCATTTCTGTATAATGTAGTGAATAGTGCTTTTGGGCATACCTAACATTTCTTGAATCTGCCTACATGATATACCGGTCTGCATGAGAGCTATTACTCTAGATTTCTTAAATTCAGATACTGATGGCATGTTCAGATTTCGGTTAATCTGACGTTACTTTGAAGTATTGAGAAAATAATTTCAAATTATGACATTAAAGCCTAAACCAAATTTTATTTCAAAAAATGACAGGAAATTTGATGTCCGAAATTTATTTGATGCCATTGTAAGTATTCTTTGAAAATCATTGAATTGACAGAAGTAATACACGCGATTTTTTCTGTCATTTAGTATTTCTATAAAAACTAATTTCTGTGTCCAAATTTTGTAGTCTTCTCATATCCCTATAAATTAATATAGTCATCGAAGAAGCATGTAGGGTAAGTTTCAGTCTGTGGAAGATAATTATTTTTGAAACTGACTTGAAAATCACGAGCAAAATGCAGCTTTGGACTAATATGCTACACTAAAAAACAAGCTTTTCGTATTTTCCTGTTGTTGAATAGGTCATAAACATGAATCATTGAGACACCCAATGGCAACGAATCGTTTTCTGTCAATTTTGTCATTTTGACAAATTAAAAATCGAAGCCGATTTAATACATTTAAGAAAAAATGGATAAAGTTATGTTGTTAAAGGTTTCATGATGTAATATGCGGTTTCAATTTCAGATTTAGAATAGAGAACTTTAAATGCATTGGTATACTGGAATTCAGTAAAGGTAATTTAAATACATTATGGGTGGGTTTATAGAAAGCAAATCAAATATTTAATTGCGATTAACTATTTAATTGAAATTAAATTCGCGTTGCTATGGACACAGATCGCAATCAACCAATTAACTGGTTAATTGCGATATGTGTCCATGGCAACGCGAATTTAATTTCAATCAAATAGTTAATCGCAATTAAATATTTGATTTGCTTTCTATAAACCCACCCTATATCTGTTTTCTTGATTGGTGCTTTATAATTAAACATTCTTAATATTCAAGTGTTTAGAGTAGCTAAAAATATTTCTTGCATTAATTAATTTCAGTTAAAATCTAGAATAGTATTTAGAGTTAAAATTCAAACTACTTCTTAATATTAATTTCCGAATGCACAATTAAGTGCAACAAGTGGAATTAATTATCATATTTGTTAATTCGAATATTTCTGTTATTAAAAGTTTAAATCTATTTTTCATATGACAATGACTAGACTGTATCAGCAATATGAGGAAGAAAGAGAACAAGGAGAACTGAAAAATGATGAAGAATACAGAAATGAACAGCATTTAAAGAACCAAGAGTGTATGAGAGAAACGATGAAGAATATTGAGAGAATAAGAAAGTACTGAAACAAAATAAACGAGATTCAAAATTATGCGATATTGAACAAGTTTTCAGAATAAACAAGATTCAGTTGTTGCACGAATGAAAATGGAAGATCGATCCTTGGCTGTGTTGTTGTTGCGAGAGTTAATTTTTTTTATTTTACCAATTACTCATCGAAAGGAGGAATTCAAAAATTACCTTCTAGTAACAATTTAAAGTTTGTAGATATCCCCGAAAGTTTTGTCACCTCCGAAAGTGAAAATTGTTAATAACAGTTGCAATTAAATACTCATTTAGGAACAATAGGGCGCGTTGTTCAGACATCTATAGGTCGGAGTCTGAAACCGTACCAGCGGTAGTACGGACAGTGCATTGAATTGAGTAGATTCCTGTAAACAAACTGTGCTGCCGACGCCTGGTTCCGACGAGAACCACTAAGCGACCGATAACGGTTGAGAAAGCGCGGGGCAAAGTGAAATATTTATTAAAACAAGTATCAACTACGAGGATAACGAAATTTTCATATTTAAATAATAAGAATACGAAAGAAGAAGCAAGAATCAAAAATGAATAAATACATTAATAAAAACAGAAACTAGTAAGAAGGGCAAGGTAGATGAGCGGAGAAATGAAGCGAGAAAGGGAGCAAGAAGAGTGTAAGGAGGAGGGTGAAAATAAAGAAAGAGGGAGCAGCACATTCAGGAAAAGCAAGAAGGTTTTAAGATCGCCAGAACAAAAGGAACCAGAAGAATTCAGAAGCGGAAAAGAAAAAGAGAACGAAAAGCGGGAAGAAACATGGACGAGATGAAGCAAATGTTGAAAGAGATAATGAGGGAAATGAAAAACAACACGCAAGAATAAAAAGAAGAGATAAAGGAACTGAAACAGGTAATGAGAAGAAAAGTGGGAGGAAGAAAAATTGGAACTGAAGAAGAGGAAAGAAGTACTTGAACAAAATGTAGAAAAAGGAGAAAAACAAAAAGGGAAGCAACACATAATAATAAAAGCACCAACGGTTGAAAAAAGCCAGATGGGGAAAGTAATAGAGGAGTTTCTGGAGAAAGAATTAAAAGTGCAGACGAAGATAGTAAGAGGACATTTCCAAAAGAAATTAGAAGAATAACAAGGCAGGAAAAAGGAAAAGAGAACATAGTAGCATTTCAGAAAATCAAAATTAACGGAGCGTGCACAGCAAAAGAGGAGGGAAAAGCAGTGGGAAGGAGAGGATGGAAAGAAGAAGACGGCAAAAGCAATGGAATGGAAGAGAAACCTAGAAGAGATAACAGAGTACATGGAATATAGGAAAAATAAACGGGAAAGAAGAAGAATTAATGGATGAAATTAAGGAATAAACGGAAAAAAACAAGGGAAGGGGGATTCAGGAGTAGAGGAAGGGAATAAAGCAAAAGAGGGAGAGGGCTGATAGTTACATGCCAAATAGAAAACAGAATAACACATTGGGAGGATAAATTCAAGAATAATATATTGAAATGAAGATGGAAGAGAAAATGGCAATAGTATAGATATATGCACTAATAGAACGGGCGGTAGAATGTCAAATGGATGAATTTTACGATTTACTGCAACAAGTGGTAGACACAGTAAGAGAAAGAAATGAGCGTACAATAATAATGGGAGACTGGAATGCGAAAATAGGGGAAGATGAGGCGAGAGGATTGGGAAACAGAGGACCAACATTGAATAGAAATGTACAACGAATGACATGGTAATAGGAAATAGCTTTTTCAAACAAAGGGGGGAGGACAGGAGCAATATGAAGCAGAGGGGAAGGGGGAGGGAGCGAAAGAGCATAATTGATTACACAGTATACACAGCGAACACGAATGCAAATATAAGAGAAGTGCAGAAGTACAGATGAGTAGAAAAAAGGGCGGAAATACACATAGATCACAGCTTAGCTTATAGCAAAGACAAACATAGAAAGACCAAATATGATGGACTTTAGGAAGTATGAAAGGATTGAAAAACTAAAAAGGAGAAAATAAGGAAAGAGTACCAGGAACTAGTAAATAGAAAACTGGAGAATGAGGAAATCAAGAGGGAGGGGATTGGTCAATACAATGAAGATGGGAAGTACTGAGGCAAGTGCTAGTAAAGACAAGTGAGCAAGCATGTGGGAAACAAAGAGTAGACCAAAGTAGGAGAAGGTCACATGGTGGCATGAGGAAGTAAAGGACAAAATAAAGGGAAAGGAACAAGGTTGGGAGAAATTTCAACAACCAAAAATGCGCAAACACAGGGAAGAGTACATTGGAAAGAGGAATGAGGTAAAGATAGCAGTAAAAGAGGCGCAACAGAATAGCTGGGTGGAGTTCGGGAATAACATGGAAACAAACTATAATGAAAGCTTTTTTGGAGTTACATAAAAACTTCAAAGGGGGAGAAAAGAAAACGAATATGGAATATAAAGGATAAGGGATGATAAGAAAAATTTAAAAACAGAAACAGCAGAAATATGGAGGGAATATTTTAAGGAAAAGTTTAAAGAAATAAAGCAAGGAGGTAAAGAAGAAATATAAATTAATACTGTGAAAGGGGGGAACATGCTATTGGAACGATATAAAAAGAAATAGAGGAAGCTATAAAGAATATGAAAAATTGGAAAGCAAGTGCAGAGGACGAAGTGCAAATACAAGACCATATAAGCACCTTAAGAAACATAATGGAAAAAATAGAAAACGAAAAGACATAGACTTAAAGTCAGCTTTTCATAGTTTAAGCCCACTACTTTTTATAGTATATATGGACGACATAATATGGGAAAGCGAAAAGGGAGCACCGAGTACGTGCGTAGGGTACAGAAATATGAAACCAGATATATACAGAGCATGGCATATGCGGACGATGTAGTTCTGCTAGCCTACACCGAAAATTGAATGCAGAAAATAATAAATGTATGAATAAAAGAAATCGAGAAAAGGGAAATGGAAATAAACGTGGGAAAAGCAAAGTGATGAGAATAAAGGGAAACAGGGAAGCTTTGGAAATAGGAGATATACACTGCAATCAAGAAAGACTAGAAGAAGTAACAACATTTGAATACCTGGGAACAACAATCACTAATAACGGAAAAATAGATTTGGAAGTGTAAAACAGGGTAAGAAGGCAACAACAGCATACCACCAGAGGAACAAGACTATTTTTGAAAAAAAGGAATAAATAAACAAACAAAAAAGAAGGTACATAACACAATAATGCTACCAATAATATTGCAATAGAGTGAAAGTTGGGCAGTGGAAAAGAGACACGAAGGAAAAATTACAGCGATGGAAATGAAGGTGATGAGGAGGAAAATTCTGGTAGTGACAAAAAGGGACAGGAAGAGATATGAATAGATACTTGAAAGATTGGAGCATGATAAAATAAAAAGGAAACTAGAAGAGAAACAATGGGAGAGGACAGAAGGGTACGAAGGGTAATGGAAGCAAGAAGAGAGGGAAAAAGAAAAGTTGGAAGACCACGAAGGAAACGGGATAGAATACTGGAAATAGGAACAAAAAGAGCAAAATCTATGGAGGAAATGAAGAGGACGACAAAGAGAATAATGGGTGAAAACATCAAATCCGATGCCGCAAATGGTATAAGGAAAAGATGAAAGAAATAAAGAGAAAGGAAGTGTTGTAAATATTCAGTTCAAATTTTGCCAGGGAGTTTTGAAAATATGGCAACAATACAAATTAAATTCAATAAGTACATACTCGTCAGATTATATGTATGAATTAGGCCAGTAATAGTTTGTGATTCATTTATTTCAAGGAAGTTTTCATGATGCGATGAAATTAAATCGGTAGACGTAGTTTATGTAGGGTAATAAACACATGTGTTTTCGAGAAATTTAACGTAGAACTTAAGGTAATGTTCATTTCGTGTATTACGTTATATTTTATGTTTCGTTCTGTATGTGTTCCATTCTTTTTATTTTTTTTATATAGATTTTGCTGTAATCGATGTTTTTATATTGTTACATTAACGACAACTTATCAACTGGTGGTAAAAAATAAACATTTTGACAAACAACCCAAGAAATTGGCCATCAGGATTATTCTAATCCATGGGTGAGGTCTTCTTCATCGAGGAACAGACCGCTACCATATAAAAGATTACCACCATACGAAAATGTATTTTAAGCACAATAGCATTGAAGGCGAAGGGTTGGTGTTTACAATATTTTTGAATAATCAAATTTATGTTACGTTGGTGTTAATTTCATTTTGAAAATCGTTCTTAAAATTGAGAAAAATGTGTTTATATATGTGGTTTTCGCTCCCCTTCGTGAACATATACTGGGACAATAGACTAATTTCACGTGGAACAGATGTACCATTCCCCTGACTTAATTCTAACTAATGCATATTTTGGGGTATGCTGGGTCAATATTTCGGCTAAATCCGTCCATAAATGTTGCTGAACTAGCAGGAGGCGCTTTTTATAAATTTGTTCAACGATCTGCTAATACTTTTATAAAATTTCTTTGTAACACCATGTATATTTTGAATATTTAAATTATAAAAATAAAATAGATTTTCATTACTATCTGCGGTCTCATCATGTCCACGCAAATTGAAAAGGCCCACAGGACCTAATACAATCTATTAGTTTTCCTGAAATATATCTATTTCACTTAACTAGTTTATTTTTGGCAAATTCTACGGAACAACAGAGCTCATGCTTATGGCTGGTTTTACCCCGTTACCCCGGTTTTTATCATGCTGCAAAATCAAAATCAGCAAAATCTATATAAACAAACAACAAACAATAAATGTTAAAATAAATTCGTTTTTGTTTGTTACGGACCATTGCGGCTTGCCGAGCGCAGAAATGAATAAATATTAAATGTTTAAATAAATTGTTTAACATGTTCGCTACGGACAACATTTGCAGAAATTCAACGGATGAGGTGAAATAGCACCGAAACAATATTGTCTAACGATCCAATAGTTTGTCTTTATGAACCTGTTTTAGTAATTAATTAAAAACGTCTTTAATGTGTAATCTGTAATGTATATATTACATTTTTCTGTTATTATTGACAGGACATATTTTCAATAACAAATTTGTGAACTCAATTGCAGTGATCCTTTTGTATGTTAACATTGAGGATTTGACAATGGTTCCTTTTTAGTCACAGCAATATGCTAGAGAAGGTTTCTGTTGTTAGTGTCCTGTTGTCAGTGGTTCGTTGATTGGATCGCACCAAGAAATTTTGATGGCAACTACATGTAAAGGTTCTTGGAATTCACTACTGCTACGATTCCTGTAACCAATCGTCGCCGATAAGTTCAAAGATCTCGGGCTCTATTTATTTTCTATATTTTATTAGTTCGTACATACTCGGGCTCTAAACTTGCATAACAATCATTACTTCGTCGTTTAACATTGAAATATTCCTTCCATATGTTTATTCAGTTTTTCTCGTGTCTAGTGAGTTCCCATTTTTGTTCTACCTTGCGGTTCCTTCCATAAACATAGATCCAGCTATACCTCATTCCTGGAACACCGTAATTGTTGTCTTCTGCCGATTTATTTCAAGCTTCTTTTGTCCAAGAACTTTTTCAGTCTTCTGGCCATGTTTTTTAATTCTGCATCCGTTTCCGCCAATATCACTAAATCGTCCACAAATGATTGTGACCATATTCGTAGCTCTAGCTCCACCATCTTGACCTTTTCTAAGTATCTCTGAAAGGGTTACTTACAAAATTCCGAGAACCGATATTGAATTGAGAATCAAACAAATAAATAAATTAAAATGTGCGAAGAGCTTAAAAAAGAGCTTCCTTTATATGTAGGCCAATTAAATACACATAACATTAAGAAACTATTACAAGTGGAAAAGTCGAAAACGACAAATAGATCTAGAACAATGTGTTCGTTCATGGTTTTAAATCAAATTTGACGCAGAAATTTTAAAAATGCCAAGGTGGAAGATTAATACCAAAATTTGAATTGATAATTAGAAAACGATAAAAATTTTGATTTGAATGGTAAACAAATAACTTAAATCGACTTCCGTGACTCCACAGATTTTAACGGAAATACAAGTTTTGGCCTTCCCTGAAACTATTGAAGTTTAAACTGAATGTATCGAAGTATAAAAAAGTTCAGTGCAGACCACTGCTGATTTTTTTGTTTTGAAATGTTATGGTGAATTAAAATAAATAAAAAATATATTTTTTAGTGTTCTTTTTTTAGTTTTGAGATTGATTTCGGATGCACCGTATTTCCAGCTGGACGGAATGTCAATTCTGTTATACACTTACGATTGCTTCCTGTTATTTTATTTCTTAACCGAAATTTTCTCCTTTCTTATATGTAATTTTCTTGGGTATAAAGGACTTTTATAAGTTAAATTTCCAAAATTTTCTCTCTCTCTCTTTCTCTACGTTGCACCCTACCTTAGTTATTTTCATAGAATTTCATATTATAACTATTTTCTTCACGCCAAAACTTTTTATATTTCGGTAAATTTCATAATTCTGCATGAAACTAAATTTATATATTTTATCCATTCTAATTTTAAATAATACCTAATGAGTTTTTAGTTTGAATCTGACAGTTGCCGTTAATTAGGGTTTAATTATAATATTATTTATTTTAACAGTATTTAAATATTCTATATTATATCAAGGTTTAATTGTATGTACTTATGTAGTCGAAATTCGCAAAATTATTGTTGGTGCAGGTATGATCTTCTTAAACCTATAACAGGTTCACCTCACCCTTTTTTGCTAATTTTCTTAACATCGTTTATCCGCCTGTAAATAAATATCATAACAATATATAAATATAATAATAACGGGAAATACATTTATATTACACACATGTGAGGTTTTTATTCTGGACACTAGTCGCAAAATAAAAAGATTATAAAATGATTTACGAAGATTTTTAATATGTAAACCTTCAAAATCAATACTATAACTGGTTGCTTAGTTCAACTTCAAGCTAGTTAGCTAGTTCAGCTTTGTTCAGCAACTAAAATTAATTACTTTGTAAGAAACAAGCCTTTGAGGTATATCTCGTAAAAAATAAATACTATTTTGACTTTTTGTTAAATTCAAACAATTACAAATAAAAGTCACACACAAGGTTTTATGCAACAAACGAAAATTTCTAAATGTAGTACAATTCAAAGAAAAAGCAAATAGTGAATACATATTTATTTTTATATAAATGTGTGGAGATACAGAAAGTGGTAAAGAAATTAAAAAACTATAATTTTATTATTATATACATATATATATATATATATACAGGGTGTCCCAACGATCTGACAAAGTTCCCTTACGGCGTTATGTTTGCGAATTCGAAAACAGTAAATATCTACATGTTTAGACGGTCCCTAGGTTCATATTCTAAAAATATTTTGAGCCGACATGGGCGGTTCGTCAGCGGGGGGCGACATAAATTTTACTTTGTTTAAATGGAACACCCTGTATATTTTAACATTTTTGAATTCTATGAAGAATTGTGAATACATCCATGTACAAGTTGTTTGTCAAAACTCAACAGAACTGGTGATTTTCAATTTTTTTAGTGACATTTTAGATATGCAGACTATGCTTCAAAAAATCATGTAACTGAGAGGGTAGTTGGTGGAAGGGTAATTTTTTATCCGTGGACTAAGGGATCATAAATGTGAGTATTAATGCACCCAATGATCCCCTTTTGTATACAGGGTGTTGGCAGTGAATTTTCAATCTCGCGCAACTTTAAGAGGCAAAATATCATTTTTTTTCAAATGACACCTACTATCAAATTTACCAACACTCGATTCAAAATCAAATTCTGCGTCGACTGGAGCTACATATTCCTATACCTATCACTTCAGGTTTTCGAGTAATTTCAGTAAAATACTTTATTTGGTCTCAAAATCAATCGCATTACAATTTTCGTAATATTAAACATAGTAGCCTAGTGTCACTTTAACGTTCTTATGACAGTGGCTTTATCAATAAATTTAATAGACGCCTTAGTTAATTATTAGTTAAGTTATTGTCCCAAGCTTGTTTTTGAATGATGAATTTTTAAAAGGAAGAAATGGTAAATATGATTTACACAGTGGGCGAAGCAGACAAGAATTGCCTTTTAGCAATGAGGCTCTATAGGCAGAAGTACCCTGATTTAAGACAACCAAATGTTAGATGTCTGCAGAAGCTAGTTGATTGCTTCGAACGCACCGGGAACGTGGCATACGAGAGTAGGAGGGCGATTAATCGTGCTATTATTAACGAGAACAATGACTTAAACGTTTTATTGGAACTCTAAGAGAACCCACATGGAAGTGTGCGGACAATCAGTTCAAGTTTGCATCTAAGCAGATCTTCAGTACATCGGATAATTCAAAACCACAAATTCCACCCATACCATCTAAAATTGCATCAAGCATTAAACGGGAACGACTTCGATAATCGAATTAATTTTGCCAATTTAATGATGGAACGTATCGAGGAAGATCCGGCATTTATCTATAATATTCTTTTTACGGATGAGGCAACGTTTCGCAGCAATGGTGTGGTAAACAGGCATAATGTCCATTATTATGCCACCGAAAACCCTCATTGGGTGAGACAAGTTGATCACCAACACCAGTGGTCTCTTAATGTTTGGGGCGGATTATTGGGTAACTATGTAATCGGTCCCTATTTTTTTGAAAACTATCTTACTGGTACCGATTATTACCGGTTTTTGCGAAATGTACTGCATACTTTATTGGAATGTTTTAATAATATTACTCCTGAAGTCTTACAACGTGTCAGAACTAGTTTTAGACATCGACTGGATATTTGTGTTCAACAAAATGGAAACATATTTGAACACCTTTTGTAAAATAAACTTTGTTTTTTGTATATAAATGTTATTTTATCGTTTTTTACATTTAATTATTACTTGTCATTTGTCAGAATTAAAGTTGGTTTTGCTTGTATACAGCAACAATCAGCTCACTCGATGGTAAGTGGGCTCTGATGAAGTGGGCCGCCTTAGCTAAGAAGCCCTTGTTGCTTTAAATTAATTAATCGGATGTGACTTTTTAAAATGACTTTAATTGTTCGATGCAATTTGTAGTTTTTTGTTATCCAATTTACTGAAGTGACACTAGACTACTATGTTTAATATTACGAAAATTGTAATGCGATTGATTTTGAGACCAAATAAAGTATTTTACTGAAATTACTCGAAAACCTGCAGTGATAGGTATAGGAATATGTAGCATCAGTCGACGCAGAATTTGATTTTGAATCGAGTGTTGGTAAATTTGATAGTAAAGTTGCGCGAGATTGAAAATTCACTGCCAACACCCTGTATACAAAAGGGGATCGTTGGGTGCGTTAATACTCACATTTATGATCCCTTAGTCCACGGATAAAAAATTATCCCTCCACCAACTACCCTCTCAGTTACATGATTTTTTGAAGCATAGTCTGCATATCTAAAATTTCACTAAAAAAATTGAAAATCACCAGTTTTGTTGAGTTTGACAAACAACTTGTACATCGATGTATTCACAATTCTTCATAGAATTCAAAAATGTTAAAATATACAGGGTGCTCCATTTAAACAAAGTAAAATTTATGTCGCCCCTCGCTGACGAACCGCCCATGTCGGCTCAAAATATTTTTAGAATATGAACCTAGGGACCGTCTAAACATGTAGATACTTACTTTTTTCGAATTCGCAAACATAACGCCGTAAGGGAACTTTGTCAGATCGTTGGGACACCCTGTATATATATATTAAAAATGTATCTTGTCAAATCTGACAGCAAAATGTAAAATTTACACGAAAGATGGTCTAATCTTACACCTCAATGGTGTACTGAACATTAATTAAAACAGGTCCATGAAGACTAACTGGTGGATCGCTAGACAATATTGTTTCTGGGTTATTACCCTTCGTCAGTAGCGATTACCAAGAACCTGTTGTTGAAATACCTTTACATGTAGTGGCCATCAAAACTTCTTGGCGCGAGCCAATCACTCCTAACGAACCACTGACAACAGAACACTGACGAGACGATACCTTGTCTAAAGAAGTTTTGATGGCCACTACATGTAAAGGTATTTCAACAACTAAGGTTCTTGGTAATCGCTACTGACGAAGGGTAATTACCCAGAAACAATATTGTCTAGCGATCCACCAGTTAGTCTTCATGGACCTGTTTTAATTAATGTTCAGTACACCATTGAGGTGTAAGATTAGACCATCTTTCGTGTAAATTTTACATTTGACAAGATACATTTTTAATTTGAATTGTTTTTGAACTTAATTGCAGCAATCCTTTTATATGTTGACACTGGACGTTTGACAGTCGTCTCTTGTTTAGTCTCCGCAAGGTGTTAGACAAGGTATCGTCTCGTCAGTGTTCTGTTGTCAGTGGTACGTTAGGAGTGATTGGCTCGCGCCAAGAAGTTTTGATGGCCACTACATGTAAAGGTATTTCAACAACTAAGGTTCTTGGTAATCGCTACTGATGAAGGGTAATAACCCAGAAACAATATTGTCTACCAGTTAGTCTTCATGGATATGTTTTAATTAATGTTCAGTACACCATTATATATATATATATATATATATATATATATATATATATATATATATATATATATATATATATATATATATATATATATTGAAAATGTCTTCATGGACCTGTTTTAATTAATGTTCACTGCACCATTGAGGTGTAAGATTCGTCCATCTATCATGTAAATTATATATATAATTATTATTTATTATATTGGAATAAGGTGTTTCGGAAACCCTTGTCAAGCAATAAACATTAATATGACAAATGACATTAAATAAAACCTATCGCGGTAACAAGGCCGACTTTCTATATACCCCGTCACGTGTATGTATCCTGCATTTGAATATACTTTACGATGTAAATTATATTAATTTAGTAAAACTTATTAAATCTCGAGTTTTAATTTACAATTTACATTTATCTTAATATTTACACATTTTATATTATATTATCTAACTTAATTATACGAGAAACATTCTTATTTATTCCATTATTTACATGGAGTTATTATTTGGAGCAACATTTCGATGCCGAATCTCTCTACGCGGTTCGATGTAAAAGTTACTCTCGTCTCAGCGTCGTATTCCGTTGCTGTTAAATCTGTTATTTTATTTAACGCTTTTACTATAAATTTATGACCTTTACAATATATATATACATTGTTACAACCACCAATCATTTCCACGTAACACAATCAAATTTTTCTGCCTCTACGTTTAAAAGTAATCATTAGAGAAGTGCAAAAAAGCATTTTTGCGATATCTAACGGATAGCCGACTTTACAATTTTTGCTATTTAACCGTACAACAAAAAATTGAAATTTCGACTGGACGTAATCTAATATCTTGTGCACATAGGAGAAATTTCTTTTTTCAATATTATACACGCTTTAGCCGCAAATCGTAGTTTTCGTGATGTCTGTTATCTCCCTTACAAGATGTCGCATGAAAGCGGGGTGTAATTCTAAGGAAACCTCAACTTGTACCTATCTCGAAACACGCATTGAAATTTAATTGTATCCGATATTTAATATTTTAAAGTGAAATGAAATTTGCGTAATTTTTGGCGATCGCAGATACTCTTATCGCATATTTACTGCTGGGACCGGACTCTACGCATCACGACCAACACTACGATATACAACACTTGTAACGGAATTAAATTCAAAATTTCACTTCACTTATGAATTATCTCAATATTAAAATGAAATTTTTTAAATTTGTGAATAAGCGTGAATGTATTATTGACATAAGAAGATCCACAACTCTGTTAGTGCAATGATTAAAGTTTATTATTTAATTTTTTTGTGCCAAACAGTTTCTTTGAATATAGGCCTTCAAAAACAGTCGATTATTATTTTTGCAACGATAGTAAATAAATGAGGTCAATTCGTCCTCATCCGGCTGTTGATTGTAAACACTTTTAATAACATGATAACGAATGCACATGTGGTAAATAATGATAACAGATTCCTATAAAAGAACGAAATGTTATTTATTTGCCAGCTACGTGAGTAGCTTTATTTATAATCAATGTACTACTATTTATGCAAAAATGCCCAACCATTGTACTAAAGAAATCAAACAGGTAATAATAAATGTAAGACAGATTTTTCAAGACGAAAAAATAAGAATGGGCCAACTATTGATGTGAAGAAAGTCGTGGAAAAAACGGCTAAAGCAGTTGGAATCACCAAACTCCACCATCACAAGTGGGAAATGTAAATGAGTAAGTAATGAACTCGAAAGTGAAGATATAGTAAATCATTTTACACAAAAAACTGGTAGAAAAGAATCAAATGTGACGAATTTTTGCAAGGGGTAATAAGGAGAAAGGTATTCAACTTTTATATGGAATGGAAATTTCCTACTGTAAAAGAATTCTCTGAAATTATAACTGAAGTTCCAGATTTACCCGAATTTTCGCAGAGAACATTGTACCGATGGTTAAAAAACATGAAATTTTTATTTACAACATTAGATAATAAACCCGTGTTAATAGAACACCCTCACATAACTGCTCAGAGAGCTAATTTCTTGACATCTCTTCAAAGGTACAGAAATCAGGTATGGGAAATCCTCTCACGGACGAAAGCTGGCGTGGTGCAAATCGTGCTCGAATGGGTTCGGATGGGTTGAAAACGTAAACCCGGATAATAAGCATACTTTGACCATTATCGAGGTGGAGTTCAACAAGTAAACGATTATAGAGGCGGTATAAAGCGACCGGCACCAGATGGTGCCGGTCAAAGGGTAATTATTTAATCCATTCTCGCTACCAATGTATTTTGGAAGGATGCCGTAAATGTGGCCGATTATCATATATCAAAATAAAAAATTATGATAGATCAAGCTCATTGTCATACAATGCTAGATCCTTATTTTAGGAACGCTTCATTATCCCGGAGGAAAGATGACATGATTGCTTGGTTACTGAAAAACAAGGTGGCTCTTCCGGAGGGAAATACTAATTTTTCAAAATTCACTAAACCACAACTGTTGCTATTGTCTAAGCCGGATCGTTATCAAAAGGTACTACTATTAGAAACTATTGCAAAGCAAGTAAGATGAGACTATGTGAAATTATTGTGGATATCTGTAGCTCATTGCGAATTTAATGCTATTGAATCAATTTGGGCATACGTGAAAAATAAAGTTGCAACAAGAAATACTACTTTTAAAATTAAGGATGTATTGAATTTATGTCAGGAAGCTTTGAACGACGTTTCAACGGAGATGTGGAAAAATTGTGTTGAGCATTGTAAGAGAATTGAGATATCATACATAGAAAAAGAACACCTTATAGACGAAGTTATGAAACTATTTATAATTAACTTAGGAAAAGAAGACTATGATGATCAATTGTCGGACGAGTCAAGTGATAGTTATGATGACGAACAATGCAATGATGAAATTGATACCGAGGATGCTCCCTTTCCTCATTGCATCATAGAGGATGTTATATAAGGTAGTCGTATTGCTAACAATTTCGATACAGCCGAGGTTTACACAAAATACTAATCTGACTGTAGGACCAGAACCAATCCAACCAACCACTTCATTCAGAGTCAGAGATACCGAAATTATTTTCATACAGAGTATTGTTGGAAATATCAGTTATTTTAAATAAACCGTCTATTGAAATTTTTAATAATTTTACCCAATCACGGCCAATTAAAGGTGGTCCGCCATGTTTTATTACGTATAGTTTTAAATCATTTTTAATCGTTTTATGGTGGAAAACCTTTACATATATATAACCAATGGCTTGTATACTATCCCCAACGTAAGACTTAAGATTTAAATTAGACTTGCGTATTTTTATATTACCAAAATACTTTTCATACATCGTATTTGAAATAACTGAAATTGCAGAACCGGTGTCGACTTCCATTTCGAGATTGACATCATTTATTTTAATATTTATTTTGACAGGTTTTTCAGATATTTCTTTTAAATTATACAAGCCAACTTCGAATGAATTATCGACATCGTTCTCATTTTGAGAAACATCTACATAATTATTGGTTTTATTTTCATTTCGTCCTTGTTTACACACACTACTCACGTGACCCTTTTTCCTGCACACATGGCACTGCGCACTTCGGAAAAAGCAATGCTTGTCCTCGTGGTTCTGCTTGCCACAATGGCGGCAGGATATCCGCTTCTTTGTTCGGTTCACCGGTTGCCGTGATGTCGAGCACGTGGACGAAGCCTGATGTTCCTTTTTCACTTTCATTAGGTTCACCGTTGTTCCGTCGATCAATCCGGAATTTATTTCGGCCGCTTCCATGCTTACTGCGAGCTTGTGTGCGTTGAATACGTTAACGTAGCTTCCGAAAACAGACGTTGCCGGATGATTTCATTTTTTAGGCCGTATACTAACTGATCCCGTAAATTTTCTTCCAATCCGTTACCGAAATTAAATGTTTTCGCCAGCTTCATTAAATTAGCCACATAAACAGATATGGACTCACCCGGCTCCTGTTTTCGCTGCCTGAATTTGTACCTCTCCGCGATCTCGGATGGTTTCGGTTCCAGGTGGGTTTTCATTATTTTTACTAATTCTTCATAGGTTTTATCTTCTGGTTGATGACGGATTTATGTAATCCGCATAAACCAGAAGATAAAACCTATGAAGAATTAGTAAAAATAATGAAAACCCACCTGGAACCGAAACCATCCGAGATCGCGGAGAGGTACAAATTCAGGCAGCGAAAACAGGAGCCGGGTGAGTCCATATCTGTTTATGTGGCTAATTTAATGAAGCTGGCGAAAACATGTAATTTCGGTAACGGATTGGAAGAAAATTTACGGGATCAGTTAGTATACGGCCTAAAAAATGAAATCATCCGGCAACGTCTGTTTTCGGAAGCTACGTTAACGTATGGCAACGCACACAAGC
Organism: Geotrupes spiniger; assembly: GCA_959613385.1. Taxonomy (NCBI): domain Eukaryota; kingdom Metazoa; phylum Arthropoda; class Insecta; order Coleoptera; family Geotrupidae; genus Geotrupes; species Geotrupes spiniger. The sequence continues at coordinate 37,471,527 of OY390735.1, forward strand.
TCGCAGTAAGCATGGAAGCGGCTGAAATAAATTCCGGATTGATCGACGGAACAACGGTGAACCTAATGAAAGTGAAAAAGGAACATCAGGCTTCGTCCACGTGCTCGACATCACGGCAACCGGTGAACCGAACAAAGAAGCGGATATCCTGCCGCCATTGTGGCAAGCAGAACCACGAGGACAAGCATTGCTTTTTCCGAAGTGCGCAGTGCCATGTGTGCAGGAAAAAGGGTCACGTGAGTAGTGTGTGTAAACAAGGACGAAATGAAAATAAAACCAATAATTATGTAGATGTTTCTCAAAATGAGAACGATGTCGATAATTCATTCGAAGTTGGCTTGTATAATTTAAAAGAAATATCTGAAAAACCTGTCAAAATAAATATTAAAATAAATGATGTCAATCTCGAAATGGAAGTCGACACCGGTTCTGCAATTTCAGTTATTTCAAATACGATGTATGAAAAGTATTTTGGTAATATAAAAATACGCAAGTCTAATTTAAATCTTAAGTCTTACGTTGGGGATAGTATACAAGCCATTGGTTATATATATGTAAAGGTTTTCCACCATAAAACGATTAAAAATGATTTAAAACTATACGTAATAAAACATGGCGGACCACCTTTAATTGGCCGTGATTGGGTAAAATTATTAAAAATTTCAATCGACGGTTTATTTAAAATAACTGATATTTCCAACAATACTCTGTATGAAAATAAGGTATCAACGTTATTAACAATTAAATATCCGAACGTTTTTAAAAACGAATTAGGAAGTTTTAAAACGGAAAAAGTTAAGTTATATTTGAAAGAAAATGTTAAACCAATATTTTGTAAGGCAAGATCCTTACCTTATTCACTAAAATCCAAGGTAGAAAAGGAGATAAGTAATTTAGTTAAGCAAAATATCTTAGCACCGGTAAAGTATAGCGAATGGGCGACGCCAATAGTACCTGTACTCAAAAAGAGTCGTGATATTAGAATTTGTGGTGATTTTAAGGTAACATTAAATCCAAATTTAAATATAGATAAATATCCATTGCCAAAGATAGAGGATTTATTAGCAAATTTAAAGAATTGTAAATATTTTACAAAAATTGATCTTTCTCAGGCTTACGCTCAAATAGAACTTGATGAGGACTCCAAGGTGTTAGTAACAATAAACACTCATAAAGGATTGTTTAGATACAATAGACTTCCTTATGGAGTTGCTTCTAGCCCAGGAATATTCCAAAGAATTATGGATAATTTATTCTCAAACATTGAAGGAACCACACTATTTCTAGATGATATTTTAGTGGCATCCGAAAATATAGAGAAACACAAGAAAACTTTATTTCAAGTTTTTGATAAGCTTAATTCTAACAATTTAAAAATTCAATTAAATAAATGTAGTTTTTGTCAAAGTAGTGTCAGTTATTTAGGGTTTGTAATTGATAGTAAAGGTTTGCATACGGCACCAGAAAAGATTAATGCAATAAAAAAGATGAAAACACCAACCAATATAACTGAGCTAAAGTCATTTTTAGGTATGGTAAACTACTATTCTAAATTTATTAAAAATATTTCAACAAAATTAAATTCCCTTTATAAACTATTAAAGAAGGATACAGGTTTTATTTGGTCTAAAGAACAACAGAGTGTTTTTGAACAAATAAAAGCTGAATTAATTTCATCAAAAGTGTTGGTGCATTATAATTGTGATCTACCATTAATTTTAGCATGCGACGCAAGCTCCTACGGTATTGGCGCGGTTTTATCACATGAATTTCCAAATGGGGAGGTAAGACCAATTGCATTTGTATCTCGGACATTAAATTCTGCTGAAAAATCCTATAGCCAGATTGATCGAGAAGCGTTGGCAATAATTTTTGGCGTAAAAAAGTTCCACCAATATATTTTCGGACGATGTTTTACCCTGTTAACGGATCACAAACCATTGATGGCAATATTTGGAGACAAAAAAGGAATACCTATTTTTGCAGCCAGCCGGTTGCAACGCTGGAGTGTCATTCTATCAACTTATCAATACAACATTAAATATATTTCATCAAATAAAAATTCTAATGCAGATGCGTTATCGCGTTTACCAAGTAAAACGAATTCAAATGTACCCTTCGATGACGGTAGAGAACATATATTTTATTTGGAGGAAAATTTACCCATTGATCATAAACGCATTGCTAAAGAAACAAGAAATGATCCTTTATTAAATAGAGTATTTGGATTTTGCTTACATGGGTGGCCTGCTAAAGAACATGTAGCAGACAATTTTAAACCGTATTACACAAAATGCGATCAGTTACATATTGAACAAGGTTGTATTTTATGGGGTTACCGAGTAGTTATACCTTCAAAATTAAGAACTCTGATTTTAAACGAATTACATCTTAGTCATTTGGGTATGAGCAAGTGCAAGTCTTTTGCGAGATCATATGTCTATTGGCCTAACATGGACAATGATATCGAAAAGATGTGCTCCAGTTGTGACTTATGCAATTCTGTAAGAATAAACCCATCAAAAATAAATCTAAATCCCTGGCCTTTAACAAGAACACCATGGTCAAGGATACATATAGATTTTCTAGGACCTTTTGCAAATAAAAAGTATCTTGTAATTACCGACGCATACTCTAAATGGTTGGAAGTGTGCGAAATGTTCGCAACAACTGCAGAATGTGTTATCAGAAAATTACGAGAAACATTTTCGCGGTATGGTTTACCGAATGTCGTAGTTTCTGATAACGGCCCTCCTTTCTCATCTGAAGAATTTAAACATTACTTAAAGTTAAATGGCATACGCCATATTTTATCACCACCTTACCATCCCGCTAGTAACGGAGCAGCAGAAAACGCAGTGAAAAATGTAAAATATTGTTTAAAAAAGGCATATCGCAGTAATCAAAATATAAACATTTTCATGCAACGTTTTCTATTTGACTACCGTAATACAACTCACTCTACAACGGGAGTAAGTCCAGCTCAATTGATGTTTGGTCGTAAACTTAAAACTCGTCTAGACTTAGTTTTGCCTGATCACAGCCAATATGTAGCCAATAAGGTTGAAAAACAAATAGAAAATCATGGTGGTAAACCTAAAGAGTTAAATATTGGTGATAAGGTGATGTATAGGGACTATACTCTACCCAACAATCCGTCTTGGGGCAAGGGCACGATAACCGATAAAGGCGGAGCTGTAACGTTTGAAGTAGGAACAGAGGGAGGCAAAAGTGTACGTAGGCATTCGGATCAATTAAGAAAAAGTAGATTTTCCTTGCATTCTTCTGTCCCTACAGAAAACAAAGATCAGACTGTTAATGACACGAATACGAATGAGATCGAGAACGAAAATTGTGACGGCGGTTCAAGCACTAACATGGATAATGACGAAAGTTGCAATATTGAACCGAGATACAATTTACGATCAAGATTGTTAAATACGCAATGAGTTGTGTTGGACATATTGTATAGAATTTTGTTTTAATTATGTTAAGAGATATATATTAAATTTGAAAGTTGTTAAGGGGCGGAGACTTTAAAAATAGGATAAGGGTGTAACAATGTTCATTGTATATATGAATTGCTTTTTATCGTAAACTCTTTTTTACTATATATGTACGTCCGGCAGGTACGCGCGCACAAACAAGCAATAAACACTTGAGTCCAAACCTCGCAGTTTGATTCATCCTTCCGAAAGATACAACAATGAATATGCCAATTTATCGATTTCTTCGTTCTTATACTGGACCGCAGTCATAACACATTTTAATTGCACATCCACCTAGACGATAATGATATACATTTGCGAAAAGCATTCGCTTAATTGTACGGGAGTATAGACAAAAAGAGTAATTTTAACTAGGACGTATCAAACGACGTGTGAAAAAAACTATAGAAGTTGTATTTATTATTTATAAGATAAATATTTGTAAAATTATTTTATTGTTTTTATTATACGATCTTAATATATGAATATATCAATATTATCATTATATTTATTTTCATTCGTCAAGTTCAGGATACATTGAGCTGTTGTAGTATTTTTTATTATATATGTAAGCGTCCATTATAACTATTTTCTACAATAAATATTACATTACCGTTCTGACTAATCATTAGTTACGCCGCTAAAATATGAAATAAATGAACATAATTCAAAAAAGTTTGGAGTAAAGCCCGGGAGGAATTACGCAACGCTAGATCGAAATCGCTCTCAATAATCAAATAATGGGTACAATTAAATTTCAATGTGTATTCGAGATAGGCACAAGTTGAGATAACAGAGATCACGAATACTAGGATTTCCGGCTGAAATATGTATAATGTTGAAAAAATTTAATTTTCACTCTGTGCACAATATATCAGATTATGTTCAGTAGAAGTTTTTTTTTTGAACGGTTAAGTAGAAAAAAATTGTAACGTCGGCTCTCCAAATATAGCCAAAATCGGATGCTTTTTGTACTAATGATTACTTCTAAACGTAGCGGCACAACAATGATTGCCAGGGGAGTATTACTTTGGCACCGATAGCAGATACGTATCCAGTCAGATTCGTATAACATTCTCATAAGTAGGTCATATTTATTAATCTTTCCTGTGTTGTAGACACTGGTACTTAGTCGACCTCTGTAAGGTACCATTGCTTCGTCCAATGACAGATTTTATTTCGGTTTATAAACTTTATGAAATTTATTTTTAAAAAATATTATATTATTGATTCTATCGTATTTTGAAAAGTCGACTGGCGTGTTATCGTTATTCGAAAAATGTAAAGATTGCAGTATTTGTTTGAATCTATTTCGGGTACTTTACCAAAAATTGGTGTTTCTATGTGCGGATCAGAAGATCAATAATTCTTTATACTATTTTCCTAACCATTAAAATATCCAAATCAAAATTTACTTCACTTCAGATACTGCTGCAAGTTCACACTCTTTGTGGATATTTTCCGTATGGTATCTATTTGTTGGACAGTGTTAAAATTAATACAGTTTGGTTTGTCATTTAATAGATTTGTAGATTTATATTTACGATGTAGTTTTGCAATTATTTGATCAGTCTATCCTTATTATAGTTGTATTTGTATGTTGTTAATGGGAATGCCGTAATGAAACAGTTAAAGAACAAGGTAGAAAATATATTATACTGATTTCTAATCGCGTGGGATTTGTAGACCTCACCCCAATCAGTCATGAATATAGCTTTATTCGAAGTATTAAAACATTCTGTCGTTATTGAACCATATTAACGATAGAATTCAAGGTTAATTTAATTCTCTTGTCCTACACTGTGTTCATGATGCTGATTTATGAATATATTGTCAACTATTTAACAACTGGTATCTGTCACGTAAGTAAATAATTGCTGGAAAAAGATGCTAGAGAATAGTTTTACTTTTCTCAGCAAAGTTGAAATTAAAGTCACCGCCAACAATAACAGTACACTTTTTATGATTGGATAATATAGGTACATAACATTTTATCCTACTTATTTATGAAGGTGTTAATGCCCAAAGAAATCACCCAGTACAAAAGTGTACTCGGTGGTTTTCAGACAGAAGCAAATCTTATTTCCAATACTTTGTACGTTAAGGTGAATTAAACTTGAGGCTACATTGTGACCATTACCATTTTAAAATTCACCCCCAAACAATATTCATTTACAAAATACACATTTTACAATTTCGTGCGACAAAGTAATGTAACTTTTAACACTTGATCACTGCTCATCTACTATTATAATTTATAAGGTCGTTTTTAATACGTCCACCGTTAGCACTCGTCGTCCAGAGAGCAATAAGCGATACGCGTGTCGCCTGCTTGAATCTACAAATGCAAGCAAATCAAATTGCCTTGCAAATGTTGGACACGGGGCTTGTTATTGGTCGCGAGACGATGCCATGTTCAAGTCCTTCCGGAGGATTATTGGCGCTGCGCTATCCCATTACCCAATCGCAGAGGTCGTAGCCCCCCTCTTTTGCAACACGTACTAATCGGTAAGCTATGGGGGATTGTGGTAGGGGAGCGAAAGTTGTGCACATACAATGTTTATTCTCCTCGTGAAGGGACTTTTGTGTAAGGATTATGTTTTGCAAACGATGAATTAGGCTGCTGCTCGTTATTTAATGTGTGAGTTTAGGACGAGCGTAGCTTTTTTTGCGTTATTAATAAATTTATTATTTTCGTTGATTTGAAAATAACCGAACATACATATGTCTCCTGAGAGGTAATGTGGATATGATAAGGTAATGACAATAGTGTAGAGGTCATGTGAACTTAACACGGTAGTTATGGTAATTTAAGGTTTTATTAAATCAAGCCAATTAATATGATGAAATGAGGTTGAATTTATAAACAACCTGGAATGTTGAGTGATAATTATGGTAAAATATTTTTTTTTAAATAGAAATTAGAAAAAACTGAGAGTTTTGATAGTTGACTGATGTGGATGGAAACCGGAGAGACTGTACATGGTGTAGGTCATTTTATATACTTTTGAAACCGGAAATATGGCTGACACTTTCCAAATCAGATGTGCACTTTTTTTTACTTAAATTAACTAAATTAACTAGTGCAACGCTCATCTTTGACTTTGACAGCGTTTCGGAATATTTAAAATATTTCTCTTCATTCTCCTATATCATTCCACTCTCCACTAAAACATGCGTCACAAACCTCAAGATTGCGAATTTTTGGCGATTACGATTTTTCATAGACTTCAAAGAACTTCAATGATGTTTACACCAAGTTGTCACCAAGGAGTCTACCACCCTAGTGAAACAATAAGGAAAAAGTTAATGTTGCCAACAAATAAGTGTAAAAAGTTAATTTTGTTGAAATTTAAAAATTGCAAACGTTCATAATATTTCTATGTGCAAAAATATGCAAATAATTAAAGATTTTCAAATAACCGATACTGTCAAAAGTAGCATGGTAAGAAATATCAAAATTGACAGAATTCAGTAATAATCTAGAATGAACAAAATTAAAACTGTCGAATTTCAAGATTGTACCGAATGCTACTTATGATGTCATAGCGTAACTTTATCAAGCAGATTGCATCTAGATAAAGAATATGACTCGGACTCTTAAATGATCATTTCGCTCTTATTATAATAAGCTCAGAAATAACGAAACTTATTAAGCATTCTTTGTAGAAAAATTGCACTGATCGCAGAGTATCGAAGCAAATATTTAACGAAATCCAAAAATAACTAGTGTAAACATTTTATTAGAAATAAACAAAATTTGATTATTCATATTTTAAGTTAAACTCGTGTAATTGATGCAGTGGTATATTATGCATGGCATATACAAAATAATAATATAGAAATCTGCAGTGGTCGGTTTTCGAGATACGAAAACAATGTACACACAAACATATATAGCCGCACACACAGGCGTTATTCCGCAAATAGTCAGAATAGGTTCAGAGAAGGTCAACAAGCGTATTTCCTTTAAAATATCGATATACATCAAATATAAGAAAATAAGAATTGAATATTTAACATAAAATTCAGCTAAATTATTATTGATTATTGTAAGTAAGCAACTGCAACTGTACCCACAATATGAAAATGCTAATTTATTTTATGTTGAATGCCACCAATTTGGTGCCTGCGCATACTCCGGTTGTTGTATTAAATAATTGTCCACTTTTACAATGTGGACATGCAATGTTCTAAAAGTTGACTACTGATTACATCTACTACTGAAATCTATTATAGCGTCTAAAAATATATGAAAAGTTCTACGGCATTAGAAAAAAATTCAAATAACACTAGCCACAGTTTTGATTCCAATACAAAAATTAAAACAAAGACACATAGCACAAAGAAAGAACAATACACGAAATATTGCAAATAAAAATAATATAATAATACAGTTAGCGATAAAACTGACCTTAACAGTTTATCTCAAAATGTCGGTGTGTTGGTTAATTTGAATGATGGAATAAATAATTGCAGCTATGTAATATATAATATTATTTTCAATATTAAAATTTAATCAAACAAATTATTTTGGCTTGAATTTCAACTCTGTTTTTTTTGTAAGCTTTGTATTACGAATATGTCAGTTAAATACATTCCCAAGTAACGCACAATTTAGACTAAAAAATATTTTGGCAAAATTGATATATTTCAATTTTACAAAAAATTTTGCTCAATATTAGAATTTTATTAAATTTAAATTTTATGTCGGGGTTCCTTTTCGATATTATAATTATTTCTAAAATAAATCGCGTGGGTTCGTGTGGCAAGTAATATAACTTAATTTAAAATATCATTAGTTCTTCGGATTTCCTTATTGAAATTTATTCTAGATGCGTGGAATTTACAGATGGACGGAGTATCAGCTTGATGTAACACTTACAGTTGTTTTCCTGGTGATAAGACAATTTCGCAAATCACTGCCATTTTCTTCTCTATTATTTTATTAAATTTTACCACTCAACTTTCTTCTATATTTTACACCGTGACTTTGAGATTCGTATCAATTCTGAAAACAGCCGTCGTAGTACAAGGTTTTCTGGCGTTTCTTTTATAGCCTTGCGTGCTTAGATCTGTTTGCTCTATATTTTATCGACATTTACAGATTCCATTTTTTTCTTCTCGAATTTTAAAATCCTTTAATGTTTTAAGCTATGAAAACGGCGCCTTTTTTGTCTTTACAACGGTGCTTTCTTTTTTCCTAATAACTGTCTTTATAAAATGCAAAAACCATTTTCGTCAACATGACAGCTCGAAACATGACCCTAAAGATAGATATTTCAAAATATTGTAGTCCTAGCTACGAAATTTTGCCCTAAACGTTTATTATACATCAAATTTAGATCCCACGAATCTTTTTCTCAACCAGTACGATTCTGTATTTATGTAGAGCCTCACAAGATTTTGCCACATTGTTTACTAAGGCTACATACTAATGTCATATTTTGACAACCTATATCAAACCGAAAGTTATGCTAATCATATAATTATTAACCGACATTTTCTTCTCTTTCATAATATGTTCATTTCATTGAGTATGCAAGACTATGTGTCAAATTTCTAAATTACACAACGGCTACAATGCTCCCTGCATGCGTTTTATTATTTTCATGCGTTCTCGTATTAAACTTTTTTTCCTAATCAAAATCAGGGGTATTTTTATGTACTTATGTCTTCGAAACTCGCGAAATATGCTATCTGCAAATTTTCTATACAATTTTTATTCGCGGGTAAAATCTGGTTTTCCAAGTTCCAATGAACCGCGTATATGAATCGTCCCAGACCGGGTTATTTCGACGTTTCGGCAAAGTCACATTTGCTATCCTCAGGTAGGTCTTCTAGGTACGTCTTTTTCTAGATAGCTTTATTTAAGCGCGGAGTTATTGTACATTTTTTCTCATACGGACGTTTTACATTGCTCTGTCTGTAGAGACGTTATGTATACTAGTATAATAGCCACATTTACTCATCTTATACAATTTGCGAACGATTCTCCCACGTGCATAAACCTTATTATTTCCTGTTATAAATGTTATAAAAAATAAATAGTGATTTATTACGTGTCTACCAATTCTATGATATCTTCGCGGACATGCAAAATGGCCTGTGTTTGTTCACGCCTTCATACGCCGTCCTAGCGTCCTATGCCCTGACAAATTCACCTTGAATTTTTAACCCTGGTTTAACTTTATTTATGCGCATTCTAATTCTGTTTTCAAACTCGTGTAAAATATCTTTATAATTACATAATTGTTGGACATGAATGTAATTCTAGTGAAATAATATTCTAAATTTGGGCTTAGAAGTTTGGCTTAAAAGTGTAATTGAATATTCTTGATATAAATATATATTGGTAGTTGTTTAATTCCAATTAAAATTTTTATAGCATTTTATCAACCGCGACTTTTTGACATTTTTATATTTTCACATTATTATTAATTTTCGAGCTTTTTTACAATTTTTATTGTTTGAAAATAATTGTACACTGCTTGGTTATATTTTTGTAAATTCTGTCGATTCTGTTATTTACATTCAGAAGTGAAAGTGCAGGTACCACATGTGGCTGGATATAGCTTCTCGACATCTTTTGTGTCACATAATATCTTTAGCGCTTATAAATGCGTTTTAATGTTTTAACGTTTCGTCAAACAAAACTCTACTAGTTTTACATTGATTTTTTCGAATGATACTCTTGTTACGCCGAACACAATTTTACTACTGAATTTACATATGAAAATATAAAAAAAACATACTGTAGCTTTTGCTAAATCTTATGATAATATATTTTTAAGAAAAAGCAAAACAGGATCTAGTTTCGTATCAACTTTTTCTTCATATACAGCATTTTTATTGTCTGATAGGATTATAACAACGATACAGGAAAAAAGATAGGTTTGTGAAAAATATCTTTAAGACTAGAGAATTAAAATATTATACAATATTGTTTTTATATGACATTATTGCATTATATATTCATCAAGTGTCGAAATATATATTTTTATTAGGAGTTATATATGTTTTATTTTACAAGTTGTCCATCAAAAATTGAGACTTGATTATTATTATGCTTGATCTTGTAATTTTTGTTCTAATACGCCAACGAAGCAGCAATTGTACACGAACATTCGTTGGGGATGTATCCCGTGACGGAAGAGGGGTGATGTATCAGAGCGGGACACATCCGCGAGACGTTCGTCCCGCCCCTCGGGGCTTATCTGCGCGTCCTGGAGTGCCGCGGAGTGCAAACGAGATGACGGAGCGTCCAGTGCATGCCTAACTGTCGAAAGCGCAGATTTGAGCTTACCGCTTTTAGTTTGCAGTGCGGTGCAGTGTGTGCGTTGGACGGTGAGCGGCCCCCGCGCGCGCTGAAAACTCCACTTGGTACGGACGCGGACGCTAATTGGAGTCGCTTAATTCCGAGCGGCGTCTCGCCCGGCCCGGACTACCCCACGGTCACGTATAAGGTAAGTCGGGATTTCTTTGGTAAATAGGTGATTTGGCACGATCGTCGCTGCGGACGCGGCGGAGGCGATCGCTTCGACGCTAGTTTTCACGATGACGCAGTTTCGAACGGACGGTTTCAGCGGGCGCGACTGAAATATTGAGTCGCGTCGCGCGAGTTGAGGTGCGTTCGGGGAAAATGACGCGTGTTTAGGCGAAAATGATTGCGAATAGGAAATTCGGGGATGTGGTAAGTTTGCCATATTCTGGATTTTACGTTCCCATTACGATTCATACGTTTTAAGCGCTAAAGTGGTCTTTTAATTTAGAAAATTTCCAAAGTAATAGCAAAAATAATTTTAGCAAATATATTTTTCATTTAAATTGAAATTAATAATACAATTATTATATTTTATTAAAAATATATTATGTATATAATTGTATACTCAGTCCATAAGTTATTACACGCGTTGATATATACTTTCTTAGATAAATGATACCGGAAAAGACTCGTGAATCTTCGATTTTTACTTTGTAATCGCACGAATAAATCGTACAGGCATACTTGCAATAAAATATATAATTTACGACATCGACAAATGTTTATGTTAACGTTAACATTGACATTTTAAAATGCAATATTTCAAACTTAAACACTAAAAACTATTTTTATGTTTGCGAAAGACAATGCAATAATAGAACTTATTTATATAGAAAAGTGCTGTTAATTTTATTCTTATTATTATTATTATTATTCTCCATAATAAAAGAAGTGAACATTTAGAACAGAAATTATTTATCAAAATATCAATAAATGGTAACAATAAAGTTTAATTATACGGGTGGGCAAATTATTCCATTAATGCAAAAATGGAATAATAATGGCTGTAGATAAAGATGGATCGCCTTTGCCAAGCCGATGATTTCTCTTTAAGTCTACCCTGACCATATCGAAGATAATAATGACGTGAGTAGATTAATTAAGCTTTTTCCGAATGTTTTTTCCAAAGAACCGGGCAAATGTAATAAATTCATTTGACCCTGCGTTAATGCAAAATTTTATAAGCCGCAGCCGATTCCGTTTCCTATTCACGAGAAAGTAGAGGCCGATATAATAAATCGTTTAATATTGTTAAAAAATTAAATCCTGTAAATTATAGGAAGAACCTATAGGTTCAGTGTTGAAGAAAAATGGCACAATTAGAATTTGCGTTGATTATAAAGTTACCTTAAATCCTTTTTTGGAAATAGACCAACCTTACAGAGAATCGAAGAATTATTTATCAAATTACATGGAGGTAAGAAATTGGAAATTGGATTTATCTCAAGCGTACCAGCAAATTAGCTTAGATGAAAGTTTAAAAACAATACGGCTATTAGTACTCACATGGGTCTATTTCAATACAGAAACAGTTTTACAGGGAATCTCAGGTGTAGTATCATTTTTGGATGACATATTGCTAACTGGTCGAGACCAAGATGAACATTAACGAGATTCTTAAACGTTTACAATAGTGTACGAGTACCGAATGGTATGTTCAGTCTCTCTAAATCATTCGCTTTATGTATGCATAAATTAGTGATAATATTTTTTATAGCAACGATATATAATGTTAATAATAATACTAATAAAAATCAAAATGTATTAAACTATAATCGTATCCAAATAAATAACTCAGTCAGAAAACAAATAATAATGCAGACATAACTATTGTGCATTGTGCAAGTAAATCTTATATAAAAATAATGATTTTTAAATTCATTAGAGTTGACATTGGTTTTGTTATCTTCAAAACATTCGTGAATTGAATGAGTAAGAGCAAGTAATATAAGAAAGTAGTCCTAAAAGTTGTATATTTGCTCACCATATGCACGGCAAACGAACACGGCAATGATGCAGTTCTTTGGCAAAAGAATATTATAATTTATATTTATTATTTCATACGGTTATATGACGGTGATGCCGAATATTATTATAACACTCACTTACGTATTTAGTTTATCGTTGAATGCCTAGTGAAAAGTTTCCGTGTTAAAAAATAAATCAACATTTTTCTAACTACAATTTATAAATATACTTAAGTGTAAGTAGAAATTAAAAAGTTTATATAATTTCGACAATATTTATTCTACTACTAGTACTCTGTATTTAGAAAATTATATCGTCAAGTGCAATTTGGAGCCACTATAATACATTGGAGGGCCAATCGCAAAGTAAAGTGAAACGTAAAAATTGTATTCAAATTATAAATTACGCCGCTAGTTCACTCGGGCATTTGAACAGACATTTAAAGTCTAAACATCAACTAATTACTTTAATTACACAACCAGAAACACTGCAAGTGAAACCACAAATAATTGAAAACCGTTCTAAGAAGAACATTAAATGGACCTTATGATATTGAGATTGCTGATAGTATAAACTCATTAAAAGATGTCATTCTGTAGTTGAAGACTGAATTGAATGAAATTAAAATGGAACTTACATCTTTGCGGAACAGTGCCATTGGCAATAACGATCCGGTTTCTTGTGGGTACACTATCGATGATACTATTCACGAGATTTTCCAAAGGAAAATCTGCCTGAAATTTTGAAGTCACCAGGTCAGTGTATAAATGATGACAAAAAAGATAATACCCAGATAATATTGTCTCTTATATCGGAAAGCGCTGCTTAAAGAAAGTATAGCATGTACAGATTAGGGAAAGAACCGAAAACGAATAAACCACGACCAATAAAAATTGTTGCCTTAATGTTTTCACTTTTTTCTACTGTTGTTCGCAATTCCTATAAATTAAAGACTACCCCGGAATTTTCTAGAGTGGTCATTTCTCAAGATTTCACGGCGATGAGAAAGCTAAATTAAAGGATTAATTGATCGAACGATTGGCAAATGGTGAGACGAATTTATTTTTAAGAAATTTATATGGTTTCTTTAAAATTGTTAAAAAACGGCCTAAAGCAGGCCTAAGCGATAACAATGTCGAAGAATAGGCTTAATTATCAGAATGTTAGAGGGCTTAATACTAAAATACGCACGTTTTACCAGAATTTTCGTCAAGATAGAACTTCTGGCAGATGCGGTGTTCTCATAGCAGTGTAATCGTATTATTGCCCAAGCACTTCCGATTCATTGCTTGTTAAACATTGATTGAACTTAGACAATGTTAATTTAATTGTTATTGTAATTTCCATACCACCGCATATCACGTTATTTAATTATATTTGTTTTTTGCTAAGGGACTCTTGATAATATTACCGGTAATGTAATTATTTTGGGTGATTTTAATATATCGGAATTATGGAATCATTATGTTGATAGCTTTGTTAACGTTAAATTAAATGCCTTTAACAGTTTCTTAAATTTGTGCAATTTAACCCAGCAAAATAGAATTGTCAATTGTAGTAACAGTATGTTGGATCTTGCAGCATCGTGTAGATCGTGAAAATGAGCCTTTGGTTTATGAGGATATATACCACCCCTCTCTCAATATTAGCTTCAAAATTAGACATTGTGTTTTTAATAATTTTAATTACAGTGGCAGATCTCGATACAATTTCAAACATGCGGACTTCAAGATTCTTTACAATTTATATTGTAATAAATTTGTATAGACAATCCCAAGTCTTAAAGATTATATTGACGCGAATGATATGTACAAAAATTTTTATGGTAAACTGTATCAAATACTAAATGAGACTGTTCCTAAAAAACTGTTATTTTTTTCAAAATATCCTAGACGGTTTAATAAAAACATTATTAGCAACATTAAAATTAAAAATCATTATTTGCGGATGAATAAAAGAATTAGTTCGAATTTGTATAGACTAAAAATCAAACATGTTAGAAAATTCATTAAACAAAACATTTCGACTGCCTACGATATTTTCTTAAATAATGCTGAAGAAAATCTTAGAAAAAATCAAAAATTATTTTGAAGTCACATTAATGATAAACTCAGTAAAACAAGAATACATGGGACAGTTTCTTTCAACAATATTTCTTACAGTTCTCCACAAGGCATTGTATGCATTTGCAGCATACTTTGCTTCGGTATATGATGATCTTCCAAATGTTGCTGTTCCTTCCTTTTACTACAATTTTAATTGCAATACAAATTTATATATGAAAGCTATTTCGGAATATGACATAATTCAAGCATGCAAACGCTTGAAAGCAAATTTTGCAATGGGTCTAGATAACATTCCTGCTTTTCTTGTCACTGATTGCATACCTGCTTTAGTTCAACCGTTGTTGATAATTTTTAATTGTATCATTCAATATAACGATTGTTGGAAACTTGCTCGAGTGTCTCCCGTTTTTAAGAAGGACATTTCTACCGATGTTAAAAATTATCGTTCAATCACTCATATTTAAAATTTTGCTAAAAACTTTGAAATTATAATTGTAAAAGTTATTTTCAATCACGTTGAAAACAATATTACTCCATTTCAACATAAATTTTTCTCAGGTAGGTCAACAGTTTCTAACTTATGTTTGTTTCTGAGGCGTTGGCGGATCGGAAACAAGCTGATGTTATATATACCAATTTATCCAAAGCTTTTGATATGCATCCGCATTCTCTTATTCTTCGTAAACTTGATAGTTTTGGATTATCTAATAATATTATTCAATTGCTTGGTAGTTATTTATTTAATAAAATTAATGTCGTTGAACATGGAGGCTATATTTCAAAGCCCTTTCACTCAATTTTTGGAGTACCTCAACGTACCAATTTAGATACTCTATTCTTCATTATGTTCATTGATAACATTGTTTCCGTTATAAAAGGCAACATTTTATTATATGATGACGATCTCATGTTTTTTAGAAATTGTAACTTTTGAGGATTATAAATGTTTACAACATGATTTAGATGCGTTATCTATATGGTGTTATAACAATGGTTTATCATTTAATATTCAAAAATGTAAGCATCTGACGTTTTGCCGTAATTTTTCCAGGATTGATTTTAATTATAACGTATGTGGGATGTGGGAGTTATTTTTGATGTCAAACAATCATTTATTGCTCATATCAATGCCATTTGCGAAAAAGCATGCAAAATACTTGTATTTGTCATTAGAAATAGCCTTGACTTTAGAAACATAGATGCAATCAAAAGTTTGTATTTTGCATATGTTCGCAGTGTTCTTGAATATGGATCCGTAGTTTGGTTCCCCATTTATTCAGTCCATATCGATAGACGGGAAAGCATTCAGAGAAAGTTTTTAAAATTTTTATATTTTATATTTTTATCCTCCTTGTGATTATGATCAGAATGCACTGCAATTTTTCACTCAGTCCTTGCAAATGCGACGGGTTATTGCACAGATGTGTATTTTTATTAAGAACAGTTAACAGCATTATTTCTTGCAATAATTTGCTATGTTTAATTAAATTTCATGTTCCGCGTCTTAGTTCTAGATTACTTAGAACGTTTAAGTACAATTCAATTAATTATTTTAATTCACCCAATTATGAGCATGTGCAGACAATTCGACCTTATTAATGTTGATGGAACAATTGATATTTTCGCAATTTCTATAAACCAGCTTTTCAAGCAATTTAAAACACTAATCGAGTAGTTCATTTTTTTGTTAGTTTTTATTATTTTATGTCTATTGTTCCTCTTATCGTTTTTGTATATTTTTGGTTTGTTTACAATTAGTTTTTTATATATGGTTTCCCTGTATATGGCTTTTTGCTGTTGGGTTTTGAATTAATTATTATTATAATAATGAAACCACTTCTGTATCAACCATATCTATATCCATCGGTCATCCACTTCTAAAGTAAACCCTAAAATTCCTCGCCAGTCACAAATGGCTGAATATATATCAACATCAAGACCCATTTCTTCACTAAAATCAAAATCCTTTGATATGCACCTAGTTAGAATAATTGTAAAAGAAAACCACCCTTTCTTTCGTTTTAGTCGAAGATACAGAATTTACGAAATTTATTACTATGTTATGTCCAGGATATTCTCTTCCGTCAAGAAAACGTCTCTCGAATAGTCTTATTCCACAATTGTATTTGGAATATTTAGAAATTGTGAAATCTAAATTAAAAGATATTAACACCGTGTGCTCAACAACGAATTCATGGACCTCCATCGATAAAGTTTTGTGGCTGCAATCGCTCATTTTATTAACAATTGTAAGCTGGATTCTGCCTCATCGAAATGTGTACCTTTATGAATGTCACACACGCACATAATATTTCGAACAGCTTAAAAAGTACTGCATGAAATTTTAATATTGAAAATAAAATTGTTGCATGTGCCACAGATAATCCGGTTAATATAACGGCGACAATCCGATTATACAAGTTTCGCAAAATTCTTCAAAGTGGACGTGATGCAATTGATGATTAATGAAAAAAATTAAAGCAATCGTCGAAAATTTTAAAAGAAGCTCGTCTGCTCTTGCCAAATTTACTCCATGCAGGGGCAGAACAGAAATCGAAACAGGATGTTGTTACAATATGGAATTCAACTTACGACGTGATCAATAGAATTTACAGAACGAACTTTAGCGTTATTGGAAATAGATTTACATTTGACTTCACGTGAATGGTTATATTTACGACGTACTAAAATCATATATGATTAGTGCTGCTAAAAGTGACAGTTTCTAAAATTATTACTTTTGTAAACATATTGAAAAAATATGGTTACCATTTTGAAGGAATCGGTTAATAAACGCTTCAGGGATATTGAAATTATTCAGTTAGCAAGCGCAGCCATAATTTTACACACATACATACATTTACATTTTCAAAGATGCTAAACGATGCTATAACAGAGCTACAACGAAAAGTTTGTAGAATTCTCGGCACATCAACCCTATTGTTGAACGATTTCGATAAAGTGGAAGGAATGAAAGTCATCGTTTATGTGTTATGGGAACATGGGTTCCATGCGAGCTAATATTTTCAAAACAAGTTTTACTTGAAAGACGAAATAGGCTATTCGATTCAAAAATTAACGAAACCTTTTTTTTTTAATTATAGTTGGTAAATTTCCTTTGTTATAAAAAAATCACATTTTTTTATATTCTATCCGGAACTATATATTTTTTGTTATTATTATTATTTCAATACATAGTTTTATTTGCATTTTTATCATCAAATGAATATTTTCGTCGTAAATATTTTTATTGTTTTATTTTTATTTATCTTGTATTTATTACTGCAACAATTATTATTTTA
The DNA here is from genome assembly GCA_959613385.1 of Geotrupes spiniger. Taxonomy (NCBI): domain Eukaryota; kingdom Metazoa; phylum Arthropoda; class Insecta; order Coleoptera; family Geotrupidae; genus Geotrupes; species Geotrupes spiniger. The sequence continues at coordinate 37,489,675 of OY390735.1, forward strand.
TATAACTTTTTCCAATATAATATATTTCGAATAAGTTTCTTCAACAAAAATAATGCAGATTACCATTAACTCAAAAATTGACTGAATTGGATGTTGGGCATGGTACATTAAATTTTATTGATACCAATAATAACTTTATATACACAGTAAACAAATCGCGAAAGAAACGTTAAAAGATCCAAGTTTAAGCCACACTGTAAAATAACGACAGTAAGACTTACGCCTTGCATAAACTATAGTACAGAAATATGTTGTATTTTGTTTGGTTAGAGAATTGTTATACCAATTTGTTTGCGTAAACAAATACTACAAGAGTTACTAGATCACGTATGGGTATTGATAAAACTAAAAGCCTCGCACGTGCTTATGTTTAGTGACCGAATTTAAGTTCTATTATCGAAAAAAAGATTAATCGTTGCGGTAACTGTTTACAAGTAAAAGTATCGCCAAAACTAGCGGAACTTATTCCATGAGAAATTCCAAAATATCCATGGGTCGATTGCATATCTTACTCAGGATCTATATTTAATAAAAATATTCTTGTAATAACATATGCAAAGTGGATTGAAGCCTTCATCGCAAAGAATATCACTGCACAATCAACTAATGACATTTTAAGAACTGTGCACGTTTTGAATTTCCTAAGCTCATCGTATCCAATCATGCTCTACGAGTTTTGTTTAAAAAATGTTCAATTTTTTTAATTTTTATTATCCAACGGTATTAAATATAAAAGCCCAGCCACAAAATGCTGTTAAATCTATAAATCATGCGTTATTAGTAGCTGTAGGAAAACAATTTAAATTTATCGTTAAATAGATTTTTGATTGACTGAAATGTGTTCATGGTAAGCAACGATAAAGTGGCTGCGAAAGATTACACCTCAAACGTATATTGTAAATATTATACAATTAAATAAAAAATGGCGCAGACATTTGAACAAATATTTTCTGTTGAAAGTTAAGACGAATCAAAAATAACACAATAAACTGTACTTGCTAACAATTCAGTTCAAATAGAAACAAATATTTTGATTTTTTGGAGCCAGGCAATATTAGAAGTTCTAGTAGAACAAAAAAAAACATCAAGATATGGAATTCAGAATTACTTTTGTTGTTGTTAATTTAAGAGTAAGAGTTATATATTTAAGTTTATTGTTGTGCTTCACAATAAACAGTAAACGTGTTTGTGACTTATTTATCAATTTTAACTTATTGTTTTAGAAAAAGTAAACGCCGGTTTATGTAGTTTATATTGAGCAATTTGATTTTTAGAATTTCTAATACTTAAGGAAAGTGAGGTATACAAAATTGGCAAACAAATGGTATTAGTGATATTATATTATATATTGCATTCTAATGGAATATATTATGGTATTTATATACAACCGAATAAAAAAATGTATATAAAAATTGCTGATAGTGGGTGCAGGTGCATTAGATATACGTTATGTTGACGTCACATGACCGGCAAGAAAAACATTTTCTAGGGTTTTCAAGACATACAAAATAAACCCGAAATGGCAGCGAACATATACATATATACTAGTGGATCTGGGTCGTTCGGTTTATTTGATAATGAAAACTTAATTTTTAAGGATATACAGGTTGGGGCAGCTCATGCGACACGTTTCTATGAAAAACCATGGAATAATGCGAATTTCTTTCTGGTTGGCTAGATGTAGAATATCTGTATGCACAATTTAAAATTATTTTGAGATATACAGGGTGTTACAAAAAGAAGGTACATATAAAAGTTATGTTTTTTTAAACGGAACACCATGAATTTTTTGCATTTTCGAAATCTAGAGTACAAATGAGAGTGAGTTCCTGCAATATTCCCTTTGCTGAAAATTGTTGAAATGCGTGGTACCAAATAAAATTTTATATTTGCCTTAGTAATTCATTTTGAATCACTACATCAGCCTTGATGGTTCAAAAATTATACAAGGTGATTTAAAAATATGATTGGAAAATTTCGATATTCGAAGATGAAGAACTTCCTTATTTTAAATGGCACACCCTATATTTTATTACCTATTCTGGCGTAGAATTTTATTCTCGTTCGAACTGTGTTAGGGTTCCCTATAACTAAATTCAATACTTTTTTGAACTTTGGTTTTTCTATTTTTTTGTTCATTTAAATCAACCGGGCTATAACATGAAAACTACCATAAATCGATTCAGAGTGAAATAAAAACCAATCATTGTAATTCCACCTAATTACCAAATAGAACATATAATACAAAATATTTATAGACATAACAACAACAAAATACTTCACAATAACGGCAATCAAGAAAAAAATATATCATTTTTATTATTATTATTAATTAATATTATTATATTATTATATATCATCAGACTAGATGGTCGAAATGATGTCCTTCCTGTTCGATGCATAGACGATTTTTTTACATTCACTAACATCTGTGGCGTTTCGGTGTGGAAAGTGGCCCTTATTCTGTCTTTCATGTTTTCCATTGTACTTGGCGGAGAAGCATATACAATATTTTTTTGTAACCCCATAAAAAAATCGAGACAGGTCAAATCCGGAGACCTTGGTGCCCAATGTTGTGAAGCTCTTCTAACATTCCTATGGAAATGGGCACCATCTAACTGTAGCCACATTTTTGTCTGCTATTTCGAAGCACATTTTCTAGGTGTTCAGGAAGGTCACGGCGCAAGAATCTAAGGATTTTTTGCCCACTCAAAGTTCTGTCAAAAAGTAGGGACCAATCAGTTGTGATTCCAGAAACGCAAAAATTCAAAACAGTATTTAATTTAGTTATAGGGAACCATAATACAGTTCGAAAGAGAATAAAATTCTACGCCAGAATAGGTAATAAAATATAGGGTGTGCCATTTAAAATAAGTTCTTCATCTTCGAATGTCGAAATTTTCCAACCATATTTTTAAATCACCCTGTATAATTTTTGACATCGAAGTATTAATTAAACTAGATTTCCGACCATCATTTGAACGATCAAGGCTGACGTAGTGATTCAAAATAAATTACTGAGGCAAATATAAAATTTAATTTGCTACCACGCATTTCAACAAATCTTCAAATATTTCGAAAACGATAAAAGATAGTATAGGGAATATTGCAGAGCTCACCCTCATTTGTGCTCATTTCGAAAATGTCGAAAATACAGGTTGTTCCATTAAAAAAACCATAACTTTGATATGTATGTTTGGTAACACCCTGTATATCACAAAATAATTTTAAATTCTGCATGCACATATTCTACATCTAGCCAACCAGAAAGAAATTCGCAATATTGCATGGTTTTCCATAGAAACTCCGTGTCGTATGAGCTGCCCCACTCTGTATATATATCGACAGATTTTAACTAAAATAGCAATTAAGTTGAATTGAAAGTAGATTCCAAGCAGATGATTTATTCAACTCGATACGGAATTATGAAATTAAACCAAATATGAGAAGTTTTGGTCTATTAGAAAACAGTTTTAATACCAAAACGTATGAAAATAATAAAACGCAGGCATGGAACAATGTAGCGCTTATATAATTTAGGAACTTGACACATAAATAGTCTGTATACTCCACGAAAGCACTTATAATTAAAGAGGAGACATTTTCTGCTAATATTTAACATAAGTTTCGGTTGGAAAAGGTTTAAATAATTTTAAAATTCTGGAAGAGGAAACAGAAATCTCTAAATGTTGATAAAAATATAGTGCAAAATGATAAATGTGTATAAGAGGACTGTGTAATATTTCACGCAATTTGTGTATTTTGGTACATTGATAATGATCTCATCAAGTAAAATCGATATGCGAAAAAGTATCAAAAACAAATCTTTAGTATGAGAAACATTTTTATTGCCTTTTGGAATATTCTTCCTGATGATCGATATAGTTTGGCATACGCTGGAACCAATTTTCATGGCATTTTTTTCCATAGTCCTCAAAAAGCCTGTTGTTTGCGCTGATGTGTGTGAGTTCGCATATTCATGGTGGAGAATGACCCGTTCACGCGCATGGTTGCTATATGTTCAGTGTTTCCGAAAAGCAGGCTACCATTTGCAAGTACTTTGAGCGCGATCGACTATTATGAGTTTGCCTCACTGCAGAAGACCGATACCCTTGGCTGCTGTTAACTTTCGGACGCATATATTCACTGCTAAATGTTCACGTAATATCGAACGTATACTAGTAGTACTGATGTCTAAGGATACCTAAATTTCACGATGTCACAATCGTCATGTGACATGTGACTTGCTTTGAGTTCGTGCACGGCATCGAAGTTTGGTGGCACCAGAACCAGACGACCTTCTTTAAATTAATCCGCCAGCAAACTACGATCACGATTGAATTCATTGAACTAACATGCAATCGTTCTGTGTCGAAGTAAGTTGATCGGCGCAGTGTTGTTATGTCAAAAGTCGCAAAAATCATCGCGTGAAATTGTTCACGATTTAATTTCATACTCTGGCCGAGGAAATTTTCAACTATATGAAAACCAAGCAAATAGTGTACGTATGAAAATGTGCTCCTAGTATGTACGAATGCCAGACTGGTGCAAACGTGAGATCACGTCAGATACCTAGTAAAAGCGGGGTTCCAATTCGCAATACAGAGGAACCATCGCAGCATTATATTGCCTATTGCCTTCGGGTCTTTAATTTAATCGTTTTAGGTATGTAGATTTTATTAATTCAATTTGTTTCGTTGGAATTTTTCTCTCATCTACAGTCGAATGCAAAAAAAAGTAGACACGAAATTTTCGGCTGCTTGAACAAACTTGCTTGATATTAGCAATGTCATGTAAACGTCAGTATTATCATTTCAGTGACATTAATGAACTGGTGAGCCGTAAGCGTAGGTACCCCGAACTAGAGCCCCGAACCACCGTTACTGAATAAATAAATCAAATATCACGTGGATTAAGAAAACTTACTGAGAAAATTCAAGTTTTATTGGAATAAAGAAACTTCGTTATAAAATGAATGTCAACTTTGAAAGATTGTCAAATTTTGAAGGGAATGGGATTTTAAAAAGCCACATTTATACAACAACAATTTCAGGAAACTCAATTACAGGAAACTCTTTTTGTCTACTTTTTTGCATTCGACTGTATATTAATGCCCAAATATATTTTTAATTTACTCCGATTTGTTAAATTCGTGTTAAAATTTTGTGTGTAACTTTTCTTATATTTGTTTTCACGTTTATTATTTTGTAGTTAAAATTTACCATTTGCTCAATTCTATTTTTTAAATATTAATCTATTTATTTCCTACAATTTCCATTTGCATCGTTTAAAATAGTGTTTAATTTTCTTTGTATTTTAATAATTTTGATTCAGCCGTTCGTTTATTTTTGTTTCTCTTATTTTTCGCCAACTCCTTAATTTGGCATGAACAAATAATTTTTTTGCAAAAAACTACTGAAAATATAAATTATGTATTTAAGTATCAGCATGTTACCAAAAATGACTTCCTGTATATTTGAATACTTATTCCTGCAAAGTAATACTATTACTAGAAGAGAAAGAAGATATAATATCGTTGTTTTATGGCGCTCACTGACTATGTTATATACCAATTAAAAATATATATTGCAATGGAAGGTATTTATCTATTCTATCAGAAAAATTAACAATTAGAAGAAATATGTTAAATGCAATCTAACATGTACTTAGTAGGGCGATGAGTCAAGTAAGTAAGTAGCTCGTGTTACGTCATTTCCCGCGTGAACATCGCATCATATAATCAAAAATTATTTTATTCTTCAAAAACCGACGAAAAATTTACAAGATTTCATATATACTCAGTGACATATAAACTGCACCACCTAGAAGGGTGGGAATTTTTGGACCAAATTTGGCAGAAACATTGGACTAGTCTAAGGTAACAATTGATTAAAACTTGATAAAGAAAACACTTCATCTTTTTGATTTTTCTTTAATAATGTGTTGGTCCGCCCCTATTTCTGATACACTCATTGACCCGCCTTGGCATTGATTCCAGCAGGTGATCAATGTCTTCTTGGGGTATGGCAAGCAGCCTGTACTTCATGCCGTAGAGCTTTTATTGTCAACGGTGTGTTCCGTAGATTCCTCAATCTTCTACCCATCATGTCCCACACATGCTCAATGGGCGACAAATCGGGAGATCTTGGCGGCCAAGGCAAAAGATTAACATTGGCCCCTTCAAAGAAGTCAACAGAAACCCTTGCTACGTGAGGTCGTGCATTATCTTGCTGGAAAAGTTGGTCTTCCAGCCTTCGAAGATATGGAAGAACATGTGGTTCTACCACTTCGTCAATGTAGCGTCGGGCGGTCATACTGCCCCGAATGAAGAGCAAGGGTGACCTACTGCCGTAAGCAATAGCACCCCACACCATCAACCCCACAGTTCGGTGAACATGCCTCACAATCGAAAAATCAGGATTGCGCCTTTCTCCCCGTCTTCGTCTAACAGTCATCCGACCATCATGCATTCCTAAACAAAATCGCGATTCGTCACTAAAGACAACTCGATGCCACTCCAAGTTACATTGAAGTCTTTCCGTGCACCAGGCCAAACGTTCCTGTCGATGTTGAGCAGTGAGGGGTAGCACAAGATGTGGGCGGTAAGACAGCAAGCCAAAGGTTCTTATTCGACGATAAACTGTCCGCAAGCCTATCGGACGACCTTGTTCACCTAACCATCGATCAGCTATTGATCTAGTTGTAGCGAATCGGTCTCTCAAGGCCATTAGACTTAAGCGGCGATCTTGACGTTCATTGGTTCGTCTTTGAGCCCCAGTGCATCTTCTCCGACGTTCAACGATGTTCAGACCACGCTTGATAAACATGCATTATTGTTGAGTGGTGCCGTCCCAAACGGTTGCCGATTTCTCTAAACGAAAAACCTGCTGCTCGTAAACCAACAATCCGCCCTCGGTCAAAGTCACTCAACTGCTGGTAAACTTGAGGTCTCCTTCCTCTAGGCATCACTAAACACTTTAAACACTCTAAACTAAAGAACGGGATCCGAAAAAGTGGAACAAATTCAAAAAATGACTCGATAATTGCTTGTCTATCACCACCTCTAAAAAATGACACAAACGTCAAAAAACCCATGACCACTTGATGATTGGGTTTCAAATTTTAATCAACTATTTCCCTGGACTAGTCCACTATTCCTGCCAAATTTGGTCCAAAAATTCCCACCCCTTCTAGATGGTGCAGTTTATATGTCACTGAGTATATTTTGAATGTTTCCGTAAGGGTTTGTTGTACATGCACATAGTATTTGAAAGCTCTCACGGAATTTACAAACGTATTTATATTTGTATTTGCATAATGAAATGATTTCGGAATAATATGTAAATAAATCAACGAAATTTAAAATATCTACATAATGAAACGTAGTTGTAGTTATAATTATCTCACAATTTTGGTTGTCATCTGCATGTACAAATAATAGTACTGATATTAGACCTATTTCATTCAGCGTACTTGCCAATTAATTGGTAATTATTACTATTAGTAATATTGTTATCAAGAGGACCATAAGATCGTGCTATTTGGAACGATTTTAATTTTGCGGCGTTAAAAAAATAAATAAATAGCATTAGTAAGAAGATATATTTCAGGACACTTACATAGAAACCATGTAACATGAAGCCATATAACAGAGGTGACAAACCTGCGCCTCGCGAGCCACATGCGGCTCTTTGAAGGATTATTTGTGGCTCTCGATAAATGTACCCGAGTTCCTTTTTCATTTTGGTGCTAGTATATTTTCAAAAATTATTATCGTTCCGTATATGTTTCAAAATGTCTTTTATGTTACTGACAACAAATATGAAAGACTAAGTGCAGTGTTGTAACAAATTTCATTTTTGCCCCATTTATAAACTTTCATGGCAACGGACAGCTGACATGCTCTGGAGGAAACAATTTGTATCACTCTTGCTACGGATATAATTTGTAATTTGGAATTTTTGGTTAACTAAATTTGTTTCGTAGTATGTAATACGTGTTGTTATTGTTTTAATAACACAAAATTTGTATTTTCTAAATTTCTTTATTTATTTCCAGTTCTTTTAAAAATATGACGACAGACAACGAAAATAAAAAAGAAAATACGAGCAAGAAAATAGAAGTTTTAATAATGAGTGGGAGGAGAATTTTTACTACCAATAACGGAAAAGCATTATGTGTTATTTGTAATTCTACGGTCAAAAATTATAAAGCTAGCAATTTACATCGACATTATGAAACCAATCATCCTCAGTTTTCTAATCAGTATCCACTAAATTCCAAATTAAGATCAGATAAACTTGCTTCTTTAAAATGAAATTTAAATAAACAACAGTCAATTTTGATGACCTTTAGCAATCAAGCTAATAATGTGGCTGAAGCCAGTATTATTATTGCCTGGAATATTACTCATGCAAAACGCCCGCATGGAGAGGGAGAGTTTATTAAAAAAACTTGGAAGATGTACTTAAAGTTTTAGATGCAAATAATGCAGCATTGCACAAAGTTGTTTCGCAAATTCCCATCTCCTGATACACAACCGAACGACGCATAACTGCAATTAATACAACTCTTCAATATAAATTAAAAAATGACTTGAAGAACTGTGTTGCAGTCAGCTGAGCCCTTGACGAATCGACAGATATCACAGATCGTTCGCAATTGGCAGTTTTCATACGTTTTGTTTCACCTGACTTCGTTGTTAAAGAAGAATTATTAGAATTAGTAGCACTTCAAGAGTCAACCCGCGGTGTCGATATTAAAAATGCATTAGATTCCGTAATGAAAACTTTTAATGTACCTCTTAATAAACTTGTAAGCATTGAAACTGATGGAGCTTCGGCAATGCTGGGTAAAAAATTGGGCTTTTAAGAGATGATTCTCAAATTCCGCAATTCATACCGATTCACTGTATAATTCACAAAATATTTACAATATCCTGATGTTATGAAAAAACGAAGAACTACCAAATGTTAGATGGTTATCTAGCTAACGTATTAAATCGTTTTGTAGATTTGTTTGATCCGATAACTGCATTTCTAAAAGAAAAGAAAATAACCTATTCAGAATTAGACGCTGACGAGTGGTTACAAGAATGTTTTTGACTGATGTCATGGAACATTTGCAAACACTGAATTTACAATTGCAGGGGAAAGTTAAAATAATATCTTAACTCGAAGTAAAAAAAAAACAAGAAAAACTCAACGAGTGTATAAAAAGCTAGAAGGAATATTGACGGAATTCCAAAATAGATTTCAAGACTTGAAAATATTTTAAATCATCTCTTGATTTTTTTCTGAATTCATTAACATAAAATTGAAATTAACATAATTCAAGGTGACTTTTCCATTTCCAATATAATTATGACCAAAAAGCATCTGGAGAATTAGAATTGATAGAGATGCAAGAAAATCAAGCTCTATAATTAAAATATAAGTCGACGTCGATTACTAAATTTTGGAAATTTTTACCAGAATCGAAGTATCCTGAATTAAAAAAGGCTGCTTGTCGAATTATTTCAATATTCGGAACAACGTACTTATGTGAATCATTTTATACCACTTTAAAATTCGTGAAATCCAAACACCGATCACCAATTATTCACCAAATTTTAAAGAATTGTCAAGAGAAGTAAAATAAATTACATTTTTAATATTTAAATTTAATATCCATATTTTGTACTTTTGTTTATATGTTTTCAATAAATATAATTTCTGTGAAAAGAATTTTTAATACCTTTTAAATACGTTATTTCAAATTTTGAAAAATGTCTCGGACTATCAAGTAGCTTGGCCACCCCTGCCATATAACATGAATCCATGTAACATGAAGCCATGCAATAGTATATTACACTATAAGTGATGAATGTGCCTGAATTTTCAATGAGCAATACAGATATACTCTGCTAGCCAGTGAGGATATGATTGCGAGTTGAAAAATCGCATATTCATCACGATTTATGTATACTATTTTTTCGATCGTCTCATTATTTGCCTCAATTGTAAATTTCTTTATAATTATTTACTGCCATATTCTTCAATTTTCAAAAATCAAGGTGCACATACATGTTAATAAGTAGGTAATAGGTTGTTAATAAATTTTTTCACTTTCCTCACTAGTGAGTTTATTGTCTTCATTTTCTTCCCTAGTGAAGCAAACGCCTATTTTGCTCACTAAATTGAGTGATGAAAGTGTCATTTTCATAAGCGACGTCGGAAAAAATATTTTATGTTTATTTACAAATTCTTGATATTCCAAATTACTGTGTTGACTTTTTGGTGGCATAAAAAGTTTTCGGAACGGTGTTTTATATAAAGAAAACAGTGTCTATTTACATTTATTCTTTAGTTATGAAAGTATAAAAATAAATCTAGAAAAACAACAACACTGTTTATATATATTATATTATATATATAACAGCCTTATAATTAATAAAATAACTCCGAACAAAAAGCTTTTGTTCAGGATCTTTGATCTTTGATCTTTGATCTTTGATCTTTGATCTTTGATCTTTGATCTTTCACTTTATTTGATCTAGTTTAATAAAAGCTTTGTCTTCTACTTTAGGAAAGATGAAAGTGTTGTTGCTTCTCTGATAATTTCTTAGGCAATTTATTTTATGACACTTTTTTGCACAGCGCTATCTAGGCAATAAAAATTTTTTTGTTTCTCTTTCGTTTCAGAATTCAGAATGTTTGTAATAATTTTTCTTACACTTCATTATCACGAGTGCTCCTTATAATTTACACGTTTAGTGGACAAAGACTAGCACTTCGAAAACCTGCTATTATGTTGTTCGAATTATTGGGCTGCATTTGATCCAGCTTTTTTCCAGAACAACTGAAAATTGGAAATCCTCCATTTTTGAGAAACGATACATCTGTAACTCAAATGACTGGCTAAATTATCGCCGATATTTTTTTCCTTGAAACGTTCTGAAATACAGAATATCAACTTTTGCAAACTAATCTTCGAAAATGTCTCCATCAAATCATCCCGATTCAGAGCTGTTATATTAGGCACCAACTGGGTCAACCTAGTACCCATTTGGGGTATAGATTTATAGGTTTATATAAGTTAATGCTTTTGAGAGTTCACAATAACACCTTTGTGATTGTGATTGTGAACTCCTTGACGCAGATCGTTTTCCGCAAACTGATAGCCAAAAGCAGGTGCTGTTTTTAATGTACTGACAATAGATTTTTTCTTCCAATGCCCGGTTTAATAATGAAATTAAAGTGAATTTTAAAATCGAATTTAACTTTAACTTTAACATGACCATAGTTCTACTTTAAAATTAAAGCTAACTTTATCATAGTTATCATAGTTAAAGTCGAGATTTTGGCGCATTATGTTGGTTAAAGCCGGTTTTAACTTGTCATGTTGATGTAACGGCGAAATATGGATAACATTATTTTTTCAAGTTCAAGTTTTTCATCAGTTGATGTAGTATGAACTGTTACTAGGTGTAAGGTGCATCGAAGAAGGCAATATTGCTTAAATAAATATAATGATTTGTAATTTTTTGAAAGATTCAGGTTGACAAAAGTAACTGCGGTTTCTTTATTAGATAAAATAGAACCTGAAATATCACTCCAACAAATAAATAGGTTGCATTAAATAATGCGATTTTGAAACTTGAAATTTTTGTGATTTATTATTTTTATATATTTATTATTTATTAATAGAAACAATTATGGTGCAGTATACCATGCTTGTTCCTATTATTATATAATTATAGTAAGTACTGTACAAATTCATCAAATTACTCTTAATTTACAAATCTTATCAGTACATGAAACTTTGCTAGTGGTCTTACATTCTATTGTCTTTTTTTATCAATAACTTATTCTACGATCAATAATTCTTCTTCTTTTGTAAAATTAGCTCCTCTCTTCTTCTTGATCGTTTTGTCGCACAGTTTACTGCTTAAACTAATGATTGTTGTATAAATTCACGTCAAAACAGCGACAGTGGCTTTTGGAACATGTTAACTTTAATTCTCGTTTAAAATGAACTTTAATTTAAAATTGACTTTACTTAAAGTCACTTACATTCTGCTAAAGTATATACAATGGCTGCTGATTGTTTTGGAACTTTACTATACGAAGAAATTACATTATTACGTCGTTGGTTTACGGTACCTTACTACTATATGATTTTCCATAGATTTCTGTTTTTTTTACATGCTGCTTTTTGTATTTACACATGACTTGATGTCAAATACACAGCAGGTCCCAGGTTCATTGTTCACTATCTGGGGTAGTTATAATAATAATAATAATAATAATGTATTTATTGGTCAACATAAACATTGCGTGGCATAGAATAAAAGAAAAAAAAAAGAAAATAGATCAAACATTGACCAAATGGATCCTCATCAGTTGAACCGCAAGCGGCGCCCTGCTCTTCTTTGAGGACCCAATATAAGAGAAAAAAAAAACAAGTAAACGCTTAATATTATCTTAAGTAAAATAAAGTGGAATAAACAATACTACCTAACAGTTTAAATTATCTAGCATATGCAAATATAACAAAATACAAAAATAATAAGAAAAAAAAAACAAAGACTTATCAGCAAATCGCCGACAATTGCTCATTCAACAAACCCTTCCTAAAGTGAACCTTAAAAACACTCAGCGAGCAATTTCTGAGCCACTGAACATTATTTAAACAATTTGTGGCGTTATACGCGAAAGATCTTTTAAAAAATTCAGAATTGTGTCGAGGAATGTTTTATTAAGTTTTTTCTACGAATGTTCAAATTATGAATATCCATTCTGAATCTAATTAAATGTAAGAGATATGGCGGCTTTTGGGTCTTGATTAGTTTAAAAGTAAAAGTTGCAAAGTGCAGGAGTCTGCGACCCCTCATATTGAGCTAATGCAAATCAAATAGTCTCTATTCTACGTCTTCTTGATAACCTAAAAATGAATCGAATGCAAGAATTCTGCACTACCTGATGTCCTTATACAACATCACAATAATTGAAATGTGATAAAACCAAGGTGTCTGACAATATCTTCTTAGTTTCTATATTTAACATATCTCTATGCGGATAAAGCAATTTTAAATTGCAATATGCTTTCCTGATGTTGAAATTAATATGAGGTGTATAGCGCAGAAAACTGTCGATATGTAAACCTAAGTTTTTAGCACAGTTTTAAGCTCAAGGTCGACACCACCAAGTGAAATCTGAGAGCTTGCTATTAGTCTACCCGCTCTTCTACCAAATACCATATAGCATGATTTAGCAACATTAATTTGAAGTAGGTATCTATTGGAGATTTTCAAAACATTTTCCAAGTCCCTATTTATTAATTGAACAGATTCTTCCAAATCCTGCAATTTAAATGACTTGTATAATTGTGTATCAGTATATAAATGATAAGAGGAACTTAAATGAAATAGTTTAAAAAAACTGAGAAGTGTAAATGTAGTATAGCAAGGGGCCTAGGATGGATCCCTGTGGAACCCCAGAGTTTAGAGGAGCCATTTCAGAAACTTCGCCATTCACTACGACTCTCTGTCTTCCTGACAAATAACTTGAAAATAAATTTATTGCTGTTTCATTGAGACCGATGAAATGTAATATTTTCAACAGAATTTGATGATTTAACATATCAAAAGCCTTTGAATAATCTAATAGAATAAGCACCGTCAACTTGTTATCATCGGTTGCGCTTATGATATCGTGAGTTATTTTCGCTGAGGCAGTGGTACAGCTCAAGTCGGCTCTGAATCCGGATTGCATTTGCGGAAAAATATTATATTGTGATATGTGGGCTTGGAGTTGTTTGTTTATAATCTTTTCTAAAACCTTGGACAAGACCGGCAGAATACTAATAGGTCGCAAGTCACTGCAGTCAGTGAGTTTGCCTTTTTTTGGTAACGGAGTAACGCGAGCTTCCTTCCAATTTGTAGGAAAAAAACACCTTTGGTCAAACAGAAATTAAAAATATGCGTTAAGAATGGCAGTAGAAACGGGCAACACAAGGAGAGCATCTTAATACTAATTCCATCAAAGCTTACACTCCTGGATACAATGCTACCGATAATTTTAGATACCTTAAATTCAGATACTTCTTTAAATGAAAAATCCAAAACATCTGGCATTCGACTCAATCCATAGAAATCCAAAATTTCTTCACCTGGGGCCTGGCTAATCTCTGCTGCAGTATTAAAGTGAGTGTTAATAAGATTAACATTATTGGGGAGTTCATGATGTGGTTTTTTATAAATATTTAAATCCTCTAAATCTTTAAATAAAGTTTTTTTTATTAAAATGTTTGAATTTCACATTTAAATAAGACCTTTTCTCGGATTTTACTGCTTGAGAAGTAAAATTACGAAGTGATTTATAGCAATCCCAATGTGAAGGCAAACGAGTACGCTTAAATTTATTTAAGGCTTTGTCACGCAAGGACATCATTAATTTAATATTGTCGGTGAGCCATGGTTGTAAACCCTTGGTGAGTATAAAAGTCCTCCACGGAGCGTGGAAATTAAAAATTATATTCAGATTATCATTTAAGACATTTACTTTTTCATTTATATCAAAAATGTAATACCACGGAATCATTTGTAAGCTTGAGAGGAAGCTTGCGTATTACAAATTACGGAAATTTCGGAATGTACAGTCGAATGCAAAAAAGTAGACACGGAATTTTCGGCTGCTTGAACAAACTTGCTTGATATTAGCAATGTCATGTAAACGTCAGTATTATCATTTCAGTGACATTTTAATGAACTGGTGAGCCGTAAACGTAGAGACCCCCAACTAGAGCCCCGAACCATCGTTACTGAATAAATAAATCAAATATCACGTGGATTAAGAAAACTTACTGAGAAAATTCAAGTTTTATTGGAATAAAGAAACTTCGTTTTAAAATGAATGTCAACTTTGAAAGATTGTCAAATTTTGAAGGAAAGGTGATTTTAAAAAGCCATATTTATACAACAACAATTTGAGGAAAATCCATTACAGGAAACTGTTTTTGTCTACTTTTTTTGCATTCGACTGTATGTGCCATTGGCAGTGCTTTTTTACACCTACAATCAATGATGCAGAAAACTAAACAGTGATCGGACAACTGATGTACGTCTAAGACACCATAGTCCATCACATGCAGGCTCTCTGAAACAATAATTACATCAAGTATCGTAGATGAGTATATAATATGTACTAAACTAAATAAATGGTTACAATCGAATATTTAAATACCATTAATTAAAACTAAGTAAAACAATGACGATTTAACAAAGTAACATTTATATCTGCGATAGAAAATAAACAGATTTGTATCTCTATCTCATGTGCAGTTGGTAAATAAATCGGTTTTTAATCAAATGAAGGACAGAAAGTAAGGTCACTACAGGAAAAACTATTTTTAAAGTGTGGCAGCATATAGTTGTTAAATCTAATATTAACATTATGCAACTGCGAACGATGTATTAATAAATCATACAAATACAGCGGTCATTTTGATTTAACAAGTTTGTACAACATCAGAATGTATAAGTATTTGAATCTTGTACTAATATTAAGTTCGTCGTTAATTATCAAGTGTGCCCTATTATAGGCAATAGAGGAAACGCTTGCAAGCATATTGCACTGTTTGTAGTTTTTTTATTATATAATAATAATAAACAGAATTATAATAGTCTAAATTTTGATAAATAAAGCTTTTTATTAATGGCATTTTGGTTATAGAATCTAGAAAATATGTTAAACGATGAAGCATTTTTAGTTTCTGGAACGACATTTTATTAATATGATCTTAGTGTAAATTTTTGTCAACTTTTGAGTGATGTAACCCATTTAATTATGGTTCAATTAAATGAAATTTCAACGTTATTAAGATCAATTTTTGAAAGATTATTGTTTGCCTATGTATATAGCTATTGATTTTTTAGCATTAATTCGTAAACCATGTCAACAATGTTCGAGCAAAATCATCGCTTATTAGATCTATTAAAGTTGATATAATAATTTATAATACTAGGTATCTCAAAGATGAACATAAGGAACAGGCCCTAATATTGTACCTTGAAAATTTCAAGTTTTGGACTACATGTCCGAGATAATGTCATTCAAATTTACTTCTACTACAACGCCATTAAACGTAATTTTTAAATTACGAAATAAAATTATTCAAGAAGCCGACATATTTTAAGTTTACAAATAATAAATCGAAATTTACAACGTCGAATGCTTTGCTCTGGTCTAACAATGATACAATTAATAAAGGACTGGTCCATTGAAATAGTTATATCGTTAACTATTTTTAATAATGCAGATTATGTGTTGTGGTTTAGTATGGACTGTGATTGCAATAAAGGAATAATAAAGGCATCACCCAGATATTCTTTCATTTGCTTAGCAACAATTTTGAGAAACAGGACAGCATACTAATTGGCATCATTTAGAGAATTAGCGTTGGACACTTTTGGTAATAGTTTAACTAATGCACTTTTTCAAATAGTGGGAAACAAATTTATAATATGTACTATTAGTTATACGTAATTTTTATTGTGTTTAAATTTATTAAAAGGGCTTAAAAATACTGTTATAATCATTTATGTCTTTGTCAGTTTGTGTTCCGTACGCAATTTTTATTAATATCAGACGGTCTAATATTGTTTGGTAAGTTAAAAGCAGAATAATTTGTGTTTGTATTTTGTATACCCCAATCAAAATTGTAACATTATCCCCCGTTTTATGGCCCCTTCCTCAATTCAGTAAAATTTCTCCGACGGATTTCAGTTTTAGTTTTAATGATTTGTGTGCTTTATTTTTCATTAATCTGAACGTTATATGCAATCCACGGTAATGACCTTTTACGAGTACATGATGTACGAGTACACAATGGGACGTGCACATGAAATTCATATTAAACAAATTCACCTTTAGGTCTATATTTTTTAATTTATAGTTTCCGCGAGAAGGTAAGTATAGAGCAATAAAGTAATTAGAAATGTGGGCAAACAAAAGTAGATTGAACTATAATTTGTTAATAACATCGATAGAAGCTAGTCTCCAACGAGTCAATGCGGTGCTTTTTACGTACGAGACAGATAAAAGAATAAACAGAAATGTAACAGAGCAAATATGTATTCAAAAAAAATTATAAAATGGAGAGTATTGAGGGCAGCACATCCGAGGAGCACAAGAAAAGAAAAGACAAAGAAAAGGAAGAGCTGATAAAACAAGTCGAAAAACACAGAAAACTCCGACCGATGGAGAAGACAAATTAGACGTATTAATGAGGCGATGATTCATAATGTTAAGGAGATATAACTAGACCAAAAACGACCAAAAACGAACAAGGAAGAACTAACACAGATCAAAATAGAAAACGAGAGATTGAAAATAGAAAATAATAAGACCAAGAAAGAAAAAATCTGCAGTGAACCGCACTGAACTTTCTTGTACTTAGTTATCCTGCATTTTTCGAAAAAAACTTTTCAAGTGAATTTTTATTTTTTTTTGATATATCGTAACGTTTTCGATATAATAAAAACAATGATAAGAGTAAACGATCACTTCCGGTTGAGGTATTGACGTATTCAAAATATGACGTTTTCTTTCCTGCTATATACAAATCTTAAGTTTAAACTTTCATAGCTCTAGCTATAATCGTTTGGATGCTAGAGCGCGCATAGACACACAAACAGACGCAGACACACACACACACACACGTCATACGTCATTCCATAAATAGTCATAATCGATTCAGGGGACCTCAAAACGTGTAAATCCGTTAAAATTTCGAGTTCGATAATTTTCATGATTCCTATACGTACTTATACATAAAGTATAAGAAAGTAATTGGAAACATGAAAGTTTAGAGAGATTAGAGAAGGATCAGATCTAGGATAATCATGACAGGCCTAGATATGGATACGGATAATAGAACGGAAATCAAAAGTGTTATGGTAATATCATCAATGAAAAATTAGAAATACAAGTACAAATTAAAAATGTGATCAAATTAGGACTGGAAATATGTAAAATAGAACTAGAAAACAAAGGAAAGACGAAAAGTTATGAAAAATAAAATGAACCTTAAGAATTTTCACAGAAAGGTGTATATAAAGAACGAACTAGCAATGAGTGAATTCTAGATTCCAAAAAAATAAAAAAATGGCATAGAAGAAAGTTAAATATTAAGAAAGGTTTCCAGAAAATGATAATGAGAAACAATGGAAATGGGACAAGAATGAAACCAGAATTAAAATTAAAATAAAACTAATGTAAAAACGAGACACGCGATGGAACTAGATTTAAAAGTAATGGTAAAGACAACAGACAAGTAAATGGCAAAGAATAATGGTTAAGCACTGAAATACATTATAAAAATAGGTACTTGGAATAAGAAACCTAAATGGTAAAGAGCACCAACTCGTAGAAGAATTTGAGAAGACAAAACTAGATTTATTAATCACCGAAATCAAGAAGAAAATGCGAGTAATGATGGAAGTAGAGGTCATGTACTACTACACACTGTAGTAAAACCACAATCGAGGGCGATTGAAGGAATAGGAAGAGCATGTAAGAAGTGTAACGAAGTGGGAATTTATATCGGGAAAATCATTAACAATGGAACTACAACGCGAACAACGAAACAAAATAATGCTAATAATACTCTATGTCCCAAGTGAGGGTGAAACAACAATAAAGAAAGACAAATTATGGGAGGAAATGGCAGAAATGACAGAATATAGATGGTAGATTAATAATGCCAGGAGATTTTAACTGGTATGTTGGGAAAAGAAATAATGATGCAATTGATATAAATTGGTCCACAATGAGAGAACCATAGAAACAACAACGGTGAGAGACTAATACCCGGTTCCACAAACGCTAATCAGTCGTTAACAGCTGTTAACAAATCGTCAAAAGTTTGAGGAACCGTTAGCGAGTCATTAATCAATCGTCAAATATTTGACAAATGTCAACCTTGATGAACCGTTAAAAGCAAAATTACCATTGTTTTGGATTTGGATTTCACAAACAATAAGTCGTTGAAGGCTTATTAACGAACCGTTAATTTAATTGCAGGCGGACGATGATTAATTGTCATTTAAACATTATATTTTCTAAATATTATTACAAGTTTAGTTTACTTAGTTGGATAAACTCCACTAAGTATTTAAAAAAATATTATAACAAGAAACCATATGTGAACTTGAAGGTCGAAACATGTATTCGGATTTATTGAGTGATTTTGAAGAACCCCCTCGTCGTAGACGAATTCGTTTCATTCGCGATAGAGTAAATCCATTTCAAATTCTCCAGGAACCAAGATTTCAAGAACCGATGTCGTTTAGATAAAGAAACAGTGATGTACCTAGTGCATAAAATATACAATATGCCGTGAAATCAAACGCGTCGGGGACCAAATTGCTCCACTTCCTCAATGACGTGCCTAGAACAGAAATCACTAGTGTTAAATTTATGCTGCATGTGGCTTTCCTCGTATTATAGGTGTCTTAGATTGTAGGCATGTACGAATCCAATCTCCAGGTGGTTCAAATGCCGAGTTGTTTCGAAACAGGATGGGTTATTTTTCTATTAATATACAGGTTTGTGATGCGAAATTGAAACTGAGACATTTGGTAATGGCTTCTTGCTTGGCTATAGCTTTTAGTCCTTGTAAACCACATCTTTTAACACTGATATTAAACCCATTAAACGCCAGTAAACAAGCTTATAATCGAGCGCACATCTTAACACGCACGGAATACCAAACGATTTTTTGGAGTGCTTGAAAGATTTCCATGTTTGGCAAATGGTCTGCGTCTTAAATTAGACACCATTCTAAAAGTCACTATTGGTTACGCGGCGTCGCACAACATTTGTAAAGAACGGAATGACGATTTTCAGTTGATTGATCAAATTAAAGATATAGAGTAGGGATGGCCAACACAAATAATCTTGCGGGCCACTTTGGAAATGTATCATAACTCCGCGGGTACATATAAAATTATATATCCCGATATATTTACGCCCACTATAGACATTTTTTTGGAGTGTTAATTATTATTGTGTTTACTATTATTCTTATATGTAAACATAGATAATATAATAATAATGATACTATAAGCACATTCTAAAGAATAATAAGAACAAGAATAAGAATAAATATAAATGAAATGAAATGAAAAAATATTTATTTTACTATTGCGATATTTGTTTCTCCAATTTGTCACATAGCTATTGCAAATCGATCTCAATTTGGGTACTTGCACATCGTAATTGGTATTGCAGGTTAGCGTTCGTTATGTTTGAGCATGTTTTATGTTTGATACATTTCATTTTCGAAAAAAAAGATTCGTAGGTGTAAGTTGCGCTAACAACTTTCTGTGCCAGATTTTTCAAACTGGAACATTTCTCTTTTGTGACGTAAGTGTTTTAAAAAATATATTTTTGATTTTGATAAATGTGTTTTAAGGGGGGGATCCTGCTTTAGGAGGACTTAAAATATCGTTTTTGGGGGAATTTTTTTAGGACAGAAAAAAATGAGCCAGTCTAGTGAACTTTTTAGAGCATTTTATTACATATTTGAGCATTAAAGAAAAAATATTTCGAGAGAAAAATATTTAAACGGAACCGATTTTTATGCACATTTGTGCAACACCTTTCAATTGCAGTCTACAATCGGTGGGAAAGATGTAGCTCGTAATTTTTGTCTGAAACAAGAAAAACCAAAGAACATTGTAATTCTCATATATTTTCTTCTATGTGAACTAAAAAAAAAACCAAAATTTTGAAATTCAAGATTTTTCTCAGGTTTGAAAATAAATGTGCTCTTTGCAGGAAGAGAAAATCATTTCAACTTGCTAAAAAAGTTGTTTAGAATTTTTTTTTCATTAATGTTTTTAGTTCAAATCGAAGAGAATGCTACTAAAGCTAAGAAAAGTTTTGTTTCGTTTTGATTGCTTGTCTAGTTTTCTCGCAATCACGCCCACCAGTTTAGAAAAGTCGTAAAAACGAAAACTCGAGAAAACGCGCTCTAAAGTTTACGATCAGGAAAAATGTTAATTTTCGATCACTTACGGAATATCTCGTTATAACCCTACTATAGCTCTTACGTATTAAAAATATTATTGTTTCGAACGACCGATTGAACTTCTTTTAGTACATAGTTCGGTCTTATGTGTCTGCGGGAAGGGAAGATATTTTTTTCTCGACACCTCACTGTGTTTAGTGCTGTATCTTTCAAAATATTGCGAATTAGCCGCTATAACTTTTTATACATATTCTTAGATATATTAGGCATAGATTTGAGCAATAAAAATTTTTTTTTGAGCCTTCTAAAGCAGGATCCCCCCTTAATTCAATATTACACTGTATGCCAACCAGTTCCATTTGGAAATATTCCGGGGCCGACTCGATTTCAACATGAAAGGGAGATGAATATATTTAAAAAATGTTGTTGTATTTGTCTAATTCTAAATTACTGAATCGGCTTTCAAAAGCAGCTGTAAGTTTCTTATTTATTTTGCATATTTGATGTAATTGTTACAATTTGATTTCTTAAATTCTTTCAACAATGGAAAGTTGTGACTTATTACTTTTCAATTGCGATTCAAATAACATTCCTCTGAAATGCTTTGATGTGATTAAATGTATCTATTATAAGGTTTGCAATGATATATTTCATTGATTAAGTTTTTCGACAATATCCACTAAAAGCACAATTCCAATAACAACTCATCATTTCTTAATTCTAGTACTTCTAGGTTTCGTCTTGTTAGTGTTCTATTGTAAGTATTTCGTGTAGAGTGAGACAGAATACTATATCGAGAACACGAAACCAACCGAAGGCCTGAAGATGGCAAGTGAGATCTTGCCGAAACGTCGTCAGGAAGAGAAGATCAAATCAACACGAGAATGAACCGCATTCCAGAATTGTCCCTGTACGGGTTATTCCGATGTTTCGGCAATGTCACAATTGCCATTGTGCTTGCAATTGTGACATTGCCGAATCGTTTCGACGCATTAGCTGGGCGTCAAGAGCAAACATATTTATATACTCAGTGACATATAAACTGCACCACCTAGAAGGGGTGGGAATTTTTTGACCAAATTTGGCAGGAATAGTGGACTAGTCCAGGGAAATAGTTGATTAAAATTTGAAACCCAATCATCAAGTAGTCATGGGATTTTTCACGTTTGTGTCATTTTTTAGAGGTGGTGATAGACAAGCAATTATCGAGTCATTTTTTGAATTTGCTCCTCTTGTTCGGATCCCGTTCTTTAGTTTAAAGTGTTTCAAGTGTTTAATGATGCCTAGAGGAAGGAGACCTCAAGTTTACCAGCAGTTGAGTGACTTTGACCGAGGGCGGATTGTTGGTTTACGAAAAGCAGGTTTTTCGTTTAGAGAAATCGGGAACCGTTTGGGACGGCACCACTCAACAATAATGCGTGTTTATCAAGCGTGGTCTGAACATGGGGTTGAATGTCGGAGAAGAGGCACTGGGGCTCAAAGACGAACCAATGAACGTCAAGATCGCCGATTAAGAGTAATGGCCTTGAGAGATCGATTCTCTACAACTAGATCAATAGCTGATCAATAGTTAGGTGAACTAGGTCGTCCGATAGGCTTGCGAACAGTTAATCGTCGAATAAGAACCTTTGGCTTGCCGTCTTACCGCCCACATCTTGTGCTACCCCTCACTGCTCAACATCGCCAGGAACGTTTGGCCTGGTGCACGGAAAGACTTCAATGGAACTTGGAGTGGCATCGAGTTGTCTTTAGTGATGAATCGCGATTTTGTTTAGGAATGCATGATGGTCGGATGACTGTTAAACGAAGACGTGGAGAAAGGCGCAATCCTGATTATTCGATTGCGAGGCATGTTCACCGAACTGTGGGGTTGACGGTGTGGGGTGCTATTGTTTACGGCAGTAGGTCACCCTTGCTCTTCATTCGGGACAGTATGACCGCCCGACGCTACATTGACGAAGTGGTAGAACCACATGTTCTTCCATATCTTCGAGGGCTGCAAGATAATGCACGACCTCATGTAGCAAGGGTTTCTCTTGACTTCTTTGAAGAGGCCAATGTTAATCTTTTGCCTTGGCCGCCAAGATCTCCCGGTTTGTCGCCCATTGAGCACGTTTGGGACATGCTGGGTAGAAGATTGAGGAATCTACCGAACCCACCGTTGACAAAGAAGCTCTACGGCATGAAGTACAGGCTGCTTGGGATGCCATACTCCAAGAAGACATTAATCACCTGCTGGAATCAATGCCAAGGCGGGTCAATGAGTGTATCAGAAATAGGGGCGGAACAACACATTATTAAAGAAAAATAAAAAAGATGAAGTGTTTTCTTTATCAAATTTTAATCAATTGTTACCTTAGACTAGTCCAATGTTTCTGCCAAATTTGGTCCAAAAATTCCCACCCCTTCTAGGTTGTGCAGTTTATATGACACTGACTATATTTTAAAAAATCTGCAGTGGTCCGCACTGAACTTTCTTATACTTAGTTATACTACATTTTTCGAAAAAACTATTCACATAAAAGTTGTTTAGAATTTCAATATCTAGAACTTTCATAAGAATGATTTTTTCCATAACTCGTATCGTTTTCCAAATACGGAAAAAGGTGTTAAGAGTAAACCATCACTTCCTGTTGAGGTATTGCTTTCAAAATAGGAAGTTTTCTTTCCAGCCATATACAAATCTTAAGTTTAAAGTTTCATAGTTCTAGCTATAATCGTTTGGACGGTAGAGCGCGCACAGTAACACACACAGACCCACACTCAGACGTCATTCAAAAAATAGTCAGGATCGGTTCAGGGGACCTCAAAAGGCGTATATCCGTTAAAATTTCGAGATCGACATTTTTCATGATTCCTATACTTATACACAAAGTATAATAAAGTAAAAACATTCCGAAAATAGTCAGAATAGGCTTAGGGAAGGTTAAAACGTTAAATGAGTTAAAATGTCGGGTTCGAAACATTCATGATTACTATACATTCTTACACATAAAGTATAAGAAAGTAAAAATTGCAGTTTCTATATATAATACCATTAGTTTGCGTCATTATTTCATTAATATAAATAATACAAAATATCAACATGTGATCAGAATAAAAAAATATATGCTTACTTATCTCATTCTTTTTAACATTTTTTAACTTAATCTGTTGCACGTATCGTCCATAATAGATTTGCCAAAATTAGATTTTGCAATAAAACGCGTTATATCGCATAGAAACGTTGTTACCGTATTTCCCCTAATTGCAGGTACTTACAAATACCATCGGTTTTTCCAACATGTGGCATTTTACAGTATTGTCAACAGGTATATATCTAGTACCTTCCATTCCACTAATAAATATTGTTGACTGTTTTTCTTATTAATTATATAATATAATAATTATCTTGTATTTATTTTAATTATAATCGATACTTAATGCTTATATTTGCATGCATTGTTATTTAGGGCTTTAGTTTCAGTGTGTTATTGCTGCATGCAATTATGTTTGAAGAGTATCAAAAAAATATACTTCTATCATTTCGACAATTCTAGTGTTGCTTGTGCCGATAAAACCGCGTGACATGGTCAGGAAACAAGTTGAGTTTCTTGACTGAGAATAGCGGGCTATAGCAACTGTAAATATTAAATATAAGCATTGAGACTCTCCTACATAAATGTACAGAGCATTCGAAATAAACTAGGTCAAATAGAAGTAGTGTTAATACTGAAACTGACGTAGCCTGTTTTTCAGAACAGGTTGAATAGTTGGTTCATATAATCCAACACATTTTAGTTTAGGAAATTATTTCAGTACTTCTAACTAAACTCACGATGGAGTAACAACAGTTACGTTAATGATAATATTAACTACAAAAAATCGATTGCATAAATTATTTAACTGAGGGAAAACTTTTGAATGGACAGCAATTTAACTAATAAACAATGTACCGATCAGTTTACATTTTACAGATTGCACAGTGTGGAGAAATTTAGTGAGGTGGTTCTTTCTTGCGATTTTAATATACACTTCCTGAGTGATAAATTGAAATGTAGTGGATCTTGTAGATTTACTAAATTCTTATAATTTAAATTTGCAACCTTATAGCCAACACGAGTGTCAGGAAATGCCAAGAACTGCATAGATAATATGTACATATGTAGCAATATTGAATGTTTTAAGTTCATCTACAGTAACTGATCATAGTATAACAGATCATTATAGTATTAAAGTAGTCATCAATTTTGATGTAGAAAGAAAGAGAAAGTGCGCCAATGTATTGCGACAAATAGTTAAAACGAGTTTCAAAAAAATTGAGAGTAGTTTGAAATATGTAAGCTGGTCATGAGTGTATATGCGCAGCAACTGCTTTTGATGCATTTTTCAATACACATTTTCGAAAAATGTGTAAAGCAAAAACGATTAACATGGTACAATCTCAAATTGATGAGAAACCGATACAGGCAATTAAACACAGTCCGACTATATTGATACAGAATACAAAAACCTGAAAACCAGGTACAAAAATGAGAATAGGCGACAAACAGAGAATTCACATAATAAAAAAAATAAAGCCCCATGCCAAATTATAAACAACGAAATGTAAATAAGTAGCATAAAAAAGAAATCTAAATTTCCTACCTAACGACTTCGTTTAGAACGACAAGTAGATATATGGATAATCCACGTCACAATTATAGTACATATTTAAAATGTGAACAATTGCAATAACGGATCTTTCTTTTTTCTTTCGTTAACGAAAAACCAAATAGAAACACATTAACAATTTAAAAAATCCGCGGTGGTCCGCACGAAACTTACTTATACTTAGTTATATTACGTTTTTCGAAAAATCTTTTCAAATGAAAGTTGTTTAAAATATCAATATCTATATTTATATTTATTTATATAAGAATATTTTTTTCCGTAACGTGTACCGTTTTCGAGATACGGAAAAATGTGATAAGAGTAAACGATCACTTCCGGTTGAGCTATTGCGTTCAAAATAGGACATTTTCCTCCTTGCTACATACAAATTTTAAATTCAAAGTTTCAGAGCTCTAGCTATAATCGTATGGACGCTAGAGCGCGCACAGACACACAGACACACAGTAGGACAGACACACACACACAGTCACACAGACGTCATTCCGAAAATAGTCAGAAACGATTCAGGGGACCTCAAAACGCGTATATCCGTTAAAATCTCGAGGTCGAACTTTTTCATGATTCCTATACTTACTTATCCATAAAGTATAAGTAAGTAAAAATACAAGCAGTCGTGACAACTATGAAATGAGCTCAATAATCATTGAGACAAAAAATCTGCAGTGGTCCCCACTGAACTTTCTTATACTTAGTTATACTAGATTTTTCGAAAAAACTTTTCAAATGAAAGTTGTTTAAAATATCAATATCTTTAATATATTTTTCGATAACATCCACCGTTTTCGAGATATGGAGAAAGGTGATATGAGTAAAAACTCACTTCCGGTTAAGATATTGCGTTCAAAATAGGACATTTTCCTCCTTGCTACATACAAATGTTAAATTTAAAGTTTCAGAGCTCTAGCTTTAATCGTTTGGGCAGTAGAGCACACAGGCACACAGACGTCATTCAAAAAATAGTCAGAATCGATTCAGGGCACCTCAAAACGCGTATATCCGTTAAAATCTCGAGGTCGAAAATTTTCATGATTCCTATACTTACTTATACATAAAGTATAAGAAAATAAAAATGAACTGAACTGATATCCTGAAACCATTAACATATGTAATTAACCTAGACATGTTTCCAGAGAAATTATTGCAAAAATGGTTCCTGTCTACAAAAAATCCGGAGGATGTGAATAGTTAGAGGCGGATATCAATTTGACAAATAATATTGAAAATATTCGAAATGGTTATAAAAGATAGATTAATAATGTATCTGGAAAAGAAGAACATATTAGTGGAAGAACAATTTGGGTACAGCCAAGGTAAGTCAACTCTTGATGTAATGCAAAATATACTTGAGAACATTACAACATATTATAATAAATGCATATGTAATGCAACGATAGTGACTGCGTGAATCTTAAATTTTTAATGGATAAATTATGGTTTTATGGCATTCAAGGAAAGTCACATGAAATTGTACGATGCTACTTAAGTGATAAAAGATGGATCGTTCAAGTTAATGGTAGTAAATATAGGTAAGAGAAAGTAACGTAGGGTATCGCCAGGGATTGATATTAGGTCCTTTGATGTTCGTATTCTATATTAACGATCTGCCTGCAAACATTAAAAGACCTTTTATGGGGACATCACGTTCCACCAGGTTCCTAAATGTAGCTGATTTGGAGACTGTAATCAATGAACTAGAGTTACATACACTTGCCCACGCTAGTGAATGATTTAAGGGGTTACATCTAGTCAGAATTTACGAAAAAATCAGTTTTTCGTTTAAAATTGAGCGAGTTACGGCCATTTTTACCGTTACGGGCTGCGAGCCGCGCGATCTTAGTAAACGAGAAAGGGGCAGGTAGCGTTGTGGTATGAAGAACACGAATGTGTGTGCTCAGCAAACCACACAGCATTCTCCAGGAAAAATGGAGGTTGACGGTATCGTCGAAATGTTTAAATATTCAGAAGAAAAATACGGCGAACAGTACGTTAATTATAACTGTTGACCTTTAACTTCAGACTTTAAAGGCGTGTTTCTCGAAACAGCTTTTTCAAAATTGGTGATCACGATATCTTAAAAACCAGTGGACCGATTTACATTTCATACTATCTTCTTATATCTGAAGCTGGTCCTTAATCGAAGGATTTTTTGTTTCGATGCACACTTTTCATCAATGAAAATGAAGTGATTTTTTCACCGAAATTTACACTTTCGATTAAAGACTAGATAATACGATACAAAAACTTAATAAATTTGGTTTTTTGATTTGAGATGATCGGTGTAGAAGTTACAGCGGTCACCGCGAAAGGTGATTTTTTAAACAGTGGTCCGGGAAATTATTATTATTATTATTATTATATCTGTTACATATGTGAATCTGTTTATAATAAAAAAATTATGAAACATAGTCAAAAATATATACTATACTACTATAGATATTTTTACAGTTCTGTTTCTGACGTCATTGTTGTATGGGGCCGTTCTATAATCAGTAATCAGTTTTAATTCTATATGTATGATCTAATTTTTTGCTAATTAACCGCAATATATTCCAGTGCATCATCGGTGGTTTCTTGGCCATTTTCAGTAATGGGATGAGTGATGGGATATCGAAGAAGATACCAGGAATCGTATAATGATCCCGTTCTTATGCTTTCCATCACTCTCGCTACGACATCAATGGTATTGAAAATTCCCGGATTTTTTCCTATAATCATCATCCTAATTATTTTGATTGTTGTCAGTGGACTTGGTTAAGTTTATGATATATTCATTTGAAAATGCTGATTTCATGCCCAGTTATTAATAGCAACAATGAAATTTCCCGTATCTTCAGCAAGTTTTTCAGTTTTGCCCGCTTTGTACATTTCCAGAGCTGTTGCCATTGAATTTGAGAGAAGTTGCGCTGCCAATCTAACATATGGTTTTTGAGATTGCAGACACTCTCGCTTAAGATATATTTTGCAGCATACATTCATTTCAGAATTTGTCAGTTTAACTAAGCTTTCGAGAGATTTTTTGTTGGATTCTGTAGGTGAAATTCAGTATTAAGTAACCAATTGCGAATCTGTTGTAAATGAGGAGCGTCTGCGAACATATATTTCTGATGCAGTAAACTAAACTATTTTCGATAGTCTCTGCATATATTTTCCATATTTACTCCCAATTCTTTCCATTACCCAATCTTCCCTTCACGATAACTTACACAAGCAAGTGTGTTAATTTATTAAGTAGTGATATGGCTTGGAGTAAAATGTTTTTTGTCATTTTCTGGGCAAAAGCCATGTATATGGATTGTTTCCACTTGGAATAGAATCCGGGAGTTATGATGACTTGCATTTGATTGCACTGGCCAATCACTTCATCTGCAGTAACATATTATTCATGTATGGCGTTGAAGTTTATCTCATCATATTGGAGAACAACAGTTCATTAATATGTTCCAGCTATGTTTAATAAAGTATGAACATCGTACAACATTCTCTGTGTAACATTACGTGAAGCCCACATCTTCAAGGATCTTAACGATGGCAAAGGATAACGCAATTTTTCCCTTATAATTTCGAAACATTTTGTTAATCAGCGGAGAGTAAACGCTGTAGCTATTTCGTCCCTTGTCCAACTTAACTCTGTTAACTCTGTTCTTCTTCTTTAGTAGAAGGTTTGATTTTTGGTAAAGTTTGTCTTCAGGATAATAACAAATATTTTTTTTGGTTTCCTCATGACTGATGTAAATCTTTTCTTAAAATAGTTCAACAACTTTAGGCTTTTATTTCTTCAACTCTTCTGCAGTTTGTTAAATTTATTTAGCAGCTATTGATCCTTCTGTTTAGATGAGAAGGTTTCAGATGAAGAGATAGAGTGTGCCACTGAAGTCAGTGGTTTGTGAACTCGATGGTTGGGGTGCTGAGGTTCGCTTGTCAAACTTTCTATCGCAATTTGTTTTTGCTTTCTCTTCACCATTCGTTGATTTATGCAATTTCCGTTTTATATCCCGCAAAGTTCACTGTGGGTGCGGCAGTTTTTTTTTTCATTTTTTTCGAACAGGCAATTCTGAAACATATTATGGAATATACGGGGATTTTTATAAAAAAAGATGAATCATACGTCTTCATTTGTTTTACGATTAGAACAATTGATACACCAAATAATAGTATATTATTATACAAGTTTAGTAAGGCAACGGATTATCGCACGAGTGGTTTGGGTTGGGTTGGGTGGGGGAACGAGTGTGACAATATCGCCTTACTAAATGAGTGTAATATACTATTTTATCTACTTTGCTTTACTAATTCTTGAAATTTCGCCTGTCAAAGTTTTCGTATTAAACTAGGAACTTTTGCGTGCTGCATGGTGTACAAATCAATCAATTGGGCACATAATTATTAATAAATTTATTTTCAAAAACTAATAATTTTTACTTTTCACTTTATAATTTATTCTGCAAATTCCGTTCATAATCAGCTTCTATGAAATGATCGGAGCAAATAGTACTGGTAGTAGGGTTGAAATTATAACATAGAGTTTGTATTTGCTTTCGTATTTGCTACGGCATGGTTTATAGATAAAAAGAACTAAGTATTAATAAAAAAACAAAATCTAAATAACCGAGTCTTACCATGTCTACTATACAGGACATAATTAGGTAAGAACCTATGTATGTATAAAAACCACAAATAAGTACTTTATTTTAGAAAATTTACCTAATCACACCAATGAAAATACACAAACACAATCTGTATTAAAATCACATACATTTACGTTAAACACAGCACACGTCACGGTTGCGGTGAACTGGCTAACGTGGGAAGTATAGGTCCAAACCAACTTAGAGGCTGCAATAATACCATAACTATATATATATATTAAAAAATTAAAAAATGTATCTTGTCAAATCTGACAGCAAAATGTAAAATTTACACGAAAGATGGTCTAATCTTACACCTCAATGGTGTAGTGAACATTAATTAAAACAGGTCCATGAAGACTAACTGGTGGATCGCTAGACAATATTGTTTCTGGGTTATTACCCTTCGTCAGTAGCGATTACCAAGAACCTTAGTTGTTGAAATACCTTTACATGTAGTGGCCATCGTCTCGTCAGTGTTCTGTTGTCAGTGGTTCGTTAGGAGTGATTGGCTCGCGCCAAGAAGTTTTGAGGGCCACTACATGTAAAGGTATTTCAACAACTAAGGTTCTTGGTAATCGCTACTGACGAAGGGTAATAACCCAGAAACAATATTGTCTAGCGATCCACCAGTTAGTCTTCATGGACCTGTTTTAATTAATGTTCACTACACCATTGAGGTGTAAGATTAGACCATCTTTCGTGTAAATTTTACATTTTTCTGTCATATTTGACAAGACACAACATTTTCAATATATATATATATATATATATATATATATATATACTTATCTTGTATCATGAGCAGTCAGTCGTTGAATGAAACACTTTTAGGAATATTAAAGTTTATTGCTTATAAATAAGCAATAAACTTTAATATTGCTAAAAGTGTTTCATTCAACGACTGACTGCTCATGATACAAGATAAGTACCATTTTAAGTGATTTACAGTCGAGAATTTGTACAATAATTATATATATATATATATCAACCTCGACGATAAATATTATACTATATGCGTATGTTGTTAGGTTGTAAAATCAAATGATCCTGTGATAATATCATATTAACTGACAGTGGTGAATCTAGTGTATGTATCACGTTGAGTATAACCTACAACCATTATATATTTATATATTTGTTCTGTAATCAGAAATATACATTTAATAATAAATAGAAAACAAATAATCGGACAACAAATGTAGAAGAAATATAAAATGAAAAGGAAGCAAAAAATAATACTACAAAAATTATGAAATTTAATTTCTAGGAAAAATCGTAAATCACAAAAAGAAACAGGAAAAGTAAAAAATGAATGTGATTTTTTTCCTGTGTAAGTTGTACACATATTTTTCTTATATCAACGATGTCCTTGAATTATTTTGAATGTCTACAAAGACGTGCGAAATATGCATTTACAAATAAAAAGAGTTCGCTATACAAATAACTTAATGCATATTAACAGTGGCGTAACTTCGACGATATGGGTGCTGCTGACGGGGGGGTTATTAATCCCATTGTAAGACTAGTTCAATATTTACTTTAATTACAAAATATAAGGCGAATTGACTGAGTGCTAATGATTAATTATTTTGGTTTGTTATTTTTTTAATTTTCATATATATGTAATCCATAATTCTATTTCATTTATTTAATTTATATTTTCTTGTTTTCTGTATCATTAGTCGTCCTTCAGGATACGTTTTTTTTCGTTGTAATTATGTAGTCTCTTTCTCCGCCAGTTTGAAATGACATGTAACTACTAATGTTTAATAATCATTATCAATTTGTTTTAAAATAAATATATTTTTGTCCAGTAATAAGATTTATAAATTTGATAATAAATAGTAAAATGAAGTCCTGCCATAACCAAACAAAGTGTATCCTCACTCACTCAATTTGATAAATATCGATTTTTTGGACGTTTTATAATTTATAAGTTTACAGTTATTGCTTTTATTACAGATTTTTATGATTTATCATAATTTTCGACTATTTTTCCAATGTTGTTGATTGTTTTTTACAACTTATAATCAACTCAATATTAATCGATTTATAATGTGTTTTCGATAGTAAAATTTTAACGATTTTTATGTATTTTTTTACTTTGACCATTAACTTCCTTCTGTGTGTCTGTGTGCGCTCTAGCGTCCAAACGATTATAGCTAGAGCTCTGAAACTTTAAATTTAACATTTGTATGTAGCAAGGAGGAAAACGCAATCACTCAACCGGAAGTGATGGTTTACTCTTATCACCTTTTTCCATATCTCGAAAACGGTACACGTTACGGAAAAAAATATTCTTACATAAATTATAGATATTGATATTTTAAACAACTTTCACTTGAAAAGTTTTTTCGAAAAACGTAGTATAACTAAGTATAAGTAAGTTTCGTGCGGACGACCGCGGATTTTTTATTGTTGATCTCAAAGATCTAACTGCGCTTGATATCTACACTAACCAATTACAGTTCAGCGGTTGTATTAATATACAAAGTTAATGTAAGTGTTTGAACCCAACACTGATGATTTATAGAGGAAATCGGGAATCTTGATGAAGATCAAATTATAATCTGTACCGGGAATTGCAAGAAATTTGCAGGCAATTAAAAATATGACTTTGCCAACTAAATAAACTTAGTTATGTGAATCCTGTCATATAACTAATTATAACGTAGAACGTACATACATTTATTAATTCACCGCACCTTGCAAATATCGTAAGTAATATCGTAATATCGTATTTTATATTCAAGAATTGCTGTAAGAAAACTCAGTTAAATAAAATACACCAAATTGTTCACGCTGCACTCGAGTGATAATTGTTCAGGAACGAAATGTAAATAATGAACGCGTTTCGTCGTTGATGAGGGCAGGGCGAAGGGGACGTTGCTAAAGAGGCAGAGTACACGGAACGGAACTTGAAATTAGGGTAATCCAGGGCGCCCCATCGCGAATTTGAAGCGTGTCTGGGGCGTGCGCTGATATTTTTATAAATAATCCTGGACGGCGCATCTACGCAAGGGAAACAGAAGCATATAGAAGTAATCGGAATGAGAATAATATTTGTGTAATCCAATAATAATAATTGTTAATTAATTCACCTCATAACAACAAGAAATATGATATATGCACAAAGCATTTCCATTTGATATAAAACGATTTGGACATTACTAACTATTACTTGTTTGTCGTCCATTTAAAAGAACAATTATGTATGAATGAATGAAGTCATGATATTCTTATACTTACTTATGCTCCATTTTTTGAAAGGACCTTTCAAATAAAAGTTGTATAAATATCGTTAGCTTTTATAAGAAGCAGTTCCGCGATTTCCACAGTTTTCGAGATGCAGAAAAATATGAGTAAACGGGTTTAGATATTGCTTTCAAAATAGGACGTTCTCTTCCTCGATATATACAAATCTTAAGTTTAAAGTTTTATAGTATTAGCTAGCAGATACACACACACATTGAATACAATTGAAATCAGACGGGCGAAAATGAAGCAATAGGAAATGCAAAAAAGTCAGAGGTGTCTTTTGACTTCCTTAGCCTAACCCAACCCAACCTAACCTAATTTTTATAATAATATAGTCGAAACTTCAAAATATCTATCTAAACCTTGTTTTATAGGTTTTGGAATTGGTAAATGAGTGTACACAATTCAAGCTACTTTGATGTATATAGCTTATATAGTTTTAGTAGAATTAAGACATAAAAATTATAAAGAGCGTAAAACGTAGCAGTTAGGTTTATGACGATTTATGCAAAACGACAAATTCGTGCTGTATATTGCATGATGCATTTCTGAAGTCTATTCTGATATCATTGAATTATTTATTGTTCTTGTTTAAAGTTAATAAAAATTTGTTACGGATAAACAAGAAATCGCGGAACGTGAATGAAACTCAAAATTCAATTCAAAATTCACAGTGGTGCCTTACACGTCAACCTAAAGTTAAATTTTTGAGAAGTCAAACCAAGATTACAAGACCCTCGCCGGACTGTCCAAATCGCAAGTGTTGTTTTATTTAATATTGGTCGAATTTCTAAATTAAAACGCCCGTAAAATTGACGAATATCATTACAATTTTATATAAATTGCGTCACGGAAGTAATTCATTATTACGATGAAAATTTAGTCACCCCACTAATCGAGTAAAATTGTCGATAACGATTAGATTGGGTTGGTTTGGTCTTAGCAAAGGGCAACTTTATTTCGTTCATTAAAAAAAAATAATTATAAGACATAAAACAGCAATAAATAACTGACAAGATAATTAACTGAATGTTAATCGGCCTTACGAAAGTTATTAATACACATTATTATTCCTTAGGTTGGCCAAGATATTAAATTCAATGGATATGGGGTGTGTATGGGGTTCCTTCAGAAGTACACTAACAGACTTTTCAACACATTTGTTATATGAAACTAGATCCAGTATTCTGCAGTTAGAACTTTTTGTTATTACATTAAGATAGGTCAAAAATTCGGCTGAGACGTTGATGTATAATTAGAATATTCAGAAATATTAAAATCGACCATAATTATAAGATTATTAATATACAGTGTGTTTCACTTAAGAGTGTAACACCCTCATATCTTTTTTATTGTTAGTCCACTTTTAGTAATTTTTGTCCCAAACGTAGAATACTCATTGCTCTATTTACTCCCAAAAAAACAATTATGTTCTTTAAATGCAAAGCAACCTGCGATGGCAAAATAAATGGAAAAAATCAAGAAATCACTTTAGGGATTTTTTTATCGAAAAATTTTACTAGTAATAATTGATCAGAATTGCCCAAAAACCCTAAATCCAAAATTTCATGAAAATTAAAAATGTTAAAATTTTCCGTAAAAGTCCGTAAATACTTATTATTAGCTGCGCCGAAGAAAGTATGCTGTGAAAATTTTGTTTGAAATAAAAGCTGAACTGTCAAAGTTGTTTAAAGTTGTTGTTGTTTAGGCGCAGCCACCTCTGCAAGTAATATTAACCGATTGGGAATTGCTTTTGAAGAAAATTTTAACATTTTTAATTTTCATGAAATTTTGGATTTAGTGTTTTTGAGCAATTCTGAACAATTATTACTAGTAAAATTTTTCGATAAAAAATCCCTAAAGTGACTTCTTGATTTTTTCCATTTATTTTGCCATCGCAGGTTGCTTTGCATTTAAAGAAGACAATTGGTTTTTTGGGATTAAATAGAGCAATAAGTATTCTACGTTTGGAAAAAAAAATTACTAAAATCGAACTAAAACTAAAAAATATATGAGGGTGTTACACTCTTAAGCGAAACACACTGTATATAAAGTCAAGAGAACTGATGATATCAAAAAGGGCCTTATAATAATAAAAACCACCAGTAGGAAAATAAAGTACTGATATAAACGGTGTACATTTTGCAAAAACTAGTCTCGCCGCTACCATATTTACCATCCACGATCTTGAAATCAGCAAAGGAAGCTCGAATATCCAGCTGTGTCATCAAAATCGATTAATGAAATGCCAATAGCACCCCGTCACAGCACAGCAAACCCCATCAAAGTCACATCACATCTAAAAACTGTATAATTCAAATCAAACTTTGTAAGTTGTATACGCCTGAAGTCAGCTAGGTTTCAATAAGCGCCAGCACGTCAATGTCAGAAGTCTCAATCGCTTTTCTAATTATATTGCTTTTACTGTTAAGACCTCGGACACCTGTTACGGTGTGTTTATATGGTTTAAATTATTGTCACTAATAGAACTGGTTTATTGCAAGATGTAAAATCTGTAAATTGTTATATAAGTTAACGTACAATTAAAATCAGAAACTCTTACTTCAGCGTAGGGAAATTATGGAATCCATAATTGCAAGTTGTTATTAATATTTTACTAAATATGCTTGTACATACATATATGATTTTTGTCATTGTCGTTTCATACATCATATATACATATATATCCAAATAAGTGTTCATAGCGAAACTAAATCATTAATTTGCTAGGCAGCTAAAGCGTTGCGTTCCGACGGCAAACCGTATAGGCGCAGACAAATTGAATCGTTCGTGTGAATCGCGTTAACGTTTGAAGGAATGCCCAACACATAATCCCTTGTTCCGCCGGCAATGTGATGAGTTTACCAGACTGCGGGTCTAGGAACCCCTATCCGTCGTTCTTCCGCACGTTGGTGGTCCTTCGTCTAACAGGCCGCAGAAATTCGATCCTCTATCGAACCCGTCGCCCTCGTCGAATTCTTTCGAAATTGATAGTGGGTCGAAAATTGGCAAAACAAACTTACGCTCGCTTCCTTCATTTTTATTTGAATTAATTAACTGACGTAAAGTAAAAAAGGTAACGGAGTAACAATTAGTATATAATAACTAATTAAGAAACGCATGAAAGGGAAATATGTTTTGTTTAATAATACGCAGAAAAAACAGTCAAGAAAAAAGCAACTTTATCCTTATTTTTACTTGATATGATATCTCGTATCGAATATGATAGATGTATACAAATCTGTAAAAATCTGCAGGGGTCCGCACTGAACTTTCTTACACTTAGTTATACTATATTTTTCGAAAAAAGTTTTCAAATGAAAGTTGTTTAAAATTACAATATCTTTAACTTTCACATTTTTTTTATAACTCATGCCGTTTTCGAGGTACCGAAAAAGGTAATAAGAGTGAACCATCACTTCCGGTTGAGCTATTGCTTTCAAAATAGGACGTTTTCTTTCTTGCTGTATACAAATCTTAATTTTTATTTTCATAGGCTTCAATGGTTTGGACTCTAGACCGCGCACAGCCACACACACACACACACACACACACACACACACACACACACACACACACACACGCGCGCGTACACACACACACACGTCATTCTAAAAATAGTCAGGATCGATTCAGGGGACCTCAAAACGCGTATATCCGTTAAAATCTCGAGGTCGAAAATTTTCATGATTTATTCGTTTGATGAAAGAGGAGACCTGGGCACATGTTTCTGTCTCGTTAGATTTTTAACAACATTGATTACATAGAATGGGGGTGTTCAGGTCTGTTTGTATGTATTATACAATCGTTTGATTTAACATTCGCTGTATTTAAAGCAATAATAACATCTTGATTGTAATTAATGGCATTCTTACGATACGTTTTTAACATTTTTGAATATATTGAATATTGAAAATTTTGTTAATATTTTTATTGTCATTATTTTCATCGAGCTTGGACCTAAAGATACACAAATTTGATTTTCTATGGAAAATTATTTACATCGGCCAAATCAGGCGGTGAATGAAACACTTTAAACGTAATATTAAAGATTATTGCGATTAGGAGTTTCGGAAACCCTTATCAAGCAATAAACATTAATATTACAAAAATCACTAAATAAAATAAAGAATATGGGGCTAAATGTGTTATATTCCTCGACCGACTGCACACGACACATATCTTCAAGTGATTTACAGTCGAGAATTTTTACAATCATATATTTTCTTACGATACACTAGGGGTTATTTATAAAGGCTGCAGTTATAAACAACCTTGAACGTAGGGTGATTATTCTTGTGGTAAGACAAGCGGAATTTATTGACATAGAAATGCGCGAATGCGTATATATTATATGTAATAACAATGGTTTTATTTTAGAGAACACATACTGTTCGTTATGAAGTTTAGGATACTAAAGCAGGATATGTGATAGTCAAACAGTGATTTGACAAAGTTTTTGTATGTAATAATAATAATACAATAAACTTGATGCTCTTTAAATTTTATAGTAGATTCCCTACTTGGTTTCGATCACCAGCACTTATTTTTTATCCTCGGTTTGGTAATGTATTTTTAAATCTGCAGTTGCCCGCACTTTCTTATACTTTCCCATTGCATTGTTCGAAAGAACTTATCAAATAAAATTTGTTTAAAATTTCAATATCTTTAACTGCTTCGATAAATCATAACGTTTTCTAGATATGGAAAAACTACTTCAATCGCATCTAATTTTCATCTTAATTAAAAAGTTTTATATATACATTTCTGTAGTAAAAAATCATCAGTATAGCGTATAGAGTATAGTTTTCAGTCAACTATACACACGGCGAGTTTGTAAGAACCATGTAATACAACATACAATGCGCCTTAATTTCACATGTTCGCTTATCTGCCGTGTTAATTATATGCATGATAGTTATTTATTGTACATTTTTTATTCATTTAAGTTATGTAATGTAAATAAGAATGAACTTGACATAAACGGACTAATTATATATAATTTGATCGTTTATGCCAAGCCGATGATTGCTTATGTTAACAATGCTTTATGTGTATACACCTATTAACGCACTCTGATAGGGAGGACTGTGGTTAACATATGATTTTAATATTATTCATGGAATGAAATTCAGTGAACTTTAAATTAATTGGACTGGTTAATCTTCAGCAAATAAGATACAATAAAATAATGAAATAAATGTGCAGTAGTCCACACTGAACTTTTTTATATGTATGAGTACTTACAGTCCATTTTTCGGGAAAACTTCAAAATTTCAATATGTTTAACTTTTACAATAATTTTTTCGATAACTTTTCGAGTCGACAATCATTTCTTGTTGGAATATTGCTTTCAAAATAGGTGGCTTTCTTCTGCCCTCTATACAAATCTCAATTTTTCATTTTCATTTTCATGTACCAGCTTCATTAGTTTGAGCGGTAGAGCGCGCACAGACATACTCCCCTCTCTTTCACACGCACACACGTCATTCTGAATATAGTCAACATTTTCACGATTGCTATATTTCCTTACACATAAAGTATAAGGAATGACTTCACTTTCTGAGATTCGATGTACTTTTTTTGTTACTTAAATTTATAATTTTTATAAAAACCCTATGCGCCATCGGCGAAATTCGTAAATATAATAAATTAGGAATTTGAGCTCATTTTGATGTCACTAATCCTGAGATTTACTCTTTAAAAATCCGGAAATGTACCGTCACACCCAAAGCGATATCTGGTTATACTTCAAAGCATTTTAACATTTTTTTCCATTTTCCATATCAAATTCAACGGTCGTTTAATTACAAGCATTTGGACAGCAAATCACTACAATTACAAAATACAAAGCTGAGTTAATTCGACGTCACCAAATACCTTGTAAGACAGGTAAGACAGATCCAAAATATATATAAATGCATGAAATTAAACCCCAGTTACCTTTTTAAGTATTTTTCCGTAGGTAAATCAAACATTTTTATTAAAACACACTGATTTACACTAACCGCGTTGTAGAAATGTTCCTCGAAGTTTCGCGTTTCGGCTGAGACCCATCTACCATCTTTAGGTAGCTCTTGTTGGACTCACTGACCGTATACCATAATATTTTTATTATGCTCATTATATTGTAAACTTAGTTTTACGGTTTATTTAAAAAAACACAGCGTTTTATTGAAGAAATGTCAATAATGTGTAACATCAACACGTGCTTGAATGCAGAAATGCACCACTGAAGTCTGGCTACTTTGTGCTGAGCTGTTAGAGGAATACGAGAGTTTGAACGGTATGATCTCAATCCAAATGAGCGAATGCGGCGATAAATGGTGCTCATAGAGACCCTGTGACCAACAGCTCTTACACAGTTTATCAGAAGAAGACCACTTCTTCTCAACAGTCGATCTTCCCGTTCCTGAGTGCTTCTGGGACGCCCAGTGCCCCTACGTCGTGTTCGTAGCTGTGCTTGCGGCCACCCTCGCACATGTTCTCAAGATTGTTGAATGAGTACTTTCTAATCTTCTGGCGATTTCCCGAATCCAACTTCGTGTAGACAATAATTTGCCCCCTTTCAAAAGTTGTTAATTGTTGAAAATTAGCCCACCTGCGAACTAGTGGCATTTTTACAAACAGAACAGTGACAACTGATCTAAATCCACGAAAATACAGCAATAAAAGTTAAGAAATAACGATATGAGAAACGTGAAACAACATACATTTTTAATTCAAATTTTAACCATTTATAAGTTACAGTCATTATGTCTGGATTATTTCAAAGCGTTTGACGGTATCAATCACGAATTATTGATGAGTGTCCTGGCTTACATTGGTTTTCGTGAAAATGCGCTGTCGCTGTTTACCGACTATTTATCCTGCAGCAGTCAGCAAGTTATGGATGATGGCTTGTTCTGTAATTTTGTTGATATTCACTGTGGGGTTCCTCAAGGCAGTGTTTTGGGCCCTTTGTTAGACTCGATTTACATTTATTGAAATCTGTAAAATGCTGCAAGCATTTTGTATGCATATGTATGCAGATGATCATCTACAATTGTATTATTCATTTGGTATTGAAAATATAGACATTGCAACTTCAATGCAAACGTTAACAGTGATTTAGTAATGCTTCAATAGCTCACGATAACTGTCCTTGCCTTGACTCTATTGATACTCGTAGGGCACAGAGAATTCAGAATGTTTGTTTAAGATTTAAGAGAGGTCACATTTCTCACACCTTGCGTTGGGCGGGCTGCAACTGCAAATGCAGTGCATTTGCAAAAATTGATAAAAAAAATTCCACCTTACCTTCACCGTAAATTAGTTTCAGGACAGATGTTCATAATATAAATGTAAGAAGGTTTATTAACGCTTCCCATTCATAAAACCTTTTTTAGTCGTTCTTTCCAATTTAAAGCTATACAAGCTATTCCTGAGAGTGTGAAGTGCATGCCAGTTGCATCCTTCAAATTAAAATTCAAAACGCATTTGTTTTTGAAACAGTGATGTTGTATTCTCTGGAGTATATCGTACGTTATCGAGCAGAGATTTCATTCCCAGTTGATATTCTATGTACAAAAAACAACCTTCATTGACATCCTTTGTAATACATTAATATAACCAAGTCATCTCAACTTAATCCTATCTTTGCTCTTGCTCTTCCCTTTTCTTATCTTGCTCCACTTCCTCCACGTTCCTCCGTCCTCGTCCTTTTCTCTCCTGTATTCCCGGCGTTCCTTTACTTTTGCCAGTAGTTCACTCCTACATCCTCATCTACACATTTTTTTTCATTCCCTTCCTTTCTTTCTCTCTTCGTCACTACATTCTACCCACGCACACTCCTCCAATGCCTCCAGATATCCACCCCATTCTCGCAAAACACACACCTTCTGTACATCTCATCTATCAAGTATTTGGATGGATGGATCACTCCCGCACCGAAACCTTGCAATAGTTCTTTCATCTCTGCTTGTTTGCCCTCAAATATTTCGGCCTCCCTCAATATATACATATTTCCTTGTATTTTTCGTTGTATTCTGCTCTCCTCATCTCCCCTTCTCTTTCCTGCGTGCCCACCTGCTTCTATCTTTCCACAATTTCTCTCTCCACCCCTCTCCCTCTTCTATCCTCTTTTATACTTCCTCTGCCTTCTCGTATAAGCTCAGTCTATTTTCTTCCCATTTCGATAGTCCTGTTCTTTTTTCTCATCTTTTCTGGAACTCTTTTAATATCATCTTCCTTATTCGCTGCTCTACCCATCCCCACACCCTTTCTTCATATCTCACTAACCTTCTTCCTGCCTCCACCGCCATCTTTTCCAATTCCGCCCGTTTCCTGCAGCACTATATATTCTGGCGTTGATCTTTCCAGATGTAGTGGCCTCTTCAATGCCCCTGCATCATTCTCTCCTCGTTGACTCCCCATACTTCCGCCCCATACATTAATATACTTCCCACACATACCTCCCATATTGTCATCCTTTCTCCAAACTTCAATTCTCCCTTATTCCACAACATCTTTATTAACCCTTCTTCCACCTTCCTCGCCTTGTCGCATGCCTACTTAATGTGTTGCCTATGTCGCATGCCTACTTAATGTGTTGTTCCCATTCTCCATCACGCATCCCAGATACATCCACACACTCACCTCTCTTATTTATACACCTTTCCAATCTATTTATACTTCCCGCCTCCTCCCTTCCTTCCCAAGCATTCTTTGTCTTTTCCGTATTCACCTGCAATTATCTTTCCTCCAGATACTTTACCATCCTTGCTGCCGCTCCCTTTAGCCCCTCATCTGCCTCCGCCAATATTACCATGTCATCCGCATATGCGAGCGACCAGATTCTTTTATAATAATAACAATATCCATTGTTATGATGTCGTCAGAAGTGCAAATAATGAAGTGTCTTGAAATTGTTACAACCACTGGCCAAATTACCAGATAGAGTTAAGTGCAAAAATCCAATGTCATGTCAATGTATCAAAATTGTTGAAAAAGCCGACCATTATGTAAAATGACAAGTTGTCCAATAAGTAATTATTGAGTAAATATAAAAAATGCGAAAATGAAAAAAAAAAGTTTTTATGAGGATATATTAAAATTTTCAAAAAAAAACCGAACAACAAATATTGGTACAAAAATGAAAATTGACTAACTAGTATATACTCCAAAGTTTACCGCAATAAATGTTAAAATTTGAAGAAAAAATTATAATTTGCAAAAAAATCGTCAAAGAGTCTACAATCACAAAACATTAAAATAGACAATAGCAAAAGTAATGTATCAAATTGTTAAATACATAAACATTAAATTTTTACAACCTTGTCAAACTGTGACAAAGTTTCAACTGTCGGAGAAAAGATTTTGAGTAAAGGCATTCTTAACTAAACTAAAATTCATCAAGATAAACGTAAATGTCGACGTAGAAATACACCAAAAACGCAATCCATAACAATTTGGCAGCCGAAATCTATCGAACTGGTTCCAGACAAAACATAACTAGCCAGTGTGTGTTACGCGGAACATAAATCAATCCGTTTCATAACCGATCCGGGCTGAACTTTGCCATTCGACACCAGCATCGAGCGCAGCGCAATCAATAAACTGGGTCGGAAAACAAAACCAGTCCTGTGCCATGTCGATTTACTGCCGCAATTTACGTTTTGAAATACGACAAACAACCCGAGAGTTAGTGGGCAAAATATTTTATATCCGAACATAAAAACGTCTAGTTCATTTCGTCTCCGATTTACCAACAGCGCGCGATAAATAACAACGGCCTCGA
Organism: Geotrupes spiniger; assembly: GCA_959613385.1. Taxonomy (NCBI): domain Eukaryota; kingdom Metazoa; phylum Arthropoda; class Insecta; order Coleoptera; family Geotrupidae; genus Geotrupes; species Geotrupes spiniger. Next base: position 37,533,007 of record OY390735.1, read on the forward strand.
TTACTGGATTTCGTGTTAGAGTTAGAGTAACGCAAAAATCGCTGAAGTTCATTTTATCTGAGTGAGGAATTACGATAAATTTATTAATTTACCAGAAATTATCCCAACGCTTCATAGTGAAATTCAAAATAGGCCACAATTTTTTTATCGTTCACTGCGATTCACTGAGATTAACTTTTTTCGCGCAAAACTAACAATCTTAAACCGGAATCTAGACACATTTCGAATTATCTCCCATGGTGCCTGAAATGTCAAATACGATTAAGTAAATCCTGCAATCTTACAAATTGCAGCTAACAAATGAAATCAAGTTAAATACGAATTTAGGTGAACGGAAAAATGAATTTTCTGGAAATAAAAATTGCAAAATTTCTACAAAAATGAGAAAAGAAGAATTCGTGGGCAATGAAAACTTTCAGAGATAATTTAACACTTCCATCTCAACTCATATCCCTGGGCATAGCATAATATCAATGTACACGATTATACCGATTAATTCTGTAAAAAATGCCATCAAACATCAATGGAAATACATCAAAAACCAAACAACTATTCCACTAAACGCTCACATTCACATACAGCCCCCCTTAGCAAACGGGGGAAACTAACTAAAGTCGGGAAACTATAAACATTTTATTTAAAATATTTTAAGCGGGAAAATATTCAACAAATCACGCTCAAGTATACTGGTTTGGTACATTCTGAATCAGAAGTAAAGGAAATAAAATATGCACTAGACAGTAGTTGACAGATTTTATGTTATGTATTTTTTTATATGCTTATTTTGTAATAGCATAGTTAATTTCTTCATTTCGTTATTAAACTTTAAATTGTGACAACATTTTATTGCAACACTACCTTTTAAATTTGCCGCCGAGATACTTTTTAATCTGAATGTACGTTGAAAAGCAGTGCCGCCGTCGCCACGCCCCCCTAGCTCTCATGTTTGCTAAGGCGAGCTGTACTTTCAATACAATAACAAATACTACGCCCAAATAAACGAACTTGCGATGGGAGCCCCAATATCTGCCACTGGAGCCCAAATAGTTCTAGAAGAACTAGAAAATCAGACTTTAAACAAAATCAATTAAACCATACCTTTCTTCAAAACATATGTAGATGACTGCCTAACAGCCATACTTACAAATAAAGAAAACCATGTATTACAACTATTCAATACATACAATGACAGTTTATCAAATACAGTTTACCACAGAGACAGAAACCAATAACAAACTCAATTTCTAAGACTTAACAACCAAAACAACATGAAATAAATGTTATAACTGGAATAGCCGACCGAGATATAAAACTAACCCCAAGAATTTAATTGAAAAAATTTTCAAAAACAGAATAAATAAACATTACAACAACCACACAGTCAACAAACAACACAAGAACACGAAGAATAAGTGTATCAGTATCCCATACATCAAAAACCTCTCCGAAACAATAAATCAAATACTTAAACCAAACAATTTTACAATAGCACATAAAAACAATAATAATGTATATAATAAAATATACACTAAACTTAAAGACACAACACCAGTACAGGAACAAACTAATTGTATTTATAAAATACATTGCCTTAGCTATAGCAAATGCTACATTGACTAGACAAAGCAGTTAGTAGAAGAACGTATAAAAGGAAACAAATACATGGAAAACATTACAGCGCTCAAAAACACAAAGACAATACAGGTCATAATTTTAACTACAACAACACAATACCAACGTAACATTCTCGAAATAATACAATCCATCAATGACAAAACCGACATCAATAATTTGCCTATTATTTACCACCAAGTAATATAATATTGTGAAAAAAAAAGTTCATCTTAGATATTAATACTATTTTAAACTAATTTAAGTTATTGTAGACCAGTTTATGATTTTAATTTGTAATCATATATACAATGTATATGTATATGTGAGTGTATGTATATATATATATATGCATATATATATATATATATATATATATATATATATATATATATATATATATATATATGTATATATTTGAAAATGTGTCTTGTCAAATATGACAGAAAAATATAAAATTTACACGAAAGATGGACGAATCTCACACCTCAATGGTGTAGCGAACATTAATAAAAACATGTCCATGAAGACTAACTGGTGGATCGCTAGACAATATTGTTTCTGGGTTATTACCCTTCGTCAGTAGCGATTACCAAGAACCTTAGTTGTTGAAATACCTTTACATGTAGTGGCCATCAAAACTTCTTGGCGCGAGCCAATCACTCCTAACGAACCACTGACAACAGAACACTGACGAGACGATACCTTGTCTAACACCTTGCGGACGACTGTCAAACGTCCAGTGTCAACATATAAAAGGATTGCTGCAATTAAGTTCAAAAACAATTCAAATTAAAAATGTGTCTTGCCAAATCTGACAGCAATATGTAAAATTTACACGAAAGATGGTCGAATCTTACACCTCAATGGTGCAGTGAACATTAATTAAAACAGGTCCATGAAGGCTAACTGGTGGATCGCTAGGTTCTTGGTAATCGCTACTGACGAAGGGTAATAACCCAGAAAAATATCATCTAGCGATCCATCAGTGAATGAGGTGTAAGATTAGACCATCTTTCGTGTAAATTTTACATTTTTCTATCATATTTGACAAGATACATTTTCAATATATATATATATATATATACAGAGGAAAAAGAAGGAACGGAGGTTAAGAGAGGAAGAGGAAGTGCAAGGCCTAAAAGGAAAGCAGGAGATATGGGCGTACATGAGGAAGAAGAAGAAGGGCAAGGAGAGGGCGGGGGGCAACATTGTGGAGAGGGGATGGAGGGAGCATTGCATGGGCATGTTGGGAGGAGAAGATGTGGAGAAGGGTAGGGGAGGGGATCGAGGGGACAGAGGGATAGGAGAGGGCATAGAGGAATTCAAGTGGGGGGGGAATAATAAAATAAAGAATAGGCTGAGAAGGAGGGTGGAGGATAATATAGTTTTTTTGCGTTTGTTAATATGTTATATGACGGCAATATATCGATTTTTTTTTAATCAGACTTGCTCGAATTAATCCATATTGTGATTTCGAAAGATCTAAATCAGCAAAAAGACTTAAAGCTTCATCTGCCGTAAAATATGTTGCATTGAGATTCATGCAATAATTTTTCCTTTATGATCTTTTTTTTTATTTCTATCACAATTCTGCATCATAGCAACAACAAAAGCTTCTTCCAATTCTCCTTCAGACCGCAATCCTTGGACATATGCGTTATGTATATTCTCGAGTCCATATTCTTGAATTAACTTCATATTCTTCCTATTTTCAATCTCTCTGATAAGACTTTGATGGACGTCCACGTTCTCCAGATGTTGAAGGCGTGATATCCATTGGCATTTCCTCGAACTGTATCTTAAATTCACCGTCTAACCACATTGTATTGTTATTAACGAAACGTTCTTTAGTTCGGTTAGATGTGGTCCAGCGATTGTTAAAAGCTGATATAAGGGATGTTTTAATACTTTTCACAACTAATTTACTTTTTGAAGACGACAGACAAATGATGGTGTTCTTCTAAGTATTTTTGAATATCTTCTCATTTTGTCCCATAGCCAACGAAAAATTCGCATATACTCGTCGAGGCACAACAAATTCACTCATTTTGTTGTATAGGTACTTCGCAAATATTGTTTTTACCGAGGTTGGTGCAGACTATATGTCGAAGCACAATAAAGTACTGGTAAATGACAGACAATGTCAATTTTAACAGACTGCGATCAAGGCAGACTTTTAGACTTTTGTATGAGGTGCTCTATGTGATGGTATCAAAATTGCGACATCGGCAGACATCTATAACTGTCAAAAGTCTATGAAAAGTTTCTAATAAGGTTAGGATATTAGATACTGCAAAAACAATCGTATACCTCTCCAGTTTTTACATAAACGTCTACTTAAATACTTTCTAAATACGGTACTTAATAACCATTCTAAACATGTATCACACTTATATATTTGCATTAAAAATAACGAAAATATGACCATGTAAACTGACGCAATTCTGTTCTACATAATCGACATTATTTTGAGCGTCAAGGTGGTGGGGGAAGACGGAGTGGACACGGAGGGTTGGATAAACGTGCCAGAAGAGGCATGGAAATGCGCGTGGAGGGAGATACATGATATATGGATGAAAAAACTATAGGGGGATATCGTTATTAAATGTGGGATATAAGGTATACACAGGGCTGATTGGGACACGTCTAGAAGAAGAATTGGAGGAAAATGCGATACTGCAAGAGGGTCAGGCGGGGTTTAGGGCAGGGAGAGGGGCGGAGGACGAGTTGACGGGAAGTTTCAGGACAACGAGGGGGCTAAGGCAGGGGTGTCCTCTAAGCCCGCCACTGTTCAACTTGTATATAGCCCAGCTAGATGAGGTTATGAGGAAAGGACAGGATGGAGGGAAGAAGGGATAAGGAAGGATTAGGTATGGACGTTAGCATTTGCGGACGATGTGACAATCCTCGCAGTAACGGAGAAAGGATTGAAGGAGATGGTGATGAGGCTAGAGGGATTCCTGGACAGGAGGGGGCTAGAACTGAGCACAACGAAAACGAAAGTGATGATGTTCAGGAAAGGAGGAGGGAGGGGAAGGAGATACAGGTGAAATTGAAAGGGGAGGAGATAGAACAGATGAGGGAGTGGGCATATCTGGGTTATGTGTTGCTAGCAAGCAACAGTAGGGAAGGGCAAATGAAACATATATGCAAAAAGGCGAGGAAAGCGACAGCGAGTTTGAGAAATGTCCTATGGGGGATGAAAAATGGGGGATTTGAGGAGACAAAGAAAATATGGGATGTATATGTGAAGAGCATATTGATATATGGGGTAGAGATGTGGGGAGGCAAGGAACACAAGAGCATGGAGAGGGCACACTTAGAGCATATTAAAAGCTCACTGCGTCTGGAAAGGTCGACGCCCGACTATATAATAAGACAAGAGACGGGGTGCGAGAGACTAGCGGTAGAGAGGGGGGAGAGAAAGGAGATGGTAGGGAAAAAGGTATTGGAGGAATTAGACAAGAGGGAGAGGACGGAAGGAAAGTTATCAGGATAGGAAGTAGCGAGGATAAGGCTTTATAAGAAGGCGGGAATGTCGACAGCAGAGGTGGAAAAGAGGACAAGAGAGTGGAGATAGGTGGAAATGGAGATGGTAGAGATGTGGAAGTTATTTAACGACTCAGTTTAATTAAATATTAATACCATTACAATATATATATATATATATATATATATATATATATATATATATATATATATATATATAATTATTGTACAAATTCTCAAAAGTGTTTTATTCAACGACTGACTGCTCATGATACAAGATAAGTACCATTTTATATATATATATATATATATATATATATATATATATAATGGTATTTATCTTGCCTAGTGAGCAGTCAGTCGTCGAATAAAACACTTTCAGCAGTATTAAAGTTTATTGCAACACTTTTTTTGCAAAGTGTTTCGGAATCTCTTGTCAAGCAATAAACATTAATATGACAAATTACATTAAATAAACCTATCGCGGTAACAAGGCCCTCTTTCTATAAACTCCAGTATTTACTGTAAACCTAAATTGACAAACCTTGTAAAGAATCTAGTTATGGTATTCGACCAACATTTATTTCACTTCAATATGCAAATGTAATAGTAATTGTAAAAAATTGTATTGTAATGAATCAAATATTGGACACTTGGAATCTTACATCTTGTGATAATATTAATTCAAAATTAATATTAGAAATTAATATTGAAACCACAAAACTCCCATTGTGAAAAGTCTAGCTAAGAAAACTATTAACAAAAGTCTACTAGAATGACCAATGTTCAATTCATTGTAAGTTTATAAAAAATTGTAATAAAGCAAAGCAAATCTCTAAAATACAACATTGTTCATACCTCTTAAAAAATACAAATCGAAATTTAAATGAATCTGACTAATGATCTACTAAAACGTAGGACTGCTCTAAAAAGACAATGTTATAAGTTCCAAGTTAATACATGCCAATGTGTTTACCTCCCAGCACCATCAAAAATGACTATGAAAATGTAAACACCAGCACGCACCAAAAGAGACCTACAGATCAACCTTAAAGATAAGCTATACAATTTAACTCATTAATGATCAGATCTCGTAAATATTAGTTACTAATCTGATCAGTTTTCAAACTAAATCTATATGAAAAAGTTAGTTTCAACTTCACAAAACAAATCAAAAATTAAATTAATAAATAAAGGAAAAAGAAAAAAATCAATCTAGAAAGATGCAGTATCACAGTAATAAATTATTATAAATTGTATTTAAATTGAGAGTGTCAGTTTTAAAGTTCATAGCGTTAGTGTCATTTTGTATGTGTGCCATTTCCAAAAACAAACGCTTTTTATAATTGCGCTCTTTGATAAGAATTTTGGTGTTACCGAAATGAAAAATATGTTTAACCACATTTTTAAGTTGTATAAAAATGATTTTAATGTTATTATTTATGTGTGTAATTATAACATCTTATGGATTTAGAACACGTTTAATGCGTTCCGACAAACCCTTAATGTACGGAAGTGATGCATATCTAATAGCTGCTAGTAGATAGTAAATCTGCAATTTTGTTATATAATTTGCGAATTCTACGTCTAATTAACTTTTCGAAAAATGAATTCAGAAAGAAATTAGTAATTGAAAAAATTTTATTTTGTCTAAATTTGCGTTTCGAAATTTTGGATGGGATATTTAATTCCTTGATCAACAAGGTTACTAACAACACTTCTTATATATATTAAAGGTCTATCAGAACTGAAGTTTATATATTTATTGCAATTAGTTTCTTTAATATACCAATTTGTGGAAATTTGTTTCAACCTTTTGTAAAATTGACTAATAATAAAGGTCTATCGTGGTGACGTTACGTTTCCACTTTTTATAAAATTGACGACAATAAATCTTGGTGGTGTGCCTTTATAGGTTTACACCATCTATAAAATCGACTACGATAAATTTTTATTTTGCTGTCATACCTTTCTTCATTTCCACGTTTTATAAAATTAACTTAACAATTTTCTATCATGGTAACGTACCTTTAAGCGAATTAATCTTTTATAAAATTCTATAAATTGCTATCTTGGTAACGTGACTTTATACGTTTGCATCTTATATAAAATTGATTAAGGGGGACTTACACCTTGTAGGCCAATTTTTGGAGCCAATTTTCAAGAATTAATTTTTTTTTAATGTCAATGTTGACTCCCAAGACCTGAAGATGACTTTGACAGCGCATCTATCAAACGGTGTCCACCCTAGTTGTTGGAAATAAAAAATGCAACACCGCTTTTGATCGTTGTTATATTAGCAAGGTCCCGATCGTTCACTTTTTCAAAATTACGATTTTTCGCGAAATGGTGAACATTTTTCCAAAAAAGTCATATTTTGACTACGTTTTCTGTCCCATTCGAAGCTGTCAAAAATCAGCAAAACGAAATTTTCCAAAAATGAAGGATCGGTACCTTGTTAAGTGATTCCTGTGATTAAAAAAAAATCTACAACAATTTAAAAAATGTAACTTTTGGGAAAACGCGTTTGAAGTCGAGATGTTCGCAACGTATAGAACCGTTTAAAACTGAGGGACTCGGAGAATCCTTTCGTCAAAATAATTATGGACAAATACGTTGACAAAAGAACATCGGATAAGCTAAAAAAATATCCACAGCAACGTGTGCAATCAAAAATAGCGCTAGTACAACTTTTAAGGGCGCTCGAACCAGCCGCGCGCCATCATGTTAGACGAGCTATAGCTCTCGAACTAGAGAGTAAGTTTCACTGCATATGAAAACATCTGAAAACAACACATCATTGTAAGGGAGTCTTTGAGTCAACTTAACAGCTACTGGTCTGCAGTTGACTCAGATAACCACAAACACTGATGTGGAATGACGTTAAATGTGATGATTTGGTTCACAGAAGTATACCGATTTTATTTGAAAGTTTGTGATAGTCGCGCTTTTGAGAATGAACTGTATGTCCAATGCAATTTTGAGCCCAACAGTATTTAGTTGTAGTACGGTAATGTACCACCATGGCAAGACATATCTTTGAAGACCCGCACATCTACAAGTCTTCCGCAACGACGCTTTAAATAGTCGCAAAAGGTTGGGTTGATTTCAGTACAATCAGTTGACAGCAACTCAACCCAATCGAACCTCATTCGACCCAATCCAACGTCAAGATATATTAAAAAACAATAAAAAAGATAAGTTAAGAAGTCTCGTGAGGTCCTGGGTTGAAAATACCACCAAATAACAATAATACTTTAAAATGCATATAAGGAAGAAAGTGGAAATAGTTCAAGTCAGTTGATAGCAACCCAGCCCAATCCAATCCTAACTAATTCAACCCAACCCAACGTCAAAATGCATGAAAAAAGTAATATTTGAAAAAAGGTTCAGACTTGTTAAGGGTTGGGTTTAAAAGACCACCGCGAAACAACACCAATACTTGACCATTATTTTTTTTAAATCGTACAAATTTTCTATAAAATAGTGTCAAGTTTGTAAAATGATGAATTTTGAAGTTAATATAATTTTTTGTCTATCAAGGAACAATAACGAACGTCACTTTGCTACTCAGAATATTCGTAGGATTATAAACCATTCCTAATAAGACGCTTTACATTGAAAGGCTTCAACGTCTGACTTTTATATTAGTACAATGTTATATTTATTATATTTAAATTTCAAAATCAGAATATTTTGTTTTATAGATAGAATCATTGTTCTAAACTGGACTTATCGCTGGGTAGTTGATAAACGTATCGTAGCGATGTACACATTTGTGTAGTAAGCACAATGTAATCAAAAGATGTTGATAAAATATCAATTATTCAAGGTGTGTATTTTTTATCGTCTTCACGCAACTCCACATAATTATCAAAATATAAATATTGAAATCATACAATGCAATGGATTGATTTGTCCTCGTATAGTTTGTTTATATATATAACGGAAGGATTTGCCGGAAGTTGTGTCAACTGTTTTTTAAATATACAAGTTTACAAATTTTCATATACAAACTCCGACATTCAACGATTCATCATTGCCCCTTGCATTTTTTTTGTAAATTCTAGTCATGAAATTTACAATAGTTATTATTAATGGCTTTTGCCAAAAGTTTATTGGATCATCAATATTTAATAGTTTTTTTATTCATAACTTTTTAAAAATGTTTTTGTGTGTCGATTTCTGAAATAGTGTAGTGGTCTAGGACAATAATCCTAACTTAATTTTATCAGCCAAAAAGATCGCAACGATTACTGTTTAAAGCAAATAATAGATGCACACGATAGGGAGTCACCGAGTGCAAGAATTATTATGATTTTTTACTTCTGAATTGTGTTTGTTGTTTTAAGTCGACCGTGCAATTTTATACCACTTTCTCCTAGTATAATCTGAAACATCAACTGAATAGGGTTGGGGGGGGGGGGTTAAGTTCCTTTATTACATAATTTTCTTAGTTGACTTGGTATTAGTAGCTTACGCATCACACTGTATAGGTAATCTACGAACAGCAAGTGTAGACTAAGATTATGCTAACATTTGTTGGCTGGTATTTGTTTTATAACAGAAATTTAGTCCACTGTATCTATCTTTTTTACATGTCTTTGGTGTTCTTTTGTTGGTGTGTATTCTTTCATTTGAATCCATGTTATCAGTACTACTATCGGTGCCAAAGTAATAGTGCCCTGTGTTTGAAGGCCTATATCAAAGGAGCTATACAACCAGCAATCATTTCCTCTTCGAAATGTCCATCTTGGAACCAGGTTAACACCACAGATACCACTACCACAACAATAGCCATCTCTGCTAGTACTGACTACGGCTACACTTCTCGCTCCGTCGTATCAAGGAGGGGTTCAAATAAATTTGTAATACTGCATCTGAATGTGCAAAGCATCAGGAATAAATTTCACAAAATTGATGTATTATTGAATGATATTCAACCAGATTTTTTCTGTGTTTGTGAACACTGGCTTTGCGCTGAGGAATGTAAGTATTTTGCAATCAATAATTATAATTTGGTTAGCTGTTATAGTAGAATTAATTATAAAAATGGAGGTGTTGCCATATTTGCTAAAAATGGAATTAATTCATTGGAAAAGCAATTCACAGTTGAGCAGTCGGAAAAAGATTTTGAGTATTGTGCAGTTGAAATTATGATTTGTGAAAAGCTGATTATCATTCTTACAGTTTACAGATCTCCGTCTGGAGACATTAACATGTTCATGGAAAAGCTTGACTCTGTATTGAGTTCCCTTAGATGTACATATGATCTTGTATTTGTGTGTGGTGATTTCAACATAAATATGTCATTGTCAAGTCACGAAAGCATCAAATTGTATGATGTCCTTTGTTCTCATAACTTGCATTTGTCTATATCAGAAATGACCAGAGTGACTGCTGCCTCATCAACATTAATCGACAATATTGCCACTAATTTGACTCAAATATATTATGAGGCTTCTGTTTTTAGCCCAGGCTTTTCAGATCACTACGCCCAATTGATAGTCTGTAACATATTTGAAAAACTCAAACCGTGTAAGAATTCATGTATTTACAAAAGAAATTTCGGTGACAAAAACTTAAAGAACTTTGTAAATATGTTGTCTAATGAAAGTTGGAATGAACTGTCAAATAACTTGTCACTCGATCACAACTATGAATACTTCTTCAACACTTTTCGTTATTATTTTGATGCAGCTTTTCCTCTCCAAAAAGTAACTAAATGTAGTGTCAAAAAAGGTTGGTTTACTGATGAGGTACAGCAAGCATCAATCAAGCTTAGACACTTACATAGATTGATTAAAATTGGTGAATGTTCCAAGGCTGACTACAATAAGTTTAAGAAGTACTATGGTAAACTACTATCTGAATCAAAAAAGAAATTTAATGATTCACTCATGCGAAATTCTAAAAATAAAAGTAGATGTGTGTGGAATATAATAAAAACCGAAATCACGTCAAGCAAATCAGCGAAGTTATTAAATATTAGAAAGGATAATGAGATCATTACCGATCCCATAAAACTAAGTAAATTGTTCAGTGAATACTTTGCACCAGACTGTTCTATAAATTTATCAAGAAGTTCAATTAAAAATGTTTGCAATTCAACCATATTTTTGGATCCAACGACAGCGAGTGAAATACATAATATTATTGTAGCTATATCGAATAAGGCATCTGCTGGTCTCGATGAGGTCCCTTGTAATATTCTGAAATACGTAGCCAGTTTCATTTCACCCCCTCTTTCTTTACTTATTAATTTGTCATTTATCCAAGGTGCTTTTCCAACAAAACTAAAGGCAGCAAAGATTATACCGGTTCATAAGAGAGGGAATCGATATTCTCTTGCCCAATATCGCCCAATTTCAGTGCTATCTTGCTTCTCGAAGGTTTTTGAGAGGGCGATGCATGAAAGACTATATACTTACTTCAAAAAGTTCTCACTACTCAGTTCGTGTCAATTCGGATTTCTAAAATTAAAGTCAGTAAACGATGCAATTTTTGAACAGATGAATTACATCTATGAATTATTAGATAGTAAATCGCAAGTCGGTTCTATTTATTTCGACTTGGCTCAAGCCTTTGATTTCGTTGACCATTCTTTACTTCTAAATAAACTGTCATCATATGGTATTCGTGGTCCATGTTTAGAATGGTTAACTTCATATCTACGCGATCGTATTCAGATTGTCTCAGTTAAGACTGACGATTGTACTAGCTTCTCAGAACCCGTAACTACAAATATAGGTGTACCACAGGGATCTGTTCTCGGACCATTTTTGTTCGTAATATTTGCAAATGATTTGCAGCATTGGATTCCCATTAAAAATGTTTACCAGTTTGCCGATGATATATCTCTTGTAATATTGGCAAACTCTACTGAGGAACTCTCAAGAACTGGTACGTTCTATGCTTCGCAAGTAGCTGATTGGTGTCTTCAGAATAAATTAAAACTGAATACATCAAAAACTAAATTACTCATTTTCAATCCACACAAGCGCTTAACTGATTCATCAGTACTTGTGAGGCTGTGCGGTACCACACTAGAATGTGCACAGTCTACTAAGTTTCTTGGTTGTCAGGTAGACAATCACCTATCATGGGAAAATCATGCCTCTCAATTATGCTCAAAATTAGGATCATTACTCTTCGCGGTCAGAAGACTGAGATCTTGCGTTAATGTGGACACAGTATTACTATTCTACCACAGTAACATCGCATGTCTGCTAAGATATGGGATTATGTTTTGGGGTATCTCACCTCACTTTTCTAGAGTATTTTCTATGCAAAAGAAAATTGTTAGGTGTATCTATTTCCTGCGCCAGGTTGAATCTTGCAGACAGTCATTTGTTGATGGAAAAATACTGTCATTACCATCTCTATTCCTACATGAGTGTGCCCTATACGCATAACATCAATCATCTTTCATTGCTAATAAAGACATTAATAGAAGGTATGTAACTAGACACGCGGATAATATTAGTGTTCCCATTCACAGAACATCTTTTTACGAGAAAAGTCCAATCTACTCTTGTTTAAAAGTTTACAATAGGCTGCCTGATAACTTAAAACAGATACCTCAAGTTAGTAAGTTTAAGCTCCAAAGTAGGGCATATTTTTTAGAGCAGTGTTTTTATAGGATCGACGACTATTTGCAATAGGTCTATATGTTAATTAGTTCATATATGTTATATTATCTCTTATATTTAAGTTGACAATGTCGATATCTTTGTAAAAAGGTCTTATGACAATAAATATTATTATTATTATTATTATTATTATTATTCTACGTAACATACTGTAAGTTGTTCTGCCCCTACGTTTAGAAGTAATCATTAGGGAAGTGCAAAAAAAGCATCGGATTTTTGCGATATCTACGGATAGCCGACTTTACATTTTTTTTCCTACTTAATAGTCCAAAAAAAAAAAAAAATTAAACTTCGACTAGACGTAACCTGATATGTTGTGCACACAGTGGAAATTTATTTTTTTCTACATTATACATAATTTAGTCGGTTAGCTGTTATCTGCCTTACAAGATATCGCACGAAAGCGGGATGTAGTTCTAAGGAAACCTCAACTTGTGCCTATCTCGGAACAAGGATTGAAATTTAATTGTACCCGTTATTTAACATTTTTAAAGTGAAATGAAATCTGGGTAATTTTGGCGATCGAGTAATCTATTATCGAATATTTACTGCCGGGGTCGGACTCTACGCTTCGCGACCAACACTACGATATGCAACATTTGTAGAGGAATTAAATTCAAAATTTTAAACAGTTCACTTATGAAATATATAAATACTAAAATGAAATTATTAAATTTGTGAATAAGCGTGAAGGTATTAGTGACATGTAAGAAAATCCACGGCTCTGTTAGTGCAATTTTTAAAGTTTTTAAACTTTTTCTGTTAAACCGTTTCTTTGGATATAGGCTCTTAAAAACAGTCGATAATTATTTTTGCACCGATAGTACACAAATGCGGTCAATTCATCCTCATCAGGCTGTTGATTGTAATTCGGGGGGAAATGTGCGCGAACTTTATTGGAATACGTATCTCGCTGCCAATAATCAAATAATGGGTACAATATTTCAATACGTATTTCGAGATAGGCACTAGTTGAGGTTTCCCTAGACTTCATTCAGCTTTCGTGCGATACATTGTAACGGAGATAACAGAGATCACGAATAGTTCGATTTGCAGCTAAATTAGGTATAATGTTGAAGAAATTAAATTTCCAATCTGAGCACAACATATCAGATTACGTCCAGTCGAAGGTTCAATTTTTGTTGTCGAACGGTTAAGTAGGACAAAAATTGTACAGTCGGCTATCCGTTAGATATCACAAAAATCGGATGCTTTTTTTGCACCTCAATAATGTTTACTTCCAAACGTCCCTGCACATAAATTTGAACTTAGAGTCTGTTACATAGAAATGATTGCGAGTTGTAACAATGTATATTTAATATTTTTTTTCGCCAAGCGGTTTCTTTGATATACGTCTTCAAATACAGGGGACTATTACTTTGGCACCAATAGTATTTAGTTACATCTAGTAGTGCTGTTGCTCGATAAGTTTTACATTATTCTTTGTATAGGACATGTAAATCCTTTATTCCATTCTTTCTTCTTCTTCTCTTCAGAATTTCTTCAAAATAGGTGTAAAATAATTGCATCGTCCACCTCTATGTTGTCTCCTACTACTTCTCTGGATTTTAGTTATGGGGTTCTATAGCTATCTTGCTTAGTTCTTTTGACTTTTTGACAAAAGTGGTGGCTTAACTCTCTTGTATTAACTATGTTGTCTGTTCTTTCTTCCACATATCCTTTCAAGTGCTTTTCTCCTTTCTTTAGCCTCCTTACCTTTTCCTTTTAATCTGTTTTGTTTTGCTGTTTATTAATTCATTCATTGCCAGATTGCTGTTTTTAGTGCCATCCTGCTTCTTTGTTATTTCTTTTCTCCTCCAGTACTCCTTCCTTTATTTCCTTCATAATTATTTTTACGTTTTTCTATTCCGTGTTTCCGTCTGGTTTCTTGTCATAGTTTTCCTGTCATTTCTTGTTGTACTTACTATTTTTATATTTTCGAACTTTTGTAAATTGTATTTCTGTATTTCTGGCTTCACTCTGCATTTTTGTAATTACTAGAAAACGATCGGTATGCGCATCAGCGTCTGAAACTCTTTATATCCGCTATAAACCTGGCCTGGCTTGGCGGTAATTCTGAAAAATTTTGATCTCGAAATGTTAACGGAAATCATGATAATAAATAGTAATATTAAACTAGTTACACAAATGTAGAATGGAATATTCCAGCCCATTTAGAATACCGAAGTGAACATCCCTTTCAATACTATATATAAGATTTTCGTAAAAACATCTATTTCTTGGTTCGAGCAAAAGCCATTATATATGTTTCAATTGTTTCAATTGCTACACTTAACTTTTTCACCATAGTTTAGAATTAAGGAATGTATCCTATCTAATAACAATTTTGGATTATACCAAGTAAAGTGGGCGTAGCACTGGGTGGTTAAACGATCGTTCTTGTTTACTTCTAAAATTTATTAATGAATGAAAGGGTGGACATCGTTTATATGTATTCTTTACAGTACCAGTGTGAGGAAATGGCGTAGCCAACATGTATTATTTCCGTTTCATACAATGCAATTCAGCCTCTAGCAGTCCATACGTACAAACACACCTTACTATTTTCGATTATTCGGCATTAACGACGAAAACGAATATCCAAAAAAGGATATTTGCGCTCGCCAGGTAATTACCGATTGTCATCATTTATTTTAATATAAAATACGTCAATTAGTTTAATACGACAGTCGACGATTGGAATTACCAGTCACGTAGTACGAGCGGCGTCCGACGCCGTCCGCAACCTACCTTGACGATTATCATATAACGGTGTGCTACGTGTAAAATAAGACCAATTATATATATATTATATTTTCTGCTGATACCTTAATTACAAACATTTTATATCTTTGTAAAGAAATTTACCACGATTTACCATAATAGTCTTTTACCGTCACTAAACATACGATTTATATCGATCCCATTGATATATTTCAATTTTATAAAAAAATGGGCTCAATATTTGAATTTAGTTGAATTTAAATTTTATCTCAGGATTCCTTTTAAGTATTATAATTATTTATAATGTAAATCGCGTTGGTTCCCGTGGTGAATAATATAAGTTGATTTAAAATTTGGATTTCGTTATTGAAATTTATTTTAGATGCGTGAAATATACAGATGGACCGAGTATCAACTTGATTTAACACAGGATTGTTTCCTGCTGCTATCTCAATTTCGCAAATCACTGCCCCTTTCTTCTTTATTAGCTTATACAATTTTAGCACTTTAGTTTTATTATCTATTAACGACTGTAATTATCTCCACTGTCATAATATGTACATCGTTGAGTACGCAAGAGTATTTATGCATCAAATTTCTAAATTACATAACCGCTACATTGCTCTCTGCCTTCGTTTTATTATTTTCTTACGTTTTCGTATTAAAACTGTTTTCCAATTGCCAAAACTTCGCATATTTCGTTTAATTTCATTATTCTTTATCAAATTGATAAAGAATAATGCTTCCAATCTACTTTCAATTCAATGTAATTTACTTTTTAGTTAAAATCTGAGAAGTGACACTTCAGGAAATTGAAAATCGCCGCTAAGGTCGGATTTTTTGGTGTGGCGAACATTGAAATAACAAGGTTTGCACCATTTTCATGTTCGAAAAGTTCAGGCCCTCTTACCAACCGATTTTCCTCGCCGAGTGTAGTTTAGAGAATGGGTTGTTAATAAACACCTTGAAAATCTTGATTTTATCACTCGCGTCTTGGCCACTGATGAAGCTACTTTTACTAGAAATGGCGCTTTTAATAGCCGAAACAATCACATCTGGAGTTATGAAACTCCACATGCCATCCGCGAAAATCATTTCCAGCAAACATTTTACATTAATGTGTGGATCGGTATTGTTGGAGGTCATCACGTTGGTCCTCACATTTTGCCAAAACCAATAACGGGGGCCATTTATCTAGATTTCCTGGAAAATGTGTTGCCTGGACTTCTTGAAAACATTGCACTAAATATGCGACAAGAATTGTGGTACTAGCACGTTGGGCCTCCTATTCATTATGCACGCCAAGTCACTACCTGGACGAACGAGAAATTTCCAGATTGTTGGATAGGTCGTAACGGACCTGTCTTATGGTCTTCGCGTTCATCCGACCTAAATCCTTGCGATTTTTTTTGCGGGTCACTTGAAGCAACTGGTGTATGCCACCCCAGTTGACACCGTCTAAGGTTGGTCAAAATCGCCAACTTATGAACAATATTCAAGATAATTGGATTGGCAGAGCAAACGCGTGTATTTTAAACGGGGGTCGCTACTTTGAGCATCTTCTTTAGTCTGGAAGATGTCCAAATAAATTTTGTTGTTGTTAATAAATAATGCCTAGTTTACTTGATGTTTCTTGCAATTAAATTTTTTGAAAAACATCAGTGTCTCTCAAACTTTTTTGTTAATATTTCCAACAGATTTTTCCCATAAACCATAAACTTTTGTATACGGTATGTGTGGATATTTAGTATCTATTAGACAAGCACTAACGCCGGTTAAAATATCTCTACAACTTTCAATAACATCCTGTATATGATATTTGTACACTTCAGGTTTATATTTATATACGTATGTCTTAAAAATCGCGAAAATGTTGCTATTCTAGGTATCTAGAACTCACCTATTATGTTGCTCATTGTTTGTAAGGTTTTATTATAATAAAATATTTACAATAAAATATCTGATGTGATTTTTATTATAATCATATTAAAATAGTGTATTTTATTGTTGGTCTAGGAAATTTTTAATTGCAAAGAACGCCTCAAAAACACACAAATCCGTACAAATGGGTTAAGAACTGTTGTATCGGTCTACATAATCTGTGAGTGTGCTATGCGGTGGTGCCATTACCCCCATGCAGTTTATACGATCTACAGAGCTTGAACAAGTCATTTGACATTCCAACGATCCATTTGTAAATCCATTTGTCTTTGAACGACGAGAAAAAACGAATATCGAAACTCAAGAGACACGAATAAATGCTTTATAATGATAATAAAAATAAGCACAACAAAAAAATGTTTATTGGTACTTTAGCATGGTTTTACAAAGTCAATAAAAATGCATAAAAGTTTATCAAATAGTAAGCAGTACGTTGTCACAATAAATCAAACGATAAATACAAATTTGATGATTTGGTGACATGTGATTTAACTAATGACCAATTTTTTTTGTTTGTGATGTCCCACTAGATCCACATTATTCAAAAATGTTTTTCCTTTCTTTTCAAATACGAAACTTCCTATAATATATTTGTTACAGTGTTAAGTTATTCAAACATATAAAACTTTAACGCCGGGCGTACAAAAATGCAGAACAAACTCGTAAATATCCCTAGATGTCAGAAGCAATTAGTGGCTGCCCCGGAGTGTTGATGAGCTTCATTATCGACTCCTCGTTAACAGGGAGATCCGCGGAGATTTTCTGGGTGGTGCAAATCGACAAAGTTTTATGTAGTTTATCGTCTATTGAACGGAACTTGTCGTGCTTGTCTCTGGCTACTGATTTACAACGCGGCATTTTTTACTTTCTTACACTTCTTACACAAGAAAGTTGATATTCTAACAGAAATACACGTTTTGACGTGAAACTATTTTCGGAATTAAAAATATGAAGTGGAAAATGTAGCTTAATTTAGTTTCATTTGACTTCGTTTAGTTTAATTTGACGTGTTTTGACTCGATGAAAATTTACAAAAATATCACACTTTTTAAAACATTGCTCACTTCCTCATTTGTCATAATTCACAAAAATAACAAATGTCCAAACTGTCTCAACATTTTTATAAACAGAAAGAAGTTGGCGAACGCGTGAAATTGTTGTCGTGTAATATTTTTTCTTACTTTACTTATGTAATTGTATGTTTATAAAGTATGTAAAGCAGCAGACGATCTGCAGAGGTGATTGTTTAGAGACAATTACATGAATAGTAAAGCGATTTAGATGGATAATACTTTGCCAGCGGTGATTCATAATTAATTAGGTTAATTGTGATTTATGTTCACTGATGTAAAATAGGTGTTTTGCATATGACAAGAAGTTTTGTATTCCTCAGACAAATTTTTTTAATATATTTTATAACATTATTTCGAGCTGCATAAATTAAATCACACTCAATAAATCACTACCACATTTTCATATTGATCAAAATAGACAAGACAAGGAACCCTTGTGCGTTTTATTCCACGAACCCTTGTCTTTAGCCCTTTTGTATCGATTCTTCGGTATTGATAGTTTTACCACGTGAGAATGCAAACGTTTAGATCTTTATCAATCTGGTAGAAATTTTAATAATCGAATACCCTCGCAGATTGTCGATTGATATGCAGTCATTCAAACCAAAAAAATTCTAACGAAAAGTGTTTTACCCCGAGAAAAATTTCACCGCTTACACTTTTGAGCCATGTCGTTTTATCGTTGATCATAAAAGTGGGGTGGTATTAACATGAGCGCTGAAAGTGAATTTTTGAAACCGAGCGAAATTGTTACAATGTATGAACATCACTCAAATGAAAATAAATCAAGTAAATATTAAACAAATTGAAATAAAAAGTAATCAATGAAACAGTGAAGGAAAATAATTCAAAATATATAACAAATCAAATAAGCATCTAGTAACATTACAACTGGGAAATGGACGAAGCCGAGTCAATAAACCACAGTTGAATAAACCAAATTCAAAAATATGAGTTAATGGAAACAACATATTAGCAATAAAATATTAGTATTACCTTCACTTAAGAATTTTATCGAAAATTATGTAATTCCTACAATGTAATTTAATGTAGTAAAAATTTGCAGTGGTCCGCACTGAACTTTCTTATACTTAGTTATACTACATTTTTCGAAAAAACGTTTCTAATGAAAGTTATTTAAAATTACCTTTAAAATAAGAACATTTTTTTGGTAACTCGCACCGTTTTCGAGATAAGGAAAACGGTGATAAGAGTAAACGATCATTTCCGGTTGAGGAATCGCTTTTACCATAGGACGTTTTCTTTCCTGCTATATACAAATCTTAAGTTTAAAGTTTCGAAGCTCTAGATATAATCGTTTGGACGCTAGAGCGCGCACCGAAACACACAAATAAACAGACAGACGTCAGTATATCCATCCAATGCTACTAACTACTAAGCAATTTTGGTAATGATTTTTGACATGCGTAATTTCTCTCCTTATTTTAAAATTTACTTTATGCAACAAAAATCACCCATCGAATACATACAATAAATTTGAGCCAAACAGGATATTCTCTCTAGGTGAGATTTAAAAGTACTATATTATTTTGATTTAGTATTATTTCTCGTGCTTTTTTCAACAGGATCCGGAGCTAACTTTGGTCTAAGGTAACTGCGAATTTCGTCATCAGATCTTTTCAGAACGCCAATGCTTTGAAATATTTTTAAGGGTTTCACAGCAACATTTTTATCAGAAACTTTTGCGAAATTCACGCATGAACGGATCAAAACTTGGTAATGTTTTTGATTTTTATATCTTCAAAGTTCAACTTTAAAATTGTTTCAAGTGATCGCTCTCCAATTGCTAATTTATTTTATTATTTGCAATCATATCTATGCTTAAGGAAATGAGTTCGTTTCGCTCAGGAAACGGGTTATGATTTAAACACCAACGCTCGAGCTTAGCGCCACCAGTATCATCTCCAGTGACTCGAGAAGTTCTTCGTCAACATGCTCATCATCATAGCTCTTCCACGGTGAAACCACCAAAGCTATGCATTGATCTCATTGAAGTTGGTTCATTATGTATAAAATACCTTCGTATACAAATATTTGATGTTCTAATGGGTTCAGTTTTGAAATTTGATTCGAAAGACAAAATTGTCTGCAAATATAGATGAACTGCTTTTGTATACAAGTGGTGACCGGTAGCATGTCTAAGCCTAAGTATCACTGAACATTTCTAGTGTGTTTTGAGAACTGTATTAAAATGATCGTAATATTGACCACACAATTCCGCAGTCTTTCCTCTATTTTCTAAAGCACATTTTTTTTTTGATTGTATAAATAGAATTTAAAAAATCAAACATTATTACTAATTTTATTTCGTTTGATATATTTACCACCTAGCCTAGGAGTTTTTAATTTCGGATAATGACTTGATCCTAAGATCTGTCGTGCTTTAATATACAAAGGCAAGTCAAAAGTGACAAAGATAACTTTAACGGCTATGAAGAATATTGTTCCATTCTTTTCTGTTTCGCGCTTTCTTTTTCCAATTTTGCATCTTAATACTTTTTAGACTCCTCCTATTTTAAATATTTCTGCTGATACTTTGTTTTCTCCTGGACCTTTATTATTTTTTAGGTCTTTGATTATTTTTGTGACTTCATCCTTTGTTGGTACTTCCGCTTCCCCTCTGGCAATGTAAACTGTTTCTTCTTGGCCTTTCTTATTTCTTGTATGTAGAAGTTCATAAAAGTGTTCCTTGCATCTTTTTACTTTCTTATACTTTATGTATAAATAAGTATAGAAATCATGAAAATTTTGGAACTCTAGATTTACACGTTTTGAGGTCCCCTGAATCGATTGTAACTATTTTTGGAATGACGTCAGTGCGGACCACTGCAGATTTTTTTTATTTGGGTCGGTTCACTCAGTAGGACTCCTTGTTCCTGGTTTTTAAAATAGTTATTTCTGCTATGGTAACCCTTTTCTGTTTTTTTTATTTCTTGGTAAAATGGTCGGATTTCCTTATTTTGAAATTTTTCCTCAATGGTTATGAGTTTTTTTTTCATTGTACAATCTTTTTTTCCTCCTGTATTATATTTTTCACTGTTAGTGTCGTTATTCAGTAATTCTTGTCTTATTTTCTTTTCCTTCTCTGCTATCTTTAACGTTTCAAAAATATTCTCTGAAAAATTCAAGTCGATCTGTTGTCTGCTGCGAGCCGCGCGACCCTAGTATACGATAAAGGTACGCGCTGTGGTATGAAGAACACGAATCTGTGTGCTCAGCAAAACACACAGGATCTTCCGGAAAAAATTGAGGTTAACGGTATCGTCGAAATGTTTAAACATTCAGAAGAATAATACGGCGAACAGTACGTTAATTATAACTGTTGACTTATAACTTCAGACTTTACAGGCGTTTTTCTCGAAACAGCTTTTTCAAAATCGGTGACCACGATATCTTAAAAACAAGTGAACCGATTTACTTGAAATTTTTCATACTTTTTCTTTATATCAGAAACTGTCCTTAATCGAAGGATTTTTTTCTTCGATGCATACTTTTTGTGTAAGTATAGGAATCATGAAAACTCGAGATTTCAACGGATATACGCGTTTTGAGGCCCCATGAATCGTTTCTGACTATTTTCTTATTATAGATATTGATATTTCAAACAACTTTCATTTGAAAAGTTTTTTCGAAAAACGTAGTATAACTAAGTATAAGTAAGTTTCGTGCTGACCACCGCGGATTTTTACTTTTTTATACATTATGTATAAGTAAGTATAGGAATCATGAAAATTTTCGAACTCGAGATTTCAACGGATATACACGTTTTGAGGTCCCCTGAATCGTTTCTGACTATTTTCGGAATGACGTCTGTGTGTCTGTATGTGTGTGCGTCTGTGCGCGCTCTAGCGTCCAAACGATTATAGCTAGAGCTCTGAAACTGGCGCGAGCCAATCACTCCAAACGAACCACTGACAACAGAACACTGACGAGACGATACCTTGCGGAGACTAAACAAGAGACGACTGTCAAACGTCCAGTGTCAACATATAAAAGGATTGCTGCAATTAAGTTCAAAGGGTAATATTGTTTCTGGGTTAAGGGTAATAACCCATAAACAATATTGTCTAGCGATCCACCAGTTAGTCTTCATGGACCTGTTTTAATTAATGTTCACTGCACCATTGAGGTATAAGATTAGACCATATTTCGTGTAAATTTTACATTTTGCTGTCAGATTTGACAAGACGCATTTTTAATTTGAATTGTTTTTGAACTTAATTGCAGCAATCCTTTTATATGTTGGCACTGGACGTTCGACGGCCGTCTCTTGTTTAGTCTCCGCAAGGTGTTAGACAAGGTATTGTCTCGTCAGTGTTCTGTTGTCAGTGGTTCGTTAGGAGTGATTGGCTCGCGCCAAGAAGTTTTGATGGCCACTACATGTGAAGGTATTTCAACAACTAAGGTTCTTGGTAATCGCTACTGACGAAGGGTAATAACCCAGAAACAATATTGTCTAGCGATCCACCAGTTAATCTTCATGGACCTGTTTTAATTAATGTTCACTGCACCATTGAGGTGTAAGATTAGACCATCTTTCGTGTAAATTTTACATTTTGGTGCCAGATTTGACAAGACGCATTTTTAATATATATATATATACATTATACATATACGCAAAATGGCCGCCGCTTGCCTTCCAGCACGACCGAAGTCTGATAGGCCAATCGTCTATCACAGAACGTACTAAATCCGTAGGAAAATTGTCCACTGCCCTGATAAGGGCACGCTTCATGGACTCCAAGGGTGACGAGTAGTACAGACCATGCTCTCTAATACAGACCACAACTTATAATCTAAGCGATCCAGATCTGGACCAGCGGAAGGCCAATCAACTAAAATTGGGCAAATTGTTTCCTAACCACTTTTGTGTTTTTTTTGCATTGTGTGCTGGGGCAGAGTCCTCCTGAAAAGTCCACAGTTCGTTCCTAAACAATGTATTGTTTAGTGGCTTCACAGCTATCTCTAAAACGTCGGATGGTGTACTACCATTGCTGAGGTTTTGACTCCTTTTTTGTAGAAATGGAGCTTTGTGACCCATCATACGCCACTCCCTACCACCTACACAGAAGATCCTGCTTCTGTGACCCCTTTGTACTCTATGAACCGATGCTTGTCGAGGTGACTGAGCATATACTGTATCATTTTCATTATTGAACGCCTCCTCCACAGTGAAAATTTTCTCATCTGTAAACAGAATTCTTCTATGGGCGTTATTCGCGTACTGACGAAGCAGTGATTTTGATTTTTGTTAGCGTGTCTTCTTCAATGCCGCTATAAGGAGATGTGGACATTGACATTTAAAATTAATATATTGAACAGATACCAATATTGATGTTTTTGTGAAAACTTCATTATTTTTAGTTGACATTTGGTATCCACCAATCGAAATAAAACGACAAATCATACGCACAGTAAGAAAGTAATTATGGAGTATTTGTATTATTAATTACATAACGAAATAAAGTGTGGGCGATAAGTGGTCCAAAAATAAATTTTAACTACGATATTTATTTCATCTGTATATTTATGTCAAGTTGCCATTCAAGTCCGGAAGTCGTTGCAATCTATTGTGTTTTCTAAGCCACTTATTCAATTGTAATATGTTTTTGAATCCATGTGCACAATTTAAACATTGGGGACTCATAACTCTAGATATGCAACTTCATGATATATACAGTGTGTTTCACTTAAGAGTGTAACACCATCATATCTTTTTTATTTTCTGTCCAATTTTTGTAATTATTTTTTCTAAACCTAGAATACTTATTGCTCTATTTACTACCAAAAAACCAAATGTAGTCTTTAAATGCAAAGCAACCTGCGATGACAAAATAAATGGCAAAAATCAAGAAATCACTTTAGGGATTTTTTTATCGAAAAATTTTACTAGTAATAATTGTTCAGAATTACTCAAAACCCCAAATCCAAATTTTCATGAAAATTAAAAATGTTAAAATTTTCCGTAAAAATCCGTAAATACGTATTATTAGCTGCGCCGAAAATTGTATGCTGTGAAAATTTTGTTCGAAATAAAACCTTAACTGTCAAAGTTGTTTAAAATTGTTGTTGTTTGGGCGCAGCCACCTGTGCAAATAATATTTACCGAATTGGAATTACTTTTGAAGAAAATTTTAACATTTTTAATTTTCATGAAATTTTAGATTTAGGGTTTTTGGGCAATTCTGAACAATTATTACTAGTAAAAATTTTCGATAAAAAAAATCCCTAAACTGATTTCTTGACTTTTGCCATTTATTTTGCCATCGCAGGTTGTTTTGCATTTAAAGAAGACAATTGGTTTTTTGGGCGTAAATAGAGCAATAAGTATAAAATAAAAATAAAAAAGATATGATGTTGTTACACTCTTAAGTGAAACACACTGTATATATATTTATATGTTGTTGGTTATTTCACTTGTTGACATCTTGTATACATTGAAAATTATTAGTTGTAAGTAGTTGTAAGTAGTAGTAAAATTATTAGTATAGTTAATATTATTATATAAACAGCATCAGCAATAAAACATTGTAATTAGTATTTATATCGTATCAAATGACTGGAGTGGAGCTGTTAAGAAAATGAAAACTTAATCAAACAGAGTTCAAATATTTCCTTTCAAACAACCCGGAATTGCATATTTTAAATGCGCACAAAATTATAAGACTATAATAACGTACAAAAAAGAATAGATAAATGATATAGATAAGAAGTTAGACGATAAGGAAGCATATGAAATACTAAAACATGACCCTACTAACAAATATCAGCAAAACGTGAATCGGCTTATAACAAAATAGCACACAGATAACTTAATTGACAAAAAAATGGCGTTTAAATTTAGAACAAATTATACCTAACCATCAAAGATGTACGGGTTAGCCAAACTACATAATCAGTACCAATAATTAGTAGCTCCCAGGGCTCCAGATATAATATGTTTAAATTCTTTCTTACTCGCCAAATCTCTGGAAAAAACAATATTTTGTATACTAATATCCATATCGAACGTTACCAACGAATATTTTATTAGGGCCACTACATTCTGTCTTAATTCAACACATTTCAAATTTAATGAAAAATTCCTTATACAGAAATATGGAACAGCCATGGGCTCTCCCATCTCTGCCACGATAGCTAATTTGAAATACGATGAAAGTAATGTAATAAGTAAACTCAACAAAAACAAGATAAAAATACCCTTTTAAGCGGTATGTGGATGACGAATTTAACAAATTCCATAATAAGTTACACTTCACTAGAAAAAGAAAACAATTTTCATACATACAACCGCGGAAATCTACACTGAGTGGTATACTAAATCAATGCACTCCGACGTACACCTAACTTGTATACCTAACTATAATGTAAATGTTTGGAAAATGTTCAACTTGCACAAAGTTCTGCACGAATTACTGTTAAACAATGTTAAACAATTGACATTCGAAGTTTATTTCCATTATCAAATTTAAACAAATGCAGACAATGATTGGATCAGTACCGAATTTACAACTTAATGACACCGAAAACAATTATGAAACGGTGATAAAGTAATTGTCACCAAAATATAACACCGTCCACTTTAATTCACACCAACGCGTAAGCGATCCATCAATAACAGAACCCGAAGAGCGGGATCACAAATTTCAAACCGGTTCTGTTTTTGTTAAACAAACTGTTAAATCTGGCCATGTTTACGATCGTTCTTTGGGCGTTGCTACGTAACGCCGAGCCATCCGGCCTTAGCATAATTTCGTTGGGCTCTATATTTAAACTGTGTCGGCTCGTTCGGAGAGGGTGACTTCCATGTTTGTAAGGGCGCGTTAAAGGTGCAAATGAAAAAGGGAGATCGTGAGGGAATGCATCAGCGTTCGGTATTTGTCTAATCTCTTCGTCGAGGGTAGTTTTAAGTTATCACCAGGAGCAAAAAAAAACACTCAGAAACATAGATGAAGAAAATCAATCCCAGAAAGAGAATATGTATTTATTTAATTTGGCAGTGAATATTTAATCATAAAATTTGCATGTACGCAGTCCGATATGGTCTAGTGGCTAGGATACCTGGCTTTCACCCAGGAGGCTCGGGTTCGATTCCCGGTATCGGAAATATCCGTTTTGTTGCTTGCCTCCATATAATTCTCAACTCAAAAATATTTTTGTAAACACCATTACTCGTATACTAATCGTTACATATTTCTTTTAATGCCGTAAAAGGAAGTAAGCATTACGTAACGAAGCGATAGAAAGTCTGTAATTTATGGGACGAAATTGCTCCCGGCTAAGGTACATCGGAATGTTATTCAAAAGTTTTATAAACATATTTGAACTTTACTTATTGTTCACAATGGTACAATAGGCCAAATAAGTTTCCGGACAGTGCTCAAACGCATAGATAACACTTGCTGCTAGAATAATTTATTCTGCGCATGTTAGTCACGCCCACCATTTTACCTGACATTTAATTATATTCAACTCTTTTAAACAGATGAACGACGAAAGCGCAGTAAAGAAATAAAAGAAAAGGACAAACGGCATTATTTCATCGCTTGCACATAAAATTTATATCGAGTCGTTCCAAAAATGTCACAGTTTCATTTCACGTACTGAGATGCATATTAACGCAGGATTAATTGATTGAAGAATTGTGTGTGCATGGAAATTAATCTAAACAGTGTTAAATTTATTTAGATGGAAAAAATGTCAAAAAGTTGTTATTTGAGACTTCTAAAAAATTATTACTTATTTCAATGTCGTTTTATTTATATTTATGTAGACAGCCATCACGATTATGAGTATTTGTATGTTTGTAAATTTTTTCACTATTAAACAATTTCAACTTTCTTCTATTATTGACTTATAAGACAACATGACCATGATATTTATCAAAATGTACGTCAAATTAAAAATCAAAATTTTGTGTTAACCGCTTTATATTGACAAAGGCAAATTTAAATCAATTCTAAATAATAAACTAACATTTATTGTTCCTTAGTGAAATACGGAATTTCAGGAATAGAAGCACGGTTACAGATAATATAATTCTTGATTTCTTTTACTAGAACTACTACTTTTGAGTAAGACATAGAAAGAGAGACAAAGGGTCTTTTTGCTTTGTCGTGTGAATGTAAATTTATGATAAAAAATATATATGCTTTGGGCATTTGGGATAATATTGCAAGGTGGCTTGAGTCATATCTATTGTTTAGGAAATGGTCGTGAATGTTAACAATAACTATAACTCTTGGTATGCCTCAGGGGTCTGTTCTTGAGTCATTTGTTACTTCTTTATACATAATCGATCTTCTATATAATTTCAACTAACATGGATGGTTTTATAAAAATCCATCAGGCATTTTCATCAATGTATAATATATAATAAATAATAATAAATAATTCTGTAATAATGTAATATGTTACTATGGAGTCTGCATTTGCAAAGTTTCTGGGCATAGTGTTTGACCACGACATTGGATGGACCGCTAAAACGACTGTGCAATAAAAATATTTAATAACAAGTTTTATAATTTGAATTGATTTGATGTTGTGTGTGACTCCATACGGACACATTTTATTTATTTTAACTGGTTTAATTAGTTTTAGCTGACTTTTCTTCCATTATTTCATCGACTTAGTTTTACTCACACACACACACACACACACACACACACACACACACACACACACACACACACACACACACGCACACACACACACACACACGCACGCACACACACACACACGCACGCACACACACACACACACACGCACACACACACGCACACATCAAATCGGAGATTACTGCGAACACAGAGTAATCGGGTTTGAACGATTAGGAAAAAAATCAATTTGTTCAAGCTAACGTTTCGCTTCTTTATTGAAGCATTTTCAAAGCCTAGAAGGTATACAATGCTAAGTAAATTTTATTTAAACAATGTAAAAGAAAAGAGAAACAACATTTTTTAAATTTACTTATATGAAATGTTAGATGTGTTACATTCAATTTGTGATAAATTTACCACTCATACTGCTACATATACAAGAAAAGCACAAGTTGAAACAATTTTAAAACCAAATATTCACATTTCGATCGTGATGCGTCCAAAAACTGTTACGCATTAAGCGAAAACGTATATGAATTTTATGCGCACAAAAAACAGACGTTAAAACACTGCAAAAATGAACCTTATGGATACCTGCGAGTTTTAAGGTGACAAAATTCCACTAGCATTGAACAAGTTACGAGGGGAAGTTGAAAAGTCAAAATATAAATTTATGAAAAGTTTACGATTTAAAATATAAAAGAAGTCAAAATTAACGTTAAAAACAAAGCATCTGTAACAGACCCATCACAAAGGATAAAAGAGTAAGAGAAATGTTCAGGGAGTCAGAAAAATAGGTTAATTGAAGGAAAAAGGCAAAAAACAAATGGTCGTCATCCGATTCGCCTCCTATCCAAAAACAAAGATAGAAAGGACAAAACCAAAAAAAAAAATTTAATTTAAATTTAGATGTGAAAATTTTGTGAGAAGTCCTGTGTAAATAGTTTTCAAACTGTCTTTGTCTTTTTTAAAATTCATCGCCTGTGGTGAGTTGACAATGTAACAGATTTCCATAAAATTTCGTTGTTGGAGGTGGTCGTAGAACGCTAAGATCTTGGTTTCGTTCTAGTTTATGTGATTGCTATTACCAGAGGCATGAGTAGCCAGAGCACAATATTGTGGGTTGATTATAGTGTCACTTTTATGCTGTGTGATGCGTTGTTTAAGACGTTGAGATACGTTACAATTATTATATAACATTTTACTTGAAAATAATTATCCTTCTTCACTTCTTCATAAATTACTTTTTTCAAATCCTCCTCCGAGACTTCAGGACGAACTTCCCCAAGAAACGGTCAAAATTTACAAAAGTTTCCTTTGCATACACCAACTGTCCCCTTCTTTAAAAAAAATATATTCCAAGGCACTAACATCGTGGTCGCCGACCGAATCGCTAAACCTGTCGGCAAATTATTTTCCAATACTAAGGACAAAACCCCTATTATTCTTCATAGTAATATTATATATCAAATTCCTTGTGATGATTGTAACCATGTTTACATAGACCAAACTACTCAACGTCTTAAACAACGCATCACACAGCATAAAAGTGATACTATAATCAAACCACAATATTGTGCTCTGGCTACTCATGCCTATGGTAATAGCCATCACATAAACTATAATGAAACCAAGATCTTAGCGTTCAACGACCACCTCCAACAAAGAACTTTTATGGAAATGTGTTACGTTGTCAACTCACCACAGGTGATGAATTTTAAAAAAGACAATGACAGTTTTAGCACTATTTACACAGGACTTCTCACAAAATTTTCACATCTAAATTTAAATTAAATCGAATCGGATGACGACCATTTGTTTTTTGCCTTTTTCCTTCAATTAACCTATTTTTCTGACTCCCTGAACATTTTTCGTACTCTTTTATCCTTTGTGATACGTCTGTTATAGATGTTTTGTTTTTAACGTTAATTTTGACTTCTTTTCATATTTTACATCGTAAACTTTTCATAAATTTATATTTTGACTTTTCAACTTCCCCTCGTAACTTGTTCAATGCTAGTGGAATTTTGTCACCTTAAAACTCGCAGGTATCCATAAGGTTCATTTTTGAAGTGTTTTGACGCCTGTTTTTGTGCGCATAAAATTCATATACGTTTTCACTTAATGCGTTACAGTTTTTGGGCGCATCTCGTTCAAAATGTGAATATTTGGTTTTAAAATTGTTTCAACTTGTGATTTTCTTGTATATGTAGCAGTATGAGTGGTATATTTATCACTTTCAAATTGAATGTAACACATCTAACATTTCATGTAAGTAAATTTAAAAAATGTTTTTTTCTCTTCTATTTCAAATTTATTTAACATTGTATACCTTTTAGGCTTTGAAAATGTTTTAATAAAGAAGCGAAACGTTAGCTGGAACAAATTGATGGCTTTTTTTCCTAATCGTGCAAACCAGAATACTGTGTGTTCGCAGTAATCTCCGATTTTATTTTTAACTATAACGATTGTTATACAAAGAATTTTTCAATTACATATATATATATACATATATTTAATATTATTGTACAAATTCTCGAAGTCAAGAACGAATCGAGATAACCGTTTTCTGTATCTTTCTATGTTGTGAGATAGGGAATTATCATCAACTATCCTAGCTGGACGATTAGCCGATGCTCGTGGAGTAAGGCTTTCAGCCCGAACAGTATGGAGGAGACTCAAAGAAGGAGCTTTGTCTGCGAAAACACCAGCTGCAGGCCCTAAAATGACGGTAGCGCGGCTTGAGTTTGCATACCAGTATGTAAATTGGGGTGACAGCGAATGGAAGAGCGTGCTCTTTACAAATGAGTCTAGATTTAGTCCTAAATAATCAGGCGGTCATCAGAAGGTATGGCGAACACCAGGAGAGTGATAAAGTCAATACTGCATATCTCCCAGAATTGGATTTAATGGAGGCAGTGTAACGATCTGGGCTGGTATATCTTTAGAGGCCCACACGGATTTGGTGTTTATTGAAAACGGTTCAATCCCGACATACAGGTACATCCTCGAATGTTTAAAACCACAAACCATATGCGCCATTTATTGGCGCACATTACGATAATTGTTATCCGATACTTGAAACAAGTCGGTATACAATGTCTTCCGTGGCAAGCCAATAGTCCCTTCTTGAATTCAATAAAAATCGTTTGGGATTTTTTTGGTAAAAGAGTTAGACCTCGCCAACCCCTACCGGAGACGTTGAATGAACTACGAGTAGCACTGGCAGAAGAATGGGCTTAAATCCTTCTAGAATACATTTCCACCCCCATTCATAGCATGCCTAATCGTTTAAGGGACGTTATAAGAGCTCGTGGGTAACACCCGTTATTAGTGTTGAATTGTGGTGTTCTTTTGGATTGCCACTGTATATTCATTTATTAAATATTCCTTAATTTTTTTAAAATTTATTTTTGATTTTTTTGTTTTCTCATCACTAAGATGGGTGCTCTTTATTTTAAAGACAATTTAAAAGATTTCATTATTGCTCATGCACCACAACAAAAATTTTGGAGTGTCCGGAATTTTTTGGGGCGGCAGTGTATATCGATGAATTTAATAAAGAATTAAAAATACAAAATACTTCAAAAATATACAAAAACTCAATCACTAATAGCATATCATTTAGACAGTTGATTCAAATCATGAAAACCCTATAATTAGCAATCTGTCTGATGGTAAGGGCGATTTATTCTATAATATCTTTATTGATTATCCATATTTCGTGGTGCATTTTCCACATTATCAGGACTTCTATAAAAAATTATAAATAGAAGATGTAAAGTAATTATGGTATAACTTACTCAATTGATACAATATAAAATTGGACGTCAATACAAATAAGAATTAACAAGAATTTTCGATTAAAAACTGTCACGAAAAATAAAATTTTTCAAATTAATAAATAAATCAATTTTTGACAGATAGGTCTGCTAATTACAATATCAAAATAGTAAACGACTTGAACACGAAAAAACGAAGGTTATTATGTTGAAAAAATATGATTTGAAATATGAACAGACACGAAACAACCATAGAGTTAGAAAATGAAGTACTAAGGAGGATTATTCAATAAATTTGTGTATATGACACTTAAACCATCAATGTCTTGCCTACAGTTAATAGTGTGTATTCTCTTTTATGAAGCACATTTCTAAAAAAATCTCTTTTGATAATAATAATGAGAGATGTGCAATCCTCTTCATTCTATTCTTTAAACGTAAAATGCAATTAATTTTCATTTTTAAAGGGTGCAATGACGAAAAGTGAATAAATTGGTTTGTTTACGATGCCAATCGAGAATAATGATATTATTAAGTCTAATAAGTTACGTATATAGACGTTGCTCCTTAACGTTATTTATTTATGGATGAAAATGTGTGTTGATTGTTTCCGATTTTAACTTTTTTCTCGTATTAATTGGGGAAAATCATACACATTTTAAATTGGTTATTATGTACTCGTTAATTTTAAAATGTTTTTAATGGTTTGACATAATGTTGACAATTGCTTTGTTAATAATTTACTTTACATTAGGTAAGATAATATTATTTTAAATAATTACAAATGTTAATTGTTGTTTGTTTCTATTTAGTCTGAAGATGCTTTTTAATAAAGAGCGAAACGTCACAAATGTAAATTGTGTTTAAATTCAAGCACCGTGGTCTGAAAATTTCCGAGGAATCATCGACTTTTTATTTATATAGGAGACAAGAATATATTATACGAATTTCATCATTCATCGGATCAAAAATGAACACCTTTACATATATCAAGCAACATATTGGACAAGAGTATGTACCCATTTTGAATAGATGGTCTACGTTAGTGAAAAATTAGCATCGTTCAATAATAGAAAAATTTACTTAACACGCTGTAAAAGTTGTAAGATTGTACCCAAACATTTACATTATTTCAACAAAAAAATTCCGAATTTTTATATTAATAATTTTTACAACAATAAATTGGAAAGGGTCATACAACATTTTCAGCTCAAGTTATTGAACCATGAAATTTCAATTACATTCTTTAGGATCAAAGATTCTTTTTCTCTTGTACAAAAAATTCAGAACTTGACATTACCAAATGATCATGTGCTAATTTCATTGGATGTTGTGTCGTTATTTACCAATTTACCACAAGATTTAATACTTAATACCATACAAGAGGAATGGTGTAATATACAACTATACACACCAATTGATTTGCTTACTTTCACTAGAATCATCCATTTTATTTTCAGTACTAGTTATTTTGCATAAATATAATGATTCCCTCTTTCACCAGAATTCAGGGTCGTCAATGGGTCATCCATGTTCACCTATCCTAGCGTCTTAATATCACTTCTAAATTCTACTATAGCGTCATTAACTATTAATATTCCATTTTTATATATTTATGTGGATGACATATTCACGGCTATTCCGCAACATTATATTGATAATATTTTGAATTCATTTACTAGTTTTCACCCACAACTACAATTCACTCTAGAGATGGAGAAAGATAATCAATTGAACGTTTTAGTTGTTACTGTCGTTAGGAAAAATGACCAATCATTATCAACGAAATGGTTTACAAAACCCACTAGTTCTGGTAGAATATTAAAAATTTAGATCTCAGCATCCAATGAAAAAAATTAATACCATAATAGCATTAAATAATCGGGTTAATAAACTAAGTAGTGCTACATTTCACACAGAAAACAAAAAAATATATACAACATACTAGAATCTAATGATTACCCAAAAAAAATATCAATAAGATCTTATACTCGAATAACCATTCCAAAAAAACAACGATTAATGTACTAATATCAAAATATTATTCTTGCCCTTACATTAGTGGCTTATCGGAACAGTTAAGAAAAATTTTAAACAACAATGACTTTTTATAACATTAAGACGATAGGTTCCCTGTTCACAAAATTAAAAACTAAGACATGTCTTTTATCACAATCAAACTTAGTTTATACTTAACATAAATGCTTTCCAAATGCTACATATTGATAGTATAACATTAGAAAAAGCTAAATGTTTAACTATTATAAAGCTTATAAACTGAACTCATCTCAAGGTATTGAAGCAGTCACTTTACTTCAAAATTACAACCGGATCTCGCAATTTGGATGCAGAAAACGGAAAAAGACATTTTAACATTTTAAAAAGCACATCGCGGAAAACAAACAAAACTGCAGTAAACCATTAATCATAAGTACTGCCATTATTTAATACGTCATCTTTTACAAGTAAATATTTCAAAAAAATATTGTGAATATTAAATATTTATATCTTAAATGAGAAAATTAATGTGTTCTACAAAAGCTTAAAAACATTTAAGAGTCAAACCCAATAATATCGGGCATGCAGTAAAAATATTCTTATTTGCATTTTGGTGTACATATGCATTAAATTCTCTTCTTCCTTACTCACCTATGGTGCCTTTAAAACCTCTTCTTTGTCTCATCAAAAGCACTTGCACTTGCACGTGCAACACATTCAGCCACCCCAATTTTCATTTCTTATATACATATTCCTCAAAGATCCAGTAATTATTTTTCCTTCCATGTCCAACTGTAGAAATTGTACACACTTCTGCATTGCCCTCTTCTTTTTCTATTCAAATATTCAGGCTTCTCCGTACATATGTTGCCCTGAATATATACATAACAATAAGTAAGAACCAAACTGAACCAAGCAGCTACATGAAGATTCACCTCAAAATTAATACAAATTGGGGAGAAACAGGGAGAAAGTCACAAAAAATATTTTAAATTTATGACAATATATAAACAGGTAAAGACAAAACCATGAAATTTTGAAAAATAAGGATGGTTAGAACATATGTACATATAATTATATTAAATATAATAGCAGTATATAAACAATTTAATAATACAATACAAGATATACAGCATAATTAATTGATGTTAAGATCAAGATTTTTATAATTAATGGAAAGGTGGTGTATAAAACCTTATAAAATTTAAAGAGTAAGATTCAATAAAAGAGAAATATTAATAAAATTAATAAAAATAAAGAAAAATTACGACAATCTCCGAAACCAGTATTCGTGGAGAAATAGAGAAAACTAATTTAAAACAGAATTAGTAAAAACCATAAACGCTGAATTAGAAACAAATATTTTAATACTACTGAAAATATTCACGTTTCAAATATTGAAAGATCAACAAAACAAACTTATCAATTTGAAAACCCAGGCTCCTCTCAATCGGACAAGGAACAGACATGAGGAATATCACCCATCACATATCTTTCCATTTCAAAGAACATTTCCCTTTCGAACTAAGGTACGAAAACGAAAATATATTTGATTTCTAGCCCATCGTAACTATCAATTGTAAAATTGTCAGAATTTCTAATTGTAATTCCAGATGTCAAATATTAATTAAAATCTAAAGATAATGCAATGGGTAAATTATAAATTACAAACCTGTAGTCTCAAGTTTTGAACAAACTTATTATATGTCTCATAGTCGTATTTTGAATAATGCGTAAAATTTGGCGCAGTACAAATAACATCTAAATCATTCTATTGCTTATGTGGCGAGATATAATAATCAGATTAAAAGGTTTATTTACCTAAATGATTTGTTTGTAAAACATGGATACTAAAGTAGTTGTGTTATCGTACCAAGGATAATAAACATTAAAATGTTTATTAACAGGCGACAGGTCAAATAAAAAATGACAAAACATCGGATAATTTATTTATTTTTTACAATGTGTGGCTTTTCGATTATTCCATGGGCTATTAATAGATGCATACGATCGTTACCGGAATTTTATCGAAATGTAAATATATAAACAACTGCAACAAAAAAGTATTAGAATTTGACTGCGATCAGCTAATCGCGCGGTTATTTTTCGCTGACTTTAATTTCCTTTGTTGAACGAATATGACTAACAATTCTTACAGAGTCGTGAGATTCGTTTTTTACTTACTTATACATAAAGTATAAGTAAGTATAGGAATCATGAAAAATGTCGACCTCGAGATTTTAACGGATATACGCGTTTTGAGGTCCCCTGAATCGTTTCTGACTATTTTCGGAATGACGTCTGTGTGTGTGTGTGTCTGTCTGTGTGTCTGTGCGCGCTCTAGCGTCCAAACGATTATAGCTAGAACTCTGAAACTTTAAACTTAACATTTGTAGGAGGAAAACGTCCTATTTTGAACGCAATCTCTCAACCGGAAGTGATGGTTTACTCTTATCACCTTTTTCCATATCTCGAAAACGGTACACGTTACGGAAAAAAATATTCTTACATAAATTATAGATATTGGTATTTTAAACAACTTTCATTTGAAAAGTTTTTTCGAAAAACGTAGTATAACTAAGTATAAGTAAGTTTCGCGCGGACCACCGCGGATTTTTTTTATCAGATGGTAATGATGTAGGCTTTGATCATTCAATTCAAAAAATTCAAAATCATATACATATAGTGCACAATTCGAAAGCGTTAACCCTAACCAATATAAGTAAAGTATGTAGCCTACCCTTGAATAAATGAAAAATATGAAATTAAAATACACTGCTCAACATTTAAACTGGTACAAATATATTACATGCAGTAAAAGTAAACAACTTTTTATTAGTGATGGGAATAATCGAGATGCGATAGACGAATTAGTCGATTATTAAAATCTCTCGAGATAATCGACTATGCACTCTGAAAATTAGTAGTACTAAATTAGTAGTCGTACGTCGATCACGGAACGTGTGGCAGCGGACCGAGAAGGCCGATATCTCGATATATTTTAACCCCACCACTAAATATTAATAGTAGTTCCAGGTTCGAGATATTTTATTTTAACATTGGACTCGTTCGATTGTGGCAACTAATTAGTCGTATCGCTAAGCGAAGCTTCTCTTTCAATTATTTTTGTACTCTCGACCGATCGTCATTGTCGGATTGAAGAATACAATAATTTAAATAAGTACAATCGTGTTGATGATATTGCGTTAGTAAATAAAACGCTTCAAAATTTATAATAATATTTATAAACTGCCACAATAATATATAAAAAATATGAGCAAATAACAACAAAAGTATAATTCTCAATAAAAACAAAGGTATCTATATAATAAATTAATAACTCTAGATTAAACAATAATAATAAAAATTAATAAAAACAAATTTATAAGAATGTGGTATTAAAGAATATAATTTGATCTAAATTTTTAGACGACAGTTTGTTTCGATGTAAATTTGTAAGTTGCACGGCTTTAGAAAACACACTGTTAGTGGTATTAGAACGTTTATGTTGTACGTTGCATTAATTAGTATTAGTACGACTACTACTAATTTTAACTACTAATATTAGTCGATTATTAAATTATATCGATTACTAATAATCGATTATTGAAATATCTCGATTATGCCCATCACTACTTTTTATGCGTTCTGCATGACTTCCTACATCATCAGGGCTGTGTTTCGGAATGCAAACAATGCCTATCGAATGACATTTGCGATTCAATTGTTAATTTATTATACTTTATGTATAAGTAAGTATAGGAATCATGAAAATTTTCGAACTCGAGATTTGTGTTTGCGCGCGCGCGCGCGTGTGTGTGTGTGTGTGTGTGTGTGTGTGTGTGTGTGTGTGTGTGTGTGTGTGTGTGTGTGTGTGTGTGTGTGTGTGTGTGTGTGTGTGTGTGTGTGTGTGTGTGTGTGTGTGTGTGTGTGTGTGTGTGTGTGTGTGTGTGTGTGTGTGTGTGTGTGTGTGTGGGCGCGCGCGCTCTACCGTCCAAACGATTATAGCTCGAGCTGTGAAACTTTAAACTTAAGATTTGCATATAAAGAAAAGAAAACGTCCTATTTTGAGCACAATAGCTCAACCGGAAGTGAAGGTTTACTCTTATCACCTTTTCCGTATCTCGAAAACGGTACGATTTATCAAAAAAATTTTAAACAACTTTTATTTGAAAAGTTTTTTCGAAAAATGTATAAGAAAGTTCAGTGTGGACCACTGCAGATTTTTGTTTGTTGTTATTATCTCTCATAAGTTCAGTTACTGAGCTCGTGGACGCTTATACTTTTATCAAGTTTTTAAGAGAATCTCTGCGACTTTCTCTAGTAAGTTTTATTTCAGAGTGATTGACTGCATTTTAGAGATG
This sequence comes from Geotrupes spiniger, assembly GCA_959613385.1. NCBI lineage: Eukaryota > Metazoa > Arthropoda > Insecta > Coleoptera > Geotrupidae > Geotrupes > Geotrupes spiniger. The sequence goes on from OY390735.1 coordinate 37,571,264, forward strand.
CCGTTAAAGCATTTAAGTATTGAAGAAATGAGCCAAGCTATGGGAATGCTTATGACTGGTGAATCGCTAAGAACTGTAGCTGCATATTTAAACGTGAGCTACAATGTGATCAGAAGGGTTCGAATTCGCTTTAATGATACTGGATCTGTCCGACATAGCCACGTCGGAGGGCGAAATTGCAGTACAATAGTCAGGGAGGACCGTTTTATTACGGTTCAGTCGAAGGAATAGATTTTCTACCGCAAGAACACTGCAAATTCAGTTATTGAATGCAACAGCTACTCAAGTATCCACTCAAACAGTAAGAATAAGGCTCCATGGGGTAAATTTAAGGTCCAGATCTTCTAAAAAAATATCCATTGTTAACCAGAGCCCACAAAAGAAGAAGGCTAGAATGGGTGCACCAACTTCAAAATTGGAATGTTGAAGATTGGGGTCGTTGTTTATTTAGTGACGAGACCAGAGTGCGTCTCCATAGCTCAGATGGAAGAGTGAAACTTTGGAGAAACAGAGGAGAACGCTATATTGAAAACCGCGTGACTTACCATCAGCTTATGGAGGTGGTTCAATTACCGTTTGGGGAGGTATTTCTCAGTCGTACTGAATCGGTTATGCTTGGAAATGCTACAATCAATAGTGTCAGGTATCTTAATGAGATATTACAACCTGTAGTGTTGCCGTTTGTTGATGATAAGCATTACATTCGGGATTTGATTTCTAGCATGCCAAGACGTTGCCAACAGGTCATAAAAGTAAGAGGAGGTCCCACGCATTATTAATCTTAAGTGTTTGGTTATCATTTCTTTCAAGAGTATCCTTTTCTGTATTACTAAAATGAAGATATGACAAATATGGGTACATTCTCTTCAAGCTATTACCACTCTATGCTCAACCATAGAACACCGTATCTATCACAAAGAAAGCAACAGGTCAATCATTGAATTTGGGGTGCCATAGGGCTTTATGTTGGGCCCCATTCTCTTCATTTTATATGTGAATGATCTAAATATAAATAGGGAGATGCTCATATCTACTAGAAAACAAATATGTTGAAGAGGTGAAAAGAAAAGAAGACAATTAAGGTTTCAGGTTTCAAATTAAGGTTTGGAACGCAATATTTTACATTGAAAAAACAAAAAACAAACTAAGCCATCTCAAATTTCTGGGTATACAAATAGACACCAAACGTACATGGACCAAATACATCAACGAAATCTCTTCCGCTATCTATGCGATAAGGCGAATGAAAAATAACTTACCTTCTGAAAACAGTATATTTCGCGAATTTTCACAGGTTACGGTTTTATGGCAGCTCCTGTGGGGGTGCGTGTGCAGTAGCGGGCCTTTTTATCGAGTAAAAGAGGGTTCTTTGAGTATTTTGTGGAATAGACAGTCGCAGAGAATATTTCAAGCAAGATGGAACTTGCTAACTCCCATTTACATATATGAGTGTATAAAATATATACAAATTAATAAACTACATTTCGCAAAAAAATGGTGACCGCAACAGCTTTAACATATGTAGGTCAAACAGAAATGTTTCAAATTCCACTCCACAACCTCAAAAGCCCAAGGTGTGAGTTTCTGGGGTATAAAACTTTATAATCACATGCATGAAGGCCATGAAGTCACTCGCTACACCAAGGACACATATTTTAATCAGAAATATTGTGTATATATCTAAACTTTATTGTGAATATGTATTATTTATTTCTAAATTTTAATATGTATTGTACTTATAATCCTATGATATTTGTCTTTTCATGTAAATTTTTGATGAATAAACTTATTATTATTAATATAAAATTAATAATACTGGTATACAGTAATATTATGGTTGAACCCAAAGTATACTAAAGCCTTTATTTGAATTCTTTAAAACCTACATCTTACATCAAACTTAACATCCAATATTGAAGGCCGTCGAGGAATATTTTAATAGAAATAAAATAGAATGTGTTATTTTCCACATTGCGTCAAACAATATTGGTAACTATCGGTGCCAAAGTAATAGTCCCCTGTGTTTGAAGACATATATCAAAGAAACAGCTTGGCGGAAAAAAATGAAATATACATTGTCACAACAAGCAGTAATTTCTATGTAACATACTGTAAGTTCAAATTTTTGTGCTTTTACGTTTAGAAGTAATCATTAAGGAGGTACAAAAAGCATCCGCTTTTTTCGTGATCTCTGTTATCTCCGAAATGTAGTTCTAAGGAAATCTCAACTTATGCCTATCTCGAAATACGTATTGAAATTTAATTGTACCCATTATTTGATTATTGGGAGTGAGATACGTACTCCAATAAAGTTCTCGCAGATTTCCCCCCGGAGGGAGCGGTCTGGGTCTAGCGCTGGGTAATTCTGTCAGGGCGGTACTCCAAACTTTTTTGGATTATTTTTATAGCTAATTTATTTTATTTTTTAATAGCGTAAATAATAATAAGTCATATATTAAGATCGTATAATAAAAACAATAACATAATTTTAGAAATATGTATCTTATAAATAATAAATACAAGTTCTATAGTTTTTTCACGCGTCGTTTGATACGTCGTAGTTAAAATTACTCTTCTTGTCTATATTCACGTACAATCAAGCGAAAGTGCAAAACATTCTGTCTTGTTTATGTTTCTTGTACTGCATTTATTATCATTATTTACCTCAATGTATATTCATTATCGTCTAGGTCATGGGTCGGCAACCTTTTTTGGATAGCGGGCCATTTTCAAAATATTTTTTTTTATGCGTGCCGCACATTCAAATGTAACTTGAATAGTGCTTTTATATCATATACGAGTATAAATATTATTAAAAATAAACATAGAAAAAAAAATTTTTTTATTATGCTATATTTTACAATCCTTAAAAGGGAAAAAAAGAAAATACAATTCCAATTACATATGTATAAATATGTAAATATAAAATATATAAAATATTAAGGAAAATAGTTTATCTTCCATTTTATTCATTCGTTAAAATTCAATGCGCTTTTTGTTCTTGAATATTGTTTGATAATTCATTCCGGTTGTGTTTGGGATACTGAGATCCTCAACAAGTTTTGTAAATTTACATCCGTCAACCTCGTTCTATATTTTGATTTTATGAAATTCATTCTTGAAAATGTTTGTTCGTATAAATAGGTGCTTGAAAAAATACAAATCATTGATTTTGCAAAATTTCTTAAATTGGGAAATTTATTTTCTGATAGTTTTGAATAAAATGCAATTAAATTATTTTCATCAAAATTACATTTATATACATTGTTAGATTGCAAATCCATTAACTCTAGTTGTAAATTGTCTGGTGCTTTTACAATATCAAGTTTTAAAGGATTTTCAAATATTAATATGTCCATTTCTTTTGCATAAAAATCTTGAGACGGATTACGAAAAATTTCATCCAGTACTTCTAGTGACTCAATAAAAATATTCGAAGGACACAGTTTGCCGTTTTTTGTTAAACGATTGCAAAGTAGGAACATTTTATTTTAAGCTGGAAACTTTTGATTTCTGTAAACAGCTCGTTGATTAGCTTTCCTTGCCTTGTAGTGTTATATTTCATTTATTGAAGTTGTAATATCCACAAGAAAAGCTAACTCGCTTATCCATTTAAAATTCGATAATTCTGGTTATCTGTCAAAAACATTTCAATCTTGTCTATCAACTCGAAAAATCTTTTTAAAACTTTCCCACGGCTGAGCCATCTTACTTCAGAAAAATAAATAATATCTTCATATTCTGCGTCAATTTCATTTAAGAAATTCCGGAATGGACTTTACTACCATATTCATAACATTTTTCAAATTTACAACTTTTTCGCAAAGTGCATGTTGAAGGATAATACAATGAAGTTGTAGAGGATGGTGTGTAACATTAAATTCTTTCAATTTTTTATTAATCAAAATCAATATTGTGGCCAGTCATGTTCTTTGCACCGTCAGATGTCATATTTTTTAATTTTTCTCACTTGAGATCGTACATATTGAAAACATGTAATAGTTGCAAAAATATATCTTCACCTCTCGTATTCCCATGGAGGCTTTTAATGCAGCAAGGTCTTCTGTTACACAAAATTGTTTATCAATTCCACGGATAAAAATCAACAATTGAGCGGTGCTAGTTATATCGTTGCTTTCATCAAATCCTAGTGAAAAATACTCAAATTGTGAACAATTTTCTTTTAATTTATTAAAAATATTAGTTGATATATTTTCAATACGTCGAACTACTGTACGTGCAGACAAACTAATATCTTAAACTTTTTAAATTTTGTGAACAGCAGCCAAAATACATTTTTTAATGAGCTCTCCATTCGTAAATGGGTTGTTATGTTCAGCAATTAATTTCGGCATATTCATAGTGTTATTATTTCGGTATAAAGCGGAACGAAGTGGTTGTTTGGATTGGTTCGGGTCCTTTAGTGAGATTAGTATTTTGCGTAAACCTTTGAATGACACCTATTACGTTACGCACGAATTGAGCAGATGACTCGGTCATATCGGAATTGTTAGCAGTACAACTACGTTGTATAACATCCTCTATGATGCAATGAGGAAAGGGAGTATCCTCGGTATCAATTTCATCATTGCATTGTTCGTCGTCATAACTATCACTCGACTCATCCGACAATTCATCATCATCGTCACCTTCTCCTAAGTTAATTGTAAATGGTTCCATAATTTCGTCTACAAGGTGTTCTTCTTCTAGGTACGTTATCACAATTTTCTTAGAATGTTCAACACAATTCTTCCATATCTCCGTTGAAACGTCGTTCAAAACTTTCTGACATAAATCCAATACATCCTTAATTATAATATAAATAATAAATATTTCTTGTCGCAACTTTATTTTTCACGTATGTCCAAATTAATTCAATAGCATTAAATTCGCAATGAGCTACAGGTAACCACAATAATTCTATATCCTCTCCTCTTAGTTGCTTTGCAATAGTTTCTAATAGTAGTACTATTGATAATGATGCGGCTTGGACAATACAGCTGTGGTTTAGTCAATTATGAAAAATTGGTGCCACCTTGTTTTTCAATAACCAAGCAATCATGGCATCTTTCCTCCAGGATAATTTAAGGTTCCTAAAATCTAGCTTGATTTATCATAATTATTGATTCCTCATAATCTTGTTTATTCATTTCGTGATGATAATTAATCGGTTTTTCTTTCTATAAAGCAACGGAAACTTCCGTTCCATATAAAAGTTGAATATCTTTCTCCTTATTACCCAAAAAATCATCACATTCGATTCTTTTTCTACCAGTTTTTGGTGTAAAATAATTTGATCTATCTTCACTTTCGAATTCATTACTTACTCTTTTACCAGTTCTTGTGGTGACCCCGCTTTAGCCGTTCTTTCCACTACCGTCTTCACATCAATAGTTGGTCCATTCTTATCTTTTTCGCCTTGAAAAGAGTGTCTTACATTTATTATAAGTTGTGTGACTTCTTTATTACATGCTTCGGCATTTTTGTATAAATAATAGCACATTGATTATAAAGAAAGATGCTCAGTAACTGGCAAATAATTATCACTTCGTGCTTTTATATGAATCTGTTATCATTATTTACCACACATGTATTCATTATCATGTCATTAAAAGTGATTACAATCAGCAGCCAGATGAGGATGAATTGACCGCATTTGTTTACTTTCGTTGCAAAAATAATAATCGACTGTTTTTGAAGGCCTATATTGAAAGAAACGGTTTGGTAGAAAAAAATATAAATATACGTTAATAATTGCACTATCAGAACCGTGATATTTTCTTATATGTCAATAATACCTTCAAATTATTCACAAATTTAATAATTTTATTTTAATATTTATATATTTCATAAGTGAACTGTAAATTTTGAATTTAATTCCGATACAAATGTTGCATATCGTAGTGTTGGTCGCGAAGCGTAGAGTCCGGTCCCGGCAGTTAATATGCGATAAGAGCTTGTGCGATCACCAAAATTTACGCAAACTTCATTTCACATATTAAATAACGGGTACAATTAAACTTGAATACGTGTTTCGAGAAAGACACAAGTTGAGATTTCCTAAGAACTACATCCCGATTTCGTGCGACATCTTGTAACGGAGATAACAGAGGTCACAAAAAGTACGATTTGCGGCTAAACTATGTATAATGTTAAAAGAATTAAATTTCTCCTCCAGTTAATACTGGCATACGTGATGAATAAAGATCTATCTATCTATCTATGCACAACATATCAGGTTACGTCCAGTCGAAGTTTCAATTTTTTTATTGAACGGTTAAGTAGAAAAAAAAGTATCCGCTATCCGTTAGATATCGCAAAAATCTGATGCTTTTTTGCACTTCCCTAATGATTACTTCTAAACACCCCTGCACACAAATTTAAAACTTACAGTATGTTACGTAGAAATGATTGCTGGTTGTAACAATGTACATTTAGTTTTTTTCCGCCAAGCGGTTTCTTTGATATAGGTCTTCAACCACAGGGGACTATTACTTTGGAACCGATAGTAGTGATCCACCATTTAGTCTTTATGGACAACTTTATGGTGTAAGAGCAGTCCCATATGTGAAGTAACTTTAACACTTTTCTGTCATTTTTGAAATGACATATTTATAATTAGATTTATTTGCTCTGCCTGCCAACATCTCTATGATTGTAACTGAATTTGCAAACTGAACACATTTCATGGAGCCATGGTTAATGTTAATTGGTTAGAAGCAATTATGTGGTTTATTGTTCACGTAGTACTAGACCAAATAATGTGTTATAAATTTCTCGTGCATATAAAATATACTCGATTCTCTCTTCGTGTTATAATGTAAATATCATTCTATTTATGGTACATATCGTACCTTTAATTATACACAAATTAGTATGTTACCACCTACTGAAATGTACAAACTAGTTAAAAATATGTACTGCAGCAAGTCATGAAAATCAAATAGAGCATAGTATAAACTATCAAGATGTAAGAGAGTAGTAAATGTGATACATGTGAGTTAAGTGCAATATATAATAACATTATAAAATATTTGTGTATTACTTTGTATAAGATATAAGTTAAAAATAAATCAGTAGTTGTCCGCACTGAACTTACTCCATTACTCCATTTTTAAAAAGAATTTTTAAAATAAAAGTTCTTTAGAATTTCAATATCTTTCAATATTTTTTTCGATTATTCGTACTCACAATATTCACAATTCCTTACTTTCTTATAAACAAAGTATAAGAAAGTAAAAATGGAAAACTAAATTGAGTAGTATGTTTATAAAGGTAACAGATTAAACTTACAGTTCTGACATACAGAAGCTAAAAAAATATTAGAAATTATACATATGGAAAACAATTCAATTGGTGGGTTCAGATATTTTCTAATAATGGAATGATTTTTGCATATTTTTACTTACTTATACTTTATGTATAAGTATAGTAATCATGAAAAATTTCGACCTCGAGATTTTAACGGATATACGCGTTTTGAGGTCCCCTGAATCGTTTCTGATCGTTTTCGGAATGACGTCTGTGTGTCTGTGTGTGTGTGTGTATCTCTGTGTGTGTGTCTGTGTGTCTGTGCGCGCTCTAGCGTCCAAACGATTATAGCTAGACCTCTGAAACTTTAAATTTAACATTTGTATGTAGCAAGGAGGAAAACGTCCTATTTTTAACGCAATCACTCAACCGGAAGTGATGGTTTACTCTTATCACCTTTTTCCATATCTCGAAAACGGTACACGTTACGGAAAAAAATATTCTTACATAAATTATAGATATTGATTTAAACTACTTTCACTTGAAAAGTTTTTTCGAAAAAAGTAGTATAACTAAGTATAAGTAAGTTTCGTGCGGACCACCGCACCATACGAACGACGAAGTTTTCAATGTTAAACATTTTATAGAAAATCAATAGAATGTTAAGAGAAAAACATCGAAATCAGACGACTTAGGATTGTTCTGCAGCAATAATACGGAAAATTTTCTAAGTGAAATTCTTTACTTCAATAAAATGACATTTATTAAAGATTTTTTTTATTGTGTACTGCTACTTTGAAGAAAAAATCTGGGCTGTGAATGAGATTGTGAATACTTGAGAAATAAAACTTCTAGATCACAAAAATTCCTTATGAGCGCTGGTATTGGAGAATTAATAAATAATAATAAAATAATAATAAAAAGCAAAAGAGATGCAGTTGCAGATGAAAGTCAAGAAATATCAGATTCAGTGACATATCATGATCAAGTAATAAAACGCAGGATGGAGAGGAAGAAGTATCAAGTGACAATTTAAAGGAAATTAGAATATCTCCGCATCAAAACTTAATCGAAAGAATTAAAGAAGATTAATGTGAACATTGTATTGGATTATTCAAATGCGGATGTTTGGCACAAAAAGTAAAATCGCGATGTTGTAGTGAGTCAATAAATCATATTTAGCAACGGCAAATTACTCTTATGGCAAATGGGGGAAAATTTCGATGAATTTTCATATAATTTTATTTCGGAAGAAGAAATATTACCGGGAATAATAAAAACATTCAGGAATAAATATAAAAATTTTGAAGACTATGCTACTTATCTTAGTCCATGAAGTAATAATCTAGAAAACAATGCGATTTATATTGTCGAACAAATTCGTAGATGTATTTAAAACCCAACCCGTCCCAACCCAACTCAGCCCAGCGCAGTCCAACCCAAACCAAACACAGCCTTAATTGCATTAAGCCCAATGTTAATTTTGCCTCAAAATTCAACCCAGGGGAGAACTTCCACGTTTAAGATATATTATTATTAAATTCAAAGTTATGAGAAACACAAAATCGCGAACAAGTTCGATTCTAAACCCAAATAGAACGAAGGAACAATTGAAATTACACTGCAAGCTGGTGCATGAGATAGATTTCTAAAATTCTTGAAAATCCCAATCGACTAGGGTGTTAGGTTGGGTTGGGTTTCGTGTGGTTTGGTTTGGTTGAGTTGGGTATGGGAATTTGGAAAAATCTTTATCGAGTAAGATATAGAGTTGCATTGACTTTCGTTGGGTATAAAACTCCAAACAAATTTCTAAACCCAATTGAGTTAAAATTTTTTCCCACTTTCACACAGTTGTCTTAAGAACTGAAAACAACAAATTTATAAATGAAATAAAATATTTTAATAACCGGTAGACACGGCACGTTTGTTAAATCGGTTTTGCGTGGCCTAGGGTAAATATGGTGCTACCTAGAAGCCTTAACTAATTGATACGCCGGGAATAACTCTAGGCGCAACTTTTTCCAATTACATGTAAAAGAATCTGCAGTAATTTTTTATTCGTATTTCACGTAAACCTGCGCAATCGAGAATATGGCTAGTTAACCAAGCTACAGGTGACAGCCACGGCAACTGTGACCGTCGCCGCCCCTACGATCACGAATGGGAATATTTATCGTCTGTTGCTGGGACTACAAATAATTTTTCAAAGCGATTTTTCAGTAAATGGTAGTCTTTTCGGAAGTACCTCACTTCTGATTGATACATTGCTTTCAAAAATGCAAATCTTAAAATTTAAGTTTCATAATAATAACTTATAGTAATAGTCTTGGCGCTAGACCGCGCACATACACACACATATACGAGGGGGGACCCAAATGTAACGGGAATTCGGCTGCAGTGGGGAGGGAGACTGGGGAAACCAATTGCTCGACCAGGTGCTCGTTACGGTTACCCCACCAGAGTTACTGTGCGAAGTTGTGATGCTGTGAGTGCATCGGTTCGCCCGTGAGAGTTATTTTAGTAAAACAAATTTTTCCATTTCGGCGATAACATGATGGGCAGATTGTCAAGAGCAACGCGCGGCTGTGAAATTTTGCTTCTTTTTGGAGAAATCGGCCGCGGAAACTATTGTAATGCTTAAGACTGCTGCCCTAAGTGAAATCAGAGTCTACGAGTGGTTTTCACGTTTTAAAAATGGAAAAATGTCAATTGAACACCAACCCCGTTCAGGACGCTCCTCAACGTCAAGAAGTGACGCAAATGTCGATAAAATCAATACCCTCGCTCGTGAAGACCGTCACCGAACCATTGAACAACTCTGTGAGATGTTTGGAATATCATGGAGTTCAATTCAAAATATTTTGGCCCAAGGTTTTGCACATGAGAAGGGTTGCAGCCAAATTTGTCACTCGCCTTCTCACACACGAGCAAAGTCCACCCCCCATACTTCCCGGATCTAATCCCCTGTGATTTATTTTTGCTCCCAAGCTCAAAAGGGAAAAAGGAAAGCGGTTTGCCACTATGGAGGAGGTAAAACAAAAATCGCTGGACGGCATAAAGAACATCCCGATAATTGAATTTAAAAACTGTTTTGAACAGTGGAAGAATCGTTTGAAGAAGTGCGTTGTGGTCAACGGGGAATACTTTGAAAGTGATCACAATTTGGTGTAAAAATTTTAAGAAATAAAGTCGTTATGACGAATTTCCCTTTTTTTGGTCCCCCCTCGTATAGACGTCATGCGGAAAATAATCAAACTCGATTCAGGGAATATCAAAACGCGTATATCTCGAGGTCGAAAATTTTCATAACTTCTATCCTTCCTTATACGGTATAAGTATAACAACCTGCTCCGATTATTCTTGAAATGTCGTATGTGATGATGTGCTCTAGCGAATAAACTATTGAGGTGAAAATTATGAAACTCTCGACGTAAGAATTGTATACAATATAATATAATGAGGAAACCTTTATATTTTTACAGCATGTGTTATCAAAAATGTGGTTCTTATAAAACAAAAAATATTGAAATTTTATACTTTTAGTAAATAGCTAAGTATAAGAAAGTGCGAACCACTGCATATTTTTTATCTTTAACAAAAAGTTCAGAATAACCATTGCGAATGCCTAAGCCTATGGTATTTGATTGAATTTACCCTATTTGATTTTTACATTTTGTTGTATACATCACGTAACGTGTTCGTTTGTGATAATATCATGCGCGCAATAAATATCTCGATGTCTATACGTTAATTACGGAAAATATGTACTCACACATTTGAAGTTGAGTAAAATAAATGCATGCACGTGATTGATTTCTGCTACGAAGGCATTTGCCATTTAATTTATTACGCAAGGCCGGTTTCCGTAAGCTTGAAATATTCAATGTTTGTCCAGCGATCGTACGACATATTTCGGTATTTGCATAAGTAATATTTCCATTATTCCGGCAAATATCCGGTCGTAAGCCGCGCTTACTTGCATAAACAATCGCGTACGGTCGAGACGGGGCTCGTCGAAACGACATACAGTAGCGTTCAGAAGTGGCCATTTCCGAGGATTACGCGCTTTTCGACAACGAGGGCACTTACACATATTGCTTTTATTAAACTCCATGTACCAATTGAGCGTCTCCCTCCGTTCGCAAGCGCCAAATCCCTGGCGCTTATCGCACTTTCGAGAGTCGTTATCCCATTTTTGAAATGGTAATTCTCGTTTCCAAAACAGGGTGTTTGTAAATGTACGATCTCGTTAGTGGCGGAAAAATTCAACTTGTTTTGTCGATTGTCAAACACGAAGAGTAGGATGCACCGTCAGGCATGTACTCATTCAAATCGATATTTAATTATATTTAAATTACTCGTATCAATGGACCAGTCAAATTAGCATATTTAGAAAGACATAATTATGTAGTATTGAAATTTTGTATAGGAACGTTCGGTAGGAGGAGAAAAGTACCCACCGTTCTCACATATAGGAGATGTTGATTTTAATCATCCAAACGGTTAACAATAAAACTGCAACAGATAATAGTAGTAGGCATCACAATTCAAAGAACACTGAAAATAATTAAATAATTTACTACATCGTGTGAACATCATTCATAAAAATAAAAAAATTAAAATACATAATATTGATAAGAATCCTATAAAATAATAATCAAATATATTGGATGTCTGATGATATAACGAATTATTTTTATCAATATGATGAACCCCATGCATCAATTTTATGAATCCTAAGATACACACGTTTAAAAAAATAATTAGTAGAATTGTTAGTATTACTATATCACGAGCCGCCAATACGGTGCACTCAGTTATGTAAATAAATATGATCAATATGAAATTGAAATATGATTATATGTACTTTTATTTGTAATTAAAAACATTTGAAAACACCAGTACATTGCAAATATGAATACATAAATAGGTTGAAATACGATGGAAATAGTGGTGATGCAGTGTAAACTTAAAAATAGGCTAGGGGATAAAATATTTATGAAAAACGATTTAATCAGAGAAGACAAAGAAAAAATAGACACAGGACAAACAACAAACACTACGACAAATAAACAAAATAGAATAAAGATAGGCGCAATGAATATTGGAAGTACTGTTGCCAAAGGAGCCCTGAAACACCTCATTGGAGAAATGAAAAAGTACAAGATAAATTCTAGAAACGAAATAAAAACGATAACAGAAGTGGAAGACCATACATTTGTTAACAGCGGAATAGATAACAGGAAACTTGGAGTAGGCTTCATAATTAATTTTGAGGGATACTAGGACAGAATTTGTAAAATTCAGTTACGATTAGAGGTCAATTTAAAGATCTTATAGGTCTTCATAAATATTGGTTTTGCTGTCTGGTTTTTTTTTCGGGCGGTGCATGTGCATCTATATCAATATATATAGATGCACATGCACCGCCCGAAAAAAAAACCAGACAGCAAAACCAATATTTATGAAGACCTATAAGATCTTTTGGATAAGACCCCGAGGTTCTATATAAAATGTATATTAGGGGATATGAACGCCAAAGTAGGGAGAGAAAATGAAAGGAGGCAATGGGGGGAAAGAGCAGGCATATTGCTAGTAACGACAATGGAGAGTGTAATCGAATTTGCGTTGGAGAACGATATGAAGGTAGCACTGCTTTTGACCACAAGAACATACATAGAAAAACATCTATAAGATCTTTTGGATAAGACCCCGAGGTTCTATATAAAATGTATATTAGGGGATATGAACGCCAAAGTAGGGCGAGAAAATGAAAGGAGGCAATGGGGGGAAAGAGCAGGCATATTGCTAGTAACGACAATGGAGAGTGTAATCGAATTTCCGTTGGAGAACGATATGAAGGTAGCACTGCTTTTGACCACAAGAACATACATAGAAAAACATGGATATCGCCAAATGCGAAAACAAAAAACTAAATTGGTCATGCCTTGAAGGAAAGGAAACACAAAAAATGTAACGAACGTGAAAGCTACATATTAGCTATTGCAGAAATTAAGCAAAGAAGAACTACAAAAATCAATGAAAAAAAAGAGGATACAGGAGGTATCACCTGGTACATTTGAAAGATGACGAGGTGCCAACGCATGTTGAGAAAGAAATGTGGAGAAGCTAGTGGAAATAACTGTACGTACGATACAAAACAAAATATTAATTGACGGAGAGTTCTAGAAGAATTTATTAAAAAAAAAAGATTTAGACAAGATGACCAATTTTCCACAAACCTCTTCAACTTAGCGCAGGAAGTAATACAAAGAGAAAACGACATAAGAACAGAGGGTTTGATATATGAAAGTGAACACCAGTGCTTGGCCTATGCAGATAATATAGTACTGATGGCGAGGTCAAAGAAATAATTGATGGAGGTGTCATATACTTTTGTAATGAAAGAACTAATACTAATTAATACTAACTAATGGGGAGTGAAGAAACGGAAATAGAAAAACGATTAGCAACGGGAAGTGGAGCGGTGGGAATGTTTTTAAGAATATTCATTCAAGGAATGTATCAAGAGGGTCTAAAATAAGATTATTCCAAACAATAATAATAAGACCTGATGTTACCTATGCATGTGAAACGTCAACAACTACAAAAAGGTGAAAATAAATAGGAAATTGGCGAACGAAATATTCTGAAAAATATCTGGCATTATTAAAAGTACATAATGAATTTAGAAGGAGAACAAATAAACAAATAGAAGAGCAATACAAAAAACCAAGCACGCCAAATAGCGAGGATGGGCGACGATGGATGGGTTAAAAGAATCGTAATGTGAGAGAAGAAGGAAAGACAAGAAGAGGAAGACCAGAGAGAGATGGTTAGAGAAAGTGAAGAAAGATCTAAGCGAGGTAGGAATCAGAGATTGGAAGGAAGACGCACCGGATAGAAGCACAGAAGAATGAAAGACCTCGAGCCAAGAGTTACTAGAGCCTGTAGCCCTGCAATGTATATATGACGAATATCGGTGAAAAATTTCGGAATATAGTCCATATGCCAAATTTGACGAGAAGTAACTTTTTAAGGATTATTAATAAAAGAAAATCTTAGGGTTAATTGTGTTAACTGCCGTGGTTCTATTGGATGGAAGTGTTATTCCGGAAGGCCTTGCATCCCAAGACAATTACTTCATCTTCACCAAAATTGCACTTGATTTTAATATTTGACGCATAGGTTCGAAAACGATTTTAAAATGATGACGTTGTTCGTCCTCAATATACGATGCGACGCAATTGTCATCGATGTAAACGATCACGAAATTATGAAGTCTAGGCCACCGATGTTACTCATGAAGGGTTGAAACGTTGGAGTAGCATTTGGTATGTCATGACTAATAATAACACCTTTTGGCTCATTCGAATTCAACTCGAATGAGCCAAAAGGTGTTATTATTACTGTTTTTTGACGATCTTTTGGAGCAACTGGATTTGGTTGTACGTTTTGACCAAATCAATAGTAGAATGTTTTGTCTCCAAACTTAAACGTTTGTAATCCTCACATGGACGCTATTCGTCTATTTTTTGGTAACGAGATGGAGAGGACTCGCCCAACTGCAACTGCGCAGGCGAGAATAGCTCGTTTGTAACATTGTTGAAACTCCCTTTTTACTATTTTAGGCATCTCAGGATGTAATCTCCGAGCTTTGCAATAGACAGGTTGTGATTATTTGATGTTGAACATTGAACAATTACATTTGTCATTTTTTAAAAATCCTATATACTACGCGTTAATTACGTCGCCACGCCTTATATTATTCATTAAATTATCTAACATATAATGCAATACTTGTATGTATGATATGTATGATAATAAAAGTACATTTTATGACGTGCATGATATAAATTTGAACAAACTACTGAGATACAAATAGTTATCGGCGATGAACTTGAAGAACTGTTCTTCTAGATCAGTTCAAGCGAGAAAACCTACCTGAAGATGAAAATTGTGATATTGCCGAAACGTCGGAACAATCCTTACAGGGATAATTCTACAACGCGGTTTATCTTACAAAAAATATATATAATATTGTTATGAAAATGAAAGTTTTGATTATTTAAGCCCGACTCAAGTATTTTGATAAACACTTTCCCTTGTTCATTATAATTTTTAAATAAGAAAATTGGACATTTGACCGTGGTTTTGATTTACTATTATATTGTGGCGTTTTAAAAATGAACTGGAGATGTTCGTAGATTTTATTTTGAATATACGCCCTTATGTTAAGTTTAGAAGGTGAAATCTACTTGACTTTACAAAAAAATGCTTACTCTTAAATGTTGATCAAAGGGTTCTATAACCTTCGGTTGTTTTTCGACAAATCTGTATTTTGCAGTTAACCAACATATTAATCCGTGCCATTGCAATACAGATGTATGATAGCGTTAGTTACTGGAAGGCTTGAAAAGGGATAAAAGTTTTTACCAATACGTAAATAATGTTCCATAAAATCACTAATGTATACTCATTCAGCATACTGTATGCCCATTTTGAATATGCATTTTTATTTCACAGAATATTCTGTGGTATTCGTCTCAACATAATTAAATTAATTCCTTCAAGCGTTTCCGTGAATTATTTTGAGTCAACCGCATGATAAGCCTGTATAGCTAATCACAAAGGCTCTATACTATTTTGCACTTGCATAATTGAACGTTCCGTCTAATCCTCGAGATATAGTTTTTAGCAAAAACAATAGTTACATCACTTGAATCACATGGGAATTCCCACTCCGTCACTTCAAGTAAGTGCCTAACCTTTTTTTTCATAAATTTTATTCAACATAAACTTGCATTCTTGTTCCCTTTTACATTTTTATAGTATAGATATGAAGAAAATAATAACATTTTGATAAATTGTCGAGGTGTTATCACGTCTTTGTTTGCATTTAAATTTAAATTTGTTAAAATGTTAAAAGCAAGAATTATCTTATACGGTGTATTTAAATTTAAAAGAGTTTTTAAAATTTAATTTGGGTACACTTAAAAAAATCGTAACCCACGAAGATTTTGATTTGTTTCAGTTGAAAAATTGATAAATGTTTTTTCTTTCTTCTTCTTCCTCTTCTGCACAATTGAACCTAACCCAACACACCGCAAGCCAAGTCATCACCACCACAATTTACTTTCGTCTACATCTTTTTCATTTTCCCACCTTTTAATTTTTTTTTAATTGCAGATTCTTGTGGAATTTATATCTATTTGGTGAATATTTAATTTTGGATCTACGTATTAATCAGTAATTATCGTCTACATTTAAATTTAATTTAAAAAAACATCACATTTACATATAGACGAAAATGTAATTACGACTGATTATGATGCAAAATTAAATATTTCACAAGAATCTGTCCCAAGTTTAAAATTCTTATATTTATTTTTTCTGCGTGAAACCTTTTCCTATACGTTAGTATAGTTTTTGGGTTCTTATGGTGTGGTGATAGAGGCTGGGTTGGCACTATTAAGTTTGTTTGTCGATTTCATTCCAGTTTCTGTTCACCTGAACCCAAATCATAATACGAAAATAATATATGTAAAATGAGGTTGTAATGCCAATAACTCTAAACTTGAAGAAGATCTTTTATGTATTTGGTTAGAGGAATTTCCAAGTTTTCCAAGTCATGGATAAATTTATATATTTTTTTCCAATCGTTCATTTAATTCAGATTGGTGGTGTCGGGTCGAGCATGTAAACACGACCAACCAAATACAGCCGACCCTATCCAAAATAACTGCTGTCAGTTAAATTTATTTTGTGTTTGTGAATTTGTCTTGCTGTGCTGTGTGCTGTGTGTTGACTTAGTACTGAAGTTGCTTAGATTAGTTTGGGGTAATATATTTTATATTAATGTAATGTAGGGTTTAATCTGATTGACTAGTTTTCTGTAAAATGCATCTAATCTAATAAAAAAATAAAATAAAAAAATGTATATTTATTAATTTGACTTGGGATGAGTTCATTAAGTGCTTTTGTTATCTTATGTAAGTTATGTACCAACATAACTACAATCAAGCCCATTGCAATTGAACCCAAACCAGATTACGGACAATCATTTGGAACGTAGCACTATAACACTCGATCAACTTGAAGAAGGAATTGCGTCCTTAAATCAGTTTGGTTTGATGTACATGGAAAACGTAAACGAGACCAGTTAAAATTCAACTTAACCCAAACCAAAAGCACGAAAATTTGATTTTGAATTTTGCGTTTATGCATTGGCATGGGGTTCTTGTTGCGAAGACATTTATGGAGTTACATTTTCTTGGGAGTCATCTCCAACGCCGACTTAAACATGACCTTGGTCGAATGAAGACCAAATACTATTTTTTATTATTATTTATATTTTCCTAAAGCGATGGACGTAAATTTTTGGACTTGCGTGTAGGTGAGTTGTACTGGTTTTCTGTTTTGTTAACACAATCGAGATTGGTTCAACTAAATTTAGACATGAGAGACGTAAAAAAATGTCAATGGAGTGCACGTAATATTTCTTCTAAAATCACTATAATATACTCAGTGACATATAAACTGCACCACCTAGAAGGGGTGGGAATTTTTGGACCAATTTTGGCAGAAACATTGGACTACTCTAAGGTAACAATTGATTAAAATTTGATAAAGAAAACACTTAATCTGTTTGATTTTTCTTTAATAATGTGTTGGTACGCCCATATTTCTCATTGACCCGCCTTGGCATTGATTCCAGCAGGTGATCAATGTCTTCTTGGGGTATGGCACCCCAACCAGCCTGTACTTCATGGAAAGGAGTGGAGCAGAAATAAGTTTATTTTATATTTATGTAAACTATTTTATTTGTTGAGTTATGAGGGTAAATATGCCAATAAAGGTTACTACTACTACTACTACTACTATAGCGTATTTTCTCTTTGCTAGTGTCCATCTTTGACTTGCGCTCAAACAAAACTGAGTCAACTAATCACAATTGTCAAAAATGTTTTATTAGTACGAAAGCTTTTCATTCTGCCATCTAACGCCATCAATTGTAACCCGATCGGACTTATACAATGCGAGATACACATTACTAAATCCATCTATTGGAAAAATAATGGATATCTTTTTACTACACCTATGCGCACCTAAACGCCAGTAAACTAAAATTATTGCTTCTTCATCTGGTTGTACCTTTCTGGTTGCCTTCTTTATTCAGAGCTGTTATCTAGCCTAACCCAATCTAATTTACCATTCATCAATGGATAATGCAATGAATTAGGTTGGGTTGAATAACAAGAAACCTAAGCGCAAGTAAATTAAACTTATTACAACTTCACCTGGTTGTGTTCTACTGGTTGGCTTCTCTCTTCTGCGTTGTAGCCCACCCCAATCCATCCTACATCAATAGGATACTGCAATGGATTGAGTTGGGTTGAATAACGAAAAACCTAAGCGCCAGTAAACCCCTAAACTTATTAGGAGTTCACTTGATTGTGTGATTCTGGTTGTCTTCTCTCTTCAGAGCTGTTGCCTACACCAACCAACCCAATCCACACTACGTCAATAGGATAATGCAATGGATAGGGTTGCGTTAAATAACAAAACCCAAGCGCAAGTAAGGCAAACTTATTACGAGTTCGCCTGGTTATCTCTTTCTAGTTGACTTCTTTCTTCAGAGCTCTAATGGTGACCCTTAATGCACACCTTAGCAAACCCAAGTTCTCACAGTAGATTTTTCGATCAATTTCTGGCTCTTTGATTCAAATGTGATTTTGTGAAAACGTTATGTAGATGACCCAGAATAATAGTGTTGTAGCAAACAAACCCAACTGTACAAGTTTTTCTGTATATTATATCTATAATTTTCTCTGATTTTTGTTCTCGATGTAAAGTAGCGAACAAGTCTGAAAAATTACTATTCACAACTCTGAAGACCGTATACACCGTTGATTGCACAAAATGTGATATAATTCAATTGGTAAAAAGCTACCGACATTATTTTATGTGGGGCGATGTAAGAATTATACGCGAATAAATAAATATTACTTATTCTTATTGCATTAAATCCACTAGAAAATCAAGCTTGGCTCACCATATTTATAATTATTATTAGAAAGTTTTTTCATGAAAGGAACAAAAATAATGTATTTAATTTATTCCGATCGGGGTCTACAAGACAGTAGAGCTTATTTGAATTTCTTGGTTTATGATATATTAAATTTGCACAGCTGAGCATGTGAACTTAACTATCGTATTATCACACTCTAGTGAACCAATATCTTCAAAAGTAGACAACTTAGTTACCGAAATATGTATATGATTCTTTTAAATCAAATGTGGTTAGGGCTTATTTATTTATTAATTTTACAATCTAAAACCATAGTCACATTTATTATAGAAATATTATTTGAGAAAAAAGTTTATTATTAGACGTGTATGATAAATTGCTGCATTGTTACTATTTTATATTTGATCTACTTGTTTTATAATGCTCCGATAATCCTCCAATAATACATATATAGCATTTTTGTACTTTTGTACCACGCCTTTGTTTTTGTTAGCTTGACTTACATTTGTTTTCATCCCTCCTTTGGTCTTATTTATTCCTCAAACGTTTTGTCTTGGTAAATATGTGGTAATCTATAATCACATAAAATCAGTACTACACAAAGTAATTCGGAACTGTCATCCTACCGCATCTATTTTGCTCGTTTTTATTATTCGCGATCAGAGTTTTATTTGGAGCTTGAATTCTGACCTTTGCGGTGGAGAGAAAAAAATGTTTATTTACATAATGCGATTATTAAACATAGGAACAAATTCAAGGTGGTATCGGTCAGCATGTAAGCTCAATTGTTTAACAAACATAAAAACAATGTATAACAAGGCCGGTGTAACACACGGCGTCAGCTCCTATGGGAACTAATCCGAGCCGAGACAGTTTGCTCCATCGCAGAGTCTCGGATATCGCGCGTTTAGTGACCGCTTCGGTTGCAACTTTGTGCCATGGATACGACGACACTACCAGGTAATCCTGCGAACATTATCCTCAAACAAATTCTCTTAAACTCGCTTTGATGGCGTGGGAACGCCACCGCTATCCGCGTTTTGTGACGCGAAGCACAATTTATCACGTGCAGGAGCAGAATTAGGACTATTTGATACATCAATTTTACATATTTTTTGTGTATTTAATGTGTATGCCTACTAATGATACAGTAAGTTTAATCGAGAATGGCATTAAATAAAACGTGTGGACCTACCAGTGTTATGATAACTTCATGAATTTGTCCAGATTAAAATATTTCTTGGGCCTTATAGCTATTCGCTGAGCTACGGGTGTCTTTTTTTGGGTCATTTTGGTGCCATATTTATTTCAAAATGTTATGGTTAAATTGGATTCTATGCATGGAGTTTAATTGTTACAGAAATTGGTGTGCGTTTGTTTATGCTTTACGTTTTGATTAATAGCCGTAAAACTTTGATTATTTCTTCACGTGTAAGAATTTTATCACAAATTATGCAATTCATAAAAAGTAATTTAATGCTTTGACTCTACTACGGATACCACCGCAGGTATCTAGCAATGCACTACTTTTCAATCCATGTCAACTTAGACAAACCGTCAACAATTTATTGTTTTTGGTATAAGGAGAGGTTGCTGGATTTAAATTATACAAATTAAAAATTGTAAAGTGTTTTTTACATTCATAAAAATTATACAAATTTGTTAACAATTTTGAAATGTAGGCAAAATGGTGAAAATTGCAAAAGTTGTTTAAAATTCGTTCGTTTAAAATTATCACATTTTGCAAAGACCATAACAATTGATAAAAATTGTAGAAATCGTAGTAAGAACAATCTCGATATATGTGGAATATATTGTTAAAATCGCAACAACGGCAAACATCGTAAAAGTCATCGATAAGTCATCATAATCATAACTATCAGGAAACTCGAAAAAATATATAAGCATTGTCAATAAAACGTAGAAATATAAAAAAATCGTTGAAAAATTAAAATTGTGAATACATTTCCAAACATCGTAAAATTTGTAAAAATAAAGAAAAATTAAATTCATAAAATTAATCAAAAATGGCAATGATCAAAAATCATTAATACAAATATTGAGTAAAATGTCGTAAAAATTATCACCGCTTCGCGGCCGCAGGATTATTTATCGTGGTCACAAAATCAGCTTATATTTGTATACTTAAATAAATAAATTTTCAAAATCGATTTTTTAATAAATGTAAAATTTTTTGGAAATACTTTTCAATCAAAAGTTATTTCGAACTTTGCTTCCACCGATTAAGTCGGTACTGTTCAGACTACTTCGCATCTATCGGCACAAGAGACCCCTTTGTTGAAAAGTGATGTAATAAGTGATGTATTAACACTCACACACACACTTTTTATCACTTATACTTGCATGACTTGATGCATCGTCAGCGTATGTATTGTCTGATGAGCCCAGAAATTAAATGAAATGTAACCATGTAGTAGTTGTCGGTCGAAACAAAACTCTGTAATTGCGTGGCAGCCCGAGAGTAGTTCACCCATATTATTTTTCTCTCAACTCCGAATAAAAAATGTATATCCACAAGCCACTTATGTTCATTGTGCTTATCACAAAGTAAACCTAAATATAAATGACTCAAATATTAATTGAATTAAATTGATTAAGATTTACTAACCGCGTATCAATATACTAAATTACGATCTCAGTGAATTCCATCTATTCGGTATGGTATAATTTACAATATTTCAATCGCCCGAGTTAGATTGAAATAAAATATCCTCACTAATATTGAAATATCTAAAATTATGACAATATTAAAATTGTATAAAGTTTTACATTTTCACAAAAGAAAGTAAACGTAACGTTGCCCTTGACGGAGGAGGTAACAGTTGTCTACATACTAAAGGGCCCTGGAAACGATTAAATTTTTTGTCAAACTTTACGCTTTTGTAAAATTTTTTGATAGTATGCGGCTTTACTTGACGATTCTGAAAATTAAAATGTAAAGTTTGACAATCTAATTTGTCAAACTTATTTGAACGTTTCCAGGGCCCTTAAGAAGCAATTTGCAAGGATCTGAAACGTCTTATGAATTAGATTTGTCGTTCTACCAGATTTGCGTCACATGTCTTGATATCGTGAGAACAAATATTAACGAACAAATGTTCGTTAATGATTTGGGTACAAAAATTAAAAAATCTGTAGTGAAGTTTCTTATAGTTACCAATAGTATTTTTCGAAAGAACCTTTCAAATAAAAGTTGTTTCAAATTTCAATATCATTAAATTTGGGATGAGAATTAGGATTAATAGGCAATATATTTATGTATTTTGCCAATTTAATTATTGTTAAATATTATGACAATTTTATAAAATATTTCCATTTTTTATTCAGTTTTATAAATCTTATGGCAAAGATGTTATTTGAAACAATGGTTTTCAAAAAAGTCAAAATTACCTAAAAACAAAAATGCTAAATTATCAAAAAGTAGAAACATTAATGAAAAAATTGTCTAAAATGAGAGAAAATATAAAAAATCTGCAGTGGTTGCCACTGAACTTTCTTAATACTTACTAACTTGTTAAAACACTTTACATTCATAATGTTCAGGGAATGATGAGGCACAGTCAATCTGCGATCTGCGGAAATCGTACCGCACTAAACAGCCACCCCTGGTATCGTGTTCGTGATAGTATTTGTTCTTGTTGAACTCACTGTTGTTACAAAGTACTAGTTTGTACATATAAGGGAATAAACCGTCATAATTATATATTTTTTGTTATTATTATATTATTATTATATTATATTAACAGTTCGACACAACTACTGCCAGGTCGCGCTCCTTCAATAATACGCAGAATTTTTGTTTGGACCTTAAAAACAGAGTTCACATATCTAGAACTACCCCAGAAGATCAATCCGTAGGCAAGATGGGATTGGACCAGACCAAAATATATATTTTTGAGCACTAAAACTGATACTGTAGAGCGTAGTCTTCTAATTAAAAATGTGACCGCACTGGGTTTGTTTGTTAATGTCAGTAAATGCTGTTCCCATGTCAGTTTATTATCCAATGTGAGTCCAAGGAATCTTGCAGTATCCGATTGTGTGATCGATTTATGATTGGCCCTAATTAGTGTAGATATGTCTATTTTATGGTTAATTAAACAGAACTGTAATATTTGGGTTTTACTGACGTTGAGGGTGGTGCCATTGTTAGTACACAATATTTGGGGTTCACTTATAGCGTTTTGAGTAATGATGATCAAAATGTTTATGGTACTTTCAACTATTGACTGGTACTAGCGTCACTAGTAAAATGGGATAAGAGTAAACCATCACGCAGAAAGTTCAGTGCGGGCCACTGCAGATTTTTTTCATAATAATAAGCGAGACCTGTTTCATTTTTCTTTTAGAACAGTCAAATTTATCTTTAGGTTGGCACATTATGCATGCCATAGAATATATAAATACAAATCTGCGGTGGTCCGCACTGAACTTTCTTATACTTAGGTATACTACATTTTTCGAATGAACTTTTCAAATGAAAGTTGTTTAAGATTTATAAGAATAATTTTTGCAACTCGTACCATTTTCGATATAAGGAAAACGGTGATAAGAGTGTACCATCACTTCTGGTTGATGTATTGGTTAAACGCTAGAGCGCGCACAGACATACAGACACATAGTCACACACACAGATATTCCGAAAATAGTCAGAATCTATTCAGGGGACCTAGAAACGTGTATATGGTTAATATGTCGAGTTTGAAACTTTTCATACTTTCTTATACATGAAGTATAAGGAAATCATTTTGTGTTCTCACATAAAGTACTACTTTTACCTTGAATCAACCATATAATTAAAGGACAAGTGGAGCCAGAAAAAATGAAATAAAAATTAAAAATCAACGAAAACGTTTAACGAATTACACTTATTTAGTTGTTTTTCAACGTTCTTTATTATTATTTAGTTTTCTCTATTCCCATGGATGTTTAGTTTTTGTATTGTTTTGTAAAACATATTACAAAAATTCGGGCGTAAATTTCACATTGGTGTAAGAATTTTTACAATTAATTTTCTGGCAAGCACAGGTTTAGTGCATATTTTTTTAAGTTAGTCGTATTTTTACTTCTGTATACTGAATGTATAAGGAAGTATAGAAATCATGAAAATTTTCGAATACGAGATTTTAACGGATATACACGTTTTGAGGTCCCCTGAATCGATTCTGACTCTTTTTGGAATGACGCCTGAGTGTGTGTCTGTGCGCGGTCCAGCGTCCAAACGATTAAAGCTGGAGCGATTAAACTTTAAACGTAAGATTTGCAAGAAAGAAAACGTCATATTTTGAAAGCAATATCTCAACCGGAAGGGATGGGTTACTCTTATCACCGTTTTCCTTATCTCGAAAATGGAATGTAAATGAGTGTAACTAAGTATAAGGAAGTTTAGTGCGGACTATTGCAGATTTTTTCTTTCTTTTAACGAATTTGATTTATTTACAGTTCTGTCGGATTTATATAGATAATAAAGTACAAAAAATTAAAAATTGTGGTATTTGAAATTTCGCGAAACTATCTAATTATTACTCAAATAAAAATTAAAATCGTCCAAGATAAAAAATTATATTTTCTACTGCTCCAATGGTTACTATACTTCCTTATACATGAAGTGTAAGGAAGTAAAAAGAACTGGTACTACTGAGGTGTTTATGGGTTCAAAAGCCATTGCAAATTTCTAAACATAAAGATAAATGTTCTTATTACACACGTCTAGACCAAAAACTTTTTTTTTGTGATGTCTCAACAACAAATTGCATATAATTTCAGTGCCGTAGCAATGAATTTCTTTTTCATTTTTATGTATCACGTTTTTTTCACAAAGTGCAAAAAAAAGAATACGCGTTTACAAGTTACTGCGACCCAAAAGAAACTAATGCTCTTATTGATATATTCAATATATATATATATACAAATTCGACGATTTATAAGAATGTTAAATTTACGGAAAATTATTTCATGTGGCCTCCCAAGCAAAACATCAAAACGAAACCAAATTTATTTTATGCATATTTATGACTTCTGTCTCTTGAAAAAATAAAACTTAACTATTGACATAAAATTTAGTAATTTTATTTGGGTACTGCTAGTTGATATTTTTTTATTTTATAGTTCTCGACGTAGTGCGGTGGTTGGTTAAATCTAGTGAGATTTCTTAAGTAATTAAGAACGTGAGTGAGCAATACTTTTTTGACCATTTAGAACAATTTTATTCTTTGTATTTATGAACAATTTTGTCGTTTGATTGACATATCAAAGAATAGTCGCGCCATTTCTAAACTATTATGGATAGCCATATGTCATCCGATATTATTTTACATCATGCAATTCTCTACAACTTTATTTACGTGGAACGTTACCATGTCTCGTACTGTTTGGGTAACGTATCAAACGAAACGTGGCGGAGTTCAGTTCGTAAAAATGCGAGTTAGATCGATTCGTTTGACAGGTTTTGCAGCCCTCACCAAATTTTAAGGTGAGGCCTGACGTACAATCTTCCATGTACTTCGAAACGCTACCCAAACCGCTAGATGTATGAAAAAATTAAACTAAATTGTGGAGAATTAAATTGTAGAAAATGGAAATGAAAGTCTGCGACTGCATAATCTATCTGTAAACGGTTGAGAAAGTCGCAAAATGTTTCCAGTGTTTTCGCGGAATATAGAGTCGCGAATTTGAATGTTAATTAAACTGTAATAGTTATTATGCAATTTTGTCATATTTGGTACAGTTCACGTTGCGTATCGGACGAACGTCGAAAAATTGTTTGTTTTTGTGCTCCGATGAACAGGGGGAGACGTTATCGAACTATAATATCCAGGAGATTATTATTTTTACATTGATTTATGGTTTAAATAAGTCTGATTTATTTGGCAGTATTTATTATTAAAAAAATATTATCATTTTTTGGTAGTATCACTATAAATTAGTGGTTGAATTATTTATGTTTTTAATTGAAAGTTAAATTTATCCGTTAGTTTACAAGCATCAATTATGTTTTGAAATGTACAATATACTGCGTTAGAACCAAACTAAAGCCAAAGTAATTTTCAAATAACAGTGGCTAAAGTAAATAAGAATTGTGTTCACGATTGTGCTGGGTTTGCTTAAATTTTGGTAGAATCAAAATACTATTGCGGTAGAAGGAAAGCCAACGCACTGTTAAAATCTAACCTATAAATGCATAAATTACGATATTTATGATTTCAATTGTAGGTTAAATTTCTCCAGTTGTCTAAGGAAGGCCAACTTTATTTCTTATATTTGTACTGTCACACTGAAACAACCAACTGAGTAACATCACGGTGCTTTTTTTTTAATTATTTCGCTTTTCTGTATTTTGTGTTTACATTATTTTCATTACTTATACAATCAGTTCTAATTTTTAAATTTGATCCGAAACCGGACGCATACAAATAAAGAAATTCGTGTCATGCTATAACTTTGATATTTGCCGTCGTCGATAATTTTTTTGTGAACAGAACGTTTACAAATTTTGAAAAAATATTTATTTTATTAATAAAACCCGGACGAAATTCCAAGCGTTTTATCGTATACCAATTATTGACGAACACGACACGTTCTTAGGATTTCTGAGATGTTTAGTTCCTTTTAATAAACAGGATTTCTGCGTTTATTTCAAGCAACGTAATCAAAACATCTATGACGGTGCAATTTCTATGAAATAAAAAATGCCAATTTGTGAAATGAGGAGGAGGGTAAACATTCCATGTTGTGCAGCGAAAAACTAAACAAAAACATGTCAAAAATATCTAAATGTCTCAATTGACGAAAACGTCAAACTGCCTGAAATGATAAAATTGTTTAAAAGTATCATTAAAGCTGCAATCAAGCAGACCTCCCCCCCACAGTTGAATTGAACTCAACCCATTCCAAAATATTATAAAACTCAAAAATGGTTTGTCAAAAATTGTTCAAAATATAAAATATACCAATACTGTTTGAATCCCCCATTAGTTGGGTAGAGTCGTCTGAAATAACACAATTTGATAATGGCACTGTGGCACTATTACAAAATTTGTCAACAATCCATACCAACCCAATCTCTGGACTGAAAAACTCAAATAGTACAAAAATGTCAGTACTGGAAATGTCTCAAATGTTACTCTTGTGAATGATCGAAAAAAATTGTTAAAAAAATTAAATACTGTTCAAATTGCAAAATTTTAATTTTCTTTGAACTGTCAACGTTGATCAAATTGTTAAAAATGCCACACTTTTCTCAAATGTCGATGTTGTTTAAAAAGGAAAAACTGGTTCCAAAAATTAAAAATGTAAATTTTGAAGCATAATATTATATATACAATATAATGTTAAAAATATCAAAATGGAGGAAAAATGTCAAAATTGTTAAAAAAGTGAATTGTAAAAATAAAGAATTGTTTACATGTTTTTTTCTAAATGTTAACGAATTAATAGAGAAAATTTCACTTTAAGTTCCTATGTTTTATTTTAAGTGTTGGCAATTTAACACAAACAAAATATATAAATACACGCCAAGTCATCAGACAGGTGGCGCTGAATACGCTATTAGCGGAATTTATTTTATTTCGTTGACACATATTACGCAGTCGTATTTTGGATTGAGTTTGGTTGACCTGGGCTCCGATTCAATTAATATGATATTAATAATGGATATTGAAATAAATCGTAATTGATGAGGAAATTATGGTAGTGAAAATTAAAGGATTTAATGTGTAAACTGTGGATATGCGGATAAGAAAACGCATTACATTTTACCGTTTACTCTATCTGGTAATTGGAAACCTATCAGAACTTGAAAAATGACATCTTGTTGATTCAATACTGTTGTGTTGACAATTACAGCGCCATAATCAAATCAGCGAGGGAAACATGTAGTGAGAAAGGGATAACTTTATCAACTTTATCAATTAAATGTGCGTTTTCATTAACCCAAGCACTGTAAAATGAGAACTAAAATTATTTCTAACGTTAAGTTTATATAATTAACTTTATGCGAAATATTTATATAAATATTTCACATCATCACGACCATTATTAATAAGTTAATGGGAATGTAAACTTTAAGTAAGAATATTATTAGTAGCGTTGCAATATGTGCGAAGTTGCTGCCCATAAAGGAAACCGTGTTTCTTACCTGTGCCAATTTCTACACTACAATCTATCTGTACTCTAACTGATCGTAATTATGCTATTACATGGACCGAAGAAATAATTCGAAAATTATACCGAGAACTTACTTACAACTGGTTACAAGTAATTATTTATCTGACATTAAAATACTTATACTTTGAAATGTCTGTGTATGCGTTGGGCTAGGTTGTGTCGGGTTTGTTTTAAGTCTGAACTCCAAATTCACGAATTTGATTTAGAATAAAACTCGAGCGTCTAGTCGTAATTGTTGAGGAAATTAATGACGTAGACGTGCATGTATTTTAAGACAAAGATCAAAAAGGTAAGATTTCGATGAGTGATTTCAAATTTATAACATAATGTAATTAAATAGCGCCGTGCTATTGGATTGTATGAAAAGACACAAACGGAAAATAATCAACAGCAATAAAGGCCACCATTATTGCTAATTTATATTCGAACGGACGCGTTCAGTTTAACGATGCGAATATGTTTCCCAGAGTCCGGCAAAGTAACAAACACCTGGTTGTCGGAGCCGGACCGGGACCGCACGTATAAATTCTCCGAGACATTAAAACAAATAAGCTGAACGCGGCTCTATTGTGTGAGGTGTGTCGGTTCTCTGAAAAACACGCGCAACTATGGACGTGCATTAAAAGCGGCCCGCAGATCATTCTCTCCGCAATTAAACATTTCCTACGACGGAACTTTACGAACCTCGTCTAATCGCCTTTCCAAAAGAAATTCTTGTCACAATAATATTATACGCAGTCTCGTGTATGCACTTTATGACTTTCGGTCTACGGGAAAAATTAATTATCTATGTCAATTGTAAATGTGCATGAATGATTCTCCTTTTGTTTGTGTCCGAATCCGGGCGGGCTGTTCGTTTGACACATTTGATTGATTGCAGTCGTACGAAGAATTTCGATGAACCACCGCGGTAATAAGTAATGGAGCAGGACAATAAAAATTGTGCATTTTCATCTCCCCGCTTTAAGAAACGAGGAATTGTGGAGTAATCATAATATGTAAGTTCGCCGTTACCTAGATGACCATTTAATGAAAAAAATATGATTCAAATATTCGTTAAGAAATCGAATAATTTGCATTTAAAAATATTTCTGATTTTTTCTTATGTCATTAAATCAATAAAAGCTTGCCTTGCATTCAAATGCTATGCAAATCAAAATACATGCAATTTTGTAGACTGTTCTAACCTTCATTAATAACCTTCTGTTTAGGTCAAAGGTCGCACGGCAAGTTACGTGACACAACCTACTTCCTTAGTCTCCGTATTTAATTAGTAATTAATATCGCTACAATATTAAAATGTTGCGCCTTTTCGGGACACATCAATTCACTAACGATAAAATGTCGTAAGAAGTTGTCAGGAAACTGTTCTACATTTATCATGCTTTTGAAATTATATAAATGTCAAATTTATCAAACTGTGTTTATGCCATCAATATACTTTTCATGTTATATTGGATGACTATTTTTCTGAAATCGTCAAAAAATGTCACAAGTAGCACATTTTTGTAGTATTATTTGTATGTTTTATGCAACACAGCCTTCCTAAAATATAAAGTTTGAAACCTTTTTGTTTCTAGCTATTGAACTGTTTAGTATTTCTGATTAAAACTGTAGATGTGTAGATGTGTGTGTAGGGAAATCGCAACTGCACTAGAAGAAATGTTCAAACTTATCGAAAATAAAACGCGCTACAAAGATTCGCGAAGAACAAAAAATTGCTCGAGTTGCAAAAAAATAAACAGCAATTCCTTCGGGTTTGTTGGAGTGTCCATGTGATTGAGGTGCCGTCTGTACTTTGTGGAACGCCCTTTTTCCTTCTAATTAGGATTTAAAATGATTTAAAACGAAAAATATGCAAATTTCTTGCCCTGGGATTCTTTTCTGACTTTGTTAAAAATTATAACGTTTCGTATAAATGACATAATGAAAATAATCTATAACGAAATTATGTATACTCGTATTTTGGTATATATTTTTTGGGCATGTTGAATATATCTATATAATAAGTTACTTTACTGATAGAATAATCATGCACCTAAAAATAAGATTAGTTTGTAAAAATAGTAATTAACGTTACAAGTCCAGGTACTCATATTTAACAGTACAAGTGAGAGGTTTAAGGACGAAGGAGCCAAGTCTTGAAAGTCGAAACGTGTACTGATAAAAGAGTTCATGGATGAATGTCATTTATTTTATTTCATACTGTACATAATTCATTTTTAATATCTATATTTGCCATGTCATAACGTCAACATGTGACATTATTGGCTGCATTCTATATCCCCCCTCCCGGCTGCTGTCAGTGCTTCTAGGCATCGTGGCATGCTTCGTATCAAGCTAGCTATCACATCTTGGGACAACTGTTCCCAATCCCACTGAAGGGATTTGTAGTTCTGGAATGGTTTCAGAAAGATTTTCTCTGTGTCACATATGTCTTCCTAGTTCATTCCATATATGTTCTATTCATATCCGGACGTCTTGCTAGCCATGGTAACCTAGGAACAGTAACGATTCCTGTCGTGTGCGGATGAATAACAATTACATTTTCGCCTATAAACTCTACATATGGGATAATATTGTCTTGTAGACAATCTGTTATGTATCTTCGGTTACTGAGCCATGGTCTAGGATGAGCAGTTTTGTATGAGCCTCCAGAGAAATTCCTCCCCACACCATCCTCCTCCGCCTTCAAAAGGTGTTCGTGGAGAGATGCAGCAAGCGGCTTAACGTTCTCCTTGACGTCTCCATACTCTTTCTCACCCATGTGGACATCTTAACATGATTCGTAACGCATCCGTGACGACAATATTTCCCCATTGTTCTGTTGTTCAGTTGCTACGCTCCATAGTAAAGTTCAATCTGTCTCTTCGATGATGCGGAAGCAGAAGCGGCAGGTTTTTTAGAGCTGAGGCCAAAAGTCTTTAATCTTCTTCTAGCAGTACGCGAAGAAACAACGAGCATTTACTAGACGCTGTTCAACAATGTTAGTACTCATACATCGATCTCGCAAAATACACATAAGCATAAATCGATCATCTTAGTTGTTAGTAGACTTGATGCTGGCCTCCGCTTGTAAGAGCCAGTTGGAAAAAGTAAGTTGGAAAAGTCTGGTACAAGGTGTTATTTTACTGATGAAAGGAGCGACCGATAGAAACAAAACGAATAAAAAGTGTGAAAGGGGCGAAAATCAAATGAGTGAAAATACTTTGAAATAAAAAAATTCAAATGGGGGTAAATCAAGAGAAGTCAATAATGAAAGGCAACTAACTCAACGAAGTGGAAAGAAAATAAACTAAACAACTACGAACGTGACGTAATGCGAAAACGAAGCAAATTAAATGCGAAAACGAAAATCCGACAAATAAAATTGTAGCAAATCAAACGATTAAATAGTCGAAACTAAAGCAATGAAGGAGAAACTAGAAAAGTGAGTACAACTTAAACGCAAATATGACAAAACAAATATCTGTATACTATTACAAAATACCCAGATATTTTAGCTTTCCTTTGAGCTTCACATTATTTTACTATTTTGTTGTGCCCAGTGAGATGCATTCTAACTGATCCCGGCCAAACCCAACCCAACCCAACTCAACCCAAACAAATACAACGTAATGCAACGTAACTCAAATCCAATCCAAGCCAACCCAACACAAACATACCAAACCTAACCTAACCCTATCGAAAATATCCATTCTGCCCCACCCTGTGCTTTCTTTAAATATTTATTTTCCTGATTTGTTCATTTGAATTTCTTCTGAATCTTGAAGTGGAAAATCAATAAAATTGGAGGGGGTACTGATGTGTAGGTTTTATTAGTATACTCGTACAAATTTCTCCTAACTGACATTTTCATGACTACATGCAGTTCAGCGGATGTATTGTTGGTGATCTGATTACGACGAAAGAGGTGTCATCACAATTATACGCATCGACGATACCGGCTTAGTCGGTCAAAGCAGATCTGTGTAATTACATAGTAGCACGGTTGTAGGTGTACTGATGTCTAGACCCATAAACTTTTCGTAAAACTTTGTAATATTTTCAAAAAAGTTGTCAATATTATGCAAAATGCAAAAATTATTTATATTGAGAAAGAATTGCAGCGAATGTATTAAGGCCATGGCAATTGTTTCGCTCTCTGAGCTCGTGAAATCACCATATATTCATCCGCTGAAGGTGCATCAAGTCTGCAAGCATTGGTGAGGAAAAGATTGTGCGTGAGTAATAACGCCATTTAGACGACAATGTCCTCCACTCGTGCTGTTACGTAATTACAGAGGTCTGCTTTCACCGACTAAGTCGATACTGTCTAGAAATATGATTTCGTAGTCGTCAGCACGAAGGCCGCTTTACTGAAAATAAATTGTACAGTGGGCTAAATAAGTTTGAGGAAAACGTTCAGACGAAATGGACGAAAACATGTAATTCAAAAAGTTACGTCAGACTTCTTAAAGATTATCACCAATTTATGTCCTTTTATTTTATGGCTGTGTCATGATTCAGGCTATACCCGTTATTGGGTATTTGTATTTTTGTAACCTCCTGACCTTTAGTTGTGATTTTTCACCAATACACTTCCAACTGTAAATCAGACGTTTACCAAAATATATACCAAACATACCAAAATGTATTAAAAATGTTTAAATGATGTTTTACTCATTTAAATCACCTGATGCTATTCGTAGAATTATACAGCATTTTGTGTACGAAATAGTTTAAAGTATAAGTTGTTTTTTTAGATGAAGAGTAACGCATCATTATATAACACAATCAAATTATAGCATCTGCATTAATTAACAGTAATAAAATAACAAATAATTACTTGCTGAACTAAATTTAAATAAATAAATGTGGCTTTAGTATATTACGGTATTTCAGTTTTTGCAATATTTAAATATTTTGAAACTTAAGATTTAGTGACTTTTGGTCATTTTTATGTCATGATTTTTTGTTCAATTTTCGAAATTTTACCAAATATATCAAATTTAAAATAAAAATCATACATATAAATCCTAATGCACAAACACAAGATATGCATAATGATATTCCTGTTCATTGTACAATGCAGAAATTCATTTCAATATATGTCTACCATTTTAAACGAATTTTAATATTTTTACATATTTTTTATATTTTTGCTACATCTTAATATTATTTTTAATGCGTGTGCGTGTGCACGGGCGTGTACGTGTGTTATCACTTA
Source organism: Geotrupes spiniger (assembly GCA_959613385.1). Taxonomy (NCBI): domain Eukaryota; kingdom Metazoa; phylum Arthropoda; class Insecta; order Coleoptera; family Geotrupidae; genus Geotrupes; species Geotrupes spiniger. Next base: position 37,604,941 of record OY390735.1, read on the forward strand.
TCATATCTCAAAAACGGTACGAGTTATCGAAAAAAATATTTTTGTAATCGTTTAAGATATTCAAATTAATAACTTGTATTTATAAAGTCATGCCAGTCATCTCAAGTCGCCATGCCGGAAGCCTCTAAATAAATATCAAATATCATACTTACTGACCTTAGAAAGGTTACACCTAGAAGAACAATTTCTTCTACTTGATTTTTTGGCAATGTGACAGTCATCAAGAATGAAACGATATCATGTGTAAGAAATGTTATTAATAAGTAATAAAAATATTAATGTACGGCGACCCCGTAGCCTGAGTACACTCTGTACACTGTACACGTACACTTCTAGGAATCGACAAAATGAGATTGTCGATGTCTACTTGTGGTAGAACATTCCAAGCAACTTGAACTATGTAGGTTAACTGTGGCCAGAGTCTTTGGAGGATGGTGTAAAGTTGTAAAGTCTTCTCCGCATAACATCCCACACATGTTCGATGGGATTTAAATCCGGGTAACATGGTAGCCACGGCAAACATTAACGATTGGTTCTTGGAGAAAGTTCATAGTTCAACAAGCAATATGGGGACGTGCGTTGTCTTGCTGAAAAAGGACGTTTGGGCGGCCATGCAGATAAGGCAGTAAAGTGGTTTGTAGGACATCATCCACATAACGTGCAGCTGTCATACAAAGAGAAGTAGTGACCGGCTACCATAGACAATAACCCCCCCCCCCCATTATCCAAGAGTCCATCGTGCATACCTAGACAAAATCGCGATTCGTCGCTGAAGACGATATTATGCCATTCTGCCTGCCAATGCTGCCGTTCTCTGGACCTGTTCAAACGTTGACGACAGTGGTTACCAGTCAAAGGAAGAAGCTACTAGCTTGTGGACGGTATAGAAAAGTCCAAAGGCTCGAATGCAGCGATATAGTGTACGGTAACCCGTTTACCTTCTTCTCCAAACCATTGGTCAGGGACTTGACGCGTAGCAGCAACACGATCTCGTAGAGCCAGTTGTCTGAAACACTTATCTTGACGCTCAACATGTCGATAGGCAAACATTCTACCCCTATCAAAGGTGATAATTTTAATGTCTTCGAACTCGAGGCATTTTGTTATGATGAACACTATTACGCGGAGGGGAAATAACCAAAAAAATCTCTACTAGTCAGCTTGCATACATCGGTTTCTTCACAAACCTCTACGAGATAAAATTGTCTTTTCGCAAACAATTATAAAAGTTAAAACGTTACCATAGCCTGCTTTAAATAAAGTTATTCTGTTGCCAATCAAGTTGAAAAAATTATTCATTCTGGGTGTAACACTTGTAATGTCAGTGAGTATATTAAATGAAAAATAAATAAGTACTCATTTCCAAATTATTTGAAACGCTGTCGAAACCGCTCGATAAATAAAATAATAAATAAGCACGTCTTAGATAATTAAATTTGTTAATAAGAACCCGTAACAGCATATACGCATATATAACGCGTAGGTAGATATATGCCGTCGCCAGATTTCTGTTGGAAGAATTAATTCTATAGAACTTTATACATGTCTACATGGTACAGTGTAAGCAACAAAACGTCAAGTGAATGATATCTGTTATGCCGTATCTCGAAATGCACAGACAAGATGTAGAGAGGGACCAAATCAAATTAAGAAAATAAATAAATCAGACAGCCGTTGAAACTGGATACGTCAGGCAGATTTCAATACTTTCCTACATTAGACATGAGGGTTTCACCATGTTGAAATGTCAGAGATGATATTAAAAAAATGGTCGAATTTGCTTATTATGAATATTTGCTTTTGGATTCAAAAATGCACGCGCGACATATTAAAAAAATAGATAGTTATTTACGCAGAATTCAAAATAAAAAAGTCTCGTTTATATAAATGACATAATAATTTTTAGTATCAGCCTTCACGAACATATATAGCGTTATAGAGGGTTCCTAAGAACATAAGTCGCATAAATTTATCAAGATTTTGCTAAATTAGCAAAACAATGAAAATAATTTTGTGATAGGTGTCATTTTGCGGCAAGATAAAATAGGAATGGACATGCCAGTAGCATATGGTAGTAAAATTTTAATAATTCAGAAACCAATTGTCCACAATTGAAAATGAACTGATGGCGATAATACGGGCTACATAAATTGAAGCAAAGAATACTGTCACATTTTGCAAAAAAAGCTTCAAACATGAAATGATTGATTTCATTGAAACATACTAATTTTTGTAATAATATCAATTCTGAAAATATGACTCAAGCTTATAAACTGATCTGAACAAAGTATTGAAGGAGTTAACAATTTAATACTTCACAAATCATGGCATAGAATTTCAAAACACATTCGTGAAAAACTATTAGAAATTCAATTTTTTCCTCAAACAAGTATCTGTTATGCTTCTGAATAGGTTGTACTTGGTATTATTTTTTCTTACAGTTTTCCTGTTCGCAATGTCATAGTTTCCAGGTATCTAAATTTTGTTGTAGTTCTTTGCTGTTTAATTTTGTTGTTCTGTCGTACTGACTACCATTATCTGTATTTATCTTTATTGATCGTCATGTATATTTATTCAGTATTTATTTTATAAATTATATTATAAGCAGAGCACAATTCCGGCAGCCCGTTTACCACTTCGTCGAGGACCAGTGGGAAAAGTATCTGACTCTTGTTTTACCCCGTTTATGGTTTCAAGCATTGTTGAGGTTTTATGTTTTTACCTTTTTGTTGGTTTGGATTGCTCTGGGTTGAATTACAGCACTTTATGCTTCCTTAAGGACCTTGTATGCCTCTATTCGTTGGATACCTTTGTCAGTTAGATTTCTCCATTTATTAATCTGGAAAAACGCTTTTTCTAGGTCAATAAAACATAAGTGTATTCATATTTTGCCGTAACGTTGTCTTGTACACCCCTGTTCGGCCAAATTCCAATCTTGGTCTTTATTGCCAAGTCTTTCATTAAGGTCTTGTATTATTACTAAAAAAATATAATCCTTTACTGGCATTTTCACTTTCTTACATTTCATTCCGCTATACCGCCCTTCGCCTCCATCTCTTTCGCTATCCGCCTCCTCCTGCCGCCGCTTTCCGTTTCCTTGGTTCTTTCTTCCTCCTGTTGTTCCAATACTCTCTTTTTCTTGCTCTCATCTCATCCTTCTCCACACAAATTACATGCCTGTACCTCTCTTTCATCCAGTACTTGTTTGCTTTTTCTTCACTTCCGTATCTGAACCTTGCTATTGTTCTTTCTTCTTCTAACGATCTCCTTCCCCTAAGTATGATGGTAACCTCCACTGTACTTTTAGACTGGTGTATTTGGTGTTGTATCTTGCACTCCTGATTTTGCTTTCCCTTTCTTGCGCGTCTAAAATATAAGAAAGTAATCCGTGAACCCTTCCAGCCTTTTCACCATTCCTTTTAACCCCTTCTCCGTCTCCGCCAACGTCCGCAAAAGCCAACGACCATAACTTTGCCCCTCCTAATTTCACTCCACCGTCTTGCCCTTTTCTTAGTATCCCTTCCAGTTCCGCAATGTACATATTGAACAGTTGCGGACTCAGGGGGTATCCCTGTCTCACCCCTCTCTTGGTCTCGAATCTTTCCGAGTTCTCCTTACCTACCCTCACCCTGCACCATGTTTCTTTATATATTTGCTCAATCCTTGTCCGTATCCCCTCCGATATTCCCACCCTCTTCATCATCGTATTTCTGTTTACCATGTCGAAGGCCGCTTTTAGGTCCACGAATATCGCGTACATTTCCCACCCTTCTTTGCCAGCTCCCTCTCCACTATGTAGTTCAATACGTACATGTCATCCCTCGTTCCCCGGCCTTTTTGAATCCCGCCTGCCCCTCCGGCAAGACCCCTCCGCCTTCCACATCCTCCTCTAGTCGACCCCCAATCAATACTGCGTATACTTTGTACGCCACATTTAGTAGCGAAATCCCCCTGTAATATTTCGCTTGCTCCTTGTCCCCTTTCTTCCAGATTGGTATTACTACAGCCAACCTCCATCGTTCCGGTAACTCTCTTCTTCCCATCCATATCTCATTTATCCTCCTCAAAGCTTCCATCCATAGTTCCTCTGTCGCATTTATCCATCTCTCCGCGTCTATCCCGTCTTCCCCAGCAGCCTTCCCCTTTTTGGGTTTGGTTTTTATCTTCAGTAGCTCCTCCTACTTAAATTCTTCCACCTCCTCTATTCTTCCTCTCTGCCTGCCTCCCTCTTCTTCCCCATTCCCATTCCCCTCGTCCCCTAATAACTGCTGGAAATGCCTCCCCTATTGTATTATTACTATTATTCTTTTGTGTTTATCAATTTCTAGGTGCAATTTTTCAAATAATTTGTCTTCCTTTCTCGCGTCCTTTTGGCAATACGCTACTATTGCCGTCTACTCTTCTTTTCTCTCTCATATTTCTGTTGATATTATTCTTTCACTCATAAGTTTTTTCCTCACTTGTTTTATCTTTTTCTCTTATTATCACGGCTACTCTTGCTCTTGTATTTTCACCTTTATTTACTCTGGATAAGTACATACAGTAGTTTGTTTTTGTTTCGCGAATCATATGACATACTGTTGTAGAACAGTTGCACTGAAAATATGCACTGGAGAACTACGGATGCTAATTAAACAATTTTATAATGTTGGTTAACTTGAGTTATTTTTACTTTCTTATATTTTATGTATAAGTATATGAATCATGAAAATGTTCGAACTCGAGACTCGTTTCTGACTATTTTCGAAATGACGTCTGCGTATGAGTGTGTGCTGTGTGTGCAGCTGTGTGTGTGCTGTGTGTGTGACTGTGTGTCTGTGCGCGCTCTAGCGTCCAAACGATTATAGCTAGAGCTATGAAACTTAAGATTTGTATATAGCAGGAAAGAAAACGTCTTATTTTTAAAGCAATGCCTCAACCGGAAGCGACCGTTTACTCTTATCACCGCTTTCCTTATCTCGAAAACGGTAAGAGTCATCAAAAAAATGTTCTTATATAAATTAAAGATATTGAAATATATTAAACAACTTTCATTTGAAAAGTTTTTTTCGAAAAATGTAGTATAACTAAGTACAAGAAAGTTCAGTGCGGACCACTTCAAATTTTATTTCTTTATGTTATCGTTGTCTTTTTTGTTGCATTGACATTTATCTTTTGATTTGATCGTTGCCCTTTTATCACTCGCCTTTATTGTATTATTTAATTTTATGCATTAATTAGATTACGAATGTGTTTTATGAGTACCATAAACGTGTAGTTTTGATTTAAAATGTTATGGTTATATACATACGTATTCAAACAAATATAATATAAATATCAGTTCATTTTCAATGTTACGAAAGAGGATGCCCTTTTAAACGGTCTTCTCAGATACTGAATAGCCGGTTTACTCAGCCAATATGCTGCTTTCCTGTAGAAATTTCAGGAAGCCCATTAATATCAAAACGAAGCGCGTGGTTTAAGTGTGCTCTATCTTTCTTTTTAATTGACAATACTCTTGCACAATCACTTCGGTTTCGCAGTCTTAAATAACAAATAATTAGTTAAAATATTATTGTTTTATGTGTGGCCTCCAAACTTAAAATTTTGTTTTTATTTCGAAATTACTAAATTATATACAAAATACTTCAAATTGTTGTTGTTTAAGTTGAAATGTCCACACACATGTTTGAATGCAATAATTTCAAAGAATCAAATTAAATGATTTGGAATGCATATTATTTTCAAGTGTAGAATATAGTTTTAAAGAATTAGATTAAATTACAACATTTAAAATGGACGAACTATTCAATCGAAAATACAAGTTAAAGAATTCCTGATTTTTATGAGACCACCATTTTGCTACGTATTTTAAACAAGATTTCTTCCAATCCAGATATAAAGTGTAACCAACAACGCGTTTCCCATGCAATTAAAATGACGTGTCAAAAAATTATTTCATAATTGAGTACGAAAATATGAAGTTTTGCCATGATTTTATTAAACATATACTAAGTAAATTAAGGTTTAATGAGTAGTCCTTTTTGGTGGTTGTTTCTTTACTTTCTTATATTTTATGTATAACGAAGTGAAAATGAAAATCTTCGACGTGTGTGTATGTCTCTACGCACTCTAACAAGAAAACTGTTAATGCTAAAGTTATGTAACTTAAGATTTATATATGGCTGCGAAGATAACGTCCTATTTTGAACGCAACATCTCAAGCGGAAGTGATGGTTTACTCTTATCACCTTTTCTATATCTCGAAATATACGAATGTATATGTGTTATAGAAAAAAAGGTTCTCATAAAAGTAAACATTCAAATTTTAAAGAACTGTTATTTGAAAATTTGTTTCGAAAAGTGTACAATTTACTGGAAAACCCGCCTTTGAAAATTAGTTAGTATAAAATGTATTACCCTGCACAACGATGGGATCATGAAGACGTGCGCTGTCATAGTTGCCGTGCTATCAGATGTAACTAACTTAAATGGATGTATTTGCGAAACATTCCCGATTTCGCTTGTCATCCTGATCGCGCCAGTTTACTGTAAATTTATCAAAATATAAGAAAGTTCAGTGCAGATCACTGATTTTTTGTTTTCATTTAGATGAAATTCGTTATGAATGTAAAAATACAAATAATATAGTTGATATGTTAGTTTTCCCGTGTTCAGAAACATCGTGAGAAAATTATGTAGTAGGTATTAATCAATAAAGTCAAGTTTAATTCCTGAACATTTTCTTAAAAGAATTGTCAAACAATTGTCAGTCAAGTTACAAGCCGGAGGAATCCTGTTCAAAAAGTGTAAAAATAGATGCTTTACATATTCAAAAAACGCCAATATTGACAAAAAAATACGCAATTAATCAAAAATTTAACAAGCTTAAAAACTTTGCGATAGACAAACATTTTAAGAATCACAAAGGAAGAAACATAGAAATACTGCACCGTGACATAAAAAATTAAAAAATGTAAATCGATTAAAAATCTGCAGTGGTCCATCTTGAATATTCTTATACGTAGATAAATTTCCAGCAATCTGACGCGATCACGATGAGAAGAAATCACGAACGTTTCATGAATTCGTCGGTATAGGTTGCTGGATTTGACGGCGAAAACGACGATTTGAACAGCGATTTTCCAGTAAACTGTAGATTTTTCAAACAAACTTGTTTAAAATTTCATTACCTTTTTATAAGTTTTATAAGAACCACTTTTTCGATGACTCGTGCCGTTTTCTAGATATGGAAAAAGATGATAAGAGTAAATCCTCACTTCCGGTTGATATATTTTCTTCCGAACCACATACAAATCTGAAGTTGTAAGTATCATAATTCTAGCTCAATAGTTTTGGCGCTAGAGTGCATACACGTAGACACACATGCACACACACATACTTAGACGGCATGCCGAAATTAGTGAGAATCGATTCAGGGTCAAGGTCAAAATTTGAAAATGTTTAAGATGTATAATGTATAATATTAAGTATATATAAAAATTGCAAATGTAGTTAAAATTGAAAAAAGTAAAATTTCAAAATTGCCTAAAAAGCTAAAATTTGTAAAAATTAAAAAAAATTATTAAAAAATAAAAAAAATTGAAATTATCAATAATTTGAAAAATTTTCAATTTCAAAAATTGGTATAATAATATAATAATATAACTAGAATTCACAAATGTAAAAAAACAAAATTAATGAAAAGCCTGGGACTAATTATATTACCGAAAATGCCAACTATTTACAAATTATAAAATAGGTCTAAAATTAAAAATGCTCGAAAATGTAAAAAAATCAAAATGTCAAAATTGCAAAAAAGATAAAATTTTAAAAAATTACAAAATTGTGCAAAACATGATAAAAAATACATTCACCATCAATTTTGATAGCGAAAACAAATCAGAATATGTTATAAGCAAACATCGATATCGTATCGCGCCACTTTGTCCTTGTCAAATTGTCAAATTGAAAATTGTTTTTGTTAAAGAAAATTTATGTGTAATATTATAGTTTTGTTAAAAACCCACCTTTCGCACAGTTTGTTTCCAACTAATCAGTAAACAGAAGAGCATAGCAGAATACCTTGATGTGTCTACAAATATATGGATCAAGGTCCAGGATCACCCAAAAATATCAAAGCAATTACGGTCACAAATATGACATTGAAGTGTCAATGGTGACTGAAATGTATGAAAATTACTTTACGGATGGTGAAATCATGTACCAAATAATGCTATGAACATTAATTAAACAGATCTGTTAAATGAACGTGTTAGGGTCGTTGGATCTGCATATTTGCAGACTGGTTTAATCAGTTTTCATAATAACTTGTGGTATGTAGTAAGAGTGAAGTAAGTATTATTAGTACGTAATATTTACATAAAATACAAACAATGACAAAAATATCAAAAATTCTTTGAAATTCATTAAAAAAACAAAAATTCTTGAAATATAGCGTTAATTTAAATATGTTGAAATATATGGGGCTAGACGCAAAGGAGGTGATTGACCTATTAAATGACATAAATATAATAAAAGAAATCCATCATATTGGTATCATAATATTGTTGAGAATGTACGAATTATAGAGAAATTATTTTGAAAAGTATATTAGGAAACGTCTTCACAAGGGTGATAATACGATCATAATACGAAAACCTGGAAGCAACAATAGGATAATCACAACATTAGTTTAGAACATTTAAAAGTACCCAAGACTTAATATTAACCAAGCCAAATAGGAGAAATATTAATAATTAAATGGAAGGAAATACACACTTGCTACATTGGTCTGAAGAAGCTTTTGATACGATTAATCGAATTGATGTCAAACACATTCTTCAAAAAACGGGAATAGAAGAAGAATAATCAAAACCCTACACCAAAACAATGGAAACAAGGTTACACGATGGCAATTTTCAGAATTTACATAAAAATAAGATTAAAACAAGGATGTGTACAAATAATAATTGTTGAAGCCGCAAATTCATTATCTCGAAAAGTACACGACCAATTCCAATAAAACTTTTTCCAAAGTAACTACATATTATATCTCATTACATTTCATGAAACTTTGCCTTGTGAATTTATAATAGGAATTAGAAATTTCATAATATGTAGCTTTTGTACACAAGGTTATGGGTAAAAATGCATAAATATTTAAATTTCAAATTTGAATTTATAACTGCTATAAATACAAGTATTATTGCACATAATACAAATAATAAAAATATCGCCAGGTGCTATGCGAATCATATTCACTTCCGCAGTGGTAGAATAACATTTTTCTTATGGATCAGAGTGCATTAGTTTGGCTTCTTCACAAAGATCTATTTTTTTTCCGTGGATCTGGTTTTAAATTTATAATAACAGAGAAAAGCAGCACTTTCCATGATCTGTTGCCCGTGAATTAGAACCTTGTGTACACTTGATGGCATTTTATACCATTCGTACTTTTCTACAACTAACACCGTTGTTTCATAACCATACCTTCCAAAATTTTCTGCGTTAATTGCAGCAGTACCTGAGATCACTTCCAAAATTATTCCCAGTTTTTTGAGTAAATTTTTATCCACACCTGTTTTTTCTGCACTTTTTGCCGGATTGTTGAAAAATCGTCTAGAAGTATTTCCGTCATTAGTTGTTCCAGCACCTTGTTTCACTATATCTATTTTTAATCCTAGCTCCATCTCATTTTTTTTCAATTTCCGACTTTCTATTATAAGCCAAATCATATATCCGAATTACAAGCTATGTGCAGATTGTATTCCATCAATAATAATAATGAACCGTAATTGCATCATAACTTTATCGTTCACGTAAATAGAGTCTCAGACCAAATTGGGCGGTCGCGCGTAATCCTGGGGACAACGCGCCGACAAATGATAATGGTCATTACAGCGAAGATCGCAAGACTCCGCAAATGATTTTTTGCGAGACAATAGTCAAGATTATAACCTACGTCCTCATACAGTTGTTACGTGGAGGTCGTGGAGCTCACTTTATAACTTTGAACGAACATAACTGCGTAAATGATTTAATTTCAGCTAATCAAGGGGTGGAATTTTATTATTGTTTTGTACATTTGAACATCTATATATACCTAGTTTAGAATGACCAAATTTAAAATGCTTGCACCAAGAGATAGTTCATTTATTGAACTTTCAAGAAAAAAAGTTTAAATTCGTACTTCCATGATGCGTACTTTTTTCGGCTCTCGGGCCACTGTACGTCGCCTAGAAGAAATGTACAGAAAGATATAAAAGTATGAAAACAGGACACATTCACATCATACATAAAAAAACGGTTTCTTTGGAAAAAGATACGGTTAAAACATAAGATTGTTAGGAAATTGTAAGAAAGAATCAGAATTAAGTTCACACAGATGTCGTTCTTGAGGAACATTCAAGATATTACTAGAAGAGATATTATAATGAACATAGTAATAGAAGAATATAATATATTTTAAAGTAAACCCCATAGAACAGTGTTTCCCAAAGTGTGGGTCGCTACCCCTTGAGGGTTCGTGGTGAGGTCCCGGATAGCCGGGAATTTTCAAAATAAGACAAAAACACTTTATTAACATGTATTCTAATTTTAATAACGTAAATACAAATGTAACAATTAGTTATTACATGAATCAGAAAATAAAATATAGTAAAATATTTTAATGTTACTGGGGCCCATGCGCCTGTTTTTCTGAAACCAGTCTTACAAATCTAGGCTTTGTATTCGAGACAAACACAATTATATCGTTTTCAAGTAACACCTGTCTAATAAGTTTTGGGAAAAAGTTTAACAAGATATAATTTAAACAAAAGACACCTTTATTAAGCAAACTTAAAATAAAAATAACTAATTGACCTTAGACTTTAACACCGGTAAGTTAGATTGCTGCTAATGGTCCTCAGTCCTCAATGAGACGAAGTTTTATTCTGATGTGACGCATCATGGCTTGGACGCTTTCTAAATCCACTTCTCTTATTTTTCGATAAATTCTTTGTCGCAATTCTTGTTCATTCTGGGCATCCCAACCATGTTCATACACGTTTCCTGCTAATAGGCCCCAAAAAGTTTCGATTGGCTTTGCCTGAGGGAGGATTATCATTTTTAGGGACATATGGTGCATGATGGACATACAACCATTTCAGAGTATCTCTGGCATAATGCGATGATTCTGGCCAATTGTGCGTCTGTACACTTTGGGTATTTCTTATGTTTTCTGTACTTTAATATATCGTGAAATTGTAGGAGAGGAAACAGGAAAACGACGGCGAAGTTTACGAGAAGAAAAGGCAAGTTTAAACATGGATTTCCCTCTTAGCATTCTCGAATGGTCCGACATATAGTGCTTTTTGAAATATTTTGGTCGCGAAACATGTTTACAATATTTGATTTCGGCACCTGTCCAGTTATAAATTGCCTTGCGAAGATCTAATTTATACGCCATTTCGCGGATGACAAATAAAAGTACGATATGTCAAACAAATTGACAAATCCACTAGCAAAATGTTATTCCATATTTGACTCGATCTATTAGTTTTGCCATGTCACAGAAAGCATTAAAACTTTTTCCAAAAACTTATGAGACAGGTGAACGATTTCTCACTTGTGTCTTGATGGCAGCTACAGATGAGAAACTTAACTCGCATAAATATTATGTTACAAATGGAACCAAACATTTAATAGCTTCATTCGGCAACTGACGGTATTTCTGGATCCTTTTGTAACACCAGAATTAGATATATCTTCAGTAATTTCGTGCACTGGAATAAATTGAACTGCTTTTTGCCAATTGAAATCGATCATCAATGATTTTTTCTTACAAATCCCTTAATTTTATCTGTGGCTGTAATTATATTAACGTTGCGACCTTACTACTTACTACTGTTCAAAATATTTATTTAGTACGAAAACATCAGCAAGGAAGCCTACCTTCAGAAGCCAAAAAGGATCGGACAATCTTTTTAAGACATTGCCCCTTGAAAGCAATCTTACTTCGGTGTAATAAAGAAGATTTTTAAATAAAAAATACTGGTCTGCAAAGCTTTTTCCTTAATGGAATTTACAACCTTAATGATGGTTTTCATAACAGTCCATTTCAGGTGGTAAAACTATTGGCGCAAGAGCTTCTCGATGTAAAAAACAATGCTTATATGTGGCATTAGGCACTATTTCTTGTGATCTGACGATAAGACCAGATTGATGATCTGTCATTTTTACAACCATATGTGCCTAAAGCAATGCATTTCCCCAGTCAATATTATATTTACTTGTGCGTTTCACAAAAGTGTTGAATAAACATTGGTCTCCAATGGGTAACAAAATATAATATCTTCTTTAATGCCATTATTTGTATCATATATAACAAACTTAATAATTTGGGCACAATTAGATATATCTGTGGATGTATCCATTTATAGAAAGAAGTACGTGCATTTATTACATTTTCCACAACTTGTGTTTGAATATCCTCTGCCATATCACTAATTCTTCTTTGGATAGTACAGTGTGATCGAATAAAAAATTAGTCAAAGTTGGCCATGAGCAAAAAAACGCCCTTCTTTTCCTAAAATTATTTGCGAGTGTCATGCCCAGTTTCACAAACGATTGTCAAATGGTGAATTAGTTAACATGCTTTTAACGACTCGTTATTGTTTGTGAAATCCAAAACAATGGTAATTTTGCTTTTACCGGTTCGTCAAAGCAATCAATCCTCAAATATTTGACGATTGATTAAAGACTCGTTAACAAATCATCAAATTTTTGACGATTCGTTAACAAGCTGTTAACGACCGATTAGCGTTTGTGAAACCGGGCATCAATCTGACGTATATTGACAGTTGGAAGAAATCACACCTGAAATGCAAAATTAGTCAAAGTTGGCCATGAGCAAAAAAAAACGCCCTTCTTTTCCTAAAATTATTTGCGAGTGTCAATCTGACGTATATTGACAGTTGGAAGAAATCACACCTGAAATGCTTATCCGCGTTACTGAAAATATGAGCGACGCGTGCAGGGGGTGTTTATTTGAAATCATTCGTAAAGTTGCATAAGTGCAAATGAACGACTTGCGACCGATATTGCGCTGGGTGGCTTATTTGAACTGATTCGTGCGCGCCGCTCGAAAAGCATGATCGAAAATTCAGTTGTTTATTTGCGATTGGGTAAACGTCAGTCGTAATTTCAATTCGATTGCCATTCATCTAAGGAAAAGTATGAATTTGAACAATGTAGTGTTAATTACTATAAATAATAGAATGAATGGTAATAATTCTAGGAGACTCTGGATACCCACTAAGATCTTGGCTTCTTATTCCATTTGGAAATCCCGAGGAAGAAAGTCCAGAAGAAACATTCAACAAATGTCACAAAAGATGCAGGGCAACAATTGAACGATGTAATGGAGTAGTCAAAGGCAGATTTAAATGCCTTTGCAAAGAAAGAACTCTTCATTACAGTCCCCAGTTTGCTTCCCAAATTATTAACGGTTGTTGTGTATTACACATGTGTGTCATAAATAACGTTGAATTCGATGAGAATGAGGTTTATGTCGAAGAGGTTGATGATCATAATGTAATACAAGATCAAGCTGTTGCTAATCGAAATGTAAATCGAGTAAATCCACTGCTTGGAGAAGGACGACGAAAGAGAGATAACATTGTACACAATTATTTTATTCACTAATAACTAATGAGTAATACTAACTTACAAGAAGAAATTAATACATTTAAAATTTCAAAACGTTGTATGCTTATTTATGTACTGCTACTAATTAATTATATTATATTCAATTATAATATAAATAAATCAATTGTATTCAAAAACTAAAATTCATGAAAAATTAGCTAGTTTTTAACAATAACACTAATTTAAATTATTTGATATTTGAAGAAGAGCAGCAGCTACTGCTTCAAGAGCTGTTGCTGTTCGTTCTTGAGCAGCTGCATATTTCTCTAGGGCTTCTACTTTTCTCATTTTTAACGAAAGAACTTTTCTATTGAATTCTTTTTTTTTTCGTTGAAGTAGTCCCTTTGGATACTACCAAGGTAATTTGCATGTGACGCCGTCTCTTGTAAAATTCTAGCCGAGGACAGCCTCTTCCTCTGGCTTAAATAACGGTGCTTCATCTTTGCTACCACCGCCAGTCTTTAAACGAAGTTTTTTTATTTGTGCGCCCTTTTCTTTCGTCCAGCTTTGAAGATCTTGCCAAGTCTTAAAATAATAAAATTAAACTTTAATTATTCCATGTAGAAATAGATGTTAATACGTACCTTTCGCCATTGTATCCATATTTTATGACCACCATTGGGCATTGCATTTAATATATCGGCAGCTTCCTGCCATAGTTTTTGGCCATCCTTAAAACTAAAACTATTTGCTAAATTTGCCATTTATTAGTTTAGGATGCCTTTTTACAAATTCCGCAATAAGTTCCTTTTGTTCGGAACTTGCATTCGCGCAACGTTTTGGAATTTGCGATGACATAACTGACCAAAGCAAATATTTTGACTGAAGTACCTGTCAAAATTAGCTATGTTGCCACATAGATCCTTCGCAATCTAGAAATCCGTGCATCTCAAAATTCGAACGCTGTCAAATAAGACCCTCATCGCAACTTTTTGATTCGTATGCGAATTCTGGCAATCGCAAATATAAGCAATATAACTAGGAAAAGACATGCGGCATTTTTCCATGACCTACTTTGACTAATTTTTTTTTTCGATCTCGCTGTATTATTTGGCAGAGGTATTGTTTTCAGCTTTGCAGCCTCTTTTTCGTAAAACTTTATATGGACCATTTTAACAGCTGCTGCCAAATAAGTTTTTCAGGAATTATGTGCGGGTTACTGGTTTTGGCAATGCAATAAGCGACTTTATAACTTGCCAATAATTCTGTTTCATTAGTAGTGGTTGTCAATGAAAAAGTAGTAGCTTGATGCTTGTGAAAAAATTTCAGCTTTCTTTCAAATAATTCCACGGGTTTGTCTTTTTATCTGGCAGTTTGTCATTTAAATGTCGAAGTAGCTTTGATGGGTTCATGCTTTATCTTGGCGAGACTTCTCCACAAATAACATATTGTGCTTAATTGAAAATAGCGGTAAAACCGTATTTAAGATATTCATCGCTATAAAGTTGCTGCCACATTGAGACATAGACGGTTTTACACTTCTTTTATCAACTATCCATGTACTCAGTACCGCAATCAACACAAGGCGCTAGTTCCAACTGAAGTCTCTTTGTATTTCACTGCTTATATATAGGTTTCGAGAACGTTCCAGAGTTCCATGTAGTAACGAGTAGAGCTCTCGCTATCATCGTGGAAAAGTACAGTAACTACACTGGCCCGCAAAATTATCCCTACACTATTAAATATTTCAATAAACTGCGTTGCCAACGATTTAACTGAAGTATTTTATTAGAAATAATGCTAGACTACTCAAAACTAGTGCACAATTCTAATTATTCTCTTACAAAGTTAATTGAAGAAATACAAGAATAATTAAAAACTAAAAATTAAAGGGTTGTAATTCTTACACAAAAAAATGATTTAGTAAAGCGTGTTTCCCCCACGAGCCCTAATAACAGCCTCGCAATGGCGTGGCATACTTGACATTAAGCCTTGAATGACTTCTTGATTGCATTCTTCCCATATCTGATTGAGCGGATGGAGAGCGCATTTATATCACCAGGTCGATTAGGGCTGGTCCTTAAACGTTTTCCTATCTGATCCCATAGATGTTCGATGGGATTCAGGTCAGGACTTCGTGCTGGCCACTGTAGTGTCTGAAGTCCGACGGTGTCTAGGTACTGTCGTACGATTCTGGCGATGTGCGGACGCACATTATCCTGCATAAAGAGGAAATTGTCCCCAATAAAAGGTTGGTATGGAACAACATGAGGTTCCAAATAGCTCCTTATATACGAATCTGCATTTATGTTGCCACGAGCAAGTACGACTAGTTCAGTACGAGCTTCCAACGAAATACCTGCCCAAACCATAACTGATCCGCCACCGAAACGTATGTCAGGAATGATGTTGCATTGGGAGTATCGTTCTCCAGGCCGCCGATATACTCTCACTCGTCTATCACTGGAGTGCAGACAAAATCTGGACTCATCAGAAAATAAAACGCGTTGCCAATCCTCAATTAACCAATTTATATGGTTTCGGCCAAACTCAAGTCTATTTCTGCGGTGCTCTGCAGTCAATAATGGCCCCCTTGCTGGAATTCTAGGTACTAATTCGTGTTCTGCTAATCTTCCTCTAACTGTATCATCACTTATTCGATTGTTGTATCTTTCTTCGAATATTCTCTCTAAGGCAGGAGCAGTTAGTTTTCGATTCCGAAGAGACTGCACCATCAAAAATCTATCCTGCTGGCGTGTTGTTATTCGTTTTCTTCCCTGTCCTGGGCGTCTTGTGTATTTATGATACCTTTGCATAATCCAGGACATGTTGATTGGCTGATACCAAGACGATTGGCGATATTTCGCTGAGAAAACACTTCCCTCGGGAGTGTCATGATTTGGACAGGCTCTTCTACACTTGTGAACCTCCAACATTCAATTGATGATTCATTTTAATGTTTTTACCAATATAAATTTAAAATGGTAGCACTGTTCTTGATTTATCTTTAACTAAGCCCGAACAATTTTTAAGCTTCTTATCGAAAGTAAGGATGTCTGTTAGTTTTTTTTATTAAATAAAACATAATCTGGGAGCAAAAAAGTTTTCAGATAACAGAATTTAAATATTTCTTGCGTATAGAATACAAATCGTTGACAGTTTGAAAACCATATACGTATTTTTTTTGATACCAAGGTGATGCGATAATTTTGCGGTCCAGTGCATTATAGACTCAAACAAAGATATCGCGATGTACAGTGTGCAGTCGATTTTTTATTATATTTTCATTATAAATGATTGTCCGGTAGAAGTACTACTAGTTACTAGCAACTAGAAAGTCAGATCGGAATTAAAATAATTGTTGAAATAAATAAATAAATTTTTAATTTATTTAATTTAAACTTAAATAGCAAGGTGAATAAAATTTGAGACGCAATCAGTTATTTATAATTTAGTTTAGGCTATTTTGATTTGAGTGAAGATTAGGAGGAAATAAGTGGTCGCGAACATTTTTTTAAACAAAAACTGGTCGCGCCTTAAATAAGTTTGGGAAACGCTGCCATAAAAGTTGTAGTAGAAGAAGGACATCTGAGCTGGTTAAGTCATGTACACGAAATTATATACGAAATAATGGTCAAAGAGGTATACGGAACTAGAACCTAAGGTAGAAATAAAATAGGACATACGATGGGAAAAACAAGTGGCAGAAAAATGTGGAATACAATGGTGCGAAGCTAGAACATTGGCACAGGTCAGGAACACATGGAGACGAAAAACAGTATATTTACAATTGTACCGTGTAATGCAGTCTGAACGGTATCAAGAATGTGATTAAATAAAAGCAAACTATGTGGTTTCCATAATCAAACTCATTCGTTTCTTTACACAGAGCGCAAATAGTGTAAATAAGAAAAGGCGCCCAATATATATATATATATATATATATATATATATATATATATATATATATATATATATATATATATATATATATATACATATATATATATATATATATATATATATATATATATATATATATATATATATATATTAACAAAGCCCACAATATTTGTTGTTGAGGAATTGTTTCGTAAAGCCTAACTTTGTTGACACTGGTTCAATTCAATTTAATCATGCTGTATTTTAATTGAGTTACAATTTACATACTAATAAGAAGACCAATGCCCAATGACTATCTATTTGTCATGGGCATAATTTCGTATTGACTATATATTGTTTGCATTTGATTTATTCTTTAGTAATTAATCTTAAAAAAATACAAATGAGCGTAGATTTTCCGAGAAAGCTTGACCTTTGTATGTATTACTTACGGCCTGCCTGGACAAGCTCAATTCGTAGCGGCAATAACGCAGCATACCTACCTAAACCCACATAGAGCATAGTCGAGTTTCACCTCTTGCAATAAACGCTAAAACGTGTACGGATGAATGGCGAACATAATCGGAAGTGCGTTTCCCTGCATATATGAGGATTAATTTAGACACCCTCTGGTCTGACCTTCTGAACTACAATTGTTCCTGTTACTTTTCGTTTCATTGATTAATGGATTTCGTCTACGTTTCAAAGATAAAGAAACGTAAATGTGTCATTTGCGGAGCGGCGCGACGTAACGTTTAACGTTTGTGTATAATTTCGTTTGCTTTATATAAATTATGTTTAGAAGTAACGAGTTGAATGTTGGTTTTAATGTAAGCCGATTTGATTTAGTTTGTGACGCTTTCGAAACGTGATTTAATAAATAAGTTCGAGACTTTTGTTTATCATAAAATGTTTAGTGTTCTCGAGAATTCTTTTAGAAGGGATTGAAGAAAAATTTACCCTTGAATTTTAATTATTCCTATGTTGTATTTTTAAATTCTTCGCTTCATTGGGTTTAATATTTGAAATAGTACCCAACACTACAGGGTTGGACGCGTACAGGCCCCAAACGAACGATATAAGCATGTACAGCGACATGCTGAAGACAATGACACGTTTAAAATTGCTCCTCGTTAAAGTCAGTTTTGTTGCGGTATTAGAATGTGTGGATAATCTTTGATTGCATCGTAGTGTTCAACTCGACTTATTATTTCGGTTATAACGTCTTTCACAAGAGAACAAGTAGCGGTATCGACAATTTGTTTAAAGTATGTACCAACGAATCGATCGTGATTTTATTCAAAGTATACCCAACAGAGTCATGAAATGTGCTGAAAACAAAATGAACGGATTATTGAAAGAGTATGAAGATAGGATAACAGACTTGGTGGGGAAAAATACAATGTAACATGCAATTCTAGTGTTTCAGAATTTAAAAAGAAAACATCTATTTTAAGAATGAATATATAGATCGATGCAGTAGACTGGGTCATCAAGGCAAGTTCTCATGCAGTTCATTAGTTACAAATGCAAGCAACAGTGAATAAATAACAGAAAACAACACGAACTTGTCATAGTAAGATCTTACAAAAAAGAAATGACAGATGGGTCAGAAAAAATCGAACCAACACCTGGATTTACGATAGCTCCGTCGACGAGAATTGTCCTTTCAACTCGGGATTTGCACATGAAGTAAATATAATACTTCCTATAATTACTCCTAACTTTAAAAGTCATTATTCTCTATTAATTTAATAAACAGAACTTTTAATAGCCATTTTCTTTATAGTGCACTATTTATTTAACAATAACACCATATTGGATATTCGACGTATGTTTCCTGCCAATTTTATATATTTTATTTATCCTAGATGCATACTTTTTTTTGTATACGTTGTTTTACATTTATTTTCCATTTCTCACTTATCTCAAGTCACAACTATAAACTTCCACATATGTGTAGCAGTCATACGTTGAGTATTTCTACTTCCAATTTTCGTGGTCCATTCACAAAGTATTTTATAGTGCGGTCTAATAATTCATATATCGAAAGATATATCGTTTCCCCTTTCCGAATTCGTATATAATATGAGACGAGATCTTTCATATACTTCGAGAAATTTTGAAATTTTACGTACCTACAAATCTATTTAGTACATGCTAAGATGGCCGCTGCTTGTTTGCGCTTGCATATAAGTCATCCTAACGTTCTTCTCTAGCGACTTCCCTCTAACTTCCTTTACCCTTGATTCGATTAATCTTATTTATTTTAAGTTGTAATTCTTATAATACTCTAATTTGCTTGAAATATGTTTTTGGAATTAAATAATGTTAATTAAATAATATACTCTTAATATATAAATCACGATGTTAGCAATATTGTACAATGCATAGCAGTTGTGAGTTTGCCCTGCAGGAAGTATCTACTAGGCAGAAAATAGTGCATAAAACTAAATCAAGCTTTTAATCAGTTGCAAATAGAGTACAGCTTGTGGCCATGTGCCAGCGTGTGGCTCATTACTTTTCAATCTTTATTCCCTATTTGTAAAGTCTATTCTAATGTAGATAATACGCAACTTGTCTTGAATTCGAAAAATTAATTTAGATTCCATCAAATAGCGTTTAGTACTCTAATAATGTGTGGCGCAATTGGTTTAAAACAAGTCACAAATCAGCCCACCAGAGTAACACCATATAGCTAACTTTGATTGACCTGTTGTACACAGGTATTGATGTTGGCATTATTAACTTAAATCAGATTCGCTGAATGTATCAGATCACTATTTAACCAGTATTACTTTATCTGGAATATAACAATTAAAAAATATATGGTGCACACCTTTCGGAAATCCAATCCTTTCAATTATGATCTCGTAACGTTTCATTGGGACTATTTATATGTATATCTATATGTACCTCATGATATAAATAACAAATTAAATTTCCCTAGTACGAAAATTATATTTTTGATGTGTGCCCCAATCGACTTTCCACAAACTTTGGAGTTCCTAGCTTACCGACAACAGACAGTTGGTGATATCTTTACGCAATGGCGCAATTGCAAAAATGACCAAAATCATAACGCCCTTACAATACTATAAGGAACGCAATGTTACAATATCGGCAATACGACGAGCGAAATGGAATATCTACAAGATAGTGTTTCCAACAAAAGTGCTAAACCTTAGCGGATTCAAATATTTATAATAAAAGAATTAATGTTCCAGATTAATTTAATCTATTAATTTTTTCACGAAAAATGCTGCTAACTTTGTCAGCAATAAATTGATTGATTTTTATAATGATAATGCTATTGGTAATTTTGGTACATCTATTTTCTCTCGTGGATTTGAAGTGGTGCATATATTATCTTCTATATCTCTGTTGTCCGTTCCGACTGCCACACATTACCCCTTTGTTTAAAGCCTGCTTATTTCAAAACGTACATACATCCCATATGCTGGAAAGTAGCCGTAGTAGCCTCTATTGCTAAAAACAATAACCCTTCAAATTTTCATTTGCAACTAAATCTAAAGTTTTAGAAAACATTATTGATCGTCAATTCTCTGTTTTCAATTAAACACTGAATAATCGATCAGCATTTCGAACTAGGTATAGATGGGCAACTGCTAATATTACTAACGATTTATTTAAGGCGGTTGATGATAACAAAGTTACGGTTATGGTGTTTCTTGGTTATACTAGAACCTTTGTCGATATAAATAATGGATTATTAGTATTTGCTGTGCGATATTATTTTAGTTTTAGGACAAAGAGTTCTTTCATAATTGGACTGTTACCTTATATCGTATAATGTATTCAAGGAATTTGGTAAATGCAATTAAATGTTATATTATAACTTTAATAATGTTTCGATGTCATCAGATCATTCTTAATGCGACAAAATCTATAGTTCCTATATTTGGCAGATAAAATTCGAGACCCATTATAGATAGAATATTGACTAAAATTGATAAAATCATATTAAAAATATCAGAAGGTGCTGTCGATCTTGGCCCTATCTCTTCGTTTTAAAACAAGTATATCGGACCGCATAAGATCAAGGTACACCATTTTGAAACTTCTTTATGGAGCAAAACTTTGTGAAAGAACCGTTTTATCAGTTTTCAATTAGTACAACGTAATTTATACCCATATTGTTAAGTCTGATCAAGTTAGAATTTAAATTTTTCAAAATGTTTGCCTTCGCTTTACATATGGCATTCGTAAGAGGGGCCATATCTAGCTTACGATCTGCTGGGCTTGTTGGATGAACATGAATAACAGGCGAGAGCTATGCCTGCATTTTCTAAACATTTACCAAACAACCTAGTTATTTACATAGTATGCTTGTATTTAGAACTGAACTTCGTTCATTAAATACCAGATATAAGGTTTTGCTGACACCGCCAGCTCATCATTATAATTTTGTTTGCCTAAGTTTTCCTCTGGACAATCACAGGCGTTGTTTTCTACGAACAATGCTAATGTAGGTCTACGAGATGAATCCAGCCTCAGAAATTGCACAACATACCAAAATCTTGTCATGGTAGAAACCGTCATTGCCCTTCATCTCAGAGTTGGACAAAGTGAAGTATTTTTAGTCGTTCATCACACAATCAACTTCTTGACGAAATGCAATGCAATGCAAATGCATTCTTTCTAACTGAGCCTCCTTGTATTTTGGAGCTTTCCTCCTTTCACGGAAGACTTGATATGGTTCTAAACAAGGTAGTCTTTCCAACATTAAATCTCCTGGTCAGTTTTCGCTATGAGATTCCAGTGTTGTGTTTAGCTGCTTGAATCAGTCTACCGTCTATTAATCGGTTAAAATTTCTTTTTTCATTCCCACTGGCAAAATCCTTCGTATTCTGTTTCAAACGTCGCTACCGACTTCGTAGGGACCAATTTTATTTATTGTATCGGAAACAGTAGAACCATCGGCAACGTTTATGGCGTCCATTTTAAAGTGAAAAATATTTAATATAACGGCCATTGCCACAGGAAAAAAAGATGATGCAATTTTCACAATAGAATGTGATATTTAAGTTTTTGAAATAAAATAATGATACAGGACAGGGTCTGTTAGTTATTAAGTTTCTTCTGGCATTCTGTGAATAGCCAAAGCCATCCTAGTTGTCTGTTTTCGATTTTTGACTTGAACTGAATGAATTTTTTATCGAAAGAAGGCAATGGCCCGAAGAATATCCAATAGAGAATGGTGGCAGTGTAAGGAAAAATAGCCCTGGTTCCAAGTCAAATTTTGATGAAAACAGTTGAAATAGGGCAGCATGTCTATTCATGGTGACCCAAAGTGTGTAAGACGTCTAGAAGCACCAACTGATGAAGTCATCAAGAAAATTGAAGATTTAGTATTGATTGACCGCCGTGTAAAAGTTTCAGTTACTGCTATAGAAATAGGAAAATCAGGAACGGGGGTTTTAAAAATTCTGCATAAAGATTTGTTCCGAGCAAAAGCTATGTGGACTACAACATTGCGAGAAGAATTTGACTGCTTTATCACAAGATATAATTGTAACTGGGGATAAGACCTGGGTACACCACCGAAGTGAAGACGCAATTTTCAGCACAAAAAGTTATGGTCGGCCTTTCCGGCACTCAAGGGGTTCTCTTAAATGAGGCAAAAGGTACTACAATAACGAGGAAATCCGCAAAGAATTAAGAACTTGAAAGCGGCTATACAAGAGAAAGGACTTAACAAGTATGCTCAGAAAACTCAGGCTTTGCACGACAACTGCACGAATTGTTCAATAAGTAGTCAATGAATGAGGCTTCTAGGAATTACAACATCCACCGACAGTCCCGACTTTGTCCCCTGTGAGATCTGCAACTTTCCAAAAATCAAAAAATACTGAAAGGCGTCGCTTTTATCGAAACGTGGCAAAAGTTGTGGGGGCGTATTTTGCAGAATTACCAAAAGATTTTGTTTCGAAGGCGTAATTTCGTAATTAGCGGAATGTTTGTATAAAGGTGTTACTGTTAATTGTTCATTCGTTGAAAAATAAAATTGTGTCTGTACTGTAACTCCTTCTTTTCATAGCTACATACATAACATAAAAACACTCTCAATATCTCTTATCTAGTTATTCCTTCTATATTTCTTAAACGTCGCATTTCATTACATAGTAGCGTCTTAATTATTCTTTTTAGCAAGGTATTCCTGTAGCATGTCTACACTTTTTAAAATCGCAGCATGTCTTCACCTTACTGACAAATATCGTAGTAATTTGTTTTGATTGTTTTTGTACAATATATTTATCGGCGACCTCTCATTTCACCCGGACATTTGGTTGAGTATCATTCAGAGCACGTTGGCATACCTCTCTGATGTCGATAGATGTGTGCTTCAGTAAAACCAACCCTTTCATCATGGAAGCCATTTATATTAAAGAAGCATTTTTTGTCCATATATACACAATTGGTAAAGCCTCTTTGATTGATATTTTCGTGTGTGACTTTGAGTACTGAGGAAACTGACAATACTTTTTTTGCTGAACGCCATCTTTTGCATTTGGGATATCCATCATATCCATGCTAGTCTGTTCCACGCGTGTCCTTTATAGCGAGTTTTACTAAACCGTCGTCACACCCTTGAATACCAAGTGAGCGCTGCTGTTATTGAACTTGCTAACGTTGCTGATCTGAGAGTTGTTGCCAATTCTTCCGTAGTTGTCAAGGTACATAACTCGTCCATGTTCGAATAGTCTGAGAAACAAACTACGTTGCACAACATATTGGCATGGCATCAATAGACATTCATAAGAATACATAATGGTAATATTGCTTTGATTTGATGAGTAACATTTACTTAGCGGGTTTAATTTTGGTGAGGTAGAGACATACTGCAGGTGAGTGGAGTCATTTTTAACGGTGGAGATATGTCAAAGGTTGGTGGTGAACTTTTTGAAAGGTGGAGACTTTTTACTTTCTTATACTTTATGTATAAATAAGTATACAGCTCCCCTTAGCAAACATGAGAGTCGAAAAATATGCCAACTACAACAATTTAATTTAAAATATTTTAAGCGGGAAAATATTCAACCAATCACGCTCAAGTATACTGATTTGGTACATTCTGAATTAGAAGTAAACTGCTATTGATGAAAAATAACGTGAGAGCAACGGAATTATGTTCTGGAGTTGGCCCTGGAAGAGAGAGATAGACATACCATGAATGTGTAATTTTAATCCAATAAAATAGTTCATTTAAACTGTCACTTTTTGAAGTATTGTAAAAGAGTTTTTAATGAAATTTTAACACCATTTGTGAACATGTTGCACGACGACGAACTACAGCAAGGTTATTTCCAGCAAGATGGAAAGATGCCCGTGCACACACGACTTTTGAAAACATTAGTTTTCTGAGGCAATTCTTTGGATATAGCATCATTAGTTAGGTCATGTGATCACCCCCTGTGAGATTTTCTTTTGGCCACATTAGAAAAACACTACTTTCAAAACTTCTGTTGCGGATCTAGGCGATCTACAAGAACGAATTACTAACGCAATTGAAATTAATAACACTCACTTGGATACTTCATAATATTGTTGATTTCGTTAAAAGAAGAGTTACATTGTGTAGAGATGTCGGTGGTGGCCATATAACTCAACTTATTTAATAATTACTATTGGTTGTCATGATTAAATTGTATTATTTAAAATTTTATTTCCAACATAATCTCAGTTTTTACAGCTTTGCCTGCAGTTTGATTTAATCTAAATTTAAGTTACCGGGAAACGGGTTGGTACACCTGTTAGTAACGGCGAGTAGTTCTATTACTCAAAATTAATCTAAGACATACGCGGAAACTTCCAAAGCCCTCCCTGAATCACAATTCCGTTGCTCACACGTTATATATGTAATTATAAATTACCTGTGGGGAAAGTGGGAAATTTTAATGCGTTTTATTTTTTTATTTACACTAAAAACAGCATCTTCAATAAATGTGCAACAAATAATACAATTGCGACGAGCTCGCGAACAGGTGCACCGTTGGAGTTGACATCTTGCCTTAACATAGCTGGAACATCGACGTCACATCACGTATACAAATTACCTGAATATTGAAACAAAATTACGATTTGCTTTCTCGCGAATGTATGCACCGATTGAGCTGAAATTTTGCATTCACATACCTGGAACATCGACGTCACACATCACCTATAAAATGATCTGAATATTGAAACAAAAGAGCGACGTGCTTTCTCGTGAACATATGCACCGATTGAGCTGAAATTGTATCGACATAGCTGGCAGATCGACGTCACATATCCCCTATAAAAAGTATCTACATATTGGCAATCGGTGCACAATCAGGTGCGCTGATGAAGTTGAAATTATGTTAGATTCGGTTGGGTTGCGTTGGGTTGGGTTGAGGCCGCAACTTGTATATAAAAACATACCCGCCGTCTTGGAATAAGATGACGGCATTCTACGTAGCACCGATACAGCTGAAATGTATTAAGCTGGACATTTGCATTGACATAGCTGGGACATCAGAACAAAATTGTTGTAAAGTTGTGTGACATCTGTGCACAATCATGTGCACTGATAAAGTTGAGATTTTGTTACGTTGGGTTGGGTTGGGTTGGGACACGCATTTCGTACATCTCACAAAACGATTGGACTACTTAAGGTAAAATTATGCTGGAACACTTTTGCATTGACATAGAAGAAATACTGACTTCATACATAGGCTACCAAAATTAACCGACAGTTTTGAGAACTAAACGAAATGACTTAAACAGTCATAAAGCATAAAACGCGACACAAAACATTCGTAAGCATCATAAATATACCTAAAGAAAATGGCAACATTTTTCTTTAATTTAGATATTAAAGTAGGATTATAATTTGGGTTGGTTAAAAAACTAATTGGCGTTACGAAATGTCACATTTTTCGCACCTGGTGATGAAATAGCTATTTATGCAACCAGTTCGGTTGGGTAACTCAGGTTGGATGTGCAATGCTTTGTATTTCTTGCTGAAGAGTCTTTTTGTGAGGCTAACTCAAACAAGTTTTTGTTCCATAAAGAGTTTCAGGCCCTCCGAATAAACACTACAGGCTACAGCCCTGCATGCAGTTGGCTAGAAAACGATGTTATTATATAGCTGCATTGTTCCGTTGAATTTTATATATTTTAATTTTTAGTTATCTATCAAAACCTGACATTTAAAATGCCACTTAAGTATTTTTAATTTTAATAATTTCAACTCCTCTAGTTCCTTATTGGATTAGGAGGTCATAGTGACTGTGATATTTACCAAAATATCAAAAGCAAACTACATGGATTTTATGTTTCTATTTTTTTTACTTTTAGCTTCTCAACACTAATCAAATTTTAATTTATGTATAAGACATTATATAAAAAGTATAGAATATAATAATGATGTAAACGATCGTATAATGTGAACAAACAGAAAACGTACTGCCCGTGACTTACAAATATCGTCGTTTGGACTCGGACGCGTATCCTTCCAGCTCGGTTGCGTCCGAACGTGTGAAGTGATCCAGATGAACGTCCCAGCAGACGATCTCGAACCGGATACCGCAATTGGTGTGCGTCTTGCTGCATCGCAAAATAAACCGGCAAAGCCGCCATTGACACACGCGCAGAAGTAAACTTTAAATTATGACAACATTTTATAGCAACATTACCTTTTAAATTTGCCGCCGAAATACTTTTTAACCTGAATGTATGTTGAAAAGCAGTGCCGCTCTCGCCACGCCCCCTCAGCTGTTTGCTAAGGCGAGCTGTAGGAATCATGAACATTTTCGAACTCGAGATTTTAACGGATATACGCGTTTTGAGGTCCCCTGAATCGATTCTGATTATTTTCTTCGCTTTAGTAACTTTCTGTACCTATAACCACGAGCATGCAGTGTTCATTATATTTTTGTTCCCCATATTCGATACTGCTAAAGTTTCGTATGTCGCTAGGAATAATTCTTTAATTTTTTTTCAGTACTGGTCTATATTAATTTCTTCTTCTTACTCCTCTAAGCTTCTCTCAAAGATATCTTAGTGTTTTGTTCTTTGTGTCGTTTTTTTTTCCTTCTTGACCATATTTCTACTTATCATCCCTTCCTTGTGTTTTGTTACTATTATCATTTTAAATAGTAGTGATCGCTTTTCACCGATTTTGCATTTTTTATACTTTTATATCTTTTACATATTTCTAGTGTTACGTACTAGAAAATAATGAATCATTGACTTTTAAATTCTGCTTGGTTTTCCCTTGTAATTGTGTGTATATATATATATACTCAGTGACATATAAACTGCACCACCTAGAAGGGGTGGGAATTTTTGGACCAAATTTGGCAGAAACATTGGACTAGTCTAACGGCCGGTTTCATAATGAAATTAAAGTGCCTTTAAATACTAAAGTCGACTTTAAATTTTATTACCAGTTTCATAAATCCATTTTAAAGTAAAAGTCTACTTTAAAGTTAAAGTCGAGATTTTGGCACTTTAAGCCGTTAAAGTCGGCTTTAACCTAACTTTTTACTGACATTATCGTCAAAACTCTTGCAACTGCAGCGGTGAAACATGAATAATACCTCAAGTTCAATTTCTTCATCAGATGATGATTTCGCAATAATTGTTAGAAGGCGTAAAGTGTATCATAAAAGGCAAGATTGTTTCAATAAATAAAATGAAAGTGAAGTTTTTGAAAGGTTCAGATTAACAAAAGCAACTGTGATTTATTTATTAGAAAAAATAGAACCTGCAATAGCACGTCCTACAAACAGGTAGGATGTACTTTAAAAATGCACCCTAAATCATGTGCAGCGACTGCATTTTGTCTCGCAATTATATTTTCTTTCATCTATTAGTAAATAATAAATATTTTTAGAGGGAGGTGCATCCAGCCAATGAACCAACTTTTACTAAAACTAAGGTATTATGCAACTGGCAATATGCACATTTCGGTAGCCGATTTGTATTTGGTTAAACAACACACTTAAGAAACACGTGCAAATAAGGGAGGCGTACATAAAATTTCATAAATGCAACGCATAAACGTAAAAAGAACTGACGTGAAGTGTTGCCAACAATATAAAAACACGTTAAAGTAGACTTTAGTTGAAGCCGAAACAAATTCGTTTTATAGGACATGCCAACTTTAAATCATTTTTAAAGTCGACTTTAACTTAAAGTGCACCTTACGTAAAGCCACTTTAACTACCTCATTATGAAACCGGCCGTAAGGTAACAATTGATTAAAATTTGATAAAGAAAACACTTCATCTTTTTTATTTTTCTTTAATAATGTGTTGGCCCGCCCCTATTTCTGATACACTCATTAACCCGCCTTGGCATTGATTCCAGTAGGTGATCAATGTCTTCTTGGGGTATGGCATCCCAATCAGCCTGTACTTCATGCCGTAGAGCTTCTATTGTCAACGGTGGGTTCGGTAGATTCCTCAATCTTCTACCCATCATGTCCCACACGTGCTCAATGGGCGACAAATCGGGAGATCTTGGCGGCCAAGGCAAAAGATTAACATTGGCTTCTTCAAAGAAGTCAAGAGAAACCCTTGATACGTGAGGTCGTGCATTATCTTGCTGGAAAAGTGGGTCTTCCAGCCCTCGAAGATATGGAAGAACATGTGGTTCTACCACTCCGTCAATGTAGCGTCGGGCGGTCATACTGCCCCGAATGAAGAGCAAGGGTGACCTACTGCCGTAAGCAATAGCACCCCACACCATCAACCCCACAGTTCGGTGAACATGCCTCGCAATCGAAAAATCAGGATTGCGCCTTTCTCCACGTCTTCGTCTAACAGTCATCCGACCATCATGCATTCCTAAACAAAATCGCGATTCGTCACTAAAGACAACTCGATGCCACTCCAAGTTCCATTGAAGTCTTTCCGTGCACCAGGCCAAACGTTCCTGGCGATGTTGAGCAGTGAGGGGTAGCACAAGATGTGGGCGGTAAGACAGCAAACCAAAGGTTCTTATTCGACGATAAACTGTTCGCAAGCCTATCGGACGACCTTGTTCACCTAGCCATTGATCAGCTATTGATCTAGTTGTAGAGAATCGGTCTCTCAAGGCCATTAGTCTTAAGCGGCGATCTTGACGTTCATTGGTTCGTCTTTGAGCCCCAGTGCCTCTTCTCCGACGTTCAACCCCATGTTTGACCACGCTTGATAAACACGCATTATTGTTGAGTGGTGCCGTCCCAAACGGTTTCCGATTTCTCTAAACGAAAAACCTGCTTCTCGTAAACCAACAATCCGCCCTCTTCAAAGTCACTCAACTGCTGGTAAACTTGAGGTCTCCTTCCTGTAGGCATCATTAAACACTTGAAACACTTTAAACTAAAGAACGGGATCCGAAAAAGTGGAACAAATTCAAAAAATGATTCGATAATTGCTTGTCTATCACCACCTCTAAAAAATGTCACAAACGTCAAAAATCCCATGACTACATGATCATTGGGTTTCAAATTTTAATCAACTATTTCCCTGGACTAGTCCACTATTCCTGCCAAATTTGGTCCAAAAATTCCCACCCCTTCTAGGTGGTGTAGTTTATATGTCACTGAGTATATATATATATATATATATATATATATATATATATATATATATATATATATATATATATATATATTTAAATCTCCTACGACAATTAAGTTTTCGGTTGCATCAGAAGTTTTTTTTAATACTCACCGTGTCCTTTCTTACTAGCATCATCAGTTTCACCATAGGTGTCTATTTATATACGTAATTTTCCTACCTTGTTTTACATTACCAACATTCTTTGTTTATATTGTGTTATTCTACACCCTTTCCAGAATAACCGGTATACCTTATAGATTTGCATAACTCCATTTCCTTTATTTTCTTCGTCTGTTATTGATAATACTTTAACTTGGTGCTCTTTCATTTCTTATACTATTTCTTGTTCTCTTTCAGTCAATCGGTTGAGCTATTCTTATGTATTATTTTTCTTCATACTTTTTCTTGCAATTTTTGTTTATTTATTTGATCCTTTCCCTAATGTTCTCGTTTCCCATTTTTGTATTTATTTTGACTCCGCTTCCTTTCTCGTGCCATTTGTCTTTGTTAGGGTTTTTGTGAGTCTTATATTCTATTATTTTTCCTTGCTTCCTATTTCATTTCAATTCTATTCCATTATTTGTTATATTTTTGAACCCAAGGCTTAACAGGTTTCTCTAATCTTCTGCTTTTTTTTTCTTTTTGGATTTTCCCTTCTTCTTAATTTATTATTTATGTAAATAAATTCTCTGCTGTAATTGTTAGCTTGGCATTGTTTTCATTGACATTTATTTTTTGTAAGTGTAAATATTATTTTTTCTAGGAAGTGTTATATAGCTCATGCTATAGCTCTATTCTATTTTCCTGTTTTACCTCCAATTATATTATTACTTGCCTGATTGTATCGTCCTGTAATCTTCTTATTTTATACTCTTAGTTTTTGAATCTGTCTTTCATTTTTCTGTTTTCTTCCTTTATCGTTTAGTTTCTTGTTTGTGCTATTAGTACCTGCTCCAGACCTGCATGGTCGACTTTATTTCTTTTGTATCTTTCAATGGGTCAATATATCAATCTGGCGTTTGTATTTTATTTCTCCTATCGTGGTGTTGTGTTAAATATATATATACAATTTAACAGGGTTTCGTGGTGTAATTTGAATTTTCGCATGTATCAAAATACCAGTAGGGTTCTGCTCATCGTAGGTCTATATATATTGTAAAACGTAAAATGCAATCAAAGTTTGTATATTTATGTTTCTTAAAATAATAAACTTATTTAAAAAGAATGCTTCGCTAATACGTGAGTTCTTTCGGTAGATTAATTAACAGTAATTAAAAACACTAAAAGAATAAAAAATGATGTTCTTTATTATCGATTTTTTTCGTTTCTATTTCCAAGGTGTTCCCGATTTAATGCGTCATGCAAGCCGAGCGAGTTTAACAATTTTAACTGCTTTTCTGCAGAAATTGCAATGGAACGTGCCAATTACAATGTATAACGCGAGATTATTTAGTCGATGTTACAATGTCTCTATCGGTTTTCGCATACATCACGAACTAATGAGATCCGAGACTCGCTCTGAAATATCGACTTGTAAACATGCGAATATGTTGTTAATTGCAGGATAAATTTACACTCTGTTTAGGTTTGTAACGTCCACTTATGTTTGTACGATAGTCGACGTTCAGTTTCATTGTAATGGTCAATAATTGATTAAGCGAACGAAGAAATGCAAACAGGACAAATACGTCGTTAACGTGCATAGTCAACTCGCGTTTGAAGGCCCCGGTAGGCGTGTATTTAAATTTGTTTACATACCAACCGGCTATTTAACCAACTTCTGTATGTTTGTGAAAAAAGTGCAAGTGTCTTATAATGTACGTTTATTTTCCCAGCGTCAACATTAGACAGTTGAGAACGTCTGGCAGCGCAATGAATCGGTGAAATATTTTTACCAAATCTTTCGTTGACATATTTTCTAGATAAAATATTGTAGAAATGTGTCATATATTGTTAAAAATTAGAATGTATCTGGGCCAGCTGGTAATTATTTCAATCAAATCCACACCCGACGGAGTAATCAATGTCCCTCAGGGGCCAATAGGTCGAAACATTTAACATAGGGCGTAAATGAAAGAAAAATAAATCAATGGCGAGAAGAGGGCAGAAATCTACAATGACCACTAACTATTTAGTTGTAGCGAAAGTGTCAATAGGCACTGAGAAACATACTAAACAAATTACAGGAAATGGAAAGCAAAGAAAGCATCTTAAGAACAGCAAAAGAAGTATGGGGAACAATAGTTAGAAATAAATACAAAAAACAAACGAAATGGTGGAATCAAGAAAAAAAAAACAAGTAAACGTCACGAAAGGAAAGTGGATATTATACCTAAATGATAAATCAGAAGATAACTACACATCGTATATACAACAACGGATAAAATAAAAGAAACTGAATTGCAATCTACACAACAAGCATGAGAAGAATTCGGCAGGAAATTGAAAGCTGAGAGCCATGCAAATCAGAAATTATTCTACAATGTGCTGATGAAAGTAATGAAAGGGAAAGCTTTATTATTACACCATAAACGAAAGTATGTGCAAATAAAAGATAACGGAATAATAGAAAGATGAAAGCAATACTTCTGAGGTCTGCTTCGTTTAGATGAACAAGGCAATCCAATAAAGGAAGAAGAAATTAATTACACACAATGCGAAGAAGAAAACAATGTATAAATAGAAGCAGTGAAGTACATGTAAAATCATGTCCGGATTATATGTTGCTGTCAAAAATATGAGATTTTCTTCGGAATTACATACAAATCTTAAGTTTTAGGTTCCATAATCAATAGTTTTTGAGTTAGAGTATACACACACGCACGCAAACACACACACACACACACACACACACACCACATAGGTATTTAAGTACACTGTGTGTACATATGTGTAGCATATGTATGACAGAAAGCGGCGATTGTATTTCCTAACAAAACGTACACCTACGTTTTTCATCAATAGCAAACATTTCTTGATGATATTGTCGTTTCTATGATGACAAATCAGCCATGTTTCCGGTTTAAAATTATATAAAGCGCTGCTGGGAGACATAAGAACTCAGTTATTCTCTCATTTTTGCGAAGCAGCAGCACCTCAGATTGATATTTGAAAAGTCAGGCTATAAGCGTTTACCGATTCGAAGAATCGTATGTGATAAAAGTGAAGTCGTCGTTATAAATAAAATGACAGACCGAAGATTAAGAAAGTGCTGGTGATCGAAACCAATAAGAAACCTACTACTTCGTTTAAAGTGCAGGGAAAAGAAAATCAATTTTGAAAACTTTTGTATTTTTATTAAATGCAAAGACTGTGGTAAATCGCGACGTTCCATAGTTATTATATTATATAGCACACGTTTTGTACGCAAATTAATATTTAAATAAAGCCCTGAGATTTATTAAAAAGGTAAAAAGTATTAAAAAGTCTCAAGAACAAGCGATTGCTAGTCAAATTTGTATTAAGGGATTCATTAACAATTAACACCCAAGATATGGGGCTTCTATAAACAACAATCTATCTAACTGTGTTTTCGAATTCGAAAAAGGGAAGTATCTATAGAGGGCCCTTAGGTTCATGTTTTAAAAATATTTTGAGCCAGCATAGGCGGTTCATCAGCTGGGAGCGACATAAACTTTAATTTGTTTAAATAGAACAGCCTGTATATTTTTATATTTCTGAATTTTACGAAGAATTATGAATACATCCATGCACAACTTGTTGGTCAAAACTCAACAGAACCGGTGATTTTTCGTGAAATTTTAGATTTGCAGATTATGCTCCAAAAAAATCATGTAACTGAGAGGATGGTTGGTGGGAGGGTAATTTCTTATCCGTGGTCTAAGGGATTATCAGTAGAAGTATTAAAATCCCCAAAGAATGCCCTTCTATACTATGCCACATAGCATTCTCAGTGAATTTACAATCTCACAAACATTAAGAAGCAAAATATCATTCTTTTTCCAAATGATACCTACCTTCAAATTTACCAACGCTCGATTCCATATCAAATTTTGCGTCGACTGATGTTATATATTTCTAGACCTATCACTCAGATTTTCGAGTAATTTCAGAATTATAAAATTTTCGTAATATTGAACATAGTAGCGTAGTGGCACTTCAGTACATTGGATAATTCAAAACCACAAACTACACCCGTACCATCTAGAATTGCATCAAGCAATTAAAGTCACTTTAAATAGTCACGTCAGATTAATTAATTAGAAGCAACAAGAGCGTCTTAGGTAAGGCGGCCCACTTCATCAGTAAGCTGATTGTTCTTAAAAATAATGAAATATACTCTGAACCAGCAATAGTACCTTCAATTCTGACAAATGACGCTTAAATATCATTTA
The DNA here is from genome assembly GCA_959613385.1 of Geotrupes spiniger. Lineage (NCBI taxonomy): Eukaryota > Metazoa > Arthropoda > Insecta > Coleoptera > Geotrupidae > Geotrupes > Geotrupes spiniger. The sequence goes on from OY390735.1 coordinate 37,639,388, forward strand.
AATATAATAAACCAAAATTATTTTACAAAAGGTGTTCAAATATCTTTCCATATTGTTGAACACAAATTCGATGTCTAAAACTAGTTCTGACGACACGTTGTAACACTTCAGGAGTAATATTATTAAAAGATCCTTGAATCCTGATTTTCATATTTTCTCTTGTGGTAGGAGCTTCGAGATAGAATTGGGATTTTACAAACCCCAGAGAAAATAGTCGTATATCATGAAAACGTCAAAGAGACACTACCATATTTCATATTATGAAAATTGTAATACGATTGATTTTGAGAAAATATAGTTTTTTTCCCGAATTACTCGAAAACCTGAAGTGATAGGTATAGGAAATATAGCAACGGTCGACGCAAACATTGATTTTGAATCGAGTGTTGGTAAATTTGATATTAGGTCTCATTTGAAAAAAATCGTCGACGATATTTTCGTAATATGCTCACGCGGAAGAACAGAACTAGCTATTTTCCTCAACCATCTCAATGAACAAGAAGACCAAATCTAAGTCACAATGGAAGTGGAGGAATATAATCAGCTGCCGTTCCTAGACGTCCTACTTACGAAGACAGAAGACCATCGCCTGAGCCACACTGTGTATCGGAAAAGACCCACACCAACCGATATATCAACGCTGAAATACACCACCATCCAGGGCAACTCCATTCGGTCATAAAGACGCTCATTACAAGATCGGAAAGGATTGCAGACGACACCAACATGGCTGAAGAAATTAAGAATATACACATTACAAGCAAATGGCTACACAAAACGAGAAATACAAAGTGCAACTAAACTAAGACAGAAGAACACTGAAGATGGAGACAGGAAGACCATAGCAACAGCATTCTTGCTTAGAGGAACAAGGTATGTATGAAATTCCATGGAAAAACTGTGACTGTGACATTGGACAGTCTACCAGAAGAATTGATATCCGCAAGAAAGAACACATGTGAAGTGAAACAAAAAGATACATCATCATCTGTGGTGAAGCACATATTAGACACGGGGCACATCATAGATTTTGAGAACACCAAAACCATAGCCAACATACCACACTTCACATTAATAATTTGAAGATGAATTATTATACAACTGAAGAGAAAATTGAAATTGTTAGATGGTACTTAAGTGGGAATTCTTATCGTGCAACTCGTGATTTATTCAGCGTTTATCACGAAAACGAAATGTTCCCGAAACCGATACCATAAGGCGAGTTGTAAATAAATTTCTCACTACTGGTTGGGTGAATAATTTGTATGAAATACCGCGAAAGGCGAAAGGGAAGTTGATGAAGGCTTGGAAATTGACATTTTTTGGGCCATTGAAGCAAATCCAAATCTGAGCACAAGAACTGCAGCAAGGGAAAGAAACGTGAGCCATACGACCGTACGAAAAATGTTGAAGAAATACTAATTTACTCCTTATAAGTACACCTCCACTTCAATTTATCTCGAGATGCTGTGACTAGATGTGTCTTTTGTGAACTAATGCTGGAAAAATGCAATGAAGATGGCAATTTTTTAAAGAATGTTTGTTTTACTGATGAATATATGTTTACGTTAAGTCATCAACCGAATACTCAAAATTTGAGGTATTGGGCTCGTCAACAGGTAAACGTGTGGGTAGGAATTCTGGGGGATAACATTATTGAACGTTTTTTTATTAATGGTACTCTAAAGGGGGAAAATACCTGGCACTGTTAACTCATATGCTCTGCTATAGCAGCTGTAACTGAAGACAATGAATATGTCATCATTTATCAGTTAGATGGAGCTCCCGGTCATTATTACCGACCTGTAAGAGATTTTTTAGATATGCGTTTTGAAAATGCTTGGATTGGACGTGGCGGTCTAATCCGCACGTTCCCCAGACCTTTCGCCAAATCATGTTTCTCTTTGGGGACACTTGGTAAACACAATTTATACATCAAGACCTATTGAGAGTGTGGAAGCTCTACAAGATAGCATTGTAGGTGCTTGGTTTAATGTAACCCCTCGCATGCTCCAAAATATTAGAACTGATTTTTAAGATTGCCTAGGATACTGCCTAGCTGTAAATGGTGGAAAATTCGAACATTTAATCAATTAATTATTATTATAACTGAGTTGCGTTGTTCCAGTTTACGTTTGAAGTTTCGTTTTTGAATGTTGTCAAATTAAAAAAATAAAAAATCTGCAAATTGCCCCAAACTACGTTGATACTACAAATATTTTTCCATGGTGTTTTCTCCATGTACGACAGTCTCGTTTCCACTCTGTATATAAATATCAACAATCACCTTGGCCAAGGATGGTCATGGATTTTAAAATGATTGTCAGCCTCATCGTAAATTTATGTCATCATTTTTTGAGTGTCAAAATTTGTCATTGTGTTGAAGTTTTCTACGCAGTTTTTGAATTATGGCTCTCACCACATAGCACAAAATTTACATGATTGAAGCCGATTTTCGAACGGGTGTAGGTAGTTAATGGAACTTGGGAATACAGTCAACGTTTGTGTTTGGTCAATTTTCGAAACCACTTCCCAGCCTTAGCAATATTACCGGACAACTTTTATGCGTGCCTTACAAGTTGTGTTAAAGTGTTTCACGCAACTGGTTCTGTGACTCATAAAAAAGTTGTTAATGGCGGTTTTAACGTATGGAGGAAGAGCCTACAAAACCATTAAAAGTTCTCTTTCTTATGGAACATGCCAAACGATTGTAAAGAAGGGCTTGAACATGCATCACAGACGCGTTGCGTACTGCTATTGGTTTGTCAATAATTTAATGAATGACGATCTGCTCTGAGATCACCTTGTTTGCCAATTATGGACTATTTTGTCTTTCCTTACTTAAAAAATAAGATTTTCGCAACTCCGATACATAATTTGCAAGAACTGCAACAAAGAATTGTTCGGCAATGTGCAAACATAACGCCAGAAATGCTGCAAAACGCTTTTCACCGCATGACGAGGCGCGTAAACTTGTGCATTGACCAAAAGGAAATTTCCAGCAAGTACTGTAATTTAGTTTTTCTTGTTAATAAAATGGTTATTAGTATTTCATAACTTGTAGTTCATTAATATTTTATTACTATTTTACAGCTGAAATAAGTAGGGGAACACATTTGTAAGTTATTGATGATGTCAGTATAGCTTGACAATGACAGAATTATTTCAAAAGGATGATTTAAGCTAAGACAATCATTTTACATTCCATGGCAACCCTTGACCAAGATAATTTTTGATATCACGGTATACAATGATAGGGAAATAAAATAATCTAAAGTATTTCATTAGCTAACGTTTCGCTTTATATTTTTAAAGCTTCTTCAGAGTTATAACAATAGAAACCACACATCACTCGTTTATATACGGAAAGTGAGGAAAGTACGTACAAATACGTTAGTCACCTATTGAAACGTACATTAAATCATTCTTAAAACTATTACAGACGTTGCAACGTTGAAAATACAATTGAAAAAGACACATTAACATATATTATAACAGTCCTCGTCAAATTGTAAGTAAAGTAAAGTCACGGACTACGGTGTTCAAGCTAGTGTTATGAGTAATACATGTATTTTATGTCTTTCTCATTTTCTTTATCATATTAAATTAATTCTGGAATTTTCAATTTTGATTTTAACAGTAGTATTTGTAGTATTAATACATAACTCTTCAAAAATTAGCCGCTTACCCAAGTTTCTATCGCAATCCAAAATCGTAACTTCATCATGTTGTGAATTAAAATTGTGGGTGGCTAACTGCGCTTTTTTCATATTTTTTTACATATTATTATTTTTTTTACATATTTTTGCAAGACAGTCGATAGTCAATCGTCAGTTGTTTTGAGTAATGACGCCATTTTTACTCTCATTTTTATGTATAAGTAAGTATAGGAATCATGAAAATTTTCGAACTCGAGATTTTAACGGATATATACGTTTTGAGATCCCTTGAATAGAAGAAAACGTCCTATTTTGGAACCAATATCTCAACCGTAAGTGTTATCACCTCTCTTATCACCTTTTTCCGTATCTCGTAAACGGCAAGAGTTATCGAAAAAAATGTTAAAGAGATATTGGTTATATTCTAAACAACTTTCATTTGAAAAGTTTTTTTGGAAAATGGAGTGTAACTGAGTATAAGAAAGTTTCGTGCGGACCACTGTAGATATTTTCTTGATGCTTAGAGATATTTTTCACTGCCAACTGGAAGTATAGGAATGTTTCAATGTTATTGTATCATTATATTAGTATAGAAAATTTTCAAGTAAATGACAATTAAATATTAGAAAACGTAAATTTTATTACTAAAACAAGAATTTGATAAGCAAATAATCTTATTTTGAATGAAGTGGTGTCGGTCCTTGACACCCAATCCACCTTCGGAAAGCAATTGTCTAGAAAATCTCAAATATGCTGCGCATAGGATCTTACATTAGAATAAACCAGTCCAAGGGGTTTGCGTTTTCTTAGATAATCTGTTCTAAGAAATAGGACAACTTGCCAGAAATTATGAGCATTGGATTGGTTTTATTCTGAGATGCAAGAAGGGTTAGCCTCAAAAGTCCTGATAGACGTGAATCTATCTGTCGAAGGGCAGTAGAGGAATTTGCAAGTTGCAATATTCCTACAATGACCCCGTTTGGTGCTGGCTCTGTAATATTTTGGAGAGAAATTTGTTTCAAGGGTCGCATATAGTTGGTCCTTTATACGTGTGAGACCTATGGATGCGGATTATTTCCTAGAAAACGTCATAATTGATGCTATTTGCTCCATTTTAGAGACTCAATTTTTATTGATGCAACATAATACTCGTCCTCGATTGGCTAAACAAGTTATCGATTATTTGAATGCTGCTGATATTACATTTATATGCCACCAATGAGGCCATATTTAAAAACCATAGAGCATATATGGCACGGTTTTAAAAGAACGCCTGGTGTCGTATACCCCGACCAACCACAATCAACTGGTAGATGCAGTAATTGCAGAATGAGGAACTTATAACATTTCATCTCCAGCATGCCAAGAGGCATGAAGGCGATAGTTGTGTAGACAGTGATACACGGTATTAAAATCATATTAAATCTTTTTTTAGGCGACCGACACGAAAAATTGAAATTTCAGTCGTCAAACGCGGACGAAAAGTAATCGTTTTTCGTCCGCTTTCATTTTTCGTCCGCGATAGGGTGGCGCCATCTACCGACAGTTACCGAAATTGTATAAAAATAACCACATTGCCGCCAGTGTCAAACTGTACATCTTGTTTACATTAGTAAATACGTGTTGGTGATAGACTTTTTAACTGATTATTGGGTAATTATTGTTTATAAAGCCGAAATAACTTCGAATGTAGACAAAGAAAACATAAACATGTCTGAAGGTGTCACAAATATGTACAATTGTTCAGTTGTCATAAATGACTATGTCAATAAATTATAAGTAAATGTTGCAACAAATTAGAAAATTATATGAGGGTCGCCTAAAAAATTGTGTGTGCACCACGGCCAAAAAGTGTTTTTTCGTCCTCGTTTGCTTTCCGACCTCGGCTACGCCTCGGTCGTAAAGAAAACTCGGACGAAAAAACAGTACTTTTTGGCCTTGGTACACAAAATACTATTATTTCTATTGTTTTCGATTATTTTTAATTTCACGTGTTTTATTTTTATTGTTTCTATTTTAAATCAAGTTTGTCGTTTTCTATATCGAATGGGGATTTTGTTTCTAAATGACCTGATATTATTTCATACGGTTTCAATTTTGTAGTAGAGTGAATGGAATTATCATATGCTAATAATTAGTAATTAGTGGATTCTGGATGTTCCGGATGTGTGAAATATTTTTTTTAAATTTTTAACTACAGTCGAATGCAAAAAAAGTAGACAAAAACAGTTTCCTGTAATTGATTTTCCTCAAATTGTTGTTGTATAAATGTGGCTTTTCTCAGTAAGTTTTCTTAATTCACGTGATATTTGACTATTCAGTAACGGTGGTTCGGGGCTCTAGTTCGGGGTACCTACCCTTACGGCTCACCAATTCATTAAAATATCACTGAAATGACAATACTGACGTTTACATGACATTGCTAATATCAAGTTTGTTCAAGCAGCCGAAAATTTCGTGTCTGCTTTTTTTGCATTCGACTGTACTTCAATACTTTGGGATGAGTTGAGTTTATGAGCAAAATGAGAAACATGTAATCTTTTCTAATGATATTCTATCAATATGCAATATTTAGAAATGCTTAACTATCTTTAGAGGTTATGCAGATTTTTAATCTCAAAGGTTTTCTGTCATATTTTATTATTTGACAAAGGTCATATTTAGTAATATACTTCGTCTTTCTTTAAACTAGTCGTAACCGGTTTTGTTGATTCAGCAAAATCTTTGATAAATTTTCTATAATGACCATTTAATCCGCGAAAACCTTTAATTTGTTTAATAGATCTTAGAATAGGGTAATTCTGAATCGCTTTGGTTTTATCTTGATTTAATTGTTCACATTCAGCAGTGACAACGTGGTGAAATCCTGATCTAATGTAGAAAAGTATTGACATCTCCCTAACTTATCCAATAAATCAGTTATATTAGATAATGGGTATCGACCACCGACAGTTTTTTCATTTAACTTGGGATAGTCGACATTTTTTTTTGTACTACCCAAATAATTCAAAAGTCTATGTGAATATTTTTTTGTTCTAACATTTTTTTAATTTGATTTCGTATTTCTTGTCTGTGATTTTGTATAAACTGTTCTTATTTTATGTTTCGTTTGGTTTTCTGAAATATACTCTCATATTTTTTAATTAATTTAATAATTGATGGTTTTTTTTTGGAAAATGGAGTATAACTGAGTATAAGAAAGTTTCGTGCGGACCACTGTAGATTTTTTCTTGATGCTTAGAGATATTGTTCACTGCCAACTGGCAGTGTAGGAATGTTTCAATCTTATTATATCATTATATTAGTATAGAAAATTTTCAAGTAAATGACAATTAAATATTAGAAAACGTAAATTTTATTACTAAAACAAGAATTTGATAAGCAAATAATCTTATTTTGAATGAAGTGGTGTCGGTCCTTGACACCCAATCCACCTTCGGAAAGCAATTGTCTAGAAAATCTCAAATATGCTGCGCATAGGATCTTACATTAGAATAAACCAGTCCAAGGGGTTTGCGTTTTCTTAGATAATCTGTTCTAAGAAATAGGACAACTTGCCAGAAATTATGAGCATTGACCATTTTTTTAATTTGATTTCGTATTTCTTGTCTGTGATTTTGTATAAACTGTTCTTATTTTATGTTTCGTTTGGTTTTCTGAAATATACTCTCATATTTTTTAATTAATTTAATAATTGATGGTTTTTATTCTACGATTATATGATCACTACGTACATTTTTAATGGTAAAATTGTGTTTGCTTAGTTTCTATACGTTAAAATTTGGAGTAAAATATAAATCGTAATCGATAAAATTCTCAGCCAATAAGGAGAATATTCAAACATCATGCATCAATGTATTTCTCTTTCTGTTGGGTTTAGAATGGTACAAAGAGCTTTCTTGTATTTCTAGACCATTTAATTTCGTATAAGGAATAACAATCGCACCCTCTTTAATATGTTATACGTTAACCTCTATTACTTGCTCCGTTCTTGGTTGCACTACAATAAAATTTGTACATGGATACAATTTGTGATCTTGCAATTTAATTTAACAATTTGGTATAATTAATAGATTTTTATCTTGATTGATCTTTCGTAAAAAAACACTATTAAGATACAAGTGTAAACATTTGCAGTGGTCCGCGCTGAACCTTCTTGTTATACTATATTTTTCGAAAAAAACTTTTCATATGGAATAAGAATAATTTTTTCGATAAATCAATTTTCGAGATACGGAAAAACGTGACAAGAGTAAGTCATTATTTTCGGTTGAAATTTTGTTCTCGTTCTCATCCTCGCTATATACTCGTACAAATCGTAAGTTTAAAGTTTCGTAGCTCTAGTTTTCATCGTTTGGGCGGTAGAGCGCACATATACCCACAGATAGACACACAGATTTTCATGATTACTAAACTTTCTTATACATAAAGTATAAGAAAGTAACAAGTCATTCGTTATTGCGCGAACAGTTTAAAACCTTAACAGCCGTGAGAGTAATGAAGAGACTTTTTACATGGTTAATATAACTTTTAATAGGGTATTACATACACATCGTCATCAATATTATGTAGCTCTACAAACTACAAAATTTGATTTATCCTGTTTAAAATAATTACCGTTGTAGATTGAGTTAATAGATATTTCTGGTCGAAGTGCTCATTGGAATTGGTTTTGAAAAGTTTTGGATTAGATTGTCTAAAAACATTTAGTTTTTCGTCATGATTAGCTTTACTATTTTTTTGATTGAAATGTGGAAGTATTTGTTGCCCATTTTATATAATATTGTGCATTCTACACTAGTCGTCTCTCGATTTATTCTATCAAAGGACGGCCAAATAAAACATAAACTAGATCCACCACAACAGCACGGCAGACTACCTTCATCGAACATTATAAAAAGTACACCATGAATAGCAGGTGCATACTGTAAGAATTACGGACGGAGAATCTGCATTTGAAACTTTATTTGCAATTCAAAATAAAATTATAAAAATGATTATAATATTGACGGAACCAGTGACAAATCTGATTTAGATAGCGACACGTTTCTAGCTTATATTAGATTATTATTATTAGCCGGTATGTACAAATCCAATGGAGAATCAACAACATTTTTGTGGTATACCGAAACAGTAATTCGTTTTGATAACAAATCTACTCGCGAAGATAAACTTGCTGCTATTACAGAAATCTAGGAGTTTGTGGGTAGAGATACTCCCGAAATTATAACCTTGGTGATAATGTTATCGTGGATGAACAACTCGATTTCGAGGACGCTGTGCTTTCAAACAATACATTCTCAGTAATCCCGGTAAACATGGAATAAATATATGAGCTCTTTACGATAACAAATCCTCATTCCATCTCCTGGAGGCGTAAGTATAGCTTGGGAAGGAGCCACGAGCGAGACCGGAGAAAAATCACGCCATGCGGGTCTTGAGCGATCTACATATGGACTGAGAAGTCAAAATATTACATGTGACAATTTTTTCACGCCTTACAACTGATGTAACTTTTGCTAAAACGAAAAGTAACAATGCTTGGTTCTGTAAGGCGAAATAAACATGAGCTTCCACCACTGATTAATGAAGAAGAACATTTCATTTTATTTTACAAAGATTACAATTATAAATTATAAATATAAGAACGTTGTTCTTATGTGTGCGCTATATAATGACATAGAAATCAGTGCCAGAGATGATAAGAAGCCTACAATTATACTCAGTGACATATAAACTGCACCACCTAGAAGGGGTGGGAATTTTTGGACCAAATTTGGCAGAAACATTGGACTAGTCTAAGGTAACAATTGATTAAAATTTGATAAAGAAAACACTTCATCTTTTTGATTTTTCCCTAATAATGTGTTGGTCCGCCCCTATTTCTGATACACTCATTGACCCGCCTTGGCATTGATTCCAGCAGGTGATCAATGTCTTCTTGGGGTATGGCATCCCAAGCAGCCTGTACTTCATGCCGTAGAGCTTCTATTGTCAACGGTGGGTTCGGTAGATTCCTCAATCTTCTACCCATCATGTCCCACACGTGCTCAATGGGCGACAAATCGGGAGGTCTTGCAAGCCAAGGCAAAAGATTAACATTGGCCTCTTCAATGAAGTCAATAGAAACCCTTGCTACGTGAGGTCGTGCATTATCTTGCTGGAAAAGTGGGTCTTCCAGCCCTCGAAGATATGGAAGAACAAGTGGTTCTACCACTTCGTCAATGTAGCGTCGGGCGGTCATACTGCCCCGAATGAAGAGCAAGGGTGACCTACTGCCGTAAGCAATAGCACCCTACACCATCAACCCCACAGTTCGGTGAACATGCCTCGCAATCGAAAAAACAGGATTGCGCCTTTCTCCACGTCTTCGTCTAACAGTCATCCGACCATCATGCATTCCTAAACAAAATCGCGATTCGTCACTAAAGACAACTCCAAGTTCCATTGAAGTCTTTCCGTGCACCAGGCCAAACGTTCCTGGCGATGTTGAGCAGTGAGGGGTAGCACAAGATGTGGGCGGTAAGACAGCAAGCGAAAGGTTCTTATTCGACGATAAACTGTTCGCAAGCCTATCGGACGACCTTGTACACCTAACCATTGATCAGCTATTGATCTAGTTGTAGAGAATCGGTCTCTACAAGGCCATTAGTCTTAAGCGGCGATCTTGACGTTCATTGGTTCGTCTTTGAGTCCCAGTGCCTCTTCTCCGACGTTCAACCCCATGTTCAGACCACGCTTAATAAACACGCATTATTGTTGAGTGGTGCCGTCCCAAACGGTTGCCGATTTCTCTAAACGAAAAACCTGCAACAATCCGCCCTCGGTCAAAGTCACTCAATGAGGTCTCCTTCCTCTATGCATCATTAAACACTTGAAACACTTTAAACTAAAGAACGGGATCCGAAAAAATGGAACAAATTCAAAAAATGACTCGATAATTGCTTGTCTATCACCACCTCTAAAAAATGACACAAACGTCAAAAATCCCATGACTACTTGATGATTGGGTTTCAAATTTTAATCAACTATTTCCCTGGACTAGTCCACTATTCCTGCCAAATTTGGTCCAAAAATTCCCACCCCTTCTAGGTGGTGCAGTTTATATGTCACTGAGTATATAATGGGTTACAATGAAACAAAAAGGTCTGTAGAAACAATTCATCAACTTCTAGCTACTTACCGCTGTAAGCAAAAAACGAACAAATGGCATGTAATAATTTTTGTATAATATCTATAGTTCCGCGTATAATGCATTTATTTTACACACATCTATAAATCCGGAATGGAATAAAAATAAACTATTAAAAAGAAGAATATTTTTTAACACCTAGGAAAATTATAGTTACAAAACCGTACATAGCTTATATAAAACATATACCGAGAAATCAAACATAATAAATTAAATAATTAATTGTACCCTAGTACATGTTTCACAGTCCCTGCATTGTTTGGGTCATATAGACCCAGACGTTACATTGTACGAACAGCAGGGTGGAAATAGGTTTATTTTGAGAATATGGTTTTGGAACTAATTTACTTTGTTCGAATTTTTGTCGCTTGATATCACATTGGATCTCGTTTGTGAGCGTATTTAAGACAATTTTTAAATCTGCTCGACTCTTTGTACGCACAAGAGATTCTACTGGTTCTTTCAATCCTCATGATATTCTTAACACATTAACCAAAATACTGTATCAACACGTTCGCAACAGTTGTTAAATAATAAATGTATAAATTTAATAAATGTTGAATGCGATTATTAAACTGGAAAGGCATTTCATTTCCTTGTTTTTCTTCTGTCATTTCTATGTTCAAACTAAAGTTATCTCTTCTGACTGAATAAGTAGTTAACCTTCCATTACACGGGCGAGGCCTGTGAGTCCAAGCAATATATAAAAAGTAATCTAATTTTGAAAAACATAGTTGTAACGCTTTCAACCTTCTGATGTTATTAGAAAATAAATATAAAATTTTATTTTTGCGTAAAAGCACAATGTGTTCTGATAGGCCTCACCCGTACGTTGGTGTTACTTTCCATGAAATTCTGTTTTCAGGCGTAGGTTGCCGTACTAAGCACGAAATTCGATATTTCATACATGCCTGAAAATTTTAAAAATTTATTGCTGGTTTTTTCTATGCACAATGATAATAAAAAAGATGAAAACATTCTGTCTGGGCCAGAAATTGTTCCATTTTATAATATTACTAAAGTAGTTGATGTAGCTGTTCGAAGGATCACGTCCTACAATGTGGCCAGAAATACACGACGTTGGCCAATGGTAATATCAACGCATTCATTGTTTTTAAAGTGAACAACCCTAACGCCGAATTTACCAAAATGCGCAGGTTGTATATAAAAGAATTAGGAATTCAATTAATCAGAAAATATGAAAGCAAGAACAACTTGCTATTTGCCTAGAGACATATGCGAATCGGCTAGACCTTTATCGGGAACTTCAACCCCTGAAGATGAACCTGAACCTACTCCAAATAAATGAAGCTACTACAAATATTGCTAAAGGGGGAAAACACGATACTTATGTAAATGTTGTAAAAGTTAGATGTGTATGTGTATTGTAGCATGCTGTATGGACTGTACTGACGGAAATTAGGCGTGTGTGTCTGTGTGACTGTGTGTCTGCTGTGTGCTGTGTGTGCGCGCTCTACCGTCCAAACGATTAAAGCTGGAGCTCTGAAACTTTAACCTTAACACCGTATGTAGCAAGGAGGAAAACGTCCTATTTTGAACGCAATCTCTCCACCGGAAATGATGGTTTGCTCTTATCACTTTTTCCACATCTCGAAAATGGTACATGTTATCGAAAAAATCATTCTTACAAAAGTTACAGATTTTGTTATTTTAAACAACTTTCATTTGAAAAGTTTTTTCGAAAAATATAATATAACTAAGTATAAGAAAGTTCAGAGCCGACCACTGCAGATTTGTTCTATTGACATCGTGCAGCTAAAAATACCTGTGGCTGTGCGCACTCCAGCGCCTAAGTATTGAAGGTAACACTATGACGGTTTAAGCTTAAGATTGGTATATAACCTGGAAGAAAACGTCATATTTCGAAAGCAATATTTCAAACTGATGGTTTAATCAAATCAACGTTTTCTATATCTCGAAAACGGTTCGCGTTATCGCTAAAATTGTTCCTATAAAGGTTAGATAAAGAAATTAAAAAAAAATTATTTGTAAAAGTTCTTTCGGAAATGGAGTATAAGTATGTATAAGAACGTTCGGTGCAGACCACTGCAGATTTTTTAATTTATGGGTCCCAAAAATAGAAATTATTTTTTTTTATAATTCTAATTATGCACAATAAAACAAAATATTTCGAAATAATCACTAGTAACTTACTTAAATATTTAAGCAACCATTCTATTAAAAAATGTTCCTTATAGGCCTCACTCATGCGCTGGTGTGACAACTAAATCAGCCGTTCACTGGAGTGTTAAATCAGTTGTTAATTCTACTAATTTGTAATTGTAATTAATAATACAAGAGAAGATGTTTATTGCAGTGTGTCCTGTGATTTTCTGCTAAAATGCTAGCCATCAGATATTCATTTTGGAAGTCAGTTACATCTGGAGCACACTTACTTACGAACTTTTTGCTGATTTCGATAACGCGTAGTAAAAGTTTCGTTTCACCATTAAATTTCAGTTAAGGGGGACTTACACCTTGACGATTTCAAAAAAATGTTTTTTTTTTATTTTTCTAATCTAAATGGTCTCAGAAATGAGCCCGTGAAAGGTTTTTTCAGATTACGCTCTAGTTCGAGAGCTATAGCTCGTTTAACGTGATGACGCGCGGCTGGTTCGCGTGGCCTTGAGGGGTTGTCCTAGCGCTATTTTTGATTGCACACGTTGCTGTGGATGGTTTGTTAGCTCATCCGATGTTCTTTTGTCAACGTATTTGTCCCTTATTGTTTTGACGGAAGGATTGTCCGAGTCTCTCCTCGGTTTTAAACGGTTCCTTACGTTGCGAACTTCTCGACTTCAAACGCGTTTTCCTATTTTCATTTTTCAAATTGGTGTGCACGATTATGAGAGCAACTGAACGTATCGCGATGAATTTTGTTTTGAAATTCACAGAAAACTTACCAAGGTACCAATCGTTCATTTTTGGAAAATTTCGTTTTGCTGATTTTTGACAGCTTCGAATGGGACAGAAGGACTTTTTTGGTGAAAATGTTCGCCATTTTGCGAGAAATCATAATTTTGAAAACGTGGACGATCAGGACCTTGCTGACGTAACAACGATCAAAAGCGTTGTTGAATTTTTTATTTCCGATAACTAGGGTGGACCCAATTCTGCACACCGTTTGACCATTCACTTTCGACAGAGGCGCTGTCAAAGCCATCTCCAGGTCTTGGGAGTCAAGATTGACATTTGCATGTATGATTGATACAGTACAATAACATGAAAAAAGTTTCGTATTGAAGTCTTCTCTAGTTTTTTACGATAAATTCTTGAAACTTGGCTCCAAAATTGGCCTACAAGGTGTAAGTCCCCCTTAAAAAATTATTTGATTTAAAGCCATTTTTGTATTGTTGATTGGAGACCTTGAACGATATGATGGAAAATTTTATAAATTTGAGTCATAATCAGAACTTCGTTCGTTCGTGTTTTTTATACCAATTTTTTGAACCTCTAAAGACTTACAGCAAACTTAGTGTCCATTCCATTCAATATAGATGTTCTCTCAGGATGATGGTGTGTTTATCGATTTTTCATTAGAAAGTTTATTTTAGCTCCAACACTTTTTTGTTGTAATCGTTTACACAAATCGATATATTATTTGCAACAATAAATCGATTGGTAATCCTACTAAATACGACTGCACCATTTAACCTTGGTTCTACATTAAACGCCGTTTTAAAAAATATATATTTCTTAATAAAACAGTTTTTAGAATGTTCGGTGTAAGTTATAATTCAGGACTTTTATTTTGTGGTTGCAATACATAGTAAGCGTACAGGCGATAAGCAATTCTGCGCGATTCATTCTGATAAAGTTATAGGTGTCCACGGTATAACTTATAAATATAATAAATAGGTAATATAAGGTTTGATTAAAACAGAAGCCTAATGTTGACCTGATATGCTAAGGGCGCAAGTATAAATCACAACCAGAAATCTCGACTGCCAATTATTATGAAATAAGTTTGAATTTTTACACAACATTTGTAGAATTTGTTGAACTAGAAATGCGAGAAGGAAATAGATTGTAAAAAAAGCAGTAGTTTTATTTTAGAGAAACAGAGTGCCAACCCAACCCATCCAAACCCATATTTGAGTGTCAAATCAGGGTTAGTTACAGATATTATTTTTAAATTCGACGATTTGCTGAAACATAATTAACACAATTAACATTTTAATTTTTTTGAATACCCCAAAACGTTAGCATGCCAAAAAGGGGTAAGTAAACCGCATAAAAAATGAGTGAGTAAAAAGAATTAAAAATACAAATTGTTTCAAATATAAAATAAAATATTTAATAAACTGTAAAAACATTTAAAATTTACAAAATTAATCTCAAAAAACTAAGCAATTGTCCAAAAATTAGAGAAAATGAAACAATAAAAATAAATAACAATGTCAAAAATTGTCTAAAATGTAATTTCAAAATTGACAATATTAATCATAAAAGACGAAAAATTGTCTGAAATACGAAAAATTGACAACATTGATAGTAAAAGAATTGAAAAATTACTAAATTGTGTGAAATGCCCAGAATAAAATGTTTGGATTTAAAATACAACAAACGTCAAAATAATCAATACTAAGGTACAATTAAAAAAAAATTAATCTGAAAAATGTAACAACTGTGTACAAGACACAAAGAAAATAACAAAAATATGTTAAAAGAGATTTAACATTAATGAGAAATGTAAAGGTATTTTTGATTACTTTGACAATTTTTCAATTTTTATAACTTATTTAGTTTAGTATATAGTTTGATTTTTTTGCATTTCAAACAATTTTTATTTTATAGAATACATAAATGCGTTTTGTATATCTTTTTTTATCGTCTAATTCACTTTCTGTTGCTCCTGACTTTTTGACATGAGTAATTACGGTCTGGGCCACTAAATGACAATTCAAGGTTAATTCTACTTTGCCATAAATGTTATAATAAAGTAGCCTTTTGTTTCGGAATTCATATTTCTTGTGTTTGGACTGCTCCCAGTTATACACTGCCTTTCAAATTAAATAGACCACCCCGAACCACTGAACGTAGAATGATGAATGATAGATTTAGTGCAACCCTTCTGGGCGTACTGGATATTACATTACTGATAATAATAATAATTCCTTTATTACTGTAGATCAACAGATATTAGCATTGTCAAGATATATATACAATATAAAGTACGAAATACAAAATACAAAATACAAAGTACGAAATACAAAATACAAAATACAAAATACAAAATACAAAATACAAAATACAAAATACAAAATACAAAATACAAAATACAAAATACAAAATACAAAATACAAAATACAAAATACAAAATACAAAATACAAAATACAAAATACAAAATACAAAATACAAAATACAAAATACAAAATACAAAATACAAAATACAAAATACAAAATACAAAATACAAAATACAAAATACAAAATACAAAATACAAAATACAAAATACAAAATACAAAATACAAAATACAAAATACAAAATACAAAATACAAAATACAAAATACAAAATACAAAATACAAAATACAAAATACAAAATACAAAATACAAAATACAAAATACAAAATACAAAATACAAAATACAAAATACACAATACAAAATACAAAATACAAAATACAAAATACAAAATACAAAATACAAAATACAAAATACAAAATACAAAATACAAAATACAAAATACAAAATACAAAATACAAAATACAAAATACAAAATACAAAATACAAAATACAAAATACAAAATACAAAATACAAAATACAAAATACAAAATACAAAATACAAAATACAAAATACAAAATACAAAATACAAAATACAAAATACAAAATACAAAATACAAAATACAAAATACAAAATACAAAATACAAAATACAAAATACAAAATACAAAATACAAAATACAAAATACAAAATACAAAATACAAAATACAAAATACAAAATACAAAATACAAAATACAAAATACAAAATACAAAATACAAAATACAAAATACAAAATACAAAATACAAAATACAAAATACAAAATACAAAATACAAAATACAAAATACAAAATACAAAATACAAAATACAAAATACAAAATACAAAATACAAAATACAAAATACAAAATACAAAATACAAAATACAAAATACAAAATACAAAATACAAAATACAAAATACAAAATACAAAACGCAAAACGCAAAACGCAAAACCCAAAACGCAAAACACCAAACACAAAATACAAAATACAAAACACGATGTGCAAAATATTAAATACTAACTAAAAATTACAAATACATGGATCACTACATGAATGTGATATTATAGCATAAAAACACAAAATAAAAAATAAAAAGTTACAATTTAGTACTTAATTACAAAGCAATTACAGAGCAATGCTCGAGTGGCTTTATAGTAAGCACCCTCTTGGTAAAATTTAGTTCTATGCATTGGAATACTGATATTATAGCAATTTCGTGTAGTCATTGTCATATAGACATTACCGTTTCGTGTAAACTTGTCCTTATTATTGAACGAGAAAAGTACTAGTTCCATTATGTATAAACATGGAAGAGTAAGTAGATTAAATTCACGAAAGTGAGGTCGGCAATGTGAACGGTAGGGAGCGTTACACATGTATCTAACGGCTCGTTTTTGTATTATGAATAAATCGTTAAAATTTGAAGCCGATCCCCAAAAGGTAACACCGTAACGCAAATGAGCTTCTATATACGCATAGTAATAAGATTTAATGGAGGACATGGACACATTTTTTTTAAGTATTTGCAATCCGTAAATTGCGGCACTCATTTTGCTGCAGAGAAATAAACAATGCGCGTCCCAACTCAAGTGCCTACCCAATCGCAAACCTAGAAAATTTGCTATCTCTACTTCTGGAAGCGATACATTATCCGTTTTTACCAATAGGCTATAATCAGCATTAAGTCTAACAATAAAGTTCATTAATTTGGTTTTATTCGCGTTCAGCAACAAATAGTTATTCCTGCACCACATGGACATTTTAGAGAATACTTTCGAAGCTGAACGCGAAGTTGAGGAAACTGAGTTAGATGACATGATGCAATTTGTATCATCTGCAAACTGTGCAGTGAAATTGCTACTCAAAGCGCAGTATAGGTCATTGACATATATCAGAAATAGAGTCGGTCCCAAAATTGATCCCTGAGCTACACCACAATTAAATTCTCTTAATTCTGAATGAAACATTTTATAAACATGGTCGCAACAACCCATCACACCAGTAGCGTGCGATCTAGTACTTAGGTAGGATCGAAATATATCTAATGCTATACCCCTAACACCATAGCTTTCCATTTTGTTCAGCAGCATTTAGTCGTATATAGTATCGAAAGCCTTTGAGAGATCAAACAATCAAAGAATAGCCCAGAAACAATTTCTCTATTGTCCAAATATGATATCCTCTTGACGTACCTCATCCCAGGCTATCTGTAACTGTTGACGCAACTCCTCTAAGGTATTTGGATGATGTTGTAAATGGCGCAATCTTCTTTCCATCATATGCCAGACATATTCAATGGGGGATAAGTCTAGTGATCTTGGAGGCCAGGGCAACATATTGATGTTGTTTGCTTCTAGGGAGGTTGACGTTACCTGAGCAGTGTGAGGCCAGGCATTATCTTGCTGTGAGGCTGCTCCTGGAAAGTTGTGTAGTAATGGCACAACATACTGAATCAATGTAACGTGTCACGTCTGGCGTTTAGTGTGCCCGGAATGAATACCAGACGAGATCTTCTTGCATACTGTATTGCCCCCCCATACCATAACCCAGGAGTTGAAGCCGTATGGCGACATTGAACGAATTGTAAATTTTGCCTCTGACCCCTGTGGGTCGCCTAATCCTCGAACGTCCGTCAGTGAGCCATAAGCAAAATCTTGATTCGTCGCTGAAGAAGATCTCATTCCATTCAGGAGCCCAATGTTGTCTGTCCTGGCACATGTGAAGTCTGATGCCTTTATGTTCTCTTGTTAGACGAAGACGAAAATAAGGACGATAAGAACGTAGTCCAAACGTGCATATTCGGCGATAAATCGCGCTCATTTATACCATATATCCAATTGATTCCAACGGCTCGTGATGGTTCATCCGGGTCTCTAACTGCATTTCGCCTTAAGAGGCGATCTTCACGCTCTTGTGTCACTCTTCGTGGTCCAGTACATCTACGACGAACTTGTAGATGTTCTTCCTGCCAGCATCTACAAGTATGTGCTATAGTGGTGTGTGACCGATTGACACGTCTGGCTATCTCACGGAAGGTGAGACAATTCGTTCTCGTTCAAAACGTGTAATTTGATGAAAATTTTCACGTCTTCGAACTCGTGGCATTCTAAAGGCCCTAACAGTTAAAACAAGCAAGAAGAAACTCCTACCAAATGCGACAAATTAACGAAACTATGGTCAAACTAAAGGCACAGGCAACTGTTGCTAACGAGATAATTTCTGTCAGAAGTGACAAATTGGCTTCAAAACTTAAACATTTGTTTTTCTACCTGCACTAGATATTTTCACCAAGTTTCATCAATCTACGTTCAGTGGTCTATTTTATTTGAAAGGCAGTGTATATTGCACATGGTATACAAGCATGTATTCGAAAGTACTGCTGTCGCATAACAATTTTGTAAAATTAACCCTTTTCCACATTTCCATGTGTCTAATGCGTGTTTTTTTTTTATTTTGGCGTCAAAGCTGGCCGTGAATGTTTAACGGCGAACGAACCATCATTATTAATTTGACATCTTAGCCTATGTCTAACCGGTCTAACCGGTCTAACCTCACTTTTAATTATCAATAGTTGTTACTTAAGTGACGTTTGAGTGTATGTACAAAATTGTGGTTCGTTTACAGTTAAACATTCATGTTAAAATTGTACTACTTTTATTTATTTTACGGAAGTGTACAAACGGAGAGGCAATTTGGTGATCTGAACTTCGTCCATTAACAAAACTAATATACTAATAATATAATTTTTTGTTAGATTTGTATTAGAAACTCTATTTATTATTACTATACACTACTAATGGATGACAACTGTCCGTTTTTATCATTTGTTATGAAAATAACAAATTTTTATAATTAAAATTCATCAAAAGGTTGACATTTATTTTTCGTTCGACGCAAAATAAGACTAATATTATTAGATCTAGATAATGCCAATCTGAAAATATGTAAAAAGGTAGGGAATAGTGTAATGTCAGCTCCGCCTATACTCCCATCAAGAAACACGCCTGCTACAATAATATATTTCACAAATTGAAACCTACTGATTTAATTGAATAATTACTCGAATGCTTTCTTACGAGCGCGTAATGTATCGAGCCACACGCCATTTAAAATTTATTCAAGATTAATAAAAAGATAATTAAATTTTACGTTAACCGTTTAAAACACACGTTTTACACAATCGTAACATCAAAGGTGCAAATAATTGGAAAATGTCTCTTTATATCATTTGATCGATTTCTGTGATGAAATTTGCGTTATTTCCTTTTACTTGTTTAATGGCATTTAAAAATGATATTTAATCAATATATGACAGTTTTCATTTCTTTTAGTCTCATTTTTAATAACAACTGGTTTGAATATTTGATTTTTTTTTTAATTTTATTCTTTTGGTCGGCGTGTGTGATATCCAGTATTATGATAAATAAATATTTCAAAATAGAAATTATTTAGTTTTCAATCTCAAGTATCTTGGTCGTAATCCTGTGAGTCAATCGAGAGATAATTACCACCACCTGTATTAGGGATCATTTTTGCATAATTCCACTAGTAATTGGAACAAGGTTTTTCCACTTTGGAATTTCCGAAACTTGTTGCGAAGATCGAAACTCAGGTAAATTTCCATCTAAGACGCTCTGCCCATCTTGGGATTTATTATTACACAACACATTCGGTTAGAGCTTTTAATATAATCGTATCGTAGGTCGTATTTGTTCAGGAGGTTAGATAATTAAATTTCATTAGTCGTTCCTTTTGAATGTGTTTATTTACTATTGGTGTGCATTTATTTTTTAAATTTATAATATTGCTGTTACATTTGCTGATTTTCTGAGTATTGTTATCACTTTTATTTTGTTGCTTTTTATTACTGCGGTAATATTATGTATGTAATTATTGGTGGTTCTGTTTTTCATATACTGCTGCTTTAGTTGTTTTCAATCAATTTTTAATTGATTGTACATTGTTTCTGGCTATTTGCTGATTTATTTCTTAGTTGAATTTTTATTTTTTAAGTGGCATCCTTTTGTTTCCTTTTATTGATATTTTTCGTACATAATTTATTTCTTTTTGTAATTTTATAATTTTTTAATTACTTTTTATTGAAATTTTATAAGTTTATTTGATTTCTTTCCAAATGTTTAGTGTTTTATATGCACTTGTGCTTTACTTCTGCGCGTTAACGATTTAATTTATTATTTCGCATTCATATTTGTTCATTTCATCCCGTTATTAATCGTTTAGTAATCGATTTTTCTTTTGCATTGATTTCGTATCACTTTTGTTTAATTTTACTTCATTTAAATCAGTTTTACTTTTGTTTCTTTTTCGTTTATTTTGGTATATTTCGCGTTTTTCCTTTGTTATTTCGGAATATAGGAATATTTCGTATTGTTCGAATGCAAACGTTTAAGTTTTCGGCGAACAAGTGCATCAACCGAGATTTTTCAAAATGTGTTGCGCACATGTTTCTCCGTTCAGGTGTCCTCACCTGTTTATTGCAGCCTTAAACTAAACAAGTAGTCGTGCCCGTGCACTTGGCAATTCGTAGGTGATTGTAAACGCTTGGGAATGTCCCCGTAAAATCCCAAACAGGTGAGAACGGGACCGCCACATCTGGAATCGTTTAGGCGAAATAGACGTTTATTTATTCAACCTGTGGAAATTTGAATTTTATCGCTCGATAGCAGGCGAATTCTCACGGCGGAGCTCGAGACGCCGGCGACGGCTCTGATCGGTGGGCGGTACTTTCCGAAGATACAAAAAACGGGAAAATGCACCTTACAACCTCGTTCGTTGCGATTTTCGATAAACGGTCGAATTTCCTGCGTCGTGTGCAGCCAGTGCAAGACTGGTCGCAATACGGTCATCGTTCAACGTATGACCTCTTTTATTGACCTGGTCGCTTGTATTAGTAATGTTTCGCTGAGTAATTTTCTTACCTATATAAGAAAATGGAGTATGGCGAGATTTTGACATACGGCCGCCGCGTGCTGACAGGTGATGGTGTCATCGAGTATGTGATAAGTGCAGGTGAATTTTTGCGTCATGAAGTCAGCCATCCTGGGAGATATAACAACTGGTACGTTCCTCAAAAGATTTCTTACAACTATGCTTTTAATTTGAGTTTTAATGAAAATTTTGCATTTAAGTTTCTACTTTAAAGCTGACAAAATTATTTGTTTTGCTTTTCCGTTGTAATAAAGTAAAATATATTTTCCCCGATTGCCTGTAAAAATCTGACCAAATATTGTTAAATCAATCGAAAAAACCAATATTAATATTAACAAACGCACTCGAATTTAAGGAACCAAATTAAAGAAGAAACAGAAGAGAAGCAATAAAAAAACATAAATTTCCTCTAAAAAAAAAACTAAAATTCCTCTCGTAAATTTGTCGTATATTTGATGCACCAGTTTATAACAAAAATACGGCCCTTATTTCTTTATTATAAGTTTTTTTTACGCCATTCTATAGAGATAGTTTATTTTCATCATTTAACACTACTAACGTATTACTAAATTTTTGTCATGTTTAAAATCAACTTCACAGCAGTTTTGCAATAATTAATTAATCGATTTATTAATTTAATTGTTTACCCCGCTTTATAATGGAAGAAGGCGATTTGGAATGCTTTTCTGATGTATTATCCGAGCCTGAAGAGCGATGTCAAGATCTGAAGTGGAGCAATTTTTTTATTTGAATATTTTCATGAGGCAAGTGAGGAAAATATTATGAATGTTTATTCGTCTACTGATCCACATATTGATATTCCATTTTTTCGTAAAGTCATGACTCGTGATAGATAAATACTACAATATTTGCATTTTCTGATGGAAACAAACGCCAGAAAACACAAATCGAGTTTTCAGAATCAAATCAATAGTAGAATATTATTGATGATATCTTACAGCGGCAGGATTATTAAATGGTTATGAAAATATTTGGTACCATATTTACATGGACAATTATAATTAATGATAATGTTGAGTTGCTGAGAAATTGAATTTTAAAAAGATTAGGATTTGTCGGACAATTAGGGAAAACCGTGGGTTAGCTTAAGATCAAGAATTAAGCTACCGAAGGGGCAACATGATTCGTAGCAAATGTGAAGTTTTAATACATATCTGGAAAGACGAAAGAGACGTAGGAATGATTTCAGCAATAGATTAAAACCGGTAATATAAATAGAAAAACATGCGAAATGTTAACAAAACTTGATAGAATTTTAGACTACAATTTGAATATTAGGGGTGTTGATTTGACACATCAATACTTTTCTTATTATCAAATAGAAAAATGAGGCTTTTATGTTCACGTTAAATGCTTTAAGTGCTTTATTCAATTCATTTGTGATATCAAAGAAACTGTTGCAAAATACTAGATTGAATGTTAATTTAGAGAGCTTTACAAATGCAATAAGTAGAGCATCTCGTGAATATATACTAACTAAACTTTCAGGAAATATGAGGGAGCGTAGGTTTCTGAAAATTCATAGTTGCAGTAAAAACAAATCTCCTCAAAGACTTTGCAGGGTCTACAAATAGGTATTGGAGATTAAAATAAATTATTAAAATTATACATTTTTTTACTAGTTTTGCAGCATTGCGTTTTAGAAAATTTATGACAATACTATAATAGTTTGTAAAATTTTAGTGTTTCGATATGTTAGATTACACTTTATCAAAGTTTATTTTTTAACAGTTATTATTTTATGATATATTTTAATATTTTTTGTCATTTACATTTTGTCTGTTTTCCAATTTAAAAATATTTTATATTTTGTGTTTCCTGATTATTTTTTCTGAAAATTTTGATATTCATGTATTTTAAATAATCTTGATAATGTATATTTTCATAGGTCTATGAGTTTTTACTATTTTTTCAAAATGTTGATACGAAAATTTGAGATTTGTGCATTTTAGACATTCTTGGCACTGTCGATAAATAATTCCACTTTTTTTTTTCAAAATGAAAACCAAAATTTGATATTTTTACTTCGTATACATTAATTATTAAGAATGTTTATTTTTAGTCTTTTGTACGAATGTACGAATTTTTAAAAAATGTAGAAATTAAATATTTTTCATAATGTAGATTTGATATTTATGCATATTAGATAATGTTCAAAAAAAATTTTTTAACAAAATTTAATCTAAGATATAATGTGCGCCCTAAAATTAAGTGACCATTTAATTTTAGTTGATGTCGTTAGATGTCGACCTTTACAGAAGGACGACTTCTTTGACATTTAAATACTTTTTGTGTTTTGCTGAACTTTTGATTTGATTTTTGCATTTTGATTTTTAATGATTTTTGATAGTTTTGCAAATAGAGACACATTTTTACAATTTATTCACAATGTTAACCATTTGTTCTGTTTTACAGAACTTCTGCATTTTTTAATGCTAATTTTGTTAGATTTGCGTTTTCGATATTTTAGATTATTTTGCATTTTATGCATTTTTTATTTTTTCACAGTTATTATGTCTTTATATTTTACATTTTTCGAATTTTAAATACATTTTGCATTTTTAGCTCCTTCTTGATTCTGATTTTTTTCTATAATATTTTGATGTTGTCTCTTAGCCTATATTCGACCATCTTGACAAATTTTTACAATTTTAATAATTTTTTAATTTTTTTGTACGATATTTTTTACAATTTTTGCAAAATGCTGCCACGCGCATTTGATATTTTAGTTATTGGTGATAATTAGACATTTTTCATAATGTTGAAATCTTTTTATCCGGTTTTTTCAAAATGACATTGACAATGTAGGTATTCTTTTCGGATTGTAGACATTCGTGATATTTGTTTAATTTTTTTTCAAAACTCGAAAACGAAAATGTTTATGTTATCACGTTCTTTAATGTAGAGATTTGAATTTCTCCAAAATGCTGAAACAAAATATGATATTTATCCTTAGACAATATTGATAATGTTGTAAGAAAGTTTCAAAATACTAACCAATGTTGGCAATATTTTCTATTGTGCATTTTATGCAAATTTTGTTATATTATATTATATTTATTGCAATAACTTTTTGATACGTGCGGCTGGTTTTATGTTTTCTCTTAAAAATTAACGTTTTTTTTCTCAGTTTTTTTAAAAATAAATCTATAGATTGTTAAAAGAGTCAAAAATCCCTCATCAAATGATAATCAACAAAATTAGGTTGTTATATATAATTAATAAAATCAACGACAAAGCCACTATAATTTATTATTAACCAAAAGAAAAGAATAATAAAAGCAAACGTTGCAAAAGATTCAACTAATATTGCATATCTGCGACCAATAATGCATACTTTGTCTGATTAGACAAATGCATATACCAAAACATTGATCATCAGTCAACGATAATTAAAGCAAAACCAATCCAACATTCGGAACATTGAAACTAACTAGAGGAAATAAGTGAAAACGGGCGCTAAAACAAATAAAAGTTAAGGTACGTTATATAATCAAAATAACAACCCGAATAGAAACATGAAAACAGGGTGCAAGAAATCAAGTCCGAGAAACAAAACAAAGAAAAGAATAAAATGAACTAAAAGTAAAGAATATGAAATCGGAATCAGTCATCCGCCATATTAAGCTTAATGCTAAATTATATCTAAATGTCAAAATGTTAATATTGAATAAAATTGTTGTTTGCTTATTAAATTACCTAAAACCCCTTAACCACTTAATTTATAGTTATTTATCAAATTATTGTTGTCTTACACAAACTGCAATTTACATGTTTTACATTTTTGCAGCTCAAATCTACTAACAGCTCAACATCAAAATAGCCTAAATTAATATATTCCGTTTATTTTTGATAACTTAAATAATTTTTTGTTACATAATTTTCTACAGGTATTGACGTTTAGTCTTCAAGTTCTTTTATACTTATAATGAAAATATGTCATGTCAAAAATTACTGCAAAATGTTAAATTTACATTACAGATGGACTAATCTTACACATGAACAATTTCTTGGGAGCCTGCGGCAAGAAGTTTTGATGATTACTATATATAAATGTATTTCAACAAATTAGGTTCTTTCTATCCGCTACTGGCGCGGTGAAATAACACCGAAACAATATTGTCTAAGGATCCTACAAGTTTATCTTTATGGACCCATTATTATAGTTCGTGTAAGATTAGTCCCTCTGTAATGAAAGATTTATACTCACAGCTGATTTTCGATGTCAAAATATTCGCTGATTTCAAGTCGAGTTTAGCCTATTTTTACATTAAGTTTAGTATTCAATTTTGCAACTTCATTCGAACCATATTCCAGTATTTAAACGGTAACATTCCAATTTAGATGCGGACTTGCATCAGTGTTGCCAATTTGTGTTTTAAAGTTTATTTATAATCTAGAACTAACTCGCTGTTCCGGCTCCTCTGATTATTGTGTAATTATATTATATAAAAGAAATATTTTAATTTTAACTTAAAACTAGAAAATCTCATTTTAAAGTACAGAATCTATTTTCACATTTAGACTAGTAATTTCTTATTTTAAATTAGAATTTTTAAAATTTTGAAACCTAGAAATTTTACATTCAAATTTCTATTTTTAAATTAGAAAATTTCATTTTAAATAAAATTTTTATTTATTGTGTGTGTGTGTAGCTAGCATTACAAACGATCCAAATAAAGATTGCTTTCCACAGCACAGTTAGTTTTAAATAAGTATTTATTTGAAGCAAAATACAAAAACAATGTTTTAACAAAATAATTTTTGTTTGAAAGCAATTAAGCATATCTTTCAACCAAAACGAATGAATTGAAATTTCGAAGCCGAAAAAATATTATTGTAACCTTGTTGTTGTTTACATTTGATATTCTGACGAATATTCTCAAGAAAGCTCAAATTGTGTATTCCAAACAACGAATTCATTCCGAAATATTCTTATGAAAGTTGAAAATATTGAACTTTTACTTTAAAAGTTCTTTCGAAAAATGTACTTGTCATCGCGCCAGTCTATTGAAAAATTATCTAAGTATAAGAAAGTTCAGTGCCGACCACTGCCGATTTTTATTGCTCATTTCTTGCTGCATTCATTCGATGCCCGGTGCGGCAATTGGATCTCTTCGAGTGCCCTTCACTTTTTTGCCTCTGGAAATATTTGCAATTTAAAGCAAAGCCTGCTCGAGGATGAACAAAATGTCGCCGGGAAAACTCAAGAGCCTCATTTGCGGGACGGAAATGCACTCGCTGTATTTGCATATTTCAATTACACTCCAGCGTATCGTTCTATAAATATGACCGGCGGAGCGTAGGGACCGCGGGGATAATGTAAATAATCGTGAGGTATTCGCGAATGCATTTGCGATTTTATTAAAAAAAAAAAAACTCAGAACCCATTTTTTGTAGTCTGCTTATTATTTTTTCTGTTTTTCTGCTTGTTTATTTTAGTAAATCAATTCACGGGAGCTAATTTAATTATTTATTATCCTAATGCTGATAGTTTTCACCCATTTCCATAAATTTTATTTGCCTTATTCGTTTTCATTCGCTTTTCACTTTCGCGTTCTTTCGTTTTCCATTTATTTCACAAGTTTTCACTTTAGTTAATATTTATTCGGTTTTGTTTTATCTCGTTTATTTATCGTTTCACATCATTTCACAGATTTACTGAAACAAAATAGATTACATGTTAACGGAAACCAGTTAACATGTAATTTATTTTGTTTTAGTAAAACATTTAGAAAATTTATAAATCATTATACTTTATGTATAAGAAAGATTTTAACGGAAACGTGCGTTTTGACCTTCCCTAAGCCTATTCTGACTTTTCGGAATGATTCCCTGTGTGTATGTATCACGGAAATGTATCATGTGTTATATATTGGCTAATCTAGTGATTATTATTTTTTTAATTGTTATTCTTAAGTTATAGTTTTTCAAAATATATAATTTACAGATTTTTAATTTCTTTCTTTCTGTAAACTAAAATATTTGAGGTGCGATAATATTAATACAATATTAATGGTAGAATTTCATTTGGGCACGGTAGCAGTGTTTTGTGTGACAAAAACATGGTGGTTAATATAATTTGAGCTAACTTAATCCATTTAACTACATAGAGGTAATCGAAATAAATTGCAGTACGGATACAATATTATTGGAGAGAACTATAATTTTTTCAAAGAAAAATTCAACCATTTTATATAAAGCCTGTGCATGAAATTGTTGAGCATTGTTTTCCACGTTAACTCGATTTTTGAGACGTGAGTAAATTATACCGTTAATATCTTTTAGAAAATATATATTTTTAATATTTCGATTAGAACGGCGAGCTATAAAAAGCTGCATACGAAAAGAAGATCAAATTAAATGTTGCTTCAAATATCTTTTTTCGTAATTCCTTGAGATACAAACTTATTTTGCTCTGTTTCCAAAACTACTTATAGCCACAATGTTTTTGTATTTCTAAAAGGAATAACATAAAAATAATCAACTTAAACTTTTACATATTTACGAAACCAGATTAGTATCGTTTTGAAATATAATCACAAAATACATCATCATTGCGATTTGAAAAACAATTAAAAAATGTGGTTAGAATAAAATTAATACATATCATATACATTTTGGTTATATTTGTTAATACTAGTTGTAAATATAATACAGAAATGAAAAAAGATAAAAAAAATACTGACATTTTAAACAAATTTTATTTGAAAAGCGCTTTCGAAAAATGCTGAAGTTTGCTGGAAATCAGTTCAATGCGGACTACTGCAGATTTTTTTCTCTTGAAACTAGTCAATTAGATTTTTTTCATTTTAGTTTGCATTTTCTGCAGTTTTGCTCTTTATCCCTAAATTTTAATAAATATCTGATCGTTTTGCAAGTACCTGTGAATTTTAAGTCGTAGGGTGGATCTAGTTGTGCACACATCAGAAACTTATTTAAAAAGTTCCATTTCCAGCTCTGTGAATACGTACCGATGTAACACATCTGCCAATGTGATATTGACATTGAGACTTCTTCACAATTTTTAGTGCCAACGGATTTTTCAAATGCGATCAGGGGATTTTATCAGAACCCAGTGTAATAGTTTTATGTCGTCATTAGTAATAGATCGTAGATACCATAACAAACTATTTTAAATACATTATGCATCACGGGTTAATTTTACTGTTCATTCAACAACCAATTTATAAAGACAGCAAATTGCAATTCAACAAAGTATACGATCTAGACATTAAATAGTACAACATTTTGTCGTTACCGTTAACAATGCAGGGAATTTACCGGCTCACTACAGCAATTAAACTAAAATGCAGTGAAAACCCACCATTCGAATTTCGCATTCTTTGTACAATGTCCTAAGTGCGAGTAATCTCCATTAATCCTAATATGAAAACGACGGGTTGCTCTTACTTTGCTTATGAGCGAAGATGGTTCCCTAACGTGCTAGCACACACTCATAACATTAATTGTTGGATTTTTTTGCAGTGGTGTCTGTAGAGGCACACGCTATGAAGGAGAAGAGCAAAAATGCCGCGAGATCAAGACGAGAGAAAGAGAACGCCGAATTTCTGGAGCTCGCGAAATTGCTCCCTCTGCCGGCAGCCATCACCTCCCAACTGGACAAAGCTTCAGTCATTCGACTTACCACGTCTTATCTCAAGATGAGGCAGGTTTTTCCAGACGGTAAGCAACTGATCGGCGACGTTAACTTCATTTTATGCCAAAGATTATAAAACGTGTGTAGGGACGTTAACCTCGCTCAGTTACTGTTACTTAAATTGTAATTACAGGCGCTAGAAATTCAATTATTAAACCGCAGTCGACTTGTACGCACATTTATCGCCAATTTACTACAAGTTATGCGGCAATTATCGATAAGGAATTTAATTTTTGTTCGAACATCGACTATGTTTGAAATAAGCCACGGATTGTAACGCTTACTAGCAAGTTAATTTAAACCAACGGACTTTTTTTTTAATAAAGTGTGCATTAATTAAATTTGGTTTGGAAAAAATACGTACTGCGATATGGGAATTTATAGTCGACAATAAAACTGTCGCAAATATTCGCAAATAAGGGTTTATATAATAAAAAAATTAAATAAATAAGAAGCAGTAAGAAAAACTGTATAATTTATTAAATATATGTTTTCAAAGAAAATAAATTTCATCAAAACGTTTTATGAAAACTAGTTTATAACTTGCAGAACATTTTCTTTTGTTTTGTTTTGTTTTGTTTTCTTGTCTTTTTCTATGTTGATTGTCATGTATATTTTCACTAAGAAGTAATCACTTCCAATCTCAGTTTCTCCAGTTACTTTCATATTTTTAACATTTTCCATTTATTCTTACTTATTAGAAATAGCCTATTATAGATTTCGCTTTCCTCGCAGGTTCTTGTCTTGTGTATTTGTGTACATGCTTATGTTTAAATTTTGCAATTATTATTATTAAGTTATTTTCTATACCCAATTCGATTATTTTTTCCCATTGTTGTTTCTAGTCTCTTCCCCTTCCCTCTTCGTGTATTCTTCATTTCCTGTATTCTGGTTTCCATTTAGATCGCCCACTTTGGATACTTCTGAAGAAGTCCTTTTTGATTCCAAGTGGGATTTATCATGTTAATTGCCATTTTCTGTATTCTATCTTCACACTATCCCTTTCTCTTCACTGGCAATACTTTTTTTTGTTTGTAATTTGTTTTTGCAATTTCCTTTCTTCTAATGTTAGGTCATTATCGATATATATTTTTGCCTCTTAAGTTACTTTTTGCTTCATAATTTCTTGTTTTCATGTTTCTATATCTGCCACTGCCACTCTTTCTCTTTTCTTTTATTTATTTCGTTTTATTTTGCTTCTAAGACTTCGATTCTTTTAATCATCTCTTTCTTTTCTGCTTTCGATTCTTCTTCTAACTTTTCATTTTCTTTCTTAATTTGTTTGAATTCGTTCTTCGCGCTTTGTGTATCTTCTGCATATCTTTTTTACTTTCTTTACCATCTTGATATCTTTTCATGTTATTTATCTATTCATCTCCTTTATTTATTTGTTAATTATTTTATTATTTCAATTGCACTGTTTACTTTTTAAGTTGACCCAAACAACTTCTCGGAGGCGGATTAATTCTATTTTTAATTTAATTTAATTTCTTTAGGTCGTCTCTGTTCTAAATGTCTCCACTCTTGCAACAGTACAGACAGAAAAATCTTGCAGTGGTCCGCACTGAACTTTCTTATACTTAGTTATACTACGTTTTTCGAAAAAAATTAATTGAATTGAAAGTTGTTAAAAATCTTTACCTTATATAAGAACATTTTTTTGATAACTCGTACCCTTTTCGAGATAAGGATGATGGTGACAAGAATAAACGGTCAATTCCGGTTGAGGAATTGCTTTAAAAATAGGACATTTTCATTCCTACACTAACCTTGTTACAATCCAATTTAATTCATAAGGTAATGACTATGGATCATCTTACGTTGGTCAAACCAAACAATATTTAAAGAGGAGACAGAAGCATAGAAATCGCGGCACTTTATCGATACGTATTGACATACCATCATGCGTTCGATGTTACTAAGCAGACTGTACTAAATACCTAGAGTGTTTAATATTGGAATCTTTGTATATTGATACTACTCTGAATACTTGAACTACGAATGAAAATTCATTATTTTCAATAATTCACAATAACGTGCTAAAGTTTTACTTAGCTGCGTGACCTTGCAATGGAGCGTGCTAAATATTTTATTTGGATTAAGAACTGTTGGGTTTTCCCTAATTTGTCACTGCGTTAAATTTGCATTTCGTCTTCACTGGTCGTGCGTTGATAACATTTTAATTTGTTTGGCTTGTTTCGTTTAAATTTTATTACAACTGAAAGAGGTTTATTATTTATTCATGTGTTCGTTAACTAAACTTTTTATAACTAAGTTTTTTCTCTAGAATTCATTGTTATTCGCTATAATGTGTTAACAATATGTTTAGCCTGAAAATGCTTCTATAATTAATTTATGCACCTGTGCATTTCCAAATAACCTATACATCGTTGGACAAGAATCTTATTATATTAAAGAAAAAGAGATTAATCATATAACAGGTAAGTAAATAACTTTCATATATAAAATAAATGGTGAATTTTTTACATTATAGTTTATGTTTTAACTTTATTTCTGGGTATTTATAGATAAGGGTATGTATGAACACGTTAGCATAAGAATTTAAAGTTTTAAATCATGCCATGAAACTTTCATAGTTTATAAGATTAATTCTTGCACGAACTTACGATTGAATAGTCAAAGTTTTAATTTTGAAGCGTTGCTTCTTTTTTTATGGTAACACTTCTTCGTTCGTCTATACAAATTTTATTTCTACGATATCCTTACGCTAGGTGTTTTCCCTTTGAATTCGTAAGCCCTTTCCTTAACCCAGTCTGGGACAATTCAAATACGTGGTTCATTACCCGAGAACCGGAAAAAACAATACATTACCGATCCACTATTTTATTTAATGTTCTTTAAGGTAATATTACTCCACTGGTGTATATATACATATACATATATATATTGACAAAAAGCTAAAACTGCCGTGTAAAAATGGTCTGTAATACAGAAAACAAGTAAATTCTGAAACCGACCAAATTGTAAAACTTCATACAATATATAGATATTATTATTTTGACATACAAATTCCCGCCACTCTCTTCTGTCTCTCGCTGTTATTTCCGGACGCGCCCATGTTTCTTCCTTCCTCGTTACCAGTTTCCCTATCACATCATCCCAACTTCTTTGTGGTCGCCCTCTACTCCTTCTTCCTAACGGTCTTGCTTCCCATCTGTCTTACCGGTCTGTTCATATCCATCCTACACAAATGTCCCCACCAACTTAATTGCACATCTTCTATAAATTTAGATAGTGATTTCATTCCTAGATCTCTATTGTTTGGCTACTACATATTCTGTCTTTCAGTGCAATTCCCCTCGCTATTTTTAGGTACTTCATTTCCATTGTTCTAACTTTTTCTTCATTATATCTGATAATACCCACGACTCACAACCAGAGGTTAATACTAGTCTGTATATGGTCTTATAAACATTCATTTTTGTCTTTAGTGACACTTCTTGTTAATTATGTAATATATTTTATTACTTTTTGCTATTCTGCTCATAATCTCTACATTTTGCTTACATTGGTCATTGATTATTACTAAGCTATTAGCTAAATTGTTCCACTTGTCCTAACGTTGTTCCGTTGATTTGTATATTTGTCTGCGGCTTTTTTTTAGAAACTACTATTATCTTCGTCTTATTTATATTTATTGTCATTCCATTTTCTATTAATACTGCATTCCAAATTGTTAAGTTACTTTGAAACCCCTTTCCACTCTCCGCCATTGTGATCGTATCATCCGCAAATGCGCATACATACCTGGGCTGCAGATGCCGATAACCTATTTGCAGTTTCTCCACTTTTGATCGGCATTTCCACATAATTTCGTCGATAAAAACCGTAAGTAGCACAAGGCTCATCACTCCTTTCTCTCCTCTCAACCCTTCCTTAATGATAAATTCTTCCGACTTACTGTTGTTAGCGATGACATAATCCTTGTGTTTCTGTAGAGGCTCTTGACTTTTTTAATTTCAGCGTTACCCCTCTTTCTTCTAAAGCTTCCCTTATTTTCTTTCGCGGCATCCTGTCCTGCTTATTCCAAGTCAATTAAAGCTGCAAAAATGCGTTTCTGTTATATTGTATCTGTATCTCAGCACCTGTCTGCGTAATTGTGAAGATATGATCTTTCGCACCTCGTCTTCTTCGAAACCCACTTTGTGTTTCTAACAGTGTTCGTTCTATTGTCACTCTTAATTTCTTTTCTGAAATATGTTGATATATTTTTAACGGTATACTAAGTAATGTTATACCTCTGTAGTTGTCACCTTTTCTATGTATTGGAACTATTTGTCCCACTCCTTGGGAATTTTTCTTCACTGCATAATTTATTATATAACTTCAGTAATAGTTCTTGTTCTTCTCCCTCTACCCATTTTCTTGGTCGTTTCTGATGTGACTTTATCACGACCTGGCAATTTGCCATTTTTTATTTTATTTAGCGCTTCAAGTAAGTTTCTCTTCCGTTATACCCGCCTCCCCGTTTGTATCAATTTTTCTTCTATTTCTATAATGCTTGTATATTATTTCATATTTGCTCATCTTGTATTTCTTGAAAATACTCCTTCCATATGTCGAATTTTGTCCCTTTTCGTAAACTCTATAGCGTGTTATAAAATAGTTTCTGATTTCCCTGCCTATTGCTTTCCAGTCTTATCATATTCTTCTCGCCGTTCTTTATATTTGTCATATATATTTGGTGTCTTCTGAACCAAATATTCTTTCCACAATTTTTTTTTGCCTTGCATTTTTATTTCGTCATTCCATCACGCTATCCTCTTTGTTTGTTTATATATTCTGCTCACACCACATGCATCACAAGCTGTTTTAAGTATAAATGTTTTAATTCTTTTCCACAATTCGTCTATTATCATTTGTTCCCACTTCGGCTTCGTTTTGTATTGCATTTCTTACATCTTCATCATATTTTAGAGCTATTTCCGTTTGTTGTAATTTATATGATTTTATTGTTTCTTGTTTGTCCTTCTCCTTCGTTACTTCTGGTTTTTCCTTGGCATTTTTTCTTAATATTTTCAATTTTCGTTGCAATAGCTAGTGGTCACTATATACCTCTACCAACCCAACCCAACCCATCCTTCTATTTTTTCTTTCTACCAGGATATAATCTATTATAAATCTCTCATTTCTGCACATTATTCTAGTAAACTTGTGTAGGTCTATATGTTTATACTCGTATAATGTAGGTTTTGTTGAACTATGAACTTCGCTATACAATAACCGGTGCCCATTTCTTAATTCAATTTCCCATGTCCCTTTCTTTTTTGTCTCTGGCATCACTGAAATTTTTATATATTTTATATATACTTTATATAAAGGGTTTTCCAATAAGGACTTGACAACTTTTTTTTTAAATAAAACGCAAACCATTTGAGATATTTCCAAAACTTTATGATCGACTTGAAATACAATCAAAACATTTATGAATGGCCACCGCGGGCACGTCGGCAGCGCTCGATTCGTTGGACCCAATTTTCCATGACTCGGTCACACATTTCGGCCGTAACGGCCGCTATTTCGCGTTCAATGTTGGCTCTGAGTTCTTCCAACGTCGTCGGCTTGTTGGCATAGACCAATGATTTGACGTAGCCCCAAAGAAAAAAGTCTAGCGGCGTTAAATCGCACGAACGAGGTGGCCAATTGACTGGTCCATTTCTTGAGATAACACGCTCACCAAACTTACTCTTCAATAAATCGATTGTAACGTGTGCTGTGTGGCTTGTGGCACCGTCATGTTGAAACCACATGTCGTCCAAGTCCATGTTTTCCAATTCGGGCCAAAAATAATCGTTAATCATGGCGCGATAACGATCGCCATTCACAGTAACGTGACGATCGTTATTGTCGACGAAAAAATATGGCCCAATGACGCCGCCGGCATGGAAACCGCACCAAACAGTTATTTTTTGTGGATGAAGGGGTAATTCATGAAGCACATGTGGATTTTCATCAGACCAATAACGCATATTTTGCTTATTTACGAACCCATTGAGCCAAAAATGAGCTTCGTCACTGAAGATGATTTTACGATGAAATTCATCATCTTGGCGCATCTTCTCCAGAACCCAATCGGAGAACGTACGTCGCGTCAAATGGTCCATCGGCTTTAATTCTTGAGTCAGTTTGATCTTGTATGGGTGTAAACCAAGATCTTTACGCAAAATTCGCCATAAAGTGGTCTTGGCGATGCCCATTTCTTGAGAACGCCGCGGAATCGACTGATTTGTATCGTTTGCTACGGACGCCCGAACGGCAGCGATATTTTCGCTGCCGTTGTCTCACTGGCACGGCAGCATCACACAATGAATATGTAGACGCAAATTTTTGCACTAAACTTGTTATTGCTTGTCTACTAGGGCGAGAATAACGCCCGAAAATTGGAGTTAACGCTCTTAAAGTTGCGGCCACCGACTCCGAATTTCGGTAGTACATTTTTATAATTTGCATACGTTGTTCGTTCGTGTACTTTACCATGATGAAAATGTTGAGTTTACTGACAAATAGGAAAGTGACAGTTAGATGATCAGTGAAATAGTGCGTTCACAAATTAAATTCAAAGTTGTCAAGTACCTATTGGAAAACCCGATATATTCCATTCTTCTTCCATATATCGTATTACATATTCCATGTTTGCCCTTTTCCCTTTTTTTTAGTCAATCTGGTAATCCCTCTTGCTCCGTTTCCTTTTCTATTTCATTCTCTTCCTTTCTTTTCATTTGCCCTGTCCGCCTGAGGCTTCAAATCTAATTTTTTGCACCTTTGATTTCAAGCATTTCTTCTTTTTTGTTCCACCGCCATTCTATTCCCTTAATGATAACCTTGTTATATCCCACCGTAACACATATTCCTTCTTCTTTATCTTCTTGTGCCCTTACTTTTACATGCCTTTGTTGTTCTCTTACTGTCATTGTTAAATCACTAGATAAATATGCCTTCGTTTTTCTCCTTTTTTATTTGTTCACTATAGATAAATACTTTTTCCGGCCTTAAATCCTTCAATTTTGACTTGCATTGCATGTTTAATCGTTTTCACTTACATCTTTTTTCACCTATTGTATATGCTGTTTTAATATTTACATCCTCTTATAGCTGCTCTTCTATAAAGTCATTCTACTCCATCCTTAAGCATTAAGGGTTTCCTATATCTATTTCCAGGCCTTCTATTACGATGTTAATTTTCATTTTTTTTTCTTTTTCCACCCATTCCACGTTCCCTTTTGTGATTCTTAATATTTTTGTTTTCCTCCACCATTGCTCTTATTTGTCTTTTAATCTCTATATTTTCCTTTCTCAAGCTCTTATTTCCTTCATACAATAATGTTCAAAATGACATAGTGAAAAAGTGTCCAACGTGCAATTCCTATCTGTTTATTATTATTCATTCACGATTCTACATAATTACCCATTTCAAATTATTCCTTGTTTATTATCTTACGCAATTATTGTTGCGCATCTCAGTCACCCACATTCTTTTTAATCTTTTCTATTAGAGGCTGGTTTTAATTTCTGTTTGGCATTTCACGCCCGCGAGAACATTTTACATTTGAATAAAACTAGACATAATTGTTTATGCGCATATGAATAGCAACTTGTCGTACAAAAGAAATCGGGACGTTTAAGAAACCACATTATGTGTACGTTTTGCGTACAATCCCGATACGATCTAAGCACGTTTTGAATTAATTAGTTTTTAATGTGACCATTTTCAATAGATTTTATCTGTTTTACGCGGCCCGAGCTCCATGCCCAACAATGGTAACTTACTATTTGCGGTCTCATGAATATTCAGCGCGTATTTTTCCACTCTGTAAGAGCACATAACCTAACAATGTATTATATTTCATATTACAGTCCCTAATGATGCGTGGTTGCGTTTATGGCTACTGTGAAATTTGTATACATTGAGGTATTGCGATTTACAGTAATTCCCATAATTGTTCCAAGTGGATTGCAATGCAACCCAAAAAAAGCAGTACTATATTTATTATTGTCATATACGTTCACGGCGACATAATGTAGAAACTTTTATTATATTTTTGATAAACTGCCCCTGTAAAAGCTCCACGGCTGAACATACAGAAGTGTGTAATTAATTTCTAGCTCCTGGAGGTTGTATAAAATGATTTATTACCCGATTTACATTACATTAGATGTGATAAAAGGAAGTAACTTCATGGCTTTTGCACAAAAACTACCCCCATACGTACTATATTAGTATGCGTGCCATTTTTTAAATTTATTAATAGTTTTACGGGGTCGTACAAGCTCATTTATTATCAGAATTACATTCAGAACGACATAACGAAGAAGCTTGATCTTTGCAGGCTATTTTTGATAAACCAACCCGTGAATGAGCTGGTGGGGGTTGCACAAAACTATTTATTACAAGATTTACATTGGTCGTGATGGAAGAGAGAAACTTGATTTTTTCACAACATTTATGGAGAAACTATCATGAGTGCGCAGGCTGAAGATTATAATTTACCTCGGGGTTGTTCAAAATTATTTATGAAGTTACGAAGTTAAGTTACTAAGTACTTAAGTTTAAATATGTAAGTAAGAATTCCACAAACACCACTGTGCAATTAATTTTTAACTTCTTGGGGTTATCCAATATTATTTATTCCCGATTTACATTAGCTATGATGAAAGGAAGGAATTTGTTTTTTGTCACGACCTGACGATGACTTTTCAAAAGTACGTTTCAAATAAAATGTCGAAATTTTTCATACGAGTATCAGAAAGTAAAAATCACTTCTGGGACTATGCTCGTCATTTCGATATCGCAATGTATTTTTACTTAATTATACTTACTTACTTATACGGGTGTGTGGGCGCGCTGGACCTATGAAACTTTAAACTTAAGATTTGTGTACATGTAGTATAACTAAGTATAAGAAAGTTCAGCGCCGACCATTGCAGAAGCATTGCAGATGCTTTGCATCGTGTCGTGAATATTAATATATTAATGTTTCCTTCAAGATGCTCCTTTAAAAACGAGTTTGTGAATTTCATGAAGAAAAAGGTAATTAGAAAAAAAGTCAAGTTTCTCTCGAAACATTGCTTTTAAATAGTAAGTTATAGTTTTCATTAGATTGTAACGTTGTTAATATCTAACGATATAAAACAAGAGGAATGTTTAAAAGGTTTTGTGAAACCGGTTAACCGGATAGTGCTCGCAGAAAATTAACCGATTAACCGAAGAGTTCTAAAAGCCGATTTTTAAACCGATTCCTACAACTTCTTGTAAATAATCGAATTATTTGATAGCAATTTGTTATATGTCAAATAAGTATTATAATTTATTCGTCAGAGAAACAACTTTTTACATAATTACATTATAATTAAATGATTTCAACACTTTATTGTATATACACGTTCCTTAAATGTTAAAATTTGACTGATTTGTCAAAATATTTATTAAATTAAACAAATTATAAAAGTTAATAAAAATGGAAAAAACATAGTTTTGCACTTTGATATAAATTATATATCAAAATTTCCTAAATGAAAATATCAAAAATACCAAAAATACAACATTATTTAAAAAGGTAAGAAATTGTACAAAATAGAAAAAACCTTCAAAAAGTAATCATTTGGTTTTGCTTGCTACAACCAAATTGTTAAGAAATCACAAAAATATAAAAAAACGTTAACTTTTCTATAATTTTACAAAGTGCAAAAGGTAAAAAACTATGAAAAAAGCCATGTTCAGTACTTCATTTGACAAAGATGTCAAAACATTTTGCAATTTGATGTAATTGCAAAAATTTCAAAAATGTACTAAATAAACCAAATATAAAAATTTCAACATATTTTAAAAGAACATGTCAAAAATTGAAATAATCATTTACTTTTACACACTTGGGAAGTTTTTTTTAATGTCAAACATGTGAAAAGGCAAAAAAATCAAAATTGTCTTAAATAAACAAATACAAAAAATACCAAAATATTAAAAACACGTAAGAAATTGTTCAAAACAGAAACAAATTTTCAAAATAAAAAAAATGCAAAATAATGATTACCTTTACCTCACCTACCTCAACCAAATTGTCAAAAATTAAAACATATAAAATAAAATTGTATAATTTATCAAAAACTTAAGCCTTGTACTTTGTCAGACTTAAATTGTCAAATATTAGAAAGTTGTCGAAAATGTCAAAATTGGAAAAACGTCAAAATATTTAATAACTTGATTCATTTTTCTTCATTTGACGTAATTGCAAATTACCAAATTGCAAGAAAATCTAAATTAGTACAAAAAATGCCAAACTTGCTAAACTGCAAAAAATACATACCAATAATGATAAAATATTAAGAACAAAATCAAAAATAGAAACGAATTTTCAACGTTATGTATTATATATATTTTGTATTTGGTGTATTGCAAAATTGACAAAATATACAAATTAAAAATTTAAAAAAAATTTAATAAAAAGTTAAAAACTGAATGTATTTTTAGATTTGAAACGTGATTCATTTGGCTTCATTGTCAAAATATGAGGGTGGCAATATTTCAAAATTGTTTGAAAAATAATTCAAAATATTCATAACGTAAAAATTCAAGATCGTACAAAATAGAAACTAATTTTCTAAAATAAAACAATTTAATGAATTCGACTAAAATGGCTTAAGTTAATTTGAGCTGAATTTCAAAAAGTGCAAGAAATGTAAAAATATATAAATGGTTGTATGTTGTACATAGACTCTACATAATTTTTACTTCATATATAAGTAAGTATAGTAATCATGAATTATGAGGTTCTTGATTTGTGGTCCCCTATGTCGATTCTGACTACTTTCGGAATGGCGTCTGTGTGCTGTGTGTCTGGTTTTGTGTCTGCCTGTCTGTCTCTCTGTGTGTATGTGTGACTCTGCGCACTCTACCAGCCAAATGATGAAAGCTAGAGCTATGAAATATTAAACTTACGATTTGCATATAGCAAGCAGGAAAACCTCCTATTTTGAAAGCAATATCTCAACCGGAAGTGATGGTACAACTTTTTCCGTATCTCCAAAACTGTACGAGTTATCGAAAGTTGTAGACATTGTAATTTTAAGCAACGTTCATTTCATTTTTTTTTAATATTTTTACATGTTTGGTACACTTTAGACAATTTTAACATTTTTGAAATTCGATCTTGAAAATTTTTGAAATAATTTTGGGCAATTATCTTAAATAGGCACTCAAAAATGTCGATATCTCAGGAATGTAAAATAATAATTTAATTTTGCTTGCTTCAGCTAAATTGTCAAAATATAACAAAAATGCAACGTTCTTTGATTTAATATTAAGCATACCGGATATTCGGTTAACCCGTTAATCGGATAATCGGTTACGGTTTCCAGAATTACTGTGGAGTAAGTATTTATTTATTTTATTTTTTAGGAAGGATCTTTCTATAAAAAAGAAAGAAAACGCCCTACTTTGAAAGCAATATCTCAACCAGAAGTGATGGTTTACTCTAATCAGCGAAAACTACGAAAACAGATTTTAAAGCAAATTGTTCTTATAAAAGAAAATAAAGATATTGAAATTTTAAACAACATTCATTTGAAAAGTTTTGTCGAGAAATGGACTATAACGAATTATAACGATGTCCACTGCCGACTACGAGTTTAACTTATTTATTATGTATAAGGAAACGGAAATACATGTTTTGACCTACCTTGAGCCTGCTCTGATTATTTTTGGAATGGCGTCTGGCTGGCTGTGTGTGTGTGTGTGTGCGTGCGTGCGCACGTGTGTGTGTGTTTGTATGCGCGCGCTCGAACAATGAAACTAATTTTATGAAACTTTAAACTTTAAAATTTGTATATAGCAAAACACCAAATTCTTGTTACTTATATTTTATATCTGTATTGGAAAAAACACTATTTTTTATCACTCGACGTATTTTCATCGAGGCGTCGAGACTTTTTTCATGATATTTTTGCAATTAGTTTTATGAATAACTAAATTGTTTCGTTTATCGCGCTGTTAAAGATGTATAAAGATGAAATTCAGTAAACCATTTTTTATTCTAACATTAGAGCACTTTGACACTTCACATAGGTAATTCTTGTTTATCTGAAATCTTCAAGAAAAGTAACAGTAACGTCAAGTCTGTAGTGAAGTAACATTTTTACGATTATGTGATATTTAACTCACTTTGCTCTAACGTTTTGATAGTTGTCACGTATGACACTGTTTCGTTTTTTTTTGCCATTTCAGTTGTCCAAGGTCTAATAAATTGGGGTCAACTAATACTTCAATGTATGATAAATATTCCAAAGTCAATAACGCGCGAAATTTTTTTCTTAAATTTTTGAATAAAATTGCAAATGTGATTATTTTGTGAAATCACAAGCACTGTTGCATTTGGGATGGTTCTCATTGTTGAGCTTAGAGGTGATGGTTTACAGTAGTCACTTTCTTCCCTCGAAAACGATCCGTGTTTTCGAAAAAGTTGTTTTTATAAAACTAAAAGTTATTTAAATTTGAAACAACTTTTATTTAAAAAGTGTTAGTCACTAGTTCACTGCCCCAATTTATCAAAGTATAAGAAAGTTTAGTGTGAACTGTCGATTTTTCTGATTTAGTGCTTCCGCTGTTAATAATATTTGTAGTCATTTTATTTACTTTCATTCAAACGATGGAAAGAATATGAGAGATGAGAGATTTTCTTTATATATTATACAATTGAAAAATTTAATCGTGCAATAATGACAGAAATATAAATATAAAAAATTAATATCAACATAATTTATATTTTAATGAATATTTGTTATTGTTATATATCTTTTGACGCATATGCATATATTTTTATTGTATATTTCCATATGTTGATTCATGAGCTAAAATAATGATTTGCAGAAGATAAGTAAGAAGTCTTGATTGCGTCCTGATTACGAACATTTCACCAAATCAATCTCTTTCATTAATGATCATACGTTTTAATGCTATAAATAACACTTATATAGTATTTTTATATTTTCTGCCATGATCGCCACGAATTCTTCGCAAATTTAGCATCATGTAACCGTAAAAAAACACATGAAAAATCTTTGCGAAATGTTTGCATTTTTTTATATTTGTTTATATAATATATTGACGTTTTTTGAACTTTGCATTTCAGGTTTAGGTGATGCATGGGGCGCTTCTCCGGTACCTGTAAACCCAAGAGAACATCCAATCAAAGAGCTGGGCTCATATTTGCTGCAAACGTTGGATGGATTCGTTTTCGTCGTCGCACCCGATGGCAAAATCATGTACATATCAGAAACTGCATCCACACAATTGGGATTATCACAGGTATTGCTATAGTTCATTATTTATTATTTATAAAACATTATTAATTATAACATTCAGGACCATGATTTTCGGACAATTTTGCTCTATCCAAACATCAATTTTATGTTAAGAAATCAATTGATTAAATTATATTCATCGATTATATTTATTCAAGAGAAATATCGTTACATATAATTTAGGTGTTTGAAATGTATAGTTGTTGAGATATCAATATAAAAATAGACTCACGTAGAGAGTATAAACGTAGAAGCAATATAACGATCGTGTTTACTTTACTAGCTAGAGATCAACAAATATGAAATGAAAACGCAAATTGAAAACATTGTTTTTGTAGTCAAAGATATTTATTTAATTTTAAACAACTTTTATTTGAAAAGCTTTTTCGAAAAATGTTATCATTTATTCAGGGACGTTGTAATAAGAAACAAAACTGAAAAGGTAAAACGACAACATACAAAAATTAGTGAAATTACTTATGCGAAATTGCGAAATTCCAAAATCATGAACAATTCCAAAACGCCACAATCGACAAAAAGTTTAATTTAAACATACAAAATATGAACAAATTATGAACAATATCAAAACTGCTAGGAAATAAAAAACTATCAAAATTTCTTAATCATTAGAAATTACAACAAATCAAATATTGTACCAAAAAGTCAATTTTCATAAAGTCGTACAATTTTATGTACTAGGGAAGATCAGTATTTACGATCCCTAACATAGAAGGAAACAAATTGAAGAAATATCAAACGTTTATTTGCCTACATAATCACCATGAACGTCGATGCATTTGATCCAACGATGCTCCAAACGTTTGATTACTATGGAAAAAGTTTTATCGGTTGCGTCGCTTACGGCCGTCATCACTTCATTATCGTCGTGATATCTGGTCCCCCGAAGATATTCTTTTAATTTTGGGCCAGGGCTGGTGAATATGCGGGATGTTCCAACAATTCAAATCCTGCCTTCAGAATAGCGCTCATGGCAACATGGCTTTTGTGGACAGAAGCGTTGTCTTGATGAAACAAAATTTCTTTGCTCAATTTTCCCCGTCCGTTTTCCTTGAGACAATCGCGCAATCTTGAAATTAAGTTGGCATAATAGGAGCCTGTTAGTGTATGTCCACGATCCAAAAAATCAGTCATCAAAATTCCGCCTACGTCCCAAAAAAAATGTGGCCATAACTTTACCAGCGGATGGCAAAACACGAAATTTGCGGGGTGGCGGTGAATCTCGGCGATGCCACTCCATACTTTGTTGTTTCGACTCAGGATCGAAGTGACGAATCCACGTTTCATCAACAGTGACAAATCTAGAACGAAATTCATCCGCATCTGCTTTAAACTTTGCCAAACTGACTTCAGAATGCAATAATCTACAACGTTTCCGATCAGGTGTCAACATTTGGGGGACCCAACGTCCAGACAACATTTTTACCCCCAAAATATTTGTTTAAATGTGTTCTATAGTACCATAAAAAGTAACTAATTTCAGCTATCCGGCGAATGGTCAGTCGTCTATCTGTCATTACCATATCGTGTATACGATTAACATTTTCTTTGGTAGTGACAGTCACTGGTCGTCCAGCACCCTTCGCATGTTCACATGTTTGTCTTTCCAGTTTAAATTCTCGAGACATATTTTTCACCACTTCGTAAGAAAGAGCACCCTCACTAATACACCTACCATGTTTTCATGAATTTCTTATGGCGACAATCCTTTATTTTGCAGGTATTTTATTTAACTGCACGA
Source organism: Geotrupes spiniger (assembly GCA_959613385.1). NCBI lineage: Eukaryota > Metazoa > Arthropoda > Insecta > Coleoptera > Geotrupidae > Geotrupes > Geotrupes spiniger. Next base: position 37,684,206 of record OY390735.1, read on the forward strand.
ACCTCTAATTTTTCCATTTTTAGAATTTCTCTAAACTTGTCTACTTAAATTCTAAATTATTTGAACAGGCAACAAGTGACAAAACTACAATTGAACCAACGTAACAACAAATGATTAATACTTTAATGTGTCAAATTGACTCAACGCCTACTAAGTGAGGGACACTAAATAAATAATCTCCCCTCGTATGTACCTTCGAGACGCCACTGTATTTATCGTCTAAATTCGTTGCTTGTAGGTCGAGTTAACTGGCAACAGTATATACGAGTATGTACATCCAGCTGATCACGATGAAATGACGGCGGTTCTGACACCAACGATGGCCCCACCCGGGGCGCCTTCCCGGCATGACTACGAGAGCGAGAGGGTGTTTTTTCTCCGCATGAAATGCATCCTTGCAAAGCGTAATGCTGGTCTAACTAATGGCGGATATAAGGTAAGTGTTTATTAATACAAAAGTTTATACCGAATAAGAAGCTCACGCTAAACCCGCTTACTGTATTGATTGTACTAGGCAATCGGCCATTCCTATGTTTTCAGCCTTAATAAGCATTACTTCGTGTGTTTGTAATTCTTTGGTCTCGGCGAACCGCGTTGTAGAAATATGAAATATTCCCCGAAATGTTGCTTCGACGTTTCGGTCTTTCCCATCTCCTTTCGGTCTCACTGACTCAGTTCTTCTAAGTCAGTGAGACCGACAAGAGGTAGCTGAAGATGTCAGATGGGACTATATCGAAACGTAGAAGCTATTAACTACTAATATTAATTATACATAGTTTTAAAAATGAGACTTGCAGTCAGTGATGACGAATTTATTATGCTTAATAACTTCATGGATAATATGAGAATCAATTTGTTACATTTAGTAGAATACAACTCAATAAATTTAATAAACGTTACGTCAATATAAGTACGGTTGATAATGCTGGCATAGTTAATGAAAAATGGATTACTAATTTATCAGATGTTAACGTATCTAAAGACGTCTTAAACATTTTATAATTGGGTCCGGGTTTTGCAATTAAACATACCACTAAAGAAATTCCGGTCAATAAATTAATAATTGACTTAGAATATTATCTTAGTAATTCTACAAAAATACCATCGAAGATAAAGATATATTAAGGGCTGCTACAGTAAATTGTGTTAGTAATTTTGTTCGTAATGGTAAGGGGAATAATGGTAATAATAAAATTCGTTGGTGAAGAAATATAACAGCGCTAAGAAATTTTTGGGGTGCCATCCTAATATTGTGTCTCGCGCGGATAAACGCAACTCTACCATTATTATGAACAGAATAGATTTTGATAATAAAATGACAGATTTGCTCAAAGATAAGGAATTCACTGAGCAAGGACAACAAAGGACTCTAAACATTACACGAAACAAAAATAATAATCTCATTAAGAATTAAAAGAAAACAAAATTATTGATGCCAATACAAAAAACAATGACCTCCTTCAAGATCTTCAGATGGATACTGTGGTCATTGCCAAAGCCACGCACAACTGCACCATCATGTGGATATCCAGGCTATCAAGCTCCTCGACTATACAAATCTGGAAAGAAGACTCAGAATTAAGCTATTTGTGCAAATCTAAAAAAGAAAATTAGTGCAAACGCATTGTACAGTAGATATACACTGTGTTGTGTCAATAAGTTATTAGTGCCTAATGAACAATATTTTCCTTTCGAGCGATAAATTATGTAGTTTTCTAAATCCACACCCAATTGTCCACAATTAGCTTTTTGTATCTTAACCGTTTTCATTTCTTCTGCTTCGATATGCTTCGTGCCTTTTTATTTAGATTTTATTAGAATTCCTACACGTTAATGACACCATTCTGAGTTTTTGATTTATGCACCTTCTTATTATCCACTTTCAGTCCTAATTTGCTTTCATAAAACATGGGCTTTACCTGACATCCTTGAAGGTTGTCCCCTTTACCACTACATAACATTTCTTTGCTGCTTGATCCATCCTAACCTTATTTTCAGAGATTCTATCCTTAATAGAAACTCTCCCTTATCTACCATCTTCCATCATTCTTCCTTGTATCAAAGTAGTAAATCATTTGAATTATTCATTATTAATTTTTTAGTATGGAATTTCATATATGATTTCCAAATTTGAATAAAAGTCCATGGATTAAAAAAATCAATTAAATAACTACTGTGTTTAACGAACAATTAATTTTCGCACGATTAGCTCACTTCAGAACTCGAGTGTAGCGATTAAATTTTTCACGTGGTTAGTGAATTTCTACTAAAAGTAGAATATAATTGAGGTCGCGGATGCAATAACGCTCTGAGCGCGTGGACGTCGAAACAAGTATTGTCCAACCGATCGATATTTTGGGGAAATTTTTTTTTCGGAAAATGGATGAAACAAAAATACTATCTTGTGTAACTTTCTGCATCTTTTTTACCCGAACTATTTTTTGATCCGACAATTAATTTGTCCAGAAAAAAATAAAATAGTGAAATTTTTTCGTTCGACAATTCAATTAATTTCAATGCTTTTTAAAACTCGAATCGCGAAATCTCGGTAACTATTCGATCAAACTAGTTGAAATTTTTAATGGAACACTGTGACACTTCACTGTTGCGAATAGAGTTATTGCAATCGTCGAAATAATCATTTGTTGGATAATATTCAATAAATAATCAGTTGCGCTATGAAACCATGTTCTTTTTTTTCGACTAGGGAGGAAGTTTTTCGCTATTGGTCTTGCGACATTCTCTTATCGATATCATTGTTCCTTAGACTGTAACGTAAATTTTGATGTATCACTTGGCGTGATAAGTTTAAAACCTGGAAAGTTGTTGCTTTGTAAACAAAAGGTTCGTTTACCGCGCACGACGCGTCAAGCGCTTCCGTCTACTTTACTGCATTTTATTCTTGCAAGCATAGATTAATGCCCAAATTACTTAAGTGTTTATGTGATAATCGTGATTGAAGCATACAGTTATTCTTCTATGCAAGTACGCAATCGAACATACAGCGCATATGAATGAAAAAATTGCAATACGATTACCGGCTGTAAACAAAAGTTTATTTTGGTCACACTCGCGATCGTATAAGGAAAAGTCGAATAATTATTATTGTTTTTATAGACATTTTTTCTAACAACAAAAGAAATACAATAAATAGTATTAACTTGTAATTATTACATCACTAAAATATTAAAAACATCTATCATTTGGGATTTACGGGTGGAAAAAAAATTGCTCGAGCACATTGAAACTGAAAGAGATTATATATATTTGGTACAAAGTGCTCGAAATCCTCCATTTACTACAGTAGAACAGAAAGACTGCACGGTGAAAGATTTTGAATCTTTAATTTTAAAAAAATACAAAGTTCCGAAAGGACTTAAGATCAGTAAAGCAGTTAAAATTCAGTATTTTGTAATGGTCAAATTAATGTTTTCTACGATTATGATGGCGAACCAATTACCTATAAAATAGAGGCGACAGTGTCATTTGACGATATTGTAAATGCTGCAGAAGCTAAACAAATATGGATTTCACAAGAAAAAAAATAAAGATTTAAATGCACTGCTACGATATTTGACTCCAGGAGGTAGAAATTATCATACATCATATTTAGATGATGTGCGTGTTAGAGTAAAGACGGTGAGCAAATCTAGTGAAGATAAAATCTAACAAGCAGGAATGAAAGTAGAAGAAACAAAAGAATCTGCTCCCTAATGATACATGTTTTTAATATTTTAGTGATGTAATAATTACAAGTTAATACTATTCATTGTATTTCTTTCGTTGTTAGAAAAAAATTCTATAAAAACAATAATAATTATTCGACTTTTCCTTATACGATCGCGAGTGTGACCAAAATAATCTTTTGTTTACAGCCGGTAATCGTTTGCAATTTTTTCATTCATATGCGCTCTATGTTTGATTGCATACTTGCATAGAAGAATAACTGTATGCTTCAATCACGATTATCACTTAAGTAATTTGGGCATTAATCTATGCTTGCAAGAATAAAATGCAGTAAAGTAGACGGAAGCGCTTGACGCGTCGTGCGCGGTAAACGAACCTTTTGTTTACAAAGCAACAACTTTCCAGGTTTTAAACTTATCACGCCAAGTGATACATCAAAATTTACGTTACAGTCTAAGGAACAATGGTATCGATAAGAGAATGTCGCAAGACCAATAGCGAAAAACTTCTTCGCTAGTCGAAAAAAAAGAACATGGTTTCATAGCGCAACTGATTATTTATTGAATATTATCCAACAAATGATTATTTCGACGATTGCAATAACTCTCTTCGCAACAGTGAAGTGTCACAGTGTTCCATTAAAAATTTCAACTAGTTTGATCGAATAGTTACCGAGATTTCGCGATTCGAGTTTTAAAAAGCATTGAAATTAATTGAATTGTCGAACGAAAAAATTTCACTATTTTATTTTTTTCTGGACAAATTAATTGACGGATCAAAAAATAGTTCCGGTAAAAAAGATGCAGAAAGTTACACAAGATAGTATTTTTGTTTCATCCATTTTCCGAAAAAAAAATTTCCCCAAAATATCGATCGGTTGGATAATACTTGTTTCGACGTCCACGCGCTCAGAGCGTTATTGCATCCGGGACCTCAATTGTACAAATATAGTAACCCCCTTTCTGCTGTCCTCTCATCTCTATTCGTACGCACTTAATTATTTATTCAAATGCATTTTTCTCTGTATTTCCTGGACCTTCAATTGGTGCCTTATGTTTCGCCCATATCGGCTCTAAATCTCCAAAGTTAAGTGAAGCAATCCGACGCTTTATTTTAGTCAGAAATTTATAAAAACAAATTTACCTGATGATACATAACGTTGTATTTGTATATATACCTACATTGGTGCAACTTTTGTTTCAATTATAGTCGTTTAAATGTGAACTAAAAGATCTACCGAGGTTCGCACTGAACTTTATTTAGTTATATTTTCGAAAGAAGTGTTCAAATCAAAGTTGTTTAAAATGTCAAAATCTTTAACTTTTATAAGACCATTTTTTTCCATAACACTTTAGCTTAATCTTATAGTCCCATAAATTTAGCTTCAATAGATTAGAGTGCGCACCGACACATACTAGTAGATTGCAATAGAAATCTGCAGTAGTCTGCACTGAACTTTCTTATACTTTGTTATACTACATTTTCCAAAAAACTTTTCAAATGAAATTTTAAATAATTTTTTTACAATTTAGAATCAATATCATCATTTTGAGTGTTAAAACGTGCTACTTTTGCGCACGAGTGCTAATATGAACTTTCATTTTGCAACTTTGTGACGCGGGATTTCTGGGGGATTAAATTTGAGACGGCCTCTTGTGCAGCAGTTTCAATACGCTCTAGAACGTTGTCTTCTTCTGAATCACTCATTTTTTTCCAAAACCAATTAAATAATCGCAAACTTAGAAAATGCGTCAATCTGCGGATCGTTTTCATTGTTTATCATAACAATAACTCGTACCATTTTAGAGGTACGGAAAAGGGTGATAAGAGTAAATCATCACTTCCGGTTGAGATCTTGCTTTAAAAATAGGACGTTCTCCTCGCTATATACCAATCGTAAGTTTAAAGTTTCGTAGCTCTAGCTTACATTGTTTAGGCGGTAAAGGTAATCTTTCTGTTGATATTTTTTCATTTTCTACCTATTGTTCTTGGTTTGCGTTTACTTTGCTGTTTTATTGCTTTCTTTTGTTATTGGGTTGTGTTAGGTTATTCACACAATTCTTTAAAAAATATATATTTTTTTACTCTCTTAAGCTAGAGTTGCATTTGAATTTATTTCTTTGTAATTTCCTTTCACTTTTTCATTCTTTTTACCATCGTTTGGTTCTTCGCCTTTTTAACTGTCTCATCAGTTTTCCGATATTCCCGTGGCTTTCAATTGGTTCCTCCTGCGTCGGCCACACTCGCAAATTTTCTTTCAATTATAGTCGTTGGGAGTGTGAAATAAAATAATGCAGTTTAATTGGCGAAGGGCGCAGATCCGTTATGGACATTTTTTTTTTGTTTAGTAAGTACGATTTCCATTATATATTATTTCGTTGTTTCTTTAACATTGTTTCATTAAATTAATTCCCACAGACGTGTGAATCTTGAAATTTTCTCAACGCCATATTGTTCAAGTATTTCTATAGTTCTAGTTTCTAAATCGACCACTATACCTTCTTTCTTCTACTGCATTCAAACTCAAATGCCATTATATTATTCACTTACAAGTTTAACATAAATATTTTTTCAATTAAATTTATTGTGTACTTTGGTAAGGTAAAGTCATTCTTCACCTGAAAAAATCACCATTAACTATAATTGTATTTTATGGAATAAATAGTAATTGCGTATGGATTTGTAGAGTGTGGCGTCATGCAATAGTCTCCTAATTCCATTTCTTTGTATTTAATATTTTTTTCCATTTCATTTCTTTGAATTGCTTCTGTCTTTAAATCGTTATGTGGATATTATGTTTATTTAATCCTTCACAATTTTATTCTTTTACCCAATTTGTCAACTGATTATTTTCACTGTCGTTTCTTTTGATTGTATTCATTTCTCCCGCCGTTCTACATTTACTGGTTACCCTCGATTTTCTCAGTGGCATTGCGTCTACAAAAAAAGTTAATCTATATACATAAAGTTTGATACGTAATCTGAGCTTGAATTTGCTCATAGGTTCAATCAGACGCGGATTGAGTATTTATTCAGATTTAAATAATTATCATAAACGGCATACAGTTTTTCTGCGCATCTTTGATATGATCGTGGAGACTGTTATTTATTTATCATGTAGACCATTTAGTAAAACTGTGTTAAAAATTATTACACTAGGTTTAAAATATCGCCGAGGGGAACAATTAAGAAAAGTTTCCTGCGGCGCAGTATTTATTTATTAACTTGATTAAGGAGCAACAAACTTAATTTATTAACTGAAAGTTCACTTTAACTCCTCAAATCACTATTTTATACATTAAAATTAAATAATTAAGACGCATTCACCCAAATTCCATTTTCCAGCCCTTTGTAAGACGACGACTTCATCGTTAAAATTTCGATAAACGCAAACGAACAACCTTCATTTACGCCGTATTGTGTGCATGGCCTTAAAAAAATAAAACACCTCGCCCGACCAAACAATGCCACTGTCCGAGAAAGCGCACCCGCCCCGAATTGAAGAAAAACAAACAGCGCTTCGAGAAAACGAAGGATGACCGGAAGGATTTCAATAAATAACCAAACTTTGACAGTCAAGTATGATCCATGACTGCGTCTCACTTCGCATAAGTCTATTGTTCAGTCACGAGTTTCTCGCTACGAGCCCCGCATACATTACCTAGATTACATAAATTACGGCTTTGCACCTGAAACGTCACACATTTATAACGCCTGAAAATCACCGGGATGTCACGTATCGGTTATAACACTGATTCGGTGCGGAAACCGCTGTTGCAATTTGTACACAACACCTTCGACGTTGAGTTATCATGTCGAAGGCTAATATAATTTCTTTCGTACTAATAAAGTGTAGTTTCGTCAATTTTGTAACATGTACGAACTCTTATTTAAATGTTGTATGTTCAATTATTCGCTTCTGATAATGGGTTAACTTACGTTTTTCATCTTATAGTTTTGTTTGCGGCATTTTCAATTTTCACCTTTTGTTTAATTTTTATTCCACATTCATTTTTCTTTCATGTTGCTGTGTCCATTGGACTTTCTTATACTTTGAATTTCCTTACATACATTTGGCATAAGAAAGTAATAAATAGTTCAATGAAGAGAGCAAGGATATAATTTGTCACTTATTTGAATGTGCAGACTTTTAATAATGTTTGAATTTTATGGCTTTTAAGGTTTTATGCATATTACGCTTTTATGATAATTTTCAACGATTTTTACAATTTATATATTTTTGCGATTTTTACCATTACTTTACGATTATAATGATTTGTTTAACTTTTTTCCATTTACCTTTTGACAATTTATATTTATATTTATTTATAACGATTGTACGGTTTTGACTTTCTTATACTTTAGGCATAAGGAAAAAATATCGTTTTAGCATTTTTGTTACTTTTGCTATTTTTTGCAATTAATAACGATTTATTAGATTTATGTTTGAAATTAAAATTTTTTTTTTTACAAATTACAATAATAAATATCGTTTTGATTTTTCCTCATTTAACTCTTAACTTTCAACAATATTCCATATAATCTGATGTGTAGGTAATATTATTTTCAATATTTGCGACTTTTAAAGATATTTGCGATCTTTTAATTTTTTTCGATATGTGATAATGATTTCAATGTTTTCGAATGCGTTTACAATTTTTTTGAGTTTGATATAAAAATTTTATATTATTTTTTTATTTTTTTATTTGCCTTTTTATTATTCATAACGCTTTCTTAATGATTTTTACAATTTGCATAACGTTTTCGATTTATACATTTCCACTAACAATTTTTTTTGCAAGTTTAACAACATTAAGTGATTCATTTTTAATTTTTCCCGATTTATGATTATTTTCAACAATTTTTCCATACGTTTTCGATTGTTTTTGCAATTTATAAAGTTGTTTTTTTCCGATTTTTGATTTAACTATTTTTTATTATTCTTTTTTTACAACGATTATGGTTTTCAGAAATAACTTTTAAATGTTATTTTCTATTTTTAATATTTTTTTTATCGATTTTATTCCACAAGTTAGTATGAAGTTATGAAGTTTAATAATTCAAAGTTTTCGATTGTTCATAAAGATTTTTAATTTAATGATTTCAAAGTTCTTTCTTTGTACAATTTATTTATGATTTTTGACAATTTTTAACAATTATTTTCGATTTTTAATGATTTTTGCTGCCTTTTTCAATTTTGTTTTGTAAGTTATAACGACATTTAATGATTTTTTTCATTTTTAATGACTTATGACAATATTCAACTACGTTTTGCATGCGAGTGTTTTTTAGATGTCTTTATTTTTTGCAATTTCCTGGTTTAATTTATATTTTTTGGCAATTCTTAACAATTATTTTCTATTTCTTATGATTTTTACGACTTATCGGTTTTGTTTTGCAAGTTTAACGACGTTTAATGTTTTTTTTTCAATTTTAAGAATTTTTGATAATTTGAACAAAGTCGCGCCTTTTTGCGTTTATTTTTCGATTTTGATTATTTTCCAATTACATTTGTTACAATTTATAACGATTTTTTTAATTTATTATGATTTTTTAATTTCTGAACGATTTTACCATTTTCATGATTTTTAACTGGTATTTTTTTGATATTGTTTTCATTTTCACAATTGTTCTATTCTACAACGTAATTTGTTTTCTTCGATTAGTTTTGTTTTGTTCCTTGCTACCGTAATATTTTCTTGATGTTTACTCATTTATTTCTGAATAATTATTTCAATTTGATTATTTTACATTTCGCCTTCGTTTATATTAGATTTCCGGTATTAATAAAGAAATTAATAAAGATTAATAACTTTCTTATTTTTAATTTTTAATTGCCTATATTAATCAATGTCTGATTTTCAGTTTTTCAAAAATTTGAACAGGAATAAACCAATAAAAAATATCTAACCTCAACAAATTAATAAAAAAAATTCACCAATTTTTTTCGTTAATTACCAAGAAGTGCACATTATCATTTTAGCAGCTTGCAGATGAAATGTAGAACTAAATGTATCTGGCACATAATCTTGGCATATTGCTTTTTATGGACTGTTGCCCCATTATGATTTCTTTTCATTTCTTCAAAATTTTATATTTAACTTCGGTTTTACTTTTTATTTTTATGTTTATTTATTTTTCGGTTAATTTTAGTTAAATTGATTAATTGTTCACTACCTGCGGAGGATACGTTTATTAGAGTTAAGGCTAGAGGTTAAGGTAGAGGTTTGAGGTAAAGTGAAAATCACTAGCTTTATCTTAGATCCTTGAATTCTAACAGCTTCTACCTTAACCTCAAACCGCAATACTCTATCTTGAGCTCCTATCCGCAAGCTCCAAGCTCGTACAATGAAATCGAATTGTTATGTTGTTAATGTATTAAATTCCAACATTTACATAATTTGATTTAGTTTTTATCTCTTGTACATTCCATTCGCCTAGTTGACGCAGGTTGCTGGCAGCACACGTTCTTTAAATAAATTATCCCCACACGCTCTTTGAATCCAATGCAAATGAACTAATTATGAGGGAATCTAGTTCGGCGTTTATGGAGAGCCACTCAGAACTCAAAGGCGTGCATAATGAAAGTCGCATATGCATGCATGCAATTCGTCTATAAGCATCACACATGCTTCACATATTTCATCAAGAACCTTCTTTATTTATGAGTCAATTATTCAGTTATATGCGATCACTTACGCAATTAGTTCGTTAGTTAGTCGTGACAAAAGGATTTACCACACTATAGCGCTGCTTAAATTAAACCTAATTTGAATTTCGTGCACAATTTCTAACCGTATATTTTATTGACAGTAAAATTTCGTGAAGTGGCAATTTATTCTAAGCGTAAACATCGACTTTACGGCAAATACAATCGACAAATTGTTGAATCAATTCACTCATTACCACCAAATATTAATTATGCATTTAAAACGACAATTTCCTTCCATAAAGTAAATCGTCGAATGAACCTGTATGCAAACTATATAATAAGATGCACAAAAAATCAAAAACTGACAATAATAAAACACGCAATAAAGAACTGAAATGAAAGGAAATGGGTGCAAAGTGATGCGGTAATGAATAAAACATTACAACTACAATCATCAAATAATTAAACAAATGGTATAGAACAAAGCGAAATTACGAATAGTAAATAAATTAATATTAAGCAATGGCAATTAAAAAATAAAATGACATTGAAATTATCGAAACGGTAAATTTTAATATAAGGAGTAAAATGAAACGCTCAAACTCAACTTCCACAAAACAATGACAATGAAGTAAGACGAAAGAGTTAAAATTAAAAAAGGCTACATGTCTGAATGTCAAATAGAACAAAAGTACTAAAAAGAGCGAGTGGAGGAAATTAAACTAAAATAATCGATTGAAATAAATAACATAAACAAACACTAATTTAAAGAGAACACATTATTCAGAACCAATCAAATGAAAAAAATTAAACCGGCAAAAACACCAATAAAACTCAAATAAAAACTATACAAATAAGAAAAATCTGCAGTGGTCAGTTATTTAAAATTACAATATCTACAACTTATAATAATACAAGAATAATTTTTCGATAATTCGTATCGTTTTCGAGATACGGAAAAAGGTGATAATAGTAAACCATCACTTCCGGTTGAGATATACTTTCAAAACAGGACGTTCTCCTCCTTGCTATATACAAATCGTAAGTTTAAAGTTTCGTAGCTCTAGCTTTCATCGTTTGGGCGGTAGAGCTCGAGTTCGAACATTTTCATGATTCCTATACTTACTTATACATAAAGTATAAGAAAGTAATAGTCAGAATCGATTCAGAGGACCTCCGTTAAAATCTCGAGTTCGAAAATTGGTTCCTATACTATAAGTATAAGAAAGTAAAAAGAGGATGGACGGTCGAATAAATCGAAATTGAAAAAGACTGTAAGAACAGACATACTAAACTATTTAATAAGAAAATTGATAAACCTCCCCTTTCGTTCAAATACAAAGAAAGTAATGTATATAAACACCATGTAAGTCCTATAATAATGCAGAAAATTGTATCTATTGCATCTTTAACGTGGAATATAATATCACTCGTTTTAAAATTAAAGTTGACGTTGCTTGAAGTTATATAATTAATCGCTGAAACGGGAGATGGCGGCGAATTTTAGAGAGCAAACGTTAAACTAAAGTCATTGGAATTAACCAAAAAAGTGTTTTAAACATCAACGTACCAGCAAACATATTAGGGCTATTGCAGAGTTTTTCGCAGTTTTTTGCTGTATTACTAAAATAGAAACAAATTAAAAGAAAAAATGTAATATAGGTTCCATCTATCAGGAATGCTAAATATTCCTATTTATAAACTTGCTTTTTGGATACTGGAGTATTTGACACAACTCCTTTCGTCGATCCATTTGACCACTGTGTGTTGGTGGTCGAAGCGACTTATACGCTTGTATAATTTTCTAACCATAACTACATATTCTATAATTTAATTTCGAATTCTCTTTACCACTATAATTTGAGTCGACCTTATATGCTACCATACTTGTATGAGTACCAAATAATAAACAATGTAAAAATAATTTATTTTCAACATTTTCTCATTTCTGGCCTTCTGTAATTTCCACTTTTAATACGGAAATAAAATTGGAAGCGTACCTACCGTACAAATGAGTCAGCGCTATCGTGAATAAGACTAATTACTGTTGCCCTTGGTTAAACTAATTGGGTTGGGTTGGGTTCCACCGACGCATTCTACGCCAACCAAACCCAACTAGAATAGAATTGTGAATTTGCATCAAACTTCCACGAACATTTTTTATATACACATACATACATTTTTACAAATCCTCCACAATTACCTAAACGTGCCATTTTTATAAATTGCGAAGTGATTAGGGTGTACTCAATCAGAGACAAAAATCGCCACGTTAACCATAGCAATGAGCTCCATAGCTGCATTATTCAATCAACAATGTTAAGTTGGAAAACTGAGCAGAATATAGCCCGTTTACTTTTTATATAAATTGTAAATAATTCAAAAATTCGGAAAACACCACAGTTACTTTTATTTTAATCTAAAAACCAAAATATTTATTTAATATTTATTAACATTTTCAGTGGAAGTATTATCCGGCAACTATATAAACGACTATCTATATCAAGTTTCGTCAGCTTTGCTATATCGTCGTTTCTTCGTTTTGTCTGAATTTTGAGCTTCTTCTTTCATTTGTTCTATAGTTACCAATACTGCTGCTACTTCTTTGCTGCCCTCACTTGTTAACCGAACTGTAAGTTGGTTAGTCTTCGATATTAAGTTTCTATAGCTTGGTGAAACTTTTGGATTTTTCGGAAAAGTAAATTCATTGGAGTTGCTTGAGAAGCAATGAATGATAGATGTCAAACGGTACTCTTCCAAAAACCATGGCACACGAAACAACACCCATCAACCCTATATCCGAATGCTGGGGATGTCAGATACTTTAATATTGTATTCAGAGTCCATCAGCAGATTTTCACATTTGTTTATCTCTGTGAACGTCGTGGCAATAGTCCATAGCTTCGGCTAATTGCTTGAACCATTCTCTTGGTCAAGTCAGTTGGTAACGCTGCAAAATATTGTTCAGAAGTCGAATCCTACGTCCCCTTATTACAAAAACTGCAGTGGTCCGCACTGAACTTTCTTATACTTAGTTATCCTACATTTTTTGAAAAAACTTTCAAATAAAGGTTGTTTAAAATATCACTACCTACAACCTTCATAAGAATATTTTTTTCGATAACTCGTGCCGTTTTCGTGATACGGAAAAAGGTGATAAGAATAAACCATAACTTCCGGTTGATATATTGCTTTCAAAATAGGACGTTTTCCTCCTTGCTTACAGCATGATTCAAAAAATTCGAGACTATCCTACATTGAAGATAGCAAACCCTTGAGACTACACGCAACATTACAATATATATTTGGCGTTTTGAGTTCATTCGAGATTTTGCTTTAAGTTTAATTGTTAATAAATTTTATTTTTATATCTAAACTTTCTTGTAAAGAAATGTCGTTTTAAAACAAGTGAGTCGGACTTAGTTCGGATAAATCAGAAAAATATCGACATGCCGTGAAGATTAGATTACTAGTATTGAGGCAGCATTTTTAAGCTTAATGTTTCGATCAGCGAGGGCGTAATAATTATCGCAACTGAACTGCACTTCGCATTACATAGTTGGGCTGGATTTAGTTCGGATAAATCGTAAAAATATCGACATATCGTGAAGATTAGATTACATTTCTTTCCAAACTAATAACGCACCATTTTCAAGCTTAATGTTCTCATTAGAGGAAGTAATAGTTATCGCAAATGAACTGCATTTCGCACGACATAGTTGGTTTGGATTTAGTTTGGACAAATCGTATTAATTTCAACATGTCGTGAAGATTAGAATAGATTACTTTTCTTTTCAAAGTATAAACGCATCATTTTGAAGCTTAATATATCAATCAGCGATGGCGTATTAGTTATATCAACTAAACTCTACTTTGTACTTTATAGTTAGGTTGGGTTTAGTTCGAACAAATCGTAAAGATTACCACGTGCCATGAAGATTTGATTACTATTTTTTCCAAAGTATTTAGGTAGCATTTTCAAGCTTAATCATTCGATCAGCAAGGGTGTAATAGTTATAGTAACTAAGCTGCAGTTTCCACTTCATAGTTGGCTTGGGTTTACAAGCTTAATGTTTCGATCAGCGAGGGCGTAATAGTGATCACAACTGAACTGTAGTTCGCTTTTAATAATTTGATATATATACAATTATTGTATAATAAATGTTGCTCATGATACAAGATAAGTACCATTTTATATATATACATATATACTAATAAGGCTAGGCTTAGTGGTGTCAGAAAAAATGACGGCAACAAAGATACTTTTCTTTTTCCTTCATTACTGAATTTTGTTTTCATTTTTTGTCTTTGTGTAAAATATCTTTTGTAACATGAATAATTGTTAATTATTTTGATTTATACCGTATAATTTAATTATGAATAAAGAAAAATAGGCTGTGTCCAGGATGCGTTATACAGGCTATTAGAGAAATACTGGTGAAAAACACAAAGCTGTGTCTAATAAGTAAATCAATGATCACGTTTTTTTTTAGTTATTTTGAGGAAAACGAAAAATTACCTAAATATGTGATGTTTAGCCCATTTTCCTAAAAGTTGTTCAATATGAAGGTAAAAATAATTTTTAAAACATCGCCACTATATATAATTGTAGCTTGTTTAATTTTAAATAATTACAAGAATTTTAACATTTTACACTAATTCATTTAGTATTTTTGACGATTTTTTTTGTTGATATGTAATTTTTCCCGCAGCACTACTTGAATAAAGCACCGCTGTAGATCGCTGTACACACATCACAATTTTTCTCTTGTATAGGTTTTTAATGGTTTCTTTCTTTTCAGGTGATTCATTGCTCTGGTTACCTGAAAGTAAAGCAATACCCAAGCTCATCGTCGCCGTACGAAGGTTGTTATCAAAATATGGGATTGGTGGCTGTCGGGCACTCGCTACCACCCAGCTCAATAACGGAAATAAAACTCCATACCAATATGTTCATGTTCAGGGCGAGCCTGGATCTAAAACTGATATTTTTGGACGCAAGGTTAGTACGCGAGTTGCCGACTCAGTTTTCTCGCCGTCACACGTGTTACTCTTCTCATTCGCCTGCACTTTTTCCGCTATGGAAATCCGATATCCATAAAAAGTGCACGACAAACAAACGCAATCGACCCTTGCCGCGTAAAATTCGATATAAAGTTTCGTGTTGTTTGTTTCAGGGTGGCTCAATTGACGGGCTACGAACCGCAAGACCTCATAGAAAAAACTCTCTATCATTACATCCACGGCAACGACATCTTACCGATGAAATTCTCGCACCATCAATGTAAGTTCTGGTTTTATTGGAAGTTTGAATGTAGTCCGGGTTTGATCAAAATTAGATTTCGCACTGCGCACAAATGGCTGACAATTTATAGAGATCGTATTCTGCCGTGTTAAATTACACCCTTATCGCTGTTTGCGCAGCTCTGTTTACACGAACGCCCCCTATTCGAAATTAACGCGAGAGTTTATATAATCTTTGACAGATTTTTCTGGTTGGAATTTTCCGCATAGATGAACGTGAATCGTGATATTTAGGTATTGTTTGCAAAAATATTGTCGGTAATTATTCGAGAAGTACAACATTTCAATAGGTTAACAGTCCTGGAGTAGGATGGTACTATTAAATTATTGCAAAATTCGGTCCCACATAACATGGTCTGCATTATGCGATTACAAAATATGTTCGCCATAAGGGCAAGTAATATGTCTAGTTTTTCGAAGATACTAGAAAACATTTTCGGGGACATGTTAATAACTTTCTGCTTGAGTCATATTTATATAATTATAACGAATTAAAAGTTAATATTGTTCCACAGGGTTCAATTTTTGCTACAAACATTTACTGGCGTCGATACAAAACAAATATAATGAAACTAAAACCTACATCATTGTGCTTAAAACAAACCTTTTAAATGACAATGAGTGTTTGTAGAAATATTACCGCCATCTAGACGTGAATACCCATACACTTTTGTTGCTACTTAATTTCAGAGGTCTTTTCGGTCAAATTGGTACAATAAAAACTTGCAATTACTCCGCAGCCGTCGGAAATAAAGACTGCTTTGTTGAAAATAAATTTCAACGAATGCATTGATCAGACCTCCACACATACATTCGATGAAGTCATGCAAACATGACTTACAATGACACAGAGCAGCATCAGTAATTGCGAGTCTTTATAATACCAACTTCGTTGGTCTAAAAGATCTGTAATTATGCACCGGTAAAAGTGCGGGGGTTGATGTCTAAATTGCGGTAATATTCACACACACACGCTCATCGTCACGTATGTTTGCATGATTTGATACAACTTCAGCGAATATATGTGTGGTGGTCTGATGAGCCCATAGGGGGCAAAACAGCTGTCATCGCTGAAATTCATTTCCAACCTTTTAAATAATTATAAAACATCAAGGTAATTTTTTGAATTAAGTTAATGCAACAACCATTGATAATATCTTGAAATTACAGATTTTAATATGTATTTTCATCTACTTCTATAGATTGTGCTTTTTATTATAATTATGTTTGTAATGGCATTATTTCATAACGATATATCGTTTTTTGTGAAATAATTATTTTATTATTATTACATTTCCAACCTTCGTTTCTGAGTCGGAGGCTTGGCGAATACCTTCAAAAGAAAAACATTTTCTACCATTCGTCGAAACCTGGTATGTAGCTTGCAAAAGCCATTGGGTATCTCAACCAACGGAACATCTTCGGCTAATACAACTAAAAAAATGAATTAGTAATAAACAAGCATTTGTTGCAATCACCACACCCAAATGAGTAAATTTAATGTAATAAAAAAAACAAAAATAAATGGAAGCACACTACATTGCAAATTAAAAACGTGAAATAAATTACACAAAAAATCAATGATATGTATAAAAATGCACAGCAGTATATGAACTATATAACAAGGAAAGAAACAAAAACAATCATCAAGAAATGAACGTATAATGAGAGAAACTAAAGCGTCGAAACTAATGAAAATTAATAAGATATAATTAACAAAATATTAATAAAAATAAAAATACCAAATGAAGCTAAATAAAAAGCGATATATTGTATATATGCTCAACTCAAAGTTGACCACTGATTGCAATAATTCTTGCTTTGATAATTATGTCAGATATGGCAAATAATAAAAATAAAAATTTTCTAGGTATAAGTTTAATAAATATTGTTGTTATTGTTAATTATATATCAAACGGTGCCATAACTTCATTGTCATTAGTTTTCTAGGCAATTTAATTTCCTATAATTTAAAATTATTATGTTGTATGTTATCGAAAATGTCATTACCTATACAAAACGCTATGTGCAAAACAACACGTTTGTCAGCATTACAATTACCCACGTAAAGGTAATTGTAATGCTGAAAATGATAAATTCGTTTACATGAAATTTACGTGCTTTTAAAGGCGAGTGCTATCTTTATATGTATATAACTCTTAATTGGTTTACATAATTATCGACACATACACCTCCGGGCCCACGTATTAACTTTAACTAGGAAGAAATCTTAAACGTTTCTGCTAACTTTCATACATCCTTTACTATTTCTTTCATTAATTATAGTATTTTTATTTTTATTGTATTGTTTTTAGATTGATATAAGGATTACATTGAGGTTATGTTTGAGCTTTTTTCGTTATTTTAAATTATTGCAAATTTTGTAAATTATGTATTTTATAAATCTATCGCAATTATGTTAATTATGTGCTATAGGTGAATGTTCTGATAAACAACTTATTCTTTAATTTAATAAATTCAATACTATTATTTTTCCAAAAGAAGAATGTCTTGTTTGTTATGTTATTTATATGTTATTGTAGGAATAATTCTAAATGCAGTGGACATTTTCTTTCAATTAATTTACAATTAATGGATTTTATTAGATGCGTGTGCAATATTATAAAGGAAACATAATTGTTATAATAAATTATTGTTTTAAAAAATACTTCTAAAACACAATTTAAGAACAATTTACATCATTTATTTACAATAAAATTAAAAACGAAAACTTAAAAATTATTAAAAATATAATGATATTTGGACCGATCTGGCACCTGTCTACCAACGATTCGATCGAACTAATAATATGAATGGGAAAGAAATACAGTTTGAAAGCAAGTTTATTATTATTTATTTTGATAATTACGATCATTACGACATTTTTGGACCACATTGTACATAACGAAATTTTATATGTTGATTGGCAATCACAGTACTTGTATTAGTAATCTACTTCCTACGTGACTTACCTGAAACGTGATATCCTATTTTTTACATAAACAATGACCATTTAGACTATATTCGTAACCACAAAACCGTATGGTACTAAAAGGTCGAGAGCCAACCCAATTCAACCGAACCTTGATACAAATGTGAAATTACTAGCTTGAGATTTCGATTAAACATGGGATATCTGTCAATACCAACGAAGAAAACTAATAAATCAAAATCATTAAAGGAAGGTCCTGTGTCTCGTCGTTCAATAAAAAAGTTAACTGGTTATATTCGGAACAATGGGAAAGTGTCGACAAAACGAAAAGTGTCGACAAAACGTAAATTGTTGCGGTACCAGTTGCATACATCATCCACAATAAGTAGACTGAGATTTGTAAAAGTTATTCATCAATATTTGTCGACAATTCTGGACTTGTTACATTAATCCACTTTTGAAGTTCAAGATAAGTTTCCATACTTCATATATGTGTGTATGTGTAACATTTATTGCCTCTGTGTAGCTCTTGAACTAGTAGGAAAAGATAGGAAAAACTATGATTTCAATGACCCAGTACAATCTACCTCTTTCTATAGTAATTCGATGTCACGACCCAACCGAACACTACCAGCAACCACAACTACAACTACTGCAACACAACTCTTCCTAATCATTCGACCTCCTCCAGAAACAACTACACCTTTTTGCAAGATTATGAAGTAGCAGTAAATGAAGGAATTATAATGTCACGAAGACAATGAAAATCGACAGCTTTGTAACATTACTTATCAGCATTTCAAAATCACTGGATGACTTTCCATAAAATCTCGCAGAATTGCAAATCAGTTTACAACGATGAATACGTGGCATAATTCAGACGTTAGATCTTCTTCGTCGTTTTCTTCTTCATCATCGTTGTCTTCTTGTTCTTCTCTTATCATTAGTACTTTAATAAAGGTCTAAATCCATAAAGTGTTCGTGGTTACCTAATTGACATTATAGATTTAGAGCAATAGTAGGATGTACCCAACCCTGTCTCTACAAGTCCTTCAATTCTTACGATTTTTTTTTGTAAAATTGGAAATCGCTAACTGTCCGAACCACAAAACGATGTGTACTGGTGCATGGTGTTCACGCCGTGTATTACATTCTTATAGAGTAGGGCGATTGTCCAAAGTAATAGACATAACATAAACTTCGGGTAACTTGCTACGGAGTATGTAGAGAGAAAGTTCATAGATGAGTTTTTTTTTTCAATAAAAGTGTGGTACGTACATAAAACAACAATGTGGCACATATAACATGAAACAAAATTGCTTGGAAAATATCCAAAAAATTTAAAAACTGTTCGCGAAAGAATACCCGTATAACGAAAGGACACCATCGATAATTTTCATTCAATGAGTACTGAATGTGAGATGTTTAACACGACACAAACATTGGTGAATGTCCTAATGTAAATTTAATTCCAATGCGATAGATGGGGGCAGGTGGGCAGAACAAGAGAGAGAAACCGCTATGAATGCACTAACCTCCATGCGACAAACGAGTAATTATCGATGCGGAAGCTTAAACCCTTTACCGTGCTACATCTTTCCCGCGTAATTTTGGGCAGCAATTCTTGTAGCACAATATATACCTAACAAGGTGCAAAGGGAGCACAGCACATTACGCCTTCGCCTCCTCACAGGTCGTCGCCGGTTTCACAGTCAGGAGGGGGCGAAGTGTTGAAAATATTGTGGTGCTAAGGTTGTACCATTAGCATGAAAGAAAACTTTTAGGTCCTCAGAACCTGGTAATAGATGACCTTTGCTGTTCATTTTTATAATTTTTTGTAGTACTGTTTGAATGCTCGAATGTGCGTGCTTTTGAGGTTATCAATGAGTTATTTACTTTTGTTTGTGTTAAATATTCAAATTTGTTTTTTGCATTTATCGTTGGAAGGTTTATTTAGGTAGTTTACAAGCTAGTTATTCTTTACATTTTTTAATAATTTTCGAGATCTTTTTGAGAGTCCCTTATTTGTACCACCAGCTGTAGCTGCATTACTTACATTTTGTTTTTTACTTTTTCCTCGTAGAAATCATGGATGATTTACGCCTTGTTAGTGGTCTTACAAAGGAAGAATTCTGCTGAATCCGATGACGATTTGGAAGCAGAGAATATTGGTTTCACCCCAAATTATGAAATTTTTATTTCTGCTTCGAATTCAGATAGCGACAGTGAATGGGATGATCCTCTTTCTGCAATTGAAGCAAAACATATCATTCCAGTTTGACCAGCCATAATGCCAATTCAGCCAGTTGTTCGAAATCCTCCACAGTGGAGTAAGACCAATCAAGTGCAAGCACCACTTTCTTTTACGGAAAACTTTAACTTGCCCGATTTTGTACAACAGCTGCATGCACCCACTCCTGGGGATCTATTTGCCTTATGTATTTCTGGTGAGATTATACAGCATATAGTTTTCCAAACAAACTTTTATGCACAACAAAATCAGCTGAAAACTGGCCGTACATGTATACCTATGACAGAAACTGAAATAAAGGCATTTATGTTTGACTCGACTGTAATCAGTTGATTTATAACATCGCTGAGAGGACAGTTGGTACTTTATTGGACTGTCCATAATAATAAAGTACGGAACGCCACATACGGTAATCTCTGTAGACATTTTCGTATAGAGATTTAGATTTGCCTGGCAAAAGTTGTTCTCTCGCATGAAGCGCCATTTCTTTCACGTCGTCTGAAGCCACTGTTGGTTCTCTTAGATCCATTTTTAAATAAAATCGATATCGATAATAGTATGTTGTAGAGCTGTTTCAGGTTGTAAAGGACATGTACGCCATCAACATGTCCTTTACATTTCAAATCATCTCTAATACTAGTTGCACATGACATTCCATTGTCGCACGCATGGGTATGGAGCGCGAGGAGCGAAGCGCTTTCATTAATATACCGTGCGTTTTATTTAAGTATGGCCATAGGGATTTACATGGTAAAAATTGTACCCCACGTTAACTTTTGTTGCCGTTCAAATTTGAAACAATCTTTTGTTTTTATCAATAAATCAAACATTTTTCTACAAAATGTACATTATTTGAAAGACATAAGCGTGTTAGAATTCTTCATTTTCGCTTTCAAAGTTGAAATTAATGACACAAATAATTAAGACAAAACATCAACTTGGGGTAAATGTCATAATACTTATTGACAACTAAAGGTTATAAAATCGCACGAAAGTTTGTTAATGTGAATTTTTGAAGAAAATGTCTGTTTATAATATTAAAGAACGAGTGGAAATTGTAACTGCATACATAAAAGGCATGTGAAATTGTGGATAACTTCGCTGCGGCACATCCAAAACGTCATATTCCTCCTTTAGTTGTCAATAAGCATTATGACATTTACGCCAAGTTGATCTTTTTTTTGTCTTAATTATTTGTGTCATTAATTTCAACTTTGAAAGCGAAAATGAAGAATTCTAACACGCTTATTTCATGCAAATAATGTACATTTTGTAGAAAAATGTTTGATTTATTGATAAAAACAAAAAATTGTTTCAAATTTGTACGACAACAAAAGTTAACACGGGGTAAAATGTTTACCATGTAAATCCCTATGGCCATACTTAAATAAAACTCACTGTATTTAATTTAATATTAAGATATAAAAAAGCCATTTAGTGAGTTTTAATCTCTTAGGTTGGTTATGACTGACATCCGTAATATTTTGACATTTTAGTTTCAAAATCCCGAATTTTCAGATTTTCGTTTTAAGTATTAAAGTTCGCAGTATGGAATAACTAGACCACAATGTTAACGCCTGTTTACTTTACCAACATGAGATTTCTTCGGTGATCGGTGCCATTATTCTATTAGCAACAACCACCAACTTCACCGGAAAAGTCACTAAAAGCGATTGCACAAAATTCAATTTTGTCTAACTACTCTTTGTAAAAACAGTGTCACAAAATCGTCATTGTGACATCGAAATAGAAAAATTAATAATCAGCAGTTTCACAAACTTGTCAAATAGTATATTATTATACAAGTTTAATAAGAGGCCTTATTGTAGCACGCGTGGGTTTGGGGCACGACGAG
The DNA here is from genome assembly GCA_959613385.1 of Geotrupes spiniger. NCBI lineage: Eukaryota > Metazoa > Arthropoda > Insecta > Coleoptera > Geotrupidae > Geotrupes > Geotrupes spiniger. Next base: position 37,706,887 of record OY390735.1, read on the forward strand.
CGAAGCGAGGAGTGCTCCAATGGAGCAAGTGCTACAATGCCTCTTAGTAAACGAGTATAATATACTATTTTATCTACTTTGCGTTACTGATTTTATATAAATTATACAAAATTTCGAATACAAAAAAATGTAGCATTATAACCTAGGGATATTTAGGAGTAACGATGGCGACATCGTCAAGTCATATTTGACAGGCGGAAAATACCATTGGAAATATTTAAATTTCTTTAAATTTGGTGAAAAACTTCAAAAATATGGCAGAAGAGAAGGATTGAAGCTATGTTGCTTTAGTTGAAGCTTTTCGTTTAGTGTGTTGCTCAAATAGCGCATTAATAATTATAATAAATTTAACACGTTTCTGAGATTGTGGTTATGTATTCGATATTTGACGCGTGTGATTGAGCAGTGGAATGAAATGTCGCCAATCTTACAGAACAAATAGTTACCAAAAATAGTTTCATAATAGCCTCTATTATAAAACTGTTTTGAGCCCATTTCAGTATCATAATGGACCTATTGTTAACGCAAAGTAGATAAATATATTTTTCCATTTTTTTACCAACATACTGTGTTAAAAATTCTCACAAATAAGAATTAAAGAAAACATAAAGCTATGTATGCAACTCGTACATAATCTGGCTTTTTGGACTCGCCCTATTTATCAGACTCGTTCACAAGCTCGCTCGTCCATAACTCGTAGGGCTCGTCCAATAAAAACCTATATTATTTACCTATGACATAAATAGCCATTATTGGACTGAATATAATGACAAGGTCGGCCGTTTCTTGAAATGGTGCAAAATTACTTTTTAACATGGTATAACCTAACAGAGTATTCGGCTGTTGATGAATCAGTGATAAAGTTCAAGGGACGGAGCTCAATTAAGCAGTACTTACAAAAAAAACCATCAAAAGAGGGTATAAAATCTGGGTACTTATCGATCAATCTGGATACTGTTACAAGTTCCAAATATACACTGGCAAAATGAAAAATAATATTGAAAAATCTCTTGGGGCAAATGTTGTGAAGACACTGTGTGAGGCACTGGAATATAAAATTCACAAACTCCAGTGTACAGCTAATGGAAGAGTTAAAGAATGTCAATATTTATGCTTGTGCAACTATAAATAATGCTAGAAGAGAACTTCCTCGTTTTAAAGCCGATAAAGAGGATTTTGAAGTTTGTCATTCCGACGTGTAGTAACAAGTCTTTTATCCTCCACAATAGTGTCTCACAAAAAGAGATCAGTCAGTTCTCCAGTACAAGTGAAAAAGCACAAGCCATACGTTCCGACAGCAATAAGGAAAACATTGGTTGCTGATCAGCCAGAACGATGCAGTCGACGACGTTGTGGGCACTGTAGTACGAAATCCCATCAAATCCGTACAGAGTGGAAATGAAAAACATGTACCACTGTGCATATCAAAAACTAAAAATTGTTTTAAAGAGTTTCACAACTAAAATTTCCTTTACTGCATATTGGTATATAAAGTGCAAGACCTCTGTATTATTAATAATAAATTTTAAAAAATTACTGGTGCATGTAGGACAATTTTTGGTCGAAAGTTCTCGTGCCTGAAAGAGATATAATGTTGCTTAGGGTGCCACAAAGGAACAATCGTAATTAATCTAATCTACGATATCACTGCCTAATAGCACGGGCTAAGTTAGCTTCGCATGAATTTTCAAAAAAATCTTATAAAAATTGTATGGTAGCACAAACGGTTATGTAAAAAAAGGAATAGTAGAAAATGTTAGAACATCAATTATGACAGATGCGACATATACTGTCACGATACACAAGTGTTCAATATTTCAATATGGGATATGTTACCGCCGCAAATGTCAAACACAAAATATATACACAAAATATAAAATGATAGGAGAATCCCGGAAAATATTCGATACATGCATGCTTTCCACCTCGTGTCGATGTCAAATCATATGTTCGTTAAATTATGGATCTGCACCGCAATAAATTCAACAATTTCTTCCGGAGTCATGTAATCGGGTGTCAAAATGTAAATGTCAGTGCATATTTTATGTAAATTTATAAATATTGATTGCTATTGATATAGTCTTCATATTAATGATATATTCTTGTTTTAGTGTTATATAAAGGCCAAGTTACAACGAAGTACTACCGATTTCTCTGCAAAGGAGGAGGCTGGGTTTGGATGCAAAGTTACGCGACAATCGTCCATAATTCCAGGTCTTCACGGCCACACTGTATAGTGTCAGTAAATTACGTATTAAGGTAAGAAGTCGCAAATTTGTCCAATGTTTTCAACGTTCCAGTATCATTCATTAACTTTTTTATTATTTTGTATATTCTTTTTCTAAGAGACTGTCTACCGATATGCCTGGTACTAACTCTTATTGTAATATAAATGCAATTTCTATTACATTGATATTTGTTCATATTGCTTTACCTTCTTCTTTGGTTAAATATGAAATTTAACCAATTCTTATCGTTTAAATTCGCCCATTTCCATTTTCTCCTGCAATCATTTGTGATATATCTTTTGTGAAAAACAGCATATCAATTTTACTGTTATTTTGCAGCGATCTCGAGTCGAAGGATTCGATAATGAATCTTGCGCAGGGTTCTCCCCGCGAGGAACTTCCACGTTCGCCAAACTCTCCACTGCAAACGCCCTCCAGATCAGCACCGACGCAGGTCAAGTTTCAGTCGAGCCGCGCGACGGTCCAACCGGCGATAGTGACGCCACCGGCGTCATCGCTTCCCGACGACGACTTCAGCGACTCAAACAGTGCAATCGTCTACCCGTCAGTGCCCGAATATTCGGTGTTTCTTCAAAATTACGGGGACGAGTCGTATTACCAACAGCACCCCGACATGTTCTATCCATATTCCGATCCGGAGATGACACAACACGGCATCAATCCTCTGAATCAATCGCAAACGAGGCCATACAGCGCGTCTTCGAGCAGCTGCAGCAGTACAGAGAGCGAACACCATCACCATCATCACCACCATCAGGGTTTTCATTTGCAGACACTGAGCAACCCCCATTGGAGTCCGGAAACGGCGGTCCACAACCAACACTTCAGCGTCACATGTTTTAACAATAATCCATCGCAAGCACAAACGCAACATAACCTATACGGTCATGAGTATAAACAAATGGCGCATGCGCAAACCGCAGCGGGTTACACGAGTGTCATAGTCGAGGCTCAGCAGTACCAGCTGACGAACGAATACGTTCACTAACGATAGGTTTAAGGGTGTGTGTGTGTGTGTGGTTTGTTTACCGTGTGTTGAAGTTTGTATTTATATTTTTCGAGTTATTTTGTACTTTCTGATATGGTCACCAGAATGGTGCACATCTAATTATTATTGTAAAATATTATATTAAGTGGGTTTCACTTTATGTCACCACCTATCAGACATCGTTTAATTTTACATTTTCGTCATTGAACATGTATTTAAAATCCCCCGAGTGTAAGTGCCATAAAATTGCATTATTATATACGTATTATTTATCCTGCTAAGGATTTAGTTTCGCATTTCCAGTACATATTTACTTTTTTAAGACATGTAGACATGTGTGCGACAATAATATGAGACTGTGAAAATTGTAAATAATTATATTATATGTAAAATATTTATATATTATCCTATTTAATTATGTATATTCAACCAAATACGATTATTAATAAAGTTGCTGTTATTTTTAATATCTTTTGTATTTATATTCTTTCCGGCCACTGATTTTAAATACTGCAAACATATGTCACACATTTGAATCTGGAACAAACGTGGACCTGTGATGCTTTGCTCGTAAAGACAGGCGTAAAACAAATGGGGCAGTAAAGGCTTCGTCAAACAGCGGACGGGGCGGGACGGCGACGCGACGCTGGCGGAACGTGTTGTAATGTTCTAGTTAATATAGAAAATGTCACAGAGAGCCGTCGCGCTCGGCGCTCGACTATCGCTCGGTCGCGTCACGTCGCCGTCGCGCTCGGCGGGAATACAACAGGAGCGATAGTCGAGCGCCGAGCGCCACGGCTCTCTGTGACATTCAGCCGTATTCTCTCTTCATCTTTTCAACTTGTTAAGTTGTTAGACTTGTTACGTATCAATCGTAACAAGTTTGTTACGCAAAGTGGTATTCTGTAAGGTTTGAGTCGTTCAATTTTTGTTAGAACCTAACAATTTATTGAAATGTCGTATCAATTGATAATGAGCTGTTGTTACGTGTGTTATTTGTCATTTGGAAATTAAAAAAACTGGGTTTTATTCTTAAATAGCATCAGTGATAATTTTTAATTATATTTCGCTGTATTAAAAATAGTAAATAAGTAGGTATTTAATATAAAATCGCTTTTGGTTACAATTTTTGTGTTATTTATTAAAAATATTTTGCGTCATGAATTTGAATGGAGAATTTTTTGTGGCTTTAGTAGATGAGTTAGCTGGCAGTAGAAAATAGGTATGCGAATTGAATTTATATGCAATAAAAATAAAAAAAATATTATTGTAACCTCACTTTTTAAAGATCATGTTCGAAGAATGCAACACAATTGCAATAATTAAACCACTTTGTGAGTACAAATAAAGTCCAGCATCATATCAAACTACTTCTCGCTGGTTCTCGAATTTCTGGTTTTTTCCCCATTGTTAAACTCGCCATGTGCGAACTACGCTACTATTTTTAATACGAAGGGGTTATAAATGTAATGTTGTCAGCGCATGTGCGAACGCTGATGCGGTCAAAATTACTTTCTATTTTTCTTGTTATGGGTTCGTTTCAATTGCGGCTAACAAGTCCCGTTACAGAATAGCATTATTGATACGCTTGTTAGGATTTCGTATCAATTTAGTCGTTTTCAAGTTTGTTAGACTTATCAATTGCTACGTAACAATAGTTACAGAATAGGGCAGATTGTCTATATTAACTAGTACATTACAACTCTTCACGTCCCGTCAGCGTAGCGTCGCCGTCCCGCCCCGTCCGCTGTTTAGCGAAGCCTTAATATATAGACAATGTCACACAGAGGCGTCGCGTGGACGTGCAAAATGTGGAAAAGTTAACTTTTATGTAATTAAGTAGACAAGTGGCTGCTTTTGCAACATGTATAGCTGTATCAACGTCACTTTCTATAGGTCTATGAAAGATATTTTTTGTGCAACTCGTCTAGGCAGAGTCTATGATTTTCCCAATATTCATGACGCTTTAACTTCATGGACCCATATCCGTTTAGACCGTTTTTTTGCTAAAACAAACAATAGCAACGCGGCTTCCACGTCTGAATCACTGGACATCTTGCTCGAGAAATCACGCCGAGTGCGCCCTGCCGGCCGGCGCGATGCTAACGGGATCGTCACGCCCGCAGTGTGCCATCCACGCCAGCGACGCGTCGCCGTCCCGCCCCTTCCGCTGTTTGACGAAGCCTTTAATGATAATGGGACATGGCAGTATAATAGAACTTATACAAGATAGATGGTATATTTATAGAATGAGCACGGAAAATCCAACATATAAATTATGCTCTAAAGCCCTTTAGATCAGCGACCGAGACGGCATATTATAGGTGAGAGACGTAGGAATGCGGGAGACATAATGGTAGAAAATGCTCTAGCAGGGCTAGGGCTATAATTCTACCCAGGAAAAAAATAATTATTTATAATACAAATGTAGCTTGCCTGTGTGCAACCTAAGGTAATGCTACGATAGCAATTTCAAAGCCCGTCGCATTCTGGCTCCTGATATACACAATTGTGCATATGTAGTATCCCCACCACCGTATATTTCCATTGGGAACTTTCCTATGTTTATTTTGTTATGGTTGCGAAAGTGAGTCATTCTGGAACTGGAGGCAACTATTCCACTGGGTTGGGTTGGTTTTGAATATATGGAAGTTCTATTTTATGCAATTTTAATTTACATCATTCTTCATAGGTTCTTAGAAAATGGTAAATTCTTAAAAATCGCTTTTAAGCCGTTACTTACAAGTGTCACGGCGGATTTTCCATCCATAACCACCAATATACCAACACTTTTTTATTTTCCGACAATGTTTCGCCTTATGTATTTATTCGGGCAGCTGTATGTTCGGCAAATTTACGATAGCGCATTCGATGGTGAAGTACTTGTGAACCCGAATACAAAACACCTAACCTAATTTCATATAAAATCACTATACCGTAACTACATGCATGATGTGGTAATTAGTCTTCACTATCTGTATTTTATGTTTCGATATTAGTTTGCGGCTGTGCCACATTGTTCTATTTAACAATTAACGCAGATGTCTTTAGGGATCAAGCACCGTTTAAGCATCAAGCACCGTTTAAGGATCAAGCATAGCATACCATCGAGTCTACTATAATTCGTTGAATATGCTTCTACCACCAGATCGAATTAAAATATCCAGTCATTGTTCGATTTGATTGTTGAATTTGCCATCATACTCCATCTTCTTGTGATCATATGCAAAGCAGAACAAGTGAAAAGGGTTTAATCTGGTAATGGTACTTTCAGATTTTCATATAAGTAGATAAATACTTTAACAAAAGAAACTCGGAGAGGCTACGCCATTGAGTGAGACATTTGTTATTTAATACTGTAATCTTTATAATATGCGGGCTTACAAGGCGTATTTGGTGAACCAACTGGAATCGTTTCCATAAAATCTTCCAACATTTGCAATAAAATCATGGACTCATTATTACATCGAAAACAGTTTAATAATGAGTCGTATTATTAAACTACTTTTGGTAACTTTTAGTTAGGTTATGTTCGTGCCATGTTCGTGTCATGACATAATCTGTCATATACAATCTTGGATTTTACCGGCCACAAATTCTCAACAACCTTTTGAGCGGCTTCGCGTATGTACGGCGGGGTACACGTAAATTCAGCCGCTGAATTTACGTGTAGGGAGGCATTGCCTCCGTTGCCTCCTCTGACAAGCCCCCACTGATTCAGCGTTTTCTGCCTCCATTTTGTACACAACCAAACCCAACCCAACCCAACCTACGCAAAAGTTCCTAGTCTAATACGAAAACTTAAACAGGCGAAATATCAAGAATTAGTAAAGCAAAGTAGATAAAATAGTATATTACACTTGTTTAGTAAGGCAATATTGCGCACTCGTTCTATTGGGGCACTCCTCGCAAGCTCGTGGTGCCCCAAACATTTGCCTTACTAAACTTGTATAATAATATACTATTATGAAAACTTTAGAAAAATTAGAATGTTCTTGAATGAAATTTTTAATTTAATTTAATAATTTAACAGGTTTAACTTTGACAATCGTTAAAGTATTTATAGACACAAAATTTAAAACAATTAAATTTTTATGCGATTTCGTGGTAACAACGCAAAACGGTAACCTTGTGTTCTAAAAATTGATTTCGATTACAGCTATTAGACTTCTAGTTGACAGTTAACCGTTTGGAGGTTACGGCAGATCACACTGTTCAACACCATGGACGTGTTCACTGTTACAAGACAAAACAGCAACCTCTATTGTTCCAAAAATCTTTCGTTTCAATAACACCTGTCTGACTTCACTTTGGCACTTACCTGTTCCCAGATTATGACATATTGCAGTTTAAAATTTTACTGTTGTTTGTTCAATTTCGCGAAACGAATAACAAGTGAAACAGCGACAATCGATTGTTACCCCGACCGTCTTTGTTCATAGAACACCAAGTATAAAATTATCGATTATAATTCGTCGAGATTTCCAAAGTCTCGTATTTAAAGGTACCGAGTAACTTGTGCTAGATAACCAACCAAATTCCTTAGAATATGTTTCTTGCGTCTTTTGACTGTGAAACTTTTCGCACTTATAACAGCATGCGAGTTATTCTACATGATTACTTTTGCCCCTCCTTTAACCATCAGATAATATTCGTTCGCATCAGGTTTTCTTCAAGAACTACTTAACCTCATTCGTATAGTCAGGCAATGTTAATAGCTTTGAAGGAAAATGGGAAAAACGCGCCGTGAGACTTACTTAATTTACACTTCCTACACAGGATTGTGGCTTTGTGTGGCTATGTTTTTTTGTCCGATTCGAAACAGTAAACCTGGCCATTTACATTTGCTATGCATCGACGGCATATATTTTAGTTTAGATGAGGGACGAATTCAAAAAAACATTTTTCGCCTCTTGCTTCAAGGCCGTTGAAGATACACTACAACTTTGTTTAAGTATTTTTTTTCACATGCACGGCGGTTTCTGTTGTGTATCGAGTTTTGTGGCCCGGCGTGCCCCTAAATAGGGCATTGCACGATAGGAAGTTGCAACGCGAACCGGGCGAGATCCGCCAAATAATTCGTTAGAAAGTCGCACTTTTGCACATCAAATAACGCGCGGCACGGTTAAACTACGGTTATTTGGCGGTTCGTAGTTTATGTGGCTTTGGCCTATTTGCGCGTGCCTTATGACATTAATAATATTTAACTAAAAAGTGATTAAAATACCTATTTTTAAAAGAAAACTTCAAAGAAACTGTCATATTATACGACCTCCTCTAAGATTTATAGTTCTTTAAATCGGATACAGCTTCGAAGGTTACAGAAGAGAAATACCGGACAATGATCCAAAAATCCCCGAAGTAGAGGTCCCAAAGGACCCGGAAAATCGAAGAGAAGGACTTGTTCCGAGTTACCACCACTTTGGACGCTGGCGAATATCACTTGCTTTATAGTCACACTAATTTGCGTTACAAACTAGGCTAGCCTAGAATAAGAGTACACGCAAACATACTTAATTAAAAGATTATAAATTCACACCAATACTTACCCAACAATACTCAAAATTAGTAACAATACAAGTTTAAGCCTACAAAAATAAAACAACTACAGGCGTTCGTGACTAGGTATCAACCGTATCGACTTACATCAACTTCCACATGCATTGCACGGTTCAATTAAAATTAAAATTAATACATAATATTTATTTATATTAATTAATGTAGAAATTCTCGACTGTAAATCACTAAAAATGGTGCTTATCTTGTATCATCAGCAGTCAGTCGTTGAATAAAACACTTTTAGCAATATTAAAGTTCATGCGACATCTTTTTTGTAATAAGGTGTTTCGGAAACCCTTGTCAAGCAATAAACATTAATATGACAAATGACATTAAATAAAACCTATCGCGGTAACAAGGCCGACTTTCTATATACCCCAGTATTTGCTACAAGAACTAGGGAAAACCTTGTAAAGAACCTAGTTAGGGTATTCGGCCAACATTTAATTCACTACACTATAATTTAAAATCGCAAAACAATAAAAAAAATAATATATAAATAAATTAACCCGCAATTGTAATAATAATGATCAAAAAATTGTATTGTAATTAATGACGTATTGGACACTTTTGTGACAATATTAATTCAATATTAATAAATCAAAATCAATCTTAGAAATTAATATTAAAACCACAAAACTCCCATTGTGAAAATGCTAGCTAAGAAAACTATTAATTAATAATAATAATGGTTAATAAAAGAGACGACAGTCGCCGATTACCTAACACCTGGAAAAACATCCTCCCAAAGCATCGAAAAAACCCAAATTACAAACAATTCACAGTGGCGTACAAATAGAAACGGACCCGCAACAGGCAATTAGCCCACAGAACAGCAGTAAACCGCGCGACCAGGAAAAACCAGGAGGTGCAACGCCCACGTTATCCCCACAAACGGATAATCCGAGCGATTACATCGGTGCAATGACCAAATCGAAAGCCAATATATACACGGACAAAACACAACTGCTCTCACTTCAGTCCGAACTCGATGACATCATGATTATGCCAACAGTGAGGATGCCGAAAGCTCGTGCTACAGACAGTTCATCAAAGAACCAACAAGCAACGCGAATCAACACCCAGAAACAATATTGTCTAGCAATCTAGTTAGTCTTCATGGATCTGTTTTAATTAATGTTCACAACACCATTGAGGTGTAAGATTAGTCCATCTTTCATGTATATATAAAGATTATTTTTTTATTCAGCAATTTTAGCAATTATGCAGGGGGCGTTGAAGAGGGCACTACAGCTTCAAAGATCGACGCCAGAATACGTAGTGCTGCAGGAAACGGGATTGGAAAAGATAGCGGTGGAGGTAGCAAGGAAGGTAGTAAGATATGAAGAAAGGATGTGGCTGGGGCGAGCAGAGAATAGGGAAAATGATATTAAGGGAGTTACAGAAAAGAGGAGAAAAGAGAACAGGATTATCGAAATGGGAAGAAAACAGATTGAGAAGGCAGGGTTATCGGCGGGGGAGTGCAAAGGAGGATAGAGGCGGGAAAGGGAGTGTAGAGAGAAATGATGAAAAGATGGAAGCATTCTTCTTCATCTTATTAGATTTCAGCAAAGCGTTTGATACTGTACAGCATTAGGTTCTTCTTTCTGTTCTGAAACACGTGGGTCTTAATATACTCAGTGACATATAAACTCTACCACCTAGAAGGGGTGCAGAAACATTGGACTAGTCTAGGGTAACAATTGATTAAAATTTGATAACGAAAACACTTATGCCCGGTTTCACAAACGATTGGCAAATGGTGAATTAGTTAACAAGCCTTTAAAGACTCGTTATTGTTTGTGAAATCCAAAACAATTGTAATTTTGCTTTTAACGGTTCGTAAAGGTGATCAATCGTCAAATATTTGATCATTGATTAAAGACTCGGTAACGAATCGTCAGACTTTTGACGATTCATTAACAAGCTGTTAACGACCGATTAGCGTTTGTGAAACCGGGCATTAATCTTTTTGATTTTTCTTTAATAATGTGTTGGTTCGTTTCTGATACACTCATTTACCCGCCTTGGCATTGATTCCAGCAGGTGATCAATGTCTTCTTGGGGTATGGCATCCCAAGCAGCCTATACTTCATGCCGTAGAGCTTCTATTGTCAACGGTGGGTTCGGTAGATTCCTCAATCTTCTACCCATCATGTCCCACACGTGCTCAATGGCCGACAAATCGGGAGATCTTGGCGGCCAAGGCAAAAGATTAACATTGGCCTCTTCAAAGTAGTCAAGAAAAACCCTTGCTACGTGAGGTCGTGTATTATCTTGCTGGAAAAGTGGGTCTTCCAGCCCTCGAAGATATGGAAGAACATGTGGTTCTACCACTTCGTCAATGTAGCGTCGGGCGGTCAAACTTCCCCGAATGAAGAGCAAGGGTGACCTACTGCCGTAAGCAATAGCACCCCACACCATCAACCCCACAGTTCGGTGAACATGCCTCGCAATCGAAAAATCAGGATTGCGCCTTTCTCCACGTCTTCGTCTAACAGTCATCCGACCATCATGCATTCCTAAACAAAATCGCGATTCGTCACTAAAGACAACTCGATGCCACTCCAAGTTCCATTGAAGTCTTCCCGTGCACCAGGCCAAACGTTCCTGGCGATGTTGAGCAGTGAGGGGTAGCACAAGATGTGGGCGGTAAGACAGCAAGCCAAAGGCTCTTATTCGACGATAAACTGTTCGGAAGCCTATCGGACGACCTTGTTCACCTAACCATTAATCAGCTATTGATCTAGTTGTAGAGAATCGGTCTCTCAAGGCCATTAGTCTTAAGCGGCGATCTTGACGTTCATTGGTTCGTCTTTGAGCCCCAGTGCCTCTTCAACCCCATGTTCAGACCACACTTGATAACACGCATTATTGTTGAGTCGGTACCACTCAACACCTCAACACCCAAACGGTTGCCGATTTCTCTAAACGAAAAACCTGCTTCTCGTAAACCAACAATCCGCCCTCGGTCAAAGTCACTCAACTGCTGGTAAACTTGAGGTCTCCTTCCTCTAGGCATCATTAAACACTTGAAACACTTTAAACTAAAGAACGGGATCCGAAAAAGTGGAACAAATTCAAAAAATTATTCGATAATTGCTTGTCTATCACCACCTCTAAAAAATGACACAAACGTCAAAAATCCCATGACTACTTGATGATTGGGTTTCAAATTTTAATCAACTATTTCCTTGGACTAGTCCACTATTCCTGCCAAATTTGGTCCAAAAATTCCCAGCCCTTCTAAGTGGTGCAGTTTATATGTCACTGAGTATACTAAAGCTGTAAGACTGATCAGGGAATATTTATACAAGCGTAAACATAGTGTTAGGCTGGGTAGTGACATCTCTTCTGCACTTATCATTACACAAGGTGTACCCCAGGGCTCGGTTATTGGCCATATTTTGTTCATAATATATACGTCACAACTATTGAGGGACATTAAACACTGCAGAAATCATATTTTTGCAGACGACCCAGCCTTCGCATTGGCGTGTTGCTGCTACATTTATATATTATGATTTAGAATCATTACACAATGCATCTCGTGCGCATTCTCTTAACAACAATCCGGATAAATCACAGGTTATTTTATTTGGCCCGAAAAAAACATGCGACAATCTATCCAATGTTATGAGTATTATTATCAATAAGATTAAGCTACCAATTGTTAATCAAGTTAAAAGTTTGGGCTATCTCTTGATAATACTTTCAGATATCGCGTTCAAATATCAAATTATAAAGAAAAACTTGTGTGAAGCTTTTGTTCTCTCTCAGTTCACGTATACATCTCCGATATATCACGGCGCACTGAATTGTATCAGTTCTGGTCGCATACAAAGAATTCAAAATTCGTGCCTAAAGTATATATATATGGCGTGAGAAAGTATCAACACATTTCCCATAAATTACACTGTGCTGGTTGGTTGAACATGAAAAACAAAAGAGAGTTGCGAACATTATGCCTCTACCACAAAATTATCTTATTTCACACTCCACCTTATCTTCACAACAAAATTAGATTTAGATTGGAAGCTGTTTGAGAATGACGAATGAAGAGAATGACCTCTTATGATTTACGGAACAGTCTTCCACATGAATTAAAGAGTTGTACATTGTCCGGGTTCAAATGGAGATTAAAAAAATTGCTATTGCAACAACAAGTTAACGCACCCATATAATTTAATATAATATGATTTAATATATTTCTTCCCTTTTAATTTTGTGTTAGTATTTATAAACAATACTTGTATATATACATGTATGTATTGCTTGGCACGAACTGCTTTTGCGCTTCGCCTAATTATATTAACTTTTCATATATAACTTTGATTTATTATTAATAATTTATTTTTACATTAATAACGTTAGTATGTTAGGTTAGGGTTTTCTCATTATTTGTTAAAGTTAAAACAGTATTTTCTGAACTTCGCCTCGCGATTGTGTGTATATTCCTTTTATTTTATTTTATTTTATTTCATTTTATTTCATTTCACTTGTATATATGTATACTTGCGTATCTTGTTTCATTATTTTTTTTCCTTTTCTTTTGTTGATTTTAATGGTTTGCATTGTATTACATTGTACGTCACACAATAAAGGCGTTATTATTGAATTCCATGGAGATAATATTACAATATTATATAATATACTAACCTTGTTAGTTATTAATTCCAAAAATATTTATTAATAAAATTATTTACACTAATCATTAAAAAAAATAAAAATAATATATCCCTATAGATAATAGTGCGTTGACTTCCAAATTCCATTCTCTCCCATATATTAATGGTCTTCAGAACAATGAAATAAAATTATTAATAATAAAATTGATAAATTGATATTATAACACAAAAACTATAGGTTCTTTATATACCTGTTTGAAAACTAAAACTCCCACACTTTTAAGATCCAATCTAATATATAGGGTGTGTCACAAATTTTGAGGGCTGATAGTATTGCCCAAAATATACCGAAAAGTCTTAATGAACATGAGTCCGCAAATGGACGGTTTGGGAGATACGATTTTTTTTTTATTTCCACAATACGCATGGGTGGGCCGACGAAAACACACCATGCTATTATGGAATCCAGACACCAGGTACATTTTTCATTGAACAGTTGGATGGATATTTTGGGCGACAGGTCACTAGACCCGGTTGTTTTACCAAACCGATTGATAGGAGGTGCTTATCTGAACTTTCTGCACTGGGTTAATCGTTTAGACGAGATTCCTTTGAACAACAAATGTGGTGCTCCGGCGCATTTTTCGATTGCCGTTAGAGAGTATTTACACGGAACTTTTGGGCGAAGATGCGCAGGAAGGGGCGGACCTGTATCATGACCTGCAAGATCGCCCAATTTAAACCCCCTTGATTTCTTTCCTTAGGGATATTTGAAAATGTTGGTGTACGCTACGCCTGTAAATTATCTCCCGGATCAACGAGTATATCAAGGATGTCACCGAATCCGAGTTTCTTCGAAAGAGTTCATGCCACCTAGATGTGGTGTAAGTGGTGTAAACGCAAAATGTTTCGTATCTTCGAAACCGCCCATTTGCGGACTCATGTTCATTAAGACTTTCCGGCATATTTTTTCATTTTTATATACATACGAAGCAATATTTAAAGCGGAGAATGCAACCATAAACATGACTGCACATATTTATACACAAATAATAAGTCCGAAATTACAGATTTATGCACACGTTTTAAATATGAATCATGCATTTGATTTCAACAAGTCATATTAGGCACACAATAGTTATTTACAAACCAAATGCGGGAAGACAATGTTCCCGCATGAGTGCATTTTTAAAGCGTGAGCGAATGCTTTTTTTGCGCGAATGCGCCGAAGATGCCTTCACGCATGAAAATTGTAGAATATTTTTTGTACGAAAATTTTAATTATCAAAATACATTCAAAATTGACATTTGAAATATAAGTTAAATTGTAGATACCTAAACCTATAGATGTGTGCAGTTTAGTTTGTGTGTTTACAGTTCAATTAACATAAACTATTATTTAAATGCTCTCAAATGTTTGATTACATTAATTCAATCATTAATTAGTCAATTATCCTGTATTTACTTCAGATTTAATTCATACGAATTTTGACATATGCATTTTATTGAGTCCGTAATAGCGTAATAGATGGCGCTCACAACATTTTTGGGAGAAAATAAAAAATTCAGCGTTCTCTTGAAATTGTAACCAGAAATATACAATGTGCTGGCAATTTTACGCCTTCAATTTCATTATTGTCAACTTGAATCATTCTTACAATGCAAACAATTAGCGTGCTTTTTGCCATTTTTACACTCGAGGTCATGACCTTGTGCGGGAAACACAGCTTCCCGGTTGAGTGCGTCAAAACGTGTTTCCCAGGCAATGAGTACAAAAAGTAATTTTTGTGAAAACGTGTTTCCCAGGCAGTGAGTACAAAATAGTTATTTACAGTCGAATGCGGGAAGTTCAATTTTACAGCGCGACGGCTTTCGTTTATTTGCCGGAGCGCTGTAAAATAACTTAACGTATGAGATTTGTATTAAATTTTTTGGCCGATAATTTTATTTTAAATTAATACGTCATCTTTTTATACCTATATATTTTATTTATTCAAGTTGGCAACATTGCATTGTGACAGACATGACATGACATGACAGATTTGAATTTGTTACATTTAAATAATTATATAAAAGTTAATTGTTATTAGGTAGGTAGGTACGTTTATTATTAGCTATTTATAATCGAATGTAGGAAATTGCATTTTGCTGCATGAAGTTTGTATCTTAAATACGATGCCCAGCGGAGTGTTTGGACTAATTTAATATTAAATTTTGTGTATATTGTTATACTTGAATTAAAAATTAATATATCTCGTTCTCCTGAACATCGGCTTCATAATTTCAAAATTGTGTATTTTTCCTACGTCTCTGGAGTTTAAAAATAAGGATTATTTACTTTACCGCATACTATGCGGGAAAATGCTTAGTCGTCGTAAAAGCGAAGTTACATGTGTCATGAACGGTGCATAGTTCCAATGTTTACATCTCGGCAGGCCAAAAAGTAATTTTTGGCCTCCCGACATGTAAACATTGTAACTATGCACCGTTCATGTGACATGTAACTTCGTGTTTACGACGACTGTGCGTTTTCCCGCATAGTATGCGGTAAACTAAATAATTCTTCTTTTTAAACTCCAGAGACGTAGGAAAAATACGCAATTTTGAAATCATGAAGCCGATGTTCAGGAGAACGAGATATATTAATTTTAAATTCAATAAGTATAACAAAATACACAAAATTTAAATATTAATTTAATATTAAATTAGTCCAAACACTCCGCTGGGCATCGTGTTTAAGATAATAAACGTACCTACCTACCTAATAACCATTAACTTTTATACAATTATTTAAATGTAACAAATCTGTCATAAACAATGCAATGTTGCCAAGTTGAATAAATAAAATATGAAGGTATAAAAAGAGGACTTATTGATTTGAAGTAAAACTATCGGCCAAAAAATGTTATACAAATCTCATGCGTTAAGTTATTTTACAGCGCTTCGGCAAATGAGCGAAGCCGTCGCGCTGTAAAATTGAACTTCCCGCATTCGACTGTAAATAACTATTTTGTACTCATTGCCTGGGAACACGTATTGACGCACGCAACACTCAACCGGGAAGCAGTGTTTCCCGCACGTGCGTCTGTAAAAATCGCTAAAAGCACGCTAATTTTTTGCATTGTAAGAATGATTCAAGTTGACAATAATGAAATTGAAGGCGTAAAATTGCCAGCGCATTGTATATTTCTGGTTACAATTTCAAAAGAACGCTGAATTTTAAATTTTCTCTCAATAAAATGCATATGTCAAAATTCGTATATTCGAAATGTCAATTTTGAATGCATTTTGTTAAAATTTTCGTACAATAGTATATTACGTAACAAGAGTTGTAAATAGCATTTTACGTACGAGTGGAAATAGTTACATACGAGCGACGAAGGAGCGAGTATGTAATTCCACGAGTACGTAAAATGCGTTACAACTCGAGTCACGTACTATACTTTACCTACGACCACCTTCAACCACTAAAACAACCTCTATACAAAACCTCCTTTTTATTGTTTAATTACATACTATTTTATTTTATAACAAATTTTCTTATATTTATGATATAAGTAATTATTGCTTTTTAATAATAATTGTTAATGGTAACATTGCAGTTATTAAATATTGGACAACTATCTTTTTCTAACATTATTCTTATTTCTCCAGTCCATGAATTTTCTATATAAGATCTCGTATCTTTCACGTGTCTTCGCCGGTAACAAATTGTTCATTTCTAACCTGGCATTTTCAATAGTCTTCGGAAG
This sequence comes from Geotrupes spiniger, assembly GCA_959613385.1. Classification (NCBI taxonomy): domain Eukaryota; kingdom Metazoa; phylum Arthropoda; class Insecta; order Coleoptera; family Geotrupidae; genus Geotrupes; species Geotrupes spiniger. The sequence continues at coordinate 37,724,063 of OY390735.1, forward strand.
AGTGTATCTGCCACTGTGGTTGTCACACATTTTAATAACAATAAATTATGATTGATTCATAATAAAACTGTTGTGGGATATGAAATAATATTGACAGCTTACTGACAATTGGATAAATTCCATCAATGCATTTCGGTAACTAAGCAACTTCAAACTGTGCGATTACTTTACGACCGTGCGTTTAGTTTACGGCCGTGCGTAATGACTTATTTACATGGTCTGTGCATAGTGTAAAAAAGGGCACTTTCAACAGTGGTCGTAGGTAAAAAATATTGTACAATCCTCATGCGTGAAGACATCATCTGCGCATTCGCGCAAATATAGCATTCGCTCTTTTGTTGCTCATGCGGGAACATAGTCTTCCCGCATTTGGCATGTAAATAACTATTACCTACGACCACTGTTGAAAGTGCCCTTTTTTGCACTACACACAGACCATGTAAATAAGTCATTACGCACGGCCGTAAACTAAACGCACGGTCGTAAAGTAATCGCACAGGTTGAAGTTGCTTAGTTACCGAAATGCATTGATGGAATTTATCCAATTGTCAGTAAGCTGTCAATATTATTCCATTGCCCACAACAGTTTTATTATGAATCAATCATAATTTATTGTTATTAAAATGTGTGACAACCACAGTGGCAGATACACTCCTCCGAAGATTATTGAAAATGCCAGGTTAGAAATGAACAATTTGTTACCGGCGAAGACACGTGAAAGATACGAGATCTTATATAGAAAATTCATCGACTGGAGAAATAAGAATAATGTTAGAAAAAGATAGTTGTCCAATATTTAATAACTGCAATGTTACCATTAACAATTATTATTAAAAAGCAATAATTACATATATCATAAATATAAGAAAATTTGTTATAAAATAAAATAGTATGTAATTAAACAATAAAAAAGAGGTTTTGTATAGAGGTTGTTTTAGTGGTTGAAGGTGGTCGTAGGTAAAGTATAGTACGTGACTCGAGTTGTAACGCATTTTACGTACTCGTGGAATTACATACTCGCTCCTTCGTCGCTCGTATGTAACTATTTCCACTCGTACGTAAAATGCTATTTACAACTCTTGTTACGTAATATACTATTTTGCACAAGCGGGAGTAGAAATCAGTTTCTCCGTTGTCAAAATAGTGACAGAGGTGGAATATTATTCCCTAGGCAATAATCACATTTTCTCCCTAGGGAGTTTAGATTATATTCTGACAGTTCTAATCACAAATTTAATTTCTGGAATTTTATTTATTAATGTTTATAGTAAATGATACGTTGGAACAATTATTAAAATTAACGTTTGCTGGCAATGTTATCATTCACTAGTACACACGATCGTATCATAGAGTACTGTGCCGATAAAGTCGATGATTTGTATTTTTTTTGCGACTTCATTAAAATACACCAACATTACATTTTCCGTGTAGGTCTGCACTATCTTTTCGGAAGACCATTCGCTGAAGCGATTATAAGCTGCCTCATACAATTTTCGCGATTTTGCTGGTAACAAGTTAACAGTCACTGCTGAGGTAGCATCGAGGATTTCTTGGGGTTCCATAACAAATTCACAATTTGTTACAAAATTTTAGCTTGTTTATACAAACAGTTTTCTGTCAACTATGGTTGTCACGGTGCAAATCCCAAAGACTGCTAATGATTATATCACAGGCAAATTTGAGGAAATTCTTTTTAATTATTAATCTTTGTTTTTCTACTCCCGCTTATGTAAAAAATAGTATATACACCTCGGGAGAGAATGGTATTTTTCCCTCGGTGCTTTGGGACCCTTGGGCTACGCCCTCCGGCCCCAAACTACACCTCTGGAAAAATCATGCATTTCTCTCTCTCTATGTATAATCTACTATTTTACAATTTAGAATCAATATCACGACATTTTGTCATCATTTCGATTGCTAAAATGAGCTACTTTTGCGCACTAGTGCTAATATGGACTTTCATTTTGCAACATTCTTTATATGTACAACAATTTTATTTAGAATTAAAATAAAAATTACAATTGGTTAAATTCGAAAAACAAATACCAGAAATTACACGCAATTCGTCAGATATGTGAATATTCGAAGCTCCCGAAGACGATGAAACAGTAACAGTTTCATTAAATTTCATTTTATTCAAATCTGATCATTCGAAGCTCCCGAAGACTATGTAGCAGTAACACTTTCATTAAATTTATTTTTTTCAATCTGGGTGTTTTCCTGACCTTTTCCACCTACTAGCAACTTGCAGATCTTCTTTTTATTCTCTAAAGAATCATCTACGTATCCTTCAGCTACATTTGTGGATTTCCAGGCTCCATGTCTTTTTAAAACCGACATATCAGCTCCTGCATTAGCTAAAGCCGCTGAAGTTCTTCTAAAGCAATGCCCAGTATATTCTTTTGCACTTGGGAGTTCCAAAAAATTTGCAATTTTACTTGGGAAACCACCGAAGGTATTGATGCCCACTGGTTGCACGCTACATCTTCCCTTTTTATAATTTATAAAAAATCTGGCATGAGGAGTATGAGATGGGCGCAGTGTTGCATATTTTCGAACCATATCCACCAAGTTTAGGTCTTTGACATGTCCTTTTGTTTTCGTGATCGGCAACATAATTTTCATAAATTCTCCTAAATCTTCTACATCATTTACTTTTAAATTGAATAATTCTTGCCTCCGACAAGCTCTCGTAATTCCTATTATTAAAACCACCGAAAACAAAAATTAATAGTAACCAAACTTATACGGCAAAAAAAACTCTTACTTTTTGCATTAAGTAATCTTCATCATTTGCTGTTGTAAGAAACTTTTCAATATTTTCCTTACTGAAGCTTTTGGATTTCTTGGCGCGGTATCCTTCATTTTGTCGTTCCAAAAATGCGATTAAATTTGTGTATTTACTCAAATCAAGGTTTTTGTTGATTGAAATCATGGTTCTTAACATGGAATATACACTCCACAACGTTGAGGCCTTCAAAATTTTTGATTTTTCAAGGAAGTACGCCAACATCTCTTTTTCATTAATGAATTTTATTTTGTTTAGACCTTCATTCTTCGAAAAGGCTGTATGTTGTCTCGTAAGCGACGCGGGATTTCTGGGGGATTAAATTTGAGACGGCCTCTTGTGCAGCAGCTTCAGTACGTTCTAAAACGTTGTCTTCTTCTAAATCACTCATTTTTTCCCAAAACATTTAAATAATCGTGAACTTATAAAAATGCGACAAACTTTAGATCGTTTTCGTTTATTATAAAAATGACAGTAACCAACCAAATATTTTCAGCCACCTATCTTTTAAATTCAATTTACTCGCGGTAAAAATTAATTAATATTTTACTTAAATTAGTACTTAATAGTATATTCTGTACCAAAGCTAAAAAGTAGTGTTTTTTCGGCCAAGCAAACGAGGACAATGAAACACTTTTTGGCCGTTGTGCACACAACATTTTTTAGGCGACCCTCATAAAACTCATAAAACGTAAATCAAATTTGTTGCAACATTTATTTATACTTTATTGATATAGTTATTTATAACAACTGGACAATTGTACATATTTGTGATACCTTCAGGCATGTTTATGTTTTCTTTGTTTACATTCGGAGTTATTTCGGCTTTATAAACAATAATTACTCAATAATTAGTTGAAAAGTCTATTACCAAAAGTGTGATTATTTTTATATAATTTCAATATTAAGAACAATAATTCTAGTTATGGTACTTTTACCAACACCAAATTGCCTAGAAAGTTGTGCGTGGGTCGTTCCCTGCTGCCGTCCACGTACAATTGCGTTTTGTTGTTTCCGATGTTTCTTGACTCGTAAATTTGTGCCATGACAACTTTTGACAGATTTTAAGTAACGTTGGTTCAATGACTGGTGGTTTTCGTTTCATGGCCACCTTTAAAATCTATTTTATTTCACGCAAGTTTTTAAATTGTACATTTTGAGTAACTTTAAATAAACGAATTAAAAACAAAACTGAATTATAAAAAAATAATTCCTATCATTGTGATTTACCAAATACGTTTTTAAATGTCGTATTAAGATTTTTATCGTATCATCGATTATTATGATCGTTTTATGTTAAACATTTATTGATAATTATAAGGCATATAATACCATAGATACTCATAATACGTTAGATACAATAATACAAATTCTAGAACACAATTATTTATGAACATGAACTTCAATCTTTTCACAATTGTTAAAGTTGAATGATACGCATTTCGTATCCATCATCATAGTTAAGTCTTCTGCAGCTTTACTGGCATCATTCGGATGGGATGATTCAGCATACATTAAATCCAAGCCTCTTACTTCCTCCAAAGTTTTACTTGTACGTGCAAATTCCATTGATTCTGTAGTTTTTGATCCACTGCTTATTGAATCGTTTCCGACCTGAATCTTTTTCGCAATTGAAACCTTCTTTGTCAGGTTTTCTTCTAAATATTCCTTTGCAACTTTGCTTGATTCCCAACCACCCAGTTCTTGCAGCTGTAAAATGTCTCCACCGGCATTAACAAGTAAAGTTGCAGAAGATCTCCGAATACAATGGCCGGTGTACATAGCTGGATTTTCAAGTTTGAGATATGACGCAATCTTCTCAGGAATTTTTGAGAAAAAATGAATACCACAAGGTTGAATCGTACACTTTCCATTTCTGTGCGATACAAACAGTCTTTTGTGTGTAACATGCCGCGGCCGTAATGCTATATATTTCTGAAATAAAGCCACTAGATTAATATCACCTTCAGATAAAACGGCAAAAAATCTTTTCTTGTGAGTTTTTGAGTCGGGAATGGTAACAACTATCTTACTCTCTAACATCTCAACATCGTCTGTAGACATTTTCACTAATTCATTGGTTCTGCAAGCTCCACCTAGCCCAATCAAAAAGGCCACTTTCATCATTAAAAACTCTTTATCTGGAGCTGTACACACAAATTCTTTAACTTGCTCTCTCGTGAGTACTTTGGATTTCTTAACTCGATGTCCAACATTTTTCTTCTTGATGAATCTTATCAAAGCACCATACTTGTCGATTTCCACTCTTTCCTTCAATTCCAAACAAGCTCGCAACATACTGTACTTTGGCCACAAAGATGAAGGAGAATATTCATTTGAGAGTTTCACAAAATAGGCCAGCAAGACCGTTTCCGACGCACCTTGAATTTGTTCTCGTACTCGCCACTCGCAAAACAGAGTCTAAGTCTAATCGTGCACTATCTGCTGCTTCCAAAATATTTGCAGGAATATCGAAATCTTCCATGATATATTTCTAAATTACAAAAACGTGACTTAAACAAACGAATTTTTTTATGACAGAAAATTGTTGATTTGTTTAATTGTTTTTGCATCGCCCTGATCACACTTCAACGATGATACGATAAAGCTTTGGATATAACTCGAATATTAGCGATTTAAACACACTCGGACGTTGCCTAAGTGACTCGGCGGCTAGCGCCGCCTCGTCACTGTAGCAACGTCCTCGATTATTATAAATCGCATAATATTCTCGTTACATTAATAGCTATAAGTTGATGCCATTATTGATAATTTTTTTTTATAAAAATCCAAGAGGTGGTGTAATATTGTATATGCACTGGCAATTACTTACGTGTAAATTGTATCAATTATGAATTATTTAAATTAATCAGTTTTCTTATGCTCTGCTAAGATTTCGTTGCAGTGTAGTCTTCTAAATTGTATTCCATATAATTAGTTAAGTAGTAATACTATTGAGTTATGCTGTATACTTTTGGGAAATAAAAAATGTTATCTTATGTTATGCTGTTTTTGTCGTGTTTCATGCATCGTGTCGTGTTTCATGCATTTCTGTAATTACGGACTGGTCCAGCAAATGACAATTCACTGCGAATTCTTTTATTTTTACGTAGTCTCGTAAGTCGTCTTCTGTTTTGCAACTCAGATTTTGTGGTCAGCCTCTTCGTATTGTATCTTTCGTACCTGTGAATGTATGTGCTACAGGAAAACCAGTAGGTAATAATTTGAAATGATGCGCCATTAACAGCTCTTATTTGATAACATTGTATACAGTAAAAATATGTATTACTTACAGCCACATAACTGTTAAAAATTTCTTCTCCAGGTTTCAGCCTAATGAGTTTCAATAATTACTAGTACAAGTGTATGTTATCAAATTATACTTCCAGACCGCGATATGTAATATGTATCTATAGGTAAAACGTTATAGCAAGAGGGGGCTATTATCGTGCAGTCACATTCGCTGAATGCGCGACGCAATGTTTTTGTTCGGTATTGATTGTGCAAAGCCCCATTTTCAGATAATTTGCGCTGTGATTTGCAATAATGGAAACACACGTCTTTTCATATACGTTCGCCGGCTCTCATGAACGTCAATTTAAGGTGCACCATTTTCTGCACATGTTCCTTGATCTCAGGGCGCACGGGTCCGATCACGTGTCATTTGACGGAATAATTGCAGGTTTGTCCTAAATGGGTCGTGTGCCGCTCCGCAGGGGGGCGCATTAATAGGAATTCAACAAAAACGGCATTGTTAACTTTACACCGCCGCTCTTGTGTATATTGTTAGCGGATCATCGCCCCTTCCAGTCGACTAAACTAAGCCAATTATTGGAGTTTCGATGCGCAGATTCGTTTGAGGAAAAGCCTGACTTTAAAATCCGATTTATTTGCGTTTTTATTTAACTGCCAGAAATGCAACAATTACTACAATTGGATTAAATTCTGTTATTATTAATGTGGTATTAAAAATAGTCTTTATCAAAACGAAATGTCAACGAAAAACTATATGTTTTTAGACCGAATCAAAATCAAAACTTTCGAAAACAAATTCCAATGAGCATTTCCACCAGAAATAGATATCGACCCAATCTTAATCAAGGTAACTATTTTAAACAAAATAAATCGAACTTTGTAGTTGAAGAATGACATAATATAGATGGCGATTATTGTGAAGCAGATGGATCAATTTTCCGTTTAATTTCCGGATAACAAAATATTTTTTACACAAAGTGGAATACCCCAATTCGCATTAATGAATTCAACAAGTGACTGCCATACTTCATGAAAATAAGTTAAAATTACTAGTATCTATTAGTTCAAAATCTTTTGTAAATCCCAACATACGAATCAATATTTAATTTAATCATGCAATAAAACAAGATCTATGTTTAAGATTTCCACAGCACATTCATTCATTCGAAAAGTGCAGTATTCTTCTATCATGTTCAAAATTGTTTAAATTACAAAATGGTCTTTAAAATTTCGCTTATTCAACTGTTTACTAGGTGTGGAAAATTGAAGAAAATTAAATGCTACGAAAATTTATTAAATATATCAATTTGTAAAATTAATTTGCAATATCACAAATTGTATCCATGTACAAAATGTATAGTTCTAACAACCGAGAACGGAGAACGGATAACGTGTAAAATGTCAAAGAAGGTGAGATTTGCCCTTATACGAAATTAAATGATCTATAAATACTTGAATGCGTTAGAAAAGTAGAAAACTACCAAGTTGTACTAATCCCAACACAAAATAAAATCTCGAGGTCAAAATTTTTCATGATTCCTATACTTACTTATACATAAGAAATCAAAATTCCTCAAATTAATAACATAAAATAATAGAAACTAAATAAACGAAATTTGAACCATTAAATTAATTAAAGAATACGAGGGTATATTTCAAATCAAATCAAATAAAAAATAAAAACAACGAATTATCCGTTTATACAAAATCTTACCGTTATCCTGAAGTACTCAGATAAAAGCTACAATATCAAATTGAAAAAATGTTAGAAGAAAAATTATTCGTAAATCACACAGCCCTTTGAGCTCACATATTTGAATAATACCTAAAATAATTGGCTGCTTCAGGGAAACGATAATGGAGGATAGTTGTCGACTAGAATTTAAATGAAAAAACCAACCAAACCCAACCCAACCCATACTGACTTATTGAATAAGTTAGGCAGATGCCAATCCTTTTCTACATTAGACATCGCATTAGGATTTCACCAAGTTGAAATGTCTGAAGCTGATATCAAAATGATCTTTCTGATACTTTATTTATACTCCATTTTTCGAAAAAACTTTTCAATATATTTAACTTTTATAAGAACAATTTTTCGATAACTCATACCGTTTTCGATAAAACGGTGATAAGGGTAAACCATCACTTCCGGCTGAGATATTGCTTTAAAAATAGGAAATTTCCTTTCTCGGTGTATACAAATCTTAAGTTTCATAGTGGTAACTGAAAATGGTGACTATAAATATTTGCGCATACCTTTTAGACTCAAAAATGCACCCACAACATTTCAAAGAATTTTAGATAGTATTTTACCTCCCGGAATGTCTCGTTTATATATGGTATATTACTTTTTAGTACCTGCCTTCAAAAAACACATAGCGTTTGAAAGAAGTATTGGAAAGACTAAAAAAAAACAAATTTCAAAATTCAACTCGATACATTTGAGATTCTAAGAAAAGAGGTCGCATACTTAGAACACCGAGGGTGTAGAATCAAATCCTGATAAAATAAAAGCGATTCGGAATTACAGGATCAATAAAAAAAATTAAAGGTTTTCTCTGACTACTTGGCTATTACGAGGGGAGATCATTAGTGTAACGCCTACTATGTTAGTGTCCCTGACATAGTAGGCCTTGAGTGACGTTGAAATGATTTTTTTGGATTATATATAATAATAGCTATAGAAGTACGGGTGGTTTTTTCGTTATTTTAATTTTTGCCTAAAAAATCGTCAGATAATTGTAAATAACAAATAAACTATGCAATATAAAAAAAAATCCTACGTATTTCTATAGACGATGTATTTTTCTAGATATGTTCCTAATTTGAAGTGAATTGGTTGAAAATTGAGAGATATGTTTCCGGCCAACTTGAAAAATGCAGTTTCGAGTAGTAGAAAATCTTGAATAATTTTGCAATACGTTTAATCTGCAATGCCTCCACCATACAATTGCACTTCCAGATTATCGTCCTGTTCTTGCATTTCTTTTCTGCTTGATCTTGAAGCGATCCTTGCCTCTTTTACGCGTTCAGAACACGATCTCTCTGCAAGCTTTATGCGCTGCTTGTCGATCTCCAGACACATTTCGTAGATGGTCAGTCCGATTTCCAGGTACATCCAAACTGTTTTACCCCTCGAAATGGATTTCGGGGCCAATGCCCACACAGTCGAGTTGAACCTTTCGTTACTATTTTGTGTGTAACCGCCGATACATCGAGTTAGAAAATCTTCACTGGTCAGTTCTTCATAGACAGGTTTGATAGCTTCATCGACTTCAATTGGAAGAGAATGATTTCAAAGGCGCTTTGCGACAAATTCTCTCTTGATCACTTCAAATCGATTAATTCACATACGAGCCAGTTCATATCACGGTCTCTCGCTCTTTTATTCTTCGAACATATATTGGAAAAACAGTCTTCCAAAAAACACAAAATGCAAAAGAAATCTGTTTCCTATCATATTTCTCAACACAACTATTCTCTGTTCGCGGAACATCGAGATGCCACGCCTCTTGAATTTATGGGCCATGGCTATAAAGCCAGTTTCACACGCTACATACAATTTCGCAGTTGTGTGTTCTGGGATTCAGAAAATCCACAATAGACAAATTCTGTTTAAATACTGGGTTATGTGGGGAGGTGCTTCTCGATATCTATTCGCCGGACAATATATATCTTTTTTGCGCCATCCAAGTTTGCGCTAAAACAGATGATCACTGATTTCAACTGCACTACCGGGTCTCCGACGTGCGCTTTTCAATTCTGATGGACTACAAAATCTCGATGTCCACCAACGACGAAGTGAATGTTCACTGATACGTGAATCCTAAGCCGAATCAAATAAAATAAGCGTATTAACTGTTAATTATAATTTTTTTATTTTAATAAAACGTCCAAAAGAAACAACACCTACAAATTTGCCCGAAATTGGAAGAACTTGAAAGCCCATATGTATTTTTTATATGCAAACATTAAATATTTGAACATTAAACTGATAAGTATTAATAGATATTGTGACACAGTGAACGAAAATATTAAAATAATTCCATGGATTGATCGTTCATCTAAATAAAAAAAGTTCTGAACCGCAATTTCTTATAAATCGATTACATTACATATTGTCTCTCATATCGGAAAGCGCTGCTCAAGGAAAGTATAGCATGTACAGATTAGGGAAGAACCGAAGACTAATAAGCCACGACCAATAAAAATTGTTTTTGAAGACAATCATTCCACTTCTGTTATTCTCAATTCTTAGAAATTAAAGAATACCCCGGAATTTTCTAGAGTGTTCCTTTCTCAAGATTTCACGCCGATGCAACTTGAACAGAAATCTAAACTAAAGGATGAATTGAATGAACGATTGGCAAATGGTGAGACGAATTTATTTATAAGAAATTTCGATAGTTTCTTTAAAATTACTCAAAAAAACGACCTAAAGCACAGCAAGTAAGCGGTAACAATGTGGAAGAATATAGGCTTAATTATCAGAATGTTAGAGGGCTTAATACTAAAATACGTTAAAATTCTACCAGAATTCATTGTGCTCTGACTATGATATCATAGCTTTAAGTGAAATATGGTTGAGCTCCGGCGTTTCATCTGCGGAGTTATTCTCTACAAATACTTTTAATGTTTTTCGTCAAGACAGAACTTCTGGCAGAGGCGGTGGTGTTCTCTTAGCAGTAAGTCATAATTTTATTGCTCAAGCACTTCCAGTTCATTGCTTGTTCAATATTGATGTTCTGTGTGTTAAATTAAACTTAAATAATGTTAATTTAATTGTTATTGTAATATACATACCACCGCAGACCACTTTATTTAATTATATTTGTTTCTTTGAATACTTAGAGACTCTTGATAGTATTAACGGTAATGTAATTATTTTGGGTGATTTTAATATATCGGAATTATGGAATCATTATGTTGATAAGTTTGTTAATGTTAAATTAAATGCCTTTAACAGTTTCTTAAATTTGTGCAATTTGACCCAGCAAAATAGAATTTTGAATTGTAATAACAAGATTTTGGATCTTGTCTTACACTCTGAGAATATTGATTGCAGTGTAGATCATGAAAATGAGCCTTTGGTTTATGAGGATGGATACCATCCCTCTCTCAATATTTGTCTCAAAATTAGACATTGCGGTTTTAATAATTTTAACTACAGTGGCAGATCTCGATACAATTTCAAACATGCGAATTTCAATATTCTTTACAATTTAATTTGTAATACTAATTGGGATTGTCTTAAAGATTATACTGACGTGAATGGCATGTGCAATGCTTTTTATGATAGACTGTATCAAATAATAAATGAGACTGTTCCTAAAAAACTATAACTTTCTCAAAATATCCGCGATGGTTTAATAAAAACATTAAAATTAAAAATCACTATTTGCGGATGAATAAAAGAATTGGTTCGAATTTCTCTAGACTAAAAATCAAAAATCAAACAAAATTAATTATACAAGAAATTTCAACTGTCTATGACAATTTCTTAAATAATGCTGACGAAAATCTTAGAAAAAATCCAAAATTATTTTGGAGTCACATTAATGACAAACTCAGTAAAACAAGAATACCTGGGACAATTTCTTTCAACAACATGTCTTACAGTTCTCCACAGGGCATTGTTGATGCATTTGCAGCATACTTTGCTTCGGTATATGATGATCGTCCAAATATTGCTGTTCCTTCCACTTACTACAACTATAATTGCAATCCACCTTTGTATATCAAAGCTATTTCGGAATATGATGTAATTCAAGCATGCAAACGCTTGAAAGCAAATTTTACAATGGGTCTAGATAACATTCCTGCTTTTCTTGTGACTGATTGCATACCTGCTTTAGTTCAACCGTTGTTGATAATTTTTAATTGTATCATTCAATATAATATTTTGCCTGATTGTTGGAAAGCTGCTCGAGTGTCTCCCGTTTTTAAGAAGGGCATTTCTACCGATGTTAAAAACTATCGTCCAATCTCTCTCATTTCAAATTTTGCTAAAATCTTTGAAATTATAATTGCAAAATGTATTTTCAATCACGTTGAAAAAAATATTACTCCATGAAATGGAGTAATATTTTTGTTGAAAACATGGATTTTTCTCAGGTAGGTCAAAAGTTTCGAACTTATGTTTATTTACACATTATGTTTCTGAGGTGTTGGCAGATCGGAAGCAAGTTGATGTTATATATACCGATTTCTCCAAAGCGTTTGATATGGTTCCGCATTCTCTTATTCTTCGTAAACTTGATAGATTTGGATTATCGAATAATATTATTCAATTACTTGGTAGTTATTTATTTAATAGAACTAATGTCGTTGAACGTGGAGGTTATATTTCAGAGCCTTTTCACTCACCTTCTGGAGTACCTCAAGGTACCAATTTAGGTCCTCTACTCTTCATTATGTTCATTGGTGACATTGTTTCCGTTATAAAAAGCAACATTTTATTATATGCCGACGATCTCAAGCTTTTTAAAAAAATTGTAACTTTTGAGGATTGTATATGTCTACAAGATGATTTAGATGCTTTATCTGTTTGGTGTTATAACAATGGTTTATCATTTAATATTCGAAAATGTAAGCGTATGTCATTTTGCCGTAATTTTTCCAGGATTGATTTCAATTATAACATTTGTGGGATCCCTCTTGAAAATGTAAATACATTTAAAGACTTAGGTGTTGTGTTTGATGTTAAGCTTTCATTTATTGCTCATATCAATGCCATTTGCGAAAAAGCATGCAAAATGCTTGGATTTGTCATTAGAAATAGCCGTGACTTTCGGAACATAGATGCAATCAAAAGTTTGTATTTTGCATATGTTCGCAGTGTTCTTGAATATTGTTCCGTTGTTTGGTCCCCTATTTATTGAGTCCATATCGATAGACTGGAAAGCATTCAGAGAAAGTTTTTGAAATTTTTATATTTTAAAACCCATGTCTTTTTATTTAGAACAGTTAACAGCATTATTTCTTGCAATGATTTGCTATGTTTAATTAACTTTCATGTTCCGCGTCTTAATGCTAGATTACTTAGAACGTTTAACTACAATTCAATTAATTATTTCAATTCACCCATTATGAACATGTGCAGACAATTCGACCTTATAAATGTTGATGGAACAATCGATATTTTCGCAATTTCGATAAACGCTTTTTTGAAGCAACTTAGAACACTAATTGAGTAGTTCATTTTTCTGTTAGTCTTGTGAGATTATTACATATTGTACAGTATTTTTTTATTACATTTGTACATAAAATGTGCTTGTCATGGCGAATGAATCAGTTTGCTGGAAATTTATACGAAACTTCAGTACACTGAATGTCACTGAATTGATAAGAGTTTTTAGGATTTCTACACAAAGTTGCAGATAAGTTAAGTAATATTAATAATTAATTTGACACATTAAAGTATTAACCATTTGTTGTTACGTTGGTTCAATTGAAGTTTTGTCACTTGCTACCTGTTCAAATAATTTTGAATTTAAATAGACAAGTTTGGAGAAATTCTAAAAATGAATAAATCAGAGATTCGTGCAGTTATAAAATACTTGCAAACGAAAGGGTTGGCAAAAGAAATTCATGTTGTTTCTTACCAAGTGGTGAAACATATGTCTCGAGAATTTAAACTGGGAAGACAAACAACAGTTTAAATTCTCGAGACATATTCACATGGACATGCGATGGGTGCTGGGCGACCAGTGACTGTCACTACCCAAGAAAATGTTAATCGTATACACGATATGGTAATGACAGATAGATGACTGACCATTCGCAGGAGAGCCGAAATTACTAATTTTTCTAATGATACTATAGAAAATATTTTAACAAATATTTTGGGGATAAAAAAGTTGCACGTTCGGGCCCACGAATGTTGACACCTGATCAGAAACGTTCTAGAGTATTGCAATCTGAAGCCAGTTTGACAAAATTTGAAGCAGATCCGGATGAATTTCTTTCTCGATTCGTCACTGCTGATGAAAATGGTTCACCACTTCGATCCTGGGTCGAAGGAACAAAATATGGAGTGGCAGCGCCGAGGTTCTCCGCAAATTTCGTGTTTTGCCATCCGCTGGTAAAGTTATGGCCACAATTTTTTGGGACGCAGACGGAATTTTGACGACAGATTTTTTGAAACATGAACATACAATAACAGACTCCTACTATACCAACTTAATTTCAAGATTGCGCAATTGTGTCAAGGAAAAAAGGACGGGGAAAATTGAGCAAAGGAATTCTGTTTCATCAACGCTCCTGTCCACAAAAGTCATGTTGCCATGAGCGCTATTCTAAACGCAGGATTTGAATTATTTGGACATCCCGCATATTCACCAGACCAGGCCCTTAGTGATTTCTTTTTATTTCCAAAATTAAAAGAATATCTACGACGACAATGAAGTAATGTCGGCCGTAAAAGACTGGTTGGAAGAGTAACCGAATTTTTTTTCCAGAGGATTCAAAGGTTTGAAGCATTGTTGGACCAAATGCATCGCCATTCAGGGAGATTATGTAGAAAAATAAACGTTTGATATTTCTTCTATTTGTTTCCTTCTATGTTAGGGACCGTAAATACTGATCTCCCAGCGTATATTAATGTTAGCAAAGATTTTGCTAAATTAACAAAACTCCTTACAACTCGTTTAAGGGGGTGCGCTATGAAACCATGTTCTTTTTTTTCGACTAGCGAGGAAGTTTTTCGCTATTGGTCTTGCGGCATTCTCTTTGCGATATCATTGTTCCTTAGACTGTAACGTAAATTTTGATGTATCACTTGGCGTGATAAGTTTAAAACCTGGAAAGTTGTTGCTTTGTAAACAACAGGTTCGTTTACCGCGCACGACGCGTCAAGCGCTTCCGTCTACTTTACTGCATTTTATTCTTGCAAGCATAGATTAATGCCCAAATTACTTAAGTGTTTATGTGATAATCGTGATTGAAGCATACAGTTCTTCTATGCAAGTATGCAATCAAACATAGAGCGCATATGAATGACAAAATTGCAAACGATTACCGGCTGTAAACAAAAGATTATTTTGGTCACACTCGCGATCGTATAAGGAAAAGTCGAATAATTATTATTGTTTTTCTAACAAAGAAAGAAATACAATGAATAGTATTAACTTGTAATTATTACATCACTAAAATATTAAAAACATGTATCATTAGGGAGCAGATTCTTTTGTTTCTTCTACTTTCATTCCTGCTTGTTAGAGTTTTATCTTCACTAGATTTGCTCACCGTCTTTACTCTAACACGCATATCATCTAAATATGATGTATGATAATTTCTACCTCCTGGAGTCAAATATCGTAGCAGTGCATTTAAATCTTTATTTTTTTTCTTGTGAAATCCATATTTGTTTAGCTTCTGCAGCATTTACAATATCGTCAAATGACACTGTTTATAGGTAATTGGTTCGCCATCATAATCGTAGAAAACATTAATTTGACCATTACAAAATACTGAATTTTAACTGCTTTACTGATCTTTACTGATCCTTTCGGAACTTTGTATTTTTTTAAAATTAAAGATTCAAAATCTTTCACCGTGCAGTATTTCTGTTCTACTGTAGTAAATGGAGGATTTCGAGCACTTTGTACCAAATATATATAATCTCTTTCAGTTTCAATGTGCTCGAGCAATTTTTTTTCCGCCCGTAAATCCCAAATGATAGATGTTTTTAATATTTTAGTGATGTAATAATTACAAGTTAATACTATTTATTGTATTTCTTTCGTTGTTAGAAAAAATGTCTATAGAAACAATAATAATTATTCGACTTTTCCTTATACGATCGCGAGTGTGACCAAAATAAACTTTTGTTTACAGCCGGTAATCGTATTGCAATTTTTTTCATTCATATGCGCTGTATGTTCGATTGCGTACTTGCATAGAAGAATAACTGTATGCTTCAATCACGATTATCACATAAACACTTAAGTAATTTGGGCATTAATCTATGCTTGCAAGAATAAAATGCAGTAAAGTAGACGGAAGCGCTTGACGCGTCGTGCGCGGTAAACGAACCTTTTGTTTACAAAGCAACAACTTTCCAGGTTTTAAACTTATCACGCCAAGTGATACATCAAAATTTACGTTACAGTCTAAGGAACAATGATATCGCAAAGAGAATGCCGCAAGACCAATAGCGAAAAACTTCCTCGCTAGTCGAAAAAAAAGAACATGGTTTCATAGCGCAACTGATTATTTATTGAATATTATCCAACAAATAATTATTTCGACGATTGCAATAACTCTATTCGCAACAGTGAAGTGTCACAGTGTTCCATTAAAAATTTCAATTAGTTTGATCGAATAGTTACCGAGATTTCGCGATTCGAGTTTTAAAAAGCATTGAAATTAATTGAATTGTCGAACGAAAAAATGTCACTATTTTATTTTTTTCTGGACAAATTAATTGACGGATCAAAAAATGGTTCGGGTAAAAAAGATGCAGAAAGTTACACAAGATAGTATTTTTGTTTCATCCATTTTCCGAAAAAAAAAACTTCCCCAAAATATCGATCGGTTGGACAATACTTGTTTCGACGTCCACGCGCTCAGAGCGTTATTGCATCCGCGACCTCAATTGTTTTAGTGTCAATAACTCAGACATGTGGAAAACTTCAATTGACGGAAAACGAATGGGGTTTTTAATACAAATTTCGATGATAATTTTCTGAACAGTTTCAATTTTATTTATTAAAGTCTTTGAAGCGGCACCCCAATTAAGTAAACCATAATTAATGATTGATTGAACCAATGCAAAATAAAAAGTTTTTAATATTTGTGTTGACATGTTACTTAATTTTTAGAATATAAAAATCATTCTCCTTAGTCTCCTTGTCGTTTGTAATATATGTTCTCTCCATTTTAAGTTACAGTCAATTAACACACCCAAATATTTAGTACTATTAACAGCAACAATCTTAAATGAACAGTTGCAGTTAATTTTACTACACGCTTCATTGCGAATAACTATATATTTTTCTTTTGGATGTTTTCTACTGTTAATTGAAAATTGAATTAAGGATGAGTATGATATTAAGGATTAGAATATTATGTTCGAGTCATAATTTTATAACCTTTAAGTTCCGACTTGTTCTGATATATACCTCATTCCAATTTGTCCCTTTGACCAACAATACTGTATCATATGCATATGAAATAATTGTACCATTTAACTTAAGTTTTAGCATATCATTTATATAAATGAGAAACAAAAGCGGACCCAGTACAGTACCTTGCGGAACACCATATTTAATCTGCTTCCCCAATTCTGACAAACTGTAATCTATTAGATAAATAACTTTTAAATAATTTCAAAGGAATGCGTCGAACACCGTATTTATTTAACTTTTGAAATAAAATAACATGATCAAAGGCTTCAGCGAGGTCCAAGAAAACTGCCAAGCACGGCACCGTATCATTAAAACATTCGTTGATATAGTTGGTTAAATGTGCGACAGCCTCATTTGTTGATTTCCCTGCAGTAAATCCATATTGATTAAGACAGAAAATATTTGATGCCTCAAGAAATGACGTGAGCCTGGATTTTAAGACCTTTTCGAGTAATTTTGCTAAAGCGCTAACAAGACAAATCTGTCTGTAGTTGGAGATATCCTTAAAGCCTGATTTAAGTAATGGAATAACCACAGCAATTTTAAACACATCCGGAAAGTAACCTTCCAATAAACAATTATTAAAAATCTTGGTCAGAGGTTTAGTTATTTCATAACAAATTGATTTAAGCAAATCCGTACTAATATTATCCATGTGGGATGTTTTGATATTTTTCAGTGATTTTATAAGTCCTACTAGTTCCTATTCTGTAACAGGCTTCAAGTAAAATGATTTACTATTTAGTGGTATTAAACCAATCATTTCTTTTTATCCCTGAAGATTTTTTATTATCTTACTACTTAGTTAATCAGCTACTCCTACAAAATATTTATTAGTATTAAAGTTTTAGCAATCTTATGTGGACATGTAATAACTTCATTTTGAATTTTTAGTTCACTGACCTGTGACGCTGCACTCTTGTTATTAAAAAAATCGTTGCACACTTGCCAGAGTTTTTTAGATTCCTTCTTGCTATTATTAACTTTATTAACAAAATAAAACATTTTTGCTATTTTAATTAATATCTTGATTGAGTCTTTATAACGAATATACACTGCATAAATTGATCTATTAAGCGGGTTAATCAAGTGATGCTTATATAATTTATCTCTAATATTAATGGAATTCACTGTACCTGATGTCATCCATGGATTTCTCTTCCTGTTACTATTTTTTTTAACAGTGACCGCTTCCGTTTGATCATTAATTATTATAATATTTTTTTTTATACTACAATCAATGTCATCACCCACGTAGTCATCCCAAACAATCTCTGCTACATTCCTTTTAAGCTGAAGATAATCTATTTTACATATAACATTGTGTTTAATTGTCTTAGGTTCGATTGTGCTTGACATATTGATTTGGAAGAAAACTGGATAATGATCAGTAATTTTACTAAGCAAAATAACCGGTAATACTTCATAACAACGTTTAGTTTTTAAAAATATGTGATCAATACAACTTTCACTGCCTCGCACCACCCTAGTAAATTTATTAATGCAAGATTTAAAGCCATTATATGACGTTACATTCAAATATCTATTCAATATTGCCTCTTCATTTGTAGGTGCAATATTAATATTAATATCTCCACCTATTATTTCAATTGGTAATTTACAATAGTCCTGTATATAATATTCCAATATATCAATAAAAGTACCCGAATCAAAAGAGGAAAGTCTATAAATTGCCGCCAAACCAACCATTGTATCAAACAATTTTGTCTGCAAGCGCATAATCTTAAAATTGTCATAATTATGAATTTCAAAATTAGAGTTTGAGTGTATATCACTATTTATGAGAAGAACAACTCCATCGTTCTGATTCAGATAACTCTCAACATTCTTATTACGAGAATATTATTCAAGATAATTAATAATATTTATCAGATTTTTAATTTTCATATTTTTATCCTTATTTTATCCTTGTTGACATATTTTAAGATCACTTGAGAGTTGAAATATTACCCTTTCGTTTTCAGTTAAGTCAACTAAGACTCGATCGTACTGTTCTGACACAAATTGTACCGCATTTTTTAGATCAGTAATTTCTGATTGTATTAGCTCAATGCGTTCTGCTTTACTATTTATTGCATTCAACATTTCTTTTATCTCTAGCATCTCTTTTTTCGTAATCATTTCTTGATCCGCTGCTTCCGATGAAATCGAGACTGATCGAGTAAGTGCACCACCCGCGCAATTATGACACCTCCATTGCTTTCTCTTTCGGTAGCTTGGTTCACTCGTCGAGCATTCGAAATGAAACGGCTTGTTACAACCCAGATACATAGCACATTCATTGACAATTGCTTCGGAGCATTTACCACAATATTTATTTTTATCTCTATTCATGTTTTTATCCTATTATGTTTTTACAGTATAACACAAACGGACTGGAAAATCACCCGTGAAGCTTGAATTTGTTTCCCAGACCCAGACAAATTTTGGACCAAAAGGATGCAGGAATACCATCAGTTGGCGAATGAAGCTATTAAATATTTGATTCCATTTGTAACATCATTTTTTTGCGTGTTCAGTTTCTCATCTACGTTTGTGTGTGTGTGTCTCAAATAGAAAGCCTAGATTTGTAAAAATTTCAGAAAAACAGGCGAAATTAACATTAAAATATTTTAATTTATTTTTACGGCCACATTTTGTTTTATATTTCATTTGATAATTAATTGCTATTATTTTTATTTTCGTTATTAAAATAAAAATACGTGATTTAACAAACTGTTTTTGTCTTATTTGGAAATTCCCGGCGACCCCCTTAGTACCTCACCGTGACGCCCTAGGGTGTCGCGACCCACACTTTGGGAAACACTGGTATAAACAACTGAGATACCCCAGTGATTTACTGTGTAACAGTGCAACATTAACGGATCTGAAACAGTTATTTTTCTCTTTATGGAACATAAATTCAAGGCACCTATGCATTATTATGACAGTAGAGAGCAAACAACAATCGTATAATTATCTTGGACTAAAGTTTTACAACAGCATATATCCGGAAATATAACATCAAAATTCATTACACTCTTTTAGGAAGTGTCAAAAAGAATATATCTTCAATATATTCCGATAAGACGATGGCAAAAAGATTGGAAGAATTCCTTGATAAGAGCGGATTTGAATCAAACGTGCAAAAGACGAAGATAATAATATTTAGGAAAGGACGAGGAAGAAAAAAGAGAGATGGTGAGATGGAAATGAGACATAATAGAGCAGGTGAGGGAGTGCAATTGTAGTGAGGCGCACATATGGCAGATTAGTAAGAAGGCGAATAAGGCTGTATGATGTACGAGAAGGTGGGGATGTCGGTGCGGGAGGTGGAAAGGAGAAAAGAAAGGCGATGAGTGTAGAGAGAGTTGGGAGAGATGTGGTCTCAAGTGGAAGGCCGGGAGAGGGAAAGGAAAGATAGAGAGAACGAGGTACAATGGAAGATACAAGGAGTTGCAGGTACCCAGTAGGAGGCCGGAATATCTGGGAAAACAGCCTAAGAGGGAAGACTAGTGGCTAGATTCCGGTGTGGAAACGAGGAGAGAAAGAACAAGTATTGGATGGGAGAGAACTACAAGAGGTACGATGCATATGGAAGAGGGGCAGATGAATGGAAACACTGGTGGGAGGAAATGCAAGGAAATGGTATGGAGTAAAGAGGAAGAGAAGCTGGGCCGCGACTGGAGAAGGTTGCTAGGAGAGAAAGGGGAGGGAGTGGAGCTGTTGGGAAAGTTAAGGAAGGAAGGAATATGTAGGAGGGAGAGAAATAAAATGCAAAATTTCTTGTGGATGAGAGATGGAGGAGTTTATAATGTTTATAAATAGAATATAAAACGTATTGTTTGTCAGAATATGAGTGTGAATATGCCAAGAAAGGTTGTTTCTACTACCATATTACAACCGCATGCTCACCGTTTTTTATAGATAAATGAATGCAGATACATTACTTATGATCGTATGTATGCGATGTTGATATACCGAGAAAATTCTATCTTTTTTGTAATGGTCTTGGTCAATGACTGTTCTTTGAATTATTATCAATAGTGGTTATTAATATTGTTACTTCGTGAATAATTTGTTTATTTTACTATATGTAGTACCACATTATATTAATTACAACTTGAAAATTTAAAATAAACTTATTATTATTATATATTATATATTAGACGCAGCGAGAAACTTCGATTCTTTTAGCCGTCGAAAGTCGTTTTTTCCTATCGCCACTACAAATTG
The DNA here is from genome assembly GCA_959613385.1 of Geotrupes spiniger. Classification (NCBI taxonomy): domain Eukaryota; kingdom Metazoa; phylum Arthropoda; class Insecta; order Coleoptera; family Geotrupidae; genus Geotrupes; species Geotrupes spiniger. The sequence goes on from OY390735.1 coordinate 37,745,474, forward strand.
GTGAATCGCCGAAATATTCGAGGAATAGAAAGTCGAGTTTAAGCGATAAAAACAGCGTACAAAATTGTGTAAATCTTATTGTTCGCAAGAATATACGTTTTGTGGAATATTTCGAGATAAAGAAGTTCGAAAGCAGTTTTACTGTATATGCGAGTCTTTCGAACATTTTTTTTGTTAATGCCATTGGTTAGGCATCACCAACGTCGTTCTAATAACTCAAAATACTTTATACTATTACCGAAATGGAAACTGCACACCATTGGAATTTCTAGATAACGTAAAACTAAAGCAAAATACAAACAGCGTCAGCATAATTGCAGTCTATTGTCTAGTAATTTTTCGAGATAAATTTGCCTAAGTACCGATACTCTTTTCGTTTTTCGAGAGCCCTTAAGTTGAAAAGAACGCTTTGGCAAACCCAAGTGTAATTGGTGCAAAATCTTTACACAAACATATCAGATGGATGGAGTGTGCAAAACTGAAGCGCGGATGTGCCGTCGTCTTGACAACCGGTGGCTGGGTATGTCCTGTCCCCACCCTATCACACCCGCGCTGTTCGCGAATTCGCGGGGACAATTGAACGGTGTCGTCGCTGAACGCCGGTCGCACAATAATCCATTTAATTCTCATTATTGGCGTGGTTACACGTATTGTGATTGTGTGCTTGTGGCTGGAGTAAATTGTACATCTATGAGAGATACGTGATGATAATTTGCCGTAGACAAATATTGGAATATATGTACATACCTATGAAAAATAATGTAGATAAATCGCATTACAAAATAAAAACGATATCGAAGTATTGCAATACTATCAAATATCTGTTTTTCTAGTATGATACATTTTAATTAAGATCATTATTATTATGTCGAAATCCAAACGATTGATTTCAAATATCAAAAGTGATGTATTTTCACTTATTCGTTTACAGGAAATTATGCCACGAGATGAGGTTTCTCAGCTGATTTCCTTATCCACCGCCACCATCATTCTTGTTTTACAGTTTCGTCAAAGCCAAAGAGCTACATGAAGAACCCCTAAAGAGTTTTATTCAGATACTACATTATATGGTTACATTACATAATAGTTCATGCCATATTTATATACATGTTTCTTATCTCGTAGAATATTATCAATAGTACGTCATATATCGTAATAATTTTATGAAATTCCACGCGGTTGACTTTTTAACATCTTCCAAATCCAGAAAGACAAGTTTGGCCACCCTTAATCACAGACGCCAGAGGAAGCAGTGTGACATCAGCGCTCTCTGTGAATGCTGCTAAATTTGCCACGATCAAATAAATAACATCGTAATAACAAAATTTCCTCTTCGTTTTGGTCTGTTAAACTTCTCGCGATTAAATAACATCGTTAGGAACACTAAACTGCCTTTATATTGAGGTACATAACGAAAGTTGCAAAATTAAACAAACACAACATTCCGTAAAGTCTAATAACATTTTCTGTTCTAGGTTTTAGTGTAAGTGTTGAAAAATATTCAATTTTTGACGAGTTGGGTTGAAGCAAACTTCACCGCGTTGTTGCGTAATATGTCATCAATCACATTGAAAGTGAAGAGACACATTTATCTTTAATGAATACATAGCTTAAATTAAATTTAATCTTCTGTACATATAGATTATTATATATTCACACCCCATCACCACCAATTACAATTGAATATTGCAGCATGTTAATGGGTTCATTACTCATATGTTTGAGATGTGTGGTTGCTGTCCAGATTGAAATGTCTCTTCGAATTGATCACGTTGGTAAACTGAAATTTTCCAATAAAACGAAATGTCGATAAAATAATTGTTGAAGTTTTAATAATCTGTACCATAACTAAACTAAGACCCATCACGATATTATTTATTTATAGAGTACTATTTCCAACAATATGAAATGTTTCGTGTGAAACATTCTAATAAAACAAATTCAATAGATACATTCTCTCATTAATATCGTCATGGAAATCCATTCTCATCTCAACAATTTTCTTTTAAAGTTTTAAAGTAGATTACATTAATTTTATCATAGTTTATTTAGTTCGTGCAGGCGCTTTATATTTAAGATTAACTTCGAAATTAAATTTTAATATTGTGTTTCAATTATTTGCGAGACAGAAGCTATATTGTAAAAATTGGAAATACATATGGTCAACAAATGCAGGTGGACATGGGAGTACCACAAGGTAGTATCCTGGGTCCTCTTTTGTACCTGATATATGTAAATGATGTTGTCTCTTGTTTCGATGAATGTGAGCATTATTTATTTGCGGACGATACTGTTATTTTGTCCATACATAAAGATATTGAAATAGCCACAAATCGCTAAAAAAGGGAATTCACGGTTTTTCAACGCTGGGATCATGACAAGAAATTAACAATAAACAAAAGTAATGCACATTACCTCTTCGCATCTGGACAGGCTTTTGGAACCAAAAATCACATTCCATTAAAATGAATGCCTCCATGAAAATAGTTACTCGACAGAGTTGATCTTTGCATGCCACGGTGAGCTGGAAGTGGTGGAAAAACACAAATATCTTGGGCTGACGATTGATAAACACTTCCGATGGAAGGCACACATTGATGATGTAAATAAAAAACTACGATACTTCGCTACCCGCTTCTATTATCTGAACAAATTTGTACCGAAGACTGTGTTGAGAACTATATATCGCTCCCTAGTTGAGTCGATATTACGTTATGGTATTTCGACATGGGGGGATGCATCGAAATCACATATGAATGGATTAATGGATATACAAAATAGAATAGTTCGATACCGGGGTCTACAGTTCAGCAATATCGTGACACCTAAATATTAAATACAAAAAAAATCAGGTTCACTATTTATGGTAAAAAGTATTTTGTCATGGACAAAAAACAACCACTCGATCATTCGCAAAACGCAAGAGGTAAATTAGAAGGCGTTCTAAAAGTGCCAGGATCGGTGAACAAGTGCGGTGCAAGAACAACAGATGTCATGATTCCGACGCTGTTCAATCAATTACCAGCACACCTAAAAAAATTATCAAGTAGTTAGTCTTCTTCCTTAGTGGCTCTGTACTCTATGCGGTATCAGTCCACATGACCATCCCAGTGGAGAAGGGCATATTGAACATCGTAGCCTGCTCTGCTTACTTCCTGGGGGACAATGCGGAACTACCACCTCCTGCGGTAGTAAGGGACCTAATCTCCTACTGCAAGAGGAAGAATGCCCACCTAATTGTTGGATGCGATGCGAATGCCCACCACACGGTGTGGGGAAGCACAAACATCAACAAAAGAGATGAGTCGTTGTTTAATTATCTCATAGGGGAGGGACTAATAGTTAATAACGTTGGTTCTGGACCAACCTTTGTAAGGAGATACTGGACATAACATTCAGCTCAAATTATCTGAGCACCAAGATACTTGACTGGAAAGTATCTACTGTGCCCTCATGCGCAAATCATAGAAATATTCAATTTAGTATTGAAGTAGGTCCCCGACCTGTAGTGGAATATCGCGATCCTAAGAAAACGGATTGGGACGGATATAGGCGTTCCCTCCGTGAACTTACGGGAAACGTGATCACTACAATGAATAATTGTGGAGAGATTGAGATAACCGCGGATCAAGTAAGGGAGGCGGGGAAAGACAATAGGAACGTCACTTGGTGGAACCATCAACTAGGAAAAAGAAGAAGAGTCCAACAACTTTTTAATTTTATAGAAGCACTCTAACGGACTATAATAAGGAAGTACGCAGGGCCAGAAGAGAATCTTGGAGGAGGTTCTGCGAGAGGGCAAACGATACCCCTAGCAGCGCACGAATTCACAAGATTCTATCCAGAGGGCCGACACAGATGCTAGGGGCGATAAAACGACCAGATGGCACATTTACGGACTCAGGAAAAGAAACGTTAGAGATTCTGGCCCAAACTCACTTCCCTGATTGCTTGCTTCTGAGCGATGAAGTAAACGTCAGCCCGGCTCATATACGTCGAGACAAACGACCAAAAAAGGAGGACTTGGCGACGCTGAAAAAAGTCGTCTCATACGAAACGGTTAGCTGGGCGGTTAAGTCCTTCCAACCGTTCAAGTCACCGGGAGGAGATGGTATCCTATCGGTACTACTGCAACAAGGACGGGAGACATTGATCCCGCACCTTGTCAGATTATTCAGAGCTAGTCTAGCATGGAATTACATTCCATCCAGCTGGACGGAGGTGAGGGTGGTATACATACCAAAGGTGGGACGAGTAGACCCACACCCAAAATCCTTCAGACCCACTAGCCTGATGTCCTTCATTTTGAAGACCTTAGAAAAGGTGGTTGATGGGTATATACGGAGGGAAGTACTAGCGACTAATCCCCTGAATGTCCATCAGTATGCCTATCAAAAGGGCAAATCAACAGACCTGGCGCTGAACAACCTTGTCGGGAAGATTACCCAATCCCTAGAGTGCAAGGGAATTGCGGTAGGTGCCTTCCTTGACATAGAAGGAGCGTTCAACGCAGCACTACCTTTATCCCTCTGTAAAGCTGTTGCAGCGAGAGGGGTGGCGCCTATGGTGGCTGACTGGATAGGAGCTATGCTCAAGTCCAGAACAATGACCACATAATTGTGTGGAGAAACAGTAAGATTTAGGGCGGTAAGAGGCTGCCCACAAGGAGGGATTCTTTCCCCTCTACTGTGGACTCTTCTGGTGGAAGACCTACTTGCCATTGTCAGCCGTTTGGAGGTCGACATGCAGGCCTTTGCTCATGATATTGTTATTCTTGTAAGAGGCAGCGATGAAGCAATCATCTCTGCAATACTGCAAGAAGCGCCAAATGTCACACAATTCTGGTGCGAGGGGGAGCAATTAGCTATAAACCCTCGTAAAACAGTTATTGTTCCATTCACCAACAGGAGGAAGTTTGAGAATCTCAAACAACCCATACTGAAAGGTGAAACGATACCATTGGTAGAGGATGCAAATTATCTAGGGGTGACACTAGATAGAAAGCTCAACTGGAACTCCCATATGGAAAAACGGCACAAAAGGCTAGACAAGCACTTTGGATGTGCCGAAGAATCTGTGGAAAAACGTGAGGATTGGTCCCCAAGCAAATGTACTGGCTATACGTGGTGGTTATTAGACCAATCATTACGTATGGCTGTATTATCTGGTGGACTGTCTCCTCACGAAGGACAGCCAGAGTAAAACTGGCAAGCCTGCAGAGAATGGCCAGCATATCGGGTAACTGGGGCGTTAAGCACCACGCCGTCAGCTGCCATGGAAGTGCTACTTGATCTTCCTCCTTTGCATATTTTGCTGCAAAGTGAGGCCAGGAAGGCAACACATAGATTTCATAATGCGGAGATGCAAAGGCCGCAGACATTGGCCTTCATGCGGAACAGGCTGTCGTCCGACATTGAAGCGGATGACAACCTGTGGATGAGGGCTGATACAATGTCTACAATATACAGCTTCGGACTGCCTTACGAAGTCATAGTTCCCTCTAGAGACGAATGGGGGCGTAATCAAGTCGCCTTGTTACAGGCAGACTCGAGCTTGTTTACGGATGGCTCCAGGACAACTGAAGGAGCAGGAGCTGGAGTGTTCTGCCGCAAACCAAGAACTGGATTAGAGTTCAGTCTTGGTAAGCATGCATCGATCCAACAGGCAGAAGTCTATGTCATTGAAATGTGCGCAAGAGAGCTATTAAAAAGCTCTCGGCAGCACAGGACTGACAGCAGAACAGCACTGCAAGTCCTTGCTGACAATCAATGTACATTGATGTCGGTCAGGGACTGCCGCGCATTGCTCTCTCAAGTAGGGAGAGTCAACAAGGTTACCCGAACACGCTGGAATAGAGGGAAACGAAGCCGCCGATTCCCTGGCAAAGAGCGCGGCTAACCGAAAATTTATTGGTCCAGAACCGGCTCTTGGGATTACAAGAGCCCTGGCCAGAAGCTCGAATAAGAGCTGGATGGAGCACAAGGTACTGATAAACTGGCAGGAATGCCAGGGAATGAGATATTCCAAGTTAGTACTAAAGGGCCCATGTGCGGCACGTACCAGAACACTGTTAGGTTTGGGCAGGAAAGCTCTGCGAACTCTGACAGCCCTGGTTACTGGACATAGCCGACTAAGGCATCACATGCATAGGCTGGGAGTTGCTGAGGCTACTGAGTGCAGACTAAGCTGTGAAATGAAAGAAACAACAGAGCACGTGATGTGGGTTCAGGTTCACAGTCTTTGGTAAGATAAAACTGGAGCTGGGAGAACTTGACAGAATCTCACCCACTAAAATCCTCCTCTATTTAAAGAGAATGGGAATGGAGGGTGAACTATAATTAGTTGTGAGCCACAATAGACCCCTGCGGTCGCAGTGGAGGGGCGATAAACGCCCCACTCAATTATAACTAACTAACTAACTAGTCTTCTTCCTTGGTGGCTCTGTACTCTATTGGAGTGTGGAGTGATTGAGGAGAAGCAAGGAGTGAAGGAGGAGTTGGGGCAAAAAAAAGAAAAAAAATATAGGGTTTGCAAAACATATTCTCACTACCTAGGATTGGTGATACCGATTTTTATATCCTGTTTGTGGCCAACTTTCTTAGCTTCCCGTCTTGTTTCATTTTTTTGATATTGGTCAGCTTAGGTTTTGACTTCGCACAATTTTCTCACCACTTGGATTCCTACCGATTGAAAGTTTTACGTAACTACAAATTAAACACATCGTTTTATGAGCTTCTGGATGCCGCTTCACATGATGTTTCGTATGATCCATAAATTGAGCCAAAATAGTTAAAATTCACGATTTATCAGATATTTATCTAAAAAGATTATTACTAAATAGTACTGCAGGCCGTTAAGGCCCGTGACTTGATTCTATACTTTAATTCTATGCATTACATTCTGACCATCTTCTTTCATTGGAGTCTGTGTTGGGCTGCTCTTTTCCTGTCTGTTAACCCAAGCTTCTCACGTCTGTTGACACCTCTAATCATTTCTTCTTCGGTCTGCCTTTCTTATTCTTGTCGCCTTCTCCCCATGCCTATGGTGTGTGGTGTGTGTGGGCATGCCTATGGTGTGTCTCCTTAGCTATAACGTTTGATCAGTACTTTCTGCTTTTCTCGTCTTTCTTCTCGATCCACCTCTCCTCTATGCTTGTAGGTTTTTTGATAGCCTCGTTATCATTTAATTTATTGCTGAAAAACATTACATTGAGCGTTCAATCATAGTTTTTTTTCTTGCTCTAATACTTTAGATGCTTTAGATAAAGTACTTCCCCAGAAGTACTCTTCTGGGGAAGTACTTTATTCCATAAGCCTTACCATCAATAATTACTTTATCGTAGCTTATTACTGCTCTCTCTGCTTCTCGCCTTACCTGTTTTAAATGTGTTTCTCTACCCCATAGTTCTTGTTCTAATTCTCTTTGTAATATTAAAAGAAAGTGATAACAGTGCGTAAGAAAAAAGGGATTAAACTGAATATAATAAGAAACAATGAACATTAAAAAAATATTGAAAAAAGTAACTTCAAAATCCAGCGTTAGCGATCATGTTGAAAACTGCTATTAGTCGACGCAATCTTCGCATATCCACGCTCTGTCCTCGTCACACATCGGTTTATGACAAGAATGACATAATTTTTTGTCTTTCCGTCTTTTCCTCTGGGACAGAAGACACACATAACTTTCTTTTCGGCAATCTGTCGTCGATCAGGAGGTGGTGCCTCAGGTTTCCCAACAATGTCTTCGATCACCTCTCGAATACATCTCTTCATATGTCTTTTCCAGTTGATTTTTCAGGAACGGCTCAATCAGGTCGTAGGCTAGATTGTTCAAAAAACTGTAGACGTTGCATTTTGGCATCCACATTAAAAAGTGTGAATAGTACCATAGAATTTATTCCACAGTGATCAAGCATCCCGCAAAACACTCGCATCGGCCATCGTCTCGTTTCACGTGCAGTAGTATAGTATAGTGACACAATTTGTCGAATGTATCAGTACCTCCCTTTGTGTTATTGTAGTCCATGATCATCTGGGGCTTCTGCGTTTCTTGGTTAACGTCATTTGAATAATGCATGTTTTGTTGTAAACACTTTGTATGTTTTGATGGACAATTCTAAAAGTGCTTATATATTGATTAGATTCTAAGTTTTCTATATTTAAATGCTTTATTATTGCGTTTCAGGCCATAAGAATTTTTCAAAAACTTTTTCGATGAAGCAGCTATATCTGTAGTTTTAATGTTCAACTTGTGACATGCATTTACTTCAATATTATTTTATATAAGATACTCTTTTATATCCTCTTCCGTAGTCGTATTTGTAAAATTTGTAACAAATATCCATTTCCTGTTTTTAACAGTTGAGAGTGTCGTGTTTACTTTTTTTCCACGTATACTTTTCTTGCTTTAACTTCCATAAATTCCCCAACCTACAGGTCGGTAGACGAATCGTTTCTGTTCCCAATTAAAATTGTTTCCGTTCTTTTTACATCTTTTTTGTGATTCGCATTTACATTCGTATTTTCAACGCTAGCTCCATCTGCATGGCAAGTTCCTGTTCCGAGTTAAATCTGTTTCCGTTTTTTTCGCATCATTTTTGTGATTCGCATTTGCATTCATAGTGGCTCCATCTGTCTTTTGGGATCTGAGGTTTCTATTAGATGAACCAATATTTACAGTATTTTCTTCTTTTGTTAATGGTTTGCTTTCTAGGTTGTTTATAATTTTATTTTGATTTATAATTGTGCTTTTTAATTGGGACATTTCACATTTTAATTCTTTAATGAGTCCCCAACAGAGTCAATGGGCCCCTTTAAACCATGGCAGCGCCGGCAGGCGCTGGTAGCGCTGTCCGACAGCGCTATCAGAAAGCGGTCGTCATATTTTCAACGATAAATTTCACCGCTTTTGTGCTATGCGGAGTGGAGGGATTGGCGGATAGCTTTCAATTTCAAACTTAAGATACGGAATTAATTGAATTATTTAAGCTGAAACAAGTTTGCGTTATTCATCTGAGGTAAGTAGGCTATAAAATAACAATAAATAATTGATTGCCCTCATCATTTCAAATTATGTATACGGGTTGTTTGTAAATATACCTACAATAAAAGCGGAATGTATATATAGTAATAACAAGGATACACTTATTGGTAAGGTTCTGTCTTCAATTAACGACGTGTTGCGCATGCGTCGGCAGAAATTAGCTATAATACCGTATAAAGCTTTCAACTCTAGGAGGTCCAAATCACCATGGTAGGATTGGATGTCCAAACAAGTCCTTCGCCGAGAAATTTCTTCATTTGTATGAAGAACAACCATATCTAAGATTTCTTGGTCGAATAATAGATTCCAAGATGCTAGAACAGATTTCACATTCGTAGCAGTTCCTTTAGGCCCAGGTAGGTGAGTGACCAAATTTCGATTTGCTACTCTGCCGCGTTGCTGTGGAACGTCAGTACTCCATTTGTATCCACGTTTTCCTTTACTATTGACAGTGTTTTCTTTTTCTTAGATGGTTCTGCCTCTTCTTCGTCTTGCTCTACCTCATCTGCGCTTTGTTCACTATTCGATTCTACCTGTATTTCCAAAACATCGGACTCTCCATCAGTATCATCTCCGCCAAATAAATCATTACTATCATCATTATCACTTTCTAGTAACAGCTGTTCAAGTTCGGGATCGGTTAATCCGCGAGATGAAGCCATATCTTCCACTTAAATACTATTTTTCATCAAAATAGTAGATGATAATGTATTGCCGAATCACTTACATGTATCTTACATGGATCTCACAGTGGGGTCCTGCGTGCGCGACAGCCACTTTGAATGCTCTTAGAAACAATACTAGGCGCATCTGGAGTACATCACTGCAGGTGTAGATGGGTGGGGGTACCAATTGAATATTATATGAACGGATGCTGCACAATTAGCAACCGTTAAAAATGTATTAGGAAAACAAAATTCGCTCGGGTCTTTTGAACCCCAGTGTGACGTGCGAAGGTTGAGTTCTAGATCCATCCTTATGTACGCTATTTCCTATGTATCTTTTACACTATTTTATTCTCCACAATCTTATGAACTTATTATACTTCCTTTCCTGGTTTCACTACTCGTAATTCCCCAGTAATTGGAGTTCACTATGGAGTAGAACTAAATCACTTTTCCAATTGTCGATAGCCACGTATAATCTGATTATACGCTTGAGAGGTATTTTTATGAAATCATCAAGCCGGTTCCAACTATACAACATTACCTATATGAATTGATGATTCGTTTAATACATAGATTCGTTCGGGATTAGCGGTGGTATTAGCGGCGTAATACTCTAAGTTAAGTTGCAATCCATTTACTTATTTCTATGTTGTGAAAATGTCTTTAATTTCAGTTAATTGGAACATGCGTGAATTATAATGACTTGAATACGTCAAGAATTCAATTTTATCTTCCTGGTTCTCACATATTAAATGATTTTCCCATCCATTGTTTCGACATAATTATGTACTTATTTTCGCTTAATGCTACATAAGACTTTATTGGTTTGATTATGCGGAGTAAATTGCCGGTATGAGTGTTGGGAGTGGGTACATGCGATATATGATGTAGTTGAGTAATTTTCCACTTACTTTTAGTAGTATTATGAATATTACCGGAAGGGTATTAAATGCAATTAATTAAATGTAAAATAAAAAACTAGATTTTATATTCCCTTTTTTTCTTCTAACTTGTGTCGTGTTATAGTTAATCCAAAATTACATCTATATCAATCTCGGTAACAAGTTCTCTTGCATCAATAATAGTTTCATCATGTTTTGTAAAAAATCTAGTGCAGAGGCTAGATCAAAATCTTGTGTTTGCATCAACTTGCTTATTAGATCAATTTAATTTAGTATTTTATGCCAAATAACTAATGAACACAAAAACTGTTAAACCTTGAATATCTTTTAAAAGTATTTCCCATCGAAAAGTAGATGTCGAAACAATAAATATATTTTGTGGGGCATGTTGTAGAAATTAGCGGCTTTGAGTGATGCTTTTGCCATATCATTAACAACAAGATTGGGAGCGTGGCTAGTACACGGAACATAGAATGCACGCGAATTATATTGTTAGATACTAGATTGTACTCCTGCCCTCTGATATCCTGCAAATTTAAACACAAGTCTTTGAGTTCTCGAATTATAATAGCAGACATTTGTTTTTTTGTTGATCTTTCGACTGGTAAGTGGTAAGAAGCCTAAAAAGCTTTCATTAATTTTAATTTCAACATCAGCGTCAAATTTATTGATTGAAACATATCTGAATATAGGAGTAATTTACTCTACATTAATAATGTCAGGAGTACAGTCTAGAATAATGGAAAAATATTTGGATCTATTATTTCATCAATAATGTGAGACTTTACACTTTGATTCAGCAAGTATTATCTCGTGTTTATCCCTGAGATAGTGAGCTTTAGTCTCTCCTTTCTGGAGCACTCTTCGGATGTGCTCTTCCATAATAGGACCAAATGCAGTTAGCAACACAACTACTTTTAAGGAATTACCGTTATTACACTCGAACAGCATGTACCTTGAAAAGCCAGAACACTTTTACCAAGCATTTTTGTAATTGCTACGACTCTTAGAAGCACCACGAAGCAATGATTTGTTGCGGTGTTAATGATTCTTTGAGCGGCAGCATCTATAGTTTTAATTTTGGTTTATTTTTACCTATGATTTTTGGAAATTACATCTCTCTTATATACGTTCCCGGTGCTTCAAACTTTTAGAACCCACCTTTGAAAAAGAACTAATTATATAGCTAAAAATTTTGCGACAGAAGCAGTAGACGCTAAAACGCTAAAAGAAAGTACACTAGCTAGTTTCGCAAAACTTGCTATCCATTGCTTAAAATTTGTGAATAATAATTTGCGCTAAAATATCAAACAGTGCAATTGAAAGGAAACTATGCAATGGTTTGGGAGGACCTTGTCAAATATTTCGGCCACAATGCCACAGTTCATATAACGCTTTCTGTGGGTGCTTTTTTTTCTGCTAAAATATAGAAACTCCGTCCATTTGTTTGTCAGCCTTTGATGATTCCGTATTTTCTTTAATAACCCGACTTGATATTGGTTTCTTAGAGTTGTCATTTGTTTTGATATAACTTTATATATACTTTTTAAGCATCAGTTCCTTTTTGCATTTCAGCTTCCTTTTCCGGCTTTTTTTGTACTGGTAACCAGACAGTTTTCAATGACCGTCAGACATTCTAAAAAAGGCACGCACGTAACTTTTATTTTATTATTAACCAATATAAACTATAAACTATGCTCACTTTCATATGAAATACACCACCCATTAAGAATTAGACGACAATTTTGAAACTTCGGTAAACTAATGCTTTATTATCAACTAAGAAACGATGAAAGTTTAGTTGAAAAAAACCAAACAAAAATTAACATTTTTCAAGAAAAAGCTAGTAGTGGGCTGCATCCCCACGCGCAGCTATGCATGCATTAACTCTTCAAACCATGCTCTCTATTACGTGGTGTATCTGGGGTATCTCGTTCCATGCTGCCTCTAGATGGCGTCGATGTTCATCCAGATTCTCAGGAGGCCTGGGTACTTGTCTTAGTCGCCGACACATCGTATCCCAGACATGTTCTATCGGCGACAAGTCCGGTGACCGTGCAAGCCAGGGCAAAATCTGCAATCCAACCTGCTCCAGGAACCTTCTTGTAATCACAGCAGCATTCTGCAACGTCGGCATGAAATGTACTAACACCGGTTCCAGAACGTTGTCGATGTAACGACGTGCGTTTAATGTGCCTGGAATGTACATAAGGGGTGACCTTCATCCTGAACATATCGCCCTCCAAACCATAACCCCAGGTGTTAAAGCTGTGTGCCGTCTTTGAACGGACTCCAAATTCCGTCTTTCCCCTCGATGTCGCCGCATCCTTCTACGACCATCATTCACCCATAAACAAAACCTTGATTCATCACTGAAGACATTCCATTGATGAACCCACCCTTGCCGTTCTTGACACCATGCAAGTCTGGCTGCTTTACGGGGAGGTGTTAATGGAAGCAGAAAGTAAGGACGGTATGATTGAAGCCCAAAGGAAGAAATTCTTCTGTAAACAGTTGCTATCGACAAGTGTCCGTTCAAAGCTCTCGTCCAATCCACAGCAATCGACCTTTGAAATCGATCCCTGGTAGCCATCCGCTTAACCTTCCGTGACTGGCGGTTCATTTCTACACATCGGCAGTGGCGGCGGACTCCGCATAGCTTTTTTTGTCCACGAAAAGGGATATACATATGTAATACGTCTCATGTTTGTATAAAAAGACATTTTAAATAATTATTTATTTATTTTAATATACAGTGAAAGCTCTCGTTGCGGACACCTCCAATAAGCGGACATCTATCTTAAACGGACAAATTAGCTGGTACCGAACTTGTTCCTATAATTTTCTACATAACATACATTCTGATACGCGGACACTCTCATAAACGGACGCGGACATTATATTTTCAGTTCGTGTTTTGGCAAAAAGGTTAGTTAGTCAGATTATTCAACCACCATATAAATCAAAAAAAGAGCTTCCTGAAAACTGAAGGGTTCAATATAGACAAAATATGTTTTGATTGGTTTGCGAGAGTTAGAAGCCAGAACATTCCTGTATCAGGGCCCTTAGTGAAGGCGAAGGCAAAAGAAATTGCGGAACAATGGGCCTATAACAATTTCTCTGCATCTGATGGATGGCTTCAAAAGAGGAGGGAAAGGACATAATATTAGTTTTAAATGCATGTCAGGTGAAGCAGCTGACGTAAGTAAAGAAGATGTCAGTTTATGAAAAAACTCCCTTCTATGTTAATTGGTTACCAAGCGGAAGATGTGTACAATGCAGATGAAAGTGGGCTTCTTTTCAGTGCACTACCCAATAAAACTCTAACTCTAAAATTTGAAAAGTGCACCGTTGGAAAATTGTCTAAAGAAAGACTTGCCATTTTGTTTTGTGTGAACATGGCAGGAAATGAAGAAGAATTGTTAGTGATCGGAAAAGCGGGTCGTCCTCGAGCATTCAAAAATATTGATATTGGTAAACTACCAGCAACTTGGAACTCAAATAAAAGGCCTGGATGACTCATTACTTTATGGTTGAATGGTTGTTACAATTAGATAGAAAAATGGGCATTCAAAAGAGGAAAATTATTTTATTTTTAGATAAACCCGGATCCCATCCTCGAAACTTATATTTAAAAAATGTAAAAATTATCTTTCTACCACCTAATACAACTTCGGTATGCCAGCCTTTAGACCAAGGGATCATAAGGAACTTCAATTTTTATTATCGAGATCACATTTTGAAGCATATTTTGTCAAAATAGCAGGCGTCAAATCTTCATCAGATCTTTCAAAAACAATTGATGTGTTAGAGGCATTACATTTCATAAAAGCATCGTGGAGTAAAGTAACATCCACAAACATCAAGAACTGTTTCCGAACAGCTGGATTCACAAAAAGATACTGTGAGTCAACAGAATTTGATCCAGAAGATGATCTACCACTTCCAACCCTTTCTGAGTTGTTGAGAGGTGTAAAAGAGTTGGAATTAACACATCAAAGTCTAGATGACTTCTTAACTATCGACAGAAGTATACAAACGGAAGACGATAATCAAAACTTGAACTTTGGAAGTGAAAACGACAGTGAGGAAGAAAATAGAAGTGAATCAGCAGACGAAATGCAAATGCTCGTCCAAGACCAATATATGATAAATTCTTACGATGAGGCTTTAAAACTTGTTGGAAATTTGAAACAATTCGCAAGAGATGACTTCACAGCATTTACTGATGTAAAAAATCTGGAGAGCCATTTGCAAAATTGTCTCATGCAGCAACAAACAAAAAGATTGCGCCAATCGAGTATTATCAATTTTGTTCAATTTACTACTGACTATATTTTTTAAAATCATATTTCATTTATTTTATTTTTTACTTATTTTCAATTTATTAAATTACACTTCATTCGTTATATATATATATATATATATATATATATATATATATATATTTATGAATTATGAATATAAATGCAAAAAAAAAATCAAAATTACGTATTTAATTAATCGTTTTCCCTTAACCGGACGCCTCCGATAACCGGACAAAAAAGTAAGGTCCATGGGTGTCCGCTTATTAGAGCTTTCACTGTATTTATATTTAGAAAGTAGGCGGTTAAGCCGACATAGCTTTCATTTAACATTTAACAAAACAAATATTCGGTACATAATAACTAGACAACCAAAATCAGCAAAAGTTAAGAAACCATATTACAATAACATTCTGCACATAGACAAGTTAAATGTTCAAGGCACATGAATTTGGCACATTTCTTACATGAGAATCGTGTTGGTCGATTTTTTTTCCTGTCACAATAACTGCAACGACCTCTAGTATTCTCAGGATTGGGGGGCTCAGGGAGTGGCATCTTCAATCGCAAACATTTGTTTGATTCGTAGCCTTATGGTTTTCGGTATATAATCCTGCATTGCTCGAGAACGAATATGATGTTCGGCTAACTCGGACGAAAGTCTATGCAAATATATTCCCCTAGTTGTACCAGGATTTTACAGATGAAATATTCTGTGTCTAAGCGAAATAATTGTAGCGAATATTTTGAACTGGATTGCGCGGATCTAAATTGACTTAATTAAATGCTAATATGTACATATGTGGGACCGAACACTGTTACTGGCGGCGGACTCTCGCTCCGCAATCTGCCATAAAAAACAAACGACGGCACTTATATAGATCACACGATGTACTGAGGACAACCACAACATGCTAGAGGAATACCGAAAGTGAGGGATGTCTAGGGTAGGTAATATTGAAATAAATCCGGATAACATTCGGTTGCGGAGTGTGAGTCCGCGCGCCAGTCACGGAAGGTTAAGGAGTCGGTCTTCACGTCATTGGCGGCCCGTGAGTTGAAACTACAGATGTTCACATACTAATAATAATAATAATGATAATTGGCGTAGTTGCTGCGGGTAAAAAAATCACACAAAGATACACGTGTATTTGCACAAAAAAAACATTTTAACAAAAATAGACTAATCAGTATCTAATAACAAAAGAAATAAAAATATCAAGAAAATACAAAGACAACTAACACAAAAAATATGATAATATAATACTGAAGATATACGCCTGCATACGTGCTAAAAGTCGTAAGTGAGAAGTGCTCCTAGCAAAATCGAATTTTTCTTGGGAAAAAGTAGTTTTTAAATACAGTGCCTGGTACCAAAATACGTAGTCCGACGTAGCAAATAATATCGCGTAATTTGTGACGGGGTAAGTTAATTAGATACAACATAAATCCGCGTAAAACATTGTGAATGCAAACAAATCGCACACCGGACAAGCGAACCTCGGCCGCCGCAGTTTTTGGCCCGGTAAAAAAGGTAAGCCGGCAAAAAACTTTTTAATACAGTGGTGAAAGTCAACAATCGACGCGTATTCTAACACGTTAAATAGAAAATTAAAATCGTTAAAATATTTGAAAAAGGAAAAGTCGCGTAATAGAAAGACGGGAAAGGTAATAAATTTAATACATCGTCTAGAAGCATCGGAAAAGGGCCATCGAGGGGCAGAGAAATGGCAAGTGGAGGAGGTAAAGAAAGAGGGGATGATATTTTTACACGGAGTAAGAGAACGCAAAGGTCACCGGGGAGAGGGGGAGGTAAAGAAAAAAATGAAGAAGGGGATAAAGATAGGGCTATAGAAAATTTACTGGAGATGATGAAGGATATGATGAAGGAGATAAAAGAAACAAAAAACCAGGTATTGGAATTGAGAAAGGAAAGACAGGAAGACATGGAGTGGAGAAAGAATGTAGAATTGGAATGGAGGAAAGAAAAAGAGGAGACAAACGAGAGAATAAGAAAACTAGAAGAAAAAGTAGAATTAATGGAAAAAAGGGATAGAAGAAAGAATATTATAATAAGGGGGATAGAAGTAGAAAAGGGCAGAGAAAAGGAACAAGTGATACAATGGATAAATAAAGAATTGCAGGCGGAGGTGAGGATAGATGACGCGTACAAGATGGGGGGAGAGGGGAAGGAGATAATACTAGTGAAAATGGCAACAGAAATGGACAAAGAAGAGGTGATGATGAAAAAGGCGAAGCTGGCAGGTAAGAAGATATTCATTGACAATGACTTAACAGAAAAGGAAAGAGAAGTACAGAGGGAGATATGGAAATACGCTGTGAGGGAGAGAGAGCAAGGCAAAAGGGTAAGGATGGGCTACAGGAAACTGTATGTGGACAATAAATGTCTGGTGTGGGAGGGGGAGACTAAGACACTAAGGCAAAAAACTAAGGAAGAGGGGGGCATGGGGGCAGGGGGTGGAGAAGTGGTTAGTAGAGATATTGCAGGGAGGGAGAAAGCAATGGAAGAAGAGGTGGGAGATGGAGGGAAGAGAAGAAAGGAGATGAGAGAGAGGATGGAAAAAAAGGTCTATTGGTAAGTTTCTGTAATGTAGCGGGGCTAGAGAAGTGGCTGAAGGGGGAAGAAGGAATGAAAGACGATCTTAGAGAATATATAGAAAAATATGACTTCATAGGATGGACAGAAACGTGGATGGATGATAAGACGTGGAAGAGATGTAAGGTAAATATGCCGGAAGGGTACAGATGGATTTGTCGGGGAGCGGTGAGAGACAAAAAGAGGGGAAGGCCGAAGGGGGGAATTATAACGGGAGTAAGAGAAGGGTGGGAAGAGTTGGCAGGAAGAAGACTGGATACAGACAAGGTCCAAGGGAGAAAGATTATTAAAGATGGGAGGTGTTGGAGCATATACACAGCTTACAGCAATCAAACGGTAAAAGAGACATTAGAGGAAATAGATGAATCAATAGAGGGGACAGAAGAACGGATCATTATAGGGGGAGATATGAATGCAAGGACGGGAAAAGTAATGGCACTGGGGGGTTGGAGGGGTCTAGTTGGGAGGGAAGAGAGAAGGTCAAGGGACGAGGTGGTAAATGGGGAGGGGAAGATATTGCTGGAGTGGATAGAAGAAGGAGATTGGAATATACTCAATGGTTGGGAGAGTGGGGATAAGGAGGGTGAATACACATATGTCGGGCCAAATGGTAGGTCAGTGATAGATTACGTGATAGTAAACGACAGCGCGAAAGAAGAAGTAGAAGGATTTAGGGTGGGGGACAGACTGGAATCGGATTACCATTTACCAGTAGAAGTGGAATTGAAGGGTGGCACAAAAAAGAGAGAAGGGATAAAGAGGAGAGAAGGGAGACTGGGAAGTGTATGGAACGAGAAGGCAATATTGGAATACAGAAAAACACTTAAAAACGTGAAATGGGAGGAAATAAATGGCATCGAGGAGTTAACAATGGTGATGGAAAAATCAATAACAAAGAAAGTGAGGCATGTGGGAGATTGGAAAAAAACATGGTTTGATGAAGAATGTAGGAGAGGGAAAAGGGAAATGAGGATATTAATGAAGGAGTCAAGGGAAGGACGGAGAACGTGGGAGGAATTTTTAGAGGAGAAAAGAAAACAGAAGGAGTTGTGGGATAGAAAGGAAAAAGAGCTAAGAAGAAGGGAGATAGAAGAGGTGCAGGGGCTAAAAGGAGAGAAAGAGATTTGGGAGTTTCTCAGGAAAAGGAAAAGGGGACAACAGGGAGCAGAAAGTATAAGTATAAAGGAATGGGAAAGACACTTTCAGCAATTATTAGGAGGGAGGGGAGTGAAAGAGGAAGAGAGGAAAGAGCGGGGAAGTCAAAGAGTGACGGGAGTGACATTAGAGGAATTTACATGGGAAGAGATGATGAGGGTAAAGCAAAATCTAAAAAAAGGGAAGGCAGCGGGAGAAGACGGGGTAGACTCGGAGGGCTGGTTGAATGCACCGGAGGAAATATGGAGAGAAGCACTAAAAATGTTAAATGAGATTTGGAAAGGAAAGAGGGAGATACCAGAAAGCTGGAGGACGGCGATAATTGTACCAATTTGGAAGAAAGGAGACAAGCAGAAGGTAGAAAATTACAGAGGGGTGGCGCTACTCAATGTATTATATAAATTGTACACAGGAATGATAGGCGGAAGACTTGAAGTGGAGGTGGAGGAGGGCGGAATGATTCGGGGCGGACAATCAGGCTTCAGGAAAGGCAGGGGAACGAGGGACAATCTATATGTATGTGGCATCAGCCAACAACGAATTAAAATTTAATCATAGTAACATGGTTAGTAAAAATATTGTCAAGGGAGTAGAATAATATCGCTGTCACTTTTGTGAGTGTAATAAATTATTATTAAATTCTATTAATAATTTAATAGTGTTTTCTATTGTGGAATACGATACATTTTTTAGTTCACATAAACAGACTAAAACTGGTGACCCCGACGTGATCTGATAGCATACATTTTGGTTCAACGTGATGAATCCCCAACAAATTGGCCAACAGCATGGTGATTGTAATCACACCGAGATCATGGCGAATTCAATTTTACCACGCATTCCACTTCCGACATTGGTAGAAGGAGCTATAGAGGCATATTTTATGTCTCTTGAATTTTGGTTTGCTGCTTCAGGTGTCACAAACGACATTCGAAAATATAATACGGTGATGGCACAAATACCACCAAACAAACTAATGGAACTCATGAAAATAATTGAAAACGTCCCTTCGACAGGCAAGTACGAATATGTCAAATTAGAAATAACTAAACATTTCTCTGATTCACAAACACGCCGTTTACAACGAGTGTTGTCTGATATGCCGTTAGGCGATCAAAAACCGAGCCAATTGTATTATGAAATGGTACGTGTCGCTGGAAATACACTTAGTGAATCCACATTGCGTGATTTGTGGGCCACTCGCTTGCCATCCCATGCGCAAGCAGCCGCTATAGCAGCGAAAGGTTCTTTGATGGACTGTTTAAAAATCGCTGATCGTGTTCATGAATCAATGAATTTATCTGCCAATGCAATAACACCAGTTGATTCAACAACACCATTGCAATCTGATATACACAAATGGATGCAACAAATTGATGAATCTATTCACAAGATTAGCAACAACGTTTTAATGAACAATTCTAATGGAAATCGTCCAAATTATCAAAACTATTCTTTACGCACTCGCTCTCGCAACAGTCCTCGAAGAAGTTCCCCAAATCGAACACAACGTTCGATATCAGACAATCCTAACAACTTATGTTGGTACCATGTTGAATTCGGTCGTTATGCGAGAAAGTGTCGTGAACCTTGTGCTTGGTTTATTGCAACAACACAAGATTCAATGACCGCGCCACCATTCAGTGGCAACAACAATGGAAAATATTGAGACAGTCAAGCTGTTGTAAATTTGGGCGGTAGCGATGCGCCCAAATCCATGATATATCGACTCAAAATTACTGATCGAACAACGAATAAATCGTTCCTTATCGACACAGGCGCTGATGTTTCAGTGATTCCGCCGTCGAAACTATATACGAAATTATACGCCGCCAATAATACAACCATTAAAGTGTATGGTCAAACAACGCTCCGTTTAGACTTAGGTCTACGACGTGACTTTACTTGGACTTTTATCATTGCTGCTGTATCTCAACCCATAATTGGGGCGGATTTCTTGGCACACTTTGAGCTCTTGGTGGACCTTAAAAGAAACCGTTTAATTGATAACGTTACACAGTTACAACGACCATGTAAAATCGCATCAATCGACAATGAACCTTTCGACCTTCGTACATTTGACGTAAATTGCGTTTACGCTGATCTTCTCATCGAATACCCATCCATAACAAAATTAACTCCATGTGGATCTTCAACAGAAGCTAATGTGTTTCATTACATCGAAACATATGGACCACCCACAACTGCACGAGCTCGTCGTTTGACGCAAGAGAAATTGGACGCCGCTCGTATTGAATTCGAACAACTTATACGAGATGGCATTTGTCGCCCATCGAAAAGTAATTGGTCTAGCCCTCTACATATGGTGAAGAAACCAAACGGTTGGCGACCGTGTGGAGACTATCGTGCTTTGAATGCCATTACAAAACCAGACAAATATCCAATTCCATATTTGACAGATTTCACAAATCATCTTCGAGGATGTACAATTTTTTCAAAAATTGATCTTCATAAAGCTTATCATCAGATACCTGTCGCCGAAGCCGATATTCCAAAAACCGCTATAATTACTCCGTTCGGCCTCTTTGAATTCATGTTCATGACCTTCGGACTATGTAATGCGGCGCAAACATTTCAACGTTTAATGCATCATGTTCTCCGCGGATGTACTTTCGCTTTCGTATATCTTGATGATATTTGTATCGCTTCAACAAACGAAATTGAACATCGAGATCATCTACAAGAAATATTCAAACGCTTACAACATCACAATCTACGGCTAAATGTAGCTAAATGCGAATTTGGAAAGCAAAAACTTAATTTCTTAGGTCATTTGGTATCCTCCGAAGGTATTAAACCATTACCGAATAGAGTCGAAGTAATCAAAAATTTCCCAAAGCCAATGATTGCCAAAGATCTTAAAAAATTCCTCGCAACTATTAATTTCTACAGGAAATTTATTCCCCACGCTATTGAACATCAATCAAAACTAATTGCAATGATTGATGGAAACAAAAAGAACGATAAGACACCGCTAATTTGGAACGAGGAAAGAGAGAAAGCTTTCGAATATACAAAAAATCAACTAGCTGAAGCAACTTTACTCGCATATCCTGTCCGAGATGCAGAATTATCGTTATGTGTTGATGCATCTGATATCGCTGCTGGTGCCGTTTTGCATCAAATTGTGAACGGATTACCCGAGCCGCTCGGATATTTTTCTAAAAAGTTCGATTCAGCGCAGTTACGTTATTCAACATATGATCGAGAACTTACAGCGATGTACTTGGCTGTTCGACATTTTCGCTACCAAATCGAAGGCCGACCATGCCACATCCTCACTGACCACAAACCATTAACGTTCGCATTTCAGCAAAAATTGGACAAAGCTGCACCACGTCAAGCACGTCAACTTGATTTCATCGGTCAGTTTACATCCGATATACGACACATCGTTGGAAAAGAAAATGTAACCGCTGATCTGCTTTCTCGTATTCAACCAATTCATTCGAAAATAACAGACGCAATTAACTATGAAGCACTCGCTAAAGATCAACAAACTGATGAAGAAATTCGTAAATTTATCTCCGATAATAGCGGGAATGAATCTAAAAGGTTACAATTTTTCACGCTACCAGGATCAAACCATCAAATTTTAAGTGATTTTTCAACCGGCAAAATCCGACCTTTCATTACGAAGAAATTTCGTCAACAACTACTTCGATTGACGCACAATTTAGCGCATCCAGGAACTAACGCAACCGAAAAATTGATAACATCACGTTATTTCTGGCCGTCAATGAAATATGAAGCTCGAAAATTCGCTAAGGAATGTGTCCAGTGTCAACGCGCAAAAGTAAATAGACATACCTTCTCTGATTTAGCAAAATACGAAGCAACACCACAGCGTTTCGCTCATTTGAACATCGACATCGTTGGACCTTTTCGGCCAAGCAACAACAATCGCTATTGTTTAACGATAGTTGATCGTTTCTCGCGATGGCCCGAAGCAATACCAATGCCAGACATCACGGCTGAAACAACTGCGAAGGCATTAGTTGCTGGTTGGATTTCTAGATTTGGAGTTCCCATGAAAGTCACAACTGATCAAGGCCGCCAGTTCACGTCAAACCTTTTCGCCGAGTTGACAAGAATTCTTGGTGTTAGACACATTCAAACCACTGCATATCATCCACAAGCCAATGGTTTGATTGAACGCTGGCATCGTACACTTAAATCGGCGATTTTATGCCTTGATCCGATTAACTGGGTAGAACAATTACCGTCAATATTACTTGGCCTACGCACAACTTATAAGCCAGATATTGCAGCAACACCTGCAGAATTCGTATATGGCATGGATCTAAGGATACCGGGCGAATTTTTCACTACTTCAAATTGCCGAACAGAAACAGAATTCGTTCAAAAATTTCGAAAATCGATGCAACAACTTCAACCGACGAATACCACTTGGCATGCGAAAAATAAAATTTTTATCCATCGTGACCTGCCTCAATCAACACATGTATTCGTTCGAAACGATTCGGTGAAACCTTCACTCTCATTACCATATGAAGGACCGTACGAAGTTTTGGAACGTCATCCAAAATTTTTCAAGCTGGATATTAGAGGGAAGAGAATAAACATTTCCATCGATCGGTTGAAGCCAGCATACTTGCCACATTACGAAAGCAAAGCATCCCTCCAGGATGTTTTGGTCGAGCAGGACGGAACAGCAAACGTCGAGCCGACAAAAATGTCACGTTCTGGACGAGCAGTTCGCCAGCCGCTCCGTTTTGCAGAAAGCGTATTTTCATCTAAGCGGGGAGTACTGTGGCATCAGCCAACAACGAATTAAAATTTAATCATAGTAACATGGTTAGTAAAAATATTGTCAAGGGAGTAGAATAATATCGCTGTCACTTTTGTGAGTGTAATAAATTATTATTAAATTCTATTAATAATTTAATAGTGTTTTCTATTGTGGAATACGATACATTTTTTAGTTCACATAAACAGACTAAATGTATTAAACTATCTCATAGAAAGGGAGCTAACAAAGAAAGGAGGGAAAGTACATGCTATGTTTGTCGACCTGAAAGCGGCTTTCGACACCATAAACAGAAACATACTGCTAAAAACGATGGAGAGAGCAGGGGTATCAGAGGGAATAAGGACAAGGGTTGAGGAAATATATGCAGAAACATGGTGCAGAGTCAGAGTGGGGGAAGATAGCTCGGAAAAATTCAGGACATGGAAGGGGGTAAGACAGGGGTGTCCGTTAAGTTCACAATTATTTAATATTTACATAGCAGAGTTGGAGGAGATATTGAGGAAGGGTCAAGGCGGAGGGTTGAAATTGGGAAATAGCAAAATATGGTCCTTCGCGTACGCAGACGATATAGTAATTATATCTGAAACGGAGAAGGGTCTGAAGGAAATGTCGAAGAGGTTAGAACGGTTTATGGACAGAAGGGAATTGGAAGTAAATACGAGAAAAACAAAGATAATGAGCTTTGCGAAAGGAGGTGGGAGAAAGAGGGAGATACAGATGATATGGAAAGGAGAGAAAATAGAGCAAGTAAAAGAGTACATGTACTTGGGATACATAATGAGGGACAATAATAGTAATGAGGGGCACATAGCTTATATATGCAAGAAAGCGAGAGGGGCAGAGGAGGGTCTGAGGAAGTGCTTATGGGGTAAGAGGGGTGGGAGCTTTCATGAAACAACAAAAATATGGAACGCTTGTGTAAAAAGCATAATAATGTATGGAGCGGAAGTGTGGGGATGGAGAGAGTGCAAAAAACTAGAAGGAGCCCAGCAAAGACATCTAAAAAGAACACTCTCATTGGAGAAATCAACGCCTGAGTATATCGTAAGGCATGAGACGGGGAGCGACAGATTGGCAGTCGAAGCAGGGGGTAGGGCGTTGAGGTATGAGTTGACAAAGAGAGAAGGGACGGAGCAAAGTTTGGTAAGGATGGCAATAGAGGAGGTAAGAAGCGGAGAAGATAGAAGAAGGAAAATGTCTAAGTGGGAAGAAGGAAGGAGAAAGCTACTGGAAAAGGCAGGAATATCAGAGGAAGAAGTAGAGAGGAGAAGAGGAGAGGGGAAACAAGTGGAAAGAGAAATAATAGATAGATGGAGGCAAGTAGACGCGCAAGAAAGAGAGAGCAAAATAAGGAAGTCAAAGTATAATACAAAATACAGAGAAATAAAAGTGGACGGCGGAAAACCAAGATATTTGAGGGAGAGGAGGACGCCGGAAGAAGAAAGAATCATGGCAAGGTACAGGTGTGGGAACGAGGAAAAATCTAACAAATATTGGATGAATGAGGAGTACAGGAAATGCGAATTCTGTGGGGAAGGTGATGATAAATGGGAGCACTGGATGAGAGGCTGCAAAGAGGTGAAGATGGAGGAAGTGGAGAAGCGGAATGGAGGAGATTGGAAAAGAAGCATGGGGGAGAACGGAGAGGGGATCAGATTCTTGACAAAGTTAAGGGAATTGAAGGAGAACAGGAGAAGGATGGTGAGGGAAATGCAGGCAGGAGACGACACCTAGGAAGAGAGATGAGCAGGTGGAAGAAGAGCCGGGAGAAAATAACATGGTATACTAGGTAGAAAACATGATGTAGGAAAACAGATATGCCAATAAAGGTTTTTTTTTTTACAAAATAAAAAACCAAAATCAAGTGCAATGTTTAAAAATCAAATCAATTCTTCTGTCTTTGTAAGACGCAAATTTATCTATAACCAAATCATTAAAATTGGGAAAATCTCGAAGCAAGTTTTCTTTCAGTAGACAACGTGGCTAGGGCTGTTAACCTGTCTTGGCTCATTGTCGAACGCAAAAACGTTTTAAATTCGAGAAAGATCTTCAGCCTCAGCCGTTGTCATAGGAATGGTGACGATTACTTTTAAAAGCTGAAAAGTAGCAGCAAATAAATCTTCAAGGTTATTTTCAGTTATGAACTTGAGAAGATGTACTGCTCCAGATAAAGTCCGGCTTTTTATAAATTATTTCTAATTCTGTTCTGAGCCTTACACTGTTAAGAAAGGGATATGCCTCAACTGCAGTGTTCAAATCTTCTACAGGAAATTGCTTTTCAAATTATTGAAAATTTTGGGCCGAAAAAAGGTTGGGTTGGGTTGGGTTGGGTTGGGCTGGGTTTGGTCGGGTCGGGTCGGGTCGGGTCGGGTCGGGTCGGGTCGGGTCGGGTAGGGTCGGGTCGGGTCGGGTCGGGTCGGGTCGGGTAGGGTCGGGTCGGGTCGGGTCGGGTCGGGTTGGGTCGGGTTGGGTTGGGGATGCACTTGGATGTTTGGTGAACGAAAACCTATTTTTTGCATGATTAATAATTAGATCGCAAATTTCCTTGGCAGCAACAATTTTTGAAATATACTGATCTTCGTTCTGTCTTGGTCTTTTAACTGGTGTTGGCCCTTCTGGAATTTCAGTTTGAACACTGTCGATACTATCCCACTCTTTTTGAATGAAGTCTCTCGAATGTCTTCAAGTGTTCTTGTATTTGGACTGAATCAGTCCAACTGATTATACAAGATATCACTATGTGGCATTATTCGCTTGAACACTGCCAGCCAAAACAAAAATACAGGATCCTGAAGCATGCGAGATATTGCGGAGGCTTGATTAATAGCCGTTGTCTGCTTGGAAGTTTCCTGTATTTTCTCCATGCATTCAATTAGCGACTCTCTATTTTCAAAAACGCTAGAAAGTACGACTTCTAAAATGCCATCACGTGGAATTCTGGAACCAAGTATTTAATCTAGAATTGCTACCCTTTGAGGAGAGTTGGAAAAAAAATGTAATATCACTCAAGTTAGAAAAAACACTCGCACTTGTTGATTTTGAGTTGCAGCTTGAGAGACTATCAAATTTAATTGATGGGCGTAACAATGAACATAAAAAGCATATTTGTAGTGTCTTTGAATTATTGCTTGGACACCCCCAAATTGTACAGACATCACGCTAGCCCCATCGTAGCTTTGCGAAATAAGTTTTTCTGGTTTATTCAACACTTTTCCAAAACATTGATTTTTTCTGCTAGGCTGGCATCATGACCTGCAGGATTCACAAATGCCCAAAAACGTTCTATAGGAGACCCGTTGGGTAAAACATATTTGAAAACTACAGCCATTTGAAAAACTGCTGATACATCTGTCGTTTCGTCAGCCATGACTGACACAAAATCAGCCTTCAGTATTTCCTTTTTTATGGTGTCTTGTAACACTTCTAACATACAGTCTAACAATTTATTTTGAATTTAAAAACTGTAGCCTTTTCAATGTGGTCCTTCAAAGCTGTATCCAGTTCAGAGGTATAGTTTATGAGACTTCGGAAAATCCCAGAATTCAAGGAGGTGTCAGTTTCATCATGACCTAATTCAAAAACGCCACAAAATTTAATGGCGTTGATAATTTTTGAAAGAACATATCTATTTTTTCTAACTTGCTCATTATGTTGCTCAACATTTCGTCGGTACGCACTGTCTAGTTGTTGCCTAATATCTTGTTTTCCTAATAAATTAAAATCCAACTGAGCATTAATGTGAGACTGTGCGTTTTCATGTTTCTTGATTTTTTGAGCAAAATCATTTACACCGGTTTTTCTCCAACTATCTTGTGCATTACCACTGGCGAACAATAAACACGGCAAACAATATAATCGGTTTATATCTGCAGAACCACAAATCAATTTTGTCTTTTCATATATTTCAGGTTTGAATTCTCTTCTAAATTGTCGTGACTTAGAATTCGTCACTTGTGTAATATTTATTAACGGTGTTTGTTTTCCCGAATGTCTAATTTAAATTTTTTCTGGTAAAGTTGAGGACGAAAATGTTTTCTTTATTTATTCAATATTATTTGTCGAAGTGGTTTCACTATCACTGTTGCTAGCCATTGCAATTTGCAGCATCATAAGTAAATATTTTCAACTTATATTAAATTACTACTGTGATTACTAGATAGATCATTGTATATCAATTATTTGTACGAGTGAGTCATCTATTAAACAGTAGGCGAAGTAACCAATATCATTTCAGGCAGAAATATATAATGAAATAATTGCGAATAAAATTAACCTATTGTAATGCTGTTGCACATATTCCGATCCTCACAGTCACAGTAAATTGAAATGACTGAAGTTTGTTTTGAACGTAACCTTTTGGATTGCAAGTGTGCCACGGTTTCTTGCGCATTTTGTAACTTGTTGTGGTTGTGTGAAAATAAAAATGATGTCCAACATACAAAATAATGATTTTTTGTTAAATATGATTAAAAATTCAAAACTACGTATTTGAGTAGTGACAATATTTATTTTTTACATGACCTCTACCGAAACTAATGAATATCATCGTAGTAACCTACTTCAGAAAACTGTCAATATCACATGGCGTGCGATATTATATCACACTAGTGTGATATTTTTGACAAGTACGACCAACTACAGCTCAACGCACACCATCTGGCACATTTTGTACAAATGACACAGAAAAAAGATTGACTCTACTAAATATTCACTGTGGTACACCGGGCCTTTACACAGTTTCGTAACTATCTGCCATTAGGGCTTGTTGGTTGAAGTTCCGTCGAATATTAGCAGCTGCTGTGTGAAATGACCTTAATATATTAAAATGAAGTCTGTTTTACCGACCAACGGACTTGAGCATTCTAACGTCACTTTCTCAGGTTTTTTTAAAAATACATTTGAGGTCGTGTAAAAAATAGTGTTCATAACTCGCTCGAAAGTGTTATATCGTCTGCTCGTGAGGTTTCAACATTCTCACTCGCACGATATAACTTACTTTCGACACTTGTTATGAAAATAACTATATTATTGTATACCAGGCAGAAATGCAACAATTTCATTTGGGATGGTTAATAATAACAAGGACTGGCGTCCCAGTCAAGTATTGATTCTCAAATCATCAAATATATTGTGTCTCGTGTTCAATAATTACGAATAAAATCGTTAATATCAGTTATAATAATTAAAAGTTTGAATTTGGTGTTCGTTAGGGGAAAATAGTTTTATTTTATGTGTGTATTGGCAATGGCTACATATCCAGAACCAATAGAAACGACGCGTTTTTTGTTCCAAATTAGAAACAACGGAAAGAAGAATTCGTTACAAAGTTATATTTGGTGGCGTCCCTTGGTAGGCCTATTACCTTAAATGTACATTGAATATGCGAGTGCGAATCTAATTTTTGTAGTGCGTATTGCGTTGTAATTGCGGACGTATCAATATAGTATTGGTGATAATTGTGTGCAAACTATTGCGTTAAATAACAAACTTATAATGACGACCAACCCAGAATCAAGTGTCTATGTAGCAAGCACTCCAAATCATTCTAACGCGGGAA
The DNA here is from genome assembly GCA_959613385.1 of Geotrupes spiniger. Lineage (NCBI taxonomy): Eukaryota > Metazoa > Arthropoda > Insecta > Coleoptera > Geotrupidae > Geotrupes > Geotrupes spiniger. The sequence goes on from OY390735.1 coordinate 37,774,514, forward strand.
GTATAATAAGTTCAGATGTGTCGAGTCTCTCTGAAATAGAAGGATCCTCGACTTGCTCTAACACTTTAGTGGGAAGTACTGCTTCCGTAACAAAAAGGAATACAATTTCAGAACTAGTTTGGAATTTGTCGTTAAGTGAAACTACAGCTTCTGTTATCGAGACAGGTAAGAGTGATTTTGGTATTAGATTCTGTTTATTGGCTTTTAACACTCCGCATTATTTCAGATCAAACATTTAGAAAACCTACTAAGAAGGCGGATACTATAGATCGACGAGCTTTTACGCCTAGTGACGAACAACTTTGTTTCTATCGTGTGATATCAGACGAAGAAAATGTCGAAGTAAGTACCAGACGATTATTCCAATTGTTTTTAATATATGTATTGTCGATAGGATGTTGCATATCACTGGATAAATTTATATCGACGTGATACAAGAGAATCAATGGTATTCATTATACAATTTTTTGTTGATGTAGCTAGTTATCACACATTTGATGTTAGTAAATGGTACAAAGAAAACGGAACAAACTTTAATGAAATTAGTAGATACATGGAAACGGAAGAAAATTGCCCAGATGTTATAACTGTAAAACTTAAACATATAACGAAACGGCTTCTGGCACTAATGGATCTTTTTTTAGAATTATAACTATTTATTGGCAACAAAATCAAATTGGAGTTTGAAGGCCCACAGTGGTATTTACAAATTTATTGATAAACTGGTTAAACTTTCTGATACCCACAATTTATTTACGGAAACACGTGCATTTTCAGAAATGTTTCGCTTCATCAAGCTTATGTCTTTTACTAAAGTCCTTGCTCTGAAGCACACTGGAGTTATATTAGGTTCGTATTAATCTAAAGTCATTAGCTAATTGTTTTGAACATTTTGCCAATAATATTTATCACTTTGAGTTGATACATTTACATTCATCAATTTGTATATTTTCCACGATTAAAATTAAACAATACACAACAAAAAAAACAATTTGTTTGAGAAAAGTGGAGAAATGGATGTGACCCAATTCTACTAATTTTGTGTGTTCTTTGCCCAAGATTTTTGATGTAATAATAATTCCTTTATTCTAGCCCTAAAGTTTGCGGTAGCTTGCACAGAAATTTTACAAGATGCAGAAGATGAAAAGAAAACTCAAGAACAGCAATTTTTAAGTACAGGCAAAAAGTCTCGCCATATAAATAAGTTAATAGAAAAATTTGTTGAAAAAATTGGCATTTTAAAAAAATCGCTGAAATTTCTGTATAATGTAGTTTTAAAAAATTGGTGAGTCTGTTATTAATAGTATACTAAAGCTGCACTAGTTTTCTCTAATTTTACATAATCTAAGACGCTAATATTCCTTAAATATTTTATGTGACATTTCACAAACCAAACAGGTTTGTGAAAGCAAACTAATCACCTGAACGTAATCTGAATGTAATTATTTTTAGTATTGTGCCAAATCTTCGCTAATATACTTTTATAACAATTTTCAGTTGCGTACATGATTCAAGATTGGAAGACATGCGTAAAGTTTGTGCGGAAAACATGTGTAACTTAATGATTGTGAACCCAACCATATTTTTGAATGAAATGGCTATATCTGTTCTTCTGGAATATTTAATTGATATGGTAAAATATTTCATAACAATATTATAGATTCAAATAATGCTTCCTCTCTTCACAGCGAAAAAACGTTCGCCTATCTGCACTGCAAGCACTTAAAAAATTAGTCAGGCTAGATAACTTATCGAAATATCTACAAGTTTCAATGATGAAGATTTTGCGTACAATTGGTAGGACAATATTTGATATCGACTACCATGTGGCGGTTGTTGCCGTTCACGTGATTACATGTTCATTAAGGATGTAAGTATTGACATTGTGTGGTGACATATGTAGTTGTGACTGTCGCTTTTAGATATCGAAATGACGTAACAACACTGATAATTGACAACTTATGTAAAATGGTATATAACAAACATTATCCATTGGCTGCAGCGGCTGGGAATTTTTTAATAACATACATACGTCATCAACAAGATGACAATACGGTAACTGTAATGAGAAATATTGTAAAATTCAGCTATATGCCACGTGTAAGTTTTGCTGCATGCCATATCATGTGATAAATACTGGAATAATTTTAGATGGGCGAACATATACCGTTACTGGTGGAGTCTTTAGTTGATTGTGCCCAAGAGCTTCAAGAATTTGAGACTATAATTAAAATGTTGTTTAGGGATGCCATGTTAAGTTCAAATGATCAAATTATTCTGTTGGAGATCCTGTCTAATACAGTTGTTCAAGTAATAACAGGAAAAGCCAAATTTCTTCGCAACAATTACAGAAAAGGTACTACAAGTAAATTTACTAATAGTATTGGAAATGATGTGATGGCGTAAATGTGTTTAGATATAAATACGTAAACTGTAAGTCCCTGCAGTGTGATGATAATAAAGCAAAGACTTTCTAAAGAGTTTTATGACTTTTGTAAATAATGTTGATGGGCAGATGTCTAATGTGAATTTTTGTTACCAACATTTGTGATTAAAAGCAGTAATTATCTGAAAAAATTCACATTGTCACTACACAGATATTGAGAATAATTAAGTTAGAAATATTAATTTATATTTTCTAGGTGAAATAGATTTAAATAAAAACAGGGCGATAATGTGTATATTTATCCCTACTTTAACATCATTAATTGAACATGTGTATGATGAAAGGTCTTTGAAAAATCTGTTAGAAATTGCATTAGTTTTTGATTATAATGATCCAATATTATTAAAATATAAAGTGGTAGGTAAATTGTTATAATTTTTTTTACAATTTCTAAATTTACTTTTGCAGGATGCATTCAATATATTCGAGTTACTTTCAAAACGTTTTTTAAATAGTGACTGTAATGATTTGCTGGCAATGATAGTGAAAGTATTAGTGTTAAACATCGACACTTTGTGCCCATTAAGAAATCAAGCATCTCACCAACTGCAAACGATTGCAGAACATACAATCAATAAATTTGAAAATTATCTTGAGCATGTTTCTGTAAGTGTGTAAAATAAATTAGAAATATACTGATGCTATTTATCATTTACAGTCCGATTGGTCAGAACAGCATGTGACATCATTTGAAACTACTCTTATGAAAATATCCATTATTTATGAACATTACAACATGTCTTTTGAATGGTCTTTTGGACTATTTTCATGCTTGCCTCCAAGTATTAAAAAATCAAATGAAAAAATATTGGCGTATGATTTGGTATGTGGACGCCACTATCTTGCGTGGCAGTTGAAAAATTTGCTAGAAGCAGACAATGAACCAAACATAATGGAAGAAACAATGCAGCAGTTTATTCGTAAATTGGACGAATATTTAAATATTTGTTTTAAATACTTAAAAAATGGCAAATCATATTTATTTGAAACCCATGTGAGTTAAACCAAGACGAAAGTATTTATATATTAAGTTGTTATGTTTTAGGCTTTCGAATGTATTTGTGACTTGCACGCAAAAATTGAGAGTGAAATTGAAGGACCCATAAGGATTAATTCAAAGTTAGCGACACTGAAACTGTCCGTTAAACAAGAAGCGGAAATAAATTGTATGATTAACTTTTTGAATAAAAATGTTTTCCAACATTCAGGTAAATTCAAATTAATATTAGTTTGTCCAGATATAAACTTGAAATCATGTCAGATGTGAATACAATTATCATTCCCAACAGGGTTCGTGTGCTGTCCAAACTGTTACACAGCTTTGTATGATGATAATATCCACTGAGAATTTTGTTTGTTGTCGTTTGTTAAAGAACATAATTACAAATTACAGTTCCCTATTAGATATGCATGTAGTTACGTGGTTAAGTGTTGGCAAAATTATATTAAATGAAATAAGCATTATTTAAATTCATAACAAAATTATTTAGTTGATTGTGAACTCTGCAACCATTAAATCTGTACAGTGTACAACCTAATATATAACACAAAAAATATTATTTGTGCTGATTAACACCAATTAATCATAATTTTATTCTGTTTTGTAGTACCCGACAGTTATGGTCAAAAAATGCTTGCAAAATTCTTGCAAGCAGTATTGAATAGAATGCTTCCATTGAATGTTCTTACGAAAGTGCTCCGTTATTATTATAAATTCAATATTAAGTATAAAAATTTGTTGGATCAAACATTACAACAACTAAGAATTATAGATACTACTGTACTCGCCATTGTTATTTTGTCTACATTGCAGGCCGAGTTTAATAATTTAAGTGACGTTAACGATGTTGGAAGTTCCGAATCAATGGACTTGAAAGTTGGTAGATATAATATTTAATTAATCCCTTTTACTGTACGTTTTGTTTTAGAAATTGACGGTGCAGTTCTCTTTATTTGTAGCTTATGGAGATGTAACACGAATTGTGGAAATGGGTATCACGTTTGCCTTAAAAGATGAGGGAAAACTTCCATTTTTAAGTTTTATAGAATTATTCTGCACTCGCTTGAGGGTTCAAGAAAAGAATAATATGTAAGAATTATTTTAGCATTAATTAGAATTTATTGAACTCATTTCATTGATTAAGATAAGTGAATGTGTTGTGTTAATAATGTTCAAATATCGTTACATCTGTTTCAAATTAACATTTTGAAAAACATCAAATATCATTTAGATTGGCACGAACAAATGAAAAATGTCGATGAGAACAAAAAAATGTTTATTACTTTCTTGGTTATATGCACCACAAATAGCATTGATATATAATTTGAGTATTTATTTTAGATTGAATTACCTCAATGAGGGAAGTAAAGAAAAGTTTGCGAACAACAAATATGTAAGAAATTTTGTATTTCGGCTTAAGGTTAAAAAAACAACTAGGACATATGGTATGTCCATTAATTATTAAGACACATTGTTTATTAATACAATATTCTAATAGTTAAATTGCCCGTTGGTGATAAGTCTGAAACCTCTGAACCAGTTTCTAGTGAAATTGGTATTTCTACTGATAGTGTAGTACATGAAGACGAAGACAACACGATCATTGAAGAGTACAGTGAATAAATGTCATTATGACATCGACACATGTTATATTTGAATAGAATTTATAATTTGTTACTTATAACTATCTATTATTGCTAAGTGTTAAATATCAGTATTATTATTTGTTTATTTAATTGTATTATTATTAGTTTTAGCTAAAATACTTTTTAAATATTTAAATTGCCCGTTGGTGATAAGTCTAAAACCTCGGAACCAGTTTCTAGTAAAATTGGTATTCCTACTGACAGTGTAGTACATGAAGACGAAGACAACACGATCATTGAAGAATACAGTGAATAAATGTCACTATGACATATTTATAACTACACATGTTATATTTAAATAGAATTTATAATTTGTTACTTATAACTATCTATTATTGTTAAGTGTTAAATATCAGTATTATTATTTGTTTCTTGTAAAAAATGTAAAATAAGAGTTCAGTTTTAGCTAAAATACTTTTAAATATTATTGCCCGTTGGTGATAAGTCTAAAACCTCAGAACCAGTTTCTAGTAAAATTGGTATTCCTACTGACAGTGTAGTACATGAAGACGAAGACAACACGATCATTGAAGAATACAGTTATAAAATTTCACTATGACATGATATATAACTACACATGTTATATTTTGAATAGAATTTATAATTTGTTACTTATAAAACGATCTATTATTGTTAATTGTTAATTATCTGTATTATTATTTGTTTCTTGCAAAAAAATGTAAAATAAGAGTAAAAATTTAGTCTTAGTTAAAATACTTTTAAATATTTTCTTGTTGTAATAAAATAATTTATTTTTTGAAGTTTGTAGTATCTTTTCTGGTATTTTTACGGTAGAAGTTTTTGAATGAAACTATTAGGTCATTTTATTACCTAGTGTCATAGTTGTAAATTTATTTTATAGCTATAAATTCCAACTGCAATATGTATTTAATAATAATAATAATAATATTCCTTTATTGGACTAGGACCAGCCACGGGCTGTTCTTTCCTAGCCTAAAATAGATAAGTACATGTTATACAAAGTCATTCCCTATTCTAACATATAACCGAAAGAAAAATACAACCAATGATTATAATTAAAATTAAATATATAATTTAAAAATTAAATTTAAATTTATAATTTAAAAGCCAACCACAGAAGACATCCCCAAAGTACACTCGCCAACGCTACAGGTAGTAAACGACAAACGAACATGAGATAAAAATTCAAACTATATAGTGAAATGGAAGTCTCGGACTTCGCATTTGAAGCGGGAAGTAGAAAGAGATTTTAATTTTTCCGGCAAGGTATTGTACAATTTAGGAGCAGACACAGAGTACGATTTCGCAAACGCTGTCGTCGAGTGTTCAGGTATGTTTAATTTATTGTTTGTTCGTACCTCGATATTATGCAAATCTGACCTGAATTGCAATTTCCGACGTAGATACAATGGTGTACCCGTATTCAAGATCATGTGTATCAATGAGCTGTAATGAATAGCGCGTCTTATATTTAATTTTTTCCAGTTATAGCGTTCGTAGTACTCAGTTACATGCTCACGTCTAGTAAAGCCAACAGCGTAACGTAAACATGAGTTTTGAATTTTTTGCAATTTGTATGCATCTGTCTGGGACAAACATGGCCCATACACTACGTCACAATAATCAAGTCGGGATATTATTAAGGATTCTACTAGTTTAAGTTTAGTGCAGGTGGGCAAGATGTCTTTGTAATTATACAAATGACGCAATTTTGAATAGGATTCTTGCACTAATTTGTTTACATGTTGCGAAAATTTTAGATTTTTGTCCATAATTACTCCCAAATTTTTGCACTGATCCACTATCCCTAATGTGTTTGCGGCAATCATAATTTGAATATTTTTGTTTTCTATTTTACGCAACTGTGCAGGTACCCCAACAAACATAACAATTGATTTCGCAGGATTCAGCCTCAATGCATTGTCGTCAGACCACCCGTGAATATTATTTAAATCGTAATTTATTTTTTGAATCGCATCGATAAGGTTTGCAGGATTAAAACTAAAATACAGTTGATTATCGTCAGCATATGAATGTAGTTTACAATGCTTGATTCCCCATGAAAAGTCTACCATGTAAACAGTAAATAATAATGGTCCTAGAATTGAACCCTGTGGGACACCTGACTTCAAGAGAACAGAATCTGACATTCTTAGTTCTCCATTTATATTTCGATATGACACCACCTGCGATCGACCATAGATGTAATTTTCGAACCATTTCATAGATGCAGCTGACAAACCGATATATGACAGTTTTGCTAACAATAATTGGTGATCTAGGCTATCAAACGCTTTGGAATAGTCTAGTAAAGTAATAGCCGTAATTTGTGATTCATCAATAGCTTTTAGTAAGTCATCCGTGACATCCAATAACGAAGTAGTAGTACTATGACCTACACGGAATCCCGATTGTTTGGCTGGAATTAATTGTAATGCATCCAACCGTGAATAAATTTGAGAATAAACGATTTTCTCTATAACTTTTGATAATGTTGGGAGAATACTGATTGGTCTGTAGTCGCTAAAGTCCATAGGTGTTTTTGATTTTGGGCTAGGTATTACTAACGCTTGTTTCCACATTTCTGGGATTACCCCATTTAATAAGGAATAATTAATAATATGCGTAATTGCCCCCAAACAAAACGGCACACAATATTTTAACATTTTTAGTGATATTCCGTCCACTCCCAAAGCGTTTGTGCGAATCGATGACAAGTATTTGTCAACCACATCCGATGTTATTGGCTGTAAAGAAAATTCGCCAGCAGTGGCATCCACCCTATTTGACTTAAAATAACGAACAGTGTCTGTGTTAGCTTTCATAATTCCCCCCGCATTCGCAAATGTATTATTGAAAAAATTTGGATTATCCAAAAAAGGTGGAATGTTAATATCATCCCGCTTTTTATGCACACTTAATTTGTCTAATGTTTTCCACAAGTGCCGTGCATCTTTCTTATTGATACTTAAAACATGCTCAATATACGCACGTTTTTCTCTGCGAATGGACGCGGTTACAAAATTCCGAAGTTCCTTATACTGATCCCATTTGGAGTCAGTCTCGTGCTTCGTGGAACGAATATCACGTAAGGATCGCTTATAATCTTTCAGAGCCGCCTCGCGGAGTTGAACCATTAACATTATATTATCTGTTATCCAGGGCTGCTTGGGTTTTACAACTTTTATAGTTTTTAAAGGTGCATTAACGTTAAATAATTGCAGAATAATTTGATTTAAATAAACTAATTTATTATCAATACCGTCTATATCTTCAATATCCGTCCAGTTTGCCGCTTGGGCTTGTTGTTGAAAAGTAGCATAATCAAAATTTGCAAAATCGCGGTAGGTGAAATATTTGGCAGTACGTTGAGTAACTGGGATCTCCAGTTCGGCGAAAACTAACATGTGATCTGAGAAATCATGTAAGTTTATAGTGCCAGTTTTAATGACATTTTCTGTAAAATTCGTTAAAATTAAGTCAATAAGCGTAGAAGTGCCACGTGCGACACGAGTGGGTTCAAGAATTATTTGACTGAGACTATAAGTATTCATCATTGACTTCAAAAAGTTATATTCGGGGGAAGAAGTATTTTGATAGTCTATATTAAAATCACCCATACAAAAAATGTTATCAACCAGAGGTAAAATGTTAGATATTGAGTCATCAACTGATGATAAATTTGCATAGTTAACATGTGGTGGCCTATAAACAGAACCTATTGCAATCTTTAATCTTCCCACCTGCACCATCGCCCATATTTCTTCTACACCATTGACAACTACGTCGGTGACTATAGTGCTAGATTTGAACGTGTCCCTAACATAGAGTGCCACTCCACCTCCACGACCGACACCTCTATCACGTCTAAAAACTGCATAACCGGGAATCGCAATACTTGCATCACTAATATTATAGGTCAGCCATGTTTCAGTTACTGCCACAGCTCCGAAATCATATTCCTCAACAATACACTTAAAGTCATTAAAATTGTTTAATAAAGATCTAGCATTTATATGACATATTAGAATGTTACCACCTGCAGACACTCCGGCTGAGTCGTACACCCGAGACATATTCTGCGGCAAAATTAAGATAAATATGTTTCAATAATACCGCTATATCAAAACAAAAATATTTATTTATATACTAGTAAAGCAACTACTAGGAGCGTCACCCACAAGTCTCAAATAACCTTTTAATTTGCAAACAATTTATCAAATATGGTAACCGAAATAACAATTATGCTTCTTAACACAATTTCAAATAAAGTTTAAATTCGACAATCAAATTATAATACTATTTCGAATTACGATAAACAATTCCGGGTTGAAAGAAATATGGATACAGCATATAAACAAAAAGGCAAATAAAAACTCTCTTTCTCACTGTCACAACAATGCAGTGCAGATCACACGGTACAATTAATTAATAACCAGTTACTAAACCAATAAAGTTTATGAATATTTATAATCTTCATTAAACCTTTAATATTTAAGCAACACAATGATGAACTAAAATTACAAGGCAGCAACGTCTGCATGAGTTTCGACTTTCCCTAATCTGTTTTTGAAATGAACAAAAATCGATCCGTCGTTTGTCCACGCGTTTTTTACACCGACTTTAATTGCTGCTGCTTTATAAACATCAGCCTTGCGTTTTGTTAGGTCCTCTTTAACAACAATACCCGTCCCCTTTAGGTTTTTTTTTATTCTTATAAACTAGAGTTTTATACTTATAACTAATAAATTTTACCAGTATATGACGGGACCTATGTGTAGTTTGCGGGCCTGGTTTTCCAACACGATGACATCTGTCGATTTGATCACTTGCAATGTTAAGCTTTAACTTTTCCTGTAACACTTGTAGTACAATTTCTTCTACATTTTCATTTCCATTTGTCACTTCTTTCACGCCGACGATGCGTACGCTGTTGCGTCTTGTGTACTGCTCCAAGTTGTCGACGCGCGCCTCCATGTATGACTTATCGGCTTGCAGAGTTTTTACATCTTCTTTTAATTGCACTATTTCGTTCTCGTAACTTTGAAATAATTTCTTCATGTCATCCATTATAGATTCTTTGATACATGTAGCAATAGCTTTCAAAAATGTTTCGTTCGCTGAAAGCATTTGATTTTCTTTACGAACAATCAACTGAATGTCCTCCATTTCATTTCTCGTGATAGGCATGATTCTTCGTTACTTTTCCTGTATATAGGGCAGTTACCACCAAACACACTGAATTTTATGATGTAGTACTATTATAGTTGCCTTATCGTAGATATATTCAGATTTATGCTGCTTAACTTGGTTTAATAAACGTAAATTTTAGCTAGACCCGCACACGCACGTGGTTACTCTTTCTCGGGACGCATGCGTACAATCAAAAAATATGTATTTCTATTGAGTTTTAAAATTTCTTATATGCTCTGTGTAGTGACCAGATTTTATTGCAATGTGGCACATCGCACATAACAAATCTGAGATTATGTAGAAACAACCATGGATTATGAAAAACTAATGATGAAGGAATAAAATAGATTGACGGTAGATTTTGGCATCAATTTTCAACACACATCCATATTCAATAAGGGATATGGAACAGAAAAACCACCAGTTTTATAGTTATCAAAATAGGTGGTCAAATATTCTATAAAATATGTCCGGCAGTTTAACATAACAAAGAAGCGAAAAATGCCATTCCGGCCAGCCTGCAGAGAATGGCCAGCAAAACGGTAACTGGGGTGCTAAGCACCACGCTGTCAGCGGCCATGGAAGTGTTATTGGATCTCCCTCCTTTGCATATTTTGCTGCAAAGTGAGGCCAGGAAGGCAACACATCGTTTTCACAACGCGGAGATGCAAAGGCCGCAGACATTAATTAGCCTTCATACGGAATAGGCTGTCGACCGACATTGAAGCAGATGACATCCTGGGTATGAGGGCTGATAGAATGTCTACACCATGACCTACTAGAGACAAATGGGAGCGTAATCAAGTTACCCTGTTACAGGCAGATTCAAGCTGGTTTACGGATGGCTCTATGACAACTGCAGGAGCAAGAGCTGGAGTGTTCTGCCGCAAACCAAGGACAACTAGAATTCAGTCTTGGCAAGCATGCATCGATTGAACAGGCAGAAGTCTATGCCATTGAAATGTGTGCGAGAGAGCTATTAAAAAGCCCTCGGCAGCTCAGTACAATAAAAAACATTTCTGACACCAGAACAGCACTGCAAGTCTTTACTGACAATCAATGTACGTCGATGTCGACCAGGGACTGCCGCGTAGTGGTCTCTCAATTAGGGAGAGTCAGCAAGGTTATCCTGGTCTGGATACCCGGATACGTTGGAATAGCGGGAAACGAACCAGCCGATTCCCTGGCAATGAGCGGAGCTAACCGGGAATTTATTAGTCCAGAACCGGCTCTTGGGATCACAAGAGCCCTGGCCAGAAGCTCGAATAAGAGGTGGGTAGAGCACAAGGTACTTGAATACTGGCAGGAGTGCTGGGGAATGAGACATTCCAAGATAGTACTGAAGGGCACATCTGCTGCATGTACCAGCAGATGTGCCCTGTTAGGCTTGGGTAGGAAAGACCTGCGCACTCTCACAGCCCTGGTTACTGGGCTACTAAGGCATCATATGCATAGGCTGGGAGTGACTGAGGCCACTATGCCACACTGCCGAGTATGCTGTGCAACTGAGGAGACAGCAGAGCATGTTATGTGTGCCTGTCCTGCCGGGTACAAAATCATGTTCACAGTCTTTGGTGAGATAAAACTGGAGCTGGGTGAACTTGACAAAATCCTCCTTTATTTAAAGAGAATGGGAATTGAGGGTGAACTATAAATTGTGAGCCACAATAGATCCTTGCAGTTGCAGTGGAGGGGCGATAAGCGCCCCACTCATTATTACTAACTAACTAATGCTGTTTTCTTGCCTCGTGTCTGGATGTCTAGCAACATTCTGTCACAACATTTCAACAAGTTTCATATTGTAATTAGAACATACAGTTGAATGCAAAAAAAGTAGACACGAAATTTTCGGCTACTTGAACAAACTTGCTTGATATTAGCAATGTCATGTAAACGTCAGTATTATCACTTCAGTAACATTTTAATGAACTGGTGAGCCGTAAGCGTAGGTACCCCCAACTAGAGCCCCGAAAACGATTTTCACAATTTATTTGATTTTATTTACATTTAAAATAAAATCCCGTTTATAAAATCAAACCATAACGTTACAATATATACTATGGTATACATATACAAGGCTTATATGCAACAAATTGCTATAATATGTTCCAAGTTAAGTAATGTCCTTGTAATGTATAGACTACAAGAAAATGCAGGATGCATGTTTAATAATGTAGATGCCTGTACCATGCACAACGAATATTCAAATAAATTGAAAATTTTGAGAAATATTAGCAGAATATAACCAAATATTTAGTAGTAATTCTACACTAGCAAATAAAATCTATGAGTGTCGATAATTATTATTACCTATATGTAAAGTCAGACAATGGCAAATGTGGGAAGGGTAAACCTTGCTTGCGTTATTGACGTTGATGTCTAGTGCAAAAGAAAAAAGCATACACCCTTACAGTTACCTAGTTGACTTATCAAATTATGAGTTCAGATGGCAGCACAGTGGCCAACCAAAATTTAATGGCGGTTTGTCGGCGTACTGCGACATAGGAACGAGTCATTAAACTACTCATACATGCGACTTGAGGTGCGTAAAAACTAAACTGTGATTACCTAGTACCCTTATATATAACGTGCGTTCAAGAAAAATCTTAATTTAGGAGGGCTCTGAAATTCAATTGGCGTTTAAAGTTACTTTAGCCACAACCAAAATGTCAATTTAATTTTAACAAGACGTCAAAAGTGAAAACTGCTTTATTAATTAAACACGGTTATTACAACAGAGCAGAAAGCAAAATTATTAGAATGCTATTTTCGAATAGGGCAAAAAGTTGATGGTGTTTGACATTATTCAATTCCTGAGGAGCTTTACAGATTTCCATGCAGAATATGTGTTTTTTTTGAGGTTAGAATCTCATCTGTCAACAGTGTCATTATTCTAGTTTCCTTTGGTTGTGGCCAAAGTATCTTTAAACACCAATTGAATTTCAGAGCCCTCCTAAATTAGGATTTTTCTTGAACGCACGTTACTATAGTAAGACAACACTTAGTGCCGTTTCAGATGAGGCGTAGGATACGTCCTACGCCAGACGTAGTTACGCGAGGCGTGCGGGCCAAGCGTATGCCCGCGCTGTAAATTTTACGTCGCGCGTACGCCGATTCAAACGCTCTTATGTGAAATTCTACATTTAACACAATGCCAACTGATTTTCAAGCGTAGGACGTAGGGCGCATCCTACGCCTCATCTGAAACGGCTCTTATGGGACGATTGGATCCCGGCTTGTTGTGACAGTTGCCTAGTTTGTAGGGTTTATATTAAGCATTTTCGCATTGGCCCTCTATCTTTTATTAGATTAATATTCAGTATTTGATAAAATTTTAAATTAGCAAGGAACCCAACAATATTTCATCATTTGGCTCTAGTATATGTACAGTATACATATGTATACAAGGTGGCAGATCGACGTGCCTATATAATGAGTGTACGAAAGATAAAGTGTAATGTAAAACGATTCATTGATTATTAACATTTCAACCTATTTCAAATCAAATATAAATATAAACGGCAGATTTAATATTAAAACCTATTGTGATGATAAGCTGATTATGGATTTGGCGATATATGAATTAAAAAGCGTTCAACTGAAGTTGAATACAAAAAACGTCTGACGAAAAATTTATTCGATCGGCCGGCTTTTCGCAAGGTTACATTGTGAACGATTAGATGAGAATTCGTTGCGGTGAAATTAGGGTTTTATGATAATACGCAAATATGTAGGTAATTGGGATTGTGAAATAAGTTTGAAAACTTTGTGAATGTTTATTTTAGTCGCTCTAATGTAATTACGGACTATATCTATGCAACATTACAATTTCTTTCGGAATTATAAACAGAAGTTTGTTATTGTTCTTGGTTTGATGAGTCGTACCCAATTGTTACTTTCTTATACATTATGTATAAGTAAGTATAGGAATCATGAAAATTCTCGAGATTTCAACACTTTTTGAGGTCCCCTGAATCAATCCTGACTATTTTTGGAATGATATCTGCGTGACTGGCTGTGTCTGTCTCTGCGCGCTCTACGGCCAAACGATTAAAGCTAGAGCTCTGAAACTTTAAACTTAACATTTGTATGCAGCAAGGAGGAAAACGTCCTATTTTGAACGCAATCTCTCAGGAAGTGATGGTTTACTCTAATCACCTTTTTCCATATCTCGAAAACGGTACAAGTTAAGGAAAAAAATTTCTTACTTAAATTATAGATATTGATATTTTAAACAACTTTCATTTGAAAAGTTTTTCGAAAGTATAACTGAGTATAAGAAAGTTCAGTGCGGACCACTGCAGATTTTTTATACTTTTAGAGGCGCATGGAATACAATAAATTAATACAATTATATTAAGACAAGCGGGCACAACTGCGCTCGTTTCCACATATCTATATTTTTTTGATTTAAAGCAACGATAATAATTTTAAATGTAATTGAAAATCGGCTACTTTACACACCTGTCGTAATCGTTTAAAAGTAATATTTTTCAATCTTTTACATTCGAATTTTTAATTCATATACATTGAATACTTTCATTCAACAAATATTTTTTACAATCTATGTTGGTATTATAACGGAATTTTTTGTTCATTATTCTTATATTACTGGCAAAGTATCGTATATTATCTTGCATTAATTTGTTTCAGATTAAATACATATTTTTTTTACTTCCTTATACTTTATGTACTACAAGGAAGTATAGGGCATCTTGAATATTTACTCGAGATTTGTCAAAAACGTGGTGCTATTATAAAAGTTCCTTCTAGCTTCTGAAAAACTTCTTCGTTGGCCTGGTTTCGCACGATAAATAATTCCAGGCATGATCGCAGTGGTGGGCGTATTCACACCGAAATAGCGCGTTCGCGATTGCGCCTATCATTACGATTCCGCCAGATTGCTGGAAATGTATTCATGTATAAGACAGTTCAGTGCGGATCGTCGCAGACTATTTTACCTACTGCTGTGTTTCCGAGGGTACAATAATAATAAAAAAAAAATTAAATTGAGAAAAATAATATTTTAGTTTATAATTTATTGCTAAATTAATACTTTAAGCGAATATGATTTTTATTTACGGAGAACATTAGTTTTAATTTCGTGTACATTTCGTTTACATGTCATGGGGGAAATGGCAATGAGTTGAGTAGGGAAAATTAAGTGGGGTTTAGAGAAGTGGGAAGCGATAACAATATATAAACAACTGCAGACGAGAAATGAGGACAGTTCCAGGAGAGTTCCTGAAGAGTTCCCGGACAACACAGAAGAAGAAGGAAGCAGTCGGAGAACCACGGAGACAGAGTCCAACAACAGGACAGGTATGCAGAAACTTAATTCATAATTTTTCATTCATTTGTAACCAGGTTTATGTTCAGGGAAAAATAATTAACACTTATATTTATTAAAGGTGTATATGTAGCGTATAAAAATCTAATTTTACTAAATGTTTTAACACTTGTGTACGTGTTAATAGTATTATTATTATAAAGGTTTGATTAATGTAGATTACGATTGATGCTCGTGTAAGCGTCAATAGGAAATAAAGCAAATAACATTTAAGAAACATTTCATTTAATGCTTATGTACGCTTTAAATGGATAGAAATTTAGGACCGATGCTTATGTAAGCGTCGATAGGAAATTGAGAAAAATAACATTTAAGAAACATTTCATTTAATGCTCATGTACGCTTTAAATGGATAGAAATTTAAGACCGGTGCTTATGTAAGCGTCGATAGGAAATTAAGAAAAATAACATTTAAGAAACATTTCATTTAATGCTTATGTACGCTTTAAATGAATAGAAAATTAAGATTGGTGCTTATGTACGCATCAATAAATAGGAAATTAAGCAAGTAACATTCTAAGAAAAATTCCATTTAATGCTTGTGTACGCATCAAATGGACAGAAAAGTATTAGTTAACATTTAATAACCACGAGCGCATCAAGGAAAAGACCGCTCAACGATCGGACGCTAGGCGAAACCGTTTGGCAGCGACGAAGGCCACGCCAGGGGACCGAGTCAAGACCGAAGTACCGAATTGTATTAATTAAAATACACATTTTTTTGTTAAATTCAGAAAATAAATGTTAGGTAAAGAATTTAGAAAACTTTTTATTTCAACGTGTCCACCCGATATCTGTTCTCAAAAATAAATAAATATGTCTATGTAGCACGGTAAAATATTAAAAATTTAAGTTTTACAAAGGTTCACGGTCGTTTGATTAATTGGAAAAACATAGACCAATACATAGCACTACGTTAATACCTATTATATACTATATACGAAAAAACAAAAACAAAAGCTCAATTTTATATACAATTTATTATTATAATATATACACACATACACATATATATCTCGCATGTAATAACGAATTCGCAATATCACACATAATACTATTACCTACTTATTTTGTAAAATTCTTAGTTTACAATGTGGTTTTATACCACTTTCTGAACCAGACGAGGTAAAAAACCACTTACACTTTTTGTGAATTTGTGTAGTTACTAGTAATTCAACAATAAATTTTCTATGTTTACCACATTCGGTATTATTTAACTGATGATATATATATATATATATATATATATATATATATATATATATATATATATATATATATATATATATATCTGTAACTAAAAAGTTTACTTTCTGGATGATTTTATTTAAAATTCTTTCCTTCAACTTAATTTTATGCATATGTTTATGGAATTCTTTTTGAAATGTGTCCATTGCAATACTGCAAATTCTTCTTGCAGAATCTGACGGTACTTTTAATCCACCAGAATCAGCATTCCTTTCATAATTACGGTATAAAATGAGCAGTTCGCTTTCGTCACTTAATTTATCGCAATTTGACTTGAGCAACAATTTTACGCACTGCGTACAGCAGAACTCATCTAAAACCGTGGAAGAGCACGTACACAAATTTTAACCCTAATTGGATATTTCTACCTGCAAATGACCGAATAACGTATTTTGCATTTAAAAACAACCAGCTTGCGGAAATTATTCGCAATTTTTGCTTTGGAATAAAATATTACATTGGAAAACATTGCAATAGTTTGAAAACACGCTCATCATGCAAACAAAATTCGAAGTATTTGTAAATATTTATAAATCAAATAAACTTTCACAATATCGTCCGATGAATATGTTGTAGCACCCTTACGAAGACATAGGTGGCGCATTTTATCGCAGCCGGGCGGTTTATTTCAAGATTCAGGTATTCAAGTACGATTCAAAAATAAATTAGCGAACAAGCGTGAGATTATTTTTAGTTCAAAACTGATAAAGTTGTTTAGATCGATGATCATGGTAACAAATAAAAAGAAATATTATCTACCCTCTAACATGGCCTTGGTTATAAATTCAAATACGTGACCAAGAAACAGACGATGCAAGATTAGCTCGAGGTTTACCAGATGTGTCAACTAATCGCTAAAAATATTTGTAACAAAGTTTAATTCGATTTCATATCAAGTGGTTGTTTTGAAATATTTTGACTACTTGTATAAATGATAAATTCGTACTTTGTATAATTTAAAATGTCTTTAATTGTACATCTTTCAAAGTGTTGTCTTACTTTTACTATAGTACAAGAGTGACAAATAATATAAATGTTATAAAAGAAATTAATTAATTATTTGCATAATTTTTAGACTAATCAATTAATTTTGCATAATATCGTTTCATCGTCGTGAGTGCAGTAAGAAATAATGTATTCTTCGGCGTCAAGCCTGTTAATGATATCACTACAAAAACGAAATACGGAAAAACAATCGACCAATCGAATTTGAAATCCCAAAATTAGAATGAATTGTATTGCCTGAAGCGCAGTTGGCCGTCTTGGTAATTTTTTGCTAGTAAGAGGCGGTCTTCGCGTTATCAAACTATGATGCAAGGCTATGGTGCATACGTATATAAACATTGCTGTAAATTTAATTGCATTTGTTAGGATGGTGTCGAAAAATTTCGAACGGAGCATATAATGTAAATACATCGATGATTGGGAGCGATGCATAAAACTGCATGTTAATTGTACGGAGATCAAGATGCACAATATATCTCGAATACTAGACAACGCACGGCGACCAAAACTAATGCACCCTTAATAAGTGGCGCCTATTAATATAATTGCTTTCCCTCTCACACAGCCTAATGCAAGTCAAGTATATGTTTACGTTACCAAACTCCTCGCGGACCGACAGATGATGCTCTCACATGGGCGTGCATTCGGGTAACCAAATAATACGGGAAGCAACATGAAAGACAAACAGTAATTAGTGATTATGAATACCGACCATAATTAGTATGAACATACCGGGTGCTCCAGCACCCTTGCTTCAGCACTCTTCGGAACGTGCCTACACCTTCTTTATCATCCTGTCCATTGCTCCTCCAACGGTGATCTTCGTATACACCTAACGTTAGTTCGTAGCGTTCAAGAGAATAGTTAATAGACATAGTCAACCAGATAGTCAAGTCACGTACGATGCACTTGCGTGCCCGCGCCCATTACCTGACCAGAACAGATACAATGGACCACTGGACTTGCGTCCAGGTCAAGCGATCACGCCGTTACCTGCGTGTTGCAATACCGCTAGATTGGTTGCATTTGCATGCCTGCGTACACAAGCTGCCAAGCAAACAGCTCGCGTACCAACAATTCATAGAATTGTGTCATGTGCCCCAGTGCGATCCCGCCTCGCAACGCTGACAGGAATGCATCTACCTCCACATCCCATGACACAGGAATATAGCTAGCTATGTCGATAACCTTTACACCGGGAACCCAGTTGCATCTAGCAACAACAACAGCCGCAACTTCGGCAACAACAACAACAGCCGCAACTTCGGCAACAACAACAACAGCATCAACAGCAACACCACTGCATTCGGTGTGCACCACTCCACCGGCAATCAGTCGCGTAACTGTAACATACTCAAAGCAGTTGTCATTAATACATCTCAATAACCAACAAATAATACTAGTCATTGTTCACACCAATGACCATAATACAGTTATCACAATAACGACGCAACTACTGCGACAAACACTCGCCGCACACCCACACACCACTGTGAGAGCAAGACTGATAATGTTGACGACACGATGACGAGTGTCCGTACAGTCCGTCCCGCAAACAACCCCACCGCTAGGGCTAGTGTGGTATGGGGGAAAGCAATAAACCTCTACAACGTTTTCATAAATATTCCCATCCCTATTATAAGTAAATACGCGTAAAATATGTAACCTTTGCTATAGAATAATGCACCTAAATGTCTTAAATAAAACACAACCGTAACACATTTAAATTTAAACATGTAAAATCAGCAAAATTACATTCTTATTTTAACACTAGATTGTTATAAATAAATAAATATTCACGATAAACCCCACCAGGAAATGTTATTTATAAAACCTTTATTACATATTTGTATATGATACTATCGGAAAATTTTCATTCAATTTTCATGTTTATCATTATTTTTTAATATTTCATATTCATTAATTAAGTGCATGATAACGAAATGTCATTAGTAATCTGTAAATAGCAAAGATTCACACCATTAATAAAGTTATGTAACGTTGAGTAGAAATTTGGTAGTGGCGCCTTGATAGAATTAACGGTAAGCAATGGCCCTAAAATCGCTGCCAAATCGACGGTGGTGCACTAATGCGGTTGCTGCCAAAGCTCTTCAAAAACGATTGTCAAATTTTAACCAAAGGTTGGCTTACTATGGTATACATATACAAGGCTACTACCATAAAAGTCTACTTTTTTATTTTATTGATGATGTAGATCTGTCAAACAACATACAGTGCGAATATAAAACGTTGGACTATCGAAATAGAAGTTTTATCAAATGTTTTTAAAGAAATCCTCGAACAGTTCAATATTATCTTAAGTAATGCACATTTTAATGTAATCATTTAAAGATCGTATTTTGTTTTGAGTTATGACGTAGGCGATAATTTTTTTAATGGAAAGCATATTTTTCATGAAGAATTATGGAGCATAAAATTCTAAGACCAAATAATGTAAAAAATAATATTGTATTTTGAAATTTTCGAGATAATTGCCTTTAAAACCAAATCTTAAAATTGCAATTGTATTGTAATGATTATGAAATACAAAAAACAACACATAATAAAATAAAGCAATACAATTAAATGAAGTGTTCGAACTGACAACCATTTGGTGCAAGGCAGTACCCAAGTCTGTACAGAAATTACGAATTCTTTGCTTTAACTGTATCTGGGCGTTTTATGTAAACCTTAGTCTTTAGATGGCCCAATAAAAAAAAATCCATCGAAGTTAGGTCGGGCGATCTCGGAGGCCACTCAACAGCTACCTTTCTGCCTCTCGCTATACCAGGAAAAATTTCATGTTTAAATAATTCCTAATATCAACAGCAAAATGTGCCGGTGGACCATTCTGCTGAAACCATAACGCATCGCTTGGTAGATCCTGATCTTAATTGTTCGGATAAAGCATCGTAAGAGCAGGAACTAAAGAAATCCACGTCCTTTTCGTTTGTCAACGAATAAAAAATGGTCCCTGAATTCTATCCCCTAAATTCCTGCAATGCAATGTTGTGTTTTCACTGTGATTCACTGTTCCATTAAGGTGGAATGTTGTTTCATAAAAAAATGATGCTATTTGAAAAGTAGCCATCGATATTACATCGCTCCATCATTACTTCACAGAACTCTGTTCTGCGATCAGGATCATCATCATTAGTTCTTGAACTAATTGAACTTCGTAGGGATGCCATTTATGTTTCTTTAAAAGGTTTATATCTGACCTTTGAGAAATGAAATTATTTACACCTAGTAGTTTTATGGGGATTTTCTTGTAGATGCAACAGAATATCTAAATCGGTATCTTCTTCGATTGTTGGACGACCACCCCTATGGCGATTCATCACATATCCGAGTTCAGAAAGCTTTCTTTCTATTTTGGAATATGTCGCTCTTGTGATTGGTTCTTTATAGGAATATTTGTAAAAAACTACACAATAAAAACAGATAAACAAACTGATGAAGAACATAATTTTAACGCCAAGTAATTGTTACATGGTTACTTCTTTTATTCATACTTGGGACTCTTGATTGTTAATAGATTTTGGTTTCAAATTTGCTCTTAGAATTTTAGGCGCTTTCCAAACTAATAAAACATTAAGGAACCAATTTAAAAACATATTGCTTACGTCATCACTCAAAAGCAAAATACGATCTTTAAGTGACAATTACATTAATATGTGCGTTACTGAAGATGACAATTGACTTATCCAAGGATTTCTTTGAAAAACTTTTGATAAATGTTTTATTTCGTTAGTTCCAGACTGTATACTCGCCCTGTACATCCTCACTTTATAACTATGTTCACACATGCCCCCAGATCTTTCCCTAGTGGGATTGGTGTGGACAAAAATCGTCTCTTTCGTATAAAAAGGGTAATGCATTTGCCTTTGAGAATGAAATTACATAAGAAAGAGCCCGAGGGCTATACAAGGTGGTTACGAAAATTGGAATCACTTCCACTTTTGCCCAAAAGATGGAACTACAAGAAAAAATTAAATGAAATTGCTGGCAACATAAAAAATATCAAATCGAAATATTTTATTTAAAAATTAGTAATAACCAACAGTTTCAAAAACAAATAACGTTGTAATAGTACTCTGTAATTGGTTTATGAACTTGAAGTGATATAGAAGTGATCAGAAGTGATACATAGTTAGTCGTATATAGATAGTCGATAGACAATCATCGACAGAGTTCCGTCGATACGTAGTGCAATTATTAGCATGTACATAATTTGCAACGCGTAACGACAATGTTCGACATTATGGTAGGTCAGTAACCACTCGGCGACGCTGCAAACGAACGACCATGCAAACGACGAAAGCATTATGAAGGTATACCAAATCACGCACAATTCCCCAAACACTGAAGTCCATTGGTGTTAACTCTCATGGCCATTCTATCGGACCTCTTCGACCAATCCAAGACTGGTGAAAATGATCATCTAAAAACTCTCGAACGTGTACAGCATAAGGAGGTGGAGTGCCGTCTCGTTGCAGAATTACATCCGGAGGACAGTGTACAAAATAGCTGGCATTATTTTTTCTACGAGCAGAGCTAAATAAACATCTGCAGTAATATTATCGTCAATAAAAAAAGGCCAATAATTCCTCCAAATTATAGCCCAAACGTTTATTCCAGGCGATTTAAAATCTTTTTCAATGATTACATGGGTATCATCTGCGTTCAAAGCATGCACAAACCTTGGTCGATAACATTTCAATCCAATCTAACGAATAATTTTCTGAATTGATTCACAAGAAAATTTTTCAAATTCAACGTATGAAGCACCTGGCAGCAGGTGAGTAGTGTAATTACTTGTGTAGTAGGTTATCCTTGTATAGTTCGTAATTGTCTCTCACAAAACACGCGCACTCAAATACATATAATCCCGGTAAGGTAAGTATTTTATTGTTTAAAAAAATATTTCTACACGAGTCTGTTCTTTTCAAATTAAAAACACTACGCATACAGTTTTCCCAGAATATTACACCGTATCTAAGCCTCGATTGTACATAAGCAAAGTATGCACAAAGACTGACTTGAATTGTGACGGATTGTGATATTATCCGTAGTGCATAGTTGAAAGAAGATATTTTCTATGCCAGGTAATTTATGAGGGATTTCCAGTTTAGTTGCGAGTCTATCGTCACTCCTAGGCATTTTGTTTTATTCTGTGTGGTAAGTGTACCCGTGTCCCCGACCTGTAGTGGAATATCGCGATCCTAAGAAAACGGATTGGTACGGATATAGGCGTTCCCTCCTTAAACATACGGAACTATAATGAATAATTGTGAAGGGATTGAGATAGCCGCGGAACAAGTAAGGGAGGCTGTTGTCTCTGCCTATCATGAACATTGTCCACTCAGGAAGAAGAAAGACAATAGGAACGTCTCTTGGTGGAACCATCAATTAGGTAGAAGAAGAAGAGAAGTCCGACAACTTTTTAATCGGGCTAAAGAAACAGGCAACTGAGACCTTTATAGAAGTACTCTAACGGCCTACAATAAGGAAGTAAGCAGGGCGAAAATAGAAGGAGGAGGTTCTGCGAGAGAGTAAATGATAGCCCTAATAGCGCACGAATTCACAATATTCTATCCAGAGAGCCGACACAGATGCTAGGGGCGATAAAACGACCAGATGGCACATTTACGGACTCAGGAAAAGAAACGTTAAAGATTCTGGCCGAAACTCACTTCCCTGATTGCCTGCTTCTGAGCGATGAAGTAACCGCCAGCCCGGCCTCCATGTGTCGAGACAAACGACCAAAAAAGAAGACTGGGTGGCGCTGAAGAAAGTCGTCTCATATGAGACGGTTAGCTGGGCGGTTAAGTCCTTCCATCCGTTCAAGTCACGAGGAGGGGATGGTATCCTACTGGTACTACTCCAACCAAGACATGAGACTTTGATCCCCCACCTTACTAGAGTGTTCAGGGCTAGTCTAGCATGGAATTATATTCCATCCAGCTGGACGGAGGTGAGGGTGGTATACACACCAAAGGTGGGACGTGTACATCCACACCCACACCCAGAAGCCTTCAGACCCATTAGCCTGGTGTCTTTCATTCTGAAGACCTTAGAAAAGGTGGTACTAGTGACTGAATGTCCATCAGTATGCCTATCAAAAGGGCAAATCAACAGACCTGGCGCTGAACAACCTTATCGGGAAGATTACCCAATCCCTAGAATGCAAAGGGATTGCGGTGGCTGCCTTCCTTGACTTAGAAGGAGCGTTCAACGCAGCACTACCTTTATCCCTCTGTAAAGCTGTTGTCGGGAGAGGGGTGGCGCCTATTGTGGCTGACTGGAAAGGAGCTATGCTCAAGGCCAGAACAATGACCACATCTTTGTGCGGAGAAACGGTAAGATTTAGGGCGGTAAGAGGCTGCTAACAAGGACTGTGGACTCTTCTGTTGGACGACCTACTTGCCATTGTCAGCACTTTGGAGGTCGACATACAGGCCTTTGCTGATGATATTGTTATTCTTGTGAGAGGCAGTGATGAAATAATCATCTCTGAAATACTGCAAGCGCTAAATGTCATACAAAGCTGGTGCGAAGGGGAGCAACTAGCCATAAACCCTCGTAAAACAGTTATTGTTCCATTCACCAACAGGAGGAAGTTTGAGAAGCTGAACTCACGCATACTGAAAGGTGAAATGATATCATTGGCGGAGGAAGCAAAATATCTAGGGGTGACACTAGATAGAAAGCTCAACTGGAACTCCCATATGGAAAACATGACACACAAGGCTAGACAGGCACTTTGGATGTGCCGTAGAATTTGTGGAAAAACGTGGGGATTAGTCCCCAAGCAAATGTACTGGCTGTACGTGGTGGTTATTAGACCAATCATTACGTATGGCTGTATTGTCTGGTGGACTGTCTCCTCACGAAGGACAACCAAAGTAAAACTGACAAGCCTGCAGAGAATGGCCAGCATATCGCTAACTGGGGCGCTAAGCACCACGCCGTCAGCGGCCATGGAAGTGCTACTGGATCTTCCTCCTTTGCATATTTTGCTGCAAAGTGAGGCCAGGAAGGCAACACATCGATTTCACAATGCGGAGAAGCAAAGGCCGCAGACATTGGCCTTCATGCGGAACAGGCCTTCATGCGGATGACATCCTGGGTATGAGCGCTGATACAATGTCCACGATATACAGCTTCGGATTGCCTTACAAAGTCATAGTTCCCACTAGAGACGAATGGGAGCGTAATGAAGTCGCTCTATTACAGGCAGATTCGAGCTGGTTTACGGATGGCTCTAGGACAACTGAAGGAGCAGGGGCTGGAATGTTCTGCCGCAAGCCAAGAACTGGATTGTAACTCAGCCTTGGCAAGCATGCATCGATTCAACAGGCAGAAGTCTATGCCATTGAAATGTGCACAAGAGAGCTATTAAAAAGCCCTCGGTAGCACAGGACGATAAAAAATGTCTGACAGCAGAACAGCACTGCAAGTCCTTGTTGACAATCAATGTACGTTGATGTCAACCAGGGACTGCCGCGTAGTGCTCTCACAATTAGGGAGAGTCAACAAGGTCAGCCTGGTCTGGAAACCCGGGCACGCTGGAATAGAGGGCAACGAAGCCGCCGATTCCCTGGCAAAGAGCGGGGCTAACCGAGATTTTATTGATCCAGAACCGGCTCTTGGGATTACAAGAGCCCTGGCCAGAAGCTCGAATAAGAGCTGGATGGAGCACAAGGTACTGGAATACTGGCAGGAGTGCCAGGGAATGAGACCAAGATAGTACTGGAGGGCCCAACGACTGCACGTACGAGGATTCTGTTAGGCTTGGGTAGGAAAGACCTGCGCATTCTGACAGCCCTTGCTACTGGATATAGCCGACTAAGGCATCATATGCATTGGCTGGGAGTGGCTGAAGCCACTGAGTGCAGACTATGCTGTGAAACTGAAGAAACAGCAGAGCACGTTATGTGTGCCTGCCCCGCCGGGAACAAAATCAGGTTCCAGTCTTTGGTAAGACAAAACTGGAATCTCACTAAAATTCTCCTTTATTTAAAGAGAATGGGAATGGTGAACTATAATTAGTTGTGAGCCACAATAGACCCTTGCGGTCGCAGTGGAGGGGTGATAAACGCCCCACTCATTATAACTAACTAACTAATTCCCGGTTTCACAAACGCTAATCGGTCGTTAACGGCTTGTTAACTAATCGTCAAAATTTTGCCGATTCGCTATCGAGACTTTAATCCATCGTCAAATATTTGACGATGGACAGGTCAAATACATTTGGTATTTGACGTTGGATTAAAGATTCGATGACGAATCGGCAAACTTTTGAATATTCGTTAACAAGCCGTTAACGACCAATTAGCGTTTGTGAAACCGGGCATAAGTGTACTATTATTGTAATTTATGATTAATTATTTTCTCTTTTAGTAACCAAACCGAATGCAAACGGTTTTAGTTATATTCAGTTGTAAGTCATTATTCAAAAACCATTCATCAAATTTTTTGAGCGTGACAGACAATGTGCCCATATCGATATTTGTTTCCTTCGAAGCTTTTATTATTACTGAAAAGTCATCCGCAAATAAAGTTATATCCTCACTGACAATTTCTGGCAGATAATTGATGTAGAGAAGAAAAAGTAACGGCCCCAAGATGGATCTTTGTGGCACGCCTCGTTCTGACCTTTCCCATCCTGAAAACATTTTCGTTCCATTTCTGTGAACTACTAACTATTTTTTGTTGGTGATTTGTTAGGTAAAATGTTCGAAATTCTAACGCTACTGCTCTGATACCCATCAATATTAACTTTTTGTAAAGTTTTTTATGGTTGACATGGTTGATCGAAAGCCCTACTCAGGTCCATAAACTGTCCCATTGTTTCCCTATCAGTATTTATTCCATTATCAATATAGCAAATATATCAATATCAATATAGCTCTTGTGGTTGTTCTTCCTTTAATATAGCCGTTTTGTGCAGTATTCAATATATTATGTTCTTCAAGGAAATCATAAATTCGCTGGTAGATTATTTTTCAAATATTTTTGAAATATTAGAAAGTATTGCTACAGGCCTATAATTGCCAATATCACCCTTTTTTCCTTCTTTATGTATCAGGGATACGGTTGTTTTTTTTTCAGTTGTTCTGGAATATACCCGTTTCGAACGTATTAATTAATACGCACAATGTCTGCGCTAATTCAACTGCACAATGCTTGATTAATTTAACTGCAATTCTACCATGCACCACAGAGTCAATATCCTTCAGAGAGCATATTGTGTTGAAAAGTTCCACTGGATTAGCTGGGTATAAAACGATAGCCTTATAGACATATTTAACACTAGTGGTTCTTATATCTCCATTGTCAATAAGGTTTTCGCATATTTTTATTAAATACTGGTTGATGTAAGATAGGCATTCAGGTTTTCCTTGAGAAATGTTGTCCCGTATATCTTGTAAGTAGAATTTGTGTTCATTTCTTGAGCCTGTAATGCTCTTTAAAATGTCCCAAGTAATCTTAATTTTATTTGGCGCTTTTGGATGTATTCAGTGTTATAATTGCTTTTAGCTGCTTGGATGTCTACTTTTAGCTTTCTTGAGTAGGCTCGATATTCTTCATTATTTATCCTCCCATTTAATGTTTCTTCATACAAGCATCGATGTCTTATGCATTTTCCTTTAATTGCAGCTGTTATCTAGTAATTATCTAATTTGCGATCTGTTCTTTTTGTAGTTCTTAGTGGGCAAGTTTCCCTAACCTGTTCCTGAATATATTCATTAAACATATCATAGCCTGTATTAGCATCATTATCATTTAAGCGGGCTACTCACACACCTGCCGCAGGGGCGATCTAGGGCGCACGGCGGCAGGGGCAACACGGTTCTTGTCTCTACACACATGCCTGCTATTCAGTGTTCGGTTATAAGTTGAGGTGAACACAGGCGTTGAAACGGTTCCCAACGAACAGAGAAATTGCCCCGATCGTGTTACAGACGGGGCAACCATGCAGGCGGCAGGGGCAATCTAGGGACAAAGGATGGTCTCGCGCCCCTGCCGCCCTGCCGCAGGGGTAATCTACAAAATTGCCCCTGCTTACCTATACACATCACAATTAAGGAGGCAATCAAATGTCATCCGCACTTTTATACCCTTGATTGCCCCTGCGGCAGGTGTGTGAGTAGCCCGTTTTAGCAGAATTTCTGACCAATCAACGTTCAGCCTTGTCATTGGAGAATATGTGCTTAACTGTTCAATTCTGTCTGTCATTGGTGCACGAGTTGTAAATGATATTCTCTGCGAAATATGATCGGATAAAGCAGATACTATTACCTCACTTTCAAAAAATTCTGTTTGTAAATATAAATAGTTGTCGCTGAATTTCTAGTTATTCTTGTGGTTTTTTTTTGTTGTGCCGGTTAATTTGTACATGTTTAGAATATCTTTTGTTCTTCTCATATTTGCATTGTAGTCATCTTGATTGATCAGATTGATATTGTCCCCAGTCAATACCAGATTATAAGTTTTTCTTGTTTTACTAACAATATTCAATATCTCTAATATTGCGAAGAACTGTTGCAAATCACCTCTAGGAGATCGGTAAATATTGATTATTATAAGTTTCTTTCGTTATTTCGATGCTACTACATTCCGATACCAATTCAACGCTTTTTTGCTTCAGTTGAGTCAATTCAATACAAGAGACACCATGTTTAACGACAATGCAAGATCCTCCGTGTACTTTGTCGGTTCACACGGAGCAAGAAGCTAATATGTAACCATCATTTTTTGTTGTCAGAATTCGATCATTGTTCAGCCAGTGCTCTGTTAGAGCAGCAACATCAGCGTTATTGTGATTTAAAACATTGACAATTCTTCTGTTTTGTTGCAAACACTTTGTATGTTTTGATGGACAATTCTAAAAGTGCTTATATACTGATTAGATTCTAACTTTTCTATATTTAAATGCTTTATTATTACGTTTTTAGGCCATAAGAATTTTTCAAAAACTTTTTCAATGAAACTTCTAAAGCAATTTTAAATGCCGCTATATCCGTAGTTTTAATGTTCAACTTGTGACATGCATTTACTTCAATATTATTTTATATAAGATAGTCTTTTATATCCTCTCCCGTAGTCGTATTTGTAAAATTTGTAATAAATATCCATTTCCTGTTTTTAACAGTTGAGAGTGTCGTGTTTACTTTTTTTCCACGTATACTTTTCTTGCTTTAACTTTAACCTTAAATTCCCCAACCTACAGGTCGGTAGACGAATTGTTTCTGTTCCCAATTAAAATTGTTTCCGTTCTTTTTACATCTTTTTTGTGATTCGCATTTACATTCGTTTGCTTTCTAGGTTGTTTATAATTTTATTTTGATTTATAATTGTGCTTTTTAATTGGGACATTTCACATTTTAATTCTTTAATGAGTCCCCAGCAGAGTCAATGGGCACGTTCAACCCATGGCAGCGCCGGTAGGCGCTGGTAGCGCTGTCCGACAGCGGTGGCTAAAATCACCGCTTTCCGACAGTGCTATCAGAAAGCGGTCGTCATATTTCCAACGATAAATTTCACCGCTTTTGTGCTAAGCGGAGTGGAGGGATTGGCGGATAGCTTTCAAATTCAAACTTAAGATACGGAATTAATTGAATTATTTACTAGAATTGTGATATAAAGATATCTATGTGATTAACGTAAGCTGAAACAAGTTTGCGTTATTCATCTGAGGTAAGTAGGGTGTAAAATAACAATAAATAATTTATTGCCCTCATAATTTCAAATTATGTAGACGGATTGTTTGTAAATATACCTACAATAAAAGCGGAATGTATATATAGTAATAACAAGGATACACTTATTGGTAAGGTTATAACCGTCTTCAATTAACGACGTGTTGCGCATGCGTCGGCAGAAATTAGCTATAATACCGTTCAGCCCAAAAAAGCGCTGCGGAAAAGCGCTTTTAGATAGCGAAAAGCTGAAAGCGCCCAATTTTTAACAAAATATGACTCAACTGGTTATTATATTGTCATCATTTTGCACGTAGGTTTTTGTAGCACACTTACCACAAAACCACTTTACATTCATTTTTGATGCTTCAAGAAATTTGATTTCTATGGGCTTGTATGGAGTGCAAGTATAGTGTATGAACACATTACACTTGCCATTATCACAATTTATAACTTTAGATTCAGTCTTTAAATCACCTGTTATTCGACACTTGTCACAAACATTACTGCACGTCGCCGCCATCATTAAGGAGAAATATAAAGCAAATATTTCTCATGAAAAAAATTTGAAAGTATTCAACACGGGGCGAACGACGAAGACAGGAACGAGAGGGAAAAGGACAACCTACATTCTGTCGTTCGTTTGAGCGGTGCAGATCTTGTTATCGTCATATTTATCGGGGATGAAACAAATTAGTTTTGTAATTTCGCTTATATAACTTTAAAGGATTAATCGAGTTGGGTCTGAAAATTAATTTTAACCTGTAGCGTGTAACGTCTACATGAATAATCGAATTTGTGTTTGTTTATAAATTTAGAGCAGTCGGCGCTCGCGCGCGGTCTGCCATCACATCTAGGGTTCAAATCCTACCTACGGACGATTTTTACATTCGACAAACGCCCGGAATTTTGAATTTCCCGCCACATCGGACCACTTCCGAAATACCATATTCTAAGATTTTATTTATTAATATGGAATTTTACGAAATTAAAAATAAAAAAAATTGCTACTTGTAGATATGTTTATAATTGCACTTGTCTTGTATCGTGAGGAGTAAGTCGGCAAATGAAACACTTTTAGTGATATTAACCTTTTTTTGCAAGAAAGTGTTTCGTAAACCCTTTTCAAGCTATGAACATTAATATGACAAATGTTTGATTATTTTATTTATTAAAAATGCAGGGTATTTATGTTTTATTAATGTTTCTTTTGCTTTTTTGATTGTTCTGTGTCGGTATTACGATACCGTCGCAGAACAATCCAAAAAGGAAGAAAAAAAATATTTTCTAATAATTACCCTGCACCTTTATTAAATAAAACCTTCAAACACGATAAATACGGCAATAACCTTAATAACAATACAATAAATAAGAATGTAAAAATTCCATATTAATAAATAAAATCTTAGAATATCGTTGTCCGATGTGGCGGGAAATTCAAAATTCCGGGCGTTTGTCGAATGTAAAAGTCGTCCGTTTGTAGGATTTGAACCCTAGCTGTGATGGCAGACCGCGCGCGTGCGCCGACTGCTCTAAATTTATAAACAAACACAAATTCGATTATTCATGTAGACGTTACACGCTACAGGTTAAAATTAATTTTCAGACCCAACTCGATTAATCCTTTAAAGTTATATAAGCGAAATTACAAAACTAATTTGTTTCATCCTCGATAAATATGACGATAACAAGATCTGCACCGCTCAAATGAACGACAGAATGTAGGTTGTCCTTTTCCCTCTCGTTCCTGTCTTCGTCGTTCGCCCCGTGTTGAATACTATTTAGAGAATCGTATATCACAAATCTATCGGAAAATTTAAATAAAATGCTTAAACCTTATAACGTAACGATCGGACATTCATACACGTTAAGAAAAATATATATGCAAATTTGAAAGAAAAACCTCCTACAAAAACTACACATTCATAATTACGTCTCGGATGCGAGCGAAGGGTCTGTTATATCGAACATTTCGAATTTACTATCACCCCCCACGCCTACATATCTCGGTACGATTCGGCTACATTATAATGGGCTCTTTGCAACGCCGGTTGCCTGCACCTTGGCGTTATCGTTCCGTTTCTAAATTCCCCGACTGTACGATAAGAAGAATTAGATAACTCCGCAAATAAGAACAACTAAATAGCGAAATGTACAAATAAATATATATTTCGTTGCGTAATTTCTACAGAAGAAAAATGTCAATAATTATAGATATTATAATATTAGACAACTACAGCTGCAATTTTTTTAATCACGTTTTCAAACCAGATTTTATTTGTTTCTGGAAAAATTTGAAAAATTGAGTCGAGCTCAACACGGTCATTGACAAAATAATCAAAGCAATTTGCAGTGTTATTGAAATCAAAGTTAAATTATTGGACGGGTCTTCGATATGTATTTGATTCTGTTTATCATCATTATCATTTCTGATAGAAAATCTCACTAAGAGGTAAAGCAAACAAATGATGTTTTTTAACTGTCTAGAACTCAAGGTCAGGTTTGGGCAAAGATGTACTGTCAGAAATTAGATTGTTGAATAGAGGTATGCCACAAGGCATAATTCTTGGACAGCTGATGTTCATACTAGCGATAGCCTACCTTCAGCTTATTTGCCCGGGTGCTTTGAAAGTCATAGGTGCGCATGATGCCAGTATGCTGCCCACCAAGAGAGTAACCTACAATATTTTGTTGCGTGTATATTGAGAAATTAGTGCTTATTTCTGGGATTACCAAAAAGTGTGGTGCCTGGGAGTAGCTTACAACATCGTGACGTATTTTTTTCTAACGTGACTTTGATGGTTTAAATTATTATAAATATTATTATTTGTTCCTTTTTTGATTTCCTTTTTGCTCGCCGCGAGTCTTCCCTTTGGTCGGTTGGTTCGGAGTAAAACCGTATGTTTTTTTACTACGCATTACTCTATAGCGATTGACTGTCCGAACTGTATTAATTCAATTTTTATTCAAGGTATAATAACGTATGGCAATCAATCGTTATTAGTGTTGTTATATATATATATATATATATATATATATATATATATATATATATATATATATATATATATATTGAAAATGTTTTAATTAATGTTCACTACACCATTGAGGTGTAAGATTAG